>JAEHOD010000003.1:2667915-4001873 GCA_016834595.1 Chlamydomonas schloesseri
GAAGGAGGTGGGCTGGGCGGCGCAGGGCTAGGCGGCGCGGGCGACGGAGGTGGGCTGGGCGGCGCAGGGCTAGGAGGCGCGGGCGAAGGAGGTGGGCTGGGCGGCGCAGGGCTTGGCGGTGCAGGTGAAGGTGGCGGGCTGGGAGGTGCTGGGCTAGGAGGCGCGGGCGAAGGAGGTGGGCTGGGCGGTGCGGGGCTAGGAGGCGCGGGCGAAGGAGGTGGGCTGGGCGGCGCAGGGCTAGGCGGCGCGGGCGAAGGAGGTGGGCTGGGCGGCGCAGGGCTAGGCGGCGCGGGTGAAGGAGGTGGGCTGGGCGGCGCCGGGCTCGGGGGCGCGGGTGAAGGAGGTGGGCTGGGCGGCGCAGGGCTAGGAGGCGCGGGCGAAGGAGGTGGGCTGGGCGGCGCAGGCGAGGGCGGCGCGGGCGACGGAGGTGGGCTGGGCGGCGCAGGGCTAGGCGGCGCGGGCGAAGGAGGTGGGCTGGGCGGCGCAGGCGAGGGCGGCACCGGGCTCGGGGGCGTTGGCGACGGAGGGGGGCTGGGCGGCGCAGGTGAAGGCGGCGCAGGGCTTGGAGGTGGGCTAGGCGGCGAGGGCGAGGGCAAGAGCGGCGACTCGCAGCTGGCAATCCAGTAGAGCTGCACCGACTTAGGGGCTGAGGGCCAGTTGCCGAAGAAGCGGGCGTCCGTGTTGGCCACATCCAAAATGACATTCCACGCCCCAGTGACGTCGCCTGTCAGAGCGCGCGCCATGTTTGCGATGTAGGACCAGCCGGCGGTGCTGCTGGTGGCGGCTGCGATGGTGTCGGTTGCGGCCAGGGCGTACGACTCGCCGATCCAGTCGGAGCGCAGCAGCGTGGGGCTGGCGGCGGTGAAGGGGGCGTAGTGCGAGGCCTGATTCGTCAGGACCACGTCGCCCCAGCGCGTGGTGCCGCGGTGCACCAGGCCGTTCCACACCCGGCCCGCCACCTTGTTGGGCGCGAAGGGCGAGGTGTAGGGCGTGGCGGGCGAGCCGTTGGAGGGCGACTGGAAGTAGTGCTGTGCGCCGGCGATCTCAATGGCCGTCAGCAACTGGCCCCAGCGCGTCAGGTCGGCGTCGCCCGCGGCCACACCCAGCTGCGCCACGGCGTAGTATGCGTTCACGGCCTCAGAGGTGGAGTCCTGCACCTTGCCGTCGATGAACACCTGCGTGCCCGAGGCCCAGGAGTGGCCCTCCCACCAGTCCATGTGCCGCGCGAAGGGGAAGTAGGGGTCGGCCTTGTTGGGGTTGGCGAAGTCACGCAGCAGCGCCATGACATTGGCCTTGCGGCTGGCCAGCCAGGTGGCGTTGGACTTGCCCAGCGCGGCGGCGGCGGCCAGCAGGTAGCCGCCAGAGTAGTGGTGGCCGCTGTAGGTGCGGTGCTCGTAGTTGGAGAGCACGCCTGTGGTGACGTCGTAAAGAAGGACCAGGCCGCCCCAGACGGCGTCGTACAGGAATGAGGAGGAGGTGGTGGGCGTGGTGGCCAGCCGCGCGTCCAGGCAGCTGGCCAGGCGCTTGCGCGCCCACACCGCCTGGCTGGTGATGAAATCCCTGGTGGTGGAGCCACTCGGCAGCCTGGGCGCAATCTCCTCGGCGATGCTCAGCATGCGCCCGATGGCGGCGAGGTCGCTGGTGCCCAGGTAGCCGTTGTCGCGCGGCTGCATGCCGCCCCAGCCGGAGATGTCGTTGATTAGCGTGTCTGCAACGGTGAGGAGCCGCGAGTCGCCCACGCCGTTGGCCGAGGTGAAGGACACGGCCGGCAGGCTGTAGGCCAGGATCCAGTCGTCTCCGAGGCGGTGGTGCAGCTCGCCGCGCAGGTCGTTCATGCGCACCAGCTGGCCGGTGGGCGCGGCCGGGTACAGCAGCCGCGGCCGGTGGTGCGGCAGCGACAGCATCATGAGCTGGCCGGTGGGCGTGCCCGACATGGAGGCGGTGGTGAACTTGATGCGCACGATGCCGCGCTCCGCGCCCGTGCCGCTCTGCGCCGCCGTCTGGTAGCCGTACTTGACGCTGGCATCCACTGGATAGATGTCTGCGCAGGCAAAAGCGGCGCGATGGCAGGGGGACGGGTTGGTATTGACTGGTAAGCGGGCCGCAGGCGGGCCGCTAGGCCGGGGGGGTGGGTTGTGGTTACCAGCCCAAACTGAACCAAGCTAAAGGAAGCTAGGCCGGGGGGGTGGGGTGGGTTAGGGTGGGGGAGGCGCAGGATCAGCAGCCCTGTTGTTGCATGCCCCCTCAGAAGGCCTTTTGCATCACGAGGGCCGAGCGTCGATGAGCTCAGCAACACAGCAAGACACGGCAGCGGGCTTGCCGGCTCTAGTAGTCAAAGTCAACGACTCACCGCTGTTGGCGTCGTACACCTGCTCAACCGCTGCCAGTGTGGCGGCGTCCACGTTGAGCAGCGGCTGCAGCGATATGGCGTCCGACAGCGAGCTCTTGAGAACCGCCACACGCAGCACGCCGGTGAAGGAGGCCGGCGAGGTGACCACAACGGTGGAGGCGTCGATGGTGACGGTGACGGTCTGGCTGAAGTAGTACTTGTAGGTGATGCCCGCATTGTTGGCAACCTGGTGTGGGATCAATAGTGCAGCATCACACAAGTGTGTCAGGAGGCGGGTGTTGGACGCGGGCCGTACATTGTAGCAATGGATGGAAGCGCGGTGTGCAGGCAGTGGGTCTGTGCACGTGGGTTTTGGGGGAGGCGCAGCGGAAGAAACGGCCACGGCCAGCAGCCGCGGCCGCACGCACCCGGAAGGACTTGCCAACCAGGCCCGTGCCGGTGCCGTCAATGAGCGGCGCCTCGTTGCCCTTGTGCCGCACGATGGGCGTCAGGCCCACGTAGCGTGCAGTGATGAACGGGCAGCCCTGCAGCAGCGTGATGCGCATGCTGCCGTCGCCGCCCGACACGCCGGCGGCGGTCAGCCACTCCAGCGTCACGCCTATCTGCAGCAGTGGCGCCACCGGGACACAAGCAAGAGCTCGTCAGCCACCGGTCCGCCTCAGCACATGATGAGGCCGGGGCCTTTCCTACACGGCCGACGCATACGCGCACACCTGCGCCTGCACATGCCGTCAGGCGCGTCAGCAGGTCAGCAGGTGCACGCAGGCATTGAGGTGCCGCCTCACACACCTCGTTGCCGGACACGATGCTGCGGCGGCCGAGCGCCTGCACGGCGCCCAGCCCCACCTCCCGTGCGTAGGCGGCTGCGATGACGCTGTCCTGCACCGACCAGTGGGCGCCCGGCGCCACCATCTCCAGCTGGCTGTCCTGCACCTTTACCTGCCAGGGGTGCAGCATGGTCTGCACGTGCACACGGCGGCGTGGACAAGGGGCGGCCATGGGGTGGGTCAGCGGTAACTAGCAAGGGTGAGGCTTGTAACCAACCGGGGTCACGCGCGAGGGAGGATGGAGCGACCGCGGTGGGGACAACTGCGGTGCGAGCTTCATGCCAGGTCACGGCCACCTGCGCCCTTCGTCGACCCCCCGCACGCACCTTGAGGTCCACATTGTCCAGGTTGCGGTGCGACAGCGACGACCACCAGGTGTTGGTGGGGAAGGGGAAGAAGCTGGAGGGCAGCGTGGGCTGGTGGTCCCGCACCACGCCCCTGCGTGCGGCAGGAGAGGTTTGCAAGAGCGGCGCAAACTCAATTGGCTGTACGCCAGCAGCTTGTGCATGTTACAACAGATAGTTTGTGCTAATTGGCATGGCCATTGAATACCAGATGGATGAGCGTCATACTAGTCCTACAACCTAGGAATGCGGTACTGCACCCGCTGTTATGTCACAATAGCACGGCAGGCCGCTGCGCAGCGCCTCGCACACTCACGCCTGCAGGTACTGCGTGTTGTTGGTGACAGTAACAATGTTGGGCGGCGGCGCGTCGGTGGTCACGCTGCTGATGACCAGGGGCATGTAGGGCACTGGCGAGTTCAGGAAGTCGGGCGGCGAAGGCGGGCTGGGCGGCCGTGTGGGCGGCGCAGGGCTGGGCGCAGGGCTGGGAGGCGCCGGGGCCGCGGGCGGAAGCGTGGGCGCAGGGCTCGGCGGAGCTGGCGAGGGTGGGGGGCTGGGGGGTGGGGGGCTGGGACGCGGCGGGCTGGGAGGCGCGGGAGGCGGGCTGGGCGGCGCCGGCGCAGCGGGCGGCAGCGGCGGCGGTGAGGGCGCGGGCGCGCCCTCCCGACTGGCAATCCAGTACAGCAGCATGGACTTGGAGTGCGAGGCCCAGCCGCCCCAGAAGTTTGCGTTGTTGTCGGCCGGGTTGATGTAGGGCAGGGCCAGGGTGCGCTCCCAGGCAGTGGACATGCCGCTGCTGTTCAGCATGGCGAGCGCGGCGTCGCCAAATTGCTTCCTGCGGTGTCAGTTAGGTGCAGGCACTCCGGGTTCATGCCAGCGCGCGGGGTAGTGTTGGCCGGATTTTGATGCCATCCCTCCGCCCCTATGAGCTAGGTCTTACCAGCAGGGGTACAAGTTTGATGTGGCGAGGTTGACGGAGGCGACAGGGTAGGACTCCAGCATCCAGTCTCGGCGCAGCAGCACCTCGGAGGCGGGCGTGAAGGGGATGTACTGGATGGCGTGGATGAAGATGGGCTCAGAGCCGAACTGCGCGCATCAGCAGCAGGCAATGAAGCAGAGCGAATGCGATTTCAGGTTTAGGTGTGGAACTACAGGGGACCCCCATTGCGGGAGGCAGCTCTGCGTCGCACAACTCGCGCAGTATGCATGAAGTCGCACGCACGCGGTCACACTCACCCAGGTGGCGTAGTCGACCTTGCTGTTCCACAGGATGCCCACCACCTTGTTGTCTCGGAAGGGCGACGGGTAAACCACCGGGAAGGCCGTGGCCGCGGTCGTGGTCTGCCAGTAGTGCTGCGCGCCGCTGATCTCAACCGCCATCAGCAGCTGGCCCCAGCGCGTCAGGTCCGCCGCGCCCGCCACGCCCGCCTGCGCCAGCGCGCGGCCCAGCAGCGCCACGGCGTAGTAGCTGTTCACGGACTCGGAGGTGGACTCCTGGTTCTTGCCGTCGCCGAACACCTGCATGCCGCCGGCCCAGGAATGGCCCTCCCACCAGTCCATCATGCGCGCCAGGGGGAAGTAGGGGTCGGCCTTGTTGGGGTTGGCGAAGTCGCGGACGACGGTGGCCAGCGCCGGCAGGTTGGCGGTGACCCAGGCGCTGTCGGCCTTGCCCAGCAGCGCCGCGGCCATTAGGTAGTAGCCGTAGTGGCTGCGGTTAAGGAGTTTGCGGTTGCAGAGTTGGCAGCATGGACGTTGGCAGCGACAGCGATGGGTGTGAGCACAGGCGTGGCCCCGATCTGACAAGCAAAGGTGTATGTCAGCGACAACGCCAGACGCACTCCTAGCACCCGCGGCGGCCCACGCACTAGTACTAGTGCTCACTAGTGGTGGTCGTTGTACACGCGGTTGCCGAAGTTGTGCTCCAGGTCGTAGCGCGCGTCCTTGTACACGATCAGGCCGCCCCAGGTGGTGTCGTACACCAGCGAGGCGTTGTTGGCGGTGCCCGCCGCGTTCAGCCGTGCGTCCAGCACCGCCTTGAGCCGGGCGCGCAGCGAGCTGGCGGCGGTGGCCAGGCTGGAGGCGGAGGCGGGCTCCAGCGCCGCCATCTCGTCGGCGATGAGCGCCATGCGGCTGATGGCAGCCATGTCGCTGGCGCCGTAGTACGAGTCGTCGCGCGGCGTGAGGCCCGGCCAGGCGGGGCCGCCCCTGCCCAGCGCCTCGGTCAGCAGCGTGGAGATGATGGACTGGCGGCGCGTGGAGTTGGTGATGGTGTTGCGCGCGCCCCACTGCACACAGCAGTCAGCAAAAGCCACAGTTGAGAGCAAGTTAGTAAACGAAAAGCCCCGGCGCCGGCGTGCGCGTGTTTTGACACCCACGGCGGGCACTGCAAGCAGCCGGCGGGCACAGCGGGGCCCCCGGGCCAATCCCTCTTGCGGCGGCCTCACCCCGACGGCGCTGACGGCAGCCAGGTCGTATCCCAGGAGCCACTCATCGCCCAGCGCGCTGACCAGCTCGCCGCGCATGTCGTCCATGCGCACGCGGCTGGCGCTGGCGCCCGGCACGGCCGGGTACAGCAGGTGGGTGCGGTGGTGCGTCATGGTCATCATCATGAGCTGGCCGGTGGGCGTGCCCGACATGGAGGCGGTGGTGAACTTGATGCGCACGATGCCGCGCTCCGCGCCCGTGCCGCTCTGCGCCGCTGTCTGGTAGCCGGGGGTCATGGCGGCGCCGGTCGGGTAGATGTCTGCGGTTGCGGGGCAGGGCGCAAGGCAGCAGCGTTGCAGTTTGGTCGGCGGTGAGCAGGTAGGGTTTGCCAAAGCGGAGCCCCTGTGACATGTGGAGCTCCGGCTGCCCAACGTTGCCCCGCGCTGCTGCTCTCTTGGTTTCATGGGGGCTGCCGCACTCACCAACGTTGGCGTCGTAGGCCGCCTCCTGCGCGACTGGATCCACGCTACTGAGGATGCTCAGCGGCGCCATCGGGGTGCTGATGACGGCAATGCGCATGACACCGGTGAAGGGCGCCAGCAGGGCCACGGCGAAGCCGCTGATGTTGACGGTGACGGTCTGGCTGAAGTAGTACTTGTAGGTGATGCCACCGTTGTTGGTCACCTGCGTTTCCGCACACATACCGTAGCATGACACAGCGCAAACGTAGCACAGGCATGTTCCGGCACTATGAGGCGCTGCAGGTTTGCTGCTTGTGTCACGGGCGCATATGGTGCTGCAGCCAGCAAGAACACCACAGGCCAGGCAACGGATTCTTCACGGCCTCATCGGGGAGCGCATGCCGAACGCTCTGGCTCCTGCACTCGCCTTGAAGGTCTTGCCCACCAGGCCGCTGCCCGTGCCGCTGATGAGGGGCGAGGCCACGTGCTGCGTCACCACCGGCGTCACGCCCACGAAGCGCGCCGTGAGGAAGGGCGTGCCCTGCAGCATGGTCACACGCATGCTGCCCCCCGTGGCGGCCAGCCACTCAAAGGTGACGCCCATCTCGCTGTAGTCAACAATGCGGCGGCTGGTGAAGCCCTCCATCGCGGTGATTGTCAGGTTGCGGTCGTAGGCGGGCACGATGTAGGTGGGCTGCGCAGGTTGGCAATTCCAATTGGAAAGCGGTGCGGGTAAACGAGTGAGGAGGCATCACGGCGGATTGAGTGTGTTGGTGGCGGTGGCAGACAGCAAGCATCGGCTGCCGGCAGCACGGTACGGCTCTTCCACAACGCGACCTCTCCCACTCATTCCCTCGACAGAAGGCAGCAGCGGGAGAGGCGAGGGCCACAGGGCACTTGCCGTACCTTGATGTCCCACTGCACTCCGGGGGGCACCAGCTCTAGGTAGCTAGCCATCACGCGCGCGCGCCAGGGGTGCATCTGCACCGGCTCGTCGCCCACGCCGCGCGTGGAGCCGATGGTGCGGTTGTGCGTCCAGCTGCTCCACCAGCTGTTGGTGGGGTAGGGGAAGGCGCTGGAGCCGGTGGCAAACATGTCGGTCTGCGGCACGTAGGTCACGTTGCGCCAGTCGGCGCTGGTCCAGTCACCCCAGGCGGGGTAACTGCGAGGGCGGGGAGGGGGGCCAGAGATGCGGGGATGCGTGTCAGTTGTGGACCGCGCATGCAGGCAGCGGGAGCGAAGCGTGGGAAAACCGAAACAGTGTGGTGGGCACGGAGGACGCAGGGGACAGCTGATGGTGTCGTGAGACTCACCCTTCCTTGTACCAGGTGTTGGCGTAGCGGCTGAATGCCGCCGGGGGCGCGGTGGTTGGAATAATGGAAACGTCAAGGGCAGTCCAGCTGATTGGAGAGGTGGAAGGGGGCGCGGGGCTAGGCGGGGCAGGGCTGGGGGGGCTCGGCGGCGCAGGCGATGGAGGTGCAGGGCTAGGAGGAGGGCTCGGCGGTGCAGGCGATGGAGGTGCAGGGCTGGGAGGAGCCGGGCTGGGCGGTGGTGAAGGAGGTGCGGGCGAGGGGGGAGAACTGGCCAATGGAGCATTCGGAGCAGGCGGGGGGCTGGGCGGCGCCGGGCTGGGCGGAGCGGGCGAAGGTGGAGGGCTGGGCGGTGCTGGGCTGGGCGGCGCCGGCGACGGAGGTGGGCTGGGCGGCGCAGGGCTAGGAGGCGCAGGCGAAGGAGGTGGGCTCGGCGGTGCGGGGCTTGGGGGCTTAGGGCTAGGAGGCGGGCTGGGTGGTGCCGGGCTGGGCGGTGCAGGTGAGGGGGGCGCAGGGCTGGGAGGGGGGCTGGGCGGCGAGGGCGAGGACACGGGTGCGATGCCGAAGCTGCGGCTGGCCACCCAGTACATGAGCGCGCCCTTGCTGTGCTTCACACTGAAGGAGCCGCTGGGCGTGTCCACCATGTTCACGTCGGTGGTGACGGCGGTCTGGATGGTCGTCCAAGAGGCCGACTGCTGCGTGGCGTTAACCGTGGAGCCCGCCAGTGCCCTGAAGGCGGCCCAAGGCATGGAGGGGTTGGAACTGATGGTGGCGCCGGCGATGGCCTGGAACGCCTCGCCCAGCCAGGGCTGGCGCTGCGTCAGCTCCGACGAGCCGGGCACAAAGGGGATGAGCTGCAGTCCGATGTACACGGGGGCCTCCTGCACCAAAGCGGCAGCCTCGGTCCAGTACCACACGTACGACTGGTAGAGCTTGCCGGACACGCGCTTGCCGTTGTAGGGGTAGCCATTGTAGGGGCTCTCGTTGCCGCCCGAGTCGCACGCATAGAAAGTGCCGGCGGGGTAGGCCTCGGTGCCGGCAGCCCGCACTTGATAGTAGTGGCGCGCGCCGGCTGCCTCGATGGCCGCCAGGACCTGGCCCCACTTCTGCAGGTCGGAGTTGCTGATGGCAGCGCCGTACAGCCCAATGGAGTAGTAGGCGGCGACGGCGGCGCCAGAGCGCTGCGGGGAAAGGGCGGCGGGAGGGGATGAGAGGAGCGAAGGAAGCATGCGGTTTGCGTTCCCTTGGGGCGTGGCGTGCCGCTGCGTCTCTGGGAAAGCGAACAAGCCGCTGCATGCGGTTGCGCGGCCGCTTCGGACAATGCGCCTTGTCTTCCGCCCGCTCACCTCCTGCGACTTGCCCCAGTTCATAATGCCACCGTCCGAGGCCGTGGACAGGAGGCCGGTGCTCCAGGAGTGGCCCTCGTACCAGTCCATGTGGCGGGCGAAGGGGAAGTAGGGGTCCGAGAAATCGGCACGCGGGTTGGCGAGGTCACGAATCAGCGCCATCACCTGTAAGTGGCCGTTGGACGCGGCGGCGGGCGTCAGGAGGAATAGGGCGGCGCTACGAGCGTCCATTCCCGGCTAACAAGGCGACCTTACCCAATCGGCCCAGGCTAAGGGTTGTGTGGCGAACGGCAGAGGCGGGCACAGACAATGCATCGTCTCACCGCAGCTGTGACGCCGCTAGCCCAGGTGGCATCATTCTTGGCCACCACTGCCGCTGCATAAATGATTGGGCCATAGTCTTCAAGATGGTTGAAGTAGACGTTGTTCTTGCCCCAGCCGTCGCGACCGGCGGTGGTGATAGCCTCGTAGGCTGGCCAGTATGCAATGATCCCGCCCCTGTATGTGCAGTTCGGACGGAACAGGCGCAGATGTGGTTGCAGACCTGATCAAGGAATCCAGTCAAGGCGCCTCGCGTACAGGCGATCGAACTTCGACGCCCTCCCCCAAGTGATGGGTATTGTGGAGCTGTAAGGTAACTAAACAGGATGGCGCAACATCGTGTCCAGCCGTATACGTACATGCACATGCCGACATGCGCGTCCTTCGCCCCCCCCCCTGAATGTGAACTACGTCTGGCGGCATTCAAGGATGCTCAAGCCACAGTGCCCCACCCTTCAAATCTTGGAAAGCACACCTACCAGATGTTGTCGTAGGCCATGGTGCGTGTGGTGACGTTGTCGGGCCGCTTGGTAAGCCAGCTGTTCAGGTCAGTCACCAGCTTGGACTTGAGCGTTGTGGCGCTGCTGGATAGGCCGCTGTAGGTGGGCGCCAGCTCGGTGGCGATTTGGTACAGGCGGGCCTGGCGGCGTGCAGCACATGGGCATAGCAACTTGGTGACATAGTGGCGAATGGTCCAGAGCTCACTGGTCGCCGTGCATTGCGACGCAGACACGTCCCAGGTAGCCCGGTGGCGGCGGCCGCGGCGGCGGTGCCCAGCCATTAGCTACGCACTCACCATGTCCGCGAGCTGCGCCCCGGCGTTGTAGATGACATCGCCGGCGGCGGCACCCACGTCGGTGGATGTGATCTGGTTGGCGATGGCCTGCAAATAGGTTGAGTTGGAGCCGGCGCCGCCCGGTGCGCTCCAGGTGATGGCGGGCAGCTGCGTGGACGCGCGGCGGATGGAGCACACCGTCAGCGGTATTTTGACTCGCATATAGCTTGGGAGGATAACAGCAACGGTGTTGGGCAAGGGCGGCCTGTGTTGTAGGGAGGTGCCAGCATAGTAAAACAGCAGAACAGTGCTCACCTCGAACGCCATGATCCACTGCCTGGCCACCACCGTCCGCAGGTTGCCGCGCGGGCCCTTGACGATCAGGTACTTTGCGGGGCTGGCCGCGGGCGAGATGAGGGCCTCCCGGTGGTGCGGCATGGTGAACATGAGCAAGTTGCTGGTGGCCGTGCCGTTGAGCGACGTGACGGAGTAGTCAATCTGCTGGATGGCGCGGTCCGCCCCCGTGGGGGACTGCGCCGCGGGCTGGATGCCCAGCGTCACATTCGCGCCTACATGTGCAGCGAGCGAGACAGCAGAAGGTCATTAGCAAAAGGATGGGCCGGCCGGCCGGCCATCAAAAGTGCCCGGCGGTGGTCATCAGGTGGCAGGCGCACGGCGCCGGCCGGCGGCCCGTGTACTGCAGCGCAGCTATGTACGGCGGTGCGCACCAGTGGGCACGGTGTTTGCGCACGCGTCCAGCAGCGCCTCGAAGTCGGTGGCGTTGGCCGCCAGGTCAGCCTTGCGCCAGCCGTAGGGCTGGGCCATGCCGTGCACCAGCGTGGCCAGGCGCCTGAGGGGGGCGGGTGCGCCGATTCAAGGCGTGCAGCAGGGCGGAACCGCGGGAGGTAGGTGAGGAGCACAACCACAGGTCGCGATGGGCGTTGGGAATGATGGACATGCGTTGATTGGTGCCGAGCGCGGATGCGCCTGAGCGCCCATCGCAATCCCAGCCACGCACCATTTGCCGGTGAAGGTGGTCGTGGCGTCGAAGGTGGTGGCGGTGGAAGTGGCAGCCACGGCGCTGCTGGTGTAAAGGAGCCAGGTCAACATGTTATTTAGTGGTACCTGCGAGTGGTGGTGGTGGGTGGTGGTGGGGGGTTCCAGCTACTGTTCAGCTGGTAAGGCGGGGGCGGGCGCGTCAGCACGTGGCTGGCAACCTAACAGCCGCCGCCCATGCGCCCCTACCTACACTCCACCACCGCCCGCGAGCAACACTGCACTGCACTGCACCACAAAGCTCTCCGCACCTTGAACTTGGTGGCCGCCGCCCAGCTGCTGGGGTTAGCCATGTTGATGGCGGCCCCCTGCACCGCCACACGGGGCGTGACCGCCGTGTACTCGACCGTCACGTACGGCAGCCCCTGCATCAGCGTGGACCGCATGACCACGCTGCCACCAGCCGCCGCGCGCCAAACAAAGGTGACTGACAGGTCGTCATAGCTCTCCAACTCCACCACGCTGACGCCAGCGGTGGTGGTGAGCTGCAGCGGGAAGTCGTAGATGGTCCTGATGCAGGCGCCGCCATTGCAGCTCCTGCAGGATTGGGTCGCGCGGATGAAGTGTTGCTTAGAATGAGGAGTCCCACTCGGCAAATCACGAGCACAAAGTGTGCGAGCATGCTCCATCGGCCTCACATGCCGCCCCGAGACACGCCTCATTCGGACAGCGCCTGCGCCATTGCCAGCACCTTCCTCCTATAGCTAGGAGACATGGCCAAATTCGCCGAAAGCGGGAAAAGCTATGGGGCTCCACGGCGCCCATTGCAGGCATGTCTGGGTTCGGCTGGCATGTTCATTTTCGGCAGGGTTTGAAGCTCTGGGCTAGGGCTGAGAAAAATGGAACAGTGTCATAAAGGGGTTGCTTGCACCCCCTCACACACAATTTGAAACCCATTCGGCATCTACCGGTACCATGTGAAGTGTCGAAGTTTAGCTGGCCGCATGTCGTTGCTTGCACCCAGCTGCCATTCCTGCCTCAACTCTACACCCCCTCATGCTCACCCGTCCGCCTGGGTGAAGTCACGAGGCGACGCTACCCACAGCCCGGTGGGCAGCACCTTGACCATGTAAGGGTTCATGTTGAGCTGCGAGGTTGGGGCACGTGGCGTGGCGAGGCGTGGAAGTCAGCACAGGTTTGTACGCGGAGGTAGTGGGCTCACCGCGTTCAGCGGGCTCACCGCGTTCAAGCGCGTGAAGTCCTTGGACGCACAACCCCGCGCGCGCAAAGAGTGGCCACGGCGCCAAACCAAGCCTGACCACACCACAGCAGCCCTTCAGGGGGCCACTCTGTGCTCAAGGTCCGTGAGTCTGGAACAACCCGTACGAGGGCACGGGACTAACCGCCGCCACCCTAGGCTGGTGCTTGTGTTCTCACCGACGTGGTGTCTGATCCCGTGTACTGCACCCAGCTAGTCCACCAGGCGTTGGTGGGCGGACGAGTCCGCAGCGCCGCCGTCGGGATGATGTTGGCGTTGGGGCTTTCGACGTCCACGTTCGAGAAGGGCAGTTGCGGTGGGGCGGTAATTGGAGTGCAGGCTCGGTTGAGCGAAGTAAACGTCACTTGCGCCGAGACGGATGACAGTATTGCCATCAGCGCTACGAGAGCCAAGTGGCGCCCGGGCAGGCCGCTGACCCCGCCCGGGCCGGCGGACCACATTTGACTGATGCGTAACATGTGAAGACGTCCGCTGCGCGGGCCGCCGCCGCGCTGTACGCCGCTGCCGCGCCTTTTATGCACTATATAATTTTAGGCCGACAGGTCTGATGTGTTGTTAAGCCACACACGGTCGGGAAACTCGCCAGGAAGGGCACTCGTCGACCCCAAAGAAGTCGTCTCTCGACTGAAACCCTACCAACAGCCTTGTAAGCGCCTTTTTGTCAAATAGGTAGGTAATGATGGGCGGTAAGAGAAGTCTACGAAAACGAGAACGCCCTTCGTGCTGTTGTGCCTACCTTCGCAGGCCGAACAATCTATCAAAAGGCGCCTCAAGTTATCTAGTCAGATACCACAAACCAAGTATCGCGGTCGGTCAAAGGAGGGAGGCACTAGCCGATGCCCGGCGCCGGGCCAATGGCAGAGTAACAGGTAGGCACCTCACACAGCGTTCCTCCGCATCTCCGCATTACACGTATAGCATTGCTCAATTCGCATATTTCCAATTCCAGAAGCGCTGTGTATCGCATGTCGCAGCCGAACAGCGCAGGCGGCCCAACTTCTCCCGACTGCTCAGCCCCAAACCTAGCATCACAAAAAACAGAGTCCAGAAACTACAAGAAATATCGCACGCACACCATTGTACCAAACAAAAGAAAATGGCGGTGAGCAACCGTGAGCAACCGCTGCTTCACGCACGCCTGGTCCGGCGCGACAGCCACAATTACTTGGGCAATTATGCCCCGCAAATCAGCGCCTGGGTCATACCATAATACGGCCGCAAATAGAAGGCAGGAAAAGTGCACGGGCAGAAAGTACTTTTCCTTGTCGGAGCGAATTCAGTGGGGGCGAACCCCCCAGGAACACCCCTGTCCCTGCACGTGCCTGGTGTCCGCACCAAACCCAGTCCCATTGTAAACCGCGAATACCACGTTAGAGCTAGTATGAACTTATAATGAAAGCTATTTCCGGTGGCCCAGAAACGTCGGTGCGAGACAGCGAGCGGACATGGACATGGGAGAATTGTGCCAGTCATCGAAGCGGCTTCCAGGGGGCTTCCGGTCACACCTGTCGGTCACACCTGTCGTGTGTAAGCCGGTCGACCCTCTCTGTTCGCCCTATACTAATATTATTGGGGTAACTAGCATTAAGATCTATAAATACTGAACAGAGAAATTCAGACTATGATAATGTGAGCCTGAGACTTGATGCGATCTTCGCGACCGTCCAAGCGTTGCTTATGGTCGTGTTAGTTATTCCTGTATCCAAGGAGTAAGAATGGGTTCTAAATAGGGGCGGAAGCTCAGCGGGCTTGGTCGCAACAAAGGCTGGCGGTTGTCCCGGTGCGCAGCGAATTCCGACTTCCACGCATGCATGCGTGTAAATATAGCTGTGTTAAACTGGATGAAGTAATGTTGGAGGGGTAAAAGGGGGAGTTGGCTCAGCTGAATGTTTGATTGGTGCACGCGCAGACGCCCGTGGTTAAGCCAGGGTGCAGTCAACACGCATTCTTCGCGTCGTATCTTATAGCAATCTTCTGAGAGTGGCCGGAGGGTGGTGACGGTGGCTTGAGCCGGGCCCCCGCCCCTGCGGCAAGCCGCAATCCTTCCCTCGCCCTTTTAGCGCTTTGCGAAGCGCTCCAACCCCTTGTCGCGAAATCTCCTGCGCAGTTCCGCTCACCCGGAGAGGAAATTAGATTGGCGCCAGAACTGGGCCATCGGAACGTGTAGGCGTCAGGGTCGCCAGCGAAGCGACGGTGGCTTAAAGTGCACGGTAATCGAGGCTTTGCCCGTGGCTCCACAGCCCCGGCTCCTCCCGCCATGCCTGGTGCATCACTCAGGACCCTGAATTCCATAGCCAAGTTGAATTGCACCTGCGCAGCATAGGATAGTGCGGGCGGTCAGAGCCGCCAGCTGCAACCAGTTCCGCTGGGTGCCCCCACTTCTGAAGACGCCAGGCGCGACAGCAAATTTGCATTAGTCATGCAACATTCTCAGACGAATGCTCCAGACACCATCAACACTACTTACCCCTGTTGATGACACTGGCCATGAGCCAGTGTTGCCATCCTGCTGCCTGCGTCCCTTCTAGCTGCCGGCCCCAGCTTCTTCCAGGCGCAGCTTGACCCCGGTCCAGAACCGCCAAGCTCAACTCGCCAATCAAGCAGGCTCCCTGACATCATCCACAGTCCACTAAGCCGTGGGACTTGCACTACCTTGCTGCATTGCAACCCCCCCTCGCTCAGTCCTGGTCATGCGGCAAGCGGTGCAATTGGCGGTAGCAGTCCGCCACGTCCAACAGGCCCCCCGCAGCCTCCCGCACTGCTGCGGCGCTGCAGCCGTGACGCTCGTACCTGCACCCACATCGCGTCACAGACAGGCTCAGTCCGCACCCATGGAACATGATGCCCGCAAATACCATGCAATGTATCAATCCCAGTCCTGAAGCTGGCCGCCTGTTGGCAAGCCATACCCAGACGAAGCCAGTTGACCGCCTCGCCTCTGCCTGCCGCCAAACCCGCCCACCCCTCAAACAGCCTCACCAGTGCACGTAGGCGCCTGCATCCACGAGAGCCAGCGCCCGCCGCACCGTGTTCTCCATCAGCCCCACCACGCTCGACCGGTTGGCCACACTGGTCAGGCTGGGCATGCCGCCGCCGCCGCCGCCGCTACTGACGGCCCCCGCCGCCGGGGGCGGCTTGCCGCTGCCGGAGGCGGCCGCAGCTGCACCGCGTCGCGGTTCGCGCAGCAGCGCTGCCGAACCGGTGCGCAGCCACAGGCTTGCATCCGGCGCCAATGTGGGGGCTGCGCCAGCTGGCCCCAGAGACTTGACGTAGGCGGACAGCAGCGCCGCCTGGGCCGAACCGCCCTCGCCAGGCGGCACAGCGGCAGCCGGGTAGCCACGCGCCATGAGCAGTGCACCTGCACACCAGCAATCGTCGTAGAAGTACAGGGGATGAATGCGGTGCACTACTGCGCAGCTCTGGGCCATATGGCCGCATGTCGCGGTACAGCGGCTACAGCTGGCTGCGTACGTCGACCCGACATGCGCGCCTGCTGCACTGCACGTCCCGCTCCTGTACGCCTGTTGCGCCGCAATGCATCGCCTTCAGCTGCCTGCGCGCACCTGCGGTGCTGATGGGCGCGTTGCCCCGCAGCGCGTCCGCTCGCGGCAGCAGGGAGCCCATGGAGCGCAACGAGTCCGCCCACAGCCCGCTGACGGCGGTGTTGGGGTGGCAGTGCACCGTCCACGTCTCCAGCATCTTGGTGCACGGGTCGGCGGCCACACTGCTCACCTGCCGGCACAAGGGCGGCGGCAGCGAGAACTCCTCGGGTATTAGCACGATACGCTGCGTGACTGGCGTAAACCATACATGCAGCGGACCTCTGGCGTCTAGCGATTTCATCTGCAGTCCTACACCTACGGCGCCCAGGCGGCTCGCCCGCTCTCACCACATCCCGGATGCGCCCCACGCCGCGCAGCGCGTCCGGCCCGTCCAGCGGCCACACCAGCCCCGTCAGGTTGTGCGCCACCAGGCGGTTGATGTCGGACATGCCTCCGCCGCCCCCGCCGCCCGGCAGCAGCGGCGCCACGGAGGGCCGTTGGCAGGCGTCCATCAGATCCTGTGCGGTCGGGCGGGTGGGGGTGCGTGCTCGGCGCTTCCTCTGTAGCCGATTGCTACTAGAACGTGCCACCGTGTTGGCAGTACGTGGAAGTCGCCGGGGCCGCCTGGTTCGAGCTCGGGCTGATCATTACAGCCATCGCAGCTCTGCGTCCTTCATTTTCTCCACACCTAATCTCGAAACGTGTCATTCAAGCTCTCCACCGCTCCCATTCACCTATGCGCAATTCACCACCACCATCACTTCCACCGTCACGCCGCCACGCCCAACCCTCACCTGGTTGCTGAACAGCAGCACCACGTCCGCGTAGGCCTGCAGGAAGGACAGCGCCATGACGGCGTTCAGGCTCTGCATGGGCGTGTCGCCCGCCAGCCGCGGCGCCACGCTGGCCGCCGCCAGGGCCGCCAGCGGGAACTCCTGTCGCACGTGCTCCAGCAGCCGGCTGCCCAGACCGCTGCCGCTGCCGCCCGCCAGGGAGTGGATCAGCAGGAAGTTGGGGCAGGCGTCCGCCTCCTCGGCCTGGCGCACGGCGGCGCACACGGCGGCGCGCGGCAGCGGTGGCGGCGAGTCAGTACGGTGGGAACGCCACCGTGCTGTGACGGTACATGGCGAATGGATGCTGGCTAGATGGGTGGCTACGCATGCAGCGTGCAAGTACTTGATGCAACCAAACCAGCACGGTTGACCAGCCCAAGCAGGCGCGCACCTCCTTGCGGATGCCGTCATAGATGTGTTCCAGGATACGGAACTCAGCTAGCGAGGGGTCCTCCGTGGCTGTCGAGGACACCCAGGCCGGCCCCAGCGCGCTGCCGCCCGAGCGCTGCCACCCCGCCGCCGGCTTGCTGTAGGGCGTGGCGCCTCCGGCGGCGGCCGAGGCGTTGATCTGGTTGTAGCCAAACGCCCAGTTATTGCCGCGCCCCGACTGGTGTGGCGTTCATGGCGAGAGGGTGGAAACAAGTAGTTGGGTGTAGGGCAGAGGATGGGGGAGCGGGCTTGAAGGGCGAGGATGCCTGAGGTGACACGAACCATGGGTTGCTGACTTTTGCAGTGTGCGCAGCGCTTAAAGCGGCCCTGCACACGCTGCGCCGGCGGCTCACCTGGCCCAGATAGCACTGCTGCCGCGAGAATATGCCGTCACGGTCAGCGGACAGCACGCTGTTCACAACCTGCGTCATTGGGAACCGAACACCGTGGTGTCTTAGTAAGTTTCGTTGTGGGTCGTCAAACTCTCACGTGCCGGCACGCACAGCTGTCAGCTCCTGTTCAGTGGGAGTTTTATCCTCGCCAAAATTTCAGGGCGGCCTACCGCACCAACGCGCCGCACGACGACGGCAAGTCCCGGAGCGGTTGGTTTGCGTGCACTAGACCCGAAGCGGCCGTAACTTATTCAGAGTTCTTCCAAGCGACTCTGAGGTTTAGGACCCCGCCGAGATCCAGTCAGAGACGACATTGCGTCGCCTCACCTTGGGCTCCGTGTCTACTAGCACTGCGCGGGCGCGGCGACGCCCTTCCGGCCCCACGCGGAAGAGCTCGGTGCCAGCGAACGCGAGGTCGCCCGGCCCCGTCCAGCTCGACGGCACGGCGGCGGCCTGGGCTGCTAGCCGCTCGAACAGGGCCTGTCCGACCTGGTTCCCGCATTGGCCAACCTGTGGTTCAGCGTACAGGGCAGATGTTCAAGCGGGGCTGGCATCTCGTCACTACAAGCGTGTGCTCACAAACCAAGGCAGGGAACTGTGCCGCTATATCGGCAAGCTTAAGTACGGCATGAGAAATGCGTGCATGCGGGGCAACGCTTTGGCCAGTCCATGCGGGGCTGTGAACATGGTGGTCTCTGGCGGGTGCCCGCCTCTGCCCCCCACTCCCGTGCCCCACTCCCCAGCTTCCGCCTTTCTCCCACTCCCGCGCTCCGTGCTGGCTCAGAGCCTTCCTTCGCACCTGAATGGTAATGGTCGGCATGTCAGCTATCCTTGCGACTCATCACTTCTTCGTCCGAGCTCGCGACGACAGCTGCATCGTTGCCAAGCGTGCTGAATGTTCAACGTTTCGTGTGCATTCCTCTCGCAGCTGAGTGGTAACAGATCGAATGTCGTCGTATACTTTATTTTACCGCAGTTTTGTCGAGCGGCCACCTTAGTCCAGTTGTCGAATGGATTTTCCTCATTGCATTCGCTCGAGAGCACCGGCAGCACGGCAGCATCGGCAGCTCGAGAGCGCTTGTCTTGCGTACCTTGACGCACGAGCTCAGCAAGGTTCCTAGGCCAACAGCGATAAGGCAAACGACTGTAAGACGGCCACGGCTGCGTTGTTTTAGGCATACATTGTACTATCTCTTTGCACAATACATATATTGTAAAGAACTGACATCTAACTGCTTTACTCTTGGCTGTGCATATTGAGACGGGACTTTCTTGCTTCCCAGTGAGCCTGTTCGCCTGTTACTTCAGTCGAACATGATGCATGCAACATCATTATAAATAAGCTTACGTAGGCAAGGGCCCTGGTGGACTCGGCGCTGAGTGACTGCGCGATCGAGCCAGACTGTTTGGCGTTAAGGAGCGTGCGGCACCTCTGTCAGCGTATCAGTTGCCTCTGAAAGCAGCCAGGCAACATGGCTCTGGTGGCCACGGACGCGCAGAAGAAGGCCATGGAGGACCTGCTCCCGAACCAGGAGGACCTGCTCTACGAGGAGGAGCTGGCTCGCAACCCCTACAACCTTAAGATGTGGATCCGCTACATCCATGCTCGCGCGGACGCAGCGCCTAAGCGGAGATACCTGCTGTATGAGCGTGCCGTTAGGGCCCTGCCCGGCTCTTACAAGGTGCGCCAGCCTCACACTCGGTTATGTGATCCAGTCCGTGTGGGCACGAGGCAACGGCTATAGCATACTGTGTGTGCGGATGTTCTGATGAAGAGTGTTGGCGCGGGGGTAATATCGGGCGCAAGAGAGGACGAGGCCATTCCCCAGGGGGGGGCGCCACCACCGTGGGTGGGCTGTCTGTCTGGTGCTCACCCAGCTTGCAGCTTGCCGGCAGCCCTATATTCTTGCGGCCTGGCATGTCATGCGCCGGTTGGCGCGCGAAAGTATGCTATTGACAGGTGTTGCCCTGCCTAACCCGCACCCACACGCCGCCACTCCCGCACGCCGCACCCACACGCCATCCTCACACGGCCCTGACCCAACCCGCAGCTGTGGCACGCGTACCTGACGGAGCGGCGGATGGCGGTGCGCGGCTTGCGCCCCGACGACGTGGCGTACGAGGCGCTGAACAACACCTTTGAGCGCGCGCTGGTGTCCATGCACAAGATGCCGCGCGTGTGGCTGGACTACCTGGAGCTGCTGATGGACCAGCGGCTGGTGACGCGCACGCGGCGCACCTTTGACCGCGCGCTGGCGTCGCTGCCCATCACGCAGCACGACCGCGTGTGGGCACTGTATCTGGTGCGTGGAGGGCGGCGGGGTGGGCCCATTTGGGAGTCGTTGAGGCCAGGCGTGAGGTCTGTGGCGGCGACTGTGACCGGCACTGGCGGTCCGCATGCGGCGGCACTACCAGGGGGCACGCCGCAAGTACCAGGTCGATAGGTCGCCGATTGTTGCCGCGTGGGGTTTGCCGGGGCTGCGCGCGCATGTCAGAGCCTGATAGCAAGATTAGAATGCTGGAAGGGCCACTTGACGCGTGCGTTCTAATGCTGGCTGTGCCACGCGCTGACGTGCACATGTGCCCTGTGCGCGCGTCATGTGTGCGCACGTGCAGAAGTTCATTCACACGCCAGGCATCCCGGTGGAGACGGCCGTGCGACTGTACCGGCGCTACCTGAAGCTGGAGCCCACGCACGCGGAGGAGTACGTGGCCTACCTCAAGGCCAAGGTGGGTGGGTGGGTGGGTGTGGCTGCAGGCGGGTGGAAGCGGGCGTCAGTATGGTGGTGGTCCAGGAGGTCAGGCGGGCGGGGGAGGGGGCATGTAGTTAGTGGGTCACTGGCGTCGGCCGGGGCAGTTGGAGGCAGGTGTATGTGTGTGTGTGGGGGGGTCCATTGGCAGGACGAAAGGGGGGAGGCCCGACAGGGGTCGGGGCTGCCATGGGCGCTGATGCCAGAATGCACATGCTTCTTTGCGCGGTGGGGCGCAAAAGATGGTACAGGCAGCGTAAGAGGCGATGCCGGCTGAGTAGACTCAGCTGCTCCCCTGCTGAACCTGCGGCTGCACAGAACCGCTGGGGCGAGGCGGCCCGCAAGCTGGCCGAGCTGCTGAACGACGACACCTTCCGGTCGCTGGAGGGCAAGAGCAAGCACCAGCTGTGGCTTGAGCTGTGCGATATGGTCACCAAGCACCCCAAGGACGTGGAGGGCATGCGCGTGAACGCCATCATCCGCGGAGGCATCCGCCGCTTCACCGACGAGGTGTGCTGGAGGGCTGGCGTGCTGCAAGGCTGGCGTGCTGACGGTCCCTCTGGCGGGCACGACTGCAGTGCTCAGGGTGGTGGGGCGTGCATGCGGGAGCTTCTGCTCGCATGACCTGTGCTCCATGTGGCTGTGCCACGCTGCCGCGAACCCACCGACGCGCTGTGCTGCTGCATGTGTGTTGACACTGACAGGTGGGGCGGCTGTGGACCTCGCTGGCCGACTACTACATCCGGCGCGGCATGTTCGAGAAGGCGCGCGACGTGTACGAGGAGGGCCTGTGCTCCGTTATCACCGTGCACGACTTCTCGCTCATCTACGACGCCTACACGCAGTTCGAGGAGTCACTGCTGTCCGCCTCTATGGAGCAGCTGGCGGGCGATGACGACGACGAGGAGGCCAAGGCCAAGGACGGCGACGACGGCACTGATTTCCTGCTCAAGGACGACGGCAACGACGTGGACTTGCGGTGAGGAGCCGTGTGTGTGTGTGTGTGTGTGTGTGTGTGTGTGTGTGTTGGTATATTGAAACGGAGGGAATTCCGTGTGTGTGTGTGTGTGTGTGTCGTAGCGGGCAGTGCATGTGTGGATTTGGTAGTGGTGGTGGTGATAGCGTGGGCAGGCGCCAAAAGCGCGGACGTCACCACCATGCGAGTGGGAAGGGTGAATGACGTGAGATCGCGTGCAGGGACAGCTATGCAAGCAGGCACAATTGGCGATGATGCCCAACCATGAAAAGCGATATCGTACATCACTGAATGACGATAACATAACGTCTTTGCTGAGCCACACAGCGCTGTTTGTCCTATGCCGCCCGACCTTGCACCCGACTCGCCGGCACGCGCATGCATAATGCACTGAGAGACCATAGCGCAAGGATGCCCAACCATGAAAAGCGATATCGTACATCACTAAATGACGATAACATATACGTCTATTGCTGAGCGCACGCCACGCTACCATATGCCACTGCACGCCACCTGTCGTCGGTCCCGGCCACGCGTGCCTTCGGCAGATCACCCGCCGCCGTCACTCGCAACCCACCTGCAACCCCTCTAGCTGCAAGCGCCATCTGTCGCACCCTCATGACCTCACCCTCCAACACCACTGCTGCCTTACACGCACCCTGCTGCCCAGGCTGGCCCGGCTTGAGCACCTGATGAACCGGCGGCCGGAGCTGCTGTCGTCCGTGATCCTGCGCCAGAACCCGCACAACGTGGCGGAGTGGCACAAGCGCGTCAAGATCTTCACCGGCAAGCCCACCAAGCAGATCCTCACCTACACCGAGGCGGTGAGCCGCGTGCGTGCGTAGGGGCCCAAGGGGCGCATGCAGCACGGGCGCCTCAGCTGCTCTCCTGTCTCCACACCTGCGATGACATAGTACACCCCTGGGTTCTGGGTTACGTCCCCCAAGAACCCGCGACTCGCACCGCCGCCGACCCCCTTTGCCCGCCTTGCATCGCCCCTTTCCTACCTTCCTCCCACCCTCGGCCTGCAGGTGCGCACCGTGGACCCCGAGAAGGCCATCGGCAAGCCCTTCACGCTGTGGTGCGCCTTCGCCAAGTTCTACGAGTTTCACGGCGACGTGGCCAACGCGCGCATCATCTTCCAGAAGGCCACCGAGGCGCGGCACAAGTACGTCGACGACCTGGCGCAGGTGTGGTGCGAATGGGCGGAGATGGAGCTGCGCCACAGCAACTTCAAGCGTGCGCTGGACGTGGTCACGCGCGCCATCACGCCGCCGCCGCGCCCCGCGCGCATGACGCCGGAGGAGGAGCGCGCGCTGCCGGTGGCGGACCGCGTGTACAGGTGAGGGGGCGGGTGGGCGGGGGCTGCAAGGCATGGGGCATGGCAACGTGCGCGATTAGTACGACGGGCGGGCCTGCTGTGCTCTGTGCACCTGTGTTTATCAGGCGCATCCTCTCGCTCCTTCGGCTCTGAATGGCTCTATAGCCCCGCGCCGCCTTGCTTCCCCGCCTCCCCAACCCCCAACTTCTTCGTGCCATAAAAAATGTACCTGGACCCCCCCCCCCAGGAACCTGAAGCTGCACCTGATGCACACCGACCTGGAGGAGAGCCTGGGCACGCGCGAGTCCACCTGCGCCGCCTACGACCGCATCCTGGAGCTGCGCATCGCCACGCCGCAGGTCATCCTCAACTACGCGCTGTTCCTCACCGAGCAGAAGGCCTTTGAGGACGCGTTCAAGGTAAGGGCAGGGCCACAGCCGACGCATTGTGCACATCCGGTGCCCAGACGGCATGCCCACTGTGCTCAGGGGGGACGTCTGCAGTGCAGAGCTGGGGCTGCGGCCTCATGGCCTGTGAACCTTCCTGTGACGTTCTGGGCTTTGAACGTTGCTGCGCGCACCCTTCGGCTGCTGGGCCGGGGCCCACTGTACGCATTGTCGCGCAGGTGTACGAGCGCGGCATTGCGCTGTTCAAGTACCCCCACGTCAAGGACATCTGGACCGCCTACCTGGCGGCCTTCGTGGAGCGCTACGGCGGCAAGAAGCTGGAGCGCGCCCGCGACCTGTACGAGCAGGCCATCAAGGACGCGCCGGCCGCGGTGGGTGCGCCGGCACTACATACTTACCCGCACGGCCGCACCCGCCCCCTTCGCTGTGCTGCCTTCTGCTGCACCCCAGCCTGGAGCCCCGAATTGGCTAACCATTCATCATTCACCCACCTCGGTTCGGATGTGCCTGCGCGCTCCCCATCGCGACGTGTGCAGGAGTGCAAACCGCTGTACCTGGAGTATGCCAAGCTGGAGGAGACGTACGGCCTGGCGCGGCACGCCATGGACATCTATGCGCGCGCTCTGGCGGCGGTGCCCAAGGGAGAGCGCAAGTCGGTGCTGGACCTGTACGTCAGCCGCGCCTCCGATTTCTTCGGCATCGCGAAGGTGCGGTGCCGGCACGGCGGTGGTCACACACAGGGCGGGAGCAGGGATGGTTGGCGCCTGGGAGGCCAGGCAGCCGGATGCCTAGTGGCGGACGCAGACTCTCAAAGCCGGGTTTGGTGCGCACGTTCCGGCAACCAGCTGCGCAAAGCTGTTCGTGCCATGCGCCCGCCCTGCTGCGATTCGGCCCCTGTATTGATACTGCTTGCGCTGGAACCGCACGCTTGCCGCCCGCCCGCCCGCCCGCCCGCCCTCTTTCCTTCCTTTCTTCATGCTCCTTCTGCTGCTGCTGCTGCTGCCGCTGGCGACGACAGGTGCGCGAGATCTACGAGTCTGCCATCGAGGCGGAGCCGCCGCACGAGCTGTCTGACGACGACGTGCGCGAGGTGTGCATGCGCTACGCCGCGCTGGAGACCAAGCTGGGAGAGATCGACCGCGCGCGCGCCATCTACGTGCACGGCTCCGCCGTCAGCCACCCCGACCGCGCGGCGGACTTCTGGGCGGCGTGGCGCGCGTTCGAGGTTCGGCACGGCAACGAGGACACGTTCAAGGAGATGATGCGGATACTGCGGTGAGTTTGGCTGGAGCGCTTAGGGCTGAGCCGGTGTGGGGCGCCGCTTTGGCGTTATGGCACAGGCTGCCCAGAAGGCGTAGGGTTTGGTCATTTGGTGCACAGGAAAAAGGGGTGGTGGGGACCGGTTGCGTGATGCAGGCCCTCACAACGACTGCG
This sequence comes from Chlamydomonas schloesseri, assembly GCA_016834595.1. Taxonomy (NCBI): domain Eukaryota; kingdom Viridiplantae; phylum Chlorophyta; class Chlorophyceae; order Chlamydomonadales; family Chlamydomonadaceae; genus Chlamydomonas; species Chlamydomonas schloesseri. The sequence continues at coordinate 2,692,433 of JAEHOD010000003.1, forward strand.
GTGTATCATGCGTTGCTCCTGTCGGCCGTTGTGGACCCCCTGCCTAGTGCAATACAATATTCGCTACATCCCGCTGTGCGATCGTGCACAGATCGGTCAAGGTCAGCTTCAGCCACACCCAGATCAACTCCATCGTGGACGCGGCGCGCCTCACGTCGAAGGCCGACGCCGAGGCAGGCGCGGGTGGCGCGCTGGCCGGCGCCAAGCGGCACCGCGATGGCGGCGACGCCATGGCCGAGCTGGAGGCGCAGGCGGTGGCGGAGATGGGGCTGGGCGCAGGGGCAGCCGCCGCCGGCGCAGGGGCCCGTGGCACGGCGCTGTCCGGGTTTGTGTCGGCGGGCGTGTACCAGCAGGGCGCGGACAAGGACAAGGAGGGCGGCAGAGCCGCGGCTGCACAGCAGCGCAAGCCGGCGCCGGTGGCAGGTGCGTCTCTATGCCGCATTGTGGCCGCGCATGGCGCCCCTAAACAGACAGTGCCGTGCCGTGCTCAGCACATTTCAACCCTGCTTGATGTATGGCTTCTAACCAAGTCCTCTCCTTTTGCGTTGCTGTATTGTAGCGAACCCTGAGGAGATTGATTTGGACGCTGACGAGGACGAGGGCGGCGGCGGCGCCGCCGCCGCTGAGGACATGGATGTGGCTGAGAAGGCGGTGCCGGCGGGCGTGTTCGGCTCTCTGGCGGGGCTGGCAGGCAAGGGACAAGGGGAAGGAGGGGAAGCAGCGGCAAAGAAGCAGCGCACGTGAGGGCACACGGTGCGGCTCGTTGTCTATGACTTGTGCGCACGTGTGGGATAGACTTCCGTTGTTTATTGCCAGTGATGTGTGGTGTGCACGTGTGGACTGACCAGTCAGTGCGGATGTTCGCTAGTTCTATGTGACGCGTGGACCTATGGTGGATGTTGGGACGGCTTCAGCTGAATGTTGAAAGTCGTTGATGCCGAGCTTGCTGGTGTCAACCGGGCCAACGTTCTGCTAGGGCTTCAAGGAGAGGTCATGGCACTGGTACGGACGTTCTCTGTCAGCGTGTGCGTGTGCGTGCGCGTGCGCCGCTGCTGGCGCGGGCGCGTGTTGCTCCGTGGCACAATTAGCCAGCGGGGTGCTGTCTCCTGCTTCACACTGCTAGGTGCAATCCTCCTCAGTGAATGACTATGACAAGAAGCCATGTGCAATCGATGAATTGTTCCCTGGGCCAGCAGAATGCGGGCACCTACTTTACACATCAATGGACTACCAGTACCAAACATATAATCTCAGTAGGCAACATAGCAGTGAAATCGGCACACCCGAGCTTCGCTGCAAGCGCTAGGAGTACGCTCACACACAGTGTGAAGTTCTGCGCGCCTTGCCAAGTGCTGAACGCCGGTAGTTTGGCCTTATAGACTACGTGCATATGAGGACCTGGGAGCCTGGCACGGCTCGGCGCAGCGAGATGACGCCCATACGCCAGCTTTCATATTAAACCTTGCAAAAATGCGGGCATTAATTGTCTGGTCATTTGTTGCGAGTCTGGTGGCCCTCGCGCCACTGGACTTGGCGCTAGCACAGCAGCGTTCGGTGAGATGACGCCCGGGGCCAGGTGCTTAGGAAACGCCCAACGTTGCCCCGCAGAGGACCTAGGGAGGCATCTTGTTTCGCATGCCAAGTTGCCAAGGGCTGAGCCATTTTCGCCTGTGCGCGACATGCAGGCCCCGCAGGCCAGCGCAGCCGAGCAGCTTGCGGCGTGGGGGAATGCGACAGTAGTCACATCGCTGTACCCCCAGACCATCAGCAATGATGGAGCCGCCTCACTTCTGGCGGAGCTGCAGGGGCCCGGGTGCCCGAGGGTGAGTCCGTCTCGTTCAACTCCCCAGACCAGCAGGGGCCCTGCGGCTTAAGGTCGCCCCTGGACCCGGCTCTAGCGCAATAGTGGCCGCAGTGTCTGTGCACGAGGAGGACTTGGATGGGAGTGGCTGCCGTTACCACGGTTGCGACGGGGCGTGGGCCTGGTGCGTGCCCTCCCCAGCATTCACAGCTTCTTGCCCTTAAAAATGCGCGCAGGGTGGGTCTCGCACCCTGTACCTTGTGTTTCCCCGGGCTTCAGCCAGCCGTCAGGATGTGTCCATCCTGGGCACACTCTCAGACAGCTGCACCAGCGTCACGTTCAGGGCGGCCACGTCCATCGCGTTCCAGAGCATCCAGCCGGGGGTGTACGCAGTCCAGGTCACACTGGGCCGCCTGCAGGCGCCGCTCACCTTCATCGGGGCGCGCGCCTCCAAGAGCGGCGGCTTTGGTGCCGACGCTGCGGCTGCTATGTCGGGCGCGGTGAGAGCAGGGGGAGGCGGGATGCAGCAGAGGGCCGGGCATGGTCGACCCTGAAGAGGCTTGCACGCGGGCAGCGGGGAATTACCCCACGCTTGGCATGGGCGGGTGTAAACAGGTATGTAACGCTGTTGGTTTGCAGGCGCTGGTTACGGTGGTGGACGCCGCGGTGGGCCAGCTGTCCAGCGATGTGAGTGTGGCGGCCACCAGCAGCAGCGTGGCGGTGACGCTGACGGCGCAGCTGGCGGCGCCGGCGCTGCTGCCCGCAACGATGTCGCTGCAGCTGTCCGACCCGCTCGCGGCGGCGGTGTCGCCGGCGGCTCTGACCTGGCGCCCGGGCGAGATGGGTCCCAAGCACTTCACGCTCCAGATGCGGCGGCCGGTGGGGCCGGAGGGCGCTGCGCCGGGGATCGTGGCAGAGGCGGTGGCCGTCGGCAACATGGTGTTTGGGGACGGCCAGACGCGCAGCTGGTCGCCGCGCGTGAGCGTGTACGTGCCGCCGCCGACCTTCTACGTCTCAGCCAGCACGGCAATCTACCGCGACGGCCCACCGCCGGTGCGGCGGTCGCGGCAGGCGGGGGCAGCTGCTGGAAACGGCCCCAGCCCCGCTGGAAACCCAAGCGCCGCGGGCAGCAGTGGGAGCACAAGCGGGGGCAATGCCACTGCAGGTGTTGCCTTGGCCAGCGGCAGCAGTGGCAGTGGCGGCGTCGACGCATCGCCCCAGCGGGCCAGTGCCGGCGCGGACAACAGCACCAGCGTGGTGATGGTGCCGGTGCGCCGCGCCAGCGCCAGCCCGTTCCCCTCCACCCTGGCCTACAAGGTGCAGCTGCTGGAGGCGGTGGGGTGCCCCAGCCGGGTGCGCTGCGCGGCGGCGGTGCGCGGCGGCGGGCAGCTGCGCTTCACAGGCGACCAGGACGTGCTGGGCGCGGCGGTGTGGGTGGACTGGGACATGATGCCGTGGGAGGGGGTGCTGCGCGTGGCGGTGACGCTGTCGGCGGTGGACAACGCGCGCGTGCTGAGCTATGCCGACATCCTGATTATGCAGCGGCAGCAGCAGGACGCGTCGCAGCAGGCAGCGGACTGGGTGGGGACAGACGACCTCAACAGCCTGGTGGACGCAGACAACGTCACGTCGCTGTTTGTGTTCGGCACCACCTATGGCATGTGCCCGGCCGGCACGGCGGGGCCGTGGCAGGAGCCGGCCGCGCCCCAGGCGGCTGCGAGCCCGACGGCGGGCCCGAACGGCAGCAGCAGCGACGCCGGCACAAACATCAGCAACGCTGGCAGTGGGAAGCAAGTCATTCCACCGCCCCGCGACCGCGTCTGCGACGGTGAGGGGTTGAAGGGTGGGCGCCCCAGCTCGGCACCATTACTCGCATTATGTGTCACTCGCGGCCAAATGTCACGATTGCCTTGTCCGCTGTGCGATGCTGGTGGTGATGATGCAGACTCTGCGGTGGCGTTTGCGCTCAAGGATTACGCTTCCAACCTGGCGTGGCTGCCGGCGCTGTCAGGTGGGTGCCACGTTATGCATGTCCATGTGCTGCTGGTGCGGTGCGCGGCATGAAGAAGCGCGGCCCGGCCCTGTGCCGGCCCCCACACTTGCAATCAAACTTCTTCCTGAACCTTTCCGTCTGTTTGTCGTGTTGCGACCATGCCCCACAGCGTGTACGGCTGGTAGCGCTGCCCTGGTGCTGCCGGTCGGCGCCACCCCCCTGGCACCGCCATCCAACGCCACCGGCTCGAGCCCCAACGCTTCCTCGCCGTCTCTGTCACCCTCGCCCTCGCCCTCACCTCGTACAACTGGCGGCAAGAGCACGTCGCAGCAGCCAACCACTAACGCCTCTGCCTCGGGCGCGAGTGGCGCAGGGCAGGACATTGCGGGCGCCCGCGGCTCCGCGCCTGTGGAGCTGCGTGTGCCGTTCGGCATGGACCTGGCCGCGGTGTTCCTGCCTCTGGCCAGCCCGGAGGAGACCGTGGTGGTCGTCAACAGCTCCTGCAGCACCCCGCCCACCTGGCAGACCGTGATGCTCGCAGCGCAGCCACCAGGAGGAGCGGGCGCGTCTTCGGGGCCGGGGTCAGGGTCGGGCGCGGGTGCGGGCGCGGTTGTGCAGAGCCGGCCCTGGGCGCGCTGGGTGCTGCCGGATGTGGTGGAGGCCTGCACCTCCCAGCTGGCGGTGTTCACCACCGTCGCAGTCACGCCGGCGCTGACCGGGGGCAGCCCGCGCTCGGCCTCGCCCGCGCCGTCGCCGGGGCCGGGGCCTGCAAATACGAGCAGCGTTGCTGCCTGGCCTTCGCCTCCGCCCGCGACAGCCAATCAGTCGGCATCTCCCTCGCATTCTCCGTCGCCATCACCTGGCAAGCACCGACTGCTGGGTGCGGCTGCGGCGCCCAGCCCCAGCCCCAGCCTTTCGCCAAGCAACGCGGGTGCGGGCGGCAAGGCGTCGAACGGCACAGGCAGCGGCGCTGTGGCAAACACCACAGGCAACTCGACGAGCAGCGGCCTGGCGATGCCGGTTTACAGCCTCATCCAGGTCCGCGCCTACACGCTCACGCTGCGGCCGCAGTCGGACCCCGGCCTCTTCCCAGCCATGGCGCTGGCACTGGTGCATGACCTGACCGCATCGGATCAGCCGGCCGCCAGTGACAGCAGCGCCGACAAGACCGGCAACAGCAGCAGCAATAGCTCAAGCAGTGTCAGCATCACAAGCATGCTGGTGCCGTTGTGCGGCTTGCCGCAGCCGCTGTTGTACGCGGCGGCGCGCCAGGGTTACGGCGCTGCGTTCAATGCTTCTAGCCCCGCCCCCGAGCACCTGGCGTGGGCGGCGGCAACGCTGTCGCAGGCCATCCGCGCTAACCCGGATGCCATCTCCAGCCTCCGGCAAGCAATTGGGAAGCAGGCGGGTGCAGCAGGCAACGGCTCCCCGGCTTCTGCAGGCAGCGGCGGCGGTGCACCGCCCAAGCGGTTGTTGGAGGAGGTTGCGGAGGTAGCGCGGCTGTCCGGCGCATGGCTGGCAGAGGCCCTGCGGGGTCCTGTCCATGATGATGATCATGATGATGCGGACAGTGTGCCGAAGCGCCAAGGGCCCCGACTGCTGCGTGGCGGCTTTGGCGGCGCCCTGGACAGCGCCGAGACTGCTCGGCGGCGGCTGCAGCAGGCGGGCGACGGCAGCTCCAGTCCGGCGCCGTCATCGCTGCCCACCGCCTCCCCGACAACTTCCCCCGCTCCTGGCGCGCCACCAGGCGCCTCCCCACGCCCGGCCTCCGCCAGCCCCAGCCCAGCGCCCGGCCCCCGCTCCTCCCTTGCTGCCAGCGGCAGCCCGGCCCCCAGCCCGGCGCCCAGCTCCTCGCCCATCCTGGCGGTGGCGGCGCGCGCGCCCGAGGGCTTCGACCTGGTGGTGGCCGCCGGGCCCGGCGCCACTGCCGGGGGCGGTGCCGGCGACAAGGGCCCGGCCGACCAGGCGGTGCGTGTGCTGTTCAACCCGCAGTTCGTGGAGCGCTGCGACCCGCAGGACAGCCTGGTGCTGGACCTGGGGCTGCTGCCGGAGACGTCGGCGGCGCTGCCGCTCACGCTGCACGCCAGCACCGGCGCCCTGCCGCTGCGCCAGAGCGTGCAGCCGCCTGACATCGGCAGCGGGGCCGGGGCTGAGGCTGGCGCAGGGAGCGGGCTGGAGCTGGGCGGGACACAGTTGGTGATCAGCGCCGCCACACGCGCGGCGGTGCGGGCGCATGTGGCCGCCAGGGAGGCTGCCGCGGTCGCGGCTGCGGCTGCTGCAGCGGCGGCAGCTGCGGCGGCCAGCGGCAGACCCGGCCCCAACGTGCTGCTGCCGGGGGGCGGTAGCGGCGCCACCTACACCAGCAGCAAAGTGGCATTGGATACCTCTCGCAGCACTGCACCCCTTGGGACGGTCGACAGAGGGGCTGGCGGCCTGCAGCCCTCGTCGGCGGCGGGCGGCCTCTCGCCGTCAAGCCCATCCCCCGCCGTGCGTCTGGCCACTGGTGCAAACGGCAGTGACGAGGAAGACAACGACTCCAGCAGCAGCGGCGGCACCCTCGTCTCTTTCATGTCTCTCCAGGCCTCCTCCACCGGTGCCAGCCAGGCAGCGGTGACCGCCTCCCCGCCTTTTCCTGCGCCCACCAGCAGCGGCAGCAGCAGGGGCAACGGCAGCAGCAACGACACGGTTGCGAGCAAGGACGCCAACAGCAGCAGCGCGGACGCCGCTGCCGCGACAGGCTGCGACGCCGACTCGCTGCGGCCTGTGGCTGACCAGGCGCTGCAAGTGGCGCTGCTGGCGCCGGACGGCTACAGCACTGCCTCCTTCACCCTGGAGCTGTTCCTTGACTACGCCGCTGCGGCGGCAGACGCTGTGGCGGCGGCCGCCGATTGCGAGGCGCGCGGCCTGCTGCTGCCTGCTGCTGGTGGCAGCGGCACCAACAGCACTGGTAACAGCGTCGGCGGTAGCGCTGGGGACGGTGTCGCAGGCAGCGCCCTGCCCGCGCGCGGCAACGGGACGGACGACAGCAACTCCACGCTACAGCAGCAGCAGCAGCCTGTGGCACTGCAGGTGCTGTGGGACCCGCTGCCGGTGTCGCCGCTTGACGCGTGTCGGCGCTGCGGCGCCGGTAGCTACAGCCCCAACGCAAACGCCTCCGCCTGCCTGCTGTGCGGCCCCGGCACCTTTGCTGGCGATGTGGTGAACTCGGCTTGCACGCCCTGCGCCGCCGGCACCTACACCTTCACATGGAACAACCCCGCCTGCCGGCTGTGCCCCGCCGGCACCTTCTCCGGGCGCGCCGGTTCCACCGCGTGCAGCGTGTGCCCCGCCGGCACCACCACCATGTACGACGGCGCCAGCTCTTGCGCCGCCGCGCCGCCGCCGCCGTCCGCCGGCTCCGGCTCAACACAAGTAAGATCAGCAGGCACGACATCTTGGATTCGCCACTGTGGCGGCTAGTGAATTTAATAGCTGGCTGGCCATCACAGTCGGCCTTATTTGTCATTGAGTTGTTGGTTGCCCGCTGCCTGGGTTGTCGTGTGTCTTGCGGCGGGCCTAACCTGCCCCGGTGTCCCGCTCCGCCCCGTGGTGGTGCCCCACCCCGCTGCAGTCGGCGCTGCTGGTGTCGTTCCAAATGCTGATCAACATGTCCAGCAGCAACCAGCCCATGAACTCGCTGGGCGCCAACAACACCGGTATCGACGCCTCGCCCGACTCCATCGTCAAGCTGCTCATCGCCGCGGACACGGCGGACGTGCTGCGCATCCCGCCCACGCAGGTGCGGCCTGCCGCTGCCGTTGTACCGTGCAGCAGCATCTAGGACACACCGCTGCAGCCGCACGCTAACCGGCCGCCTTCACCAGCCATGCTAACGCAACCCCTTCGCTTGTTTTCTCCTCCACAAACCCAAAACGCCGCCGCCAGGTTCGCGTGAGCAGCCTGTTTGAGCTGAGCCCCAGCGCCTTCCTGGTCAACGTGTCCGCCACCGTGCCGCTGGGCGGCGGCCCCAGCGGCTCGGGCGGCGGCGGCAGCTCGGACGGCAGCCCGGGCTCCAAGGACATGGACGCCGACACGCTCATCAGCCGGCTGGTGGACAACCCTGGCAGCTCCTTCCCGCGCACCACCGAGGCCACCGGCGGCTCGGTGCAGGTCCAGTACGTGGACATGAAGGTGAGTTCAAGGGGGGCAGGGAGGGAGCGGACGGAGAGGGAGGGACGGTGAGCAAGGGCCGCGTGTGTGGCTACAGGAGCAGGTGCTCTAGACGACTTGTGTGATACGTTAGTGTCCTGGGCCAGTCGTGTCCTCAAGCGGCCTCGTCGTGTCCTCAAGCGGCCTCGTGGCTCCGCACTACCTTGTATGCAGGTGGTGACGTGGGGCGGCAGCAGCAGCGGCCTGAACCTGCACGTGGTGCTGTGGCCCACTCTGGCCGGCACATGCGTGCTGGCGGTGGTGGTCGGCCTGGCCTGCAACCGCTACTGCCGGCGGCGCCGCGGCGGCCGCGCGGCCGGCGGCGTGAGCCTGCCGCCCATCACCGACGCATTCGGGCGGCTGGCGCACGCGTGGAAGACGCCCAGCAGCCCGCCGCCCGCCTCGTCCGGCGCCTACTTGGTGTATGGGCAGCTTACGTCGTTGGAGCTGCAAGACGTGGCGCCCGGGTCGCTGGCGCGACACAGAGGCCGCCACAGCCGCAAGCCCAGCCTGCAGGTCAGTCCAGGCCGCCGGCTGGGGGTAAAGACGGTCCCGGTCTAGTGGGAGGCCACACGCGAGGATGTGCTCGACGGTGAACCGAGTCCCGGTTTCCGGATGCACCTGGAGTTCGCTTGCTGACGCTGACGCTGGCGCTTACTCCTGTCCTTTCCGCACCCACCTTCTGTGTACGTGCGCAGCAACTGCAGGGGCTGGGGCCGAGCGCGCAGGACAGCCTGGCCCCGGGTGGCGGCGGCGGCGCGGGTGCTGCGTCGGACTGGGCGCCGCACAACCACGGTGGCGGCGGCGGCGGCAGCAACGGCGACCTAGACATGTTCGCTATGTACACAAGGGAGGCGATGGCAGCGCCGCGCATCTGATGGACCAAGCTCCCAGATGCGGGCTTCCACTCTGAAAGATTATTGGGGTTTGGGCGGGGCAGCTGATGGGTAGGCTGGTAGGTAATTAATGGGAGGGATCCGCAGGTGAGCTGATGAGGAAGGCAAGCGGGGCAAGCCCGCTAGCAGGCTGCTGTGATTGTGGCGACTAGCGAGCGAGGTGAAGCCCCTTGCAGTGGTGGGGGAGCGCAATATGTGATGGGCAGATCGGCTGCGCCAACCAGCGGCACCGGGTCCAGAGCCGGCGCCATACTGATGCATGTTTGTTTGTTGACGCATTGCTGACACATGCATACGGTGTAGCACGCATCGTGAGCACTGGCTAATCAGCGCGGCATAGGACGCGCAAGTATTGAATGGCTTTAATTTTAAAGGCTGTTGGCTGACGGGCAAGAAGTAGCAAGCTCTGACTGGCATGCGGTAGTAAGCTGTGGGTTGAAACCACAGAGATGTCCACACTGCCGAGTGCTGAACGCTTAGACGCTGCTCAGCCGGGCATGCAGCCAAAGTACGTAATCCATGCATTTTGCGTACGTGCATTCATGCTGCAGTATTCTTTATGCTTTTCTTGTGTCGCAGCCCCCGTCTGTAATATAAGTTCACGACCTGACTTACGGCAACGCCGAAGGGTAGGGCCGGAGCGTTTCAGCAACATCCAGCCATCTACTGACGTCGGTACAGTTGCAGCGCGGTTCTCCTGCCTATGCGCCCGATCACCTGCTTGCTTGTATTTGCGGATATGTGGGGGGCTTCGGACACTACCGGGACCTCGCGTTTTTGCCCCATGCCTGTTCCATCAAGGTACGGCCGGAGCGGGCAGCGCCGCTGCAGGCACCTCAACGCGTCCCGACCGCACTGGCCGCGTGAAATGAAGCGGGACAGACGCACCAGCGACTGAAGCCCGCTGGGGCACAGAAGCTTGCTACGCACTTCCACCTCACCGAACACACCACTCAACCCCACATCAGGAGACGCCATACCCAGTTCACCGTCCTTGCACACGCTCTGCTCTGCTCTGCTCCCTCCATTGATTAATCACCATCCATGGATGGCTACCCCCCCTTTCTCTCCGCTTTCCTCCACTGTGCTACGCCGCAGCTGCACCCAGCCCCTCCTCCGCCCTGCGCCCGGTGGCGGGGCAGGTGAGCGGCGCCAGGTGGCGCACGTACCGCCCGTTGAGCGCCAGCGCCAACAGGTCCTGCTCCTCTATGAACCAGACCTCACCGAACTGCGCGCGCAGCCCGCACAGCGTGGCGCTCAGCAGGTCCACCGCGCCCACCACCACCTGGTCGTCGATGGCCGCAACGTCCTTGTTGCCGCCAGACTGGCTCTTGGTGGACTCCACCCGGATGCTGCTGCCGCCGCCCAAGTCGTCCGTGGCAGTGGTGCCCTCACCAGCCGCCAGCAACTGCCGCCGGCCACCTCTTGCACCCGCCTGCTCTGAACCCACGCTGCCGCCGGCGGCGACCGTGCTGGCGGAGTCGGTGCCGGCGCTCACGCCGCCGCCCGCCTGTCCCGCCTTGACACCACGCAGCTCGCGCCCGCCTAGCCCCTCGCTGCCGCCACGCGCCACGCCGCCTATGCTCCCGCCGCTACTGCCGCCAGCGCCCTGTCTGTGCGCGCCGCCGCCGCCCTTGCCCCCTGCCGCCGCCGTTGCAGCGGCGCCTTGCCCCGGCGGCCGCAGCAACCGCGCTATCGTGGTGTGCAGCATCGCCGGCTCCTTGACCATCTGCGCCTCCCGGGGCGGCGCGTTGGGCAGCGCCACGCCCAGCGCCGCACGCAGGAGCGCCGGCTCGCCCCCAATGGGCAGCACCTGCCAGCACGCCACCACCACACCTGCGGGAACCACCAGACATGGCCGGTGGAGACGGTCGGAGGTCGCATGTCTGTGCGTCTGCCATGCCATCTGAACATCCGCCACAACATCGTACAGCCCCGTACTGCCTTGCCGCCGCCGCCGCCGCCGTGCCCACCTGTTGTGGTGACGACCACCTTGTCCAGCACCGCGCTGATGGGGCAGGTGGAGCCGCACACGCGCTTGATGGCGCGCTCCTCCGCCGCAATCACCTCGGCGCTGGCGTGGATGGGCTTCTGCGGAACGGCGGGGAGGTGGCGAGGACGTCAGAGTCCAGAATACGGTACACAGGATTCACGCTCCATCAGTGGCAGAAGCGAGCCGGCCCGACGCCAACCTCAAACCTAACCCCGCCCGACCCACATCCTCCCCACGCCTCCACATGTCTGGTCCCTCTCCTGCCGCCCCGCAGCCCTCAACCGGCCGCACCGCATGCGAGGAGGCGTGGTAGAGCGTGGCGTGGTACAGCTCGTCGTCCTGCAGCCAGATGCTGCCCTCGGGCAGCACCGGCATAAGCAGCTGCTGCACCGCGTCGCGGATCTTGCCGGCGGCCACGTGGTCGCGCAGCGGCAGGATCATGGCGCGCACGGGCACCTCCAGCGCGTGCAGCATGGGCGTGATGAGCATCTTGTCGCTGCGCGTGTCGTGCGTGATGCGGTACAGGTCGTCCTGCTTGAGCCCCTGCGTCACCACGCCGCCCAGGCTCAGGCCCTTGCTGCGCACGCCCGACCCCATGGCCTCGTACACGCGCCGGCGGTCCAGCGCGTACTTGCTGACCGACAGGCGCATTGACTCTGCGCGACAGGGCCGGTGCGGGTGTGATGACTGGTGAGGGTGGGTGGCATGCATGTGAGGCATGAATGGCGGTCCTGGCACTGGAGGGATTGGGATATGACGAGTTACGGCAAGAACATGCTTTGGAGGCGGGGCTTAGGGGTCAAGAGACTGTTCCAGGGGGCTTCACAGGGTATGTGTGTGTAATTGTGCAAGGTGTACGTGAGTTTTGTGTGAGGTTCGTGTGTGTGTGTGTGGGGGGGGGGGTTTGGGGGGTTGGGCAGCTCAGGCCCCATGTTTCGCGCAGTCCTCCTCTGCCCCAGCCAGGGCGCTCCTGGGGCCCACCGGAACAGGCCGTGTGTGCGTGTCCAAGCCGCCGCAGCTTGGGCTCAACTCTCCCCAAGGACCTAGTCCTTCCGGTTCAGAACACACAAACACCACCGCCAGGACCTGGGGTGACCCCCCCCCCCTTACCGAAGTCGAGGCCTAGTGCGGCAAGTCGGTCGGAGCAGGTGGGCAGGTCCATAACACTGTCCGGCAGAGAGCCGTGCCGCATCATACGTAGCCCACGAGCAACTACGCACCGGCAAAAGGGCGCGACTTGAGGATCCCTTCGGAATTGCGTGGGCCGATTGAGCGTTTAGCTTACCCAGATACATAAGTATCACGCTTATGCATATTGCAACCAGCATCGCATGGTCCTGCAGGGCGGAGGTAAGCCTCCGCCCCGGCGCTCCGCTTGAATGCCCTCCATGTGAAGGGATTCGCCGTGCTAGTTCTTCGCTCGTTGTCGGTGGTAGGTCATGATGATGGCTGCGAGCGTGCATCGCGACTACTTTTGACCATTCAGAAGCGGGCACCTGACCCGGTCGCTGCAGTTTTGCCGGTTGCGGGCTGTTGCACGAGGTGTTCACTAGTGATAGACTGAGGCCGCATGTGCGTTGAGACTGTTATGAATGCAGGCATGCGGAGAGCGAGACGGGTGTAGTAGTAAGCGACGAATCGTCTCAGGGGCGACGGACAATCTCAGGGGCCCCCAACTGTCCCAAGTCGTGTGTGTGTGTTTTGGCCATGCAGCAGCAATCCCATTGACTACGCTGCGCCGTCCAGCCCGTCCTGCAACCCCTACAATTTGCCTGCCCTGCATTCCAATCCCATTTCCCCTCACGGCAGCCTGCAATATAGTCCTGCTATAGTGAGTGATTATTTTGTATCAGGACCAAGCGCCCCCATAGTGATTGCGGCTGCCCTACCCTAGCAACGTGATGAATGGCTCCCAGCCACGCGGAGCCACACGTCCAGCCATGCGGCCCAGCTGCTCCACAGCTCCAGCCCCCGCCGCGACGCGGTGCCCATGCAGCCCATGGGCACCATGTAAGCCCGTAGGTGGTGGAGCCCACCAGCGCCAGTGCCGACACGCCCGCGCACAGCCGCTTCGCCCTCGGTTCGCTGCTCTACCCTGCTCGCAGTGCAGGTTACTTCTCGACCCCAGCTGCAGATCCGACAGTTTCTGCAGCGTGACGCGGCAGGCGTGCCTGAAACCTCCATGCAATGAAGCGTTAGGAAACCCGTCCTGCCACCCTACGGCATTGGCACCAACCCCTCAATACCAGCAGCACCTAGCAGCAACAACCCTCCGTAAATTCGGTAATTCCGGAACCCCCGAAATCCAGCCGTCCCCAGCATGCACATTCATCTCCTGATATCAGGCTAGCTCCTACAGCAACATAGGTTCATGTGTTATGCAGCGAAGTGCTACCTATGGGGTTCCCAAGTCGTGTGTGTGTTGCCACGCGGCAGCAATCCGATCGAACGGCATTGTGGGGCCCTGCCAAGTGCTTCAAGTTGCCTGCCCTGCATTCCGGTTGCATTTCCTGTCACGACAGCCGGCACCACAAGCTTGTCGCGTTATCAGGCCCAAGCGGGACGTTATGTATCTCAACAACTTTCGTTCATTTACTGATGCTGCGCCTCCTCCTCTGCCACAGCCCGCGAAGCAAGGAAGCGGCGTATGCTGCCGTGCGCGGCTGCGGTGAAGCCGCCGCTGCTGAGCCCTGCTCTGCTTGTGCTGCGCCCCTGATCCTCCTGGTCTTCCTCCTGGTCTTCCTCCTGCTCATCCGCTCCATCGTCGCTGTCAATCGACAGGTCCACCACACAGGCGCCCCTGGCCGCCCGGCCACAGCTGCTCCGGCGCAAGAGCGGGGCAGGCGTGCGCTCTGCGGCGGAAGCGGCCGCGGCGGGTTGCAAAGGCGTTCCCCCGCCCTGGCTACCTCGCGGCGGGGCACTGCTTGACTGCCTCCGTCGCTGAGGCCGCTGCTGACCGCATGCCGCCGAGCCCACAGCCGCCTCCTCCCCGCCGCGACGGCCGCTGGTCGCCTTTCCCTCCGCCTCCGCCTCCTCCGCAGGGCTGCCGTCCTCCGCGCGGCCTCGCTTGCGCGCCTTGCCCTTGCGCTCCTGCGCCGCCGCCCGCCGCCTCTCCTGCTGCGCTTGCTGCAGCTGCGCCCGCCGCTGCTGCATCGCCTGGCGGCGCCGGTGCTGCTCCTGCACCTGCGCCAGGATGCGCTCCTGCTCGCCCACGTCCACAGCCGCCAGGTCCACACGGCACACAGCGCCAGCAACAGCGCCAGCAGCAGCAGTGGCTGTGGCGGTGCCGGTGGCCGCACAAGTGCCGGCGCTCGAGGGCTGCTCGCCAGCTTCGCTCTTGACTCGCTGCAGCTCGGCCGCCCGCGCCAGGTACACATCCAGCCTGTGCGGTTGCGGTTGGGGTTGCGGTTGCTGCTGCTGCGGTCGCATGCACACCCGACCCGGGCATGGCCTATTCACAAGACCCGGTGAACGCCGCGCAGCACGGCATGCACAGCCGATAGCGCAGCACTACAGCTGCGAGCACAGACGCATGGTGGACGGCGCCCCCTCTCGTCAAACACTATCCTAGCCCCGTGTGACACGAGCCGCGCCGCGCACCTGCTACGGTCCGTGCTGAGGTCCATGAGGTGCGCGAAGCGGTCCACCAGCGAGCGCCGGTGCGCCGGCGTGGCCGCGTTGACGGTGGGCACCACCCGTCGCGGCCGCAGTTGCGACACCGCGTCACACAGGTCGGCTGCGGTCGAATAAGGGCGTGCGAAAGGGGTCACAGCGCAGTCCGTTTAGTGGCCACTCTCTGCCGTTGCGTCTACCGGTATCTCAGATTGCGTGTCAGGGCCTCCAACGGAACGCGCTGGTAAGGAAACAAGCAGTACATGACAGCCGCGCCAATGCAGGCAGGCTCCAGAGGCACTCACTCCAGCTGCTGTGCTCGCTGTAGGGAACGCCCAGGATGGACACGTCGCCCTCGCGCCACACCGACACGCCGCCCTTGCGCCGGAACGTCCAGCCTGATGCGCGGTGGGGCATGCGCACACAAACATTAGGGAGTCCGCAGTACTCAGGATCCCAGCCAGACTTATTGCATTCCTTACACTGCACGGTGTAAATTACGGCATGTACCGCCATGCCGCGCCACACCTCAAACGAGCAGCCACGCACGCACGCTTCCGTGCCCACCTGTTGGCCGGATGCCCACCACCCGCTTCCACCTGGAGCCCTTGTGGCTGGCCATGTAGGCCTGTGTGCGGGCGGTGGGGGTGGCGGCGGTTGAGGCGCAAGCGATGATGGTGATGCCGCCGGTCACCGGAGCTTTGACGGACTCGCAGCCGCACGCAGCACCATGCCATTCACGCATCTTGCCTCCCAGAACCCCCTGCACAGGTCAGCAACCAACCCCAACACAGCCAACCCCACTGCCGCACACCACTGCCTTCGTATACGACACGCATGCACGCGTACGTGTGCAACCCCTGCTACTGAACATGATTCAGGGTGGCCCTTACAACCCCTCCACCACGCGCACACACACATACACACACACACGCACACACACGCACACACACACAACACACACACACACACACACACAACACACACACACACACACACACACACACACACACACAACCGCCCCCGGCGGGAGCGCCGCGAGGTGATCGCGCTCCTACACACGCCAGTGCACGCGCCAGCGCCGGCCAGCGGCAACGCCAGCCCGGCGCAGCAGCTGCCCACGCCGGCGGCACCGCAGCAGGATCAGCAGCAGCCCACGCAGCCGCCCGCGCAGCAGCAGACGCAGTCGGTGGGTTCTGCCGCGCCGTCACAGCCACCGGAGGGAACGGTGGGCTCGGCACTCCCCTCGCAGGGAGGGGCGCCGACCACGCCGCCGGGGGGTGGTGGGACCGGCAGCCAGCACGACGGTAGCTCCTCGCCGCCAGCCTCACAGTTGGGCAGCCAGTCGGCGCCCTCCGGTGCGGGCGGCGGGGCCCCGCCGGCCCAGCCGCAGGACCCCGGGGCCGGCCGCGGCAGCAGCAATCCCCCACCCACCTCTGGGGGCCGCACCCCGGGCTCCAGCCCGACCAAGCGCCCTGCGTCGTACGCTGCCGCAGCGCAGCGCTCGCCGGGCCCTGGGCAGGGAAGCCCGGCGGCGAGCGACCCTGAGCGCCTGCCCTTCACTGCCAAGGCGGTTGCGGGCACCGGCAGCCACCCGCCCCAGCCCAAGCTACCCGCCGCCAGGGCACGGGGAAGGTCGCGCACAGTCCGCCCTGGCTCCCGCCAGGCCCAGGAGGAGGCGCTGATCCAGAGGCTCGCGGACGGCGAGCTGGTGCCGGGTGACCTGGACTACAAGGCCGCAGTGGAAGCGACGGCGTTGAAGGCTAAGCGCCAGCAGCAGACAGCAGCTGGACGGGCGAAGAGCCTGGCCTCCCGGCGCGCCAAGAACGGCACCACCGGCAGCCTCCAGTCGCAGGCGGCGCCCTCCACGGCAGCGGGGGCGCCGGCCTCGCAGTAATGCCCCCAGCTGACGCTGTGGGCGGGCAGCTGGCAGCGGCCGGCGCCCCGCCGGCCGCAGCCGCCCGTCCGCGGCTCGCGAGCCGGCCCTTGCGGATCGGCACGCACAATATGGGGGGACTGCGCCTGGAGAAGCCAAGGGCGCAGGCCAGACTCGCAGCAGCAGTGCAGCATTGGAGTGCGATGGGGCTAGACATCGTGTGCGTGCAGGAGACACACCACACATGTGAGGAGGACCACACGGCCCTACTGCGGGAGCTGCACGCATCCGCCCAATACCGCCATATCCCTCAGTGGGAGGTCGCAGCGTACTCGTGGTCTCACTCCGCGCACACCGCGGGCGTCGTGACCCTCGTCCGCAGCGACCTGTGCCGAGCCGCCGCCCCCAAGGCGCTCCCGGTGGTGCCAGCGGCGCCGCCAGGACGCAGCACCTGCTGTACGCTGCAGTGGGGTGGACACACGCTGCGCGTGTGCAATGTGTACCTCCCCACGGCCAGCAGTGACCACGCGGCCGCCACGCGTGCCGCCCTCTTCGACCTGTGCCTTGCGCCAGCGGCCGCCGCAGCCGAGGCTGCTGGCGACACGCTGGTGCTAGCTGGGGACTTTAACTTCGTGGAGGAGCCCGCCCTAGACGCCACCGGCACGCGACCGGCTGACGCCGCCATCACACAGCTCTTCCGAACAGCGGTAGGCGGCCTGGTGGACTCCTTCCGACACTGCCACCCCACCAAGCAGGCGTTCACGTTCTGCTACAAAGCCCTACAGCCTGGGCGCTCCCGCCTTGACCGCATCTACATCAGCCCCGCAGCAGCCAACTATGTGGTGTCGGCTGCCATCTCCCGCCTCGCACCCAGCGACCATCAGATCTTCTTCGCTGAGCTAGTCGCGAAGCAAGCGGAGAAGACAGGGCGCGGCCTGCGCAGAGTGCGCCTGCACTTCCTGAAACACCGGGACCTGAAGGCGCAGATGCGGGAATGGGTCACAGGGGAATGCGAGTCAGCCCCGCAGCCGGAGGACCCCCCAGACTCCATCCTGGCGTGGTGGCCGGGCTTCCAGCAGCGGTGGACTACCTATTGCCACGCCCTGAACCGGACGGCTCGGGCGCGGCGCCTGAGCCCCGGCGCCCGCACCGTACAGCAGCAGGCCGTGGCGGAGCAGGCGGAGGCGGCAGTTACAGCGCAGCCGACGAGCCCCGACGCCCTAGCAGCCCTCGCCACCGCCATGGCCGACCTGGCCCAAGCCCTCCGGGCCGACGCCAGGGATGAGGTGCATGAGCGGCGCCTGCAGCAGCTGCAGGACGGGGAGCGGCCCAGCCGCGGGCTCACCGCCCTCCTGCAATCCCTCACGGAATCGCACGGCCCCGCCCCTGTTGCGCTGAAAGACCCCGCCTCTGGCGCGCTCGTCAGCAACCCGCACAAGGTACCTCAGGTTGTCGCCAACTTCTGGCGGGACATCAGCCGCGCCCCCGACACCACAGCGGAGGCACAGGAGACCGTGCTCGCAGCCCTGCGAGAGTCAGGCATCAGCCTACCCGCGGACGCAGACACGTCGGTGGGCGCCGTGGAGGTCTCGGCGGGCGAGGTGCGGTCGGCGCTGGGCAGGATGGAGCCGGGCAAGGCGCCCGGCAAGGATGGCCTGCCCATCGACCTGTACAAGGCCTTTCGGGGCCCCCTCAGCCCAGTCCTCGCCACCCTCTTCAGTGCAGTCGGCAAAACGGGCCAGGCGCCCGTAGGTTTTCTGCATGGGGTCATCTCCGTGCTGTACAAGAAGGGCGACGTCACGGAGCCGGGCAACTACCGCCCCATCACCCTACTCGGCACCGCCTACCGCATCCTGGCGAAGGTGCTGGCCAACCGGCTGGCGCCCGCGCTGGGAAAGGTGGTATCGCTGGAGCAGACCGCCTTCCTACCCGGACGCCTCATTGGCGCCAACATCCAGCTACTGCGGCTGCTGCCGCACCTGCTGAAGCAGCAGCAGCGCTCGGCCATCATCGCCTTCCTGGATTTCGCCAAGGCGTATGACACGATTGACCGCAACTTCCTCCTATCCGCCATGGAGGCAATGGGGGCCGGGCCGCAGCTGCGCGGGTGGATCAGCACCCTCCTACAGCACACCACGGCGCAAGCTGTCGTCAACGGCCACTGGTCAGCGCCAGTCACTATGGTGGCGGGGGTGCGGCAGGGCTGCCCGCTGGCACCGCTGCTGTACCTCTTCGTAGCTCAGGCGCTACTATGCTGGTTGCAGCGCCAGCAGGTGGGCATCCGCCTGCACCCCGACAGCACCGAACTGACCATGGCAGCGCAGTTTGCTGACGACACGAAAGTGCTCCTGGAGAGCGACGCGGCCGTGCCCAACTTCCTGGCGGCCATGGACACCTTCAGCCGCGCATCAGGGCAGCGCCTCAACCTCACCAAGGTGGAGCTGCTGCGGGTCGGCTGCCTACCAGCCGCAGCCGGGCTGGGCGCCGCAGCCGCGGACGGCGCTACTGCTGAGGGCGCCGCCACGGCCGCAGCACCAGCTGCAGCTGCCGGCCCCCCCGCCCCCGGTACGGCCCCCGCACCCACGGCCCCGGCGGCCGCCACCATACACGCCGCGCCCACCCCAGCCGCCGCCCACCCCGGTGCCGCGCCTGGACCCGGCCCCACGCCAGCCCCTGGCGCCACTGTGCCAGATGCAGCCGCACAGGACCGCATCTGCGGGCTGAAGGTGGTGGCGGCTGCCACCGCGCTCAGCGTGCCGTTCAGCAACGACCCTGCCCGCCTGCAGCTGGACTGGACCGCCCGCCTGCGGGAAGCCAAGCGGCGCCTGCGGCGCGTCGCCCACCTGGGGCTCTCGGCCTTCGGCCGTGCGAGCAACGCGTCCGCCTACTGCACCTCTATGGTCACCTGGCACATGGAACACAGCGGCATGCCTGACGGCGTGGCTCGGGAACTGGAGCGGCTCGTCGCACGCGTGGTGGACCGGCGCCTAGCCCCGGAGGCCGCGGAGCAGCGCCTGACGGGCATCCCAACCGAGCTGCTGTACGGACACCCCACCGCCGGCGGCTTCGGAGCCCTGCCCCTCATACAGCACGTGCGCGGCCGGCACGCCACGTGGGCCGCCCGCCTAGCCGCCCACGATGCCGCCCCCGCCACCACGCTGCCGCAGCCCTGGTGTGTCGCGTACGCCACATTCCTCCACCATCACCACCCCTCCATGCGGCCTAGCAGCGCTCTGACGGCAGTGCCAGCAGCGACGGGCGCGGGCGACGTTGTCCCCAGCCTGCCCCTCCCTGAGGACGCCGAGCGCACGGCGACGGCGCTAGGCTGGCTGCCGCCGGTGCAGGCGCTGGAACCCGCACCAGAGCCAGGGGCCTGGTGCTATACGGCGCCCCTGTGGGGCAACCCGCTGCTCTCCCCGCCGCCCCTGGCGGAGGGTGGCGAGGCAGACCCAGACCTGGAGGCAGAGGAGGAGCCGGCGCCAGAAGCTGCACTTGCTGGCGCCGCGCAGTGCACGCAGGGCCGCGGCCTTGACTACCGCCACAGGGCACTACGTGCCTGTGCGCGGCTGCTCACCATTGGCGACCTGGTGCGAGCATACGACGCGCGCCCGCTCGACACGGCCGCCGTTATCGACTGGGACGGGTGGCTGAGAGCCCACCTGGCCCCAACAGACGCACGCCAGCGTCGCCGTGGCCCCACGCTAGCCGCCCTCCAGGGCCTGGCTGATGACATCCCACCGGCGTGGCTAAACGCCGCACGGGCCCACGCCGCACAGCTGGCGGGCCCCGGCCCCGCCCCGCCCCCCGCCCCCTCCACCCCCTCCGTCATCAGCACCATCATCATGCCGCGCATGGGATGGGTGCTACCAGGCACCGAGTCCGTCAAAATCCCCCTGGAGAAGCTGTCCGTCCGCATGGCCACAGCCCTACAGCTGGACAGTATCGCGACACGCCGTGCCGGACTCCACGAGGACTATGAGCGGGCGGCCCTTGGCCTGCCGCCCCGCTCAGAGGCGCGGCGTGAGGACCTGCCTGAAGACGCGGCAGCGGCGCTCGGCGCCTTTCGGGGCACCCTTGCGCGCCTGTGGCAGCGCGTCCGGTGGGAGCGGCGCCATTTCGAGACTTTGTGGCGGCTGGCCATCGACGCCGTGCCGCTGCCGGGCAACACTCACATGCCCACGGCTCGACGAGAGCCGTGCGGCTGTGGGCAGTATGGCCATGGCAGCGCCACAACGGGTCCAGCCGCCGCCACCCCGCCTGAGCCGCGGCAGCACCACTTCTGGGGCTGCGCGGTGGCAAAGGCGGTGGTGGCGCAGATCAACGCGCACACCCCGGGGCCCCAGCCCATCAGCCAAGCCCAGCTATGGCTAGTGCAGGCGCCCTCGGGCGTCCAGCAGTGCGTGTGGGATGTGGTGGCGATGGCGGCGCTTGCCGCCATAGAACACGGCCGGGTGCGGCTGCGCGGGATGACGCGCGCTGCAGCGGCCCAGGGAGACCAAGCGGCGGCGGCGGCAGCAGCACCCACCGAGGCAGCGGCGGCGGCAGCAGCGGGGGCGGATGCTGACCCAGATGAGGTCCCGCCCACGCAGCTGACGCCGCCGCAGCCAGGCGTCAACCACACCGAGCTTGCGTGCGCTCGCGCAGTCGCAGACTTTTGGTCGCGGCTGCTGCAGTTCGCGCAACTCGGTGTGCCCCGAAAGGGCTGGGAAGGAGTTGACGCCACCCACCCGATCCTAGCGGTGGTGGACGGGATGCTGCTCTGCGCGCTACCGCAAGCTATGGAGCTGGAGCTGGAGGAGTGACCGGGATCAGCCCTATCGAGTAGAGTGATCACCATAGCTATGAGCCGCGGACATAGCGGCTGAATCTAGGGACCAGCAGGGTTGAGAAGGGCTGGGAGGGTCAAGGGGAGTGTGCGCCAGGGTTTCGGGTCACGGGAGCTGAGGGTGGGTTGGGTGCCGGAGCACCCCGGGCGTTTTTCGGCCAAGACCGGCCTAGTAGTCAGACGCGTTTGTGGCTGCCCTTTGGCGTACTCTGCCCTGGCGTCGAATGCTGGTTAGGTAGCTGTCGAGGCTGTGAAAGGCTGCGGGGTCGCTGGACTCAGCCCCGTAGCCACCTGTCGCTGTGCTGTCGCGTGCGGTGTGACGTCTGTCCGGTGCGCGTGTTGCTGCGGTGTTGGCCCTTCAGCCTAGTGGTTGGTGAGCCCGCTGGGCCCTGCGTTGTTGTACCAGCAGTAACCCTTCTGAGGTTGCTGGCGTGGTCCAGGTTGGTTGGAGCGTCCCCCCGGTGGACTCCAGAGCTTGGCTGCGCTCTGGGCAGGGGAGACGCATGATAGCGGCAGCGTGTGGCCTAAATGCCTCGCTGTCGCTGGCTGTCCCGAGTACTCGCTCACGAGACTCGTCAGGCCGCCTGTAAACCCGTTGTTACACAACGCACGCACACACACGCACGCACACACACGCACACACCACGCACACACACGCACACACACGCACACACACACCTGCAGGTCCTCGTGCCTCAACCCCCAGCCGCCCACGTGTATGTCCGCCTCCTCCGGCCGCTCCACCAGCAGCCCCGCCTGCTCCGGCGCCAGCCCCAGCAGCGCCAGCACCTTGCGCTTGTCGGGCGTGGCCCACACCTGCGTAGGTAGGAACAGGCCGGCAGGCAGACAGATGGATGGGCGTTGAGAGCTTGCAGCCGAGGAGTGAGTCACTCAGGCCTCGCATCTTAATGTATCCAAGCACAAAGTGACCATTTTGACCGGTTTCTGAGCATTATGAAGTTCAGATTTCAGCATTTTTCTGGGGGGTGCCCCACGGGGGTGCCCCCAGCAAAACGTTTTTTTGGACGTTCCAAGGACAAAAAGAATCCAGGGGTAAGGGACCGGAAAGTCTGGCCCAGACAAACCCCCCAAAACAAGATACAAGGCCTGAGTGAGTCATACCGCAGACCGCCAGCATCAAGCCGTAGTGCGCCGCAAGCATCAAACCGGCGCTGCTGCTTTGCGCTGCGGGTGCATGCTCGGCATGCAAGAGGCGCATGGCCCGCCCGCCTTGCAACGACCCCCACCAGCCAACCATCGTGGATCCGCGGCCAACCACCCACCCGCCCTGCCCGCTCGCCAGCCAGTGACTGGGTGCCCCCGCACCCCACCTTGGTCCCCAGCTGCTGCGCGGCGCCCAGGAAGGCGCGCTCCTTGCCGATGTGGTAGGCGGCCACCACGAACAGCGTGGCCGCCTCCTCGGCCTGCGCCTCGCGCATGGCCTGGCCGGGAGTGGCGAACGGGGCGGGGGCCAGGGGGCGGGGCGAGGGGCAAGGGTGTGCGTGCGAAGCGAAGCGCAGAGCGAAGCGCGGGTGCATCGCAATTGGGTATTCCGTCGGCAAGCTTCTCGTCGTTCCGTCAACACGTGGGGCCACCCAGAAGCGTAGGTGCTCGTCAGCTCTGCGTCCTGCGTACAACTCCACCACGCACTCGCCACACGGCACTCCCCCAGCGGCCACCACTCCCGGCAGGGCCCCCTCCCTCCCGGCAGGCCCCCCCTCCCTCCCGGCAGGCCCCCCTCCCTCCCGGCAGGCCCACCTGCACCATCATGGCGATGGCCTCCTCCTGCGGCGGCAGCCGGTGCCGCGGCAGGGCGTAGGTGGTGTCCAGGAACAGCGTGTCCACACGCACACCCGCCAGACCGGGCTGGTCGCGCATCCAGCGCTGCCACCTGCAGCAGCGGGAGCAGCACAGAAGCAGCAGCGGCAGCAGCAGCGGCGGCGGCGCCAGTCGAGCAGCGGGAAGCTTGAAGCAATTGCTATGGCATCAGGGCCGATGTATTCATTGCCGCGACTCGCTCTAGGCTTGCTGAGCTGGAGCACCGCCAGACCTCACCAGCCCCCCCCCCACCCCGCACCTCATGTCGCCGGTGTGCAACACGTTGTGCGTCGCCACGCCGCCGCACCAGGCCCCCGTGCATTCGCCGCTCCCGCTGGCACCAGCTCCAATCGTGCCCCAGCCACTGGGGCAGCCAGCGCCCTCGCCTCCAGTAGCTTGAGGACCAGCAGCCGCAGCCCTGGCCCCACGCAGGAGCGCCTCCGAGCCTGGCAAGCCCTCCGGCGTCCCGACTGCCATGCCCCAGCCTTGCTGCGTCCCACCTGCCGCAGCACCAGCAGCTCCAGCATCTGCCGCCGCCAGTGCCATGAGCTGCTGACACCCGGCCTCCAGCTCCACGCCACGGGCTGCCTCATCGTCTTCCTCGTCTCCACCGTCTTCTCTAGACGCATCGCCCCCTCCGCCCTGGCAGCTGCATGCGCCCTGCGCCTCCTGCAGGTGCTGTCCAGCTACCGCTGCCTCCGCCATGCCCAGTTCTGCTGCCAGACTGCCGGCCGCCTCCTCCTCCTCCCCAACACCGACCTCCCCCAGCTCCGGCTTCACCAGCACCGCAGCCTCCAGCCCAACAGCCGCCTCTATCTTCAAGCCGGTTGCCTCCTCCGCCTTCACCCCAACTGACCCTGCGGCCTGCTGCTGGCCGGCGCCGCTGCCGGCGCCGGGGCCGCTCCCGCCTGCCCTGTCCCTGTCCCTGATCGGGACTTCGAACAGGAACATGACGGAGCCGGGACAGTGGTTGGCGTCCAGCGGCGTCACACGCACGCCCGCAACGACAACCGGCACACCCACCTCCAGCGGCCGCACCACCTGCACACGGCCGCGCATGTCCAGGTGGCAGGTGTCATTTGTGGACCAATTGGAAAGTAAGGAAGATGCAAGGGGCCAGGTATGGAGGTATGAGGTCAAGGCCTGGGCCACAGCTGCCGAACGGGACCAGCGGAGTGTGCCTTTCACTTTCAGTCGTCGCAGCGGCGGAGTGACTGCCGCTCCGCGCCCATCAGCTGTCTGACTGCGCACCTCTGGCCGCACGCCCATGTCGTGAATGAGCAGCCGAGCGGTGACGTGCGAACAATGGATGAGGCCGGCGTTGAAGCTCCTGTTCGTGCGTTCACAGCGGCCGGCGGGCAACTGATCATGTGCTGCTCGCGAAGCAGTTCAGCATATGGCTGGACACAGTTTAGGCAAAACTCCCTGTAGACAAGTGTCTCAGAGACCGGTCCTGGCAAGACAGCGGCAGACCAGGCAGCGCCGGTACTCACTTGCGCAAGCCGATGGTGTGGTCCGAGTGCGCATGCGTCAGGAAGTAGTGCTTGCACTTGGGGGAGGTGAAGGCGAAGCCATCTACGATGAAGTTTGTCCCCGGCACCCACTTGATGCTTTCCACCTGTGTCGCCATGCCGCCAGCCGGCGGCACCCGGCAGCCGGGCGGAGGCGCTCACTGCCGCTCCGTTGGCCGCACCGCGCGCCTGTTCCCTGTTGACAGTGGGACGCTAAAGCTCCTCCTCGCCGTCCTCGTCCTCCCCATCGTCGATGGAGCCGTCATTCAGCTCTGCTGATAGGTTATAAGGAGAAAGATGCAAGGGGGGAGACTCAGGAGAGGCGGGGGCTCAGGGGTTGGACGGGGTTTTTGGCGGGATCCCGTCTGCCGTGTAGCCACGCCTTGCGCACCTTCCTCGTCCGAACCTTCGCGCACGTCCGCTGGCGCGTCAGCCTTGCCGATGATGGTGTTAGTCTTCTGCCAGTCACGAATCGCCACGTTCTGCGCAGCAACGGGACGCAGGAAGGTCGCGCGGGAGTGGGCGATTTGCCCTGCGCATTTGCGTTTGTCGACAGACCGCCTCACCTTGGCTTCCAGCTCCTTCTCGGCTGCAGCGACTGCGGCCTCCTCACTGCCTTCCTTGAATACCTCGTTGCTGATGTTCGCTTGGGGCGCGAGCTCTGGCAAGAAAAACATTTGGCGCACGTTTAGCTATCAATCACACCTACGCTATGCAAACAAGCTCAACTAATATTCAGTGACAACAAGCACTTGGCGTTGCGAAACGTGGCGCCGGCTTCGCAATGCGGTGCGTGCCGTGCGGCTTGCCTTGTCGTGCCCAGGTGTCAGCTACTCCTGACACCCTAAGTGACTGCCGACGCATGCTGCTCACCCTGGGTGACTGCTGGGCGCCAATTGCAGTCAGAACGCCCGGCATGCCGCATCCTCTCAACTCTGCTGGAGGTGCCCCCACGAGGTGCCCCTCTGCATGTCATTTACTGAGGAAGACCCGGCATTGGCGTGCCCCCTGCTGTGTGAGCCGCGTCAGGCAGCCGCCCCACCCTGAAGTCATGGCGCTGCGTTAGGTTCACATTTGCTTTACACGCGTTCCGCCTTCCTTCAAGCCCATCGGAAGCCCTTGTGCAGGTTTCCGACCCATGCGAGGTGCATAACACATGCACGGCATGCGGTCATTTTTCGGGCACCCCCAACTCGTGCATGTCGGCGCTGCAACACACACATCTAGAACATCTGTCATAGGTCGAGCCGATAGCTAACTCAACGCCTCCTGCACCATGCATGCTGACTGCTCCATGCCGACGCCGACGCAAACGCGTACAACCTCCATTCCACCCAGCCCCCGAAATCCATCCGAGACGTCCCGATCACCACCCTCCCAGCTGTGGGCCCGCTCGCGTCACGCCGCCGTCTCCAGCTGTTCCCGCGAGCTCTGCCACACAGCTGTCATTGCTGCTGCTGATGCAGGCTGGCAATTTACCAGCCAATGTGGCGCCAGTTCTCGCCGGCGTACACGGCGTTCTCACCCAGCTCCTCCTCGATGCGCAGCAGCTGTGATGATGGTGTTACAGTGAAAGCATGAAGCAGGGTACACGTCAGCACAGCCACATGCGGTGAGCAGCAGGCCCTAGCAGCTCCCGCGCACGATCCCAACCTTGCATTCGCTTGGCTGCATGTCCAACCCCGTCCTCCCCCTTGCACCGCCAGCAGGGCTGGCTTCTCCCCTTGACACCTCTGTACAGCGACATGCTCTGGCTGCTGCTCCCGCCGTTGTCACTGACCTGGTTGTACTTGGCGTTGCGCTCCGAGCGGCAGGGGGCGCCGGTCTTGATCTGGCCGGAGGCCAGGCCCACCGCCAGGTCGGCAATGAACGAGTCCTCGGTCTCACCCGAACTGTGATGGCGCGGCAAGAGCAGGACAGGAACATCAGGGTCAGTCAGCAAGAGCGAACGACAGAGTGGAAATGATTGCATCCCGGCACTGGTTCGGGCCCATCTGCCTCGACGTGCAAAAGCCCAACGACCCGGGAACACACCCGGCTAGCTACCAGAAAACCCGACGCAAGGCAGTTGTCCGACGCTCACCGGTGGCTGGTCATCACACCCCAGCCGGCCTCCTTGGCCATGCGCACGGCCTCGATGGACTCGGTGATGGTGCCAATCTGGTTGACCTTCAGCAGCAGCGCGTTGACGGCCTTGGAGTCAATGGCCTTCTTCACGCGCACGGGGTTGGTCACCAGGATGTCGTCGCCGACCACCTGGCAGATGTTCTCGGCGGTCAGCTTGGCGCAGGGCTCCCAGTCGTCCTGCTCGAAGGGGTCCTCGATGGAGATGACCGGGTACTTCTTGCAGAACTCGTTGTACAGCTCCAGCATCTGCTCCCTGTTGGCGAGAGGGTGCGATGGCGGAGGCGGGGTTCAGGGGCAGCAGGCGCGGCGCGCAGTGGAGTGAGTGGTGGTGTGAGGGTCACATGTGCCTTGCAGCGGCTGAGGCTGCCCGCACTCCCCTGGCCTCACCGCTCCACCTCGTGCGCAAAACCGCCCGTACCATCATGCCTCCCATGTTAGCACCACACGCGCCCCAAACCCCCGAGTCTCACTTGGTCTTCTTCTGCGAGCCGTCGTTGGGCTGGTTCTTGAAGTCCAGGTCGTACATGCCGTCCTCGGTGTAGAACTCCGACGAGGCAACGTCCATGCCGATCTTGACCTGCGTGTGGGGCGATTGACCACCACAACCCAAGACGGCTGGTTAGCCAAAGCAATCCTTTCCTTTTCCATTCCGTGCGCCGCGGCAGTACCAGCCGGGGACCGACCCAATACATGAATTTCCGTGCTTGGTGCCGATTAACGCCACGCCGAGCCGTGGAACGTGGCATGGCCCCCACCGCTTGTACCGCCATCGGTGCATCCACGACGTCCCCAGAGCTCACGACTCGATCGCATGGCCGTTGCTTCCCCCGCACGCCCACATGCTCATTGCACACGGCCGTCGTATGTTTTAGGTTTGAACGCACCACTCCGCAAAACCCCGCCCTTCCCCCGCCAAGCTCCCGCGCTCCCAACGCACAGTGCGTTGTCCACCCCAGTCGGTCCACTGAACACACCTTGCCGGTGTAGCCGGCCTTCTCAATGGCCTCGTTCACCAGGTTCAGGCCCTCATCGTTGGAGCCGATGTTGGGGGCGAAGCCACCCTCATCACCCACGTTGCAGGCGTCCTGGCCTGTGGTGGTTAGGACAAGGCCACAGCGGGACACTGAGCCGCACGACCTCCTCCCAGTCCCATGCATTCACGCTCGTGCAGTTTTCCTCATCATTACGCAACTACTAGAAGCTACCTAGGCTAATAGCTACCCAGGCCCCTCTAAAACCGAGAAGCTGCGACGGTTTTGGGTCATACGACCGCGGTGCCTCGTGAGTGTCACCCTCAACAATCGGTCATCCCGCGCATGGGGCCTCCCCCCGCCCCCGCCCATGTACGCCCCCATCCCACCCTGACTGTTCAGGACCCCTTCAGCCGGCTCTGCCGCACTCACCGTACTTGGCCTTGATCAGGCCCTTGAGGGCGTGGTACACCTCGCAGCCCATGCGCATGGCCTCGGAGAAGCTCGAGGCGCTGCACAGGACGGGAAGGGTGAGGTGGGGATGGGTCGGTGGATGTTGTCGCACGCGGGGGAAAGGATGCCCGGAACGCGCCGCTCGCAACATACGCTCCAGTTATACATAGGCTATGGCGACATTCCATTGAGGGGGATCAGGCTCACGCTGCGCACGGAGCAATCCTGGCTCACTCAAGCAGTTTACACCTCTCACAACTCACCCGACGGGCAGGATCATGAACTCCTGCATGGCCAGGGCGTTGCCGGCGTGGCTGCCGCCGTTGATGATGTTGAACGAGGGCACGGGCAGCACCTGCGGGAGGACGGGTGCCGGGTGCAATCGTTTCATGACCCCGGATGCCGTCGAGCCGCAGCCTCCCTCGCTTGCCCCGTGCTCCTCCCATCGACACGCTCCAGGGCGCTCCCGAGCATGCAGGCACCCACCAGCTTGCTGTTGCCGGCCAGGTCGGCGATGTGCTTGTACAGAGGCACGCCCTTCTCGGCGGCACCGGCCTGCGAGGACCAGAAGTGACGCAGCTGAGTTCAGTACAATGCCTCGCAAAGCATGCCTAAGGACCCGCATTAGCTGCTGAGCCCATTTGACTTAGGTACTTTAAGACTTCCCATCCCTAGTCCTTGGCTCCGTGACATTGGAGAAACCTGCCTCAGCATCGGGGTCTGTCGACGCACCTTGGCCACGGCCATGGAGACGGCCAGGATGGCGTTGGCACCCAGCTTGCCCTTGTTGTCAGTGCCGTCCAGGTCCTTCATCTTCTGGTCAATCTCCGCCTGCTTGACGGGGTCCATGCCCTGGAAAAAGAGGAGCGGACGCGACGCAGCAGGTTAGTTCTGCAGCTGGGGTAGGAGAGAGAGGGAGAGCCAGGCCGCGAGGGATGAGGGGCACAGCGAGCTGGGAGGCTGGGAGACGGTGGGTGTTGCACGCACGTGCAGCCCCAAGCTTCCCGCAACCCAATTCGCTCACCTTCAGAGCGGGGGCGATAATGGCGTTGATGTTCTCAACAGCCTTGGTCACGCCCTTGCCCAGGTACCTGCGGCAATGCGCGAGCAGCTCAACAGGGTATCTCCAAAATCGAGGTTTCAGGCGACTCACTTGGACTTGTCGCCGTCGCGCAGCTCGACAGCCTCGTGCACACCGGTCGAGGCACCGGAGGGCACGGCAGCACGGAACATGCCCTTGCGGGTGTACACATCGGCCTCCACGGTGGGGTTGCCGCGAGAGTCGATGATTTGGCGTCCCACCACCTTGACGATCTCCGGCGGCGTCAGCTGGCCCAGGGCCTTGGCCTGCAGAGTAGCAGCAAGTCGTGCTCTCTTAACGCAATTGCGCGCCAGGGGAGTGTCGGAGCCGGCAAAGAAGCGACACGACGTGAGCGTTTCTTGGGTGATCGATGCGCGTGCGCACCATGAAAGACAGGGGCTCCTCGGGCTTCTCCTTGACGCAAAGGTTCAGCACCTCCTCCACCTTCTTCTCCAGACCATGCTTCTCAATGTACCTGCGCACCGGGGGCGCGGGTCAAGAGCCATCCACGCCCCAAAGCCTCAGCGCCGCTAGCGCCACCACGTTGCCGCCCTGTCGGTGATCTAATGCTCTATTTGTCCAATTTCCTTAGTGTAGACCCCACTCACTCCTGGACGGACATCTTTGCGCGAGGTGCGGAAAACACTCGATGTGAGGTGAAAGGGTTGCGCGCACGAAGAGGACACCAACTGGGTGTTCTTCCTAGTGTTGTGCAGGTACGAGGAAGAGCTTTGAGCATTTCGAGAGGGCTTTAGGGCCTGCGCGACTGGGGCATTTCATGCATCCCCGATGTGGCACGTCTTGCACTTTCCCGCTGCCAATTGCCTGTCCGAATGGCTCCGGCACTCACATTCTCCAACCTTTGTAATTTCTTGCTATCGCACCTTTTCTGAGGGGTCTGCACAGGAGAGAGCCTGAATGTCCCGACCGCACCAGCGGCAATTGTGCCCATGCCCCTAGCAAGATCAACATATGCAGGTAATCGTTGTCATTTGTAATGTCAAACCGCCCTAAGAGAGACCACCGGCGCGATCTGGCGGGCTGAACCTTCCCGAACCAACCGCCCTTTATTATTCTGCGTTATCAACGTTATCACTGCTACAATGTGACCCATACATGCGAGCATGACAATGCACGGGGACTATCATAAGGGCAGACATGGCGAAGTGCAACATTTCCTTCCTCCGTGCGCTTGTACTTATTATGAACGGGTGACATTGCAGGTGCACATGTAAGACTTGAGAAACAGAAATGTTTGTGCGGCCACTGAGCGTTGCGTTGTATACATGAACACGATTAAGAAGGCCGCATGGCCTCTTTGACACCATGCCCTTTTCATTACTGCCTGCGCTCTACACTCACCACAAGCACCACAAGCATTGCATAGGGATTGTCTTTTAGGCTTACCTTGACTTCAGAAGCTTTGACCAGAATCATGAGCGCCGAGGACGACAAGGCCCAGACCGTCGTGGAGGACAAGATGGAGGAGGATAAGCCTGATACCGCCAAGAAGGCAGAGGGGGGCTCGCGAAAGCGCAAGAGCGAAGTCACCGCGGACGCTGCGACGCTCGTTTCAGGCCCGCGCCAGCGCAAGCAGGCGGAGCATTTCTCTGTTCAGACGAAGGAGAAGGCGGAGTTCGTGATCAAGCCGGTAAGTTGGAGCTGTCGAGCGTCAAAAGCAGGGAAGCAAACTCGAACCCGGTCAACGAGCCCCTTTTTGAAACGAGCTATTCGTGTTGTGTCACGCTCACAGGGCAAGGGCACCAAGCTGGGCGAGATTTCTAACGGTGCGTACGCGAGCAGGTCTGGACGCCTGAACAGCGTCGAGGCGTGCCTGCCACGCCCAGGCACGGCAGGTCTCCGCTGCCCAGCTATTGGCCTCTTCGGCTCTTTTGCCTGTCGGTGGCTGGCGTTGCTAATAACAGCGAACCGCTTACCTAACGCAGTGCACTTCCTGGTGGGCAAGCTGAAGACGGACGACGAGGTGCTGACGACGCTGCACAGCCTCCTCTTCAAGCGCCCGGGCACGGTGCGTCCAGCGGAATGACCGCGCCGGGGCCAATTGCCTCGGGACAGGAGGGCAAACTGCTGGCTGCGCCAGACGGGTGGATGGGACTGACGCGCTTCGACAAGTCCGCGCATGGAGGGTTGAGCCGGGACCTGAGCCAGTCTGCGGACAGGTGGTTGCGGGCTACTGGGACCTCGCACTTTTGCCTCATGCCTGTTCCATCAGCGGGCGCATGGCCGCCGTTTACGTGCGGGAGGCCTGGTCACTGGTGGCGCACCCGACTGCTCCTATGGACTTATGCAGGCCAACCGGCGCAAGAAGAACGTGTACGAGTTCTCGGGCTTCGCGTTTGAGGAGAGCGAGAAGGTGAGAAGTGGATGGGGGCAAGGGGATTAGCTGCCAACCAGTATGTGCGCCTTCCTTGGGCGTCTACTATGGTTTGCCGATTACATGCGTCTATCATATGTTGGGTTGTCAGGGCATTAGGCAGCCATGATGGATTGCTACGCTTGCATCCGCCCAGCTATTGTCATGGCAACCGCCGCGGTGGATGTGCATAGGACATGAGCGGTGCCCACTGCTGCTGATCGCTACACCGGAACCTAGCACCGGACCTGCATGAATGCTTGGCCTTACCTGGCGCAGGACAAGGAGCACGAGAAGGCGAAGGAGAAGCTTGGCAAGCTGACCATCAGTAAGTTGGGTAGGCGGAAAGGCGTGCATGGGCATGGGTGTATTTGTGCACACTATGTGGTGAGCAGGAACCAGTTTGTAGGCGTAGTCGCCCACCAGGTGTTTGACGGGCCCCATGCCAACTACCATCACCGTGCTTCATTTTGCACAATCTGCAGAGGTGTTGGACGGCATTCTCGATGTCTTCGAGCTGCCTCGGGGCGCTGGCGATGAGGGCAAGAAGGTAGGGTCGGCGGAATGCAAGATGCGCTCCGGAGGGTGCACCCTCACAAGTGGGTGTTACTGCGAGGCATGGGGCATGCCGTCAATGGCGGAGTGGGTTGCAAGCGTGTGCCTGGGCCAACCATATACTGCTCCTGCGGGCATTGCTTACATCGGACAGGAGTCCAAGATAGAGCGGCTAATGAAGTTCCTGGAGTCGCCCAAGAAGCTGTCGGACAAGGACCTGGCAGCCGCGGTGGGTGGGCAATGCGTTCGGCAACCATGGGTGGTTGTGGCAGCGTGCAGTACTCGGGGACGGACTGGGTGGAATTGGGACTCATGGCTGCGCGTACATGGCTCTGCGCCATGCGTTAGTGCGGCAGATGTTCAGCAAGGTTTGGGCTGACACACTTTCGCTGACAGGATGCCAAGAAGAAGGAGAAGGCTAAGAAGGAGCGCGAGAAGGCCAAGACCCCCAAGACGACGCCCAAGGGCAAGAAGGCTGAGGTGGGCACGGGTTGGGGCGCCCAGTTGTGCTGTTGCAAGTCTGCAGAAGTGCTGTTGCTGGTATTTGGGTACTGCACTCGCGGTATCTTTTGTGCTGACTTGCTGCGTGTGTTTGTGCCGTGGGTTCCGCATGCTAACAGTCCGCCAAGAAGTCGAAGAAGGAGGAGAGCGAGGAGGACGAGGAGGAAAGCGAGGCGGAAGAGGAGGAGGAGCCCGAGGAGAAGCCTAAGGCTAAGAAGGCAAAGAAGGAGGAGCCCAAGAAGAAGGAGGAGCCCAAGAAGGAGGCCGCCAAGAAGAAGGAGGCCGCCAAGAAGGAGGAGCCCAAGAAGAAGGAGGTGAAGCCCGCTCCCAAGAGCGCTGGCAAGAAGGTGAGGCGTGAATACATCAGGGTCGTGTGAAAGTGGGTAATCAGATGTTGGCTCAGGTCGTGTTATTGCTTGCATCTGGGGCCACATGGCTGTGACTGTCGGCGTGATGCTTGAGAGGCCTGTTATCATGTGCGCCACTCAACGCAGAAGGCCGACAAGCCCGCAAAGGAGGAGGACAAGGAGGAGGAGCCATCCGGCCTGCCCTCCGATGAGGAGATCGAGAAGGCGACGATGGACGAGCTGGCCGGTGGGTTGGTGGCGTGTGTGTGGGCGCCCCATATTGTGAGGCTGATTTGCTTGGGGCAGGGGCCGTTTTTGCAGTTACAGGTACTAACTCGTCTCCTTGCTGCTTTGCTTCCGCTCCCGTCTGCCCCCACACAGTGTCCGACGTGCAGAGCACGACCGTGAAGCAGCTGCTGAAGAAGCTTGAGGAGAAGCTGGGCGTGAACCTGGCGGCTAAGAAGGACTTCGTCAAGCGGCTGGCGCTGGACTACGCAAAGGAGCACCAAGTGGCTGAGGGGGACGCCTCGCCTGCAGACAAGGCGGCCAAGGAGGAGGAGCCCGCCAAGGAGGCAGTGCAGGAGGACGCACCGGCCAAGGAGGAGGATGCGGCTCCCCAGGAGGAAAAGGAGGACGCTCAAGAGGAGGCCAAGGTGCGTTGGGCCTCCAGCATGTCTGGCCGCGTTTTGCCCTTGAGCATCTTGTTTGTGGCAGGGACATGGATCGTGGCTAACAGAAGAACCCAAGGCCAGGCATAGATTGTCCTGCATTTACCCAACAACAAACGTATTAATATCTGTTGCATTCCCTGCAGCCGGCTGAGGAAAAGAAGGAGGAGCCCGCGAAGGAGGAGGAGAAGGAGCCCGTGAAGGAGGAGGAGAAAGCAGCAGAACCCACCACGGAGGCCGGGAAAGATGCGGAGAATGCGGATGCTGAGGAGAAGAAGGAGAGCGCGTGAAGTTGAGTGGAAGAGCGCATCTGTTGTTGAGCGGGGTTGAGAGACGGAAACTTGAGATATAGACTGCCTTGTTGGGCCTCCTGTGTGCAGCAGGCGGCACTTGCTGTGTGTGGCTTTGCCGGTGCACAAGCCTGCTCTAACTCCGCAGTGCACGTCAGGCGCAAGGCCACGGCCTGCAGCGTGGGCCTGCAGCGTGCCTGCACATTCATAAGACATCCTGGACCAACCCAAGCCTCGTGTGCGTTGCTGTTTTTTGTGCTGCACGGGGACCACCTCCCTTGTTGGCTGAGACAGTTGGACTGTTATGGGCGTTTGCCCGTCAAATTACAGGTGGTGGTGCACCGTGAGGGTGTCAACAGGCTCTATGTGTTTTGTTGGCAGTGAACTATATGCCGTCTTTAGTGCCAGAGCATCAGATGCGGCTTGCAAACCACTGTAAGGCTTACACGTTTCTGTGTTGCGCCTGGATGCCTCACGATCTGGGAAAGGGTCCTGCTACTGCTGTGCCGGCAGCAAGACTCATTTACGGTCCGCCTAACAATTACATGTGTTGTGCTGTTTCGTCCACCATTAAGCGCAACAAACATCGAAACACAGCTGCTGTGTGAACGTGTGAAAGGGAGCGCCCGGTGTCATGACGGCCTGTCTGAGTTGAGTTGAGTGTTACAGGTGGTCCCTTCTCGGGCTCGCGGGTCACTCCCCTGACCATCACACCTGGCGATAAGAGCTAGCCGTGTTTGTGTCATGAGATGTTTGCCTCAGTCAAGTCCAGTGTCGACGCAGCAGTGTTAGGACTAGCGAGTGCATCACTGAAACAGGACAGTGGCACCCCATGCTGTTCAACAGGCAGAAACGCAGGAAAATACAAGGGAACCCGTCAAAACCAGTGTCCCAATATCCCCCTCCGGCTAATCATCAAGTTACCCGCAATACTGCTACACTGGCGCAGCATACTTCCCCATGTGCAACAACTAGGAATTCCATGTACTCTGCATAACGTGTCAATCTGATACCATCTCCACTGATTCAGTATAAGGCTATCAGCAGGCAGCTGCTGGCAGCAGTCGTGAAGGGCTTGTTTCCCACGTCTTATGAGTGCTGGTTACAAGAAGGGGACAGTGTAAAAACTGCCTCGGGCACAGGTGGCCAACCGCCACCCTGCTTGGCTGCCCACCCGACTCACAGCTGCGTAGGCGTGTCGAAGCTAAGCTAAACGCCCGCCAGAGCCACACCAGATACAGCATCACAAGACACGCGGCTCATAAGGCACCGCTACGCGAAGTCCAACTCGTAAAAGTCACGGCAGCACACCGTCAAGCCAGCACAGTAGGCCCAAGGCCAGCTGCACCGAGCTCACGACGCGCCGCTCAGCCCAGCACGCCGCACGCCCCTCAAGGAGAAGGGGGCGGAGAAGCAGCGCCATACGGCAACACCACGTCAATGCGGTCGCCAGCCCCCCGCGACAGGAACACGTGCCCGGAGGGAACTTCATCCCTCTCATGCCGCCTCAGCTCCTCCTGCAGGGATAACCTGAAGAATTCGCTTGCTTTCTGGGCTGAGCCCCCTGAGCAAAATCTGCGTTGCAGTTGGCCCTCTCGGCCCCATGAAACCGTCACAACTGCATCAATAACAACCAGCTGCCGCTGGTCCCAGAGGATCGTTCGCCATCCGCGCCGACATCCCCGCTGCATACGGCTGGTCACTGCGGAATGATGATGAGTGCCGCGCCGAGTTGCGGGAGCTGCTGCCGTAAGCGGTTGCTTCCGCCGCCCGTGCGTCTGCACGCAGCTGCGCAGCCGCGCGGGCCGCGCGGTTGATTTCCCGCAGGTTGCGCTCTGTGAGGCCCGACCCGCCGCTGCCGGTGGCGCCTGATGCTGCCGCCGCTGATAAGGCCGGCTGATTAAACGGATGCTGCCCCCGGCGCGCACTGCCCATGATGGTCGCGCCCTCACCCTGGTTCCAGGCGCTGAATGTCACGGCCGCCGGCGGCGGTACGGCGCCGGCCGTGTCGGCGTGGTCTGCCCAGGCGCCGGCGCCGCCATCGCCGGCAACAGCACCACCCATGCCACTGACAGGGACGGTTCTGGCGGCGCCTGCTTGTGCCTGCCCCGAGTGTGCACTGCTGCTGCGGCTGGGTACGTGCATGTCCGCTGGGAGATGGGTTGGCGCCGGGGATGCCGGCGCAGGGGAGGCCTGCGGTGGCGGTGACGCCGCGTCCCACGCCTGGCGCGGGGGCGGCGGGGCGCCGGGTGATGGCGGCGTGGGCGCGAAGCGCACACCCGCTCCCGGTGACGCCACCTTGCCCATACCACCTGCACCCGCGCGGCCGCCTGCGCCACTCTGGGCTGCGCCAGCTTTGCCGCCTCCCGACCCCGACCCCGACCCCAACCCTGACCCAGAGCCAGAGCCCGCAGCCGACTTGCCGCCCAAGCCTTTGAGCCCAGAGATGGAGCTAGGCCCCAGGTAGAGTGACGAGCTGGGGTTGTAGGAGGGCGTGTAGTCGGAGGGCGACCTGTGCCACGGCGCCTGGTCCGAGGTGCTCTTGGGGTCGTGGAAGACGGCACCGGCCTGCGCTGCCGCCGCCGCGGAGGCCTCGTTTGCGAGCGCCATGGTGGGGAGGGAGTCCCGCACGCCGTGGCCGGTGCGCGTGGTGGTAGTGTTGATGATGCCGCGGCCCGACAGCATCTGCTCCGCGGTGCGGCGCTCCACCTTGCGCACGCCGGCCTGTTTGGTGTTGGACACCTGCACGCCGGGGCAAGGCCACACATGGAAGGCGCGTTTCTGTATAGCAGGTGATGACTGGCCGCAACACCACTGGCAACCATTAGCAGGGTGCGCTTGGCCTCGGGGATCCCCCCCAGCCCTGCTAGCCCCACCTTGATCTTCCGCTCCAGTTGCTGCATGTCCCGCTCCCGCGCCAGCTCCGCCTCCCGCAGCCGCATCTCTAGCCGCCGCCGCAACGCGTCCAGCTCGCGCCGCTGCTGCGCCAGCAGCTTGCTCTGCGCAACCATAGCAGTGTGGTTCGTCGGCATTGGGGCGCGTCAGCAGCTGGTGGCAGAAGTTGCCGTCGCCTGACCAACACCTGTATGACTCTTGGCGCACATGAACAACGCACAGTGCAAACGGCGGCACGGCTGCACCCGCCCACTTACCCACCCACCCATCAGTCGCCTACCTGCTGGCCGTGGCACTTGAGCAGCCAGCCCATGTGTGCGTCGCACGCCTCCTCGTACGCCAGCCGGGCGGCGCGCGCGTGCACCTGCAGCCGGGCGGCAGAGCGAGCAGCAGCGGACCATATGCAACCGCAGCAGGTTCTAGTGCTGCCATGTACATCTTCATATATCGTTGGGCTGCGTTGATGCCCGTATCCAGCACACCTTGAAGGCTTTGTCGTAGTCCTCGTTTTCCACTAGCACAGCCTCGCACCGCCGCAGGTTGAGCAGCTCCTTGCTGCGCCGCTCCGGCCGCACCCCACGCGCCCAGGCGTCTTGCACCTGCGGTTGTGTGCCCAGCACCACACCCACCACCATTAGACCAGGCCCCACGCATCCGTGGCCAAACCACCTCCTATCCACCGAACGCGTCCGGCATGGAGACGTTGAAAGTGCCAAATACTTACATGCTCAAACTCATGGCATGCCTTTCCTGCGGTCCCTTGCTTCCTGCGGCACGCCTCCCCCTTTCCCCGCCCACACCTGCTCCAGCCGCTTTTGGGCCAGCTGGTCCTCGTGCCGCTCCTGTAGCTCCACAAGGGCCGCCCGCGCCTCCCTGTTCAGCAGGTCCAGCTGCAGGCGCGGGGTCGGGCGGGTTCGGGCAGGGCGACAGCGGCGTCGGGAGCCGCAGCGTGAATAACCGCGGCGGCGGCGGGGGCGGCACTAGCAGCGAATGAGGTGCGCTGAAGCCAGGAGTCTGGCGGCATCACAACCTCACAAACCCAAGCCAACACTGACACGGGCACATGCAGGTAAACCGTACCCGCCCAAGCCACCCGCGACTTCGACGGCCCCAGCCCGCCCGGGCCCTACCCCCCGCCGCGCACCTGCGCGGCCCAGGTGTAGTCCACGGTGAGGATGGTGTCCAGCACGGCCTCCTCCTGGTGCAGCGCCTGCCATGCCTGGTTCTGGCGCAGTGTCTGTGCAGCGCCGGCACATGCAGGGGCCAGGTCAGTTGAAGGCGCCAGCTCCAACGCACATTTCGAATGCATGGGGAGCTCCATGGTTGATGCATGAGGCTTCCGATGTACCGCAGGGCCGGCATGGGGTCGGCATGTGCCACACGCCGGTGTCTGCGGGCTGCCGCCGCGCCCCAGCGTCCACGCGCCCATTAGCTCTTCCCCACCCTGTCCTCGGCACAGGCTGGCTCACCCGGATAGCGTTCTGGTCCAGTTCGTGCTTCTTGTGCTTCAACAGCTTGTGCGCTGCGCTTGCCATGTCGTAGTGCTTAAGCTGCACGGCCTTCTCCTTGACACCCTTCAACTCCGCCTCAGACCGCCACGGCGCCGCGACCGCCTCAACAAACTGGGCTGGCAGCCCCTCGCCGGGGCGCAGAGGCATACCGCCTGTGAGCGGCGCGTACCATGGCCGCACGTCACCATTTAGCGTGGCCCTGTAAGGTTCTCGATAATCCATAGGGTGGCTATGGCCATGTCGCCGGGCTTGATGCCGGGTGCCTGGGACGACCTAATGCTCCGTCCAGACGGCGGCAGCACTGTTTATCTATTGAGGGACTGGAACGTCAGGGAGACACAGCCGCGGAGGCGTCGTAGCGCATGAGGCGCCCTATCGACGAGTGTGATAACCGCTGGGTGTGCCAACTTGTTTTTCATAACACAATTGCATATGGCTTGGTGAGTGATAAACGTAATTTGAGGAAAATACGTAGCGTCACGTGTAAACACAGTGCAACTCTGACGGCAAAAACTCTTCTTGAGTCCGATGGCGAGCAATGCGACACCCAAATCAATCCAAGATGTTCGCGCTCTTTTGTACCGTAAATTTCGGGTAAGCACATTCAGCGCCGCGCTTTGGCGGCAACGCACCCGGCGCATTTCATAAGTTCTGCGTTGTGGTGCGCTGTCGGTAAATGCGCGTGCACTTGTCGATGCAGGTAACATTGATATCGGGGAGAGTGCTGGAGGGCGATTTCTCGTGCTTGGACAAGCAGGGCAACATTATCCTCAGCAACACGTTTGAGCAGCTCACCACTGCCACCGGCAAGAAGGAGGAACGGCACATGGGACTGGTGCTGGTGCCAGTGCAACAGCAACAAAAGGTGGAGCTGCAGGTGAGCTTGCATGTGGAGCGGGTGTGCAGGGAGGGTTGGGAGCCGTGCCGGCACGCACACGCTTGCCACAGCAAGGGGCAACGACGCACAAATTTCCAGCAGTAGATCCATGGCGCCCCTGCATGACCTGGGGTTGGGTTGATAACCTATACATTCGTGCATGCTGCAGGCAAGCCTGGACGAAGAGATGTCCATGCTGAAGCTGGTGGAGAGCTACACGGCCGCGGCCACACCGGTGGCATGAGCGTTTAGCTAGGCGCTGAAGTGCATCAGGGGCAGCACGTGCCGGCTGCTGAGGCTTATTAGCTGGGTAGCGCTTGAATCAGTACTGGAGGCGAGGTTGGGGCGCATAGATTATGCAAAAGGACTGCTCCTTACATAGTTGCGGGGCGTTTGGCGCATTTTAGCCACGCCCGCGCTACCTCAGCTATCTTCGCTAGATAACACCATGTGACCAGGTGCGCCCTGGTGGATCGGTTGAACCTTATCAATTTCCGACGCAGGACATAGAATTTCAGTGAGCGGGCGTTAAGTTCCAGGACACAGAGGATGGGGACTACAGCATTTGCCTTGTTGCCTGCTGGGCGGTCTGTGTCGTCATTGTCGTCATCTGCGCAGCAGCCCTAGCGATACAAGTGTGTTGTATAGCTCCTGCGGGGCACCGGCGGCGTCGGAGGCCGCCGCCGCCGGGCCGCCACGAGCAGCCTCCAGGGCCTGTGGAGGGAACCGGGCGGGTTGGACAGGTGACCAGGGGGCTCTCAAGGCAGGCTGCAAGATGCGAACGGAGCGATGTTGGCGTATATGTGAGCGGAGCGTTGCAAGCGGTTTGCATATGGCCGCCTCATGTCTGCCCCGGCAGCGCAACGCCGTGAATGGCTGCGCGATGTAAACGCGAGCTGGTACTTGGACTGCCTGCACAAAGAAATACGCCATATACGGCGCTAACGGTTCTAGCAGTCACCAGCCATCCAGCCGTATCAAGCTTAACATACAGCAGCCTTCCGTTGGCCCCCCGTCCCACGCCCCCTCGTCCTCTTTACCGGTACCCCTTGTTCCTCCTCCCTGAGGCCGGCTGCCTCCTTCCCCAGCGCACCTGCTCCCAGTACGGCCTCATCTCCTCGGCCCGCAAGTAGTGCTGCACCAGCGTGTCGGGCCGGAAGGTGGGCAGCGGCCGGTAGGGGCGCACACGCTCCTCGTGCACAGGCGCCACGGGGCCGCCGGACACCACACAGTACTGGGGGGGGCCGCACAGGTGGATGCCGAAGGGCGGGTCCTAGGAGCGGGAGGCGGAGACGGGGGCGCGGAGACGGGGGCGCGGGAAGTGGGGCATGAGGAAGAAGGGCGTGCAGGGCTGGGTGCTTGGGGAGCCAAGGTAGGTGTGCGGCATGGCAGCGGCTTGAGCCGCTCCGCGCGCACATACCGTACACTGAAGCCGCAGGGCCGAGGGATGCCCCTTGTTTGTTCAATAGCCGCATCGGGCAAAGCAGGCACTCGCAAAGGCCGCCTCCACCCCATGTCGCCACGCGTGTTATCAACCTCCGGCCACGGACAACCCACCCACGTGCGCGCAGCGGCCACCACCATCACCACCACGCGCACCATCAACCACACATGACAACCTACACACACCAGCAGCAGCAGCAATCTGCCCCCACCCACCAGCAGTCGGTAGTCGGGCAGCGGCCGGCTCAGCAGTGCCAGCACCAGGTCCCGAGACAGCACGAAGCCGCAGCCGCTGGCAAAGGGCGGGTAGTAGTCCAGAGGGTACTGCAGCGAGTGTGCGTGTGCGTGTGGGTGTGCGGGGCTTGGTGTGCGTGTCGTAGCCTGGCGTGTGCGACAGGGCGTGTGCAGTGCTGGCAGCCAACGGCAGGCCATGGCACGAACCGGACTCCGACACAGGAGCGCCCCTCCTTTCCCTCGTGCCCGCCCACCTGCTCTGCCGGCATGTGCGACTTGTTGGCGGGGTTGCGAATGGGCGCGGTGACCCGGTTGCCGGTGCCGTCCCAGATGTAGCCCCAGTAGTGCCGCTGCCGGGGCCAGGACGCCTGCGGGCGGGCGGGCGGGCGGGTGGACGTACAATGTGTGTGGCCGTGTGGCCCTACAGTAGCCCACTCGTCGTAGCTCCACCCAGGGGTTGGTCTATGTTTGCCCCACGCCCACGGCCCCACGCCCCACCCCACCCCAGCCGGACTCCACCCCGCCCCCCCCCTGGTCGCTTTGGTTTCTGGAATGAG
Source organism: Chlamydomonas schloesseri (assembly GCA_016834595.1). Taxonomy (NCBI): domain Eukaryota; kingdom Viridiplantae; phylum Chlorophyta; class Chlorophyceae; order Chlamydomonadales; family Chlamydomonadaceae; genus Chlamydomonas; species Chlamydomonas schloesseri. The sequence goes on from JAEHOD010000003.1 coordinate 2,733,830, forward strand.
CCACCCCCGGCCCCCGCCCACCATCATGGGCAGCAGCAGGTCCAGGCGCACGAAGCTGTCGTCGTCCGCGTGCATCACGTAGTCATAGTCGTGGGAGGCAGCAGTAGCGGCAGCAGCCGCAGCAGCGGCAGCCGCAGAGGCAGTAGCAGCAGTAGCGGCAGGCGTGGAGGCACTGCTTGCGCTGGCGCTGGCGCCCCCGGGGTCTGCGTCCGGAAGGCGCGAGCCCGCATCGCCCGCTCTCCCCGACCCAGATGCCGTCGCCGCCGCCGTGTGCTCCTCCAGCCAGGCCAGGAAGCAAAGCGCCTGCGGGTTGCCGGTTCCCCGGGTCGGTGGATCGGCAGATCGGTGGATCGGCGCATCGGCTGTGCACTGCCTGGGCGCATGGGCCTGGCGTCGCACTGAGCCACCGACTTCTTTACCCCAGTCTCGCACAGGTGTGAGACTGCAACAGGACCGGCCTGGATACACCAGAAGCCGCGCCACCCCCACCACACGTTAAGGCCAGGCACCCAAGGTCGCACGCATACACACACCTTGCGCCACAGGTTGTGATAGCCCGCCGGCGCGTCCAAGTACAGAATGTCACCGTGCTGGGTCTGCCGGCCGTGTTGTGTGTGTAAGAAAACGTACGTCAGTGTGTGTGTTAGAGATCACAAGGAGAGGAAGGGTCGACACCGTGCGTGCAGCATGCGTAGGCAACGGCGGGCCATTGATCGTCGTGTGTGTGTGTTAGAGATCACAAGGAGAAAACAAGCAAATGTGTATGCAATGTGTGTGTGAGAGAGTGTGTGTGAGTGTGTTTTGTGTGTGTGTGTGTGTGTATGAGGGAGAGAGAGAGAGAGAGAGAGAGAGAGAGAGAGAGAGAGAGACAGAGAGAGAGAGAGAGAACGAAACGAATCGCCCTACAGCCGCCCAGAGTTGTGTGTGTGTGTGTGTGTTTGTGTGTCATGATTGCAGTAAGATAGCACAGGTGGGGTTGAGGATGGGGTTGTGGCAGACTCCGGCAGAAGGACGGCCCCAGGGGCCTGGGGCCCTTGCCCCTCTCCTGGCCAACTAAGGTTGCAGGGCCACTGCGCTGCGCCTGTTACTCCCTGCCAGGCCCTCAAGACCGCCACAACTGGATCGTCACACCTGCTCGGCGTCAACCTCCTCGCAGCGAGACTCCCGCGAGATGATGAAGTGGACAGACACCCCCGGGCGGAAGCGCGCGGGCAGCGGCGAGTCTGCATCTGTCAAGTAGCGAAACCAGCTCCTCCGCAAGGAATTTCTTCGATCGGCATTCTTAGCAGCGCTGCAAATAAATATATGCACGCGAGCTGGCTGGTCGGAGGCAGAAGTGCTCGCTTCTCCCCCGCACTCCATTCTGCTGCATATGTCCGGCAATACTAATGCTGCATGGAAAAAAATATAATACATGCGCCGTGCCATAGTCTATTAACTCATGACGCAGGGTGCGTGTTTGGATCCATGTGCACCATCCTACTTCGACACCCCATAGCCACCACCGATGACGTCCCAGTGGTCCAGGTCAGAAAGCTGGATGATACTAACTCCGACTATCAGCTGTGTGTAACTGTGCGTCACAGGGGAGCAGCGGCTGCGGGGCCACGGGGCCATCGGGGCGGCAGTGCGGGGAGGGGGACGGCCGGCCGGCCGGGTGACGCCCGGGTCGTCCGGAAAGGGCTCTATCCGGGTTGACCTTGGCTCCCCTGTCAAAGGCGCGGGCCTCCCATCCCCACTTATCGCAACCTGGCGGCGGCGTTACTTGCTGTTATCGGTCCGGGGCTTGCTTTTACAGTTTTCCACTGCACTGTGGCTGGCTGCGTCGGCAAAAGTGTCATACTGGCACAAACTGCAATAGCCACGTCCACAACGCGCATCTCCCATTTTTGGGCTGAGCCCCCCCCCCCCCAGCGGAGGGGGCAGACAAGGCCCCGTGGAGGAGGAGAGCGCGGCGCCGCCCAAAAAGCGGTGCAAGCGCGCGGGCTGAGGAGCTGACTGGTGTCTAGGTAGCGGTCCGCAGTGGGGCGAGCAAGGCCTATGGTGTTGTAGGCAGCAGTGGTACGACAAGTATCGCGGCTGCCGTTGAGTCCTGCACTGCGTGCTGGCTGGCTCCTGCTGTGGTGCACTGGTGCAGCGACTGTTGGGCACCTAGGTTTGGCTTGCTGCCTGTATAAACCGACCCCGGCTATGTCCGGGTGATGAGGACGTTCGGCCTCAGACAGTGGAGGGCTGAGCCCCTTTTCCCTTACACATTTGTCGTGCACTAGAAAGTACCCCGCTAGCCCCTTCCCCCCCAGCCGCCCATGTGTTGACCTCCATGAAGGGATTCGGGTCGCTGCTCGCATGCGCTGGGTATGGGAACGGGGTGTGTGTGCGGGGTCGCGGGGTGGCGTGCGACGTCGCGGGAGAGCAGGGGCACCCCTGGTCCAGCTGTATTCGGGTTTCACGTATAGGCCCCGCGTTACGCTTCGGCGTTTGAATGCAAAGGACCTTGTGGGCCACGGATTCAAGACGCCTCACGGGGGAAGAAGCCCCCGTCATGCTCCGCCTTCTATCTTATTGTGAACCGCGGCCGCCAGGCTTTAGGAAGTTGAGTCTGTCAATGCACATATTCCGCACAACTCTTTATTCTGTCTGAGCACAGCTCAACCTAACCGGCGCAACATCAACACGTGCAGACGGCGTCCCACGCACACCCGTGCGCACACACAGCACGTGGATTGTATACTTAAATCTACTGCAGACATGCGCACATGCAGCCTCTTTGCAGCAAGCAACAAAGAGCCCTCGTTGCAAAACTGCACGTAACGTGTCGTCGTGCCATTGCTGGCTTCATCCAAATGCCTCCCGCGGCGTCGCTCATTCACTGCCTGCCGGCAGCACGGCAGCCCCACGCGCACACACGCTCTGCACAGAGCCCAGCCAGCCGTCGGGCACGTGTCGACTTCTCCCCCACATTAATGAGGTGATTGCGTTCTTGCCATTCAATTTGATCAGATGTCTCACTTCCACTCATAAACCGGTCTAATTGCATGTGATATACCCAACGAATGCGGCTGTGGACGCGAGCCATGCCATGCTATTTCGACAGAACGTGATTCTATCAAAGCCGTACCCTGCCAGCCGTTCGATGCCTCATGCCGTCCATGCAAAGGTAAGAACACTTTTGTTTCTCATTCGATCCAGCGGGAAATAGGGAGAGTACAGCCAAACGTGAAGTCATCCCCGCTTCCAACGCGTTTGCCTAGCCGCATGCAACGCTACAGTGTCGCACCCCAAATGGATGCGAGCCTTCAGTAATAATCAGCACCACCGCGCCAGCTCAGCTCGCGCTCTTGTGGCACATTCCAAACGTAAAGCCCCAAAGCCGCCAGTCTCCAGTACCGCAGGAGGTCCCGCCATGCGCCGCTCCCCCGCTCGTTGCGGCGGCTGTGAATATCGTTGCTGCCGATGGCGCGAGCGGTCTGGCGCTCCTCAAAGGGGGGGCCGCCTTCCACAGCTCCTGTCTGCCGCTCATACCCCTGCTGCCTGCTGCTCCTGCGCCCCGCCCTCACCTTGCCCGCAATAATTAGTTCTGTCCTGCTCCAGTATCGCCGCGGGGGTGGGGTGGGGGCCTGCTCGCCCTCAACCCGCCGCGGCGCCCTCCTCGGTCGCACGCCTGCTGCCATTGCAGCACGATTGCCACTCGCCACTCATCGCCAGCTCCTCCAGGACGCCACTGCTGCAACTTCCGCTGCTACAGCTGCGTCTACTGCAGCTGCTGCTGCTGCTGTGCCATGCTGCCGCTCAGTGCATCTTGGCGCCCCAGGACAGCAGGCCCAGCAGCGCGCCGCCGATGACCACGATGGGCTCAAAGATCTTGAGCTCGTCCACCGCCTGTGCCAGCAGGAGGGAGTGAAGGGGTTGGGGTGGGTTGGCTTCAAGCCTGCCTACACGGCTGTTATGACACTGGATCCCGCACTTGATGGAACCACCCGGAGCCACCCAGCAGCCACCCCGCAGCGCACCGTGAAGGCGAACAGCGCAATGCACAGCGCGGCGCTTTTGTGCGGCGCCAGGTTGTACACGTCCACCGTCATCTTGAACACCGAGGCCAGGATGAGGCCCACGCCCACCGCGTTCATGCCCGTCAAGCCGCGGCGATAGATCTGCCAGGTGCGGAACTTCTTCCAGTAGGGCAGCACGCCGAACATGAGCATCACGCCGGGCGAGAACAGGCCGAACCAGGCCAGCACCGCGCCCAGGATGAAGGGGTACTTGAACTGTGGGAGTGGCGCGTGCGTGTGCGTGTGCGTGTGTGTGTGGGGGGGGATTCCATGCATTTAATTTAATGACGAGGTAGACGTAGAGCAGACGTTGCAACACACGTTGGCATACGAGGGGAGGGGGGTAGTACATTCCAGAAGAAAAGCGACCATTGCAACCCAAGGGGGTGAGGGGGAGAGATAGGAACAACAAGGGAGGGCAAGCGTCCGGGGATCCGGAGGGCCGTGCCGGGTGCACTCGGCAGTGTCCTATCCTGCTTGGTAAGCCATACCACCAAAAAGGCCCGCGCGCCATCCTTACCGCCGCACTCCGCACCCCCACATCGCCACCCCCACACCGCCAACACCAGCCCGGGGTCGCACCTTGATGGCCATGATGCAGCCCAGGTAGGCGCTGAAGTTGAACAGGGGGCCGGGCATGGCCTGCACGGCGCCCAGGCCGGCGTAGAACTGCTGCTCCGTGACCCAGGTGTTGGGCAGCTCGTTGCCCTCGGCGTCCGTCTTCACCACATCCGTCAGAAGCATGGGCAGCACCACCTGTGCGGCGGTCGCGAGTGGGGCGGAAGGGGGGGATAGTTCATTCCAGAAACCAGAAGCGAAACGACCAAGAGAACCCGAACCAGCCAGCCCAACCCAGAGCGCGGAGGTGGTGTGGCCTTAACCTGTGGGTCTCGGGCGCCCTTGGGCCTTGAGTCTTCAGTCTTATTGTCGGTAGTCGTGGATGGCACCAAGGCTCGCGCGCGTACAGACCCACCCCGTTAGCTAAATTGCGCGATTCAATCCGGGGGGTACACGCATCAGGTTACACGCATCAGCCTTAGGAGGAGAAGGTGTAGCCAGGTACACAGGTACAGTGGTCATGCCGTGGGGGTCGGGCCAGCAACAGCCGCGCAATGGTCCTGGAGCCGCAGCCGGAGCCGTGAGCGCCGACGGCTCTTCGCCCTCTGCTAGCCAAAAGCCCCGGCCCCCATGTTAGACGCGCAGCCAGCCGCTCAGCCGCACCTGGCCACCGCCGTAGATGATGGAGCCGATGCGGTAAAACACCTCGAACCAGTTGAGCGGTCCGTCGCCGTCCTTGTACTTGGTGCGCGCCAGCACCAGCACCGCGATCAGCACCGCCATCCACAGGCCGATCAGGATGCCACCGCCCAGCATGCCAAAGCCCAGCGACTCCACGCCGCCGTCCGAGCCCTGTGTGTGTGTTTGTGTTTGTGTTTGTGTGTGTGTGTGACACAGAGAAAGAGAGAGAGTGTGTGTGTGTGTGTTTGTGTATGTGTGTCAACAGCAGGCAACGGTGAGGAAGAGAGCCGTAGGGTTGGGTGCCGCGGATGGCACAGCAGTCTGTTCTGTACGAGTCGTGGGCCTGCTCCAGTGTCACCACCACCAGTGCCTCCACCGCCCCTCTCCCCCCTTCTTATGCATGTAACTTGGTTTAGCTTGGGCTGGTACTTACAACCCCACCTCACCTTGAGCGTCTTGTCCACCTTGCGGTCGGTGATGTTGGTGACGATGAAGCCGATGACGATGCACAGCGGGTACAGCCACGGCTCCGTCCAGTAGATGGCGGCGGCGGCGGCCAGCGTGCCGACGATGGCGGTCACCTGCGCGCATGCGCGTGCGTGGGTGCGCGTTTGTGCGTGCGGGGCGTGGGCGCGTATGCGTGTGTGCCTGGGGGCGTGTGCCGCTAACGCTGAGGCCAAGGTGTGCCAACGAGGTCCGCCGTACAGAAACCCCAACGGTCTGCGTGACGGGCACACCGCCTACTCCCAACCGCCTGAGCGCCTGCACATACGGTCTGCACGTAATACCTGCTGATGTAAACTAAACAGAATGTCCTTCCTGGCTCGCCCTCGCCACGCCCGCCATACCGTTCCTCGCCCGGAACCCCCCACCCCCGGAGCACTCACGTTGGTGTTGCACAGCTTCATGAGCATGCCCTTGGTGGCGGACGCCACCAGCGCCACACCCACCGCCGACAGGCCCATCACAATGCCCTCCAGCCAGCCGGGCGGGTCCGTCAGCCACTTGGCAGCGCCCGCGCCCACCACCGTCATGACGATGGCGCCCGGGTACTGGAACAGCGCACCCGACATGAGGCCGCCTGCGCGGGCGTGAGCGGCAGGCATGCAATGCCCAAGATGTACTTGTTGGGAAACCTCCAGTGCTGGATAGCGGAGGAGGTGGAGCCTGAAGCATCTTCACCCCGAACGAGTCGCCGCCACCACTTCACAGCTGGCAAGGCTGCGGTGGCCACGCCCGCAGCCAACAGTGTGGCTGACTGAGCCCCAGCCAACTCGCTAGCGAACCAGCCAGCCCGCCCACTCACCCAGCACTCCCTTCTTGACGGTTCCCATGGCAAAGGACACCTGGGTGGAGGTGGGGCCGGGCAGGCACTGGCCCAGCGCAAACAGCTCCGCGAACACCTGTGTGTGCGTATGTGTGCGTGTGTGTGTGTGTTTGTGTTAACGCAGCGAAGCCGGGAGATCCACATACAGAGCATGGTGCGGAGGAGCAGGCGGCGGCGGCCGAAAGGCATGGGGCGAGTTGGCGTGGGTGCGCTAGGACCTGTTCCGCAGTGCTGTGAAGCGCTGCTGTTGTGCAGGGCACGCAAGTATGCTCGCAAGCTTGTGCAGACAGAGAAGGGCTGATTGGGGCTGGGGTACATGCAAGGCTTTCAGTGTGCAGGGCACGAGAGCTTGGGGAGCATCGGATGGGTTTGCGTCCGCGATGCTGACGTGGCCAGTCGCTCTGCCACAACTGCGCTCCCTCCGACGCGCCGTACCCTCTCCGGTGGCCCCTGGCCTCACCCCACCAAAAAGGATTCCCTGGCAATCCTTCTGGGCCGCGTGGGACCATGTTTGCCGGCCGCTTCAGCAACAGCAAAGTCAGGCGGCGGTCACAGCCCTGGCGTGGTGCCTGGAGCTCATTCTCAGGCCCGATCTTACCCTCCGCTTCAACCCCGGCTCACCTGCTCCGACATCCACTTGTAGCGCTCCACAAAATAGCGCTGGAACAGACCTGCGTATAGAAAGATGTTGATGGACCGTGATAGGAGACAGCATACAGTACCGCGTGGAACTGACACGCCGTCACACACACACAAACTCTCCCACCCGAACGCCTTATGCCCTTCCCTTCTCTTTCCACAAAGGCCCGGGGCCTTCACTTCTCACCAATGTGAGCAGCAGGGCCGCCAAAACCGATGTAGCCCATAAGACTGAAGTGCTTCAGGATGTCAAAGTATGTGACCGAGACGTAGGTCTCGCCCGCCTCCGATTCGGGCGCCCCGGGAGCTGCGGCCGGCTCTGGCGCCGGCGGCGTTCCTGGCGGAGGAAGAGATGGCTCCCGTGTTGCCATCTCAACGTCGCCCTTCGCTGCGAGCACAGCGCCTGGAAGCACATCCGCATGCGCTCCGTGGCCAGTCGCGCCGTTCACTGGTTGGCCATTTTGGTCCATACTTTTCTCCTCAGATTCCCCTAGAGGACCCGGCGTTGCCATCGGTGCAATGCGGCCACGAATTGAGGACATTCACCGGCCGCACGCGGGCGGCAAGGGAATCTCCTACGCTTTAAAACTGCCTAGGATACGCGTTGTGGTCTTAATGAATAGGCGACCTGTTGTGGCAGGGTTTGGCCCGCAGATACGTGAGAAAGTAGTGAAGTCTTCCACACACAAACAGTAGACCGTCGCGGCCTGGTGGCCTCCTGCTTAATTGGCGGAGTGAAAAAGTCAGACGCCTCCACACGCACAGGTGGACCCCTCCGTGGTGAACCGCACATAGCCCAATGTTGCAAATGGAATAATTCCCCGAATGGCGCATTCTGGCAACCGAAAACGACCGACTCCGCGGTGCGGCCGCGTGTGCACATACTTTGCCTGAAAATGATGGAGCAGACTGCTTGGCAGTAATATCGAAGCTTTGGCGCACAGAGGGCAGCGGTCGCTGGACTTCAGAGGGATAGTGAGTTTTAGGCTTCCCCATCTGTCCACTCACCCCCCGGCCCATGTTTGGCTAAACATTGTCACGAGCACGTCGACGAGCTTTAAGGCACGTTCAGTTGGAAGCTGGGTCTGGCGATTGTGCACATGCAGCCACACCGCACACCACACGCAGTGGGCGAGCTAGGAGGCTGTAAAATGTTTGAGCAACGGCGTTGGGCTTCAAACTTGAAGGTTTAGAGACGTGCCCTAAATCACTGCTGAGCCTGTATGCTAGGGCAGGGCCGAGGGAAACGCGGAAAAAAGGGGTTTACGGGTCCGAGTCCGGGCTTTGGTCCGGGAAGCTCGTGTGGACCGGCACGGAGGGCGAGCCCGCCGACTGCCCCCGCGGGGCCCTTGGTTAATTGACACCCTTTTACATCTAGGCTACTTTTATGCGTTCATGCATACCTAACCTTGAACTGCAACACGACCGCCCCATCATGAAACACTGTGGCACAGATTTCTAAGGGGTGTCACCGAACCTATGCCTGGCGCTTCTGCTTGTAATATCACTAATAAAACAACATTATCTCATTGTATCAACTTCAAGCCAGCTGAGTTGGCACCAACACGCGCACGCTCATATTTCAGCTCCTGGAAGGACATCGTTTGCTCCCATCGCCCACAAAAAATGGACTGGGAGGACCCTGCGCCTCCAGGTGTGCAGGAAATTTCAAGAGTTATCACGGCCGCATAGAAAACCACGAGGCATTTTGTCGAATCAACCGGGGCCTCGCTAACGCGCCTTGCACAACATACTTTATGCATTATGCAGCCTTCTATGACACGGATTCTGGACGTAAGATGACGCTGGCGACTTCGGTGGCAGGTGAGCAACCCAAGATACTGTGAGCGCGGGTGCCGGGCCAGGCCAGCAGCTGCTGGTCTTGCTGTCACCTTCGTGGTGGAATATGGTGGGGCTGGAGGTTTCAGAGGTTGACGGGGTGGCGTTCAGCGGGGCGCTCAGGGTCAGTGCAGGAGTGGGCTGGACTGCTGGCACCCCCCATGCCACCTAATGTCTCTTCCTGCTCTGCGCAGTGTCGCCACACCGCTATTCCATCATGCGGTCAACCGCGCCACGCTTAGCGGAGGCGCCGCGGGAGAGTACACCATTTGGGGCATACAACATTGATAGGGCGCAGAAGAAGGGGATGGAGTCCACGTCTAGAGGTGAGGCATCAGCTGAGACTACAGCGTGGGATGGTTGGGTGTGTGCAGTCAGCTGCCGTGCACCGCGCAACGGTTGCAGGCATCACAGCACACGCGGCATCAGCGAGGTGCGGTACTGCCTCCGCGGCAACGCCAGGATGTGCATGCAACCTGATGTGGGCCCGGAGTAACCCGTGTCGGTGGCATATTTACATGTGGCCGAAGTCGGACAGAATTGGCACCCCGCCCAGATTCGTGCAGCGCAATGAACGGCACATCTTGCACGTGCTGACGCCTGCCCATGCCAAAACTAAAGAGTCGAGCTCTTGTTACACCGGGCTTGCAACGGTATGCCGCCGTCCTGTAGATGGCGATGATGCAGCACGGCTGTTACTCATCATAGCGCAGCAAGAGCGCGTTTTGCTAAACCATCAGGACAATGCCGGGCCCTCCCTGGCGTCATGCCCAGGGCCATAGCCCCCTTGGGCAATAGCCACCTCGGCTGCCGGACACAAGTTCTTTTCATGACCCGGCGCCCCACACGCTTGCCTCTGCCGCGCGCTGGCCCGCAGACACTCGGAGATTCTACTCGTCCGTGTTCGACTCCAAGGTGTCCCGCTTCGGGCGGCCCTGGAGCTCACCGGTCACGGACGCCTTCTACGACCCGGAGCGGTGCGTGAGGGCAGGGGGAGGGGCGCACGTGGGGGCACTGGGGGGCGCACGCGGGGTTGACATTAAATCTGAGGCGGGGAGTCGTTGGGGTGGCACGGCATGACACCAGCGCGGGGTGTTGCTGGGCTGGAGCCTTGGCATGGCCCTGGGGGCTGGGGCGGGGCCGTGATGCATACACGGGCAAGAGCCGAGCAAGGGACCGGGCATAGAGGAGGCGGCGCGGTGGTGGGGGCGCATGCGTGCCTGCCTCGGCGGACGGGGCGTGGGCCGTATGGAGCAGCTGCTGAGCGTGTGTGCAGCGGCCAGGGAGGGAGGGTTACTGGTAAACAGTCCCGGTGAGGAACAAACTGCGGAGAACATGACTGCGCTGCAGCTGAAGAGCGACCAGGGAGGGAGGGAAGGAGCCTGGGAAGCAGCTTGGGAGCGAGGGAAGGAGGGAAGGAGCAAGCCGCGGAGCTTAGGCCCCGGGGGACAGCGGAACGCGGCACAGCGCTGTGCGGCGGGGCCAGGGCCGGGTCCAGGCCGGGCTGCGGTGAAAACCTTGGGGGCTCTGCCGGTCCCGGGGCGCGGCATGCATATGCACCGCTGCCGCTTCGCCTCGCCTTGCCCCATCACCTATATCGAACTTGTCAGGAAGGAGACTTTATGCGGTAATCACCACCAGACTGCACCTTCACCTCATCTTGGCCCCGTCACTCTGCCCTTGCTCCCCGGCTCCGTCTCCCAGCATCCCACCCCGCTTTACCGACGCGCACCCACACCACCCACTCACAACACATACTCAATGACACGCACCCACCCGCACCCACTGGCGCCCTCCACAGGCTCAAGGACCACGCGCCGGTGGACATTGCCAAGTCCCTGCAGACCACGCCCATCAACTACGCCATCCACCGCTCGCGCTACAAGCGCTTCCCCGACAAGCCGCTCATGGGCGAAGGGCCGGACGTGGTGTACGACGTGGACTGCGCGCTGGCCAAAAACAAGGCCTCGCTGTACACGTCTGTGGTCAGGTCGCCAGTGTCGTACAGGTGCGGGGGGTGGGGTTTGCTGACACCAGCCCAAGCTCAACCGAACCCAGTGCAAAGTAGCGAGGAAGTGAACATGGCCGGGGGCAGGTCGTTCAGTTTCCCGAAAAGGATGTGGTAAACTTAGCTGGCGGATGGGGAATGAGGTGCAGTTGGGGAGGAGTAGTAAGGGGGGAGGATTGGAGTCGGGAGTGGGGGTTGACAGAGTCGTGCCCCGGCCGTCAAGTACTGCCGTGCGCGTCATCCACGTTTCAGCGCACCGAATCCCACCGCCGCCGCTGAGCCTTTACACACACCCTCGTACAACCCACCCACCACCCCCAACAGGAACATGGGCGCGGGTGCCAGCCAATACAGCGCGCGGCAGGACGCATACAAGAGCCGCCTGGGCCCCGGCGCCTACGACTACGTCGACGCCCGCAGCGTGTCCGTGTCCCCGGCGCTTGAGGCGAGGCCGCTCAGCTCCATGGTCAGCAGCGTGCGCAGGTGCGGGGGTGCGCGGGCGGGTGTGCGGCCTGGGAGGCGGCGCTTTGGGGGTGGGTGCGGCGGTGGATGTGGCTAAATGGGGGTTCGGAGACGGCAATGGGTACATGCTGGCGGGCGGGCGGCCGAGCAGGCCGGGTGGCGGCAACAAAATCGTGTCGACTGTGTGAGCGGTGTGCACGGGCAGCATGACGCAGTGCCCTGATAACCAGGCCAACCTCGATACCATCATCCGCAAACCGGCGCGCCACCACCGGCGCCTGTGTGTGTCGTCACTCGTCGCTGGTTGCCCACACAGGTTCGGGCGGCCGGGTGAGGCGCACCGCATGATCGGGCAGTCGTGGGGGCCGGACCGTGCCAACAAGAACTGGCAGCGGGGGACCACCATCACCAAGACGGAGTACCTGCGGCCGCAATACCTGCCGCGAGCTTACGAGTCCTCGCCGGACCGCCGGCGGCAATGAGCTTTGGGAAGCGGCGGTCTTGAGGGGATGGTTGGGTAGGGAGGTGGCCCTGTGGGTGAGTGTATTAGGACTGGGCGGCTGTGCGTAAGGTGCTGAGACGCAGGTGTTGTAGGGCGGCAGGCTTTTATTTCTACTAGAAAGTTCTATGGGGTCACGTTTGAGTGGGCGCTTGAGGTCATGCACGGCAGGGCAGGGCTGGGGGTTTGGGGTACGCATATACGACTTCAGATTGCGACTGTGTGCAGCACAGGGGCGTGGTGTGCTAGACAGGTAGAACCAGGACCAGGACAAGATGAATTGGGAGGCCGAACGGCTAGTGAGGGCGAGGACGACCTGTCATATCCATTTGCCGCCCGGAGCCCCACGCTCCGCCTGGAGGCGGTACATGCTACATCCTAGGGGGGTGGTTGTGCAGGCGATGGGAGCGGGTCGGATGTGGGGCAGCCGGGGGAGAATTCGCAGGAGGTAGGCGTTACTCAACCCTTAAACCGGCGGCTCCCTCGTTTGAGCGGTAGCCGGTAGGTGCGAGAGAGCAGCAGCAGGACAAGGTATTGCAGGTTTGCGAGCAGGGCACCCAACTGGTGCTCTTAGATGCCTGTGCGCTGGCCATGGACAGGAAGGTCTGCAAGAAGGACATTACGGTATGTGTGTGACAGGACATGGAACATTGGAACGATATCCTCCTGCGCTCCGTGCATGTTGCGCCACGGCGCCGCGCATTACCCTTTGTGCAGCAATGACGCCGGGCAGCACCACCTGATCCGTGATGCAGCGCAGTGTGGACGGCAGACGCCTGTCTCGTGCCACCCGTAGCAGCCAGCAATGGAGCAAGTTTTGCCCCCTCCCTGGCTTGCGCACAGCCCCCGCACAGCGTGCAGCCAGCGGAAGCGTTCAGCCTCTGTCTGCCGCATATGTCAGTGGCCAGAGTGCCGGCGCGCGTTGCTGTGAACTTTTGTTACACAAGCACTTCCGCGCCCGCCTCCGTCGCGGTAACCGGCACGGTCGTGCCCACCCTTGCACCCAGCTCGGGTGGGCTGAATACCCCGAATTCGTTGGGCCCCCTTCCCGGGTCCCCTTCGACTTTGCGTTTCCCCACGAGACGTGGTGACACTGGCACTGCGTATCACAATTGAATGGGCCCCCTAACTTCCATTCACACCGGCCGAGAAGCAGCACACCCGGGACCAAGATGTTTGGAGATATTGGGTCGGCTGGCTGGGACTCGCGGCAGGGTGCATTACACACGAGTGCAGCTGCGCTGCCTGGCACCGTATTGGGGGTCTGGTCTGCTACATCCTGAGTGTGTAGTAACCCAGGAACGCCCACCAGCGGGGGGCTATAGGTCCCACCACGGCCCCGCACACGCGCCCATCACACCATGGGACCGCCTATCAGGCTGGCGGTCAGACGGGCACGCTAGCCATTCCTGAGCGAACAACCTCGGGTTCCCAGGCAGGTTCGGGACGCACCACCCAAGGGCGGTTGCGCCCGCCAACCCCATATGACCAACACTCCCCCTCGGCCCGAACCGGGTCCAGAGACAGACCGCTATACAGCAATCATAGGGGAACAGGCTCCTGGCTTGAATTAGCCCGGTTGCGGAAGCCGGTTTGAATGTCTATCGAATGGTGTTGGTGGTGGACACTGCACGGGGGCTTGACTTGGCTCGCCCAATTATGCCCGGCTTTGCCACCCTCACCAGCAATTGTCCGGCACAAGTCCGGCTGCGTTCCATGTGCGTTAAAGACATGCGCTAAATTGCGAAACGAAAGCGAAAGCACGCCACCCGATGGTGCGTGTGGGCAGGTATAGGGTATTGGTGCGTTCGCAGGCATGGGCTCCTCCCATGCCGTTGCGCATGGGCCCAAAACACGGAATTTAGGAAGGGTCCCATTCTGCATCCGCATTCTCACGCATGAACGGCCCGGCCGCAGCCCACCACTGTGCATTACTCAGCTACACTTGCGGGCGGGTGCGCGGACTGCATGCGCGTATAACATGCTGGACCTGCAACTTGGCTTTTTGCCGGTGCCTGCTGTACTCTCTTTGGCAGACAGCCTCGTGCATGCACATTATTAGATCTTGCTGTGCCTGGAGCTGGCGGGATGGCTAGGGCCGATGTGCCTTACGGTGGTTTGCCCGGGTCGGGCTTGCGGGGCGCGAGGGCAAGCCGGGTGACAGTCGTGGAGGGGTAGTGTTTGGTGCGACTTCCGTGAGCTAGTGGTTGACAGAAACGCATCAGTCGCGTGTGCTTTCCTCCCCTTCCCCTTCCCCCTTCCACGCCCGGGACCCGCCCAGGCATTGCCCAAAAGGGTTACCCCTCGTAAGGTCCCTTGTCACCACCATCCCTGCAGTGCATTGCGGCTGCTGCATGATTGCCCCAATCCCCGATTGGCCCCTCTTCGACCGCTGCGAATTAACCAGTAACAAGTGTTCCCCTGTGTCAGGAAAAAGGGGCTCAGCCCTCCACTGTCTGAGGCCGAACGTCCTCATCGCCCGGACATAGCCGGGGTCGGTTAGGCGGATAGTTTCATGCCAGGTGATGTGTTCAGGCACATGAATGCATGCTCGAAACAGGCGGCGCGCAGTTCCGCAGCCGCTCGCTGAGCCGCCCGCGCGCCAGCCGCCATGCAGAATTGAGCGAGCGAGGTCTTCTGGGCTCTCATTTCGAGTCCATAGGTGATCCTTCCATTGTTCAAGAGTCAGAGTTGGGATAGGGGCCTCAAGGACGCGTAACAAGGTTGGAGCAGCGCCCCTTTCACCGAATGAGCGGTGGGTCCACTTCTCATCACAGTCTTAGAACCGCACCGACTTTCGCCAGTGCGATGGAAGGATAACTGTGTTTAGCACCACAACAGCTTATGTGCACGTCGGCGAACGGCGTCGTACCCCATGCAGGCAGCCCCATGCAGCGCTCTCGCTGTCTCGCGGTCCCGAACAGGTCTCCCCTGGTCCCGAAAGCCCCGCGGAGCGTCTACGTGCATGCATGCAGCCTGATACAGCGGCTGTCTGACCTTGGGACCTGCAAAGTCCCCGTAATGGCGTAGTCTGAAATTGCCCCAGGCCCAAACAGTGTGGGAGCCGGCGGAGCCCCGCATGGCCGTGCAGGGCCGTGCGACGTGCGACGCCGGAGCAAATGGAGGACTGCTCGACCCCCCTGGCACGCTGGCATGCAAACGCATGCGTTCTGACGTCCAGACTTACACAAATTGCTCGCACGCCTGAGGGCCTGGTGCGGCAGCAGCTCACCCACCTCTGCGGCACTGTGCACACCATACAGGCAGTCGGCACACACATTCTCGCCATCACCCACGGACCCACCGCTCTGCCTGGGACACGGGTCAACCATGAGTTGGCGGCTTGGCGCGACCGCAATCCCATCCCGCACCTGTTTACCATCCGTCCGTGTTACAACACTTCTCGGCCGCCAACCAGGGGGGGGTAGGATCTTCCGAAACATACCCCATGCTTCAAATGGATAGAGCTCAACGAGAGCGTTCAGAATCCGCTTTCAGAATAAAAAATGGTGTATTGGGTGCAAAGTTATGGGCCTCCAAAGTTTTGGGTCGGTCGGTCGGTCCAGGGTCCCCCAAGGTTTTGTCACGGTTTGTGCAAAACTTTGTCCCACGAGCCCCGAACGCTTCTGTAAGCCTGCGCGTGCTACTGCAATACACTGTAGCAATGTTTGCAGCGATGGAGGACACTGCAGGAAGCAATGACGTGAAAAGTTGTTGACATGTCGGCATGTCACCACGGCATATCACCCAGCCACAAGACACCAAGCCACAGTCCATTCGCGGTAAACCCCAGTCCAATCGCGGTAAACCAACCGAGAGCATATTATTGTTGCGTGTCGCTATGCGCTTAGCCTGTTTTATTGTTGGCTGGGGCGGGTCAGGCCAGGTCAGGCCCGGGGACATTTCCATGGATAGAATTTTGCACATGTCGAAGTCACGTGCACGACCGGCAAATCGCACAGCGTGATAGAGCACATTAAGAGCAGCCGATTGGAACCACTCCGGCATTAAATGGAGGGGTAAAACCCCCTGAAACACACGGTTTTGTCCATGGGGGTCGGTCGGTCGGTCGGTCAGGGGGTCCGGGAGGTTTTGTGGCCTGGGGTCAAAAAAGTTTGTTCCTACCCCCCCCCTGCGCCAACCCTTGGTTGCGGGTCACAAGCCATCGCGTACAAGCCATCTCGTACATGTCTACGCAATCGCACTCAGAAGCCCGCACTGCCCCGCACCAGGGCCTGGGGGCCGAGTCGATGGCTCTGCTACACAGATTCCCCACCATGACCCCACACTACTCTGCAGGAGCCCCTGATACTCTGCCTCCCAAGCAAGCTGCTTTCCTTGCACTCGGACCCCCGGGACCACCACACAGACGCAGGTGTCACAAAAATGCTAACGCGCATAATCAGGCGCTGGGCACACACTCAACACTTCACTCGAGATGCACAGTCAATGACCCGGGCGGTTTATTTACGAAACTACAAATAAAACGTACATTACGCTGGCCACGGCATAAGATAATGGTACAATCAAGGGCGTAAACGTAGAAACAACCAAAACAAGAATACAGATGGGGTTGGGTCTTCTCGGATCATTTACCCACAACCAACAGCACACAATGCAACAGGGCCTCAGATGCGAGCTACACGCTGCACAGGGCACATCGACATCATACAATTACATGCTGCACCCCCTTGGGACGGGTGCCTGGCCCGCACGTGGACAGGCAGCGCCGTTGCGCCCCTGGCCGCCGCTCCAGTATCTACAGGTCCGGTGTAAGCCTCTCCCACTCTCCAACAGCTCCTGCCGCCGCTGACATCACGCGCCTTTTACTTCTTGCCCTTCTTGGAGGCCTTCTTAGCGCCCACAGCCGGCGGCGGCGGCACGTTCGGCCCCGCGCTGCGCCCCGCAATTGCGAACGACCGCGCGCCCGGGCCCGCCATACCGCCGCTCCCGGGCAGGCTCGCGCCGCCGCTGCCCGCCTCCTTCCCGCGCGCCTTGATCTTGTCGGCCCAGGCCCAGTTGCCGGCGCTGGGGCCGCCGCCGCTGCCGTGCATGTCCCTCAGCGCCGCCTCGTAGTCCTCGTCCCAAGAGTTGCGGGAGGGGTCGGCGGTGCGCTCGGGGTCGGGCACTGAGTCGTACGACAGCTCCGACACGCGCAGCCCGTGCGGCTGGCTGGTGTCACGCTCGCGGACCTGTGGAAGTGCGCGTGCGCGCGTGTGTGGTTGTGTGGGTTACTGGATGCTGGTAAGAGGCGCAAACGAACGAGCATGGGCACATAGGCACAAGCGGAACAGGCGCGCCCTTCCGCACACCCGTGCTGCGTATCAACAGATCCCCTATCCCTCACCCCCGGCAGCTTCACTGCAACAGGCCGCACACGGGCCATCCCCGCCCTCACAGACACGCGCCTTCAGCGCACCCCAACCGCAGCCCCCCCCAACTGCAGGCCCGGCCAGTCGCTCAGTCCGCGCACCTGCACCACGGGCATGCGCCCCAGCAGCAGCTGGTCCACGCTGTCCTCCACCCAGTGCGCCACGTAGAAGTTGCGCGCGCGGATCTCCACCACGATGGGGAAGGTGGGCGGCGCCTTGCGCTCCAGGATCTGCACAGGCAGAGCCGACGACGTCAACACACGAACCATAACAAAATGGGTCAGCATCGGGTCCACAAAACCTCGATGCAGCTGGGTTCAGGTTGTGCACATGGCACAGGTGCGCAACACCACGGACACGAACACCGTGCGCTGCGTCGACAGCGTCCCGTGACCCTCCCATTGCCAGCTCCATCCCCTTCCTCCCTGCAACGGGCCCTGGGTTACCATCACGTCCGCTCTGCCCAGCCATGTCCACTCGCTCACCGTCTTCTGCGTGCCTCGCAGCCGCGCCTCCTCATCGCCCAGCGTCACGGGCGCCACGCCGCCCACCAGGTCGCTGAGGGTGGGGTTCTTGATGAGGTTCTCCAGCAGGCAGCCGTGCGCCGTGCCGATCAGCTGCACGCCGCGCTCGGCAATGGTGCGGCAGGCCAGCGCCTCCGCCTCAGTGCCAATCTCGTCCACCACCACCACCTGCGGCATGTGGTTCTCCACAGCCTCGATCTGCGTGCGTGTGCGGGTGCGTGCGCGTGCGCGCCGGAAAGGGGGCGAGGGCGGGCAGGAGGGTGCAGAGGCGTTTAGTGAGGCGGCAGGAGTCAGGAGGAGGAGCCAAGCAGGGACCACTTCCAGCGAACTGCCAGAAACGGACACGTGCTCGTGGCCTACACATCTACCACCTGATGCTGCCCCCAAAAGAAAAGGAGCATTACTCACCATGACCGCGTGCTGCTGCAGCGCGTCCGCCACCTGCATGCGGCGCGCACCACCGATGGCGGGGTGCGGCACGTCGCCGTCGCCGCCGATCTCGTTGCTGGTGTCCACAATCACCACGCGCTTGCGGTACTCGTCCGCCAGCGTGGCGCACATCTCGCGGATGACGGTGGTCTTGCCCACGCCCGGCCGCCCCAGCAGCAGCACCGAGTGGCCGCCTGCGCAGGGGGCGCGCAGGCGCGGAGGTGTGGGTGCGGGGACGCTGGAAGTCAGCGAGGGAGTCAGCATCATGCAGCAGATGCAGGTGTGTGCAGCCGAAGGCTGGTCACAGGAAGGACCCGCGCCACGCTGTCACTGAACATCATCCAAAGCAACAGGACTGACTAAGACCGCCGCCGACACGCGAACGACAAGACACGACACGACACGCGACCGACTCACTCTCCACGAGGTCCTTGAGCATGGCGATGTGGCCGCTCACGGCGCGGCCCACGCGGCAGGTGAGGCCGATAATGGCGCCGCGCCGGTTCCGGATGGCGCTGATGCGGTGCAACGTGCCCGGCACGCCCGCGCGATTGTCGGCACCGAAGTCGCCCACCGCCGCCACCGCCGCCTCCAGGTCTGTGGGCGGGATATGGCGAGCGGGCAGGTCCCTCAGCATGAGCATTCGCGCGATGCAGATTGCTCTCACGGTTGTCGGTGGCCGCCAGCCCGGCTAATGCGTCAGATGCAGCCCAAGAACGTGGGCGACTTGGGGCCCCGGCGCCCGCTCAACTCACCCGCTGCCGTGACCTCCTGCTTGCGCAGGTACTCGCCGGCGGGGATGCCCTGGAAGCGCGCCTCGGGCTGACGGCCCAGGTCCAGCACCACCTGGTAGGGTAGGGTACGTACGGTGGAGCGGGGGGAGGGGGGCCGCAGCAGGGAGGGCGGGGGCAGTGGGGACGAGAGGGGAGGAAAGCAAAACAGCTTCGCAGGTGCGGGGCGAGGCCCAGTCAAACTTTAGAAACAACCCTAACCGTCGTCGTCATTAGGACACGCACGGCGTCACGCACCTCCACAAGGCTTGCACGTTGCGGATGGTTGACAAGAGGCTCGCGAATGTCCTCGGGTAGCAGCTGCGTTGGCGAACAAGGGCGACGGAGTCGATCGGCACCGACCGCACTAAACGAGACTGCGCGGCCCACCAGCGGAACGCAACACCTCCAGAAACACCCTAGAATGTCAATGCGACGCTTCGCTATTGCAGCGCCGCGAGTGTGGGGTGATGGCCTTTCCGAGAGCGGGTGAAGGGCGCGGGCCCGTAGCAAACGCACCGTCAGGAGCTGGTCAAGGTCGTCCTGGACAACGACGGTGCCATCTTCGGGATCGGCCACTTCCGGGGCCAGCGCCTCTGCAAATGAGCGAACAACATCAGGCATGTTGCAAAAAGAGTCGAGGGGCCGTGGGTCACGCTCTTACCTGCGTAGTCCGGCTCGCCCAGCTCTATGTGTCCAGCACGCTCCACTTGATACCGACACCGGACTGCGCGGACAGGAGCCGCGGCCGGGCGGACGCTGGTCCATGATGAGGCAGACCTGCGTGGCGCAGCTCCAAACATAAGTATTCGGCCAATGCTTCAAGACTTCGGGCGTCAGGTGCATTTATCTTACCCGCGGCGGCAACGAAGGGCTTGGGTAGAAAAGCGGGAAAGGAGCATCTTCCGCGAACAAGGGTTTCCTGGCTTAAGGTGCCCAAGTGATTGGCGAGTGGCGGACCTGATAGTTTATGGCAAGCGTCAGGAGCCGGTCAGGAGGGTCCAACGAGGTGACGAGGTGGAGCTGACGCCGAAGAGTCTCAAAGTCTCTCAACCTGTTTCTTCGCAAAGAGCTGAAAAGTAGCGGCACTGCTATATATATTATAAACTGTGTATGTAGTGCAGTCAGCCAATTAACTTTAAGCTGGGGATGCGGGGATCATGCCCGCTCGGCGAATCCCCGAAATTGCGCTTCCCGCCAAACTTCATGCTTTCCTGATCCCTGCAGTCACACTTGCTGCTTGACAAGATTCTTATGCTATTAATCATTAAACACACACGGCGCGCCTCCAATACAGCAGGCCCGTGGGGCGACACGCCACGCGGGACCGACCCCACTTGCGCCGACCCCGGCGCGGCCGCGTCATGGACATCCTGCAGACGTAGCCAGCGCATGCGCTCCTCCTCCGCGTGTGGCAAGACAGACCCATGCCATCACCAGCCACGACAAAGCATCAACCCAGACTGCAACAGCTCTACGTCCGAGAGGGTGCCTGAAGCTCGACTCTGTGCAAAGTTGGCCTACCCGCAGCACCCCCGCACGGAAGCGCCCTCAGGTTCGGTCATCCAACCGTTCCACAAGCACATGCCCAGCTCGGCATAGCTTCTATAATATCCTCGGTCTTCAAAGTTCAAGGCACGGCCCCCACAACCTGTACCCCACACCCTGCAGCGGCCCAGCACTCCGCGAGCCGCACCACCCCACATAGCCCGACACCGCAAGCCCATCCTTCCCGCCGGCAGCCGCGACGGCTCCCCGCCCAACACCGCCGCCGCGCCACCGGCCCACCACTGTTACCGCGGCGCCCCCTGCTGCTGCTGTTGTTGCTGCTGCTGCGCCTGCTGCTGCGCCTGCTGCATGAGCTCCCGCAGGTAGTCCCGCAGCGCCTTGGCCTCGCCCTCCCGGATCAGGAACACCAGCTGCTGCTGCGCGTGGCCCGCCAGGCCCAGCGCGGGGAACACCGTGCCCACCTGCACACACACGAACAGCCGGGCACACACGGACACACATGGACCCACACATGGACACACGGATGGGTGAGTGCAGGAAAAAGAACACGTTGTCAGGCCGGCTTCGCTGAGAGCACAAGCGTCCATGGCAGATTGGCAGTGGCCGCTGCCGGCCGCGCGCGACGAGTGAGTAACCTTTGCCCGAACCAGCCGCCACTCGCGCGGCCGTCACCCCCACTCCTGTGGGCTGCTTGCTGGCATGGCTTCGCAACAACAGCCCCCGCCCATCCGGCTCTGCGCCTCTATCATCTCCTCACCAGGTGGGCCGGGAACTCTTCCCCGCACTTTGAGTAGATGAGCTTCAGCGCCGCCGCCGCGTCGCCCAGCAGGTTCAGCACCGCTGCATCCCGCACATCCAGACCGCCGCCACCGGCACCCGCCGCGCCGCCGCCAGCGCCGCCACCACCGCCGCCCTGCGCGCCGCCGCCCGACCGCAGCAGCCCGAACAGGCACGCCTCCTCGCCCAGCCGCTCCATGGCGTAGCGCCGGAAGCCCGGCACCACCTCGCCGCCGGGGGCGGCGGCGGCGGCGCCCGCCGCGGCAGCGGCGGCTGCGGTGCCGCCGGCGGCGCCAGCCGCCGCCGCCGCGGCGGCACCTGCCGCCGGCGAGCCGCACCAGTCGCCGACCAGCCGCGAGAAGACTTGTAGGCAGGTGCGGCGGACGGTGGGGTCCACGTGCGTCGCGGCGCCGCGCGTGAGGCCCACCACCGCGGCCTCCAGCACGCCCGGCGGCACCTTGAGCAGCGCGCCGCTCATGCCGGCGGTGGTCACGGCCGACAGCAGCAGGTAGTACACGCGCTGCAGCTCGCCGCGCTCGCGCGCCTCCTCCAGCGTGGCTGTGGGGCAACCGTGCAATGAGATGAGATTATGAGAGGCACGGATGGATGTGATGGGGCGCGAGGTTGCAGCAAAGATGTTGGCAAGCGGGATGCAGTCAGCGGGTATCCAGCAAGGCTGGGTGGATGCAGGCATGAGGCCGATGATCGGATGATCGGCCTTGTGGGAGGGACGCACGCATGAAACCCAGCAGGCACGACGTCAGGTTAGGCACGTATGCCTGTTGTGCCCCTGGCTGCCTGGCATTGCCCTCAGACATCACAGCGACGCACCCGAGGTGCCGTCCGCCGCCGCGGTCATGGCCCCCGGCGTGGCGGTCTTGCCGCTCCAGTCCCAGCCCGCCCCCAGCGCGCCGTGGATGCGCATCAGCAGCGGCGGCAGCAGCGCCTCCAGCAGCGCCCCCAGCGCGTCCCGGTACCTGGCCAGCAGCTGGTTGACCAGCACCACCAGGTCAACCAGGTCCTGTGTGCGTGTGGAGGGGGTGGGTGGGTGTGGAGCGGGTGGAGCGGGTGGGAGGGCGGGGTAGCTCATTCCAATTACGTGTTCAATTGAACGGGAGGGATCAGCGCGCACAGGTGCGAGAGGTGTGTGGCAAGGGTGTTACCTCCAGCCGCGTGTACCGTACTGGCCATGCCGGAGGTGAGGAGGACGCCCCGGGGCAAATGCAAAGACCGCCAGCTAGGCCCTGTTCCAAGCCCTTCTCCAGCCCGACCTCCCTCCGTAACCCTCCGTCGCGACATGACGCCCCGTAGCAACCCGCCTGCCCCGCACCTGCACGTCCGACTGCGTCGACAGCAGCACCTCCAGCGCCGGCGGCAGGTAGGGCAGCAGCCCACCGCCCAGCACCTCCACCATGCGGTGCAGGAAGGAGATGAAGCGCCCGCGCAGCGCCTTGCTGGCCGGCGCAGCCGCCGGCGCCGCCACTGCCACCTCCAACGACCGCACGAACAGCGCGCCCAGCGCCGGCCGCGTGCGCGTCACCGTGTCCGTGCGGAAGCCCTTGCTCAGCCGGTTGATCGCCTCCAGCGCCTGCATCACCAACGCGGCGGCAGCGGCCGCGTTGGCGGCCGCGGCAGCGGCGGCGGCTACGCCGCCGCCGCCGCCGGAGGCGGCGCTGCCGGCACGCAGCGCCGGCAGCGCCTCCTCGATCTGCCTCAGCAGCGGCGTCATGAGCTGCCCTGTGAGCGCCAGCTGCTGCTCCGCCGGCAGCTCGTCCTGCCCCAGCAGCAGCCCCACCGAGTCGAACACGTACAGCCGGTCGTCCACGCACGCGTTGGCCGGCGCCGTGGCCTTGCCCGAGCCCGTGGCGGACAGCGCCTCTGCCGCCGCGGCCGCGGCGGCGGCGGCGGCCGCCGCGCCGCCGCCAGCGGCCGCCGCGGAGGCGGAGGCGCCGGGCGCCAGCGGCGTGGTGGCCACGCGCTGCAGGTGCGGCTGCAGCGAGGCCAGCACGTCCGGGAGGTAGGGCCGCACGTTCTGCCGCAGCGCTTTGATGAGGCGGGAGAACAGGTAGCAGGCGCGCGTGGACACGTCCTCCGCGGGGTGGCCCATGCCGCGGCCGTCCAGGAACGCCGCCAGCGCGGGCGGGATGGAGGCGGGCACCTGCTGCAGCACGCGGCTGTAGCGCACGCAGCACTCCAGCACCGCCAGCGCCACCAGCCGGTGCCGCGCCACCGCCGCCGCCTGCGGCCCGCGCTGCACCAGCACCAGGAACAGCGACGCCAGGCCGCCCGCGGGCACGCCTGTCGCCGCCGCGGCCGCGGCGGCCGCCGCGGCCGCCGCGCCGGCGCCGCCCGCGCCGCCTGGCCCATTGGCCGCGTCTGCCCCCGCTCCCTGCCCGCCCGCTGCCCCCGGCGCGCAGCTGCTGCTACCGCTGCCGCCGCCTGCTGCTGCCGCCCCCGACAGCAGCTTGAGCGCCTCCTCGGGCGCGCCCTCGCCCAGCTCGTACAGCAGGCTCACAGCCACCTCCACGTCCTGGACGCGGCCCATGTCCGCAGGCAGTAGGTGTGTGTCCACTCAGTTGCACTCAGGCCCTCTGATTGGGCCTCTCATTATCCGCACGGACGTGCCCCACACCAAACCCTAGCTGCCCTAGCCCCCCTCGCGCACCTGCCACGCCACATCCTGCCGCGGCAGCAGCGCCCCCAGCACCGCGCCCACGAAGCCCAGCGTCTCGCCAAAGCAGATCTTTGCGATGTTGCGGAACAGCGTGAACAGCTCGCGCCGCTTGTCCGCCACCGCCTCCGCCTCCTCCGCCGCCGCCGCCAGCGCCGCCGGCTGCGTGGGCGGCGGGCCGCCGTAGGAGGCGGCGTTGGGGCCCTGCGGGTACTTGGCCGCCACGGCCAGCCCCTCCAGGATGGAGCGCACCTGAGGCGAAGGCAGGACAGGAATAGAGGTCACAGAGGAGTTGGGCGGAAGCTTGCGGGACAGGGCCCGACCGAGTCCTGTGACCGTAATCCCTCCCTTCTGCCGGCTCCTTGCTAGCACAGCCCAGCTTGCGCCACCGCCCGCACCTTGCTCCCACCATCCCGCCTTCCCACCACCCCCAACCCAGCCGCACCTGCCCCAGCGTGTCCGGGCTGAGCCCCGCCGGCCGCCGCGCCAGCCCCTTGAGCCGCGCCACGTAGGCGTTCATGAACGGCAGCAGCGGCAGCGCCACGTCATCACAGGCCGACCCGAACGCCGCCAGCACCGCCGGGAACAGCGCCGACAGCATGCCGCCCGCCGCCTCCACGGCGCGCGCCGCCTCGCCCGCCGCCTCGTCCGGCACCGCGAAGCCCACCGCCGACAGGCTGATCACGCCTGCGGACGGCGGCCGACCAGGGAGCCGCAGGTGGTCCAGGCGTTGGTCGCACAGCAGGCACACGCACATGTCACACGTGCTCCACACACACGTGGAACCACCTGCTCCATTTATCGCTGATTTATCTCTTCTGGTCCCAAGGCCACGGGCGCTTTCCCTCGACCGCGGCAGCCCGTCACCGCGCCTCGCCCCTCACCAGTCGGCCCCTCGCCACAGCCACCCCACCCTTCCCTTCCCTGCAGGCTGCACACACGCCCTGCCTCCCTCCCTCCCTCCCTCGCCCTCCCCCCATCGCCCTCCCCCCTCCCATATTAGGCCACGCTCTCCTCCTCGCTCTTTTGGGCTGGTATCTACAACCCCGCCCCCCCCCGCTCACCGTTCTCCACGCGCTTCAGGCTGTCCATGATCTCTGTGGCCAGCGTGGCCAGCAGCCGCGCGAACTTGACCACCACGCCCGCCGCCTCCTCGTCCTCCATGTCGGGGTCGGGGCCGGGCAGCCGGACCGGGAAGCCGCCCGACCAGCGCGCCGCGGTGCCCACGATCTTCATGCTCTGTGCGGCAGGCGGAGGAGGGAGGAGGAGGACCAGGACCAGGAGGGGGGGCCGGGTGCAGGTGCGGTGAAGGTGAAGGTAGGCGGGTGCGGGTGAGGGTGAATGGCAGGGTCAGCGTGCAGGTGCAGGGGGGCAGGTGGGCATGTGTTTGTTCATGGACGCATCCTGAGCTCCCCGTCTCGCTGAGGCCACGCGGCCGCCTCCTACCAGCCCCGACCGTTGCAATCCCCGCCTCGCCCCTGCCCCCACCCTCGCTGCCCCGTCCGCTGCCTGGCTGCCCCGCCGCAGCTCCAGCGCGCCCCCTCACACCATTGTTAGTCCTGGTTACCCGCGCGCCCTCGCACCAGCCCCAGCCCCAGCCGGCCCCAGCCCCAGCCGGCCCCGCCCCCGCCCCTGCTGCACCTGTATGAGCGTGAGCTTGGGCACCGCCTCCATGCGCTTGGACAGCACCTCCGTCACGCAGTCCACCGCCGCGCCGCGCAGCGCCATGTGCGGTGAGTCCATCAGCGACAGCAGCAGAGGCAGGAACCTGGGGGAGGGGGGCGGCGGGGCGGCGGGGCGGAGAAGGAGAGGGAGGGGGGTCGAGGGAGCGAGGGCGGCCGACGAGCACCCATCCCCGCGCGTGGGGGTGCTGCACTCCCACAGCATCCGCACCCGACGCGTGCTCCTCCTTTCCCAGCCAGCCCCTCCGGCGGCACTCGTCAGCCCCAGCCGCTTTCGGCGCGTCCACCCATCCGCATGAACCTTCCCGTCCGCCCCCGCATCAACCTTCCCCGTCGTCTTCGCCTCGCCCCCGATTCCCTCTCCTTCTCAACCACCTGCTCCCCTGCTCTCCACTACATGACACACCCTCCCCTCCCCACCCCCACCACCAGACACCCCCATCCCCCACCACCACCCACCACCCGCCACCACCGCCTCACTTGTCGTTGGCCACCAGGTTGATGTCGATCCAGGGGATGTAGCGCACCATGACGCCCAGCACCTGCGCCGCCAGGTCCGGCGCCTTGTCGCGGTAGCCGCCCACCAGCCGGAACCAGGCTGCCGCGATCTCGGCGATCGAGTGCTCGCGCATGCCGTCCTTGACGCGCATGCTCAGGCGGCTCTCGTCCTGCGACCTGTGTGCAAGGGTCGGGAGTTGGGAGGCGGGAGCTGGGAGGTGCTGGTGCTGGTGGCATCTCGCCCTCCCATTTCGGAGGCCTGCCCGCGTGCCTTACGCCCACGCCTCATTGGCAGCCATCCTCTTCGCACCCCGTCATGCGCCTCCCGCCCTCTCCTCCTGCCACCTTCCCTGCGCCCACCCACCCACCCACCCACCCACCCACACCCCACCCACCCGCTTCTGGTTTCTGGAATGAACTACGCCCCCCCCCACACACACACAACCCACCAACCTACGCACCTGGGGATGTCCAGCGACACAATGTCCTCATCCACGGACAGCAAGATGCGGCAGAACATGTCCACCACGCCCTCGCCGCCCGCCATGGCGCCGATGAGGTCGTGGAAGAAGCTGGGCCAGTTGGCGGGGTACTCGTACTGCGGCGTGCGGCGGCGGTGGTGGTGGTGGTGGTGGTGGTGGCGGCAGTGTGTGCGCGTGAGTGCGTGTGTGTATGGGCGTGTGGAAGGCAGACGGGCAGCCGGTTGTGGCAGGAGCGGGGCGTGAATGAGAGCAGGCGCAGGGTTTCAGGTGAGCGGGTATTGGGCTGCTCCTGGAGCGAGTGACGTACGCAGCAGATCAGCCCGTACGCACCAAGGGCGCAAACCAAGGCCCCCTCTCCGACCTGCCTTGCTGCCGTGCCATTAGCTTGCATACAAGCTTCCAGGCCCCGCCATTCCGCACATTCAGCCGGCAAGGCCTGCCGTGACACACGCATGACGTGGCCGCCAGCGACCTCCATCCACCCAGGCCCCTGCCGCCCTGCACGCATGCAGTGCCCCTTCCCCACACACATACACACACACACACACACGCACGCACTCACACACCTGAAGCACCGCCACCAGCGTCTGCGCCACCTTGTTGCGCAGGAAGGCCGGCAGCGGCGCGGCGGGGTTGTTGCAGTCGCGCGTCACCCAAGTCAGCAGCGCCGTACGGATCTGTGTGGTCAGCGCAGGAATACAGCGCGGGCGGTGGTCCGGGCGGAATGGTAGCGCTTCGTGAGCAGTGATCCATAGCAGGGGTCTGGGTGTACCCGGGATAGCCCACAATCCCCACCCCTACAGTGGCGACTGATAACGCTGTTGAGCCACACACATTCCTTGCCACGGCCAACAGAATGCGACCGCTACTGTTTCCACAAGCCCCAGCCCCGGCGGCTGACTTGGGCGGGCCGCCAGCCCATCAGCCATGTCCTGGCCTTTTGAGCGCCCCGCATCCCCCCCCCCAAACCCGGCCCCCCTCCCGCTCCCCATTGGGAAATGGACTTCAAGGACCCCGCCCACACCCTGGTCGCTTTGGTTTCTCAAAGCAAATACCCATCCCACCCCCAACCTGCCCCCGTTGCGACCACGTGGGCCACGCGTCCTGGCCTAGCACGCCCCTTGCCTAGCCCTGTGCTCATGTGCCGGGCCACGTCGCCCAGACCCACGCATTTGTGGACATGTCGCCTGCCTGTCGCCAGCCATGCCCTGGGGCGCTGACGCCTCTGCGCTCCCACGCGACCAGCTCTGCTACCCTGCCCTGCCCTGCGCTGCCCTTCTTGCTGCCCTGCGCTGCGCTGCCCTGAACGCCCACGTACCGTTGCCTTCTCCGGCGCACCCAGAGACACGAAGTTGGCGCGAATGAGCTGTAAGCAGAGCGGTCAGACAGTGAAGTCAGCAATGGTCAAGTTGGAGGGCTGGGGGCGGGGGGGGGAGGGGGACCCAAGCGGGGCCTCAGCGGCGCTCACCTCGTGCAGGGTCTGCAGGCACCAAAACTTGACCTCCGTGTATCCCGACGCCGAGAAGCGTTCCAGGCACAGCTGCCAGCATTCTGGTGAACGCTTTATATTGTTTACGTATGCCGCCGCTTGCTCCTGCAGTCGTATGTCGCAAGAAAAGCGCCGGCTTGTGAATCCGCAGGCAACAGGAGCCGCCAGGCCAGCCCATTGTTTGAACCCCTTCTGTACTCACTTTGAGCTGCGGTGTATATGAACCGTCAAACCTGAAGGTGATCAAAATCGCCTTCTCCACATCGTCCGCCATCTTTCAAGTTGCTCTCTTTCTACGCCTTTGTCTTCTCAGTAATAATTTCACCACCCCTCAGGTGGTGCAACTCTAACTACGACATGATTTAGCCGGGAGACTCGGAAACTAGTTGGTTCGCGAATCCCGCGCTTTCAGCCGTCGGTTTCTTGATACGTGCTTCAGAGTGCGATATGGAAAGGTGCGTGTTATTATACTTAGTCGTCACCTCTGTTCCAGAGACTCCGGAAGGCGGCATGTTTCCGGCGCTGGTCTCATGCACCGAGTCGGCACGCCCCCCAACAAGTCCCCTACCCCCCGGCCAGCTGATCAGAACGCAGGTGGGCCTTCCCTCCCTGCGCCTGATAATAAATCCTGCATTGCCATGTAATGATACTTATGTGGTAGGAGCTCATGCGGCAACAAGAAAAATGGAAGGGTGCAGAATGCCAGAATCCGAAGATGCAAGTGCGCTTGGGCGGCTTGGCCTCACCTCCCTACCACAGGCGACCGGGCCATCTTAGTGCATTACATAGACACTGCATGCAAGGCTGCCCGCTGCCCCGACAGTCCGATATCTATTGAGTCACACGTCTGCAGCCGTTTGCCCCCTGATCCTGCAATCCTGCATTCCCCTTCCCCGTGCATCGTTGGATCGTTGCCCACCGGCCCCAACCGGCGCCAACTTCCCTGCGTGGTGCGGGCCTGACTGGGCCCCCCGCTGCGCTGGGCGGGCAACAGTGGTACTGCCAACTGCTCGTCGCTAGCCTATCCAGCTATCCCCATGTTCTAACTTACTGGTACTCCTTCCGAGCATTTGAGCCCAACTCCCGAGCACACCTGTAGTTCGTCATTAGAACCATACCGTCGCCGCAGTGCTTCAGTGCCGCAAGCCCAGTCCACAGCTACCGTAGCTGTAACTCCTCCCATCTGTCTCTACCTGCGCTGCCCCACGTCGTATCGAATCCCAGTGCAGTCCAGTGCAGTCCATGGCCTCGCCAGGCCTGTCGTACCTTCCGTCCAAACAGTGCCAACGCGCGAGATTGGGCGCCCATGCCTAGAAGCTGCGTCATTGCCGCATATCACAGCTCACAGGCCCCCAACGAATACCGTACGGGATGCGCCCCACATCCTGCCCTGATTGTATGACGCTCCGTATGTCCCAAACCGCAGCGCCACCCCTCAATATGGCAAGAAGGGCTGGCATGACGGTCCTGAGCTTGCTTCAAGAGCCGCACTTCATAATGCTGTCATCAAAACCATATGACCACACGCTCACGCGATGTTCATGCCAAACAGCACAAACAGCACGACAAGCCATGAATAATATAGATTTGCACCCTGCCTAGTCTCACGGACATCTGCATCCACTGCCGGCCTTACATGAATGCTGCTGCATCTTGCTACCCTGCCTACACACGCTCACTGACTCACTCATCCTCCTCACAGTTGTCCTCCGCTCCACTCACGCCGTAAGACCGCGTGCCTCCAGTCGTGTAGCTGGCCCGGCGGCCTCCGTACGGCGCCGGCGGCCGCGCGCTGCCAGCCACCACGCCAGTGCCTGCTACAGCTGCACCGGCCGTAGCAGCACCGCCACGAGCACGCGAGGGCGACTGCACCGCACCCAGTCTTGCTGCCGCCGTTGCTGCCGGCGCTGGCGCCGCCTTCCTCACCGGGGCGCCGGGGCGCTGTGTCTGCGCCGGCACTGGCGGCGGCCGCGGCGCCGAACCAGGGCCCAACCTCCCAGCCCCCATGCCGGCGCGCCTGGCAGGGGGCACCGCCTCCTCCTCCGGGTCCTCCTCCTGGTCCTCGTCCTCCTCGTCGTCGGGCTGCTCATCGCTGCCGTCCTCATCCACCTCGCTCTCGCTGCTGGTGCTGGCGCGCCGCGAGCGGCCTCCTCCGCCCCCGCGCCGCACTCCCGCACGCCGCGTGGCCCCGGTCACGCCCCCAGACTCCCGCGGCCGCCACGTCTGCACGCGCGCCGCCACGCCGGTCGGCGCCGCCGCGGAGGCGGCGGCCGCCGCCGCCCGCGCCGCCGCCTGCGCGGCGCGCGCCTCAGCCGCCACCGCACGCTCCCTCAGCTCTATCTCCGCCTCCACCGCCCCCGTGCCCGCCCGCAGGCCCTCAAGGTAGCTTCGGCTCAGCGGCTCGGAAGCCGGCGGCGCCCGGCCCCATGCAACGCCGCCCATGCCGCCGCCGTCGTCGCCCGGCCAACCCGAGGGCGCCGCGTCCGCGATGCGGCCGAGCCACATGCCTGCCTCTGTCAGCGGCCTGCGGGCGCAGGGCAGGGCAGGGCGAGGCGGGGGGTCGCAGGGCACGTACGTGGGCAGCGCGTACGAGCGGATGTGTGAAAGGGGTAGCTATCCTGCCTTCCGCCAGAGGCGTTGACTGCATCCAAGCTGGCATTGCCGCAGCATGTGTACGTACCGTACGTGGCATGCAAGGCACGTGCTGTCGACGCCGCCGTCGCCAGGGCCACTTTAGTCTGTCCGTGGCATAGCCCACCTACGCCCCCCTCCCCGCCCCCCGAGTGCCGTGCCGCTCCCCGCCGCCCACCTGCCGACGCTGTGCACCCACAGCAGCGGGCGGCCCGCCTGCGCCGATGCCGCGGTGAGCGCCGCGCTGCCCTCCATCCACAGCTGGTGCCGCAGCGCGCCGCCACCCAGGCCCTTGAGCACGCGGCCGCCGCCTGCGGGTGCAGGGTGGGGCGGGCGCGAGGGGAGGGGGTGCGGCGGGTGCGGGGTTAGGGGGCTCCATGCGTGACTGTACACCAAGTCGCACGAGTCGCACTTGGGTACGCGAGCACATGCCTGGGGCAGTGGCAAGGTTGAAGCATGAGGTGCCGCATAGGGCACGACACAGCAGGAGGCAAGGACTGCACGTCTAGGCAGCATTCAGACATGCAAGGCCGATCAGACATGCACAGGACGCCGCGACATCACAGCAGCTGTGTCTCATCAGCTCCTCTCTGCACCAGGAACTGACTGAAGGGGGTCACACGAGCCGCGCCGCGTTGTCGGCGCACCTGGTGCGGGAGAGGCAGCTATGCGGTCGCCCAAGCCCAGACGCCCCGTGGAGCCGCCCGCGGTTGTGGGGCGGCCTGCAAGCAGATACGGCGAGAGGAAAGAGAGAGAGAGTGTGTGTGTATGTGTGTGTGTGTGCACCTGTGTGGTTCAGCACTGGGTGACTTAGACCGCAGCACGCACTCGGCCGCAGCCCATGCGGAACGTCCCCAGCCCCCCCGTGCAGCCGCTGCAACGCCGCCACTGCAGTCCCAACGCAACACTTTGCGGACGCGTGGCACTCACTGCTGCCCCAGTCGCTGCCGCCGCCGCCACCGCCGGATTGGGTGGCGCCGCTGGCCGAACTGGTGTTGGGCCGCCTCGGCGACATGGCCGCCGCCGCCGCCGCTGCCCCGGGCCCCGGTGCCGTATCCGGGCCCGGGTCCCAATCCAGGGGCGGGCCAACCGCCGAGGCTGAGATGTAGTAGTTGAAGGGCTTCCGTTCAACTGCCACGTACGGAGACCGGTTGGCGGCTGCGGCGATTGGGTGCGGCTGCGATTGGAAGTGCGCTTGCGGCGGGAGGTAGTGCTGCCCGTGCGGCTGCGGCTGGTAGTTATGCTGCGGTTGAGGGGAGGCGGGCGACGGGCGGGTGGAGTGGAGGAGCGGCGGCACCGGCGGCGTGTGCTGGGCCGGTGGTGCTTGTTGCGGTGGGGCGGCTGAGGCTGTGCGTGTGGCGACCAACTGCGCTGCTGTTACTGGTATAGTCGCCGGCGTTGGCGACGGTGGAGGGGGCGGCGGTAGCTGCACTGACGTCTGTGCCTGCTGCAGCGGCGCCGACGGCGCAGCGCCAGGGTAGCCCGCCGTCGGCGAGGGCGAGGGACGAAAGGGCACGCCAGCCGCGGCAGCCGCCGCTGCCGCCGCCGCCATTGCAGGCCCCAAGGTAGCCACAGGAGACGCCAGTGTGGACACGGGCGTGAGCCCCCCAGCACCGACCGCTCCTCCGCCAGCGCCCCCCACCGCCCCAGGTGCCCCTCCGCCAGCACCGCTGCCACCGCCACCCTGCCCCAGCTTGCTAGCCACATAGGGCCGGCCCGCGGCCGCCGCCGCCGCCGCGACAGCTGCAACCGCAGCGGCTGCTGCTGTAGAGGTCCCGCCCGCCTGGACCTGCTGCGAGTGCACATTCTCCTGCACCCCTGCTGCGCCGCCGCCGCTGCCGTCATCGCTGCCGCCACCGCCACCGCCAGTGCCCTCTGTCCAACTCGCGGAGCGCGGCGCACCAGCGGCAACAGCCGCCGGTCCGCCCCATACCGTCCGAAGGTCCAGTAGGGCGGCAGCGGCGGCTGTGGTGGCGGCGGAGGCCGAGGTGGCGGCGGAGGCTGGCGATTGCGGCGCGGTGGCGGCACCTCCGACCACACACAGCGGGTGACCAGGGTGCGGCGGCGGCGCGTGCGGGTGGGGGTGCGGGTGAGCGTGCAGGTGGTGTGGATGGTGCGCGTGCGGGTGTGGGTAGTGGTGTGGTGCGGCGGGGTGGTGCGGGAGGAACGCCACGGAGGAGGGGAAGTGGTAGGCGGCTGTTGCGGCGCCCGCACCGCCCACTCCCGATGCAGCTGCGGCTGCAGCTGCGGCTGCGGCGGCTGTGGCCGCAGTGGCGGCTGCGTGTGGTGCTGGAGGCGGTGGCACGGTGACACCTGTGTTGGCGAGCGCCGCCAGCGCCGCCGCGGTGGCTGATGGAGACAGCCAGCCAGACGACCCAGGCGCCCCCGTGAACCCGTGCCCGTGAGCGCCCGCGCCGCCGCCGCCACCGCCCGCTGCTGCCGCCGCCACCGCCGCCGCACTGGCAGCCGGTGCAGCAGCAGGCGAGGACTGCGCACCAGTAGGCCCCGCAGCCACGCCAGCGGCAGTCCCGCCGACCGGCGACGGCGCGCGAAGCGTCGTTGCGCTGCCGCCGCCGCCGCCGCCTGCGGCGGTCGCGGTCGCGGTCGCGGCAGCACTGGTGCCGATGCCGTTATAAGACATGCGCGGGCGCAGGTGCGGCTGCAGCGGGCTGTGGGCATAGGGCGTGGGCGACGGCGGCGGAGGCCGCGGCGGCGCACCTGAGGGGCTGAGCGCGTAGGGAGGCGAGGGCAAGTAGTCTGGGTGCGGCGCGCCGCTGCTAGTGTTCGCGTGTATGTTGGGCAGTAGTAACCCACCCGCTCCCGCTCCGTCCATAACACCAGCGCCGGCTGCGCCGATGCCGGTGCCGGTGGCGGTGCGGGGTCGCATGACGCCGAAGCCCATGGCGGCGGCCACCGCGGCACCTGGTGCCGGTGACGGCGTCAGGGCTGAGTCCGTGAAGCCCCTGCTGCTGCCGCCCGCTTGGCCATAGCCGCCAGCTCCTGCCCACACACCCGCTGCCGCTGCAGACGCACTCGGCGCCGCTTCCTCCATGCCACCGCCTGTCCCTGTAGGCGCCGGAGCGCGCAGGCCGCTGCTGCTGCCTCCGCCTCCGCCCGAGCCGCCTGAGCCGCGCTCGGCTCGCACCGCCGCGTCCGCCGCTGCTGCCGCCGCCGCCGTCTCCTCCTCTAGCGCCTCCGTCTGCTTGGTGATGGCCTCATACAGGCGGCTGGGCCCCGCCGGCAGCCCCTCACACGACACCACCACCATGTTGCGCTGGCTGCTGCTGGCGCTGCCCAGGCCGCTCGTGCCGCTGCCACCTCCAGCTCCGGCTCCGACCCCGAGCCGAGCGCTGGCGGTCCGAGAGGGCGACGGCAGTCCACCAGCAACGCCGCCGCCGCCGCTGCTTTCACTGGCGCCGGCGCCGTCGGCGCCGTCAAGCGCCGGCGCCGCGCTGCGGCTGCTGCGGCGGCTGGGCGCCGCGGCGGCAGCCGCAGTGGCGTCGGCGGCGCCGCCACTTGCCGTGACGGGCGTGCTAGCTGCGTACACGTGCGGGTACGGTGCCGCCGAGGCGGGCCTCCGGAATGAGCCTGACCCCAGCCCCGCCGCCATTCCAACTGCCGCAGTTCCCGACGGCACCGGCGCCCAGTCGTCTTGCAGCGACTGGGCCAGCGCGTAGGCGTTACTGGCCGCCGCCGCCGCGCCGGCCGCCAGGGGATAGGCGGCTGTGTCGGGCGAGCTGCGCGGACGCGGCAACGCTGCCGCGCCGCCGGGGATGGCCAAGCCAGCTCCTGGTGCCGCCGGCGACGCCGGTGCGCCCTGAGGCAAACCCAGGTCCGCCCCCGCTCCCGAACCTAGCACCGCTGCCGCCACAGCCGCCATTCCACCGCCTCCGTAGCCGACGCCGGCCCAGCCGCCTCCCATCCCATACTGCATGTAGGTCACCGCCCCGCCGCCGGCGCCGCCGGCTCGCCGTGCGGAGCTGCTCGGCCGCAGCGCTGACGACGTGCGCATGCTCCCGCCGCCACCGCCGCCGCCGCCACCGCCGCTGTAGCCGGCAACGCCCCCTGGGGACCCCGGGGCGCTGTTAGCCAGCGCACCGCCGCCGGCCGCGCCGCGTGACGAGCTGAGGAGGCCCACGCTCGCCGCCAGCACCGCCACCGCGCCCGCAGGCAGCTGGAGCCCCTGCGTGCCCACCGGCCCCCCGCCCTGTCCACCCATACCCAAGCTCACGCCCACGCCCGCCAGCCCCAGCCCCAGCCCCGGCCGAGTCTGCGGCTGCAGGTGCTGTTGAGAGGCCCGGGTCATGCTGCTGCTGCGGCCGATGCCCGCAGGCCCGGAGGCGGCGCCGCCGCTGCCCGCGCCGGTGGTGGCCGCGTTGCGGCTGGGCATGCTCAGTGTTGGTACCAGCTTGCGATCTGACGAGGCCAGGTGAGGCTGCTGCTGCTGCTGCTGTTGCTGCTGCTGTTGCTGTTGCTGTTGCTGGGGCCCGGCTGCGACTGTGGAGGCTGCGGTGCCGGGCACGGGCGAGGCAAGGCTGCCGCCAAGCGCACCCCCGACTTCGCCATCGCTACCGCTTGCCGGCTCCACGCCCGAGTCGGCGGCGGCACCAGCGCCATCAGGCTGGCCCCAGGCGGCGCCGCCGCCTGCCGAAGCAGCAGGCGTGCCGCCGCTGCGGCGCGGCGAGCCAGGGGCGCTGTGCGGCATGGAGCCGGCGCCCGAGGCGCCGGGGGCGTTTGGTGCGCTGGTGGGCATGTTGTTGGCCCCACCCTGCCTGCGCGTCCGCACGTGGGCCACATAATCACAGGCGTGTGTCAGGGAAAGAGAGGCAATGCATCAGGGCACGAAACAGGGGACGCGCTGTGCTTTTGCCGGTCGGCGGGATGGACGCCGTGCGCACGGCGCTTTCCCCGTCACGTCTACCCGGACTCGTGCTTAACCCTGCCAACCTTAAACATCGCGCGCACGCCCGTCACAACACTTCCCAGCCCCCAGTCCTTGTCCCCGGCTTCCAGCCCTACCGCGAGACCGGCTGGCCAAGGGTGCGGTAGTGCTGGCTCCCCCGTGCAGACAGCCGGGCGGTGCGCGTGGGCGCGGCCGACTGTCCGCGGCCGTCCATCCGCGCCCTCGAATCGCCCATCACAAGTAGGTTTGGTGCTTCCGGGCTGGCAAGACTCGGGAAGCGTCCCTGCGCTCCGCCATTTCCAGGTGCCAGGGCGCCGAGCTGTGCCGGAGTCACAACGAGTGGCGTAGACGAGCCATTCGTGCCCCAAGCAAGCATTTAACCAGCTGGCTGGGCCCTTTGAAAGCCTGAAGCTAAAACAGCCCCACGCCAGGAACGTCTGTCCAAGCCAGATGCCAACTTTTAATAATATATGGTCTCATCGATGGTAATTTCTGTTACAGAAGAATAAAAACGACGAGGGCCACGAAAGGAGCCTGAGTGACTTGGTTTTGCGAAGGAGCCACCGCTATCTACCAATGTGCTGCCTTCATTCTACACTACTTCATAATTTCTTAAGTTGGAGGTTGGCCGCGACGTTTTAGCATCCCGAGCATGCCACGAACCCCCACCCATTCCCCGCGCGCCAACCTCTTCCCACCCTTCCCAGGCCAAGAAGCAGCGCACTCGATAGGCCAAATCATCAATGCTATACATCTTTTCATGGCTTCTTCAGCTTTGCTTTTCTGCACCGGGGGTATATGGCTGGAGATTGGTTATGGGTCGTTGGGTTTCCCCCACCCCCGCCCGAATCCTGCTATCTGCAGTTCACCGAAGGGCCCGGTGCACAAGCTACCAACTGGCGCTCGGCTCTAACTAATGACGTGCTAGAATCC
The DNA here is from genome assembly GCA_016834595.1 of Chlamydomonas schloesseri. Classification (NCBI taxonomy): domain Eukaryota; kingdom Viridiplantae; phylum Chlorophyta; class Chlorophyceae; order Chlamydomonadales; family Chlamydomonadaceae; genus Chlamydomonas; species Chlamydomonas schloesseri. The sequence goes on from JAEHOD010000003.1 coordinate 2,770,562, forward strand.
TAGCCCTTGCTTCCTAGTGCGTCTGCGGCTGTGAGGATTTGTGACAACCCCGCCGTCAGTAGACATCTACTGCTCGCTCTGCTCGCTCTCCTGCTACAGCCACTCACGATTTCACAAATACCTTTCACATATGTTACATACCGCATACATGCGTGTTATCATTTGCACCCAACGCACTTGCCGCACCTACCTTTCCCACTCTTGCAGTCTCTGATATGGACTCTGTGCGCCCAGAGGAACTGCTGCGGGCGCTGGCGGCGCACTTCACTTCTGCGGCGGTGGAGCGGCCGCGCGCAGCCGCCCTGGTGCGCCAGCTGCTGGCGGAGGCGGAGGCGCAGCAGAGCGTGTGGTGACGACAGCAGCACGCCCGCATACACGTTAGATCAGCAGCATCAGAAGCGGATGGGACGAGAAGGAGGTACAGCAGGGGCAGAAGGAGGGGCTGGAGGGAGGAGGCCCCGGGGCAGCCGTGTGTAGCAGTCACCGACATGCGCTAGAATGCGAATGCGCAATGCGAAAGCGAGTAATTGGCGGTAAAAGTTTAACTTGATCGCTAAGGGCGTCCCGTTGGTAGGTAGGAGTCCTGTGAAAGGTTTACCGCCCACATCCTACCCCTCCTGGACTGGACGTCTGCGGCCAGTCCTAGCCTTAGGCCAAACGAAAGGCCAAGCCACAAGCGGAACCCCTGCGACGTTCCACACGTTTGCGACACTAAGACGTGATGCCTGCGGCTAGGACTGGCCGCGACGTCCAGTCCAGGAGGGGGAGAATGTGGGCGGGGCCCACAGGGTGGAACCTCGGGTTAGACACACGGTTCGTGTCGCGTGCCCCGGATGGGGCTCTTATCTTGTCGTATACGAGATCGTGGCCTCAAAACGCTTGGCGCTCTGTGTGCCGGCCAGTCTGTCTAGGTTAGGCCTAGCGGGTCCCTGTTCGAGACGGGGCATAGCCCGTACTGACTCCTTAGTAGGCGTCCGCGCGCCTATGCACGGGCTCTCGTCTCTCTTCAGCCATCTTCACGTCCAGCGCCCCTCCTCGGCGCCTTCCAAAGCTTCCGCACACAAGGTGAGATCCCTTGGGGCTTGACGAGCACTCCTGCTACACCGTGGCACCAAGGTGCTGAACTTGTCCCGGCGTGTTTGGTGGAGTGATGGAGTCTGACATGAGCCGCCGCGTGGAGTCGGCGCTGTGCGCTATATGGCTGAGGGCTGTCGGTCTGTACAGGTGAGGTGGCCTTGGGACCATTGATGGGACTAACGCGCGCGTTGGATTGAGGAGGTCGAGCGGTCTCGAGTTGTGCCGTGCCCAGGGGTGCCGGCCCCTGGCCGTGCCGGCCAGGGGAGGGGCCTCCCCTGCTGGTGCCAGCCGGATGGGACGAAGTCCTGATCGGCGGCACGCTCTTTGAAGGTAGCACCGAGTATCTAGCGAGTATTAATGCTTTGATATATACAGGTTCAGACGCAGTTTTGACTAGATAGGGCCCAGGATAGCGCTTCCTATTACTGTATTAGTACTAACTGTGACCGGCTTTGGCCGTGCGGATGCTTCCGATGCTTGGAGCACAGCAATAGGCTGTGCAAGATGAATTTACAATTCCGGGCAACCCAGCGGCTGCCGACTTGCATGCTTTGGAGCTCAGTGTTCTCGCGATGTTGAAGGGCCATAGAGTCTCGTGGGCACTGGGTTCGGCCATCGCCTGCATCCAGGCAGCAACTCTGGCTGCTTGGTAAGATTCAAATGCCTCGGTAGGGCGAATGGCAATGTGGGCGCAAACCCCACCCCACTCTATATCCGTTGTTATGATTCTGTAGGTGCTTCTTCGGGCTGCGGGCATTGGCTTCTCTGGCCGATGCACCAGAGACTTATGGACCCGTGCCAATTGCAGTCTTCGCACTAGGCTTGCTCATCGGGTCGGGGCTGGCATGCGCTGGGTTGATTGCCTTGGGCTGCTCGCTGCTCTCCTGTCGGCGACCCGTCACTGGGCAAGGTAAGCTTAAACATGTCAATGAATGCTGCAATAGTGAACGAGCTTGACGGTGACACTGCAGCTGCTGGGTCGTTCTGCTCGTGGGCAAACACCGAGTCTTGCCAGCTTCCCGCCGTCTACGACCATGTACCGCAGGCACCCCTCGCGGAAGCTCCACCGGGAGTCCAGGCCGCAGTGCGGAGTCATACGATTCGATGGATGCTGTGGCGGCCCTGGGCAGCACCAGCAACTGCAGCAGCAGTTGGTGGACCAGCCCGCAGCAGCGGCACTACCGCAGTAGCCGCAGCAGTAGCAGCAGCGGGTGCGGACGCCCACGCGCTGCCGCCGTCGTGAATGCGCTGTATGTGGGCTTCCTCCTGTGGGTCTGCGTGGCCGCGTGTGGTTGCGCCAACTTTATGCTTGGTGCGTCGGCGGTTGCGGACGGAGCGGCGACGGCACTGCTTTCCCAGGCCAGGGAGACTTTTGGCGGTGGCAGCGGCGGCATTAGCAGTCGCAGGGGTGCTGCAGGTCAACAGAGCGGCGGCGATGGCACCGGGGCGTGGGGCGCCCACAGTAGCACGGCATCAGCTGCTGGCGTTGGCCCGCGCTCGCACGCCGGGCGCAGGGGGCTGCAGGAATCGGCGTCGGCGGCAGGCCTGCGGGCCGCCGCGGAACTGGCGGGTGGCAGGCCGGCGCTCCTCCCGGTGTGCTCGCAGGGTTGCCTCGCTACGGGTGCGTACTTATCACAGCAGCCCCATTCTCAGGGCGGCATAAGCACCGCTAGCGATAGGGCAAGCAGTGCCCGGGCTGCCACCTACTCGGTTGCCGGCAGAGCCGGAGCCGGAGCCGGAGCAGGAGCCGGAGCCGCCAGGGCCGGCGCTGGCGCCGCCGGGGCCGCGGCCGGGGCCGGGGCCAGCGGCGCTGGCGACTGTGTGTGCGACCGCGCTGCGCTGCGCGCGCTGTACAGCTACGCCGCCGGCCTGCACGACCAGCTGGTGGGGGCGCTGACGGCCCTGGCGGCGCTGTTCGGCGCCACGGGGCTGGGGCTGATGGCGGCGGCGGACCTGCTGGCCGGTGCGGGTGCGCATGGGCCGGGGCTACGGCTGCTGGGCGAGCTGCAGCTGGTGATGGCGGAGGGCGACCGGGTGCCGCCGCCCACCGTGCCGGCGCGGCGGCGGCAGCAGACGGAGGGGCAGCATCACTTGAAGGTGCAGTGGCATGAGGAGGCGCACGACGACGCCACACGGAGTGGGAAGGAGGAGGGAGAGTGGCGATGCGGTGAGGCGGAGGCGGTTGGAGCAGGCGGCGGGCCCGTGGCGATGCCTTCGCTGGCGATTCAAGAGCTGCGGGTTCGGGCGCCCACCCCCGTTGTGCCAGCGGCGGTACCTAGCGGCGCGAGCTGCAGCGCGGGTGCTTGGAGGGAGGGAAGGGGAGCAGCGTCCAGGGCTACGGAGGCGGCATGTAGGCATCACTCGGGGCAGGCTGCGGCGGCCGTCGGCGGCGGCCCAGCGGCGGCTTCGCCGTTCTCCTCATGGCACGGCGCCGTGGTGCGAGGGAGCGCGCAGGCGGCTCCGCTGCTGCGGCTGTGCTCAGAGCCGGTCGCAGCGCTGGCAGAGCAGGAGCTCAGGGTGCGAAGGTGTCGCGCAAGCGCGTCACAGAGCGGCCTGGGGTCGCGAGAGCAGCACCAGCACCAGCACCAGCACTTGCACCACTTGAGCGGTGCTTCTGACACCGGCAGCGCCCGCAACGTCGACGCCAGCAGCAGTGGTGCCTGTAGCAGCAGTGACAGCGCCCGGGGCAGTTTTCTGCCCAGCAGCAGAGGTGGCAACAGTGGGGGCGCGGGTGCAAACTTCGGACACGCAGACCTGCAGCAGCCCTCGGTCCACAGTTGCTCTCCCCGGGTGTGTCAAACGGGCGAGAAGAGCACCCGCGGAGGCGCGCAGCAGGGCAAGCATATCACCTGGCGCAATAATGCGGGTGGTGGCTTTGACCCGCTGCATGCCTCCATGGGTGCCGTGCGAAGTTCTGCGTGGCTGCTTGGCGGTTTTGGTGGGGGCAGCGGTGCTGCTGGAAGCTTTGAACAAGAGGTTTGGGAGTTGCAGCGCAAGAGATGTTGAGGTACACATATGCTGACGCGACAGGGCATCAGGGCGAGCGCGAGTGAGGACGTTCTATGGAACTCATATCTGAATTGCGGATGACTTTGATGAACAGCTGCGTCTGCATATTGCTGCGCACAGGTGACTAGCAGCAGCAGGGTTGCGAGCAGGTCTGCAGAGCTAACACGAGTGGGAGCTGACCGAGACAGGGACACGGTTTTGCACACGACACCTTTTGGGGGCGCCCAAAGCCGATTTTCCCAGGCGGCATTGGACCCAATAACAAAGTGTGGAAGAGCTAGCACACATGTCCTGCGCTGCATGGAATACACTCTTTGCCTTGAAGAGGAAACGTTGTGTCGTGCCCCATTGCCCCAAGGAGCGAAAGCACATTGTATGCGGTGGCATAATGGAGCTCCATGGGCGTTGTACGCTGTAACACGGAGCGCGCCAGGTGCGCAAGACGGCGTGAATGCTGCAAAGCAGAAAGGGCACGCGACACGGCACGCCGAACAAACCATTCTCGTCGCACAACTGCGCAATAATACGTGTGCCGCCTGCAACCAGTCAGATCCAGACCAGCAGCAGTCGTACCCCATAGCTGCTGCTGCGAGAGCACCCAGGCTGACAGCAGTGCGCCCCTACCAACGCCACCACCATTGCGAACGGCCGGCAGCATGCCAGAGCTGAGTCTCCCCAGACCGCAAACTCAAGCAAAATGCGATTGCCTTATTGGTCACTTGCTACCTGCTGCTTCCGCTGAGTCCTACCCTAGCGCATTCTCGTGCGTACACACTTCTGTCCTGCCGCTCACGGCCATGCACTCATTTCATGCTCGCTCCGTTCCCCCCTCTGCTCTTGAAGCTGGCAATCTTGCCCCCACTACCAACCACGCCTGGGCTCCCTCCGCCACGCCGCATGACCAGCAACACGCTGCCTTTCCCCGTCTTGGACCCCATCACCAGCTCCTGCCTCCGCTTCTCCTTGACCTTGTGCTTCTGCTGCTCCTCGTGCTCATGCGCTGCAGGCTCCTCAAACAGGCGCGCGATCCACTCCAGTTGCGGTCGCGGTAGGACCAGCATCTCGCCCCGGGGCCGCCCCAGCTCCTTCAGCACCCGCTTACGGAATGAGGCCGGTAGCCGTCGCGCCGCCGCCGACATCGCGGCAGCGCCATCAACCCGTAGGCCGCTGCCGCCGCCGCCGCCATGGATTGCACCACCGCTGCCATCACTGGAACCGGCACCTTCACCCGCCGCCCTGGCCACCGCCCCCGGCTGCTGATCCCCTTGGGCCTCCTCCTCCGCGTCCGCCGCCGCGGCTCCAACACTGCCGCTTGGCGCCTGCGGCTTCTCGCGCTCCCGCTGCATGTCCGCAGCCGTGGCATGGAGCCAGTAACCCAATGCGTCAAAGAAGCCAATGCTGCACATCTCCGCGTCCGCCACCCACCTTGGGCTGGGCAGCTGCGGCGCCAGGCCGCGCGCGCGCAGCCAGTCGAGCGCCGCGTAGTTGCCATGCTCCCAGGCCATGGACCACAGCTCCTGAGGCCGCACCGTCTACGCAGCCGCAAGGTGCATTGCGACGGGCAGAGTGGGCGCAGATCAGGCGTTGGAGTGCCTGTTCGACCTGTTCGTTCATGGCCAGCACCAGCCTGGCTGCTTCCCAGCACCCGCTTGCGCTGTATCCCATCTGGGCCCTCTGAGAGTCGGGGGTCGACTGCCATGCCCCCCCCCCCCCTTGCTGCCTGCCATCCGCCGCAACGCCCCCCCCCACGCCCGTCTCCGCACCTGCAGCGGCCTGCCGGCCTGCGTCATCGCCTCCGCCGCCCAGTCCAACTGCTCCTCGCCGCCGCCGCCACGGGCCAGCTCCAACACCAGGTCCAGCTGCGAGCCGCCGCCTGCGCCGTCGTCGCGGTCGCTGCCCCCGCTGCCACCACCGCCACCGCCACCGCCACCGCCACCGCCACCAGTGCAGCAGCGCCGGTACAGCGCCTGCAGCGTCTGCAGGCCCAAGGCGCCGCTCGACAAGGCCGTCCTAAGCAACGCCGTCCACTCCACGACTCCGGCTGCCTCGTCATCGGCAACCACCTCCGCACAGCACCAGCGCACCAGCGCGCGTGCACCCGGGTGCTTGAATTGGCAAGAGTGCCGCATCGCAGCCACCACCGGCTCCCAGCCCAGCCCACAGCGCTGCCGCAGCAGCTGCACGACCGGCAGGTGTCCGCCCTCGACCGCAGCGGTCAGCAGGCGCTCTGCATCCAGGCCGCTGCCGCCACAAGCACCCAGCAGGTAGGACACAGCCGCGACGTCGCCCGCCGCGGCGGCTGCGAAAGCGTCCTCTTGCTTGAAGCTGCAGCCGAGCGCCGACAGCTCCTGCAGCCGACGCGCCCAGGCGTCGCCCTCTGGCCGCGGCATACGCCCCAGCCCCTCCATATCTGGATTTAGGCCCGGCGGGCGCGTGTGCTGCAGCAGCTCCAAGCGGTCGTGCGGCCACTGCTCCAGCAGCCAGTTGAACTTTGCGAGGGCGTCCGGCGTGGCGCTGCCACCCGCGCGTGCCAGCATGCTGTGCTTGTTCTCCGAACTCAGGGCTAGCTGGCCCTCGATTACCCAGCGGCTGTAGCAGCGCTGCAGCTCTTCCACGCTACAGCCCGCCGCCAGCGCCGCCAGCAGCTGCCCGGCCCAGCCCGACGCCGGCGCCACTTGCTGCAGCCGTGCCACGAGGCCCTCAAAGAGCTCGAGATGCCCTTGTTCCGCCGCGGCCTCTGCCATTTCGCTCAGTCGCTCAGCCTCCCTCTGCAGCCGCTCGGCGTGCAGCCGCTGCGCGCCCGCGCTCCTGCCGCCCAGGCCGCCCGCCCGTGCTTCCTGCTGCGACACGACCCCGGCGCCCCTGAGGCTCTCCAACCACTCCACCACGTGTGCGGCGCCGCCATGGCAGGCCGCGACCGGCACGACGGGGTCGTCGCACAGCATGCTGAGCGGCATGCCGCGCCGCCGCAGTAGCTGCAGCACAGGCAGGTGGCCGCCCTCCGCCGCCAGCTCGGCCGCTGTCTCACTCCAGGCTGCAACGGCATTATTGGGGCGTTTCATAAAAGGTCATTCCACAGGCAGGTTTCACACACGTCCTATTCAGGGTCGGTCCGCCGGTCTGAGGCCTTGGTGTCCCTAAGCACTGGAGAGCACATGCACGGGGGCCCAATTCGCCTGCCCATCGTTTCCCGTCACTCACCTGCTCCTGCATCAAGCAACACCTCGATTGCAGCCACATCGCCCACTACCGCCGCCGCTTCCAGTGCAGAGCTGCTGATGCTGCAGCCGCAGTGCTCCAGTGCTGCATGCAGGCTGGCGGGGTCCCCGCTTGACGCGGCTAAACACACCAGGCTCTGGCGCTGACCCAGCGACAACGCGCGCCAGGAGCCCGGGCGCCGACAATGCTCTACAAAGCATTTGGATGGCCAGGGTGTCTGCGCGCGCGGCGGCTGCCAGTGGCGCGGCCAGGCCGCGGGTTGGCGCGCGACGGCGAGGAGACGGCGGGACTTTAGGGCGGCCGCCGTCTCCTTGTTGACATGCTTCAGGTTTTCCACGACTTCATTGTTGTGTATGTAGCTCGCTATTTTGTGTAAAAGCTCAGGGGTTAATGAACTCCATAGACTGCTCAGACTTGCTGACGTGTTGTCACGATGCTTTTCGCGCGGAGAGTCGGCAACGTCAGGCTGCATGTTTGATGAACTTCTAAAGTGTTACAGCTTTTAGTGTGCAATGCGCTGCGAGGTATGCCCGTCCAAGCGCCCGACCCAATTGCATTCAACCCGGACAACGAGGCGGTACAGCGGTGAGCGGGGGGTGCGGGCACGGGGTGCGGGGGCCGCTGCCGAAGCGGCTCACCCCTGCGGTGCGCCGCTTCGGCTGGCTGCAAGGCTGGCCTACAGCTGGGCGGTCATCTCCTGGCCGCTGCCGAAGCGGCTCACCCCGCAGGGCAGCGGCCAGGGGATGACCGCCCAGCTGCAGGCCAGCCAAAAGGGGAGTCGCAGCAGCTTGAAGCAGGTCTTCTACATCGGCAGCTTCATTGACAAGCAGTGCGTGAGGGGCGTGACTAGCGTGACATCAGGGGAGAATCTCCCCTGCGTGACATTGAGATGATGGTCGGGAGGGAGGACGGGCGAGAAGGGAAGAGACTAGAGAGTGGCCGTGCGCTGTAATGAATGCAAGACGACGACCAGCATCAGCATTGAGAAGAGGTACCTGATGAAGGTCAGCAGCACCGCGGCATATTGCACGGCTCAGGGCACGGCCATGGCTTATGTTACGGACATGCGCTAAATTGCGAAAACGAAAGCGAAAGCACGCCACCCGACGTTATGGCGGTTTTCAGAACAAAATTCCTCTCGCGATTGTACTCCAGAGGGCTTACTCGGCCTTACTCGAGCTTACTCGCTTACTCGGCCTTACTCGCCAAAGAGCTTTATCTTGTGTGCCCTGTGCTCTAATACTGTTATTGTATCGTTTCTAGACACTTTCCCTGCGCTGGGGGCCCGTGCACAGGCTGGGCGGCATGGGTGACTCGCAAATTTGACCCAATCCTGCGTGCTTTTCCTTGCCCCCAAAGCATAAACAATATGTTGTAGCACAAAAAATATATATTAGCTGTCAACACTGCCTACCGTGCGGTCTGAGCTTACTCGGCGAGTAAGCGAGTAAGCCCGAGTAAGGCCGAGTAAGACCCCGCAGTCCAATCGCGACGTGGAAATTTGTTCTGAAAACCGCCATAATGGCGTGCCTCGGGTAGGTGGCCGGCAGTCAGAGGCCTGTCAAAGACGCATGAGAACTTCACAAGCGCAGCACGGTAGACTGACACGCGAGACCGACTTCGCCGTGCGAGCGGGCAGCCCGAATCGCTTTTGAAACGGTGTGCCGATTAATGACGCCGACTGGCACGACTCCATAACCTTGGCTCTGAAGAATACACGTGCACGCACTTGATTGCAGTTGAGCACGGGCGAGTTCGATAGCCGGGAAGACCTGAAGCTGGGTAGGTGTCACCAAGAAACTGTCCCCAACTACCAACTCAACCCGAGGCTGGCCGAGGCCCAAAATCTATTCAGCACATATCAGGCGTCCCCAAGTTCCGCGCGGGGTCAAGTGGGATTACTGCGCCTCAAGGTGCGTCAACCTGCCGAATGGGCCAAATTGGCATAATCTAATAACCCGTTCGGCCCTCTATACATCGCCCTACACGGAGCGCAACTTTCCTACAACGACAACACCTGTATATAGCAACATAAATCAACACCAACAACGCCTCTTTGCTCCTTCATTGACGTGTGACCTTTCGGCATACACTCAATTGCGTGCCTGGCTGTGCTATAAGTACCTTGAACGTAACAAGTTCATCGTGGTGCCGCAACCATGGCCACACGGGATCAAACGGGGTCTGAAAAGCCGGCGTTACATTCGCGCGTGTCTCTCGGGTATACACGCGCCATTTTGGTTGTGCAGAGCCAAATCAACAAGCTAAATGGTCACATTGGCTCCTTTGCTGTGAAGCGGTAAGTGAAACGGCGGCGCGACCGGACGAGCCAATCCGATAGCGCCATCCTCAGCCCCGTCCTCAGCCCCGTCCTGATCATGCCGTCCTAAGCCCTATCCTCATTGCGCCGTCTTCATTAGGTCGTTGTCATAGCACCGTCCTCATCATGTCGTCGCGCTGCCAAGTGCCACAACCTCTGGTTTTTACCGTTGGGACGAGTGGGTCCCGGCAGCTGCCGGCAGCCGCACTTGCCCCAAACACACGGCCCAGTCATTCAATGTTGTGTTTCTGCAGGCCTTGGCTCATGACCTTCCTCGCCATAGCGGTGGCCGCCCTGTGTGCTGGCGGCTGGGCCCGCTTCAGGATTGAGACGGCTAGTGATGTGCTGTGGGTAAGCAGGGGTGCCCGTTCCCGCGGTGGGGTATACGGCGGTTGCCTAGCAGGTCTTACCTGCCTCTGCCGGCCGCATGGGGCGAGTTGGCCACCTCGCACCCCTGGCCGACCGCACCCATCAATTAGTGCGCCGGCAAATCGCCTTACCTGGTATGGCCCCTGCAGGTGCCCCAGCATTCCAAATCCATGAAGGACCAGGACTGGGCGGCAGACGTATTTAGCTCCGGCGGTGGCTACGCCCAGGTGTGCGGGAGCGTGCACCACCCTGTGTGACCGACTGACCCTGCCACCGTTTGTTAAGCCTTCCAGCTCTGTTTTCACGGCGCCGTGCACATCCTGCCTCGCTCCCACCACACCAAAGCACGCTTCCTCGCCCAACCCAGATGCCCCTGGCCCATACCCATATGTCCCCATCCCTTGCTCCGGACCCACGACTCCTCAATGTCCCCGACACCATCCACACCCACACCCACACCCACGTGCAGTTCATGGCCACGGTCAAGGCCACGGGGCCGCTGGCCGCCCAGTACGGCAGCAACGCACTGCAGCTGGCCATCTTCAGCGAGATGTTCGCGGTGGATGCGGCGGTGCGCGCCATCACCGTCAGCTACGGCGGCCGCACCTGGAGCTGGGAGGACATCTGCGACGTCAACTTCAGCGGCACCTGCAAGTACAGCGGGTGAGCGCCTCCGCGGCGGCGGCGGGCAAGGGCGGCAGCCGCGGGAGTGGTTGAGGTTTGCGGGGTGGCGCCAGCGCCGCTTGCGCGGTGTACAGGCTCCACACACGTAAACACGTGTACCAGGCTTGCTTGCAAGCTCACTGTACCAACAGCGCTGTCAAGCGCCCACGCGCGCACGTACGCCCACGCCATGCCACGCCGCTCCACCGCTTGCTGCTCTCCGCCTTCTCCGCAGGCCGCTCAATCTGTGGTCCATGAGCTACGACACCTACCTGGCTGAAGTGAACGGCTCGCACACCGACCCCACCGCCGGCAGCCGGGACGTGCTCATTGGGGCAGTCAACTCGCCGCGCTTCCCTGACAACTCGTGAGCTGGTGGTTGGACGGGGCTAGGGCGGCGCGGCGGCGGCGGGCCGAGGGCGGCGGCTTTGGAATGGGGGCTGGGTCTGCCACTGGCAGTTGCAGCGGTTGCGCCTCCCTAATACCGTAATACGGCTAGTGCTGAGCGGGCTCACTGTACTGTTAGCTGATTGCTTGCTTGAACGGCCTTCAGATTGTGCCCCCAACCCCGCAACCCGTGCATTCCCTGTTGCGCTCCTACTGCAGCGCCGTGTCCACGCTGTCGCTTTTCGGTGGCATCGTGCTCAGCCCGCTGGCCAACCCGCCGCCTGGGTCGCCGCCGCTGTACATTTCGGCGGCGCAGGTGGTCAGCCAGCCGTACGGCCTGCGGGACGGGCTTAGTGACAGCCTCAAGAACAAGTGGTGAGCGCCGCAGCCGTACGAGGCCCAGGGCGCGGGGCGCGGGGCACCTCAGGAGTCCTGCATGGCTGCTGCTGCCTCCCCCTTGGGCTGCCGCTGCCTTACCCTCAATCTTCTTGTACTTCCTTTAACCGACTGAACCGGCCGAATGTGCCCAACCGCCGCCGCCGCCGCCGCCACAACCACAACCACGCACTAGGTACGACAAGTTCCTGGACATCCTGGAGGCCCGGTCCGACGTGGCGGTGCACAGCGCCTTCGCCTACATCGCCGGCAACTCCGTGGACAACGAGATTGGGCGCTCCGTGACCAACGACCTGTACCTGGTGGTCATCAGCGTGGCCATCTTCGTGCTGGTGGCGGTGCTGGCGATGTCCAGGTGCGGTAGCGCTGGTGCAGCGCCGGCAGGTGGGCCTGGTCTTCCCTCCACCATCGCAAACGGCGCAAATCAGGCTCTGGATGCCCTTTGCTGGCGTTGTTGCGTGTCTGGCTCCCGGCGGCTCCCTGCCGGCCTTAACTCCACGTCACGGTAACACCCACCTGCCTTCACCTTGCTGCCCGTCGGCCGCCACACAGGCGGCACTCGGTGGGCACACGCAGCAGCCTGGCGCTGCTGGGTGTGCTCAGCGGCGTGCTGGCCGTTGTCGCCGGCTACGGCCTGTCCATGCTGTTCGGCTGCCCCTTCACCACGCTGGCGCAGGTGCGGCACAGACGAGCTGGGCAGGGCAGGGCCGCAGGACCGCAGGACCGCAGGACAGCACAGCATCTACCTTGCGCTCACGGGGAGGGGGCTTAGCCATCCATAGGGGGGCGGGCGCTGCGTCAGGACGCGCCATGCCGTGTGTCAACCTTTGCTGACGCTGCACCTGCCACCTGCCACCCCTCCCTCGCCACCTTACTTGCAGACGCTGCCATTCATCCTTCTGGGCCTAACCGTCGATGTCATGTTCATATTAACAAAGGGCTACGACAGCCTGGTGGTGGAGCACCCCGCCGCCTCCATGCAGGCCCGCTTCCGCCGCCTCATGTCAACGGCGGGCACCAGCGTCGTCGTGACGCTGCTGGCCAGCGCGGTGGCCTTCGCCCTGGGCGCCATAAATGAGCTGCCGTCGGTGCGCTGGTTCTCGGTGTACGCGACCATGGGCGTGGTCAGCATCCTGGTGGCCACTGTGAGTGAGATGATGTGGAGGGGTGTATGAGGCGTGGTGGGGGGCGGTGTGTGTGGCGTGGTCTGGTGTGGCGGCGAGTTGGATGGGGGCGTGGAGGTCGGGTCCGGGGGCGGGTGGTGGGGTGATTTGGAAGTGAAGTATGGGGTTGGCTTGGAAACGGGGCCAGGTGTGTCGTTGGAATGCATGGGGGAATTGTGCTTTGTAGCACCGGAGCTGAAGCCCGCCTTGGTCATCGTTATTGAACCTGACCTCCCAACTCCGCCGCCTGCCCCTATGCCTGAACCTGACCCCAGCTGACCTTCTACACGGGCGTATTTGTGCTCACGGAGCGCCGTATCGCCCGCAACAAGGTCGACTGCCTGTGCTGCATGACCTCGGGCGGGCCGCGCATGCCCACCGCCGCCGCCGTGTGGTTTGAGGACGGCACGGGAGGCCCTGGCGGCAGCGACGCCATCGCCGCCGGCGCCTCCTCCGACGCCGCCTACTACGACGCGCCCTCCGCCATCGTGCTGCAGGCGCCGCCCTCGCACGCGCCTGCCGTAGCCGCTGCACCCTCGCGCGGCGCCGGCAGCGCTGGCCCTGTTAACGAGTCCACTGTTGAGGGCGGCAGCGGCCCCCACTCGCCGCGCGGCAGCGCCGCCCGCTCCGAGTCCGCCTCCTCCGCGGGGCTGCACCCGCAGGGTGGCGGCGAGGACTCGCTGAAGAAGTCGGCTGTGCCCGACGTCGCCAACACCAATGCCAACGGCACCGGCTCCATGAAGCAGCACCACGCCGTGCAGCTGCCCTACTCGACCGCCACCACGTTTGCCACGCCCGCCGCCGGCGGCGGCGGCCCGGTGTTGACCGAGGAGCCCAACCTGATGAAGAAGCTGTTCGCCACCTACTACGCGCCCTTCTTGACCAAGTGGTACGGCAAGGTGTTCGTGATCGCCATTTTTATCGGCTGGACGGTGCTGTCCGCCGTGGGCGCGCCGCGCCTTGAGGTGAGCCCCCCCCCCCCCCAGGACGGAGCAGCAGTGCCTCATCAGCAAATGTATGGATCGGCACGGGCAACAGGGTTTACACGCTCTCGCAGCAGCCGCGTGCTTGCTTGGTGTGTTGCCTCCCCTGGCCACCTAGGCGGACTGACACGCTGTCTCTGCATCTCCTCTGCACACCCCTCAACCCACGCCCGGCAGGAGGGTCAGCCCCTAAGCGAGCTGGCTCCCGACGACTCATACCTCCAGGACTACGTGCAAGTCATGGAGGACACGGTGCGCGGCGGTTTCCTGACCTGGCGAATGACAAGAGCTGCTACCCTTGTGACACTAGGCGACACCGCCATTACGCACCTGCCCACGTACCGCGCTGCCGGCGCTCGTGCCAAACCCTTGTCCCCCTTCGCGTTTGCCCCTCCCCCCTTTGACTTTACCCGCAGTTCCAGCAGCAGATCGGCTCCCCCACCTACGCCTACTACCGCTGGCTGGACCCCGCACCGCCGGCGCAGCAGGCCAAGATGCTGGCGGCGCTGGCGACCAGCCTGGACAACGCCTTCACCAACTCCACGGTTTCCGCCTTCCAGGGCAACTGGCTCATTGACTTTATTGTGTGAGTAGTGCCGTATCTCACCCCGCGCCGTTTGGTGGCAGGCCCGGTGCAAAGGTGTTCTGAGGTGGCTGGCCCAGCTCGTGCGCCAGTCTATCTGCATGCAGCACCCAGCACTTTAAGCCGCGCCATCTTGCACATGCCTGAAACGTTATGGTCATGCTGTGCTTTGCTGCTCGCAGCTGGGTGCAGGACAACGACCCCAGCGTGAACCTGGTGCCCGGCTGCTCCAACCCCTACGCTGGCCGCGTGTCCGGCGACCTTGGGCTGTTCGTCAACCCCGCCACAATCAACGGTGAGTGAGCCACTTTATTCTGTCTTAACGCAACGAAACCGGTGTGCGTGTGTGTGTGTGTGTGTGTGTGTGTGTGGTCAAGGACTGCCGTGGATTTGAACGCCGCAGGCATGTGAACTTTGACTATTCCAGCACCTCACACGTGCGTGTGCGGATGCTTGCCCCGGCCGCCTGCTGAGTGCTGACATGCATGCACCACAGCCTGCACCCCTGACCCCATGCACCACGCATGCACGGCCCGCCCCAACGCTGCTGTGTTGTAGGCTGCGTTCCCGAAGACCGCTTCTACCCCAAGCTCACGCAGGTGAGCGCCGCACCCGGTGCAACCCGCAACTCATCAGAATCACGGAGTAGGCCCTGTAACTATACATTGCCCTCGCGCTTGCGACCAATCAAGGCCCACTCTGTCCAATTCAAAGCACGATCCGTTCTCTTCTGAATCCTCGTCCGGCTGTCATCCGCAAAACGCCCCCACCCTCGCAGTTCCTGGAGGTGTCCCGCGGCTACAATGACGACCTGCGCTGGAGCCAGTCCATCGGCCCCAACGGCAGCCTGGTGCGCACCAAGGTGTGGGCCAGCCGCATGCCGCTGGTGCACACCGCCAAGGGCGACGACGGCAGCTACGGCCGCAGGTGCACCAGGAGCATCCGGCACCTTGAGGACGCGGTGCTGGACCAGCAGTACGTCGCCGAGAACGCCAACACGCCCGACGACGTGTTCTTCCTGTCCAACGGTGAGACTGTGCCAGCAATTGTTGGCGCACACTGCAATGAGCTGCCGAACGAACGAACCCGCCGCGTTCCTGCGCCTCCACGGCATCTCCGCGCGCCGCTCCTGAACTAACCACCTCGCTTTCGCCCCCACTTCTTTATTTGCCAGGCGACTACATCTACAACGAGGGCGACGCCTTGCTGGGACCCATGACCTTGGAGTACGTGCTGCTGGCGGTGGCGGGCGTGGGGCTGGTGCTTACACTCACGCTGCCGTCCATCCGCGCCGTGCTGTTCATGATGTTCGCGGTGGGGCTCACCGACTTCTTCCTGTTCGGAGAGATGTTCATCCTGGGCATCCGCTTCAACCAGGTCTCCATCATCAACATGAGTGAGTCCGTGCGCGCGGCGGGTGCGGCGGAGTGCGCCCCGGTTTGGGTTTGTCCAGCAGGACGCGAGCAAATGACATCTTGCTTTGTCATGCTGCGTAAATGCTAAAGAAGCCTCCCCTGCATCCCTTGCTTTCCCGTTGCGCTACTGCGCAGTCATGGCCACGGGGTTGGCGGTGGACTACTCGGTATACTTTGCGCAGCGCTTCGTGGCGTGCCAGGCCGACGGCACCCTGAACGGCCGCATGTCACTGGCGCTGGCTGACACCGGCTCAGCCGTGTTCGTAGGCGGCATCACGGCGCTGCTGGGTGAGCTGGGGCCTGGGCAAGTTATTGGGGTTGGTGGCAGGGGGCTGGGAAAAGGACGGGCGGGCAGGTGGGCCGGCGGGTGCGTCTGTGGGGGCGGACCGGTGGGCCTGGGTGATTTCTGCCACACTGCGTTGCCTGCCACTGTATGCCGGATTCCTGCTTTACTTACCCTCGTCGTCGGCTCTGGTGTCATTGCTGCGCAGGCACAATCCCGCTGGCCTTCTCCACCTCCACCATCCTGCGCACGTTCTTTTCGCTCATCTTTGGCACCATTGCCTTTGCGCTGCTGATCGGCCTCATGCTCATGCCCGTGGTGTTCAGCCTCATCGGCCCCGCGGCCCTGGACATCAACGTTGCAGCAGACGGCACGGTGAAGCTGGAGCAGGACGTGAAGAGGGACGCAGCCAAGCGGAAAGAGCAGGAGCTTGTGGCGCACCAACAACAGCAGCCGCCGTCAGGCGACTGGCGGGCAAGCATGGCGGCGGTGCGCGCGGACGCGGGGGCGGAGCAGCAGGCAGCGCTGCAGGCGGAGCACCGGCTTGACGCCAAGGCAGGTGCCAACCAGACTCGCAAGGGCGAGGACAACGTGTGATAAGGTTGGCTTCGGGGTTGCGGACTGCCCGCATGGGCGCTCGACTCGCGAGGACTATGTTAGTGGGTTTTGTGTTGGTTGGATTCATGCTCGACATGCCGCCGTCGCGACGTATGTACTCTGCTTGAAGTGAATTGTGAATTAGGCTCGGCTTGCGTGGCTGAAAAATCCGACAGGAAGGGCACTGTACATATGGCTCACTGCTGGCCACAGACGTAGCTAAATGCCGCAGGGTAAGGCCTGCCCATGATGATGGGTGGAGATGGTCTGTGATGGGTGGCAATTTGTGGAGCGCCTTGGGTGGGGTTTCAGTTATGGTTGACGTGCCGGGCCGCAAAGGCTGTGAGAAGCCGTGTGTGTGAGCCTGGCGTTTGCGCTACCCTAGATAAAGCAGACGCATAAAAAACAGGAAAGATGGGTGCTTACGTAAGGCGAGTCATGCCTTACAATTATTAGAGGCCATGTAAGCTGCATACGCCAAGTAAGGTGCTGATGGTTGTGAAAGTCGGCGGGCAATTGAGCACGCCCTTTGCGTCAACGCAAGGGGTCAAGCAACGGCCCGCTTAGCACCGAGCTGTTGGGGCTATTCATAGAAACGTTGACGGAGTATAGTGCCGAGCACCACGATTGGTGGGACACCGCTAGCACACTAGGATGCCCCGAGATAACAATAAAAATGTCACGGCTGATGTACGCCGACGACGTCTCTACTGGCAACGCCCGCGCGCATGCGCCACCTGCTATCCTTGGTGGACACCTTTTGCGAAGCCTTCGACATGAAAGGAAATGTTGCCAAGTGGCACCGATTGATATATAGAAGGATGATAGTTAAATGGAGGAAATGCGGCGCGTTGAGGCTGGCGGGGCAGCCGATCCCGGCAGCAGTCGACAGGGCATGTCACTTCGTCGGACCTGGGCGCGCTTTTTTTAGCTGTAGGGAGACGCTATGTGACGCAGCCAGGCGTAGCATGTATGCACTCGCTAATAGATTAAACCATTTTAAACTTTGTCCCCCGACATACGCATGCATTGTAATGAGGTACAAGTAAGTACGCTCCATTTGGCTGGGCGCACAGATGCGAGGTGTGGCTGGGTTTGGGGGCCAGACCGTGGGGCCAGACGTGCAGGCAGAAATGCTTGACGGCAGGCCCCCGCCACGGCAATGTGACAGCAATAAATTAGCACACGGTCTGTCTGAAGCATGTCTGCGAGATGAGGCCGTCTTGACGGCGGGCCCCCGCCACGGCAATGTGACAGCAATAAATTAGCACAAGGTCTGTCTTAAGCATGTCTGCGAGATGAGGCCGTCAAGTTACAAGTGCGTTACATGCAGCAAAGTATGGTGTGGGGACAGTAATTCTAAGCGACGAATAATAGTGCGACTGAAGGAGCGTAGAGAAAGCGTGATGTTTCATATACAGAAACTGATCGGCACGCGTGTGCGTGTGTAGCACGTGTGTGTTTCATGGCACACACCCACCCCTTCTTCCCCCTACAGCTGAGTGCTTTCATCGCGTGGGAAGCACAGGTTGTTGACGATAGGGACAGTGCCTGTATCTTCCTTCTACCGCGTAGAAATTTGCCCTTTTTTGGCCGAAAACGTAGAAGCTTTCAGGGGTCTACGGCCGGTAGACGTTTTGGCGGGCAAATCAGGGGAAGTGTATACGTTTTTGGGGGGTTTGGGGGGCTTGCCCCCCAAGAAAAAGTTTTAGCGTAGAAGGATTAGCAGGGGTCATCTACGCGGTAGTAGACACTGAGGGCCCAAGGGCATCTACAAGATACAGGCACTGGATAGGGATCAAACCAGGCTACTGGTAGCGCACCGCCGGACCCACAGCCACGCACTGACTTGACGACTTACATTTATAGGTGCATTACGTTGCGGCCTTCTGCATTACGTTGCATGGGGATTACGTAAGCGCCTGCATTAGGTAGGCTTAATTAGTGTGCGCCGGTCAGGTTGTCGGCAGGCACCCCTGGTTGTCGGCGCTCTCGCCAGTCCAAAGAGGCTGGTAGGCTGCAGCGGCCGTGTTTCGGGCCCAGGTCAGAAGCCTCCCCACAGCTGTCCAGTTGTGGCGGGAAAACCTTCACAACTCCACGATAACTCCGCAAGCTGTCTCCGGCTAGTCATCAAGTCCTTTTACCGGCAATACTGCTACACCAGTCCAGTCGGTTTCGCATTTACATTCGCATTTAAACGCATGTCCGTAAGCTGTAACACAACTTCCCATTACGTTGCATGCGCCTGCATTACGTTGCATGGGCCGGATGGGGCTGTACGACGCAATGGGGCGGCGGCAGGCTAGGTGTCCGCTCACGGAGGGGGCGGCGGCGGCCGGGGCGGCGGCGGCCGCCTGCTGCGTCTGCATGCCGCCGCCCCCGCAGCGCCAGTGGTGCCCCTGCGCCGTCGCCCCCACGGCGGCGCGCCGCTGTGCCGCGGCCCCGCCCCACCCCCCGCGGAGAAACGCTGTGCTGTCTACACGCCGCTGCTGGCTGCCCCCGCGGCGGCGTGCGCTGCCCACACGTCGCCGCCCCCAATTGTGGCAACAAGTGTCTACACGTCTGCCTTCCAGCGTTCACACAATGGAGTATTCGTTGCGAGCGTGCACGGCGGCCGCTCCTTACACCCTATGCCCACCCTTGGAAGTGATGCCACGCAGCATTCACATTTGCGCCACATCCCCCATTGACGTTATAGCGCATGTCCGTAAGCACCACCGGCGGATCCAGGGGCTCCCAACCTCCCACTGCACGCGGCATGCACAACCCACACCCGACCGGGCGCCGCCACCCCATGCGGTCGCCGGTTTTTCTTGACGGGCGTGGGGAGCCACAATGCGGTCCGCACCCGTCCATAACCTGATCTGTGTGCTTTTTGTGTCGTGTGCCCGGCATCCATCTTCTTGCCCTGCTTGACATTGGGCTTGTCCACGCCATGCGCTGTACGCCCGGGTATGAGCCATGCAGCGCATGCGCTGCTCTTTCTGTTGGCCGCTCTGGATCCGGCACTTGATTCTTTACTTTTTTTCCGCCCCCCAGCGCAGCCAGGCCAGCCGCACCGCCAGCGCAGCCGCGACTAGTCCCGTGCTCTTTGCCCGTTGTTTGCCTTGCCCGGCCTCCTTGTCTTCTTCTCCTCGTTTTTGGGCTGAGGCCCCCCCCCAGGGAAGCGTTCCAGGGGGGGCGAAGCCCCCCCAAAACACCCCGGTCCGTGCGTGCGTGCGTGCGTGCGTGCGTGCGTGTGTGCGTGCGTGCGTGCGTGCGTGCGTGCGTCGGCAAAAAGTATCATACTGGCACAAACCGCGACTACTACGTATTAATATTTGTTGTTGCTTATTGAATGTAAATAGGCGGCAGGGAAAATTCGGGCGGAGCGAGAAGTGCCTTCGCGCGTCCGTGGACAATTGACTTTCGCAAGGTCGCAAAGATAGCCGAAAGCGCCCGCGTTTATTAGGCCTATAGGGCAAGCTATGTTGGCGGCAAGCAACGCGGGGAACTAAAACGCCAGTTTGTGACAACTTTCGGAGCCATGTCTGTCGCCCCTCCTGAAATGCCGAGGAGCTCCGAGGTCGCTCCCACCCCGCGCCGAGCCCGAGGAGTGTCGGGCATCGGGAAGGTCTGGAGCTCGGTATAGGGCTGCTAAATGCTTGGACTTGGTGGCAGGGGGGCCCTTGACTCGCGTGGATGCGGGCGTGTGGGATTCAGGCACGCGTGCCTTGTGCTGACCGGGTCCTAAGCCCCGAGCTCGCGTATCGTCGGCATGGGCCCAACGCTCATTCCCTTGAAGCAGCCACCCAGCCTATGACCATATTGGGGCTCAGCCCATTTTCCAGCTGTACAAAGCTGACACCCCTTGTTTACGCTTCTCGCTGTTCCTCCCTCCCACACATGTCGCGCTGGGCACCGGTGGAATGGCGCTTTCAGGTTGGTCGCACACTGGCCTCGCCACCTGTGGGCGGTAGGAGACATTCTACGCCACAGAAGTACACAATCCCTGCGGACGGCGCCCTGGGACATCTAGATGTGTCTTTTGCCGATGTCCTACTACACCTCCTCTGCGCGCTCTCCTCCAGCTCCGCCCACGCGCGTCCCCGCCACGCCGCCTCGCTGGTGTGCGCGGCCTCCAGTGCAGTCGCCTGCTTGTGTGTCACATCCGCATCAAGCGCCTCCATTTCCTGCTTCCTCTGAGAGGGCTGTGTGGAGAAATAGACTGTTTGCGACTTCTCAAAGCCGCAAGCGAGCGCGCGGCGCAGCCCACACGCACCACGACAACGCCATCACCACGAAGAGATTTGTGTGCGAGCGCAGCGAGCTACCTTCCTTTTTTTACGTCTGACTAATGGAGGCAGACGCACTGCGTTCACGGAGGTCAAGCGTCGTGTGCGTTTTTCCACCGCCGTAGGCGTGGTTCGTGTGCGCCGTTCAGGTTGTCGGCGCTCTCGCCAGTCCATAGAGGCTGGTAGGCTGCTGGCTGCAGCGGCCGTGTTTCGGGCCCGGAGCAGAAGTCTCCCAACAGCTGTAACACACACATACTCGCATGCATCTTTCTCAAGGGAGAGCGTACAGCTCCGCAAACGCAACATCCCACGTGTTGCCCCCCCAGCAGTGCTGGGTTAGTCCACAAGGGCACGTGAGCCGCCCACGCCCCGAGCGGAGGCGGTGTCACCAATGACAATGGCGGCAAGTGTGACACAGCGTAGATGGCGCCTGGCCCGCCAAACCTCGCCGTGTGCTACCGCGGCGCACCGACCACACGTTGCGTGGAGTCCCCCCACACGGTTCCACGCCTGCGCCGCCGACCAATACGCTTCACGACGCGTTAGTGACCAGAATTTTACGTTCAGAAATCCCCGTTTGCTCGCAAAGCAGAAAGCCCTGCTTGGGACACCACTGGCGTGCAACCGCCTTTGAGCACTTTTTGCCAGGCAAGCCTGCTGGTCTAGATCTTCTTGTTGTTTGGGGTTGAGGTAGCGGTTTGGACGGATAATCTGCAAGGCGACGGGGCCAGCTGTGGAAACCGAATGAATGGGCGGGTTGTCCCGACTTGGGGCAGCCCAAGCCAGCGAATGAGCAGTTCATATTGAGTGTGTGTAGAGTGACGAGAGTGCACCTTCACAACATTAAGGGCCCAGAGAGACAAGTGCTGTGCTTTGTGAGCCTTCCGTTTAGAGCTGCAGCGAGAAGGCAGTGGCTTTAACACTCACGTAAAGCAAAAAACGTAGCCTGAACATAGTAGTGGAGCTCGCTGCGGGCCTGAGCTGGGCAACTGAGGCTCGGGTGTGCGGGACTCAGCGTCCGGTAAGTGGCGGGGGCGCGCGGCGGCTGAATTCGCCTTCTTAAATTGCCTGCCTAGGGGCACTGAGGCCGGGCCTGGTGGCAAGTGGGCCTGCGCGCGGCCAGGCATCTTCGGCTGGTGGCCTTTTCTGAATCGACGGGCTTAGCAGAATTCCGCGAGACGGGTGCCGCGCGGCCCTAATTGGCATCTGTGTTCCGACTTGGGGCCGTAGGCGTGCTAAAGAAGGGCTCAGGAGGAGCAGGAATACGCGGGCAGCAGAATCCCTCCGCGGTCACTCCCGGTCGTGGCCCCGCAACTTAGCAGGCGTTTCCCCCGTCTCACCCTGTCATTACAGTAGGTGTGGAGATATACATTTCTGGGCATCAATGTGGAGCCCGGAGACCTGACGCGTGCTTGGGACCCTGTCGCCAGAGACAGTGGAGCAACGCGTGATGGACGCCTGCAGCGAAACAGCCACGGCAGAAGCATCAGCTGTAGGGCCTGTGATGCAGCAGGGAGTCGGAGAGCCGAACGCAGCTGCAAATTTCGGCGGGATGGACCCGCCACACGACTCGCCGAACCCCAACACGTGCAGCCCTGCGCACACCGTCGACGGGGGAGTAATTATAAATCCTATTTCACACGCCGCTGCTGGACAGCAAGCTGCCTCCGGCGGCTCCGCGCCTAGCTGCATGCCTTGCAACACCGCGGCCGTCGTCGGCGCAACGTGCGGCATCAGCTGCGACGACGAAACACTGAGTGGACACGCAAATGCATCGGCACATCCGCCTAGTCCGCCGCACTGCAGCAGCCTGGCACAGACAAGTACACAGAGGACGACGCCGGCACGAGCCACGCCCGGTCGGGTCGTCGCAGCAATCACGCTAGGCGGTGCCAGGCGCCAGAGCGGCAGCCTCGCGGCTGTTGCTGCATCAGTCCTGTGTGCGACCGCTGGCGGGGCACAGGCAGGCGCCCTCGGCAGCAGCCGGGCGGCAGGGGCAGCAGCGCCCGGTGGCGTGAAGACGGAGCCCCCTCAGAAGGATGACTTCGAGAGCAGGCTGCTTGAGGCGGCCGCCGCTGCTGACGCCGCAGCCGCAGCAGCCAAGGCAGCAGCGACATCCACCTCCAGCAGCATGAGGTTTGGGGGATTGGGCGCTGCCCCGTATGGGAGCCGCGGGGCCGCAGCAGACCCGCACGACACTGCAGCCCTTAGCACCAGCAGCATACGGCACCAGGGCACCGCCACGCCACTGCCGCCTGTCAGCGCCTTTGCTGCGGCGGCACCACCGGCGCCCGCAGCCATAGACTTGCGCGGGGGAGGCTCCCGGCTGCCACGGCCAGCCGCCGGGTCCGGCCTGTCAGCCGCTTTGCCGCTGTCGCTTCCACACGGCGCACACGCGGCACACCAGGTGTTGTTTGCGCCCGTGCCGCAGCGCGCCATCAGCAACCCGCATGCGCACTTACACCAACACCAGCATCAGGCGCCGGCATCTGGGCGTCGCCAGCAGCATCAGCAGCATTCGCAAGACCACCGCGGAATGGCCGCATCAACAGGCGGGCGCTCTGGCGCGGCATCGCCGCCGCCGCGGCCCGCCGCCGTCGCTTCGACTTCCGCCGCCGCCGCGAGCGCGCTCCTGGCGCCGGGCGCCGGCGCAGTCCGCTCCAAGGTAAGGATCCGCATACTGTATGTTTAATACGATTTTCCGGATTTTTGTTACGTGTACTTCCTTTTCCTGCACTCTTCAAAGATCCGCCTACACCTCCTTATACTTTCCCGGCAGCGACGGGTTAGGCTTGCTACGATGCCGCCTCCTGCTGCGCGTCTTATCCTTCACGTGCACCCATACATCCCGCGCGCGCGCCTGCAGGGCGTGCTCTCGCCCAAGGTGCCCATCATCATGCCGCGCCAGTTCGCGGAGCGCGTCATGGACCCCGCCACCATGCTGCAGCACGGCGTCGTGGTGGTCGTGCGCCGCCTGGGGCCGCTGCCGCTGCCGAATGCATCGGCGGACGGTGAGGCGCCCAGCGGCGGCGGCGTGGTGCAGGACGCGGCGGCGGTGGCGGCTGCGTCCGCCACGCCTGCCGGCCTGGACCCGCTGCTGGACGTGGTGCTGGCGGCGCAGGTGGAGCAGTTCTTCCACGCGCAGGGCTACAGCCAGTACCGCGTGCTGGGGCTCAAGGAGATTTCTTGCGGGTGAGCGTACCGCGACTGCAAGCTTCTTTTTGCTTACCTTGCGCTTCATTTGCGCATTGCAGTACTGGCATGTGTTTGCACTGCAACTGCTGGCGCTTGGTGACAGATGTACGGTACACGCACAGCGGCAAAGTTGACTTGCCTTTTGTTGTCGTCGCCGGCTGCCGCTTGCCGCTTGCAGCTACCACAACTGGCGCATTGAGGTGTGGGAGGCCCTGAGCGACCGCGTGGTGCGGCTAACCATCTCGGCCCCGGCCCAGGCCGCCAAGTCCGCCTCGCCC
This sequence comes from Chlamydomonas schloesseri, assembly GCA_016834595.1. NCBI lineage: Eukaryota > Viridiplantae > Chlorophyta > Chlorophyceae > Chlamydomonadales > Chlamydomonadaceae > Chlamydomonas > Chlamydomonas schloesseri. The sequence goes on from JAEHOD010000003.1 coordinate 2,794,773, forward strand.
GCCGCTCCCCTGCTCTCGCCGCACCCGAACCTGCTGCCTGCCCCGTCCGCGCCGCCGGCGCCCGTGACCGTGTCAGCCCTGGCAGCGTTACCGTTACCCGGCAAGGCCGCTCCTGAGCCGCTTGCGACGGCGCTGTCCGGGAGTGGCCTCGGCTACCGCACCGTCAGCGGCAGCGGCCTGGGCGATGGGGATGGAGATGCTGGCAGGTTGCTGGGCGCCAGTGCGATGCGCCTAGCGACCGCCGGCTCGGCGCCGCTGCTGCTGTCACCGGGTGCTGGGCGGCGGCCGGCCGTGCCGACGGGCTGTGCACGGCCAGGCGGCAGGTTCAGCGGCGCCGCTGGCCGCGGTGCGGGACGGCGGCCGGGCCTGACGCTGTCAGCAGCTCTTGACGCTGTGGTTGCGGAGGAGACGGTGAGCACCTACCTGCCTGTGCAACCTGCAGATATGGAATTGGCTGTTGGCCGCCAAGAGCCCGCTTGGGAGAGTGGTTGCTGACAAGCGCCTCCTCCGTGTCGCCGTCGACCTTTTGTGCAGGCTAAGCAGCCACTGGGCTTGGAGTGCACGGAGGAGGATGTGGGCGCCGGCGAGGAGCCGGAGGCAGCGCACGCCCTGGCGGCTGCTGCGGCTGCGGCAGCAGGTGGCGCACCACTGCTCGCTGCGGCGGCAGCGGCCGCAGCCGCCGTAGCCGCCGGCGCCGGTCGCCGCGGCTCGCTGGACCGCGGCTATGCCCGGACGCGGCCGGCGCCAGCCACCGGCGTTGCCGACCTGGACGCAGCGGCGGCGTGCTGGCAACAGCCGCAGCACGTGCAGCGGCAGCAGCATGCGCGCGGAGGCGGGGCCGGGCGCAAGCGGCAGCACATGGAGTATGATGATGATGCGGACGACGGCGGCGACGAGGAGGCCCGGGCGCCATGGCACCGGACCAGCGGCAGCGGTGGCGCGGGCGGCGTGAAGCAGCAGCGGCAGGGCTGCAACGGCATAGCGCGAACGTCCATGGACACGGACGTGGTGAGTGCGGCCCCGCATTTACATGGCCTTGCCTTGCCTTGCCTTGCCTTGCCTTGCCTTGACGGCGCTGCAGCGTGCTTTTGTTTTATGCTACGAGTATGTTGATGCGCATCTTTGCCCGCGGGTGACCTGGTCCTCCCGCAGCGCACACGTGATTTGCCTCAACGCGCGCCCCGTCGCACCGGCCGCACCTGGACTGGCATGACTGGTGGCGCCCTGGCCGCGGGCAGTGGCGATGTCGGCGGTGGCGCTGCCTTTGGCGGCTACAGCAGCCTGCCCGCGGAGGACATGCCGCCGGAGCTGCCCGGCGCACTGGCGTCCTCGCCGCACCCCTGCCGCAAGGTGCGATCTGCAAAGTTGCATGCCGTGCCTGCAAGCTACTTGCGCTTTCCCATATGCGTCCCGAAGGATGGGCCTGCTGTGCCCTCCACTTGCACTTGCGCCCTAACTCGACCTAACCGCCTTCTCCTTGCCCACGTTCCCCTCCCCCACCTCCAAACATCCACCACTACCCTCAGGGCGGCGCCACAGTGCTCAGCCCCGAGCACTTCATCCACCTGCCTCGCCTGTTCTTCCAGGACAATTTCGACACGGCCGCGGTGCTGGCGGGCGGGCTGCGAGTGCAGGTGGGTGCGCGCGCCAGTCGCACCGGGCCGTACACTGGCTACAGCGCTCCTAGCCTCCCCCCCACGCTGTCCCCCGTATTAGGCCACGCTCACCTCCTCGCTCTTATGCCTTGGGTTTGGTTTAGTTTGGGCTGGTAACCACAACCCCTCCCCCCCCAGCAATGGTTTACCATTCATCCGCAGCACTGGAACGTCTGACAGAGTGACGCAGTGTGACCTCCTCGGCGAGCGGGCCCCCAACTCTAGCAACTCACGCAGCTCATCCTGCCGCGCACTCGCGTGCCCACTCACGCTTGCCCACTCTCGCCACCCCGCCCGGCTGCGGCTGCCGCACAGGTCCAGGCGGGCGGCGTGCTGGATGGCTGCGTGTCCTCCGCCTCCGTCGCCTCCTACCAGAACCACACCGGCTACCGCTACTATCGCCTGCTGGGCTTCAAGGACGTGCCGCGCCGCTACGCCGGCTGGCGAGTGGCGGCATGGGACAAGGTGGGCGCCGATTCGGTGCGCGTGCGACTGGCGCCGCCGCTGGGCGTGCCGCTGGCGGCCGCGCTGGCGCGCGCGGCGGCGCTGGGCGCCGCGGTTAGCGCTGGCAACAGTGGTGGCAGTGGCGCGGGTGCGGGCGGCGGCGTGCATGGAGGAGGCACGGGCGCGGGGGATGCGCCGGGAGAGGAGGGGAGTGATGACGCCGCGGAGATGCAACCGCGGCTGCGGCGCCGACGCACTGCTCCGGGCATGGGCAGCGACGGCGGTGCTGGCGGCTGGGTGGCGGGCGGCGAGGAGGACACCGCGGCGGCGGCGGGCCTGGCCATGATCATGAGCGCGGCGGCAGCGGCAGCGGCAGGTCCTGGGGCGGGTGCATGTGCCGGGCCACAGCAGCTGCAGCAGCGCTGCATGGCGCCTGTGGCCGTGGAGGTCCCGGCTAGTGCCTGGGAGACGGCTGAGGAGGACGCGCCGCTGCCGGTACCGCGGTCGCGGCTGCTGCTGCAGCCCAGCGGCTGGCGCCACGCGCCGGCGGGTTCAGCTGCAGGCCGCCGCTCATACGAGCAGGATGACGGCGCTGGAAAGGAGGCGCAGCACGACCACGGCCATGCATACACGACTTCAGAGGCGGATGAGGATGATGTGTCCGATGATGATGACAACGGCGGCCGCGGCGGCGCAGTCGGCCACCGCGGCGGTGGCGTGCCGCAGCCACGCGGTGGCAGTGCGGCCGCCGCAAGGCGGGACCCCGAGTACCAGCCGCCTCGCAGCGCCGCTGCCCGTGGCGCTGCCGGCAGCACCACAGCTGCAACCGCGCCACGCCAGCCGCCCAGCGCTGGACTTGGCCCGACACTGGCTGCCATCGCCGCCGGCGCGCCATGCCCGGCCTCCGCTGCCGCTGCAGCCGCGGCCCCGGCCTCTGGCGCCGCCACGCCCAACGCGGCCGAGGTGCGGCGCATCATGGAGGCGGGCGTGGCGGCGGCCGTGGCGCGGCTGTCCGTGCCCGCCAGCCGCGTGCGCAGCGTGGTGAGCCAGAACCAGTCGGTGGTGCGACCGGACAAGGGCCGCGTGTACCTGCAGAAGCCCTTCGTGGAGTCGTCGCTGGCGGTCACCGCCACACCGCTGGCCGTGCAGGTAGGCGCGTGGGCCGCGACACGAGCGAGGGTTGCTGGGCGGCTTGGCGCCAGCGTGAACGCGTAAACGCCATGCACCTGTAGATGCATATTGTGAATGCTCATGGCACTGACAAATCAAATGACCAACACTTGAACGCACGCGTTATAGTGTTCTCATGGTATTTGCCGCTCGCGCGCGCTTGCTCGTCTGGTCGCAGGTGTGCATCAACGCCGGCGGCCGCCTGGACCCCGCCACCTACCCCACCAAAGTGACGCTGTCCAGCAGCGGAGCACACGGCAAGGCCGAGTACCTGCTGCGCCTCACCGCGCCCATGAAGCACGCCCACACCGGCCAGGTCATCGTGGGCTGGTCCGCGCTGGGCCGCCAGCACCTGCTCATGCACCTCGCCACCGGCACCGCGCACCATGAGCAACAGCCGCAGCATGAGCAGGCGGAGCAGGCGCAGCCGGAGGAGCAGGGCACGCCACCGCCTCCAGGCCGCGTCCCGCCCGCTAGCGCGCCTGTCGCGCAGGGTGCTGCCGGCACCACCGCTCCAGCACACCAGCGTCGTCGAGGGGACGGCGGCAACTCCAACAGTGGGGAGGGCGAGGACGCTGATACGTGTGGCCTTGATGAGGACGCGTCTGCCTGCCAGGTAGGGACAGACGCCCAAGGCACTGGCTTTGCCCGGCCTTTGCTCCTGGCCAACTTGCAGCCGCCGCCTGCCAGTGCCGCCACGTGTCTCAGCCGGGGCTGGCCCTGGTACTTCCATTCGCGCTGTATCATTGCCGGCGCTGACGCCTTGCAAACCCACCCGTCGCCGTACCTGCAGCACCACCGACAGCAGCGCCGTAAAGGGGACGGCGCAACTGCCGCCAGCGAGGGCCAGCACGCGGGTGCCGCCGGCAGCGACGCCGAGGCTGACACCATGCGGCTGCCGACCACGGCACCAGTGGGTGGCGCGGCGACCGTGAGCAGTGACGACGACGAGCCGTGCCCGCTGCTGGTGTTGACCGCGCAGGCAACGCGCCGTGCGCGCAGCCGCGCCGGCCAGCGGCCCCGCACCGCGGGCTCCTGGGCGCACCCCACGTGCGGCGCGCAGTTGTTGGCAGTGCCGACGGAGACGGCTGTTGCTCCCGGCACCGCTGCTGCCGCGGCTTCGGCTGACGCCGCTGACAGCGACGGCAGCGGCTTTACTCCGGGCCCGCGCCCGATGCGTATGGGGCGCTACCACAGGTCACGGCTGTTGGCGGCGGCGGGGGCCAGCGCCCTCGGCACATCCACCAGCACTGAGGCCTCTGAGGGCGCTGCAGACGTTGACTACCCGCACCACCACAGTCGTAAGCCGTCGCTTCCCGAGTCGGTGCTGCACGCCGCCGAGCAGCTGCTGCACTTGGCGGGGGGCCAGGCGGGCGATGGCGACGAGACCGACTGCGACGGCGATGGCGACCAGGCCGAGGTGGAGGTGGTCCAGCAGAAGGCGGAGCCAGTCGCCGTCAAGGCAGAGCCGGCGGTGGAGTTGAACGCTGCAGCACCGCACGGCGCTGCCGCTGCTACACAAATGGCTACCGCGGATGCGGTGAAGGGGGAGGATGCTGGCGGTGACTGCGTGCTCACAGCAAACGAGGAGATGGCAGAAGGTGATGGGGCACAGGAGGCGGAGGCCGACACGGCCAAGCCGGCACCTGCTGAAACGGATGGATGGGACTTCGGCCCCCGGCGAGCCGCGGCGCTTGCTGCCATGCGGGGTGGCGCGGCCGCTGCTGCGGTGGCACCGACTGCCGCAGCCGGAACAGATGCCACCGGCGGAAATTACGCAGCGGCCGCAGCTCCGTCTCGCCCGGAGGAGCTTGCGGTCGCTGCGGGGCTGTGTGTGCGGCTGTCGGCTTCCATGGAGGAAGAGCGCCTCGCCTCGTTGGCGGCGGCCGCGGGTCACAACCGCTCCCCTCAGCACCAGCCCCTGGACGCCCAGCGAACGTCGCGTGATGACGGCGGCGGCCGGGCTGCCAGGGGCACCACCTCCCCGCGCGCCTCTGGAGCTGCACTGCTCGGCGGCGCTGCGGGTGACGCTGCAACAGCGCCTGACGCGGCGCCGGCTGCCGCGCAAGACTCCCAGGACGCTCCAGACTCAGGTCCCAGCGGCTTCCCTGCCGCTGCGAGTGTCGGTGCGCCCCCGCCACCCCCGCCTCCGGCTCCTCTGCCGCGTGAGGCAGTGGAGGAGCCGTCACGCAGTGCGCAGGCGGCAGCACCCCTTGCCGCGGGTCCTGACGCAGGCACACCAGCTGCCAAGGTGGCGGCTGAAGCGGATGCGCCATCACCTCCGAGCGCCAGCCGCAAGCGGCCATCCTCGGATGCATTCGACCACGCCACCCAAGATGCCGGAGCCTCGAATTCAAACCAACACCAGCAGCAGCAGCGCTCGCGCTGTACGCCGCAGCCTGGCGCCGAAAAGCCCATGGGTGCTGCCCCAGCCGCTACCGCAACATCCGCAGGTGAAACACGACCTCCTGCCAGCAATCACATGCACAACCACAGCCATCGGCGTCCCAGCCGCTCGCCCAAGCCCTGCACTTCCGAGACACAGCTGCAAGCCAGCCACGGCGCCGCAGGCGCTGCTGCCGGCCCCACGACCTTGCCGCTCACCACTGCAGCCCTGAGCCCGGGTGCGGCTGCCGCCGGCGCTGCGGTCATTGCGCCCGTCGCGGTGGATGCGGCCGCTGCCAGCTTTGCGGCCGCAGCCGCGGCCTCCATGTGGCCCTTCGGCCTGCCGTTGCCCATGGCGGCCGCGATGGGCCCAATGGCGCTGCCGGCAGCTGCCATGAGCGCGATGGGCATGGGCGCCATGGGCGCGATGGGCGCGGTGAGTGCCATGCAGCTGCAGATGGCCATGAGCGCGATGAGCGCCATGGGCGCCATGGGCCTGAACCTGGCGGCTGTGGCGGCGGCGGGTGGCGCCGCCGGCGCGCCGGTGATGGGCCCGCCGGGCGCCATGCCAAGCATGGCCGCTGGCGCCATGATGGCGCGCGCCCAGCAGCAGCAGCAACAGGCGATGCAGGAGTGGCAGCAGAAGGAGCAGCATCAGCATCCGGTGATGCAGCGGCAGCAGGAGCAACAGGAGCAACAGCAGCGGCGCGAGGCCCGGCGGCTGGAAAAGGTGCGCCTGCGCGACAGCGGCGGCGCGGCCACCACCCCGGCCTCGGCATCGCTCGCCGCGGTGGAGGCCAGGCCGCCTGCGGAGCAAGGCGCTGGAGCGGCGTGTGTGCCCCCAATCAGCGCTATCCACAAGCCCCTGGTGGTCAGCCCCAGCCCCTCGCCCAGCCCGCGGCCCAGCCCCAGCCCAGCCCCTCAGCGTCACTCGCCCAAAGCTGCGACACCCAGAAGCGGCAGTGCGGCGGCAGCAGCGCGTGCGGTTGACACTGCCACGCTTCGCATCAGCAGCGGCGCTGCTACTGCGCCGCCACCTGCAGCAGCAGCGCCAGCGGCTGCGAGTCCCATGCCTGCAATTTCACCGTTCAGCGGGCCGTCCCAGCTGCCGCTGCAGGCATGGCCAGGAGGCTCCGCTGCCAGTGATGCGCTCTCATTCGGGGGGTTGTCCTTGATGCTGCTCGCGGCACAGCAGCAACAGCAGCAGGCTGCCGTAGCGGCGGCTGCAGCCTCCGTCGCGGCGGCCATGGCATCTCCGACGGCGTCCGCCGCGACGCTCTCCGGCGGGGCGTCAGGGCGCACCTCGTCAGCCGGCTTGGCGTTGCCCCCGGCGGCGCCCTTGCTGCAGAACGCTAGCGGGCCGGTAACTCTGTCTGCCCTGCCGCAAGGTTCTGCTGGCGCTCTGCTGCCGCAGCGGTCGGGCTCCACGAGCGCTGTCGCTAGTCAGCACGCCGGCACACCGGCCACAGACGCTGTAGCTACGTGTCTGGCCGCTGGCGCAGGCGCGGGTACGGCCTCGCAGACCCCCGCTGGCGACGCCGCCGCATGCACGTGTACGGGCGGCAGCGCTGCTGCAGTCCTCGCGTCGGCGGCGTCTGGCGGCCCGGCAGCTGCTGCCGGTGCGTCTGGGCCCCACCCACTGGCCGCTGTGGGGCCTGCACTGCAGCACCTCGTGGTCCAGTCACGTTTGCGGCATCAGGCAGCGGAGCTGACAGCGGCGGCGGCCCTGGCGGCGGCGCTTGCCAATGTGGCACCGAGGCCGAGCGGCCCTGCTGCCGGTGGCGCAACTGGCGGCGCAGGTCTACGGTAACAGTCGCTGGCAGAAAGCGTTAGATTTTACTGTTGGGCGTCCTCATGGGCCGGAGCTGGGTTGGACCAATGATGCGGGCTTCACAATTTGCATGTTCCTGGCAGCGGCAGCGACAGCGGCAGTCGCATCATTGAGTAGTTCTTTAGTAAATGAGCATCATAGTCGTACACTGCGTGGACACATGAGCACGAAGATAATCGCCTGACTGCTTCTGCGGCGCGCATCCCTGGTGTGAGGGCGCGTGCTGCTGCATAGCGACTGCATGAGCCCAATGGTTCTGAGGAGCGGTGCCAATGGTGTCAGAAGTGGTGGTAGCGATGGTGGAATGCCGTGCTGGGCGGCTAGGAGGTGCCAGTGCGACAATCAACCGGCCCCGGCCTCTTGGTTGATGTGGCGGTGTTAGTTAATACGTTTGAATGTGTGTTATCTTTTGACCTTTGTGATAGCTCAGGCCATACTCGTCTTTGGTTGAGTAGTTCAGTTATTGACAGCATGTTCTTAGGGGCTATTGTTTATGTGTGTGTCGCAGGGGTGGTGGCACGAGAGGTGGTGCTAGGGCGGAGCTGCTGTGCCGTGTGCCCAGTGAAGTCGCGTGAAGCCCGCGGTAGATCGGGGGTCGCATTGACCCCACGCATCCCCCCGCGGCGTGTTCTGTTGTGTCGTCGATGACCGACTACGCAAGCCTTACACAATCGCCGGACTCCTTGATGTGCAAGAACCACAAAATGCCTTGCCATCGTGGTCTTACGACGCATAAGCGTGGTATGTGACGTGGATGTGATTGCGGCGGCAGAACGCGAGAGGGATGGGACGTGTGTGGCGTGTGTTAACTTTGGCAGCGGGTGTGCAAGGACATGGTGCATGAGAAGTATTACGCACCATCTTTGGTAAAGCGAAGGCTGCACACACCGTTGCAAGACGGCAAGCGACGTGTGGCCTCAGGACGGTGCAAGCCGGACGACCGTCTGTTGCGGGCAGGACGTGTGTACAGCGGAGTGAGAGCTCATAAAACCCGTCGGGCATTGCCTTTCGGGGGCGATGGTGCCAAACGCGTAGCCTTGGCGCCATGCTATGGGTGGGAGAGACGAGAGTGTGCCTGTGGGTTGCTGTTTGTCAGTCCTGGAATTTGACAGTGTCTACATTACGTTTGAAGCAATTTGGAAAAAATCTTGAGGATGCCTACAGGGGCCGACAGCCGACCCTGCATCTCTAATCATTGTTTTGAGTGGTCCCGTAATTGCCGGGGAGCCCTAGTGGCAAGCCAGTGGTGCTTGCCGGGGCGACACAGCGAGAGCTTTCGGACCCCCGTGCAAGTGTGACGCGCGCGCAGCGGTGGCGCCGCGCCGCACACCGCTGCACAGGAGACGGAGCGGGAAAGTAGCGAGTAGTGGGGGCCGTCGCAGGTCCCCAATATTTTTGAGTCGTCTGGCTTCGAAACGCCAAGCTTGTTGGCGTTTGCTTTATATTTGCGCAGGACATGGAGAAGGTGCAGTGCGGTAGCAAGTGGGCGGGCGAGGGGCGTGCGGGGACATCCCTACCGCGGTGGGTGCGGCTTTGATAAGTTAGGCTATGCCAAGGGTGGGGCGGGAAGAAGTCGGCCGTTGTGAGCCATGAAGCAAGAGGTAATAAGCTGGAGGAGGCATGCTGGGCTGACAAAGGAGAGCGGAAGTGCGCTTGCGCAGGAAGGCAATACGGTGCAGGGCTCAGGCGCAGTGCGGGTCTTTTCATCTTTTGTCACGCATCCGCTGGACCAGTCATGGAGAAGGCGCGCGCTAATGGAGCGCATCTGGAATGTAACATTACTGGCAGAATGGCTTTTGGTGCCAAACTGGGTGTGACGATGACGACGGCAGCGGGTGACGGCACGTTAAGCAGCAGCGGCGTGCGCGATACACCATCTCTACTGTGTGTATTGCACGACTCCAGTAAGCCACGACCGCAGCATATACATGGAATATCGTAGGATGCACAGCACGTAACTAAACTTTACATTGCGCGACGAGTGCACCCGTGACAAGAACGGAGCAGCGCCTCCAAAACTATCCGAAACTCTGCACCCTAGAATCTGGTATATAGCTAGCTCAATTAAATTGTTTCACTTATTAAATTATCCGTCGAACGCTCAGGGACACGACGTGGAATCCTAGCTTGAGTTCTTGCCCTTCCTAATTCAGCGCACACGCCGCGTTCAACCATCAACAAATAACGTGGACATAACTTGAGCATTCCTTAAGGCGGGCCATGGCGGCTGCCGGGGCCAGCGCCGTCACGGTTCGCGCGCTCGTGCCCGGCGCTGACGTCGCGCTGATTGAGCGCGTGCTAAACGTTCATGACGCGCCGTCTAGCACGACATTTGTGTGCGTGGGCGACGAGATCAGCACGGAGGGTCAGGAGGGCTTCCTGCGCGGCCACGGCACGCAGGTCGTCGACGGCAAGCTCGTCGCGACCGTGTGTGGCGTGGTGGAGCGCGTGAATAAGCTCATCTACGTCAAGACACTCAACAGCCGTTACAACGCTGAGCAGGGCGACGTGGTGGTGGGCCGCGTGGCGGACCTGGCGGGCAAGGCCTGGCGGGTGGACCTCAAGTCGCGGCAGGAAGCTAAACTGCTTCTGTCAGCGGTGCATCTGCCAGGTGGCATCCAGCGACGCCGCAATGCCGAGGACGAGCTGAACATGCGGTCCTTTTTCCGCGAGGGTGAGCTCATCAGCGCCGAGGTGCAGTCCGTGCACGCCGACGGCAGTGTGGCGCTGCACACGCGCAGCGCCAAGTACGGCAAGCTGGTGTGCGGGCAGCTGCTGGAGGTGCCGCCCAACCTCATCAAGCGCCAGAAGCAGCACTTCCACACGCTCGAAGCGCTGGGCGTGGAGCTCATCATTGGCTGCAACGGCTTGGTCTGGGTGGCGCCGCTGCGGCCGGACCGCCTGGCGGCGGCGAACGCCGCCGCAGGCGGCGGCGCCGGCGAGGAAGACGAGGCGGCGGCGGCGCAGCCGCCGCCGCCGCCCAGCCGCACGCAGCTGGAGGTGGTGTGCCGCATGGCGAACGCCATCCGTGTGCTGACGCGGCTGTACATGCCCGTGTACCCGGCCTCCATCATGGCCACCTACGAGGCGGCGGTGGAGGGTGAGGTGGCGCTGGCCGACATGCTGGAGCCCGGCTTCCTGGAGGCGGTGGTGGCGCAGGAGGCGCAGCGGCGCAGCAGCGCCATGCAGGAGTGACTTGAAGCGTGCTGGTGGGGAGTAGGGCTGGGGATGGGGATGGCGGGAGGAGCAGGAGGGCCACGCGCCGGACGGGAGTCCCAGACAGCAGGCCAGAGGGTGGGTGGTGCAGATGCGGCTGCTGAAGCCTGTTCATGTGGCAGGGCGCAGACCTTGCCGGTGAGCTGCACGGGACATGGATGCAAGGAGGGACAGACATTGGCTGAGGCTGCGCATGGGCAATGGCCGGCACCTTGGTACAGAGGTCGCGTTGGCGCCTCTCGTTCGGAAAGCAGTGCTGTTGTGGAGTGATACGAGCCATGTGGAGTGCCGCGGTGAGCCGCACGTGTCGCATAGCGCTACATTGCGTCCCCGAGGTGGTTACGGGCGCTGAGGCCGGGCTGGGCGGCTAGTGAGCCTGCGCGTGGCTACGCATCTTTTGCTGGTGACCTTTTCCTGAATTCGCACGGTGTTGGCCCCAAATCAACAGCAACAGGTGTTTTGGTTGTCGCGAAGTGTCACCGAAGTAGGTGTGAAGACATACTCTTCTGGGCGTTAATCCGGGGCCCGGAAACCCGGCGCGTGCTTAATCCCTGTCGCCAGATACAGTGAAGCAACACGTGATTTAGCGCATGTCCGTAACGTGATGGACGCCTGCAGCGAATTAGCCATGGCAGACGCATCAGCTGCAGGGCCTGTGGTGCAGCAGGGACTCAGATACGGGGCCCTGCGTGCGCCCGGGAGGCAGCCTCAGGCCTGCATCGCCCGCCTTCCGCCTGACGGTGGCCCAAGCAACTCGTTAGGGTACCCACGACGTGACAGCCTGCAAACCGAAATTTACCCTACCCGGCGCCCGTCAGCTACGTCAGCAGCACCCGCTTCAGCTTAAACCGCACGCTGCAACGCGGGCCTCTGACCAGCTGCAACAGTCATTAGCACAGCCAGGCAGGTTTGCCCATGAAACCCGACTCCCGGCGGCGGCGGCGGCCCAGGGCCTGGCGCCCTGGCGGCAGCTCAGGGCCCGGCGGCCGCGGCGGCGGCCCGGTGCCTGGCGGGAGTGGTGGCCACGGCTCCTGTCATGGGCCTGACAGCAGGTGCATGTACGGAGCGGAGGGGGCGGGCAAGGCCACGTAGAAGTGGAAAGCGCGACGCCGCCCAAAAGGCGGCGCCGGCGCGCAGGTTGAGATCTGCTTATGTCGTCGTTGCGGTATTTGCTTGCAAGCATTCAGAAGTTGGTTTGACTGGATGTGTCTGGGTTCTGTGGCAGTGTGCTTGCGCTTGATAGCTGGATGCAACTGCACACATGGCGGGCGGTGCTGTACACACCGAATCCACCTTCGTCTGGGATATGAGCTGATGAGGCATTTCCGAGCCTTCGGCCTGAGACTTGTGCACGTGGTGTGGGCTCAGCCCACCTCATCGAAGGACCAACTCACGCGTCCCAAGAAAAGGCTATGCCGACGCTGGCACATCCATCCTGCACAGTGATCCCATGGAAAGAAGCTATGTTACAATTGGGAGCTTTGGCGTCATGATCCTGCAGCTTGCAGCCGTCACAGTAGTCACAGCGGCGCGCCAGCCGTCATGTCAAAGCGCTCGACCGTGCCCCGCTTTGATAGCACAAGTGTGCATGCAACAGCTGCTGTCAACAGCACGGCCCAAATGTTGCATCAGTGGCCACAACAGTATTCTAGCGCATGTCGGCAGCAGTAGCTATGTGTACTTCGCAGCGCTTGCCGGCGCACCGGGGCGCTCTCCACCTCACCTTAGGCCCCCCATTCACTTCTCAAGTACTCGTAAAACCTGCACCAAACAAACAGCTACTATTGAGCATCAAGAACTACTGCCTGCTCAGCTCAACTTGTCTGCTAGGTGATCACGCTCTCACGACAAAAAGACAGTGCGCACCCGCCAACTTCCATTTTTTCCTTTCGTTCAACTTTTGTCATCGCAAAGCCAGGTTGCCACAGCGTGCTGATGCAGCGCTTGCAACCAACTCAGTGTATCAAGCTTTTTTGTGCATGACATGTTGACATACAGACATACACTCAACTTAGGTACAGACACAAAAACACTTCATCCTTATGCCATGTCATCCATGGCCTCTCAACCCGCCCAGTACCCACCAACTCACCAACCAACGTGCGCCAGGGAGGCATTAGGTTCGCAATTAACGATCTCTCCCAGCCCCATAGGAGCGCCGCAGTCAACACCAACCAACATTATTATATAAGCTAGCCACTGCGTGGTGCAGCAACGGTGCGTGAAAGCCGGCCAAGTGGGATGGTATGTTGGAACATGTACAAGGGCGGTATGGATGGCACTCGCGCTTTTGCAACACGCAATAAGCTGTGACCATTGAAGGCCACAAGCAATTTGGCACAGCTCACGCTGCGCAGAATGGCGGTGAATAATGAAATAATGTTCATATTGATTACGCGCCATAGGGTGCGGTATTGCTGTCAATCAACGCTTTGGCGTTTTTTTTTTCACGGCTGTGCCCGATAACGCCGCGTGTGCCTGAGCCCGTGCCACGGCGAGCATGTGGCCGCCGTGTGCGGCGTGCCGGACCTTACTGCACCTCCAACACGGAGCGGGCCATCTTCCGCCCCCCAGCTGCTTGCTGCTTCTGCACCTGCTGCGTTTGCTGCACACCGCCAGCTGCGCCAGTCGCCGCCAGGTGTTGCCCAGGGCCCGCGACCGCCGCCGCATAGCTGGGGCAGCACTTGCCGCGGGGGTCGCGCAGCGCCACGACGCAGCTGCCGCCGCCGCACAGGTCTGCCAGCGTAGCACCCGCCGCGAGGTCCAGGCACACCTCGTGCTGACCCGCGGCGACCGCGCCGTGGCTGGGTGTCCGCAGCCTGAGGCCGCTGACGCGGAGCAGGTGGCCCTGCTGCCCCGGCTTCAGCTGGGTACCCTCGGTCCCGGCCTTGACGGCCACCCACTCGGTGGTGAGGTCCTTCTCAACGGCAACGTAGGGAGACGCGGAAGGAGAGGCGTCCGACTGTGCCGGCGTGCTGCGCAGCTTGGCGCCCAGCAGACTGCCGCTCAGCGCCTTGTTGGCAACCACCTCCACAGTGCCCAGCGCGTCCGCATGATCGCAGCCGTTCTGCAGCGCAGGAAGCAGCGAGGAGAGGGTCACGCCCGCACCACCTCCACGACACAAAAACTCAACTCGTTCAAGCCCCCAGTGTCTATCTCCCCGGCCATGATCACCGCTTGGAGTGCCCAGCTCGATGGCGCACCTGGCCGGGCGGCGCGGCAATGAGGTGCAGGCCGAAACAGAAGCGGGTGGAGCCGGGGCGGGAGGTGGGGCCGGGCAGCTGCTCCACAAGGGGGTTCAGCACGAACGGCGTGCCGTACGCCTTGCGCTCGCACTGCGCGACGGGTACAGGGTGGAGCATGGGGGTTAGAGACGCAGCGTGCATGTCCGGGGCCCACTTATAGCACACGACTGTTCACACATCTGCTGAAGGACCCATGTCACGGACAGCTCTGCCAACCCGCAGCGCCGCAGGCACACACCTGCTGATTGTGGCTGCCCAGGGAGAAGGGCCAGAACAGCGCCCGCAGGCGCCTGCCACCGTTGTGCGCGGCCTCCTCGTATACTGCGGACGACGTTGCCCGTTCGTCGTCCTCCTCGCCAGTGCCAAGCTGAGCAAGCGAGGCAGACGCCTCCTCGCTGTCGTCACGTGCAATGAGCGCATCACAGCTGTCGCCCCGGATCACCACCAGGCACTCATCGGCGCTGCCGCGGGCAGCCAGGATCTCCAGAGCGAGCTTCGCATCGCGATCTGCGTGCGAGGACCGAAGCGATAGCGGTTTTGGTGTTGGTAAGCGGGGGGCCGGGGGGCCGGCGGCGGGCGAGGTCATCACGACAGCCGAGCGAACGTATGATGGAGCTGGGCAGGCAGCGCAATGGTGTGAATGCGCGCCTGCTGCCATCCAGCTCCAGCCGCAGCAGCGCTTGGCACAGCAAGCTGGCATGCGGGTGCCCATGCATGATGCTACCCACATTCCGGCGGGCAAGCCGTGATGGTTGGCTTGATGTCGAACAGCGCACGGAAGTAGCGCGGCGAGGTGTCCTGTGGAGGCACGTGAGCGCACACGGTTTGATGGAAACGCGACATCGAGACGTGAGGCCAGCAGCTGCCGGAACTAGCGGGTCCTAAAGGTGCCGCAGGGCATGGTCCTGCTTTCCAGTCGCTGCGGCACCCGCGGATCCGCCCTGGGACTGCAGCTGCCGCCGGCGCCCACCCACCCACCCGCCCACCTGCATGCGTGAGCCCAGGGCCTTCATGGAGCTGGCGTCTGACACCGCCCCGCACACCGAGATGGCCACCCCCGTGCACGCCGCCGGCCGAAACGCGCGTGTCACACGAATGCCCCAGGACTCGGCTGCGCTGGTCAGCTCCGCCACCAGCAGCAGTTGAACCCGCTGGCACTCCGCCGCCGTGAAGCGGTACGGCGCGGCAGCTGGTGCTGGCTGGCCGGCGTCGGCGGGGAAACTGCGGATCGTGACGCACAGCGGCTTGCCTCCAGCCAACCTGAAATTTGAGAGTTGACGGTTGGTTCACGTTCAGAATGCCAGGAGCGCAGGAATGCCAGCTGGGGGTGCGCGCGCGTGGGCGTTCCGTCAAGTGTGGACGGTGAGAGCTCTACAACCTAGGACGCCGCTGAGCAGCAGGCCAAGCCAGGCCAAGCGACGACGCACACTGAACGCCTACGGTTGGCGCCGTTTTGTAGAGCCCTAAATTTGCCAGCAGCAAATCCTAGGCCTCCACATGCTGTTAGGAAACTTTTTACGCGCGCGGCTCGCAGTGTGGAAAAGGCACACGCCCACATCCTCCAAGCGGGATGTTGGACGAGCCGGCCGCGCCAGTTGCCAAACACGCCAGAGACCACATTTTATTTACTTACCCTGTCAACTCGTGTGCCGAAGAGTCGGGGGCTGCGCAAAAGAGTCGCGCCAGGCGCCAAACGTCAATTGTCTGGCACACGCCCGAAACACTTCCAAAGCAGTTGTATTATGGCTTTTAGACGCCCAAACATAGCTCAGGGCCTCGGGATTCAGCGATGCGGCCCCTCGGAACTGGTATTAGACTGGAAGCAACCTCCGGCGCCGAGTTCTCCTACCTGAAGCGACGCGACATTGCCCAGCCAATCCTAACAGGACTATCAGACCGAAGCAGCAGGCAGCAAATCGGCAGGCCATCACGCAAGCACAGTCTGACAGCAAAGCGAAGACTGGAGTGCACGCTGGTGGGGCGGCCGCGGTGACTTGGCGCCTCCTGGTCTGATCGAAAGTGAAGTTCAGGTATGATTAGTGCCCAGCGGGTGGCTTCCTGCTCAAGCAGTATGAGCACAACCGCTGACGATTGCAGGTGGGTCCGAGTTTCCCTCGATCGGTCGGGCCCGACGCCGGCAAACTCCCATGTACTCTGTCTATTTGCTGTAAATAAGGAAGCCAGGAAGGGGCAAACCTCAAACCTCCTCCGTTCAAACCAGCAGCTCAACGGCTCGCGGTGAACCTGCGAAATATGGAAACGACATTAGATCAACGCTACAAAGCATGCCGTGGAGTATTCTGGTGCGAGATCAGATGATTAGGAGCTGCCGGCCGTCGCCTGTGCATTTGAACACCGCACAGGTCAGTCCAAGACTTGCGGCTCGACGACGGCTGCAGCTGGGCACGCGGGTTTCACACGGCTGGTGGGCTGAGCCCAGAAATGCCCCCTCTTTGGGGCCCCTTTTCACCCATAGCAACACCTCCGAAAAGAATGCTGACCCGATAGTGGGCTATCCGGCTGGCTAGTCAGAATCCTCGTCAGAGGCGTTGCGTGATGTGTTTTGGGGCCTGCCGTACAGGGGGTGCAAAAACGTGTGTCTGGGGGCCTCCGGGCGCTGTCCGGGCCAAATCCTATAGCCCGATTCAGCCGCCGCTTTTTTGTAGGTACATACATAACAGTATCACTGGCCAATAGCGCTTGGTGTAAGACTAAAACATGGTAGTTGGGGCTTGAGTCGCGGAAATGACCAGAGCCCATATCACACAGGCGATGTTTTAGGCCCGGCTCTAGTGCCGTCGACTTGATTTCACCTATACATGTAATAATGATAGCTCTGGGCTAAATCGGTCGAGGTCTGGTGACCGCGACAGTACGCATTTCGACCTCGGCTCTCGCTCGATTTAGTGCCGGGGAACCTGTCAGAGACCTAATACATGCTCACATGTGATGTTTCGATGGTCTAGGTCCATGGACTCACGCAGTCCCTAGGGACTTGCCGGAGTAATACCCGCGTGCAGCTGGGCGGCCAAGTCGTACTTGTGTTGCTGCGCAGACCCAGTGACAAGGACCTTAAGGTACATCTCCCACGGGCAGGAGTGGAGAGAAACCTTACAAATTCAAGGCTGGACCGCCCGCCGTGTGCGCCGTGTGCGCGGCCACATTATTATCCCCCTCCCCCCGACCGCGGCCGGCTGCAAAATGAACTGCCATAACATGCACAAAGCATTAGTAGCAATGGTGCCTAACGCCATGCTTCGCCGAATCAACCACGGGCCTGGTCGCAGGCTTTCGTGGCACTTGAGTCATGTACGTATGCACGAAGCACGCAACCTTATGCGAAGCCCTTACCCCGCTTGCCCTTGGTGTACACTTTGCCCCGGCTGCCTCCATCCCATTCCTCGCCAATCTGCACGGCGGTGACACGGGTTAACCACACAGATTCAGGACGAGACACCATGTACTAAGCGCGCCAGAAAGGGTGCAGCGACTAACAGATACAGAGGGGTTTTACGGACATGCATCAAATGGCAAGTGGTCTGGAATTGACTTTCTGTCTGCTAGCACAAGACGCGCACATGGCTTTCGCCCCCTACGCTGCCGCTCCTTCACGACTTAGTCGGGGAGAACTCACCCGTTCGATGATAAACTTCTCGCCCTTGTTGCTGACCACCCGGCCGTCCAGGTAGCGCACCTGCGACCAAACAACAACAAGAGCCACACGTGCACGCCGGTCTGAGCAGTGATGACCATGCACAGAACTGAATGCATCTGGCAGGTGTAGCACATCGGTTCCGGCACAGGGTAGATAACGCCACGCCGTTGCGCGTCGCACGTGCCTGACGCGGTGGCCCCTTGCGCAACCACGCGCACCTTCTTCTGGCCCTCCGACTCCTTGCCTATGAAGGCGTCCGGCGCCGACACGCCCTTGGCCACTTTGCGTGGGTCCTTTGGCGCCGTCACCGGTCGAAGGTCAAACTTGCTCAGGATCTGCTTCTTGTTGTGCTCCTGCAGGTTGAAGATGACGAGGGGGCGTCAGGTGCAGCACCAAGCAGGCGCGTATGCGGGGTACGCGGTCAGGCCAGCTGTGTTGCCCGGCAGAGGCTGTCCAGCTGCGATCTGAGACAGGACAGGTGCGGTGCCTAGTGCGCACACCAAACTGTTACCGGCAGACCATACAGGTGCGGAAGGGCCCGGCCGGACGGTGCGAAAAACATCGCACCCCAGTGCACCTTGAGTAGCCGAGCCTGTTCCGCTTCAGCCGCCTCCCGGTCCCGCAGCTCCTCCCACTCCTCCGCCGCCTTTTCCAGGTCCGCCGGGCTGGCATCGAGCAACCACGCGGCCAGCGCCTGTTCCAGGCGTAGACAGCGCAAGTGATCGGCTGTGCCTTGATCCCCTAACACACCGCCCCTGGTTCGGTGCACCTTTCCCAGGGCCAGTCAGGCCGAGCCAGTCCATAGCCATAAAGAAAACCCGACGCAAGCGCCCCGACCCACCTCAGCATGCCCATGGTACTTGCGCTCCAGGGCGTACTGCAGGAAGCCATCCGGTACCGCACCCGAGCATAGCGCCGCAAGCTCCCGCACCACCGCCGCCGAGGCGCCGTTGCTGGTGCTGGTGCCGCTGCAGCCCGCTGCCGTGCCGTCTGGCGCCACATTCTCCCTTCCTCCATAGACGCGGTCTGTGCCCGCGCTGCTGCCCGTGCTGCCGCCGTCTTGCTCACGGCTGCCCGAGGTGTAGGAGCCAAGTGCCAGTCCCATGAGCTGGCTAGCTGCCGCCGAAACGGCTGCGGCAGTTGCATTGGAAGCCGCCGTTGATGCCAAAGAAGCAGCTTTGGCTGCTCTCCGTGCCTGTATGCACAGGCATGGGCGATGGGTGAATGTCAGAGAGGCAAGTAGAAACCAGGCCCCGACCTGTGGCACGCTCTCAATAGTGTCCCCGCATGCTTCCACCAGCAGCCTATCGAGTTGTTGGTTTTGCGGGTTGCGGATTTTGCAGCAGCAGCAAATGGCTCTTGCGTGCGTGCTCGGGTTGCCCCCTCTGTAACGCCGTAACTACATAGAGGAGCTCCAGGACCCGGCCACCCCCATAGGCATGATGCACCCCTTGAAGCAAGCAGACTCAAGGCAGCGCACCTCCTGCACGATCTCCGCTAGCTGCATGTGCCGCTCGCCCTCTGGCACGCTCTCGTAAGTGTCCCCGCAGGCTCCCACCAGCAACATATCGAGGTGCTCCAGGTTCTCTGCGGGAGCCCAGATGAGGGAGGGTCGCGTTGAGAGCAAATTAGAGCGGCCAAGTCCTGCAACGTGCAGTCGCTTCGCGGGCAGTGTGTTTAGAGGCAACAATGGGCCACGAGCGTGCGTCAGGTTCCGGGGATGACCTGGGTGTGCAAGGTCAAAACCCTGGACTGAGCGTGCGTGGCACACTCGCTGAGCAAGCGCTCACCTTGTAGCTCCTCATCGCCCTCGTCATCCACCATCGTATCAAGTACGCCAGCGGCATACTCTAGGACCGCTTCGTCTGTGCTTGTGGCTCCAAGCTTCGCTAAGAATGCGTTCAGGCGCGCTGTCAGGTCCACGTCTTGCGCCATCGCTAGTTGGTTACAGCAGTAGTTTTATTTAGTATCCTATTAGTTAGATATGTCGGTGCAGGGCGTTACCGCTGCTAGGGCCAAATTTGTCGGGTCAAATTGTTCCTCGGTCTGAGTGATACAACCTGATACAAGGTAAACAATCTATTTGACATGTCGAGATACAGCTCATTGGTGTAAATGGTTTAGATGATGAGGGCCGACGGTCAAAGCTTAAATCCAGGGCACGCTGCAAATCCCGCAAAGACACGTCGTCACCCTTCCACGGTTCCAGCCCCCCCCCCCCCCCCCCCCCCCACACACACACAAACACTGCTAACTCACCACGACTGCCAACAGCAACCTAGCGAAACACAACAGCCCTTGAACATTTGAATGCCCTGTAAGCAGCTAAACTGCAGCGTGCCAGGCTTCCTGCCTTCCTGCCTGCCAGCAAAGCCCCAAAGCCAGAACATTCCTCAGACTCAGATTGAGTGCGACACTGCGACACGCAAAACACGCACGGTAACGTGCTCGCGGTGCCAGCGTACTTATAGCTACCTCACTAGCGGTCACAATTGCACCTGGGGCTCGTCCCCAACCCCATTCATCAACACTTTTGCCGCCAGGGTGCCTCCGCAGGCCTGCTCCTTCGCTGCGCAACCCTTGATTGTTGCCTCCACCGCATTCAGCCTTGCAGCTGCCTGCCGGCTGCCACGCCGCGCCTCTGCAGCCACCGATGACAGGACGTCAAGCCCGTGCTCCTGTTCTGCTATAGTTGCAGCCAGTGCTGACACCTGGCCTCGCACTTCACGCAGCCCCTGTTGCAGTCGCTGTACCTCCTGCTGCTGCAGGTGGATGCCGCATACCGCTGCCCCAGCTCCACCTGGGCTTGCCGCTTCCACCTTGCCCTGAGCCGCCGCTGGATCCCGTGCGGGTGATGCCGTGTCAACATTCTCATCTGCCCTGGGAGATTGTTTGCCGCCGCCGCCGCCAGCACAAGCAGCAGAAGCAGGAGCGAAATCACCGCCCTGCTCGATGTCGCTGGTCTCTTGCAGAGGCGAAGCCGCCGCCGGCGCAGGGCCGCAGCCACTCGCGGCCACCTCGCCCAGCTGCAGCTCCAGCTCCTCCTGGCGCTGCTCCAAAGCCTGCGGTTGTATGTGTGTGCAGGGCGAGAGAGCTGAGCTTTGAGAAACATATCCAAGCATTACATATAGATTGGGCAAGTCACACTGAGGCGGTCTTGGTGCCTCGTGCCAAACCACCTCCCCAAGTTGCGGCGCCCAAAACCCTCCGCCACCATGTATCCATCCGACTTACCCGCAGTCTGTGCGCCATGACATCCAGGCTCTGTGTGGTATAGTCGGCCGCACGCGACACATCCTCCAGTCCACACAGCGCATCGGCCGTCATTGCCTCCACAGCTGCCAGTCGCCCCAGCACAAGCACCTGCTTTGCCTCCGCCTCCGCCTCCGCCCCTGCGCCCACCCCTGCCGCTGTTTCCTGAGGCTGCACATGGGCAGTAGCAGCAAGACTGCCGGTGACGGTGTCTACACCAGTAGTGCTGCTTCTGCCGTTGCCGCTGCCGCTGCCGCTGCCGCTGCCGCTGCCGCTGCCGCTGCCGCTGCCGGGTTCGACACCGGGAGCCAATGTGGTGGCAGTGGCACTGCTGTCCGAGGTGGCGGTGGGCATGTCTGCGCCGTCGGCTGGTGTATGCGCACCTTGCGTGCTTGCGCGCAGGCCGCAACCAGGAACTTGCACAGGGTTGACCGAGTCTGTAATAAGGCACTGCTGATCCCCCTGCCCAATGGGTGCTGCGACCGGGGCGAAGGCTGGCGCCAAGGTCGCCGATGCCGCCTTGGCCGCTTCCGCAAGTGCCGCCGAGATCTCGGCCCGTGTCCGCTCCCCCTCCGCCGCGGCCGCCTCCGCCTGGGCCACAGCCGTCTGGGCGGCTGCCGTGGCCGCCCGCGTTGCCTCCGCCACCACCGCTTCCATGCGGCGCTGCAGGCACTGCTGCTGCTCCGCCAGTTGACGCATCTGCACCTCTAGGTGGACTGTGCTTATTCCGCAGGCTCCAGAGCTGCCGCGCCTTTCCACAGAACAACTCATTGCTGCAGGGACGGCCTGTTCTGCGTTTGGATCATGTGGTATCAGGTGTACTGGAGAGTCCGACATGTTATTTGAGCGCTTGAGATCAGTCGCCGGGGCTGGCTGCTGTGTATCCGGTGCCACAGCTGCAGTGGTAAGGTTCGCCTTCGGGGTTGCCGATGACTTCTCCTGCAGGTCACCACCAGCTGCGCGTGCTGCATTCTCTTCATCCTCCTCGGTGGCTGCAAGGGCTGCCACAACCGCGTGTGCGGCTTTGGCGGCGGACTTGGCTGCTGCCGCCTCGGCTTTGGCCGCGGCGGCGTCCGCGCGTGCGGTCACGGCCGCGGCGGTGGCGGTGGCCGCCTCCGTGCGGGCGTGGGCGGTGGCCTTGATGGCAGCCTCCAGGTCACGCTGCAGCTCGCGCAGCTGCCGCTCAAATGCAGACTGCCTGTGGCGCATGTCCCTTGCAAGCTCGGACATGCTCTCTGCCTGCAGTACATGTAGGCCGCGCAACATGGCCGATCAAGAGGCACGTAAGCCATGAGTCATAACCATCGCTAGGCTACCCTCGCTGCGGTCAAGTGCCAATTCAAAGCGCTGTTGCCTACCTCATGTGTCAAAGCGCCGCCCAGCATGCTGCGTGTCAGCGCCGTAGCCGCGCTCGCCGCAACCGCCGCGGCCGTGGGCGAGGCTGCCGGCTCCCGCGCCGCCTCCAGAGAGCGCACACGTGACCGCAGCACCTCCACCCGACGGCCCTGTGCCTCCACGCCAGTCTCGACCTTTTCCAGGCGCCCCAGCAGCACAGTCGCCAGTGTACCGCCGTCACTGCCAGCGTTACCACCAAGGCTGGCGTCAACGTCAAGAGCCAGCCTTGTACCTGAGCCAGGCGCCCAGTTGCCGCCTGCCTGACCGCGGCCTGTGCTTAGTGCAGACAGCGATGCGACAGAGCTCGTGCCCGACTCTTTCTGCCCTTTCCCAAGCAACAGCTGTGGCGCGCTTGCGCTTCCACCCATGCCCTCGCTTGAGGGCGCTTCCCGCAACAGCACATGTGGCGCCAGTGCTGCGCCGTAGAAAGGCACGGATGCGCGGCGCAGCCGGCCCGCGTGGCCCAGGCCCGATGCCGCGGCCAGCCCCAAGGAGGCGCCGGACAGATGCGATGGGCGTGGGGAGACCGCCACTGATGCGGCTGATCCCTCCTCCGGCCGTGGCGCGCAGCTCTGCTGGCGCCGGGCCTGCATGGACGCAGCTGTAAGCAGAGCCAGCTCGGCGCCGAGGCTGGCAGGACCCATCGAGCTGCTGCGGCGCTTGCTGGCGGCGGTGGGCAGGCTGGGAAGGTGGTTGTCCTGCGGGCGCTGGGCCGCCTTGGAGGGGGCGCAGCTGTAGGGCCGCAGGTCTGGCAGCTGAGGTGAGGAGGCGGCGTGGCGCAGCGGGCCCAGGTGGGGCATGAATGGCAGCTTCCCGTCCTGTAATGGGTGCGGCGCCACACGTGTCAAGGCTCGACTGCAAGCCGCAAGATTCTTCATACCCTTATATCGGCAATGGCATCCGCACATGGCGGGCACGCACCGGCGACTCGAGGTAGGGGCAGGGGTAGGCAACCAGCGAATTGACAGACGCCTCCGACCCCAGCTTCATCTCCTCCGAAACCTGCTGGCGCGCTTTTCCTCCGGTAATTGACAGCGCCTGCGGTTGGCCATTCCTCCGGACCTTGGTGCCACACCCTTGCAGCGCTTTGCGCGCGGCAGTAGGGCTTGTGGTGGCAGTAGCTGCCCAGGCGGGCAGGCTGGCGTCACTGCCTTCCTCCAGGAGCGGGTGGAAGTCACGCTGCACAGGCGGCTCGCGAGGGACCCATCCGCCAACGCTGCAGCTGTGGGATTGCAGCTTGTGCTCCCGCGCCTGCTGGCAAGACGAGTTCGCAAGAGGTGATTTGAAGGCCAGCGCCAGAGCCACCGTGCAGAGCCACCCGCCCGCCCTTATCTACCTCACCTCTAGTTGCTGCAGTGCGGTCGCCTCCGCCGCCTGCTCGGCCGCCGTGAGCGGCCATAGCAGCTGCATCCCCTCCTCCGTCTCTACGGGTTGCATCTGCGCACGCGAGTTGCCGCCTGTGCGCTGCTGCAGGGCCAGGGCGGCCTCGTGCTGCTGCTGCCTCGCGCGCAGCCGCACTAGCTGCTGCCGACGCAGCGCTGCGCCGTGTCTCCCCGCCGCCGCCACCAGCACCGCCGGAGGCACGTCGACCTCCGCAGTTAGCGCAGCAAAAGCATGCACAAAATCCGCATAACTCAGCGCAGCTGCAGGCACAGCGCTGTGACCTGCTGCGACGCTTTCCGCTGGCACCGCTAGCCCCCCGCCGCCGCGGTGCACGGCGTGCAGGCGGTGCAGCAGCGCTCCGCCCAGGGGCCCACCATGGCTGAGGGGCAGGCCCAGGTCACTGGACAACTCCATCCATTGGGCGACACCCATGCGGAGCTGGGGGGCGGGCCGTGCGACAGAGTGCGAGTGCGAATCCATGTACTGGTCCAGGCATGCGCCCGGCCCACCAGCAAGGGACAGAAGGGTGCTTGCAGCCGCACTGCTGCGGCAGCCCACGCCGCCTGAGCCGGCGGCATGCAGGCGCGCCTCATCCAGCCACTCCGCCCCTCGCGTGTAAGCAGCAAAGGCGATGCGCAAGGCCGCAGCCAGGCCACGGCGCGGCAGGCCAGTTTCGATAGGCGAAGAGGCCAATCGGGCCAAGTCAATCGATGGCGTCGACGCGGACGTCATCGCAGGCCCAACGCCACCTGGTGTCACCACAAGATTGATATAAGCTCAAATCCAGGTCGCTGCTTCAGCTGCAAACGGGTCGGCCGACGTTGTGAAAAGGGAGCTCTGCTTCAGTCACGCATGTCGATTGCAGGTAAGTGCTTCTGACTTCGAGCGTGAGTAACGGATAACTTCATGCCTTGGTGGAAATTAAGTGACATGGTAGGCATCGCCGCTCCAACGGCTGGCAAGGAGGAGAGGCCAGCCCGGGATGACTAGGACCCATGATGGGTTTTGCAGTACGCGGTTTTGGCGCGATTGGAAATTGCGCATTCGAATAATTTGCATTTATAACATGAATGGGATGAAATCCGAAGGGCAAAGCTGCGGAAGCGCCCTTGCGATGGCGGGGGCAAGTTACCGATGACACCGGGCAAGCAAGATCATGCTGCGAAGGTTAGGCGGGCTGAAGTTCTGAGGACACTCCGCGCAATGAGCGCTGGGAGCTGCTGGGACACAGGGGGCCGTATGTATGCGGGGGGGGGGGAGGAGGGGGCACTTCCGCATTTGGTGTTGGACCCCTGGTGGGGCAGGAGGGAGGGGGGAAGCGCGCGCGGAAACGGACGTGGCACGGTTGCGTGCGCTTCGGGGGCCAATAGTAGCGAGATTATACGGGGCTTCCCTGTGCGTCAGCAATATGAAGCGCGCGAATACTATAAACAAGCAGCTGGACCCCTATATCCGTGAGCTCATACGCGAACAGTTTCGATCTCTGTCCTTCACTTGAATGACTCTCCTGGAATGGGATTGACTAGGTTTCTAATTACTGGTGGAGCTGCTTGCATCATCACGGTAGGAGCCAGCATGTTCAGGGCCCGCGCAAGCGACATCCTTCATCGTTTGCTCGCGCGTGGTTTGCGCAGGCGCTGCGCACTGATGTTTCCGAACTGAAGAACGCCAAGGAGCTTATGCTTACGGGTGGATTCCTTCTAATAGTTCTGGTGAGGCAGGGAGCGGGTGATGGAAAGAGAATGGCGTGGAAGGTCTCAAGGCAACTTTGCGCTGACTATGCTGGTGTTCATGCGCGCAGGGCCTCATCAGTTACGGCAGGTCAGACCCAAAGCACAACGACTACAAGCCGGACAGGAAGCGTCAGCACGAGCACGTCCACACCGCTGCGTGTGGCGAGAAGTGCGGCAAGGCGGAGTGAAGCCGGTGCTCCACCTGCACAGCTGCGCTGGCCAGAGCCCCCGCTCAAGTAGCTAAAGACAGTGCAGCCACAGGAGGCACCGCACCAGGCGTTGCGTCCTGCAGCAGGCGTGAGCCTGCCCGGAGGGGCGCGTCAAACAAGGGCGCCGCCTGCCAATTGTAGCCAGTAGGCTGTTTGCACGGCTACGCAGTCGTGGCCGCCGCGCCGCCCGGCGCAATGGCGCCCAGCAGTGACGTGGCCTCAGAGCACTCGGGGGAGGCCACCAGCAGCAGCGGCCGCTTGGAGCGGCGGCGGCAGGGATCAGGGCTGACGCAGGGTCAGGGCAAGGAGCTAGCGAAGGAGCAGCACCCACAGCAGCAGCAGGTGGAGCCGTCCGTGGACCGCGGCAAGCCGGTAGTGTCGCAGGTGGGCCGGCTGGGCGCGGCGTACTGGACGTGGGTGCACGAGCCGGAGCCGGGGCAGCCGCTCTTCTTCGGCAGCCCGCTGGTGGAAGCGTGCAGCAAGACGCCCTGGTGGGTGGTGCCGCTGCTGTGGCTGCCGCTGTTCAGCTACTGCCTGGGCCTATCGGTGGTGGCACATGGCCTGCCGCTGCCGTCCGCGGTGTCACTGGTGCTGGTGGGCGTGGTGGGCTGGCAGCTGCTGGAGTATCTCATCCATCGCTTCATATTCCACGCCGAGCTCAACTCGCCGCTGGGCATCACCTTCCACTTTCTGTTCCACGGCTGCCATCACAAGTACCCCATGGACAAGCTGCGCCTGGTGTTCCCGCCCGTGCCGGCGGCCGTGGTGGTGGGGAGCGTGTGGGCGGCGCTGGTGACGGCGCTGCCGTACCCGGTGGCGCTGGCGGTGTTTGCTGGGATGGGGTACGGGTACGTGGCGTACGACGTGCTGCACTTCATGATGCACCACGTGCCCAGCACTGCGCTTCCGGGGCCGCTGCTGCGCGACCTAAAGAGGCGGCACATGCACCACCATTACAAGGACCACAGCAAGGGCTACGGCATCAGCTCGGTGCTGTTCGACGTCCTTCTGTGCACGCAATCAGGCGTGTAGTTCACGTGGGTTGCAGCTGCTGGTTTGGTCGGGTGCAGTTGCATGGTTTGTGTCGCTTGAGAAAAGCAGGTCCGGACCGCTGCATGTGACAGCTGTGCGATGGTTCTGGTCAGACGGCTAGGGATAGCGAGGTCCACGGAGCGTGCGATTCTGGGGGCGTAACGTGTGTGCACAGGGAGCGCTTTGTGCGCAGAAACAATGCACGGTTGTATAAGGTCGGCAGCCAACTGGGGGGAGGGCGGTTTCCCTTCGGGCCGGAGATGGTCCCTCTTGACCTGGGTGCGGGGCACCCTTGCTTGGTCGGATTGTCCCTGTATGTAATGTCGCATTCATAGGGAGTGATCGAACCGCGCTTGCATACCGTATGCTGTTTTGCCTACAACTACACAAGGTAGTGCTTATGTTACAGCTGTGGGGAGACTTCTGCCCCAGGCCCGAAACACGGCCGCTGAGCCTCTTTGGACTGGCGAGAGTGTGCTCAGGCTAGCCGGTTGGTCAGGTGTAATGTGCACAATTGCTGACGCACCGGCTGAAGCACCGCAGCAGGCTGGGCTCGAATACCTCATTAATGAAGCGCTAGAAAACGCGCTCAATCACACAATTGGTTGTTGGCATGCGTCGTTGTGTATGTGGATGGAGGAGAGGAGGGGCAAGAGGAGGGGACGGCAAGCAGCGCGCACCTGCAGGTTGTGAGAGGAGATGGCAAAAGCTGATGGCGGTGAAGGTCCATACTGTCACGGGAAACATCGCTGCGAAGCGGGCGGCAGGCGTAGCAGGTGGTGGCGGTGGGCCAGGCTGTGGTGACGGGGACCTGGCACCCGGCATCCGGACATCGGCACTCGGATTGATTTGCAATAGACACTTGCACTCCCTTTCCCTCTAGACCACACACACTTATCACTTCTCACTGCTGTTATTGAGAGGCTACGCGCAGCTATGCTTGTTCAATCGCGTGCCCTGCCTGGGCGCCAGGTTTGCGCCCACTCGGCCCGCACTCTGAGGCCGCTGCGCCTCGCACCTCGCTCTCTGGCAGACGCACCTCGTCAGTCGGTCGATCCTCTTGCGAACAAGCCGCGCGCAGCGGGGCCCACCGCTGGTTCTGTTTACCCGGTAAGTGTATCAAACGACCGGCTTGAGCCGCAATAAGTCTACCAAACATATAAACTCTAGATGGCGCACACAAGCGCCACCAGCGACAAACAAAAACGTGCAGCATCGGCTGGAGATGACAGTCGAGTGCCGGGCAACACCCGTCCCGTCTGGCTTTCTACAGATTTATACGCCAGAGGAGGTGGAGGCCATCCTTAATGCTAACAAGGAGAAGTTGGTCATCGTCATGTGCAAGGCAAGCAGGTCGCGCGTTTTGCCGGGTTGCTTCTTTATGGGCGCGCCTGTGTTGAACGTGCTCAGCCAGGCGCTGAATCTATAAGATGCAGACGCACATGTCTGTTCGGCCAGGATTTGATGAGCGCGTTTGAGCGACGTGCGTGGCGGGCCTATCCTGTCGAAAACGTAGCGCCTCTCCGCACCCCCTCGTCTCCGCAGGCGTCCCACTGCAAGCCCTGCAAGGCTTTCATGCCCAAGTACCAGCGCATGGCTGAGATTCTGACGGACTCGCTGCTGCTGGAGCTGACGGGAGACCAATCCCCGGAGACTAAGAAGCTCATGGTCTCGTGGGTGAGTGAGCTTTGTCGCGCTCGCTGTGCATGCTGTATACCGGTATGCCGTTCCCAGTCTTCCGACTACCATACACAGGGGAGTCCTCCACCCGACACGGCACGTGCTACCCGTGTCTCCTATTACGATATTTGACACTCCTCTGTGCTCCTGAATTGCGCCCCCATTCCGCACGGCGCTGCCTGACTGACTGCGAACCCGTTACTCGCGGACGCCACGCACACAGGGCATCAAGTCCACGCCCACCTTCCGCATGTACCGCAACGGCGAGGTGGTGGCCAGCGCCACTGGCGCGCGCGAGAACAAGGTGCTGCCAGTGCTGATCGAGGCGCTCAAGGATGGCGAGAAGGGCAAGAACATCAAGGCAGAGGACCTGGAGGCGCCCACCGAGGACGACGACGACGAGTAAACGGCCGGGCGTGTCGGTCGGGTTGTCCTGCGCGTAGGGTGAAAGGGGGACGGTGACGCGGCAGCGGGCTCTGGTGGAGCAGCCATTTTGTGCTTCGGCTGTCCGCCCGGGATGGTGGAGCGTTCTCCCCGCTGCGGGGAGGAAGGAGTGAGCGTTGGCGCTAACACAAGCGGCAATGGGGCCGCTGGAGTGACAGTTGGCATGGCGGCAGGGGACACGCGCAAATGACTGCAGGGAAAGCAGCTTTGCTGCTGGATGTCTCAATGGCTTGGGCCGCTGCGCGCGCAAGCGGGCGACATGCGTACGCCGGACTGCCA
Source organism: Chlamydomonas schloesseri (assembly GCA_016834595.1). Classification (NCBI taxonomy): domain Eukaryota; kingdom Viridiplantae; phylum Chlorophyta; class Chlorophyceae; order Chlamydomonadales; family Chlamydomonadaceae; genus Chlamydomonas; species Chlamydomonas schloesseri. Next base: position 2,823,781 of record JAEHOD010000003.1, read on the forward strand.
GAGGTACGGCTGGCGGTTGCGGATGCGGAAACCCACGAAGCGGGGGCACTGACAAGGTCATTTGCTTAAATCGTCGACGCATGCCAGTGTGATGGAAGGGCGAGTGGGTGAGAGAGAGAAAGCACAAGGTAGCCTGTTCGCCACGGTTTTGGAGTGTGTGACGTGTCGAGTAGACGGATGACTGCTTTGCATGGCTGGAAGCGAAGGATTTTTTGTGGAGTGCTCGTGTGACGCCCGGCTGACGGCTGCATGGTGGTGGGGTGGGGGCTGGCCCCCCACTGCCCCCGCGCGGCGCACCATATCCGGTTGCTATCGTGCATTCGTGCCTTGCCCCGTCAAGGCACCATGCATGCACACGTATTCAGTTCCCATTTCCCAATGAGGGCTGTGTCAAAGGATGGAAAGTGGAATAAAGGATGGCGCTGCAATTGCGGTTGCCGAATAAAGCTTTGTCTGGTTGTTTGCCAGCTTCCTGCCAGCCTGTAACACGGCCTGCTTGCTGCTCTCCACGTATCATGTTGCGAAACAGTGCGTGACTCCGTGTGCATGATAATATGGGGGGCTTCGGACACTACCGGGAACTTGCCTTCTTGCCCCTTGCCAACTCCATGAGTGCATGATAATATGATACGAATTTACAGCCTATAGCACACGTTGCAGGGAATCCTCGACACTATGCGAGGTTCCTTGTGCCCAAGCTTGTTTCTAGCACCTGTGACTTCCATACACGATTGCGTCCAGGCGCGCTACATACTTGATAACGCCTACCTGCTAGAAGAGAACGTAAGCCAAGGGCTGCCGGGGACACCGGTAGCCCTGTGCGACACTGTCGCTTGTTGCATGCAGAACTGCCCAACCCATCTGAGCCAAACGCCTGCAATAACCCCCTTAAACGGCACCGCCCTCTCTACAGCACCCGCTTGTCCCTCACTCCTGCTCCAAGCCACCGCATAAGCCTACAACCCCCCCCCCCAAACGCCTGAGTCCAGCTCAATGAGGCCGGTGGCGGCCTTGGGGTTGCTGGAACACAACCACAAGTGTATGCATCCGCAAAGACCCTACATCAAGACCGTAGCTTTTGCAAATCACGCTGCGCAGCACGCGCCGACGCTTCACGGTGCCGCTGCGCTTCTGCACATGTGTAACTCCACGCGCCCACGCCCTGCGGCTGCTCTTAGCGGTACAGCGACTCGGTGCGCAGGTTAGTGGCGATCTCCGTCTCCCACTTGTCGCCGTTCTCCAGCAGCTTCTGCTTGTCGTACAGCAGCTCCTGCGATGGGCGGGAATGCAACCAGGTGTGGACAGTCATAGAAAGGGTATTTGTTACAGAGTCCAGCGTAGCTGGTATCCATGCAACCCTGGCAGAAACCGGTCGGATGGTCGACCATCACCAGTTGGGTCTACCGCTAGCCCGAACCCTCATCATGTCACCCGAACCGCATGTCAGCATAGGCACTCGATCCTGTCGCGACGAATCCGATTAAGTCAACCAAAGTGCAAACTCCGCATGGAACGCAGTGAAACCTCTATGCCCGGAATTCCGGGGGTCAATCCGGGAATGGGGGTCAACCCGGGATATCTACCACATGCCAGGCCAAAAGCCACACTGCAGTGCTCAGTCGAACCCTCAACGGCCTCCGCGGTCCCGGAACACCCGTCCCAGCACAGCCCTCCAGGTCCCTGGGCCAACCCAGCCCGCCGAGCCCGCCCCCACCTCGCGGGTCTCCGTGGAGAACTCAAAGTTCGGCCCCTCCACGATGGCGTCCACGGGGCAGGCCTCCTGGCAGAAGCCGCAGTAGATGCACTTGGTCATGTCGATGTCGTACCTACAGCCGCAGACAGACAGGCGGTAGGCGGCGACGAGGGGTGTCGGCTCTGTACTTCGGAAAGAGGCTGCTGAGGCCCCGAGGAGTTGCGGGTGTGCCCCGCTGCAGGCCCAATACACCTTTTCACACGTACGCACGCACGCACGCACCGGGTGGTCCTGCGGCTGCCGTCCTCGCGCTCCTCCGCCTCGATGGTGATGGCCTGGGCGGGGCAGATCTACACAGGCAGAGGAGTACAACAACAAGGGTTTCAGCGAGGAGGTCGCGATAAAATTAATGTTGACCCGGCAATCCTAAAAGAACCGTTGGTAGGCGCCACACTGTCGCACCGAGCCACGCACATCAACCCTATCGGCGACAGCGTGACCAGGAGCATGTGCATGAGCCGTGACATGCGCAGCCATCCTGCCCCGCATGTGCCTTGAGAGCCGCGCTCCACCCAGCTGCTCTCACCGCCTCGCACAGCTTGCAGGCAATGCAGCGCTCCTCGCCGGTAGGGTAGCGGCGCAGCGCGTGCTCGCCGCGGAAGCGCGGGCTGAGCTGGCCCTTCTCGAAGGGGTACATGATCTGTGCAGCGGCCAAGCGCCGAGAGCGGCCATCAGTGTGCGCAGGCCATGCGCTCCCCTTGCTTCCAACGTCTGATTTAGAATAGTGCCGCTTCCCCCCCCCCCCCACATGCTTCTATTCCCTGCCTATGGCCTAATAAGACCCTAGACGCCGGAGTGCCGTATGCGGAGGATAGCACCATCCCCTGCCACCCGGCTTCCCCCAGAGGGCCGCGCCCAGCTGCCCAGACACCTTTAGCCCACGCCGAAAGCGCCTTCAACAAGCCACCGATACCGCGGCAGATGCAGTTGGTATTCGCAAAGTGCTATACGAGCAGGTACATCCAGCACTTCTGTTGCCGCTGCAGCGATTGCACCAGTCGCGGCATCCCTGGTAAGAGCCTGGGCGCGCCACGCCACGCGGTGGCGTGGCCCGCCCCTTCCCCCCCTTCCTCCCTCAAAGCCTGACCCCGCCCGTTTCCAATACCTACCGTGACCTTCTTGTCAAAGAAGGCGCCCAGCGTGTACGCCATACCGCGCCACACGTCCGTCAGCAGCAGCATCGACGCGCTGTCGTCAAGCACTGCACGCGTGGGGGCATCACCGGTGCCAACGTGAGACTCCGAAGCCTCCCGTCAAGCACCGCGAGCGTAGTGTCAAAAGAAAGAAACCCCGATATACTCACCCTCCGCCAGGTTCTTCGGGGTGCGCTTGAAGGTGGGGTCGTTCTCCCAATCGCTGGCGTAGCGCTGGCGCTCAACTGCATTACAGAGCCATAACGACGTCAACTCAACCATATGGCGCAACCAGCCCATGCTCAGCTCCTCCTACGGGACCTACTCTGCTTCCATGCTCCTGACTCTCCCGGCCGGCGCTCCGTGCCCATGCAGCGCACGAGCTCGCCCATAGCGCCACAGTTAGTCGCCACGGGAGCCCATGACGTCAGCAGGCTCTGTGCCGCGCGACGAAGGAGCGGCATTTCTCTTCTCGCGCAAGCCCACTGCTACCAGTTGCCCAACCTGCTAAAAATGTTGTTGTTTGATATTAGGAAGGAGCACCAAGCGCAAACCTACGCAAGCCGGTTGGAAGACAAAACACACGATTTTGCGCGATGGGGCATTCGCAAAGAAGGACTGGTCATAGTACAATCTCCCCGCATTTGTCGTTCGCTCAGCGTAATATAATACGTAACATCATGCGACAAATCTCTCTCTCGTTGGCAGGGTCACTGCTCGGTCGGGCTTCAGCCGGTGCGCACGTCGCCGAGTTGAGCATAGTCAACCAAGCTGCGTCACTACAAGTATGTGAAGCATCTTGCTCCCCGAGATGCACGGGCGGGGGGCAGCAGGAGCGAAGCGGCACGCGGGTTGGGGCCGGCGCAACACCCACGACAGCGCCTGCCTCGGCCCTGCACGCCGGCTTCCAGCTCCAATCGCGGCGAAGCATACAGGGCTTCGCCCGGATTGCGGAGACTGAGGCAGGCATGTCCAAAATGAGCGGCTATTACGCGGGCGGGTTCTACATCAACAACGTGCAGGTGGGGGAGTGGGCGGATGGTTCTTTGGGGGGGGCCGGGGACAGATATCGTGAGCCTCCAAGGGGCAGGCACGGCTTCTGAGCGTGGGCACAATGCCGCTGGCGAGTGCGTGTGATGTTACACCAAATTTGCACGCGAAGCTCTGCGTGCCCTTGTTTCCGGCGCCGAGCAGGGCGCTGGCGCGGACTGCAGTATCATTTCTTGTCCAACCGTTTCTTTCTGCGCCTTGTCCCTGGCCTGCCCCGCCACGATCTCTCCCTCCCGCTCGCCCAGGTGCCCGGATCAGTGCTGGTGTCGCATGACATGTACTTCATGTGGCGCCCCCGCCGCATCTCTGAGGTTACGCCCGACAGCCTCATGTTGCTGGAGGTGCTCAAGCCCGCGCCCGAGGTGCTGGTGCTGGGCACGGGCGCCACGCCGCAGAAGCTGCCGCCGCCCGTACGCGAATACCTGCAGGTATATTCTTTGGTGGGAGGGCTGTGGCTACCATTCCAAACTAAACCATTGGGAGAGGACGTTAAGGTAGCACAGATGCCCGAGGTGCGCCAAAAGGCCTGGGGTGCGGCTGCGAGCGGGCTCCTGTTGGCACGCGGGCTCTGGCCGGTTGTGGGCAGGGCTGGGCTGGACAGTGGGGAGCGTTGAAGCGGTGTTGCGCTTTGGCCGCACAACTCGAGCCCGTGGACGCAGTCTTGGCTCTCCCTTGATCTTTCTCACCAACCACCACGACATCTGCCCCGCCACCGCCACCGCCACCGCCACTGCAGAAGCTGGGCATGCGTGTGGAGGTGTTGGACAGCCGCAACGCCACCGGCTACTTCAACGTGCTCAATGACGAGGGACGCGCCGTGGTGGGCGCGCTGCTGGTGGCGGATCCAGAGGCTCGCATGCCCGAGAACCTGCCGGAGCAGCAGGAGCCGCTGTGGGACCGTGCGCCGCTCATGCAGCGCAGCGGCACCATCTGAGGCGCTGAGGGGCGGATGCGTGAAGCGTGGGGCAGGGCGATGAGGATGGTGACGCGCGGCTGGTGCAGCGGAAAGTGCACAAGACAGGTGGCGAGGGAAGTGCGTGGGTGCTGGCGACCGTTGAACAAGTAAGGTGGTCCTCCCATACGGAGTTGGAGAGCTCGGGCACTGCATCGCTCTTCAGTATGAGGCATGCAGGAGGGCCCTGGCGTGGCGGCATCAACTGTAACGCGACCAACATTTCTGCATCCTTTAGGCTACATCGTCATCCCTTTGCATAACTGAGTGCTTGGCAGGGGTGCTAGGGAGCAACCATGTCCACGCAAAACAGGAGGCATCCACACGGTATCTACACAGCAGCTGCCTCGGTCACGTCCACAACGCGCATCTCCCATTTTCGCAACAGCAAGAAGCTCGGTACCCTCTGCATAGCACGGAGGGCATCACACCCAACAACTCACACCCTCCGTCCTTCTCTAATACCCTTGTCTTCAGATGTCTTCCTCATGCCTCCAGAACTTCTAACCCGCCACACGCACGTCTAACCAGATTTCCGCCCCCTGCCGTGGCCCCGGGGCCTGCTGCAGCGACGGCACTACCTCCTGCCGCAGGGCGTACACTGCCGCATGCACCTGGTCCGCCAGCTCGTCGAAAATCTCGAGATCCTCGTCGTCAAATGCACTCGGGTCATCCTCGTCGTCCTTGTCAACCCACACATCCACTAACAGGAACTGGAGGTGCGTCAGGCGCTCGCGGCACGTAAGCAAGTCCAGGAAGGGCGCTTGGAACAGTTGGAAGCCCTCGCCAAGTCCCACCTCCAGCCACTCCAGCCAGGTCCGCCCCATGCCGGGGTGCAGCACCAGCGTGCGCAGCTGGCGCATGGGCTGCAGCGGCTCGAGAGCGTCCACGAAGTGGGGCAGCAACACGCACTGCAGGTGTAGGTGCTGCAGGGGGGCAGGAGGCACGAAAGGACGTGTGGTGGGACATCGGGAGCACATGAGGGCATCGTCAGCCGTTGCCGATGTATTTCTTTACCCTTCAAGTGCGTGCCATGCAAAGTATACCGGTATGCGACAGGAGCTTTACAGTGTGGAAGCGCACGGCAGTGTCACGTCACACAACGTGTACGCGCATCAGCGCGCGCAAGACATTCATTGAACGCAAGTTTGCAATAAAGCGCTGGCAGCAACCCCCACCTCCAGCAGCGGCAGCGTGTCCGCCATGCAGCGCAGGTCAAGGTCGTGCACCGCCGTCAGCGACACATGCAGCCGCCGCAGGTGCGACAGGCCCACCGGCGTTCCTTGCGGCGGCGCTTGCGACGCGGCGGCACATCGAAGAACGCGCGCCAGCATCTCCAGCACCGACCTGTACTCAAAATCCAGCTCTGCGGGCGGCTCGATACACCTCATGTCGAGCTGGAAGGGCCGCCGCCAGACGCGGCTGCGAACACCCATCTCGCGGTCTGTCAGCGCGCCCGCACACCGGCTGTCTTTGGCCAGCAGCTTGAGCGCCCGCACCACCCCTTCGATCCGGGCCTGCAGGAATAGCAGACGGCGGTGCAACTTTTGCATCGACATCAGCCGGACACCGAAGTGTGCTAGCACTCTTCGTAATGCTTATAAGGCTTGAGGGCATCAGGTGACTAAGCAACATAATCCTTCACACCTACCTTGTCTCCGACGTCGGGCACATCCGGCGTCTGCGGCCGCTCCCGAGCCTGCAGCTCATGCAGGTGCAGCCGCTGGAGGCTGCGCGGCAGTGCCAATGCGTTCAGCACCGCCGCCTTGATGCGCCAGAGCCCCAGCCACGTCAGGTTGGGCGGCAGCGGCAGGCTGCCGGGCTGCAGCGGCGAAGCCACGTCCCCCAGGCTGCACACCACGAGCTCCGTCCGACCCGCCAGCTGCGAAACCTGTGTGGGGAGGCGCAGGGCAGTACAGCACCGCACAACGCAGCATCAAGACTCAAGCTTAAGGGGCTGTGATGATGCTACGCATAAAAACAGTGCAGCAACAAGCAGTGAGCTCCTCCCTAGTACCCAAATACAAGGAAGCGCTTCGGGCGGGCAGGCAAGTGGCATCACACAAAACGGCATGCAGTAACACAACTGCCCGCACCAGCTGGCGCTTTGCCGGGTCAAGATCCCACGACAGCAGGTGTAACACCGTCAGCTGCGGGCGCGGACCCAGCCAGCGCGCCAAGCTCGGCGCCGTACCTGCATATACATGACACAGCTTCAGGCATGTCAGGCCCCGCAGGCGACCAGCTGGAGGCTCCTGGCCCAGCCAGCGGCGTCAGAACGGGCTATTGCGCTTTGGCGCCTGGTGCTGGCAGCGGCAGCAGGCGCAGCTCCAGCGACCGCATGGAGGGAAGCCCCGCCACGGCTGACAGCAATGCGACCAGCTGTCGCTCGCTGGGGCGCACCTTCTGCACAACTTCCCATTCCAGGCTCAGGCTCTGGAGCCGGGAGCACAGCGCCAGCTGCAGTGCTGCCTGGTTGGGGTCGTAAACGCACTGCAGGGCCCAGTGCTGCAGGAAGAAGGCGCCGAGGTGGACTAGCGTAGGCACGCCCACTCCGGCCCTGCCGCTGCCTACGGCAGCTGCGGCTGGTGCCCCGCTCGCTGCCGCCGTGCCAGCCGCTGAGGCCCTGACGTACCGGCTGCTGACCCCGTTCTCGCGGCGCAAGTCGTAGCCAGGAAGCCGCAGGCTGGTCAGCCTCAACACGCAGGAGGTCAGTGCGGCAAGCACGGCGCCGTTCAGCGGCACGGCCTCCAGGCTGAGCCGGGTCAGGCAGGGGCCGGCCGCCGACGTGGAGGGGCCGGGGCGGCCCAACGCCTTGGAGAGTTGGAGATACGCAGCCTGTAGCAACATAGCCACGCAGCGGCATTCAGAGACGGCGAACGGCCATTACCTTAACAGACTGCGGCGTGCGTGGTGATCGCCTCGGGACACCAGTCCCGTCAGGTAGCGAGCCCGGTCCGCGCGAGACACTGCTTGCGGGCGGCGCACTGCCGCTCGGTCTACTGCAGGCATCTCACTAATAGTATATCCAGCACCTCCCAAATCAGCTCTTCAGCGGTCGCACGGGCCTGCACGGGCCCTTGAGCCGAGTTCATTCACCCGGTGCAGTGTCGATTAGGTACGCTACAGCATCAAAATATATTAACTCTTTCTGGAAGTTTTTCATAGGTAGGGTCGGCTCCGCGAGCTTGGGAGCTTGAGAGTTGCTTCATCGCATGCGCCGCACGATTGGCAGGTCCAGGACTTGAGGTCCTCGCGTGCGAGGCAAGCGTACATTGCATAAATCAACACACGTTAAATAGAATGAGCCCGTAGTGTTAGGGCTTGCACCGAAGCAACTACTCGGTCCGCTCACGCTCTCACTGTCGGTAGCACGCCAAGGGCCTGATGCCCAGGCTCATGACGCGACCAGGCGTCAGGCGATGCAGGCTATGACATTATTGCGCGTGTCAGCGCTAAACCTAACTATGCCCGCATGACCTTGGCACTTTGCACCTAGTAGCTGCGGTGGTACTACACAGCGGCACTGCGCTACGTACGGCAGTCTAGCGCGCGCGGGTTCTGCTCAAATCCGCCAGCACTACACCAGACGTTTGGTTCTTGATAACGGGCATCTTGCGACTGCTTTCGTCATTGATACTGCTCAGGACGCTGAGCCAGTACCCCCAAAGTGCGATGCCCAGTCTGTCCCTTCCACTTCCAGCCCGGAAAATGCATGCGTCGCAACTGTGGACACAAAATCCAAGCTAGACCTGCAGCCTACCAAACGCGCAAGTCAACCTGCACATGCCTCTTTACGACTTCACCAGACACCGACGCCGTGCCAGTCAGCGCCCCCTTTGGTCCAGCCCGTCATTGCACCGTGCAGTTCAAGCATGCGGGAACCTCTTGCGGGCGAGACTGGTTGCCACCGGCTTGGCTCCGGCCAGCCTGCCCAGCAGTTGACACGCTACCTGCCGCTATCTGCACCATGCTTGCCTGCAGGTGTTGTTGCTGCGATTGCTGCAGCTGCTGCTGGTTCTGTTGGAGCTGTGCCGCGGCGGCTAGTCGTTGAATGTCCATGGTGGGCGTTAAGATGGCCTGGGCGTGCATTGGCAGCATCTGTAGCTGGGGCGCTGCCGCTGCCACGCTGGCTGGGTCAGCGCCTAAAGGCGGCATCGCCGGCAGAGCACAGGCACTGGCAATTGTGCGCATGGGCGGGCAGGGCGAGTATTGCGCAGCCTGGGGCTCCTGGTACTGGCCTGACGCAACGGCGGGGAGCTGTAGTGCGCCTCCCGGCGCGGACACTGCAACCACTGCAGGCATTGCGCTGACCATGGCTAATGCTGGCGTCACCACGCCGAGTTGACAGTGCACGGCAGCGCCCGGTATGTGCTGGTGCTGCTGCGGTGACCACGTCGAACCCTGCTGCTGCTCCTCCACATGTGCAGGCTGCCACCATCGCTCCTGGCCCACATCAGTGCTGCTGCAGGCCGTCCGCGACTGCTGCTGTTGCTGTGATGGCAGCAGATCCACTGGCAGCGGTCTACCGATGCCGCGAGCGGCCTTGCTTGGCGAGCTGCCTCCAAACAGCGGCCCCTTCCGCAGCACACCGCCCGCTCCTGGAGGTGGTACCTTACACACCAGGCCCGTTGGCTGTGCTGCGCCTAGCACCGCTAGCTCCGCTGCCGCGCGCGCCGCAGGCTGGGCCTTGCTGACGCCCGCCAGCGGGGTCGCCGCTAGTGATGAAAGCAGGCTAGCTGCCGCCGCTGAGGTTACGTGCGAGGCAGGCGTTGCAAAGCTGTGCTCAGAGACGGGACCGGCACCGCTGGGCGGAGTAGACCGGGCGCCGGCGGCCGCTGCAGCACCGCCGTGTGCGCGCGACGGCGATATCGCCGCTGAGGGACTGACGCCGCCGTTCACAGTAGCGGCCAGCCCAGACAGCTGTTCCTCCATGACCTCCATGCGGTGCTGTGGACAGAGCCGCGCACAGTCGTTTTGGGTGCAGCAGCGCGTCAGATGCAGGCCGGCCGTCCATCAATCTGTCCTATTACTTCGCAATCACGTAGTTTGCTTTGTCCATCATAAGAGCACAAGTAGCCTGTTGCGACACTTCACTCACAGTCAAGTACTCCACGCTGGTTTCCAGCTTGGTCAGGCGCTTCAGGTACTTGTCCTCGTAGCTGGCCTGCGCACGCCGCTCCGCCTCCTCCACCAGCGCCGCCTCTCTGAGCTTGGCGATGTTCTGCTCGCGCGCCCGCAGCTCGTTGGCCTGTGCAGACCACAGTGCATGCCCTGGTTAGAAGCCCCCCGCAGCCATATCCAATGGCAGAGGTCGCATAGTAGCCTTGTGGTGTGCTGCCATGTTGCTGCCGTACTCGCTTCTAGAGTCCCAGCCTCACCCATTACTTCACCTGCTCGCCGTAGCGCGACTGCATGTCGCTGAACGCGCGCTGCCACTCGCGGCGGATGCTGCCACCCTCCGTGGCCATGTCCTTCTTCAGGTCCCCAAGCACCGCCCGCAGCGCCTCCACCTCTGCCCTCAGGTCGCCCCCTGCCTGCGGCGTGCTGGTTCCCAGGCAGCCGAGTGGCGTCCCCGCGCCCCCGAGGCTGCTCCGCGCTGTTCCGCCTGCGCACAAGCAGCAAAGGCGAAAATATGTGCCGCAGCCACGAGTACCAAAGGGCCAGAAGCGATGTCTATGCCCATGACGGCTCACCGGTGGGCGTGGACGGCACTGCCGGAGTGCTCGCGCCTGGCGCCGGCGACCCGGGCGAGGCCTGCACGCCGGCCTGTAGCTGCAGCAGCATTGCCACTTGCCGCGCCGTGGCCTCCTGCTGCTGCTTCAGCTCCGCCAGTGCGGCCGTGGTGGTGTCCAGCACTGTCATGACCGTGTCTGCGCTTTAGCCATGGTGCAAGCGAGCTGACTCTGGGGGGACGGTAAATACCCCATGCATGTGCATGCAAACGCTGCCCAGCCATCCGCTTGCACCCAGCCCTTGCACAAACAAGTCGTACCTGTCAGTCCTGCGCCGCTGGGCGCCTCGCTGGCACGCGCCGGCGCTGCCACCATTCGCGCCAGCTCTCCCTGAGTTTGATGCTGCCACTGCGTCAGGCCTGCCAGCTTTGAGGACAGCTCCGCACATTGCTGCGTTAGCGTGGCCACCGGCAGCTGCAGTAGCTGCACCTGGGAACAGGTAAAAACACATACATGAACGGCCGCGGCGCGTCACAAACGGGTATGACAGAAACGTGATGCTCACAGCTAGTGCGAGCTAGGGGCATAGAAGCCCATACTGGGCACGGCTGCTTCCCTGCGCAGGGCGTGGCTCTCACCTGCGCCTGCAGCTGTACCACCTGCTGCTCCAACACCACGGTGCCGCCCGCCGCCTGCTGTTGCTGCATCGCGTCCAGCCGGCTGGACACGGCGCGCGCCTCGGCGCTGGCCGCGGTCGCCACCGGCAGGGCGGGCGCCAGCTGGTCCACCTGCGCCCGCAGTGCCGCCAGCTCCGTGTGCAGCGCTTGCGTTGCGTGGCTGAGAGGACACGGTGGAAGATGATTGTCAGGAGATAGTTGATAAAGGCCAGCCCTATCAGTCACTGTCTACACCGCCAGATGTGATCCCGCGCCCTTCGGCACATCACACCTGCTTGCAGAGGCATCCGCCGTCACGGTGCGCGCAGCGCTGCTGCTCAGCAGCACCACCTGCTCCGACAGATCACGCAGCTGCGCGCCCAGGCCCCGCTGGTCCGACGACAGCCTACCCACGGTGTCCTGCGCGACATGGTTAGGCAGGCATGGTAAGCATCCAGCACACCATGGCCGACGCCACACATCCCAAGACGTGAGCTTTCCACATAACTCCCGCCTTTACCCATCGCTCGATCTCCAAAGCCAGGCCCTTGCACCTGCAAGGAGCGCTCGCCATCCTCAAGCCGCTCTAGCCGGCCGCGTGTATCCTTGCCACGCTCCTCTGCAAAGCCCACTCGCTCCTCCAGCTCGGACAGCGCGCGGTTGTGCTTGCCCGTCAGCTCCAGTGCCCGCTCCACCTGTGCGGATGGCAGCAGCCGTGCCAACACAGCCGTCATGAACAAAGCAGTGACCAATCTACATGCCTGCAGCTCAGCAGTGTGTGAGCATGGGCTGACGGTAGAACAAACCAACACAGGATACGGCAAGCGTGAGGCCAGCAGCCCCACCCCAAGCCATACCTGAGAGGCAGTCTCGATCTGGGCATGCGCGGTAGCATCCACAGCGCCCAGCCGCTCCTGTGCCATCCATCACAAGAACCCGTCATGAGCCGCAGATGAACAGCATAAATTACAATCGGTCCTTGCAGCCCGCGCCCAGGTGCTCACCGTGGCTGCCCGCATCTCGCTTTGCAGCTCCTGTATGGCGTTCTCGTGCTTCGTCAGCTGCATGGCTACCGTCGGCCCGGTTGTGGGCGCCCCCGTCCCGCCGCTAGCTGCACCCGCCCCTGCACCCGGGGCCAGTTGGCCAGGAACGGCATTCATAGACGTGCGCGGCAGCGCGCCCCTGGTGCCGGTGCTTGGCGTGCCGCCACCCGCTAGCGGCGTCCGCGCGCCTCCGCCCACCGCTGACGTAGGTCGTGCTGAGGATGGAGTGCCAGCAGGCCCCCGGGCTGCTGCAGGCGTGGTGGCCCCGCCGGGCGCGTTGCGGTAGGCGCTGAGGGGTGTGTCCGTGGACGCACGGATCGAGGCCGACGGGTTTAGTGGCGTGCTGCTGCCGCCGCCGCCCGCGGGGCCGCTGCTGGTGGGCACAGCCAGCAATAGCTCTAGCATTTCCTCATTCTGTCCATCTACCAGGTCCAGGGGCGTGTTGCCAGCCTTCAAATAGGAGGGATGCAACGTGTGCATAGGTTACCAAGCAACGGCTGGCGACAGGGCTGCGTGCTGGTGTGCTGCCCCAGTCCACGATGCGACTGTCACGTACGTCTTCGGCGTGGCGGACGCGCTCAGCTTGTAACCATCCCCAAAACCAGGTGCAACCTGGGGCTTACCTTATCCTTGGCATCAGTTCGCGCGCCGGCATCAATAAGCTTCGCAACCACCTCGATATGGCTGTTGCGCACAGCGAGGTGCAGTGGCGTCTGGCCGTCCCTGTTCTTCTGTTTTACCATCAACTTCCGGCCCGGCCCCGTAAGGAGCTCTACGACGCTTTCGACTGATCCCTGTACGAGTGTACGGTATGGCAGCGCCTGGGCGTGAGCGGTAGGCGCCCCCGGCCCCGGCAGAAACGCGCACCAGCAGGCCTGCGCGTACGGCTTCCTTTATGCAGTGATCCCACCTGCTCGGCTGCCAGATGCAGGGGCACAGACCCCGCGTTGTCTGTAACGTCATGAGGTGCGCCGTGCAGCAAGAGCTCCCTCACAAAGCCTGGGAGGCCCGCAGCCGCCGCGAGGTGGAGGGGCGTCGCACCCGACTGCAAGGAGAAGACAAGAGGGAAGTGTATGTTACACTATGAGGCATGTACATTGTACACAGTTGCTATCTACTATCGGTCGGGAACGTTGAGTATGCAGGAGACTGGCGCAAACAAGCTCCAACAAAGCTCCGGTCAATCGTGGCCATCCACGGTGCGTGGTGCCCGCTCCCTTACGCTGCCCTGTACTCCATACCAGGCATTATTTTCAATACCCACTGTGTTCTTGGCGGTGACGCAGGCGGAATAGAGCGATATGCAGCGCTTCAACCCGGCCAAGTTCCCCTTCTCGATCTCCTTGAATACATTCTGAGCCATGGCTACACTGTGGCTCAGGCTTACGCAAGATAACTAGAATCGGGGCACGGGACACGCACACAGCCGTGAGGGCGAAGGCCGAGGATGTGGGGAGGGCATTTTTGCTCTATTTAAAGATGAATTAAGTCAAAGAGGTGCAACTTGATGCAAATAGTACGTGATACAGTTGCACAGAAGCTCCTGGGTTTCTTCTGCTAATGAGCCGCATTGCCGACAGCTCTCTAAGCAAGCAGGCCCCCATCCCGCGCAACACTGTATTTGCACCTTGGCTAAATACTTTGCTATTGTGGTAGCCATGCGTATGCTCTCCATGCCGAAACTGCTGCACATGCAATCTGAACTTGATTTTGGGTTGCCGGGGTGGTATCGAGATGGGTAAAGCTCCAGTAGCTATCATCTCCCAAGCATGAGGTAATGGAATTGTAAAGCTGCGAAGTCAGGCACACGGCAGTCGCCCGTGCCGGTCGACATCTGCGGTGGAACAGGAAGGGTTTACGGAGCCGGGGCACGTACCGGGACTGTTCAGGCGCAGGTTCTGCTCAGGATCCTTGGGACTGTTGATTTTCACATGGCATGCTTGTCCGCGGACAGGGGAATGCGGTGGGCACACACGGTGGGCTCGGCGAAAGAGTCGTAGGCAGTCAAGTTCAGTTGGCATGTGTTTCGGTGGTGTCGAGCTGCGCAGAGCAGGCGAGGACGGGTCCGCGATTGGTGGCGTAGAGCCGCCTGTTGGTGTAGAGCCGCCTGATGATGGCTTCGGGCTGTGAGGAAATGGCGGCGATGGTGCATGTGTGACTGCAGGACGCGGCGCACTAACCGTGGCGTAGTGTGGAGGTGGCGCTTGCTAGGCTAGTGGCTGAGAGGGCTCGGGGGGGGGGGGGGTAGTTCATTCCAGAAACCAAAAGCGAAACGACCAAGAGAACCCAAACCAACCAGCCCAACCCAGAGCGCGGAGGTGGTATGGCCTTAACCTTTAGGTCTCGGGCGCCCTTGAGCCTTGGGTTGTGGTTACCAGCCCAAACTAAACCAAACCCAATGTATAAGAGCGAGGAGGTGAGCGTGGCCTAATATGGGAGAACGAGGAGGAGAAAAAACTCGCAAACATTCCCACAACCCGATAAGTCCCGGTGCCGAACCCAAAATGGGGGTGGCTCTGGCACTGGCGACGACACTGGCGGCGCAGAGCTGGTAGAGTACGTAGGAGGTGGTGTGGGCGGCTCCGCTGTCGGTGGCATGGGCGAGGGCCGTGGCTGAATGAGCTCAGGGGCGGGCGGCTCTGGTGACGGCGACGGCGGATACAGGGAGCTAGCTGCAGGCGGCTTGGAGTTGAGTTGCGAAGGATTCCCACTTGGTGGGACCGCCGGCGGGTGTAGCGGATGCCATGGGGGTGACGGAGATTCCAGGAGACCACGAGAAGTGCCAGGTGGCCCGGCGGGCACAGACAACGCTGGCGCTGCAGGAGGGGTCAGCCGTCAGCATTCGGGACAATCCGCCTCAGTTGTTGTGCAAAGTAACGAACGCGGATGACCGATGACATGAAGTGATGGATGCAGTAATAACCCTTGTCATGAACAAAGCCATGCATCCCGTGATCCCGAGCACCTACCTACTGGTGGGGCCACGTGCGCTGCAGGCAATGGTGGTGACGCACTTGACGGTTCCCCGGGGCTTGAGGCTTGATGGCGCACATGATTAACCGCTAGCTTAACCCTGCCTGGCTACATTCCCTCTCAGGTGTGCGCGACCTGCGGGCGGCGCGTGCTCAACAACGGGCGGCGTTGCCTGCAGGTGGTGATTCCGTTTGGTGGCTCGCGGGCCCATGACGTCCAAGTGTGCCAGCACTGCGGGACTGTGTGGGTAAGTCAGCAGCAGTGGTTGCCTGGACAAGCAATTCCTTGGCGGTGGTTTGCTGAGCAGAAACGCCATTGCAGTATCCCTGATGAACGCCTAAAACATGAGCGATACCCTATCTTTGCGAAATGCCCCGAAGGGCCGCGACGCCAACCCGGCAACGAACATGTGGCACGCACTCATGGAGATGCTGCAGGGCAATGAGCGCCAGGTGGTGGTGGTGGCGGCCCGGGGCCTGGCGGCGGTGGCCCCGGCCCATGTGGTCAAGGCCCAGGCCTGTCCGGGAGATGAGGTACTATCGAACATCTTCGGCCTCAGACGGTGGATGTGGTGTGGGATCAGCCCGCTTTTCCCGTGCTTCAGGGGGACCACCTCCCTTGTTTCATTTGTGCTCGTTTTCCGTGTTTCCCTGCCGCTCGTTTGCCTGGTGCCTCTTCTCTCGCTGTCGTGATTCCGAGTCGAGGCCACGGGTGCTGTTGGGGGGTGGTCTTGCGTGTTGCGGCGTCCCGTTTGGGTTTGCGCTGTGGCCTCGTGTTTTGTGGTCCGCCGTGGCTGCCGTTTGTTTCCTCGCGCGCTGCTCGCGCGTGCTGGGTTGCGGCTGTTTGTGGCGGTTCTGGCCCCGTGTGGCTGCCGCTCGCTTTGCGCGCGTGTGTGGGCTCCTCTGCTGTGTAACTGTGTAAGTACCATTTGTCAGCGACGAAACCCTGGCCCCAGCTCAGTCCAGTTCGGCACCCCGGTCCGGTCACAGCTCAGAATGATTAAAGCGGAGGCCGTTGGCCACCAGGCTAAACCATCCCGCCCACTTCGCATTCGCACTTCGGCGCATGTCCGTAATGCCCTCAGTCGTGACGTGCGGAACCAATACGGGTAAGCCATCGCTTGGATTGCAACATACCTTCATCAAGTCATCAACTGGTAAGAGGTAATCAGGTATCAAAGCCCCACCTCCCCCCCGCGCTGGGCCATGTGCCTCTTCAAGCGTCTTCGGGAGATGAGGCCTTTCAGAACCTTTGGCCGCGTACTACTGGTGCATGTGGTGTGGGCTCAGCCCGCTTTTCCCGTATGGAAGGACCAACTTTTGCCATGCGCCTCTCCTGGCCCGCTCTGCGGCCCGCAAGGCTTGCCTACCGATAGCTCTGTTCCGGCCCGCAAATGCTCCCACCGCACCCCCTGCATGCATGTGGACCAAATGCACGCACTGACACAACACATCCACATTGCTCAGTGTGGGTCAATGATGCTTTTACCACCAAACCGCCGGACACACACAACAACTGCTGCACGCACTGACCCGACTGACCCACACGCACATGAACGCATACGCACGTGAAAGCACATAAGTACACATCATTCGTTCGTTTCTGTATAGAATGCAAATACCCGGCCCCTGCCCATGCTATGCCTTTCCGGTTCTGATCCTATGGATACGAACGGCCAACTCTCAGCTCATACAGCACCGCGTGCGCGGCCTATGCAAACCTGGCTAGGATGACGTCGCACGACATCCCCTTGCGCCCTGCAGGCCCACTCCGCCCGGCCCAACTCAAATAAGCGCCAGGCCGCGCGGTTCAGCAGAAGCCAGCCTACAATTCTTTCGGCGCCAAGCACGCCGCCGAGCTGTCCGTCCACCTGCGTTGCTCATCGCCGGTTGCCGCCGCCGCCACCGCCCGGCCCAACACGAGCCTCGTTGCACATGTCGCACCGGCGGGCTGTGAGATCCTTGTTATTGTATGTGCACTTGGTGCACGTCCTGCAATCATGTGATGTAGAGGCATGCATGGCCCCGCCACACGCCAGCAGTACGGCAGACCACACGCACACCTATGCATACTCGTGCCGCAGCGCGAATCTATCCTCCAGAGCCAAGCCCGAACCCCAGCGGTGCCTGCCATAAGGGCCCCGCTCAGCTAGTGCGCTCGCCCACTCACCAGAAGCCCTGCTCGCCTAACAACGCCTCCTCATCGTCCACGCCACGCGCCTTTTTGGAGCGGCGGCCCTTCCCGCCCGCAGCACCAGCGGCACCGGCAGCGCCAGCCGCCGCCTGCTCCCCGCCCTGGTCGGCGCCACTGGGACCGGCGCCATCATCCTGCCCAAACACAAAGCAGACACACTCAATTCGTCAGCCCCGAGACGACGAGCACCAAGGATTGGTGGCGTGGCCGATTAGCGTTACATGATGCGGGTACCGCGCAATATCCCATGTCCTGTGCCGCCATGGATTATTGAAAACGCCCCATCGGGGTCGCCTTGTCGGCACATCACAACAACACCAGTGCCGATGGGGCGCAAACAACGACGGGCTTGAAGCCCAGCTCTTGCTGTCTGCACTACAGGACCCGTACCAGGTGGGCGTCCGTCCTTATGCGCTGTGTCTACCAGGCTCAGCATGCAGAAAGTGAGCAGATCTCGGCAAGCGCCGCTTACTAACGTGATAATGTACACATGCCCTTGTGAAAGCCGTGCATATTTTGAGCCCCATCCTGCAAGACCATATTATACCGTCGGCATAGGGCCTTTTTGCAATCACAGTGTAAAATGAAGTCCGCCCTCTGCAGCCCCAGCTAATGCTTGCCTCCGCGCGAAGCACTCCTTTTGACGCGAGGCGCTGGTCCGCTCCCTCGCCTCGCCCCCATCGAGCGCCTCAGCTCCGCACTCTAGCTCCCCGCATGCAGCTAGTATTCACCTGCCTACATTGCCGTTGTGCTGCTGCTGCTGCTGCTGCTACAAATACAGCTACTGCTTCACCTGCTTCTCGCCCGCGTAGTCCGCCTCCATGCTGCCGAAGCCCTTCTCCAGCTGCTTGACCAGCTTGTCGAAGAAGCCCGCAGTCACGTCCGTCAGGCCTGTAGGTTGGAGGGCAGCGCAGACCACAGGGGTGTGGTCACATCCGTAGGTTGCAGCGCACGCTGAAGACGCATTCAACAACGCGAGCTGTAACACCGCAGTAACAGCCGAACCTTCGGTCGCGTGCAACCCCGCTTGTCAAGCACTCAAGCCACCTTGCGACCTCCTGGCCTCAACCAGCCGCCCCAGCTCAAGTCCATGACCGCCCCGCGTCTCTCACCAATGAGGTTCTTGCGGAAGGTCTGGAAGGCATCCACGTCGAAGCCACCATCCGCCAGGTTGCGCGCCTTGGTCACGTGCGCGCCCAGGTCCTTCTCCGCCGCCTCGTGCAGCCGCTCCAGCGAGCGCTCCGCGTCGCCCTGCCGAGGTGGCCGCAAGAGGTTGCGGGTTGGGTTGCAGGCACGGGTTAATACCGCGGGGTTGTGGACCGTAGCACGATTGGCCTGTCGAGCCCCTGGTGGCGGTCAGCCAGCAAGTAGGCCCAGCGATGCACGCTGGAGGGTGAACCAATTCTTGGCGCAGCGGCCGCGCACCTGCAGAAACTCGAAGAAGCCCTTGTGCCGCGCCACCTCGGTGTTCCGGTCCGCGTCCTCGAAGGCGTAGTAGCCGTACGCGTACGTCCATTTGAGCATTCGCCGGCACTCCACGATCTGCGACCAATGCACCAATTTGTCGATACGTGCAGCGAGCTCCGACCTCACCAGGGAGCAACATTTACAAACGCCGCGCTCACGCTGCGAACCACCAACCAGGTCTGGCCCGGGCTGGCGCGGTTTCCAACCCACCCCAACCTCTCCAAGTCGCGCCTGCGCACCTGGTTCCAGGCCTCGTTGATGAACTTGAGCTGGCTGGTGGGCGTCTTGGTGATGTCCGCCAGCTGCTCCAGCCAGTCCTTGCTCACCTTGCTCGCGTCCAGCCGGGCCTATTGAGGGCGTTACGTCGCACATGCAGAGGACACGCACAGGACACCGAAACTGTCAGTGACCGGCCAGCGTGATGTACGCCCTGCAGCCGCACAGCTTGCAGGATAGGAACGTGACCTCACCATCGGCACCCTCCCCTCGCCCTCCCCCAACCTGCCGGGTCGCACCTTCTCGCGCGCCTTGGAGTGCGCATCAAAGCGCTCGAAGTAGTGCATGTAGCGCTCCAGACTGGCCTTGGCGTTCTCACGCCGCCGCGACTCGTCGTCGTACTCGCCCTTCTTCTTCGCCGTCTCAAACCTTTGTCAATGTGCGAAAGTGGCGCATATAGTCAGCGCCCCTTGTAAACGCAGCAGCGGCTCAAACTGCCGGTTGGACCCTCGAGCTTCCGCGATGGATAGGGCAATAACAGGCACGGCGACCAACATTCCACCTGCACCTCACGCTCAACACAAATCGCCTTCGCATGCGACTGCAGTACCCATCCTTTACACGCCCGGCCATGGCGTGAGTGTAGCCCTGAAACTATGGCCGCTGGGCGAGTCGCCCCAGCACGCACCGGTTGCACGCGTAGAAGCCTCCCGTCCGCTCGCCGTGCTCCTTCCAGTCGCCCTGGCATAGCCAGCAGAACTCAAACCGGCACTGGCTGCACGTCATGTGCATGCAGCCCTGCAAGCGGAGGCGGCACGGGGGCGTTGCTCCTGTCAGTCCTGAGACTCTCAACCGCCCTTGGACGCTGACGCTTGCATCTCGCCGCCCTGGCCCCAAAAGCAGCCTCAGCCAGCTGGCTCAGGCCCAAGTACCTGGTTCTTCTCGATAGGCCTGCTGCACTTGGGGCAGGGCTTGGTGTTGGCGAGGATCCAGTTCATGTTCTCGCTTTCCGCGCTGTTCTTGGTCAGCCACTTGGTCACCGTTTCGCACGACACCTGGGGTTGGTGCGCGTATGTTCAGAGAGGTTAAGGTCCTAGCCGGTCGACGCTGCCGACCAGCGCTGCCTTGGCCGAAACACTTCCTATCCGTGGTGCGACCGCTCTGAAGGCACGCGGCTTTCCAACCATTCTGTCCTCTTGATTCCCGCCCCCGCCCCCGCCCGCCCGCATGCCCCTTGCCCCGACGAAGGCGCCGTTGCTTTACAACTCCCTCAGAGCGCCTGCTGCTCTCGCCACCTTGCCTTCAACACACGCCTCGCGTCCTTCTACTCCTGCCGCTCGCCTGACCCACACCATATCCCACAGCCACCGCTCACCGGCCGGTGCGCCTCCTCCTTGCAGTTGAAGCAAAACGTGGCGGAGCAGGAGCAGATGACGTCCATCGCCTCGTTTGGCCCGCGGTCCACCAGGCACTGGATTGCGTTTTCGCAGTTCTGCGTTACGGAAGGAACATCGGCCCGGCGCCATGAGTTAGGATACATGAAGGCTGCAGCCTCCAGGCACGCCTTCATTTCCGACGACTGTTCCTAGCCGTGCAACTTGGCCCATCATGGCCCACACATGACCCGCCCCTGCCCAGATGCTTTCCACTCACTTTCCCTGCCGCACTCCCCTGCCTGTTACCCGTCCCAACCCTTCTGCTGAGTCATTCCCGTACCCCGGTAACCCCTGCTGCCGCCCCAGATGTTCCTTGAACCGGCTTCAGTCCCTCCACCACGTCCTGTCTTGTCCATATGCCGTGACCCTGTTCCCTGTCCGTCTCCCCATGCCTTCTCTCTGCTTTACTCCTGTTCCCCTTCGGCCCCGCACCTTTCTCCCTCGCGCAGAGCCTTGGGCATTTTTCCATTTCCCGCTCCTGCCCTGCCCTGCGTCTGCGCTGCACTGCCCATAACGCCTTCTCCCACACGCCCCCACCTTGCCGGTGCACCAGCACATGGCGCTGTTGTCCTCCACGAAGGAGCGCACCAGATAGGTGCTGTACTTGGACTGCTCCTCGCCGCTGGCCAGCTCCATCACCAGCGAGCTAGGCACCTGCAGGTGGTGTAGCGCAGCGCAATGGTGAAGGGGCCTCGTGGAGGGGTGGCATGTTGCGGTGCAAGGGGGCGACCAGCTGCGCCGAAGTGCGCGTGGAGGGCCGGCGGGGCGCGGGCAAGCGTAAGGCTGCCAGCGTGCGAGAGTGACACGGAAGCATCATTGTACGCTGTGGCGAGCAGCGCCGTCGTAACTTCCTTCATGGTGCATAGTGCAAAAGAATTGCGCAGATCATGAGCCTTGCTGATTGTGCAAGGACAAGCGGACCATCCACACATACTCACGCAGACTTTCTTCTTGCATTCCGTGGATGGGCAGCGTAGGTCTAGGCACGCAGGCCCCGACGACAGCGCCTGCGTGATGTATCCCCGCCAGCAGTCCTTGCAGAAGTAGTGCTTGCACGCCGCCGCGCGCATGTCACGCACGGGGTAGCTGTCAAAGCAGATGTAGCAGCGCTCCTCCGTCTGGAGGTCAGCGGCAGCAGCAGTCGCACGCGTGCACGCGGGAGATGGCGCATAGGTCAGCACACACGCACGCAGTGCTGTGGGCAACACTGTAGTTGAATGTGCGACGGGGGCACGGGGCACGTGCGTCCTATCGCAATTATCTTGGCAGGCAGCCTGTGCCCCGCACCCACATCGCTTATGGCGGACAGGTGCAGCACCAACCCAGGCATACCAGCCAAAGGTCCCTCGGGTGCTCCGCTCACCTCCGCGGCCGGGCGGCCCGACGGCCCGGGCTCGTCGATGAGCCCCAGCGAGTCCCTAACCTGGTCATACTTTGAGAACCACTCCTCCTGCACTCGGCTCGCGTCCCTACACGTCAGGGCAGGGCATGCCAAGTCACCAGGGTTTCGGCATGCCCAGCGCCAGGCCCACGCTACCTCCTTCGCTCCTTGCTTACCACTTGTATTTTCGCAGCAGGCGCATCGCCGTGTCCTCGTCAACGCCTAGAACGTCCTGGACCTCGCGAAGCGCCTTTTCCCGCTGTTTGGTGAGCTCCTCCTTGGGCAGGACCTTGTAAGGGACCTGAAAGCACCAAACAGAGTGCTATCAGAGCTCCGCTCCCTTCATCGCAGCGACAAACACAGCTACGCGAAACAAGATCCGCGTTGGGCCCCGCTTGCCTTGGGCACCGCAGACACCTCCTCAGCGCCTGCGAAGCCATAGTCATCGTCGTCGTCCTCCACGTCCATATCCGCGTCGCTGGCCCCATAATCGCTCATCTCCTCGTCCTCCGAGCCGCTACGAAACTCTTCATCTGAGTCACTCATAGTTGCTAATTTCTAGGCTTGGCGAGCGCCGCAGGCGATCGTGGGATAACGGGGACGCGCCCACGTCAGGGCAACGCGACCGTGTCGTGGCGCAGTCCCAAGTTGCGCTCTATTCCAGGTCACAACTAAAAGATTGTTAGGAGAGCGTTTGCGCACGTCAGAGGTAAAGAAGACAGAGTGGTGCGGGTCTACTAACTTTGGCCGAGGCCCAATGCGTGCGTGCGCCCATCCCGCACCCCGACTGTCCTTCAACCCCGCTGCGGCGCGACGCAGGTAACCCCAGCGTTCTTCACCGCACGCCCGATTGTATGTCTGTGCAATGCACAAAAGGCAAAGGTTTTCACGTTCACTCCTGACGTTTCTGAGCGGAGGATAGCGGGGGCTGGGGCGGCCGCAAGGTAACTACTGGTAGCTATGCGCCCGTTGCACCCCACCCCCCGACAAGTACCCTACATACACGCAATCATGAAAGGCTCCCAACCACGAAATGGCCCACAACGAGCAGCCACACATGGTCACTGACTCGCAGACCCTTTATTCCTGACTTGCGTCCGTTTCTGCTGCAGCTGGGGTGTCTGAAGGCTGCCGCTGACACGCCCTCTCGTGGCGCTTTATCG
Organism: Chlamydomonas schloesseri; assembly: GCA_016834595.1. NCBI lineage: Eukaryota > Viridiplantae > Chlorophyta > Chlorophyceae > Chlamydomonadales > Chlamydomonadaceae > Chlamydomonas > Chlamydomonas schloesseri. The sequence continues at coordinate 2,846,872 of JAEHOD010000003.1, forward strand.
TTGGCAGGCCGAACGCCTGTGACCTGATCAAGGCTGCAGCTGCAAGGGCTACACCAGCTGGCCACACCAACGACCCTGCCCCAAGCTGCGTGCGTACACAAGACACGCTGAACACCCACATCCACTGCCTCTCAGTGAGCAGGCAACCCTAGCCTGCCACCAGCATTGCACGTCTGAACGCGCGGCGCGCGCCTGCACGCGTGCGCCTCCTGGCCAAGCACCAGAGCTCCGATGCTGCCGCTGTCACAACACCAGCTCCACAGCGGCTGCTCGCCAGCCTCCAGTGCCGGTGCTCCACGCTTGCTCCAAGCAGCTGCTGGGCTCCGAGTGTTTGCTGGCTCCTGCCTGCCAGCTGCTGCCATGTACAGGCCTGCAGGTGCTGATCGCCGCGGCGCCTGGCTGGCGCGGCCACCCCCCCCACCCCCCTCCCCCCCACCCCTAACCCTGCCCACGCCTCTGGAGGCCAGACCCCGGGACGAAAGGAGACAAATTAACGAAGCGTGTGCTTTACAGCACGGCATCAGGCCGCCGTGGGCGGAGGGCACCAGCCAGCAGCACCGCGCACACCCGCGCCGTGAGCGATGGGGTCCAGTCCGAGGGCGCCATGGCTCCGAAAAGCTGCTGCCGTGGCTCCCGCTGCTGCTAAGCCGCTAGCACCACGATCCTACTGTCCGCCTGCTTAATCCTTCTTCTGCTGCTGCTCGCGGTTGGGGAACCGGCGAGGCGGCTCGCGGTTCCGGCGCTCCTTGGCGTTGCGGACGCGCACAACGCGGCTGTGGATAGCAGCGCTGATGCTGTAGTACACCTTGCGGTAAATCTTGGGCAGGGCGTAGTCTGCGGGGCAGGGATTGCGGCCGGCAGACGCTCAAGACGGCGGACAAGCACGCCCTGCCCCTATAATTGGGCAAATCTGGCCCTATCCGCGGCCAATGCTTCTAAATAGTACTATTCGCTGTGAAACGAGCCCGCCCACAGCAAGGCCGTCGGTCAGGCTCGATCCCCTGCGCCCACAGCCGTCCCTCCGCCGACTCACTGTCGACGACGCAAGCCTCCTGCATGTCGCGGAGGGCCGACGCGTCCACAATGTTGCGCACAATGTAGCGCTTAATAGCCTTGTCCTTGGGCACCATGGCGCCGCTAGACTCGCAGCGCACACGGTTCACATGGCCACGGCCGTGCTTGGCGCGACCCCGATTCCGCCGCTTCTTCGTCATGGTTGCTAGCTTTGCAGAGAGAGGGCAAGGCGCTTTCACCCGAGGGGTAAACTAGGAGCGATTGAGCCGTTGCTCCAGGAGGGGCTGCATGGGGCGGGAAAGCTTTGAGCAAATTGCGGTCGCCTCTTCGCTCTAGAATACACGCAAACTTGCATACGTACGCCACCTAGCGCCCAGGTGCCATCCTAGCACTCGCGCGAGCGCCGGGCCCGCGCATTTGCACCACTCCGAGTTCGCAGTCTGTAGGCGTGTTTGCCGATTCTCACTGGCGTAGTGACTATTACAGGCTGGATGCCCATGATAGGTTCCATGCGCGGGAGACGGTCCGCCTGTGCGCCACAACCCCGCACTGAGTGCTGGCCTCCCCTGCTGCCACGGCCACGCGCACGGTGGTGCCTGCGCTGGTGAAGAGGCTGCACAGTCGTGGGGTCCTGAACGGTGAATGGACGCACAATGTCTTGGCAGCAGCAGCGGTGAAAGGTAAGGACCGTGTGGTGGCAGCGGTGGGTAGGGGCGCCTGCAGGAATTGTGGGGAAGGGCTGCGAGCTCCTAGGCGTTCCCCAGGAGCCTAAACTTACCGGTATTCCTGGTTGCATGATATGGTTTTGCAGCAGCATATGACGGCGGGTGGGGATGAGTAACGGTTCGTGGTAAACGACAGGGGCTCCACTGGCGTTTCCCGTGTATCCGAATCCGACCGTCTTCCTGAGGTTGGCGCCAATTTACATACGCAAACGGTGTCAGGCGTGGGTGTTAGGCCGTCCGCAGCCTTCGTTGAGTTTAGGCATGAGGCAAGTCGTAGCTCGAAGATTTGTTGCTCCGCGCCTTGGGGACGGCCGCGGGAGACAAGGGCAGCTCACCGGCCCATCCTCCTTTCCGGCCTCAGGCTGCCCGGAGCCGTTCTGTCAGTGTGCGCTTCAAAGCCACGTTCAGACCAGAGTTTGCCACACTTGCTGTAGGCGCGCTAACACCTAGCTTAAGAGGCGCCCTAGCCAACCTAGTGGGAGGGATTTGCACTAACACCGATGTCCTACCTTCTGGCGCGTTGTCCTGCAGAGGCTGCTGTTGCTGCTGACTAGTCTTGGCGAGGCTAAGGCACGCGGGGGCATGCAGCAGTGCCGTTGCTGGGGCTTCAGCGCCTGCGCTCTAGCAGGTATACCTACAGAACACTAAACCGGGTGTTTCTACAGGCTACAGGCCCAGGGTGCAACCGCAGGCTAGCAGCAACGTCGGTACAGAACTGGTGCAGTTGGTGTCCCTCTCGGCGAGATAACTGTTCACTGTTTAGGCGTTACTCTTCATATGGAGGTTGTCGGGGCCGCTGAGTGCGTCTCTGGCAGAAGTGCTATGTCCTGGGAATACAGACCGCTAAAGCGCTTGGTGGAGGACTGGCAATAGCTTCACATGTTGCAGGCGTGCGGACTTAGGCTTGTAGCACTACGGCGGCTTCGCACCACACTGCACACGGGGTTTTTTAACCCCACATTACTAATCGCAAACAGTGCTGCAGATGAGAATCAGCCCATGAGCCTATCAAGTAATTCACGTGTGCGGACCGCGTGAATTGCCTCTATGAGGGCTGGGCAAAGGGCTGTGCGCCTGTGCGTGGTGGGATCCGCCAGAGTCTTTCGACAGGCCGCTTCTTCGTGGTTGCTGCAGAGAGAGGGAAAGGGGCGATTACCCGAACCACGACCCCCTGGGTATGCGTGCCGCCCGGACGCTGCACAATGGCGCTCCACCACGCCCGCTGACGGCACAGGGATGTTGGGGTGCTGCTTAGATGGTTCATGCCCGACCTCAAGCGGCCAGTGCAGCAGGAGCATGCTAGCGGCCCGCGGCGTAGAACAACGCCCAAATGAGAAATTTCATCTAGCCTGTGATCTGCGATGCCGTCGTATGCCCACAATGGAGGTATCGACCGTGTCGCAGGCGAGGGCCGCCAGGGGGGTCGCGGGCAACAACGATTGTTAACCGCGGGCGCGCCGGCTAAACAGACGGCCGCGCACTGCCCGCTGCGTGCGTTATGATAAATATATACTAGACATACATGATCCAAAAGTTTTCTGAACTGGGGAGCCGAAAAAACGAAAAGCGACGTGCAACTGTGCTGCAACCTGCTGGTACTGTTGCTCGATCGCGATGGCAGCTGGCGACGAGCCTTTTTAAGTCCGGCTGAGGCCGACGCAGCCATACACTATTGCGACACATACACAAGTCTAATTGGTGGCCACCAGGTCAACTCGATTGACAGCCTTCCTGAAAGCAAGACGGCCCTTCGCGTCGCCACCATGCAAGCGGTCGACGTGCTCGCGTTTCTCGGCGCTTTGCGAGACGCGCGCGAGCTTGTAATGGCAATGCTCCATCACTGCAATGCTGCTGGTGTGGAACGGCTACAGCAGCTCGCTGGTGCGTCGTCACCAGGGTTCGTCGTCAGTTGTCGATGCGCGCTGTGTCGCCACCTTACAAGAAATTAGACGTCGTATATGATGCTTAACCTCACTTTATTACGGGGGCCCACATCTAATTGTCACGCCACGGCTGCAAATCGATGATGCAGACGTCGTTCGCAGCCAGCTTGCGGCGGAGCGGCCAGTTGAGGTCACACACGACATGCTCCTGCTCGCGCAGCTTTGTGGGTCCCAGGTGCGTCGGCGCCGGTTACGAGCCAGCGAGGTCGCCAGCCACGTTGTTGACGGCACGCGTCCACCCTCCTCCTCTACGACCGCCCAACCTGCAACTCGCCCCCTGCCATGCTCCCCGCTTCACAGGGCGGCCTTACGGCACCATGCCCCCAGGACCTTACAGCGGTGCCCGCCCCCACCGGCATAACGGCCCTGGCGCTGGTCGCCTCCGCGGTGCTCGGGCCCGCCGCGCCGGCCATTGGCGCGGCGCCAAACCCACACGCCCTCATAACCGCCCTGGCCACGTCCACCACCTCCAACGTGCTGGCGGCCCGGCAGTTGTGCCTGGAGGCCCTGAACGCCTCGCTCTCGCCCGCCAACTGCTTCACGCTGCTGGCGGTGGCGGAGGCGGCGGGAGTGGCACCGCTGCGCGACGTCGCCGAGCGTGTGTGCCTGGCCTGCGTGCCCGCTGCCGCCAGCGCGGCAGCAGCGGTGGCCGCAGCGGCTGTGGCAGCGGCAGCGGCTGCTCAGCAACAGGCACAGCCGCAGCAGCAGCAGCAGCAGCAGCAGGGGCCACAGGACATGCAGATGGATGACGCTGCCCCCACGGCATCCCTGACGTCTCCAGCAGTGGATGTGGCTGGTTTCCAGGCGCTGCCGCAGCCTCTGCTGGAGCGCCTGCTCGTCAGCGACGGGCTGCAGGTGGCCAGTGAGAGCGAGGTCTTCCAGGCGGTGGAGGCCTGGGCGGCGGCGGCGCCGGTGTCACGGGCCGAGGCGCGCGGCGCGCTGGTGCGCGGCTGCGTGCGGCTAGGTGCCATGAACGTGCGCGAGCTGGAGGCGCTGGACCAGTGCGCGGCGGTGAGTAATAGACTGCGGGCTTTGTGTCAACAAGATCCTTTGGTTCGCGTCTTCATGCATAGAGCTTGAATTCGGGGTCACATGGTTGCCGTAGTGGACCTCTCGTATGGCTTTTGCCTCCCCACGGTGCCTCTGCTTGACGCCTCCATCCCGCTCCGCGTGCTCTGCGCGCTGCCAGGTCCTCGCAAGCATGGAGCTGACCCGCATTGTGGCGCAAGCCTACGTCATGTGCATCATGGGCGTGCGCGGGCTGAGCGGCCCGGGGCCCCGCCCCAGTGTGCTGGCGGCGCAGGCTGCGGCGGCCGCGGGGGCAGCGGGCTCACCCACCAGCGGGAGCAGCTCGTCGCGGCGCAACAGCGGCAGCGGTGTGGGCGCAGGCGGCGTGGGACTGCACCAGCTGCTGGGAGGCCTGCAGGCGGCGGCGGTGCCCGTGTTCTAGGCGGCGGCACAGTGACAGGGGAAACCCAGCGGTTGGCGGTGATTGTACGTTTATGGAAACGATGCGCAAGAGACACAGAGAGGGGAGACATGACCATTAGAGCGTGCGAGCGAATGTGGGAGAGTGTGATCCCTTGAAGAGGCAATGCTGACGGCTAGCTGCGTGCTGAAAGAAGCGCATGGCTTGCAACTACGTGATGATGATTGTATGCGAATGAGAGCCCTGAGAACTGGCTAGACCGTGGCTCGTGACGTACACAGACCCAGCAGGCACCAACTGAAACTATTGTTGGCACTGCCGCTGAGCGTGATTCAAGAATTGAAGTTGAGGCTTGATGGAAACGACGCGGAATACTGCATACTGCACTTTGTATTGCTGCGTTGGACGTGGACATACGGTAAGTGCAGCGTTTGGTTGGACGATGCTAGAAGAAGTTTACATGATGGGTTGGGATGCGCAGATTACCAGTGTCCTCCTGACGCCTGGCTGACATTCATTGTAATCCCACACACACTGATGCGTTTGCGTCTCCTACTCCTCAACCTGGCAACCACCGCCGCGTCAATACCTGATGGTAGCGTGAAATGCTCCCTTTAAGACCTCTGCGTGTTATGTTCACCCCAGTGTTCAGGAGCTTGTTAGGCATCATGTGCCAGCGCAATGGCTTCAGTTCCAAATTTGTTTCTCACCCAGCGTTTCAGACTCCGGCGCAACCGCGGCCACTGACACAGTAGCTGCCATCAATCCACCTCCTCCGTGCCGCTCACTGCCGTACCTAGGCTCACAACCACCTAACACGGTGCAAAAAGGCGTGAGGCGTCCGCGCGTACGCCCCATCCACTGCAGCAGGCGAAATGTCCATACCGTACGGTACTGACAGAGCAGCTAGTTTCTCATGGCTTACAGGCCGCGGCGGGCGTCCTCGGCAGCCTCCTTGATGTCCTGCGCACGCTCCGCCGCCGCGTTGCCGGCGTCACGCGCCAGCTTGCCAGTGGCGTCACCCGCGTCGCTGCGCATCGTGGGGGTTGGCATGTTGCGGTAGGTGGTGACATGCAGGCGCATGGCGAGTTGGCGGGGGCCGTGGTGGTGGTGGTGGTGGTGGTGGTGGTGGTGGTGGCGGTGGTGGTGGTAAAATGCCAGCCCAACCTCAACCATGAAACCAAAAAAGCGACCAGAGTGCAGGCAGCGCCAACAAATGCAAAGCAGGGGACAGCCATCTATCCATGGGGATGGTGTGCGTACGGGGGTTACTGGTGAACAGTCCCGGTGAGAAACAAAATGCGAACACGACTGCGCTGAGCTGGGAAACGCAGCCGCCTGTGCGAGCTACTGAATATCACCGTATTTGGCCGGGCGGGCTTGGACAATGGAGCGGCAGGTTGACGACGGAGTCCAGAGCAGTCTTGAGTCATGTCAGCCGTGCGAGCCGCGCGCGGACCCCATTACAGACCAAATCCCCATACTAGAATACTCACCTGGGCTCGGACAGACGAGCGCCAGGTAGGAGCGTCCAACAGCAAGGCGCGACGGACATGTAGGGAGCAAAGGCGGCGATTGTGAGCGGAAGTCGAGGACCAGGAAACGCAATGGCAGGGCAAGGCTAATGACTATGGGAACCCGCGCGCGGCTCTGCAAGACTAGACGGTAAAGAGACAGAAGCAGGGAGGGCAGGGCGATTAAGTAAGGGCTGGCGGGATGGGCCGTGGCGGCATGGGCGGGAGGCGAAACGGCGGAGGGAGGGGAAGGCAAGCGGGACGGGGCAGGGTGCGGGCCGCCGAACGGCTCCCTCGTGCGTACGGGGGGCGGAGGTTTGTATCCCAGGGTTCATGGGGTGCTGTGTGCTGCGAGAGCAAGAAACAAGAGCTCTGCACTGGCAGACACGCACACGGCAAGCATGTGTCATAGCGCGGATGAAACCTATGCTTGGACCAAAGCGCTGGCTCCTTAGCTCTGACATAGGGCTCACCGGGCCACACCGCGCGCGCCGCGCGCCGCGTCGGCGGCGTTGCCAGCCACGTTGGCGGCGGCGGAGCGGGCGGCGTCAGACACGTCGTCCGCTGCGCGCTCACCGGTGCGCTGCAAGGCCGGGGGGTAAGACGGGGGTGGGGGACAGTGTTGTGAGTATCAGCCCGAATCAAACCGAACCCAACCGAATCAAACCAAACCCCACTCGTAAGACGGGGGATGGGCATGCGCACGGTGTGATTGGGCGGTCTCCACCGTGCAGAGACAGATCGAGACGTTTCGGGCATACGGTGCCCTCGAGCCTCGGTGCATGTTTTGCGCACCGCTCACATATTCCCAAGCACACACGGCCCATGCGTCAACCACAACCCACCTGACCACGTACTGCCACCCCCGCACCCCGGCACTTCCATTACTGATTAAACACCATCCATGGATGGCTAACCCCCACCCACCTGTGCGTCCTTGCCCGCGCCCGTCACCGTGTCGTACGCCTTCTCTGCGGTGCGCTCCACCGCGCCGCCAGCCGCCCGCGCCGCGTCCGCCACCGCGTCCACCGCCGACTCGGCGGCGCGGGTGGCGGCGTCGGCGGTGTCGGAGGCGGCGCGGACCGCCTGTGTGGCGGGATTGCGCACGTGGGTGGGGTTGGGTTATGGGTTGGGTTGGATGGGGTGCGTGCGGTAGTGGTAGTAGTTGGCGATCAGGGGGCCCGTAGGGAGGGATGGTGACAGAGGGCGGCATGTGCAGCAGCGCGGCCTTGTGGCTCGAGACAATCGTCGAGCGCGCAGTTGTCTAGCGAAGTGAGAAGGTGGGGGCAGTCAGGCGCACGGCGCATCAGTGCCCGGACGCAGCCAGCACCCCTTTGGACCTGCCTTGCGCTTGGCGGACTTGGCGGCGTCGGCCACGTCCTCCGCGGCGTCGGCGGCGGCGTCGCGGGCGCGGGCGGCGGCGTCAGAGGCCTTGTCAGCCAGCGAGTCCTGCGGTGAGGGCAGAGCAGCGGGTGAACGGCAGGTTGGCACTGGCGTAGCTACGGTTTACAAGCGAATGCAAGGCGCGACGGCGCGCCTACGCCACCATCACCATCTCAACATGTCAAGGCGCTTGTTAGTGGCAAGACGCAGCAGTCGCAGTTGCAGCATCAGCTAGCTTGGGTGCGCACAAACTCACGTCGCGACCCAGCGCGGTCAGCGGCCGCACCGCCGCCGCGCGCCGCGCGCCGACCGGCGCAGCCAGGCGGCGGGTGCTGCTGGTGATGGTGCTGGTGTTGCGGCGAAGCGCGGCGGGGCAGGCCGCAGAGCGGAGCGAGCTGGAGATCATCATTTTGCTTGCGGGAGGAGCAGCGTTAGGTCGTCAGGGCGAGGGAGCGCAGAAAGTTTTAGGGTCCCAGGGGAAGGTGGCTCGAATATACAGGTACCGTCGGTGGCAATAAATTTATGGGGAACGCGGTAGCGAGCGAGCGCGGTGGTGCGAGCGGCAGCAGACACCCCCGCCGGTGACGCGCCGGCCCATCGGGCTGCGGGCCTGCGGCGATCGACGTTGGTTTTCCTCGACGTGCGAAAGCTCAACTTGTGTTACAACGTGCGCATAAGTGGCGTGGGCAAGCAAAGTTTGGAGACCAGGCGGTATGTCAGCCCCTTGGGTCCGTTGCTGACCCGCAATGCAAGCACGCACACACGCCCCGGGCTACCCCGCCTTCCCGCCAACACCACAGTTCCGATCTTGTTAAAGCTTGATACCCTCAGTTTGTCCAGGTGCTGTCACAGCGCAAATGCAGTGCCGCACCACCTCTTGTGGCTTCAACTTAGGCAACTGGGCAACCGCCAGTTTCTCAGCCAGCACGTCTCTGCGCAGCAGCCAGCCTCAGGCCCGCTACCCCTACAGCTCACCGCCGCTGCGGTAGCCGCCCTCCCTGTCCTCGACCTCGCTCTCACTGCCGCTGCTGCCGCCGCCGCCGCGCCCCACACTGAAGAAGCCGCGCTCAGCATCAGCCGCCTGCGCGCCGCTGGCGACACCACTGCCACTGCCTGCGGCGGCACCGCCAGCACCTCTACGACCGCCGCCGCCGCCGCCGCCGCCGCTGCCGCTGCTGCTCGACGATACGGTCTCGCCCTCGCCTTCCACGCCCATGACTCCCTGCAGGGCTCCCTCCGTAGCCCCGTGCGCCGCCCGCCGCAGCTCCTGCCGCGCCCGCTCCGCGCCCTGCAGCACCCGCTCCTCCGTCACCGCCACCGCCTCCTCCGCGTGCAGCGCCGCCGCCGCCGCTAGCTCGCCCGCCGCCGCCGCCGCGTCGCGCGCCGCGTTGCCGACGGCGTCAGCGGCGCCTCCGGCGGCGCTGTACACCGCACCGCCGGCCGCAATGCCGGCGTACGCCGTCTTGGCGGCCGCGGTGGCGGCGGCGTCAAGCGCCGCATCGGCGGCGGCATGGACGCGCTCCGGCACCGCAGCCGCGCCACGCTCCGCCGCCGCCTTGGCTGCGTGCGCAGTGGCCTGTGCGTCCTCCTTGACGTCCTGCGCGGCGCTGAGCAACTCGTAAGTCTGTTTGAAGATGGCGGCCTGGCGCTTGACCTGGGGCCGGTCGCAGGCCGCAGCGGGTTCGGTGGAGAACATTAGGGTAAGGGTCATGGGAATGGGGTGGGGAGTAGCGTGGCTACGTGGGATGCTCCGTGGCCCACGCGATTCAGGTGCACACAGTCGCCAGTTAGGCCAAAAGGCCGCTTGCGCTTTGCTGTACACATGACCGCACGCGCACCTTGCGTATCTTGCCGGCGGCGGCCTCCGCCACACCGCTGGCCGCGGCGCCAGCTGCCGCGGCGCCGCGGACGACGGTGTGGCCAATGGCGCTGGCGGCCCTGGCGGCGGCATTTAGCGCCCCGTCCTCCACCACGTCCATGGCGCTGGCAACGCCCAGCACACATCGCGCAGCCACAGACGGCTTCTTTTCCTTCACCTCCACCAGGCCGCTGCCGCCGCTGCCGCTGCTGCTGCTGCTGCCGCCAGAGGTGTTACTGCTGGTGTTGGTGGTGCTGCTGGTGGTGGCAATCTTGCTGCTGCTGTCGCCAGCGGTGATGCCGCTGCTGCCGCCGGCGTCGCCAAAGTCACGGGCTCTGCCGGCACCACCGCCATCAGCAGCGCCGCCGGCACGCTGGCGCTCGGCGGCGGCGATCGCGCGCTCGGCCGTCGCCGCGCCGCCGCCGCGCACCGCTGCCGCCAGAGCTGACAGCTCCGTCACCGCTCGGCCTGCCACGTCTGCAGCGGCGTCACCCGCACGGCGCGCCGCGGCGGCGGCAGCGGTGCCCGCCACAATCGCCGCAGCGGCGGCGGCGCGCGGCGCCGTCAGCGGCTCCGCCAGGGCATCCAGCGCCTCGGGTGCGCCGCCGACCCAGTCCGCGGCTTCCGCCGCCAGCGCGTCCGCCGTCGCCTGACCGACACTCGGCCTTCCCCCCTCCTCCTTGCCCTCCGCTCCACCACCTCCGCCTTCTGCCCCAACGCCCGCCCCGCCACCACTGCTGCCGCTGCCAAGGCCGGCAGAGGGCCCGGACCGCTCGGCAACGACCCCCGCCATGCCCCGCGGCGCCTCCGCCTCCGCCGCCGCCGCCGCCCGGTCGCTCCAGTCATCTGTGGCGCCGCTGTATCCGCCGATGTCGCCACGTGACAGCTCGGCAGTGGCGGCCGACAGGCCTCCATCGCCGCCACTACCGCCGCCAGTGTTGCCGCTGCCGCCACTGCTGCTGAGTGCCCCAGGGCCGCCGCGCTCCTGCATGCCGTGTATGGTAAACTTGTGTGCGCTAGTCAAGGCGGCAGGGAGGTTCCGCTTTGCCCACATTCTCTGCCTCCCTGCCCTAGCTGTCGCCGCTGTTCCATCCGGCCCCTACTGCCCACCTGCATCTGCGCCAGTCGCGCCTCAGCCACCGACATGAGCTGCTGCTCCCGCGCATCGCCAGCTCTGTCCCCAGCGGCCCTGCCGCCACCACCGCTGTCTCCGCTGCCGCCGCCACTGCCTCCCTCGCGACCAGGCAGCGGCTGCGCCTCCGCCGCCGCGCCCGCAGCCCTCACCCAGTCGTTGCTGTGCCCGGGCTCTCCTTGAAGAGGGTTTTGCTGCTCAAGGGAATGCTGAGGCTGGAAGGCTCCGGAGGACACGGCAGACGCTGTGGATGGAGTAAAGCCGTGGTTTAGGGCCTCGAAGGGCGGCGGCGGCGGGTGGTTGGGCAGGTCCTCGCCGGAGACCTGCGAGGGCGGAGCGACGTGCAGTGTGCCGCCGTGCCGTAATCATGCCGTGTCTTAGACTAAATGGGCTTGTTGACGGTGGTTGCCACTGGCGGGGCCGAGCCATACCGCCCTGCAAGACAGCCCAAGAAGGCAAGAACCCATACCGCAGCGCTGTTTTAGCACCCGCTCACTCCAGAGCCCGACGTCCCCCAGCACTCACATGGCGCGGGTCGCTGCCGCCGGCGCCACCGGGTCCTCCTGCATGAGTGTATGCCATGTGGGGTGGCGCAGATAATCAGCTCATGGCACAAGACTCCTTTATTGTGGCTCATGGTGTGTCCGGCGTGGGGCCCCGGCGGCCTGCTGCGAGACCATGCCGCCACGCATACTCAAGCCACCCAGGTGCTGATGCTTATCCCCAAACCTAGCAGGTGCATCAGCCCCAAGCTCTCAAGCGCTCACGACTTACCCCGCCCCAGGGCCTCCTCCGCCTCCTCGCTCAGCGGCCCATCCAGCTCGCAGCCGGGTGTGGCGTCCGCCAGCAGCCGCCGGCGCTCCTCCTCGCTGATGCTTCCCGCGCCGCCGGCCAGCGCATCTTGCTGTGGGGCGTTTGCGAGGAGCAGTGGGAGGTGCAGTGCAAGGTAAGGTGACCGGCCGCCCTTGCCAGATTGGCGCACCCCGGCGACGCCGCCCGCACCTGCTCGCCCCAGCTGCCGCCGCCGCCGCGGCTGCCGAGGCTCGCGCAGCACACGCCGCCACGTCGTGCTGCCACGGCGATGCCATGACCCTGCTGCTGCAGCTGCTGCTGAGGGTGGCCGCCGCGGGCCGTGCTGCCGCTGCGGCCCCGCAGCGGGCCCAAGGGGGTCTGCTGCGACCGCCGCGAGCCGCCGGCCGCCGCGCAGAGCCGCGGCCCAGAAAGCTGCATGCTTTTCTCAATTGAGTGCGGTATCGAGGACACGGTATAACGCTATGACTGGAATATTGGGTGAACAATTCAGCGGCAAGCGGAAGAGTAGGACTAGCGGCGGGCGAAGGAACCGACAGTGTGTCTACTCACCTTGGCTCGTTCGGCGCCGATGCGTCACCGCGGCGTGGCAACTTGGATTTTCGGCCAGCGTCTCACAGGCTACCCACCGGAACAATCAGTGGTTGCATCTATACTTGGCTTACAGCGGTGAGTTCAGCCCTTAATTTTGGAGTCCCAATCCAACGCTTGCACCCGTCCTGAGTGTCCTGCCGACACACCACACGCGGCACTGCAAATGCTACAGCGCTCCTTCTCTTCTAGCGCTGCCGCGCGCCCGTCCCCCGCGCGCCTCTCTCTGTAGCTACCACCAAGGGAACTGGCTCACGTCCTCCTCCAGCTAGCATCTATGTCTCCTGCTCGCTCACGTCAATTAGTGTCAACCCCTAGCTGCCATGTATCTGATGCTGATTCTTGCAACCCACATTAGCCCACAGGAAGCATCGCGGTTAACCCATCGGCTCCCGCTCCTCCTCCTCCTCGCCCCCCCCCGCACCCTTCAGTAGTACCCCATGACGCTGTACCCTCCGTCCACCTGGATCACCTGCCCCGTCACGTAGGAGGAGGCGGGCGAGCACAGGTACGCCACGAGCCCTGTGTGCATGCGAGCGCGCGCGTGTGTTGAGGGAGCATGGCGTGAAAGACGGCTGACCCGAGAATGAGATGCACTACCGGTATAATGCCCGGACTGGCGAGTGAGCCCAAGTGCATACAGGTCCAAGTCATGCGGGGGCACCGCGGCCGTGCTGCCCTGCCCCCGTACTGATGTGGCCACCACCCCACTGGCTGACTCACCCGCCACCTCCTCCGGCTGGCCGATGCGCTTCATGGGCGTGCGCGACAGCACCTGCTCCTTGATGGTCTCGTCCTGCAGGGCCGCAGCGGCAGTGGCAGTGGCAGCGGTGCCGCAATGTGCATCAAAGCTTTCCAGCATCTACACATAAGTTGACCGGCTTGGATGTGCTGTGGTGTGTGTAGCTTTGCGACCGGCGCGCATGCATGACGGCCCGCCGGCACCTCTCCTGCATCTCGCTGGTCCTGCCCCCACATTCCACGTTGGGGCTCGTCTTCGCCCTGATGTCTCTACCAGCGATACCGTAGCTGTCGCTGTCATTTTTGCTTGCATACAATTAATTGGCCCGGCTTTGGCTTGGGCACGCTGTGCTAAGCCCCCCCTCTCTCCCCAACACCTTTCTCTCTCCCTCCCTCTCCCTCACCCTCAGCCACCCAACCACCCCCGGCGCCCCGCCTCAAGCCCTCACCTTGAGCACCTGCAGCGCCAGGTCCGTGGCTGTGTACCATGGCGCCACGCTGTTGACCCGGATGCCGGAGCCGGCCCACTCGCACGCCAGGTTCTTAGTCAGCTGGTTCATGGCGGCCTTAGTCATGCCATAGATGGTGCCGGACCTGCAGGCAGGCAGGCAGGCAGGCAGGCAGGAGCTGTCGCAATGACATGGCAGCGTAGGCAACAATGTGCGACGGCGCCACATAGCAGTGTGGCCTGCTGTGGGGCCAACTTGGCCCCCACCCGGCCGCCCGCCCGCCCACCTGCCCGCTACCTAGACCGCACCTCCTGTCTGTGGGCCCTCCCTAGTCCCCACCTCATGGCCGTGGGCCCTCCAGCCACTGAGGAGTTGAAGATGATGACACCGTCACCGCTGGCCGCCAGCAGCGGCTGGCACACCTGGGGGCGTGCGGGGACACATGTGTAGGGAAAGGGTTGGTGCTCGGTTTGGCTGGCCAGTAGCAGCCAGCAAGGCGGTACCACGCAGCAGATAGGGAGGAACATAGTCGCAAACAGGCTGGAGGGGAGGCCCGTGACCTGACTTGGGCGGTCCAAGGCGCTCATCAGCATTTCACACTTTCGCCCAGAGACCCACCACAACAAGCCACACATAGGAGAAAGGTCCGTACCTGGCACAGGTGGTATGCGGACTCCAGGTTGGTGCGCATCAAGAAGCTGTAGTCCTGGGGGGAGGGCGGGGTGTAGGGTGTGGCGGGGTGGGGCGGGGACAGAAGTGTGGTGGGTGGGTGTTGTGTGGATTTATAGTTTGTAGAGTATTTTACGTATCTGGCGGGAAAGCCGACAAGTAGGACCACAGGAGTACAGGCAAAGCTATTCACGCCTACAATGCTGGCGGAGTCACGTCATTGACCACTCACAGACGTGCCCTCTCGCCTTGCTCTTTGACCTCACCCCGCACCCCACCCCTCCCAGCCGGCCGGTCTCTGTCGCGTTCCCTCACCTCCTCTGAGTACTCCACTGTGGGCTTGCGGATGTTGGTGCCCACGTTGTTCACTGCGTGAGGAGGACGAGTGCGGCCAGGCAGCCAGCCAGCATCACAGCGTCGTCACCGCTTGAACACGGCACCCGCAATCCAGGTCCTGCTCTCCGGACTGTGTGCCATTGCCGCCGCTGACGCGATTCGCCGTGGAAGCCCCCTCGGCCCGGTAAATTCCTTCTTCTCATCTGGCACCTAGCCACCTACCCAACCACGTACCCAGGATGTTGAGTTTGCCGCCAAAGGCCTCGGACACCTTGGCAGCCAGCTCGGTGCGCTGGGCGCGGTCAGACACGTCGCACACGACGCCCTGGAGGGTGCCGCCCATGGTGGTGTTAATGGGCGTTCGTGACCTAGCCATGATCAGGAACTCCACGCTGTCTGTCTGGTACCAGAAAAGGCTCAGGAGACAAACAAGAACAGAGGTGCAACCCGGGCTAGGAGCAAGGGCGTAGCGTGGGCCTGGGTGCGGCCTGATTGTCCTAGCGCATGACGCACGCATGCCTCCCTCCCGCTCCTGTACCTGCACATCTAGCCCCGACGCGCGCCACTCCTCCAGCCGCGCCGCCAGGTCCTCGGCGCTGCGCGCACACACAAAGATCTGCGAGCAAGCGCGCCAGCCGGCGTCAGCACTACTGGCTCAACGTACGCCGCCAGCTGGCCGGACTGATCTGCCGCCAGAACACCGCAGGATTCCGCCATGGATGGCAACCGGCTATGCACATATGAGGGTGCGCCGATAGTGAAGTACTGTTGCGGCTCGCCACGATAAAGCATGCGCGTGGGTGAAGGTCGTGCCGGTTGCGGGCCTAGTGCCTACACAGGTGATTGACAGCCAGTGCCTGGCGTTAGCCCCACCCCTTCCCTCATCTTGCTCCCGGCTTCAATGGTGGTGATGCCAATGGCATCAAACTGCGAGTACCTTGGCGCCAAGCTTGCCCAGCTCCTCCACAATGGCCTTGCCAATTCCGCGTGTGGCCCCCGTCACCAAGCAACTGCGGCCCACTAGGCCAAACCTCCTCAGAGCGTGCTCCGCCGCGCTACCAAGCCCAGATGACATTGCTTATATTGCGCTAAGTATAAGATATTTGAGACTGGCGTTGCAGTTTGCGTCTGCGTGCTAAACGAACTTGGCGGAATCGCAAACGGTTTTGCTTGCACGCTGATGCAACCGTAGTAATAACCCTATTATCTAGTAGATATGCGCTCACTTGCAGCAACGTGCGGAGTTGAATGCGCCCATTCGGGTTGTGGCACGCAAGTGGCCGATCCGCCATATATGCACAACAAAAGCGGTGCAGCCTCCCGCATTCCCTTTAGTCTGTTCGCCAGGCGTTGTAACCGTGCTTAAACTCTCTCATAATAACATTTCTGCGTCTCAAAATACGCAACTCTCGGTCTTTATTTGCCGCGTCAACCCTCGAACCCTTCGTGAACCGTGCTCTCAGAGGCGATCTGGCTAGTCCGATGGGTTCTATCCGACATGTTTTCCTCACTGGAGCTCCAAGCTCTGGCAAGAGCACGCTCTGTCGCTCTGTGGTGGCTGACGGGCTCGATGCGCAGTGGCAGGGCTTCTTTACTGGCGAAGTGCGGGAGCAGGGCGAGCGCATTGGCTTCGACGTCATCACTGTGGGCTCAGGGCCTGCGCTGAAGGGGCCGCTTGCGCGTGTGGCGCGAGAGCAGGTGTGTGCGTGCCGACCAGTGGGCGCCAACTTGCCGCGCGCGAGGCTATGTTTCCCTCGGCCAGGCAAGCCTGCGCGTTTGAGTAGCATTCACTTGTGAAGGTTATGTTGGCCGCGGGAAGACTACGCCGTGACGAGCCTGTTCCGGAGTTGAGGCCGCACTTCATGCATGTGCTCGCTTTCGCCAACCCGCGCAGGCTTCAGCTGCCCCGCGTGTTGGAAAATACTGTGTGGATGTGGCGTCGTTTGAGCGCCTGGCCCTGCCCGCGCTGCGGCTGGATGGTGGCGCCCCGCGCCTGGTGCTCATAGACGAAGTCGGTACGTGTGGCCGGGCACTGAAGGTCCGCGTTCTGCCCCTTCCCACCCGCCCTCCGCACCTGCTAATTGTACGCATGTATGTTGTTGAATGACGCTGCGCAACGCTGCCGGGGTTATCAGAAGTCTACTGGGTTGGGGGTTTGGGGCCGGGCGGCGCCGGGCACACGCCTGGCACCCGAGCGACGCGTGTTTGAGTGGGCCGGGGCGCCAGGACACGCATGGTACCCTGCATGATTGCCGATCGCGTTCCCACAGAGCCCATGGATGCTTGCTCTATATCGCTGCTTCTGCTTATGCAACAGGCAAGATGGAGCTTTTCTCGCGGGCGTTCTTTCCTGCGGTGCGGGCGGTGTTGGACGCGCCCCACACGGTGGTACTGGGCACCATCCCGACGCCGCGCGACGGGCGCGTCATGCGCGAGGTGGCGGAGATCTGCGGCCGGCCCGATGTTGAGGTGCTGACCGTGACCAGGGACAACCGGAACGCGCTGGTTGGCCAAGTGGCTGCCAGGCTGCGTTGCTTGCTGCAGGCCATGCCGCCGCCCCCACTGGCCTCCTCAGCAGCGTCAACAGCAGCGCAGCCGCAGCCAGCTTCATGTGCAGCTGGGGCTGCTGGGCCGGGTGGCGCAGCTGCGGTCGGCGGCGGCAGTTGCATGGGCGCCGAAGGGACCGGCAGTAACACCACCGGGCCCTGTGGCGCGGCCTGGGCAGGGCAGGCGCGGGCTGGCAGCGCGCGGGGTTGGAGCGCCCGCATGGGTGCAGCCCCTGGCGGATTGTCATCGCCGGCTGGGGCCGCGCATGGCCTGGGCCTGCCGGCAGCGAGGACAGGCGGCTGGGGGCAGCAGTTGGGAGCGGGGGCAGGCAGCGCAGTGCGGTTCGTGGGCGGCAGCAGCGGCGGTGCTGCTGCCGCTGCCAGGACCGGCGCCGGCAAGGCCGGCGACGGCGCCTTGTGAATCTAGACGCCCTCTACGGGGTCCGCGGGTTACATGGCCGTTGCAGCAGGCGGTACTTGTTGAGGGCACCTGCCCACGAGCGGGCTGCAGCTGCCGACGTCGCCCCACGCCACCGGCAGCAACACGTGTGGCGCCCGCCCCTCCCCAAACGGACGTAGTGGCTGCAGCAGGTGTCCTCTCACCAGGGTCACAGCTGCACAAATGATGAGGACCTGCGCCGGCGGCTGAGCCACCTGCTACGACTCCTCAGGGAACACCACCTGCAATCAGCGTGGCGTCATGTCAAGCCGCTCGCACGTGGCGTGTGACCACCTGCGGGTGCGCTAGCAGCGGCCTGGTGCCGGGGCTGGCCTCGCACACACAGCGCTTCTACAGTCCCTTCCGGCTGCGGGTATCGGACACTCGGGCTGCGGGCCGCTGCTGCCGAAGCAGCATCCATTGTAGCTGCACTGGCGCTGGCGGTCTGGTACTGCAGCAGCAGCTGGGGGCTAGCACAAATGGGCCGGCACCGGCGCATGTAGCAGCCCTTGTTGCACCATCTCTGCAGTCAGTGACGATCCAGAGCAGGTCTTGACGTCTTGTCCACATGGCGAACCATCTTCACTGGTGCTCCAAGCTCCGGCACAGAGCACGCTCTGTCGCTCTGTGATGGCTGACGGGCTCAATGCGCAGTGACAGGGCTTCTTTGCCGGCGAAGTGCGGCAGCAGGGCGAGCGCATTGGCTTCGACGTCATCACTGTGGGCTCAGGGCCTGCGCTGAAGGGGCCGCTTGCGCGTATGGTGCGAGAGCAGGTGTGTGCGTGCCGACGTGTGCGCGGGACTGCCGCATGTGAGGCAGCGGGTTAAACTCTCGGGGGCTTTCACTCATGTGGACGATGTTCCTGGGTAGGAAGGGAACGTGCAATCGCATGGATGTCAAGACCGCGGTCTATGCACATGCTTGCTTGGCGCCTTGGCGACTCCGCAACTCTTTGCACACGACTTACAGGGCGGTGGTCATGGCCAGGAGCTGCACGTGTGCCATCTCTGTGCCTGTGGCTGTTGGAAAGGGTCATGCGAGTGGCTGGCTCTTACTGCAGCTAGCGGGCGGCATAAGCGCAACGTCAGCACCGTGGCAGCGGCTCGTGGGCATGGCGTTCTCAGCAGCACTGGTGGCGGCGGCGTGCACGCAGACAATGCCTGGAATATCTGGGCTGGGACCAGCGGCTCGGCAATGAGAGCTGCAGCATCTACGGTCGAGCTGCCGCAGCGCCCTGGCCTGCCTGGCGCGTGGCGCAACAAGGTGTAAACGTTGTGCGGAGGTGGGTCGAAAGTATGAATGCTGCTTCGGCGCGAGGTGAAGAGCCACCACTAGCGCCGGTGGGGCAGTGCCATGCATTTGTTCGGCTTCTTCTCGACTGCACGTCTTGAACGCGAGGTGTTTCAGAGGTGGCAGTTAGTCACGAGCTTTGGCCGCCTGTTTGAGCCTCCAGGCGCTCCCCCCGCCCGACCGCGCCCTCACACAGGCCCCTGTCACCGTGCGGACCCTTCCGCGAGCTGATGGCAGCAATTGCCCTACTCCGCCGGCCCGAAGTACGCGACCGGAGTCACGGAGGCCTGGAAACCGGTCGTCCGGAGCCCGTGCCTTCCAGTCAGCGTTCACGTGAGCGTTTCGCGAGCGCGAGCTGAGGGTACTTTTAGACGATAGTGACTACATATCAATCCGCCTGCGTTTCTGGTCTATTTGGCGTTGCGATAGGTCGCATATCAGGGCATCCTCGAAAGCGCACTTCGCGGTTGGTCTCTTTCAGCGCCGCGTCCTTGCCCCTGCTGTTGCTGCATAAGTGCTGATGCACCTGAACCTCTTCATGTGCGTTGCAGGATTGGCTGAGAGCAGCGTGACCAATGCTCCACGCTCAGTGCTCGCGGCGGCCTTCGCTGCTGTGAAATTGGTAGATTTCCCGATTTCATACCCATTGGATTACGCAAACGGGCGTTTCGGCGTAAGGCCGATCGGGCATCGGCCCCATCGCTGGCCCTGCTCTTATGCCGCTTCGCCCGGCCTGCGTTCTTTGAGACCATACAACACCTAGAGCTCCCATAGCCTCGTAGAGGCTGTGTTCGTGAAGTTGCGAGCGTGAGAAATCAGGAGAGCGACTATTTTTCAGGACCTCGGTCGGGAAGGACTCTGCCGCGCCTGCACAGACCGCGCAGTCCCTTCGAGCTTTAAGGATTCTGGTTTGTGAGGTGAGCTGAGTTAGTACGTGGGGCGATGACGTTTCTTTGGGTGTGCGCTAGCGCCGCGATGCAGGGACCCTGTTCGTAGCGCCGCGGGCCAGCGCGTGCTCCCACCCCCCCTGAGTCAGCTTGGGTGGGCTTTGTGCCGCGCAGCGCGACCTTACTGGCGCCGGGGCTGGGGCGGTTTTTGGACAGCGCGTCCTGTCCCTTGAGCGGATCTTAGGGGCCTTCCTTCCCACGACTTGGTTTTGCACTGCCAACCGCCGACCCCGGGAATGCATATGCATGTGCATTGTATGCACTTTGGGCCGGGCGCATGCGTGAGCGGCTTGCGGCTGCCCGGCGAACCTTCCTTACGCGATGCTCTGCTTGGCCTTCGCAGGATCCAAACGAGAAAATGTCTGCCGCTACTACCGTTGCCGTCAACAACAAGAAGCGCTCGGCGGCCGAGGCCTGCGCCTCTGCACCGGCTGCGAAGAAGCCGGCTGCCGCGTCAACGGCATTTGCGGCCGGCGCTTCTGCCCCCTTGGCGATGGCTGGATGGACTTATCCGCCTCTGCCGATGGGTATGATGCCGCCGATGCCGATGTGCATGCCGGGCATGGGCATGTTTCCGCCCTTCATGGGGATGGGCATGTTCCCCCCGTTCTGGCTCCCGGCTGCCGCGATGGCCGCGGCTGCTGCTTCGGCAGCTGGAACAAATATGGCAACGATGCCGGCGATGGCGGGGGCTTGCGGCATGCCTTCGGCTGCGCAGGCTGCTGCGATGTGGCCCGCCATGATGGCGTCGTGCGCTGCGGCCGCGGCCTCGGCCGCGCCAGCCGCCGCGCAGGCAGTCAACGCGACCGCCGCGCGCACCAGCTCTGGCGTGTCGTCGGCAGCTGCATACCCGTCGACGTCTTGCAGCAACAGCATGCCCACGGCGTGTGCGCCCGCGTCCCCGGTGTCGGGTCCCCTGCTGGCGGCATCGCCCGGCTCTGTGTGCGCGGAGGTTGCCCCTGAGGAGGACGATGCCTTCGCGAGGTAAGAAGGACATGCTCCTTGTTCACGACGTCCAGCTATGCGTTTCTAGATTTTGAAAGCATTTTGGTCCGCGCAATGCACGACCCGTCTTCGATGGGCACGGTCAAACTGCACTGAACTGCACCACCCTACATCGATGATTATATTGCTCCTTTACCTGCTTTGCTCCACTGCAGCTTCATCTCCTCCTTCCTGGGGGGCACTGGCGGCAACGACCTGCCGTCCAGCTCCAATGGCAGCAACGTGTCGGAGGACACCACCGACGATGAGCCCTCCCTCGCCAGCTTGCTGGGCGACGATTTCGAGTTCCAGGGACTGTAGATCTTCTATCTCACGGCAGCTCACGCTAATCAAGATGAGCTCCATTTGAGGCTGAAGTACGCCAATATGCTAGTGTTTACGGTATGGTCGGGGCAAAGGCAGTGATCACGCATTGACTAAAAACGAAGGACAAGTTCATTAGTATGGCCTTGCGCCACACACGCTAAAGCTTGAGCCGTTGTTTCAGAGGAGCGTCATGGATTATCATCGTCAATATGCCATCGGGGGTTACTTATTTTATGCTTGGTTGCGGCGGGGTCGTGCCCATGCTCGGACCCGCCGCGTCGCAACAGAGGAGTTGAGCGAGCTGGACGTACAGCATAGAGGGTATGGAGCATTTTGGGCAAGCCCACTATTTTCGCGGACTGTGTGATTTCGGCGAGGGGAGAAAGAGAGGAGAGCGGGCAGTGCGCATGAAGGGCTTGTGCAGGTGCGGAGTAGGGTGCTCCCCCGTTGCTAAGAGTTTTCGCCGCCGTCTCCAGAGGAGCTAGGGAGCCTCGTGGCTTTCCGGCGCCTCTGGTACTTTTTGAAGTTGAAGCACGTTATGGGCGGATGGCGCGGTTTTGCTAGTCCTAACAGGACCACAGCGTGGGGCAACGCGAGTGTGCACACAGAGAAGCTGTGAGCGAGGCATGGTGCCGAGGATATGCAGCCTGTTTTACAGGGGCAACAAGAATGCGGACACTAAAAGTCGGGAGCAGTTTTGGTGGATTTGCATGTTGCGGGGGTGCACAGCATATTCACACAGGCTAAGGGGGGAAGACGTGCGCGTGACGCAACAAGCCGGAAAGAGCTCGTAAGGTGTACGGGACTCTGCGTCTGCCCCTTCCCTCCTTACCAAAGGTTATTCAGTTGGTGTGACACCGTTGGCCTGTGGTAAAGCAGATTCGGTGGCAACGTGTGGTGTGACTATGCAGTATCTGGTAATGGTGTGTGCAGCAGATGAGAAGTTTCAAGGTTGCTTTGAAACGCGCGAAGGCTGCGGGAAGGAGCGGGAGCCAGGGAAGGAGGACAACCGGAAGCTGAGCGGAGCACATTCGGCGCGGGAGCGAAAATGTGCGGCTTGTCGGCACCTGCTATGGCTAGTACTGAAGATGAGAAGATGTTGCTAGCGGTTTCCCCAACAGAGAAGACAATTCGCCGTAGCAATGCGGGTATGGTTCACTTGCACACTGGGCGTACTCCGTGGTGCGCGAGTGCAACGTCTTAAAAGTGCGTATCACCGTAGGTGTAGTGAAGTGGTGCAGGGTTTGCGTGTGTCGAGTGTGTTACAGGGGTACCACAGAATAAGTGGCTCAGGCGGGCGGGTCCCAGCACCACCTGCCTTGGGAGGTTCCGGTGCTTCATAATTCAACTTACGTCCGCGTGCATCATAACGGTTTGAATGCGTGTGTCCATGGCGCGTGTGACGACGCCAACATTCCCAAGATAGCCAAAGCTTGGGGCGGCACGCTTTAGTGTTTCCCCACGTCTGTGCGGGGCACTCGAATTTTTACTTGGTGTCCTAAGGGGGATGCCCCCGGGAGAAGGTGTACAGGCTACTGTCCGTGCCGTCCGTCAGTGGATAGTGATGGGTCAGCGTGTGTTGAAACTGAGCAGGGCGATGCGCCCCTGCATGATTTCCCGTGAGTTTTGCCTGCACTGATGAGCCCGGGGCATGCCGGGGCCTGTGTTTTTGTTTTTCGTTGTTGGTGGTTCGTTGAGGTTCCCTGTCCGCCGCACGTACAATATCTGATGGGTTAGGGTGGTCGAAGGACCTTCAGGCGCGGCAGGTGACACTGTGGCCGGCCCCGTTGCCCCAACTAAGTTCATTTAAAAAAACACAAAAATATACGGCGACGGTGGCGCTGACACGGCGCAGTCGAGGTGACGAGGACCAATCCACAACATCCTGTGTCCATCGTGTAATGCAAGTATCGCATCCTTTGCTCCTCGTGTTCACAGCACCGCAACCTTACAAGGCCATGGGGCTGCCAGAGGTGATGGCTGGGGCTTGGCCATTATTGTACCTTGGCGTGTTCAACCAACGGAGTGCGGGCGAGACTCCTGCTCTCCCGCTGCGTGGCGTCGCATTGCCTGTGTGGTCGTGCTTTCGCCTGGCCGGGCGCCCGGAGAGTGAGGAATGCGCGCCAGCAAAACGCTACCGACGTCGGTACAGTCACAGCGCGTTTCTCTTGCTTCTGACCCCGATGCCGCAAACCCGTCCCACCCCCCGCATACACGTTGTCAGAGCATTGATGACGCCCGTAGCCAGAGGCGGGACTGCACAACTGCACATCAGGCTTGCCCAGGCCATGTTGGTTGCATTGCTTACATCGGGGCAGACATGTGCTGTGGCGTGGAGTCCTCACTGCAGCGCCAGCCACCCGCCCTCACTACCTCAGCCCAAAACCAGCGGTGCGCATGTGCTGGTCTCAAAGCTGTTATAAGCGGTCACATCCCTCGTTACACACACGCTGTCACTTAATACACTCCAGCGTGTGCGTGCCCTGCCCCAGCTCGGCGTCCCTGCACCTGCTTCCTGGCTTAAGCTTCCCTTCTCTGTCTTGCTGCCGCCTCCTTCGCGCACCCCCCAAACAACGCCTGGCCACCTCCTTCATCACCTGGCCACCTCCATCATCCGTTCATATTCACATCCACATCTTCCAGCGCCTGTGCCTACTGCTGCGCCTGCTTCACGTTCCCCTCCTCGCTGTGCCATCTGCTCCAGTTACATCTTCATGTTGTCGTACAGCTTGTCCACGTCCTGGTACTTGGCCATGGCCTGCTCGGCGCGAATACGGCGGGCCGTGTCGGTGGCCACACCCACCTGCGGATGGCGAGCAGGCGGAGGGCGGGTACGGGGGCGGCAAGGATGCTCAGCAGTGGCAAGATGAAAGGAAGGCTCAACGGGCCTGGAGCACGTACACTGCCAACATGAGTGAGGCGTGGTTATTAAAACCCCCAAAACCCTAGCGCCTTTTACAAGGGTGCGCATGCTACGTACTAATTGAGCCGTTGCAACCATTTCTTGGAGTGCCTGCAACTTGACACACGTGGACACTGCCCCCAGCGCCACTGCAACTGCAACAAGCACTTTGCAACGGTCGAAGCGGGAACTGCCATGAACCACCGCCAACAAGGCAACAACACGCCTGCGGCGCTGCCACTCCGCTCACCATGATGAGCACCGAGGTGCCAGCGAAGCCGCGGAATGCCGTGAGGTGCGTAACCGCCTCCACCGCGGCGGGCGCGGCGCTGAGTGCGCCCAGGAACACCGAGCCCAGGAGCGACATGCGCGTGAGCGTGCGCGTCACGTACTCGGCCGTCTGCTTGCCGGGCCGGATAGCGGGGATAGCGGCACCGGTCTTCTTGAGCTGCTCAGCCAGGTCCTTGGGCTCCAGCTGTGAGGACGGGGGGGGGGGAGCGGGTGGCGTGGATGTGGAAGGGTTTACACATGTGGGCGTACGGCCTTTGAAGGTGGTGGCGTGAACGTGGGTGGAGTAGGTCGTTCCACTTGCAAAGCACATGAGTGTGTGTGTGTGGGGGGGGGGGGGTGTTGCAAGGATATGTGGCGAAGTGGTAGAACAGGGGGGTGTCGGAAAGGAGGTGCCAGGAGACGGACGGCAGGTGCACACACAGGCACGCATAAATGATTAGCTGTGTGGGGGTTCCATGCATTTAATTTAATGACGAGGTAGACGTAGAACAGACGTTGCAACACACGTTGGCACACGTTGGGGGCGGGGTAATGTTGATTCCAGAACCCAAAGCAAGCCAACAGAGAGGACCCAAACCGACCAGCCCTGGAGGCTGTCGGCACATGCATCAGCAGCAACAGCAGCCGCAGCAGCCGCAGCAGCCGCAGCAGCCGCAGCAGCCGCAGCAGCCGCAGCAGCCGCAGCAGCCGCAGCAGCCGCAGCAGCCGCAGCAGCCGCTGCCCCAGACCACGCTCCCGTCCACCTTCCCCGCCCGCCCACCTGCAAGAAGGTGTAGTAGTAGTTGAAGAAGACGATGAGCGCCACGTTGAAGGGCACGTACAGCGCGCCGCCGGGGCCCACCTGCGGGTGAGGGGCGCCGCGGGAGACAGATGGTCGAGCCGCGTGTTCGAGTGAGGCAGATACATGCGGGTTGGCGGGTCGACACAGGATACTACAACAGCATAATCCGTGCAGCTCTCTCCTTTCCCCATTGCTCCAACTCCCTCCACTGCCTCAAACCCGCCGCCACTCGCTCCAGCTTCTGACTCCCCCAACTTTGGCCCCAAACGACGGCCCCGGACCTCCTCGTGACTAGATCGATTCATTCTCCCCCTCCCCTCCCCCTTCCCTTGGCCCCAACTGCCTCACCGAGCGAGAGAACTCGTCCAGGGCCGCCGAGTCCGTATAGCGGGCCAGGGCGGCAGGAAGTGCCAGGATGGAGGAGGCGAAAATGAGCGGCATCACACCCGTGGCGTTCACCTGGTCGGCGTGTTAGGGTACATGTCAGAAGGGGGAGCAGAGAGAGGAAAGGCATGAGCGCGTGGTCAAAAGGGAGGTGAGGCTCTGAGAGCCCGGGGGCACCGCTGTGACACACTGATCGACTTTCACGAGCCGGCGGGCAGGCAGGCGGCCTCCTCACTATTTACCTTGAAGGGCAGGTAGGACTGCCGCGCCAGGTTGCCGGACGACAGCCTGCACGACGGCGGGCGGGTACCCGAGTGTATCAGTGCGAGGCACCTTGCATCTGGGTCGGGCGCAAGCAAACACCTCTCGCCCTCGCGTGTGGCACGTAACCGTATCCCTCTTCCCCAGGCCCCCAGACACCGTCCCCCAATCCCTTCGCTCGTCGGCCCTCATCATGCATGCGGGCCGCGCCCTCCTTCCGCCTGTCCGCCAGCCCCTGCGGCGGGCCGCCCGCCGGCAGCCCTCACCGGTTGGAGTAGTTGACCGGGATGCGGCGCTCCGCCTCCTGCACGTAGATGATGCCCAGGGTGGTGAGCGCGAAGGCCACGAAGAACACGGCCACGTTGGTGGGGTCATCGCTCTCGTTCTGGGACAGCAGCTGGCCTGTGCGGGTGGAGTTGGGAGGAGTGGGGAGGGGGGTAGTTCATTCCAGAAACCAAAGCGACCCTTGCAACCCATAACTTAAAACCCAGAGCCAAAGAGCTCGGAGGGGGATTGGTCAGCAGACATTGGCGAGCCGTCGGGTGGGCAGGAGGTCACACGCGGTGGGCAGCAGGTGGGCAGCAGGCGGGCGGGCAGTGGCGGCCACGGCCGCGGCCTGCGCGCCCACCCGCCCTTGGACACCCTCTGCCTTTGCAGCTCGCCTCTCCCTCCCAGCCCGCGCATCACCGCCCAACCCCCATATTCACAGCAGCCCGCTTCCAATCCAAGGCTCCCATCCCCTGCAGCTGGCCCCCCACCCCGGCCCTCCAGACCCCCACCCCGCCGCCCCCGCCTCACCGATGCTGGCGGGCAGCGCGGAGGCGATGTTGGCGAAGATGAGCACCGAGGTGCCGTTGCCCAGCTTAAGCTCCGAGATGGTGTCGGCGATGTACACCAGCGCCATGGCGCCCGCCACCAGCGCCGTGGTGCTGCCCGCCAGCCAGCCGGGCGAGAAGTCGTCCACGAAGGGCCGGATGTAGAACAGCTGTCCCACCGCCTGCGCGTGCAGGGGTAGGGTGGGGGGTCCATGCATTCAGGTTATGACAAGAAGGCGAAGAGAGGAAGGCGGGTTGCGGTATTCAGGGAGGGCGTGGCGATTTGCGCGACGTGCGCTTGGCAGGTGCGCGCCGCAGGTGCCGCGATGTGGGCTGGCGTGGAAGGGCGGTAGGTGGGCAGCCACCGACAAGACCATCTTGACAGTTGACACCCCTGGCGGCCACAGTCCTGGCGCACTCAACTGGCGCCTTTAAGAATTTGGGTGACTCAAAGACACCCCTTTCCAATGATTACGCAATACATGCCCGCTTTGGGCATGTACAAACCCCTTCACCCGACACACACATACATACACCTTCATACGGCGTCATTGTTTGACCCTGCCCCTCGCAGCCGCATCGGCGCTTCAACACAACACGCGCCCGTCCCGGCCCCCTGGCAGATTCAGATTCTGGAATGCACAGTCCCTACCCTGGCGCGCTCTGCATTTTGGGTTTCGCAATGGTTTGTTTGCTTTCGATTCTGACACAAATTATCCCCGCCCGCCCACCTGTACGATGGCGAAGGCGAACGCCATCAGCTTCTGGTAGTACTGGAACTTGGCGCGACCCTGTTGGAGGGGGGGGACGTTGTGGCAGGACGTTGAGAGATGTGGGTTGGGGTCTGGAGCCGTCGGGCGCACGTCACGCACACCAGCGCACTTCCCGTGGTCACCTTGACCCCGTTAGCCCATCTATGCTTCGCCTTTGCCTGTGCCTCTGTGTCTCCACAAGCCCTGGCGCCGCTCCTGACGGCCTGCAACCTGCCGCCGCCGGTGCTCCGCATCAATCAGACCGTGGCCCTCTAACCCGGTCTGCGCACGTGCCCCCTCAGACCCTCATCTCCCCAGCTGCACGTGCACGGCCTCCTCCACAGCTGCCCCCGGTTATGCGCACCTGCGCTCCCTCGTCGCGCTGCATCTTCTTCAGGCCCGGGAAGGCGGCGGAGAAGAGCTGCAGCACGATGGAGGCGTTGATGTAGGGGATGATGCCCAGGCTGAACAGGCCGACCTGCAGTACAGGATGGTTAACGAGCAGAGGGGCGCGGCAGGGAGGGAAAGAGGCAGGGGGCGAGGTGAATGGCGCATTGGAAAGGGGGTCCAGATGAGAGAAGCGTCTGGGGGGCGGTGGGGTGGGGTGGGGTGGGTGGCAACCCGCAGCACCCTAATCACCCCTGCGACGCGCGGCTCTTCCTTGTCATCGGGCACAGCAACCCGGTGGCTTCAGGCCACAGTGCTAGCACTGGGCGCGCCATAAGCCGTGTCCACGCTGCGTGGCGCGTCCTCCCCTATGCAATGTCCACACGAGCAACACATCCTGTCCTGAACGGATGGATGCCCCCACCACGACGCATAGATCACCTTGGAGATCGAGCCACCCGACAGGGTGTCGATATATCCAAGCAGGCCAGAGTTAGTGAGGCTGTCCGCGAAAGCGTCCACGTCCACGCCCGGCAGACGGATGTAGACACCGACGCGACTCAGGAGCAGCAGTGCAAGCAGGCCGCCCAGCTTCTTTGGTAGATCGCTGTTAAAGAACTCCTGCCAGCTGAACTCGTCGCCATCGGTGGTGCCCAGCGACGACGCCGCGCGAGGCTTGCTGCTCGAGGCTGTGCTGCTGCTGCTGGCAGTGCCAGAGGACGAAGCTCCATTGCTGCCATTTTGGGCCGGGCCAGCAGCCGGGACCTGAGGCTTGTCAGCAGTGCCGGGCTCGGTCTCCGATGCCCGCACCGCCCACATAGCCCGACGGCCTTGCCCATGGCGCGACAGATTGTTACATTGCCCCTGGCTGCGGATTGCTGGCTTAAAGGCCAGCGGGAAGCATGCTGCACGAGCTGGTGCACCACAGTGCGTAACTCGTTGAGACGCCAGCGACTTCATCGCTGAGAATTCAAAATTTATGCACCGATACCGTGATAATATATGAGTGCCTGACAAGAAATCGGCTGAAAGTCAGCAAAACAGCCCTGTGCACGTCTTCGCAACGCAGCTTGAAGCCTAAGCGAAGCAATGGGGCTTGCGTCGGTGCAGCATAAAATCACACAGTTACCATGGCGCGCGTCGCCAGAATTGTGGAGGCGACAATCCGGTGATCCATGGTGTTCTGGTGTGTTTCGTCAAGCGTGCAGGCCCTCCCGCTGCCCTCCTCAAGGCCCTCCTAGGCACCCGCACTGCAGCTCTGCAGCGCCGCAAGCGCGTTCTCTTCATGTGGCGATGCTAATGCGCCAGCACTGTATGGCTGCCCATGCTACGTAGCCCGAAGCGCGTGCGATACCGCGGCGTGTGCCATAGCAATCACCGTGACCTTTCCATTTGACCCAGAAGACGGAAGTCCATAATTACACGTACGTCACACGTTACAAGTAGCGTCGTGGCTACCGCATACGCCCATATCTAAAATTGTAGCCCCATGGCCGATGAAGCCTCCACCAGCTGCCAACCAGACCGAATGCGTAATGCCAACCAATCCGCTCAGCACGCCCGTGCACACCCCAGCCATTCGGGCGGCTATCGCAAGGAAGTAGGCCTTTCGCTACGGGAAACAAGACCCAAGTACCGTATAGATATCAGTGTGTGCCTGGGAGCACGCGCAAAACTGCTCCCCCTGCAGTGCAGCCCTGACGAAGTCAAGTTGCTTTACCACCGTCGCGCTCTGCCTCACCTTCCACCTCCCCGTCCAACCGGCAGCTCCGCAGGACGTATTCACGGCCAGCCCAACCCCTCCGTTGCAGCGCCGCTCGCTCTGGTAATAGCTGTGTAGGGCTCTCCATGCATTCGTCAAAGTATCATTCACACTCTCAATCCACAGTTCAACACCCGCACACATTGGCTCAGTTCTTGGCCCCACGCGTGTGGTGGTCCTCTCATACCATACCGCGGCCGCATGGACCGTAACGCCCTCGCTCGACAGGGACAAGCTTGGCAGCGCCCATTGCGCGTATGTGAACATATCTCAATATACCAGCCCGAACCGTGTCCCGAGCAAACCGGCACAGGCATGCGCCTGGACGGCGTCTCCTCACCCCACCCAACCTCCACAGTGCTTATCCTCTTCAAGCAGCGTCCCTGGCATCACATCGAATCACAGCTTCAGCAGTAGTACCGATCGCCGAACTCGCCCACGCCGGGCACGACGCACCAGTTCTCGTCCACCGCCGTGTCAATCTCGCTCGTAATCACCTTGACCTGTGTGTGCGCATGGGCGCATGTATGCGTGCAAGTTCGGCATCAGGCAGTGCGCTCGATTTCGTGGGGTTCGGAGGAGCAGCGACACACAGCACCACGGGTAAGTGGGTGCTTCACGCGTAAGTGCACACGGGCGCGGGCGGTGGCTCACCCCCGGGTAGGTCTGGCACACGCGGTGGATACCGGGCGGCGCGGCGATGATGCACAGGAACAGAATCTTGTTCTCCTGCACGCCCTTGTCCAGAAGCACCTGCGGAGGAGATGAGAGAAGGAAGCCAGGACGGAAATCAGGGGAGCGTAGAGAGATACAATCGAGAGAGCCATTGAAAAGGAATGGTGCGGATGAAAAGCGTAAGTTCGCCGCATTTGCCAGCGAGGTCTAGTCTGTTACATGGTGCCCTCGCGCTTCCCTTCGCCCCAGCTGCTGCCGCTTGCAGCCTCTTGTGATTGTACAGCTTTATGGCCTCGCGGGGCGCCACTGCGCCGTGTCCTCTATTCTTGTGCTGATTAGGTGTTTTGGGTTTCTGGTTGCCTTGCGGCTGTCCTGCAACCTTCCCCACCGGCCGCCCGCCTGCACCCCACCGCTCTCTGGTTCTGGGTTTTCGGTTTTAGGGTTGCAAAGGTCGCTTTGGTTTCTGGAATGAACTACCCACCCACACCTCACGCCTGCCCGCCCCGCCCCGCCCGCACCTGGATAGCCTTGCACGCGGTGTTGCCCGTGCCCAGCACCGGGTCCAGCAGCAGCACGTAGCGCCGCGAGATGTCGGCGGGCAGCTTCTCATACACGATGTCCTCCGCCTTGCCGTGCCTGGTCAGGAGGGCAGGGGGGCCAGGAGGGCAAAGGCGGCGGATGGTGAGAGGACGAAGGGATTGGAGAAACAATAAATGTACATAACACGTGGGAGACATGATGGCTAGGCGCTCGATTCCTTCACCCACTCGCCACTTGACTCAATGACCTGTGTCCCCGGCCCTCCCGCTCCTGCTCCAGCTTTTGCCGGGGTGGGCTCCAGCTCCTCCCCCGCGCTCCTCACCGGTGCACCAGGATCTTGCCGATCTTGATGCCCTGGCAGCACTCGCGCAGCGCCGCCTCCATGGCCTCGCCGGAGCGGATGACGGACACGCCGCACAGCCCGCGCGCAAACTCAACACCCGTGTACTTGTGACCTGACGGACGGACCAGGAGGGTGGGGGGTTGCAAGGTGGGGGGGGGGGAACAAGGGCCAGGCGAACTGGTTTGCAAACGACTACCAACGGCGAGACCAGGGGTATTCACGGTGCCTGTACTCGGCGATAAGTACTGCTAGTGCGAGTGCTTGAGCGCCAGCACAGCACCCGCGTTACCCAAAAACTACAAGCACCACACGCAAAACGCATCACCAGCAGCACCTGCAGCGCCAGTCCTCACCGGTGGGCGTCATGACGGTCTTCTCGCGGAAGGGCAGATGGCCCAGGCCCGCCTCCACCAGCAGGCGGTTGATGCGGTCGGCGTAGAACACAAAGTCGTTGGGCGACGTCTCCCGGTCGCGCAGGATGGTGTGCATGCCGCGCATCTGGAAGTTGCTGGGCATCACCTGCGTGTGCGCGATGGCGAGGTGTAGAATGCGGGTGGGGAGCTCGAAGGGGGGGGGGTATCTAGCGAGAGGTGCACAAGGCTGAGCGGACGCCTGGTGGGGGATGGCGCCTGAATGCCTGATAAGTTAGTTGCGAGAGCGGCCCCCGCTTGTACCGGCACCTCCCGTACATGCGGCACGCGGTCAGGGCCTCGCCATGGTCCTTTCTGCCATCCCGTACACGCCCACTGCTCCCGCTCCGCCGACCCCCCTGGTGCCCGGCGCCCACAGTACCTCTAGGTTGGAGTAAATGCGGATGAGGTCGTGCTGCCGCAGCTTGAGGCGGATGTGCTCGGTGATGAGGTCGATGGCCACCACGTTCTCGGACGACTGCCAGGGCACGATGATGTCGGCGTGGCGCCGGCTGGGTCCAATAAAGGTGTCAAAGGCGGGCTTCACGAACTTGGTGTACTGCTCGATCACGCCTGTGGGACAGACCAGCGCGCGGTGGTGTAGCGCCTCGCGTGGTGGTAACGGACAGAGGCGACTCCCAAGAGGCTAGCGCCGGGCAGCAACCTGCGTTTGCCCACTTCCACATCCATCCTCCGCCGTTCCCGCAACCCCTTTTTTAGACACACGTGACCATCAATCCTGGCACCCAGCCCGCCCTCCAACCCACTCTGAGACCCATCAAACACACACACACACACACACACACACACACACACACACACACACACACACACACACACACACACACACACACACACACGCACACGCACACGCACACGCACACACACACACACATGATTGCAGGGAAATCTCTCCATTTCCGTTTACCGACACACACACACACTCCTTGTGATCTCTAACACACACACTCACTGGCCACGTCGCGGCCGCGGCTGGCCACATCACGCTGGATGCGGCGGGCAAGGCGCACGTCGTCGTCTGCAAGGGTGGGGGCGCGTGCAGCCGATGCGTAAAGAAGCAGCCAATGGTTGGTTAACGTTAGCTAGTTAACACGACCGTCCACGCCTGATCCCGCGCTTCCGTCGCCCCTTTCATACAGCCCTGCCAACCAGTTCCCAGTCCTCTTTTCAAGGCTTGGCCGCGCCCCGCCTGCGTGCTTCCCCCTGCCCCCTCCTCCCTCCACTCCACTCTACTCCCAACCGTGCCATCGGTCGTTGGTGAAGACGCCAACATACACCGCAGCCTTGGCTCACAGAAAACCTGCCCGCTCGGCACAACTCCTCCCTCCTCCCTCCCGCCGCCCCCGCCTCACCCGTGTCCACGTATATCTTCATGTTGAGCTGGTCGCGCACCTCCTCCATGGCCAGCACCAGGATGCCCTCCACGATCACCACGTCCGCCGGGTCCATCTGGCGTGTGGTTGCACGGCACGATGTGGGCAGCTTGAGAAGTACGCAACAAGCAGGTAGGCTAGGGGCACAGGAGGCGCGATGGGGCCCACCGAGGGGAATGGACCTGCATGCCTGTTGCCATTGCTGGCCCTGCATTAGCCCTGGTGCAACGCGCCATCCCTCGGCCCGCATGGGCCCAGCCGTCGCCTGACCGTCACGGCCGCATGCGATGGCTTCTTGCCCGCAGCGGGAGGGTTGGGAGGCTCCGCTTCGTTTGGATAGCGTCAGGGGACGTGTTCACTCGAGGTCTTGGGTTCGATTCCCATACAACCCCCCGATTTCGATCGGGTGAAATGCCTATGGGCTAGTTGCTGTCTGGACGAGTTTAGATCTTGGTTGACGGGATCAGATGAGGCTTTAAGGATGGTGATGAGCGCTCTATAAAGCAAGTAGCTCGATCTGTCGGGTCGCTATAGCCTGATTTCGGCACGTGTCTGTCGCGCCTCCGGACTCCTGATGAGTTAGTGGGGCCTACATGGACCCGAATCCATGTAACAATGTTGTTGTTGTTGTTGTTGCCCGCAGCGCCACTCTCTCGTCTCTGCACAACCTATTGGAAGTCCGTCATACACACACCCCACCACCCGCCACAAGATTTCGGTTCACGGTCACCCCACCACGGCCACCAGGCGTCTCGCCGCTGGTGTCGTCGCCCGCCTCCGGCCCTGCGCACCGCGCTCCCGGACGCCCTCCTGGGCCCTTTGCAACCCTCCCCACCTCCATCCCTCCGCACCCGCTGCGTCTCCTCCACGCGCGCATGCAGCGCAAAGTCATAGACGGGCACCTCCACGCTGCGGCCCTCCTTGAGCTTCTGGAGGCACTCCATCATGCCCCTACGTAGCGGAGGCAGGCAGGCAAGGATGGCCGGACACGTCAGTGTCGCAGCGGCAGCGGTCACGCTGGAAGGGTCCCACACAGGCGCTCCAGACCTAGCACCATCAGAAAGAATCACAAGCGCAAGGCGCCTCTAACGAAACGAATTTGAGCGCCCGGCCGTACTACGGCAAACAGCGGCACCACACGCGAGCGGGGCAGGTGGTCTGGCGGCCACGGAAATCCACCACGTGCAGCTTAACCGCGGCGGCGCTTCACCATTGCCCCTGTCTTGCATCTCCACTCACTTGCGGTCCAGTGCGTCCGGGTGGTCGAAGTTGTAGTTGTTGGCCTTGGCCAGAGCCATTTCATCTGGCGTGAGCGTGCGGTAGAACGAGTCCTGTTGCAAGGTGGTGGTGGTGTTGGCGGTGGTGCAGCTGATCTGACCGTTCCATGGTGGTACAGCATGGCCATAGGCAAGCGCCGCACTTCGGAGTAGCTTCTCTATATTGGCTTAGTGTCCAGGTGCAGTAGCAAGGCGACAGGGAGGCGGAGGTGCGCCGGCGCGTGCCCACCCGCGAGGTCGCGTTGCTTGCACGCACCTGAGATAGCATGACCACGCACTGGTCGTGCAGGCGCTGCATGATCCTGTCGCACACGGTCGTCTTGCCCGAGGCAGTGCCGCCAGCTACGCCGATAAGGAAGGGATGCCTGCGCATGTGTTCGCATGTCAGCGTGTGCAGCGTTCCCACGGCGAGCGCGCTAGCGCCATGACATCTGCACAGCACAACCACACATTTGTGGAATGAAACTCGAGCATTTGTCCACCTGTTCTGGCGAAACTGAGGTGATTGCTGCCGCCTGAGCTCGCGCTCAGCAGCATCCACTGCCGCCTCCTCATCGAAACCTCCATGGCTCCGGTCCCGCATTGTTACTGCGTTGACGTGCTCGCGCGGCGAGGCGATGCTCAAGTCTCCAGCTTTTTGCACAATATCGGTCAAGCTGTTTGACAGAACTGAGTTCTGCATTTTTAGTAAGCTGCAGATATCTACGATGGGCGCGCGAACAAAATGGTTTTGGTGGGAGACCTGTTAATGGATTGCGGGAGTCACACGCAACAAGCCTTTGAATTCCTCCGGTCGTGGCTATCTCTTGGTACCAGAATTATGCTAAGGCTAGAAAGAGGCTTGCGGAGCGGCGCAGCGGGGAACAGTGTCACGCCCACGTCGTACGTCGGATGGGGGTTTAGAGAGGGGGATTGTCAAGTACCAGCCGATTCCCAGGGGCCTGGACGGCACGCCTGCAAGCCCGGACCCGTCCCAGGACTTCCTGCTATAAGTGCACGAGTATCGGGGCACGCGAAGGCGATACATGTCAGCGGAGGTGTCAGGCGAAGGCTCCACTGCGGCTCGTGCCTTCCTCACAACGCATCGTGCGCCAACACGGCTGCCTCGCTCTCGCATTTCGCATTTGCATTCTAGCGCATGTCGGTAACACCCACAAGACTAGCTGCGGCCGCCGATAAGTAGCCCCGAGGCCGTTGCGAGAACTGCACCTGTCTAACCTCGTCTCATGGAAACCAGACTTCAGAATAAACTCAAGCTAGGTTTGCGTATCTGCACCAACATCGCATCGCTTCTCTTCATTCCAACACCGCCGGTGCCTTCAGCCGCCGAGCCGCCAACGACTCGTCCGCGGCGGCCCTTAGGTGCTCCACCAGCATCGCTTCCCATCCCTGTATCTTGTCAAATCCAGGCCAGTAGTTGACGTCCACCACACACAGCCGCAGCCTGCGCGGCATCCGCTCCTGCCGCGGCTCCGGCTCCGGCTCCGGCTTCAGCTCCGGCTGGTCTTCTGCCATGTGTCGCCGGCGCTTGGCCGCCCGGTCGCCGCCATCCTCAGGAAGCGCATCGTAAGGCAGCAGGCCCACCGCCTCGCCCCGCTCAGTCACTCCACCTGCACCACCACCTGCTTCCTGGGACAGAGGCTGGTCAACGGGCAGCACCAGGTCAAAGTTGAACATTGTGAGGCCCAGCTGCGTTGACAGCGCCCGCGCCACCGCTGCCAACACCGCTTCATCCACATCCGTGCCGCCGTCCCCATCGTCTGCGGTGCCGGTAGCGGCAGCCGCGGGCGCTGCGCCGTCAGCAGCGCCTCCAGCACCTGAATCCGCCGGAGCGGCACCGCCGCTCACGACCGGGGCGCTGGTAGTTGTCGCATGGTGGGCCAGCGGCGCGGTGCTGATGCGGTGCACCACGCTGACGTGGCTGCCAGCAGCCCTCGCGCCCACAGCACCGATGCCTCCGCTGCCTTGCTGCGCCTCTGCGTCGCCACCAGCGCCGCCGCCGCCTGGCCTCGCCCCAACTTGCTCCTGCGTCAGGGTTGCTCGCCGCTCCACACGAACATGCCGGCCCAGCACGTACACCTGCAATGCGCGTGTTGGTGGCGTGTGACGTATACGCGTCGTGCTGCGTCGCTCCTCATGGGATAGCATGGGCGCCTTGCAAGCGGCAGCCGCCCTCCCCAGGACGGTCTTCTACAACTGGTTGTTTCCTCCACGGCTTCGTCTCACTGCGCAACATGCTGACAGGGGTGCCCAGAGACAGGGAAGACGGCTTCCCAACCGCAAGTGGCCCACCTTGTACAGCTCCTGGCTGTGCGGCACGTACTGCTGCACCACAAGCGGCTCGAAGGGGCCAAGTGCGTCGCCAGGGGCGGGGCCACCCGCGGCCGCTGTCACTGTCGCCTCCGGCACGGACCCCGTGCTCCCTGACCCGCCCCCAGCCGCTTCGGCCGCCAGCGATGCAACCGGTGGCTGCAGCGCCGCCGCCTGCTGTTCCAGCTCTGCCCAGCAGCGCACCACCGCCACGCCGTGCCCGCTGCCGCTCGCCGCATCCGTGCGCCGCGTCTTAACCAGCAGCGGCGGCCGCAGGCCCCCAGCCGCGACCCCTGACGCACTGGCTCTGCCCTCTGCTGTAACGGCGCAAAAGGGTGGTATGAGTTGTCAAGCCTTGCGGACCCCAATGCCCATTCAGTATGTGTGCATTGCGTGCGCGCCCGTTTCTGTGACCACCCAAGCTTCCACCCTGATACCATTCTTGCCAAGCTCGTCACTGCAGCCGCTAACCTGCCACCAGCTGCCGCAGCTCCTCTCGCGTCTCCACCACCACCTGATGCGGCGCCTCCACCTCCACCTCCACCTCCACTTTGACCGTGTCCGCATCCTGCCGCCCGGGCCCTCCCTCCAAGCCGCCGCCCCGCTCGTCCTCTCCGGCGCCGCTCCCATTGCTGCCTGGAACCTGGCTTGCTTGCAAGCGCAATGGCACGCGCAGCGTCAGCCCGGCCGCTGGCACCGCCGCCGCCAGCATGACCGCCCGGTCCTCGGTGGCATGAATGGCGGCCGGCGGGTCGAGCACGACAGTGGTGGGATGGGCGGCGGCGTAGGCTGCCAGCGCGGCCTCCCACACTATACAGCAGCGCAGGGAGCGGGCGCTTGGCACATAACCTCAAATGTGCTCTAGCAGAGTGTGGATAGGCGGGAGGCTGGCCCTTGTGGCCCTTTGGTGCCAGGCATACCAACGTCCATGCGGAACGGACCAAGGTACATTTGCTAATGACCCTGGTTCTACCCTCTCATTGCAGGCTCCAGGCCCCGCCACGCCTTTGGCGCTGGCTCGCCGTCTCACCCTCATCCCGGTGCAGCTTATGTACGATCACGTCCAATGGCCGGTTGAACTCTGACGTGCTGGTTAGTGACCTGCCACCCTGTGCTTGCTCAACAGCCGCCGCCGCCGTCACTACTCGTGATGGGGGTGCTGCTGCGCTTCCTGTGCTGTCGGCGCGTGGTGCTGTCGTTCGTGGCAGCTGGAAGCCCAAGCCATGCCCGGCATGTGGCTCCAGCGCCACCAGCTGCAGCCCTGCTGTGGCTGCCAGCTGCCGTAGCTGCGGCGTCAACACCCGCGGCAGCTGCAGTAATCCGTCGCGTGTCGGAGGGGGCCGGGGAGGCAAGGGCGTCGGGTTTCACAGCGGGTCTTTTCCTCGCTTGTATTATGCTGAAAAGTACCATGTAACTCTGATGTCAACCCCGCTCATGTCATGCAGCCGCAGCTGCAACACGGACGCAAATAGGACATGCGCGCGCACCTTCTTGGGCAGAAAACACATGCCGACAATTGCATTGAAATTTTCTTTCGGGAGACTCATTCTTTGAATAAACTACACATCAACAAGGCATGCCCGGACAAAAAGCAGCATGCATGGCCAAGCTCGTCACCGTTGTTCTTTCCTCCCAAACACCACACAATTTTTCATTATAGTAAACATGCAATAAAATAAAATGCGGCTCGCTAGGGGCGCCGGCATGCTGTCTCTGCATTCAATCTCCGGCACTTCCGCAACTACCCTGCCCCGTATTTACACCCTGTACATTCTAAGCTGTGCCCATGAGACAGTTACGGGTATGTATTACTTCCCGCCGCCGTGGGGAGGCTGACGAAGCCGGCCCTTTACGCGGCCTGCTCCTGGGCCTGCTCGGCACGCCAGGCCTCGCTCGGCGGCACCTGCGGGCGTTTTTCTCTCCCACAGGCAGCCGCTGGCAACCGCGCCATCAAAGAATCTTCATACTGCTTGCATTCCTTTACTATAGCGACCACGCCTGGGATGAGCGCAGGCCTTACGCGAAACCGCGGTGTATGACCCCGCGATTCCCTCACGCAAACCTGGCTTTAGTTTCTATTATTAATGATTATATGTGAGAAAATTCATAGCGGAACTTGAAAGGCCCTCGAGCGCTCCTGTGTGCCAGGCCGGCCGCGGCACACTCCGTGTCTGACACTAATACACTAATACACCGTACGACGTGGCACCGGCCTAGGAATAGCGGCCCCGGCCTAATTCACTCATTCACATCCTTGTAATTGCCATTAATCTTCAAGTCGCTCGTGCTCAAGCGCGCGCTCTAAGACAATCGACCTCGTCGGTTGTAGGAAACTGCTTTGTGTGGACTTTGCCGCCTTCTTCGGCGCACTTGAAGTTTGTTATCAGCGACATTTAGGGCTATCACAATTTGTCGGTAATTCAAGAGTCGCGCCGGCTGAGTCGCCTCCGCCGGACATGGCGAAAGACAAGGGCAATGAGGGCGAGGGTGCCCCGCAAGCCTCCTCAATCAACGTGGCGGCTCTGGAAATGGACAAAGATTGCCCCTACAGCATCTTGCCTTCCATTCTGTTCCAGATGAACTCGGTAGGTCTTGGGGATGGCCTAGATGGCCACACCGTCGCGGCGGTGTGGCGCCCCCCACACGTGGCCTGCCACGCCTGCTGCCTCGCGCTCGCAGCTGGCACCTGCGTTGTTAAAATTAAGCAAGGCCGTCGCGACGGTACCTGCGCTTTGACCGAGCGAAAGACGCGGCCAGCTGGCGTGTCGGGCATGCGGCCTGGCTGGCTCGCGACCTGCGCGATTCCTCGCCTTCCCCTCCCCTTGATGTGCACGCCCCGCGAGCTCTTTCACCCACGCCGCTCGCCCGCTCACTTCTCAAGCTTTATCGCACCACACCGACAGTGGCGCCATACAGTTTGCCTTGAAGCGCTG
The DNA here is from genome assembly GCA_016834595.1 of Chlamydomonas schloesseri. NCBI lineage: Eukaryota > Viridiplantae > Chlorophyta > Chlorophyceae > Chlamydomonadales > Chlamydomonadaceae > Chlamydomonas > Chlamydomonas schloesseri. The sequence goes on from JAEHOD010000003.1 coordinate 2,886,217, forward strand.
CAACGAGCCTGGCCGCGCCGCATACTACCTCCCCCTGCAACTCCTGCGGTCCCCGCTGGCCTAATCTCTTTCCGTTGTCCCTTCGGTCCACCCACCCCTCCATGCGCCCCCAGGACAAAGACATGGAACGGCTGCACATGTTTGGCGGCACCGCTGGGTTGGCCAAGGGCCTGGTCACTGACCTGCACACGGGCCTCACCGAATCGTCGGCGCCGGCGGGCGACGGGCTGGCCACTGCTGCCGCATCCGGACTGGGTAGTGTGGACGCGCATCGCACAGGTGAGCGCCACAGGCATTGAGTGCGGCCCGACGACCTCATTTAAATAGCATTGTACTGCTTCGTCCGAGCCGATCCTGGTGTGCATGAAGTGAGCTGACGCATTGCCCGTTCCTGCTGGACCCGCCCGTTGCGGTTGCTGCTGCCGCTCCTTCCCGCCACCGCGCCCTTCTGTCACCAGCCTATGGCGAGAACAAGTTCCCTGGTGAGCTTTGATGCTGTGTGGCGATGGTGCATGCGCCTGCCTGTCCATGGACTTCATGGCGCCGGCTTGCCGGCAGACCGGGAAGGGCAATGCGAGAGAGCGGTTAGGAGCTCCTCCCAGTTTTCCACAAATAGCCGCCTTAGCCGGAACTATAGCAATGTCAACCCTCCCTTCCCCCTAACCCAATGCCCGAGTGCAGAGAAGCCGCCGCCCAACTTCTTCATGATGCTCCTGGAGGCCGCCAAGGACCCCATGGTGGGAGGGGCGGGGGCGGGCGCGGGGGCGGGGGCTGTTCATGAGAGTGGGTGGGGTAGCCGGCACGGGTAGCCGGCCAGGCACTGCACACTGGTGTGTGTGTGTGTGTGTGTGTGTGTGTGTGTGTGTGTGTGTGTGTGTGTGTGTGTGTGTGTGTGTGTGTGTGTGTGTGTGTGTTGGTAAACGGAAACGGAGAGGAATCCCCGCAATCGCTCGCAGTTACTGACGGATACGCACCGAATACTTCTTGGACGGTACCGCGTAGCCCCGGTAGTCATACTTACCCGCAGAAATAGCCTGGAACCCGTCGGGCGTTCGCGAAGCAAACCGACCCCGACATGCACCCATATGCTTGTGTGTGTGTGTGTGTGTGTGTGTGTGTGTGTGTGTGTGTGTGTGTGTGTGTGTGTGTTAGAAAAGCACAAGGAGAGGAAGGGTCGTGTGTGTGTGTGTGTGTGTGTGTGTGTTGGACGTGTTTTACATAATGCAAAGTACTCTGCTTCCACACCGGATGCCTCACGCGCCCCCTACCCGACTTACTGCTCCGCAAGCGCAGATTATTATTCTGCTAATTGTGGCCATCGTGACCATCGTGCTGGGTGCGGCGGTGCCGGAGCAGCGCGCGCACAAGGGCTGGAGCGAGGGCCTGGCGGTACTGGGCACAGCGCTGATCGTCATCTTCCTGGGTGAGCATGCACCGGCCAACTGCGCAAAGGCAGCTACAGCACAGTAATGCGTGCGGCCGATGCTTGGTTATGCCCTCCATTAGTTCTGCCTGCTAGCAGGGGTGTGGAGTGGCCAACTCGGCAGGTAGGGGAGGGCAACGGCGGTTTGTGGCGGTTGCCCTCCGGCCGAGTTGGCCTCCCCGCACCCCTGCCTGCTAGCCAGCCTGCGCCCACTCCCTTTTGGTACTATCCCCTGTGACGCGCCCGCAACCAACCAAACACGGCGCCCATTACTACCACACGCTTCAACCCAACCAGGTGCGGGCCAGGACTACAGCAAGGAGCGGCAGTTCCAGAAGCTGAACGCACTGAAGGATGTCATTGACGTCAAAGTCACCCGTGGCGGCAAGCAGGTGCTGGTGCCCAACACCGAGGTGAGTATGCGCAGTTTTGGATGGGCAGCGCAGCTGGCGGCCGTGGTGGGGGGGGGGGGGGCGCGGGCGGGGCCGTGGAGAGTGCCATGCGGCGCACGGCAGGTGTGGAGCACAAGGCTTTGGCGGCACGCGTGACGTTCTGAGTTCCGTTTGTAACCTATACCTCACGCGGCGCTGACCCCGGACCCGCGTGCGCCACGCCAGGTTGTGGTGGGCGACGTCATGTTTCTGGACACGGGCGACAAGGTGATCGCGGACGGCATCGTCATCGACAGCCAAGGCCTGGTGCTGGATGAGGCATCTCTCACTGGTGCGTGCATGCGTGCATGCAATTCTGGCTAGGCAGCTGTTCAAGGCTTGGTGTTGACGGCCATGTTTCGTAGGCCGCGTATCGACGTGTTTTGTTGATGGCCTGCAGGCGAATCCGACCCCATCAAGAAGGACCCCGTCTCCGACCCCGTGAGTTTGGACCCTTGTTGCCTGCACCAATTCACTGCTGCATCATCTCTTTACTGCTGCATAGGGTTATGCAATAGAGGCTGTTTGTTAGCACGGGTCCATCCATGCCCGCGATCCGCACCGTTACTTGCCACCCTCCCGATTGCTTGATACTCCCTCGCAGTGGGTGCGCTCCGGCACCACCGTGAACGAGGGCAGCGGCCACATGCTGGTGCTGGCGGTGGGCGCGCACAGCGAGTGGGGCAAGACCATGACGCTGGTTAGCGAGGCGGGCGACGACCAGACGCCGCTGCAGGAGCAGCTGACCGACGTGGCCGCCAAGGTGTCCAAGATGTGAGTGCGTGGGCCCAGTATGCGCCCTGTATGCTAATGCATGTGCGGCGTTGGGAAGCAAAGCGTGGTTTCTTGCGTGGAAGCTGTAAGGAGAGCCGCACGTGGGGGTGTGGCAGGCAAGGATAGATGCAGGGCTGAACGTGCGTCGGGCTACGGATGTCTCATGACCACTTCCTGCTGCTGCATGTGCCACTACTGCGCAGGGGTGTGCTGGTGGCGGTGGTGTGCTTCCTCGCGCTGCTCATCAAGTGGCTGATTGAAACTGGCGGCGGTGATGTCGAGTGAGTGGCGGCGGGGCGCAGGGCGGGGAATGAAAGGTCGGCTGGATGAGGAGTCACCACGCAGGCACCTGCCGTCGCTCAGGGGCGGCAGGCTAGCTCAGAGTGTTTCACACGAGGCTGGATTCCATGGGTGGTTGCTAGGTCTTGCCTCTTACGTCATCCACGTCGAAGCTTCGATCAAGCTTATACCACCTGCTCACCGCACGCACGTCACACATGATGGCCCCGCAGCAAGATCAACAACAACGGCCCCCTCCAGTTCCTGCTGTACGCCATCACCATCACGGTGGTGTCCATCCCGGAAGGCCTACCTCTGGCCGTGACCCTGACGCTGGCCTACAGCATGAAGAAGATGATGAAAGGTGGGTGCTATCCCCCCTGGCCCGGATGACCACTCCGGTTTTGGGGAGCCCGTCATGTGGTGATGGTCATTAGCAGATGGCAGGCGTGACAGCAGCGTGCACCCCGCCCAAGTCCCGCCTTGCCACTGGCGCGCTCCTGCCGCCGCTCGGCCGGCACGTTAGTTGACAGCACACATGCAACTTGCTGCCATGCAGACAAGAACTTCGTGCGCGTGCTGTCCGCCTGCGAGACCATGGGCGGCGCCACCGCCATCTGCTCCGACAAGACCGGCACGCTGACCGAGAACCGCATGACGGTGGTGGAGGGCTGGTTCGCCGGCACCGCCTACCCGCAGGTGCCCGAGGCGTCGGCGCTGGGCCCCCATGTGCTGGAGCTGCTCAAGTGGAACTGCTCCATGAACAACAAGGCCTTCCTGGTGGACCAGGTGGGGATCGATCCTGGGACCACCGACGCCGGGGCTTCCTTGCTGGGAGGCGCGTGGTGTGCGGGGTCGAGGGGAAACGACAGGGGAAACGAGGAAGCGGACGACCCTGCGCTCCATATTGCCTACACCAGGGGCCGGTCAAGAAGCTTACACCAGGGGCCGGTCAAGAAGCCTCCTAACCTGCAACTGCTGTGTGCTTGCGCATGTGTGCGCGTGTGTGTGAGCAGGAGAGCGGCGTGACTGACTTTGTCGGCAACCGCACCGAGTGCGCTCTGCTGGTGATGCTGCGCAAACTAGGCCTGGACTATAAGCAGCTGCGCGAGGAGCGCGAGGCCGACCAGGTCAAGGTGAGCACGTGCGTGCTTGCGCGCGTGTGTGAATATGCGCTTGCAATGGTCGTATGCGTGTAAATTGCGGCTGAGGGGGAAAAATCATCAGGGAAGGCACGCTGCATCGCGCACTGACATGACACTACTGGCACGCACGCACGAGACCCCGGCACTCACCAACAACTCCACCATGCCACCCACGTGCGCCCACAGCTGTACGGCTTCAGCTCGGCGCGCAAGATGGCGAGCGTCCTGCTGCGCGAGCGCGCCACCGGCAACCTGCGGCTGTACAACAAGGGCGCAGCGGAGTGGGTGCTCAAGCGCTGCGTGGGGCTGGCGCGGCCGGACGGCAGCACCGAGCCCATGACGCATGCCAAGCTGGAGGAGATGAACGCGCTCGTGACCGGCATGGCCAAGCGGGTGAGTTGTGGTCTTTATGAACCGGCACGTTGGCGGCCGCGTAAACCGTGATTTTGAATATTGGAATTACAGAGTTGAGGCATTGGACTGTAACGTCACTTCACTGACCGGCCGGCCGCCCCTGCCCACCGCTGCTGCCGCAGGGCCTGCGCTGCATCTGCCTCAGCTACCGCGACTACGCCGGCAGCGACCTCTCCCGCCCCGCCGACTTCTTTGAGGACGCGGACGCAGTGGACCGCGACCTCATCGCGGTGGCCATTGTGGGCATCAAGGTGCGTGTGTGCGTGGGACGGTACGGCGGGGCCGGTAGGCGGGGAGGTGGGCACTGCTGGGGTAGGATATGGACGAGTCACAGCTACACATTGATGTTTGGACTGCATTGTGCACGGCGCGCTGCGGGCATCGCACGAGTCCACACTTCACCGCGGCACGCGCCGGTCAAAAACCCATCCCACCTGCCCCAACACGCGCGCCCTTACCTGGCACCTCCCGCGCCCCTACGCACGCATGCAGGACCCGGTGCGCAAGGAGGTGCCGGACGCCGTGATCACCTGCCAGAAGGCCGGCATTGTGGTGCGCATGGTGACTGGCGACAACATCCACACCGCGCAGCACATTGCCCGTGAGTGCGGCCTGCTGACGGACGGCGACGCCATCGCCATGGAGGGCCCTGTCTTCCGCGCCATGGTGCGTCAACGGAGTGAGAGGTGATGGTGGTGCCTGCCTGCTGGGGTCTTGGTGATCACGACGCGTGCGTACTTGGTTTCGCAGCCGTGCCGTGGCGGTGTGCCGTGTGTGGAAGCAGCCTAGTAGCCCATTCATGCCCCTGGATGCCGCCCAAACCAAAACTGACGTACTGCTGCCCATTCCCGTCCCTCGCTGTCTGGCCACGTGTTCGCTCCGCGTGTCCAGCCCGCGGCTGAGCTGATTCCGCTGCTGCCGCGCCTGCGCGTGCTGGCGCGCTCCTCGCCTGAGGACAAACTCACGCTCGTCAGTTTGCTCAAGAAGCAGGGCGAGGTGCGCGGCTAGCTGTTGAGGCGGCGGGAATAGGGACTGCAGCGCGCCAAGAGAGGTGTTGTGCTGCGTTATCCTTACAGTAAAAGGACTAGCTAGCAGGTGACAGGCCACCACTTCCGCAACACGGCACTACAAGAGGTGTGCGTGCGTGTGATGCGTGGCTCAATGCTACTTGGTCCCCCTTGACCAGCCCTCCAACGGTTGCTTTGAGAACGCCCCCACCCCCGGCCCCCCTATCTGACCCCGTGATACTTATTGCATCAGGTTGTGGCTGTGACCGGCGACGGCACCAACGACGCGCCCGCGCTAAAGGAGAGTGATGTAGGGCTGGCCATGGGCATTGCCGGCACTGAGGTGGCCAAGGAGGCGGCTGACATTATCATTCTGGACGACAACTTCTCCTCAATTGTCAAGTCCGTGCTGTGGGGCCGCGCGGTTTACATGGTGCGTGTGGGTTGCTGTGCGCTATAAACCGTAGGCAGTGACCAGTGAGTGAGATGATGGCTTTGCAGCAGGCGGGAACGCGGTGGAAGATGGCAGGTAGGATGGGTGCCGCCGCAATGCACGTATCCTCCATCCTGATCATTCCCGTTCTCCACTTCACACTACTCGTGCACACACAGAACATCCGGAAGTTCCTGGTTTTCCAGCTATCAATCAACCTGGTAGCCATGATCAGTGCCGCGGTGGGCGCGCTGTACGGCGGCGTGCCGCCCCTCAACGTGCTGCAGCTGCTGTGGGTCAACATGATTATGGACACCCTGGCGGTGAGTGGCGCTTTGATGAGGGGCCGATAAGGCCCGGTCTGGGACTCCTTTCCAGCTCTTGCAGTGGCCCGTCCACGCGCCATACACGCCAAACACCATCACACGTCACAACTCGAATGAACCTCTCTGCCCCCCTCGCGTGCCCCACGCACGCACGCACGCACAGGCCCTCGCGCTGGCCACTGAGAACCCCTACCCCGAGCTGCTCGACGACAAGCCGCACGGGCGCAGCGAGCCCATCATCACCGGCCTCATGTACACCCACATCGTCGTGGGTGAGTCATTCTTAAGAACACATGTAAGGCGCACATGATGCGAGAGATTCCCGTCGGCGGTGCCGGGCGGCACAGGGGGGGGGAATCGGGGATGGCCGCAGAATGGAGGACGGCGCGTCAGGCGTGATGGCCAGCAGAACGCGTGGACTTGGGCCGCGGCGGGCATGTGCTGCCTTAGCTGCCTCTGGGCGGGGGCGCAGAGCCCAGTTTTGGTTGTGATGCGCCTGACTTCTGGCCCCTACCCTCGCTGCTCCCCCCCCCCCGCGCTCCAACCGCTCGCGCATTATCTGACAGCTGCGATCTACAAGGTAAGGGGCGCACGTAGGCTGCTGTGCGTCCGTCCTGGATCCTGCTGCCATATACCTGCTGTTGTGATTCATGTCGTACTATCTATCTAGTCATACGTAAGCGCCGTCGCGACCCCACTGACCGCACTGCTGCGCGCCGCTTGCCTGCAACCCATTCTCCCCTGCAGCTGTTCTGGCTGTTCGCTTGCCTTTACGGCCTGCCCCGCGTGCTCCCCGCTTACGCGTGAGTGTCGCTATCTTAAGCGGGGCGCATTGGCGTACGACAGTGTACGGCTTGCCCAGAACGAATGTGAAACTTAGCTTCTAATAAGCACCTACGTCCTCGCTCTGCCACAATAATGCCTTTCTCCATCTACAGAACTCTGACCAAGAACGAGTATTACACTACCATGTGCACCAAAGTTCTGAATGGCAAGGTGAGGTACCATAGTCGCACTAGCAAGGCGGATGGGCGCATTGCCCAGGCGTTGCTTGCTTCACAGCTTCCTAAGCAATGCACTGCAAGAATAATCCTGCTTCCCAACCGGTAATGAGATCCCTGACGGCTGAGACCGCTCCCTTCCACCGCGGTCGCCCTGTCATAATTCGCGCGCTCCCTCTCCTCGCCGCTCCACCTCCCCACATACAGAACGTGCTGAGCGCCGACGTGGCGCTGCAGAACGACGTGTGCAACATCATGGGCTTCTGCGGCTACCCCAAGGTAGGTGTGGATGCACGTTTTGACGCACTGCTGCTGCGGTGCGCCTATTGGTGCTGTTCTCAGCTGGAACCTTTGCTTGCTGTGAACCCTCACCACGCGAGGCATTGATCTCAAAGTCACCCGCCGCTGCCGTAGTTTCACCCGCCGCTGTCATACTGGTAACGCCCATCCAGTTCTCCGGCCCCCCTCGCGCGTTCTTATGCTGACTAAAAAGCACCTCCGTCCCCATACGGTAATTTACTTCCGCACAGGGCGATATCCACTCCGACCTGTGCGTGCTGCACAACGAGTGGCTGGCCGTTAACACCACGGTGCCAAGCCTGCAGCAGGATGCCGTGTGCAACGGTCAGTTCAACCCCACCGCCAACTACAGCGGCGTGGTGGCGCCTGGCGAGGCCTGCGCGCGGTGAGTAGTCGCGTGCGACTACTGCTGGCGCTGCCAGCTGATGGCAGCGAGCTGGCTTGATTCCTAGCTCGCTCAAATAGCAGGGTGAATTAGTTGTCAGCACGGGTTCGTTTGCTGTGCCGCGGCGGTGCTTATTGTTGCGCCCTCCCTCGCTTGGCATCCCACGCGCACCCGCAACACAGCAACAACAACCTGATGTCGGGCCAGAAAGCTATGGACGACGAGTGGGATCGCGAGTATCGGCTTTCGTACAAGCCCGCGCTGTCGGTGCTGTTCAATGCCTTCATCCTGGCGCAGGTGGGCGTGTATGCGTGTCGGCATGTGTGTGTCGTTGTGGGGGAAAGAGAGGAAAGAAGGAGAGTGGTTGTGGGATGCGGACATGCTTTGGCTGACGTGCGGCTGCGCTGGTGCGGCATGGTGAACTTCCTCACTGGGCTGTGCCTCTTTCGCCTGGCTGACGCCCTCGAACCCCAAACTCTTTACATGTTCTTGCCTGGCACAGGTTGCCAACGCCTTTGTGTCTCGCCGCATCGGTCTGGAGCTGAACTTTTTCAAGGGTCTGTCCACCAGCCCCATTTTCAACAGCATCATGGTCCTGATCACGGTCCTTCAGGTTATCATCATGCAGACTCCTATTTCGTATATATTCAAGGTGGAGCCACTGAACGGCCCCGAGTGGGGCGCCTGCATCGCCATCGGCATCGGCGCCATCCCCTTCTCCTGGTGCGTTCGTGTAGTAGCAGCGTGAGCGAAGCAGTTAGCTGGCGATATATGTTGCTGAAAATGGCGCATGAGTGCCGCGGCTGGCATTGGTTAGTTAACGGAATGCTTGTTAGGGTTCATTTCGCGGGAGAAACTCGTTGTACTGCATGTAAAGCTCCCTATCATATTATCTAAACAAATTGTTTGATGGTCCTCATGGTCATCCCTCCTCCCTCCTCCCTTGCGCTACCGACTCGCAGGGCGCTGCGCATCCTGCTGCGCTGGATGCTGCCGCTCACCGCCAACTCCTCTCACTGGCTGGCGGGCCTGCGCGGCAGCCGCGCCTCCAACATTACCGCCTCTGGCGCCGGCCCCATGCGCGCTGCCGCCCACACCCGCACTCTGTCCGGCGCCTCCGGCAACCACAACAACCGGACTGCATCTGGTCGGACGCTTTCGGGTCCGCACGGCGGCGGCTACCAAGACACGCACCACCGGACCATATCTGGCAACCCGCACGTGATGGTCTCCACGTACCTCAAGGAGCAGCAGGTGGGGGCGGCGCACGCCGGCGGCCGCGTTACGAGCGGCGTGCCTATGGGGGAGGGCTCGGTCACTGAGCGCTTGGGTCTGGACTCATCTGTGCGCGTGGGACGTGTGGGGTCGGTGGGCCGGGTTGTGCCGGAGCCCAACAGCCCGGCCATTGCGTCGCGATCCGCGTCGAGGGCCTGGGTCTGAGCGCGTGTGGGTGCAAGCAAGGTTGCCAGAATGCACACAGATCTGCATGATATCTGATGCGCACACAGGCCATTTGCTTGAGCCACACCGACAATGGCCTGTTGCTCACTTAACTGGGTGGACTGCGTGTGGGAGCACTGACTCAATTCATACCTATGTTTGTTGCACGTGCGTGTTGGTGCTCCGGGGCGCGTGCCTGACGCATGTTGGACTGAGCACTTTGACGTGGCTGATTATGTTGTGCCCTGCTCCCGCCCGCAATGTGTTTGCGCAAACAATGGTCGCAGGGCCATTAATGAGGCCTAGCTAGCTAGGAGGTTTGAGGCATGCCGCGGCGGCGAGGCTTGTGTACATGAAGCGGAGTGAGGATGGTGGCTTGTGACGAGGCGCCAAGCGGAGATCAAGGAACAGAACGCGCGGCGAGTCGGGGTGAGGAGACCCATGTTGTGTGGCATTTTGTACGTGCCGTTAGTAAAGTGCCTATTGGTTTACTTTTGATCTCTTGGAGGGATGTGTTCACGTGGAGAGGGGACATCGAGGGCATGTGTGTGCGCATATTGGGGCAGTTGCGTATGTATGCTGAGGCCGGTGTCGGCAAGATCGTGCAGTGGTCTACTTTGTGGGTCTAGTGCGGGCAATGTGGGCCAACGGTTGGCTACCCGTCCATGCTTCTGTTGAGCAGGTGGGCGCAGAACTTCGCAATTCATGAGGGGGATGACTTCTAAACTGAGGCTGAGAATGAGGCTGAGTGAGAGAATGGCGGGTTTGGGGAATCTAGTAGACACCTGCAGTGCTGTGTGGGCGCGTGGACGCGTACACCTCATGATCTAAATCATAAACAGCAACAACGGGACCGCGATCCTGCAACCGGTACCTTATTCGCGTGTGGGGACGCCGCGTTGGCGAGAGCCACGGATGGCCTACCGTGGGGGCACTGGTCGCACCCGTGGAGGGCACTGTTTTCATATGCCTCGTGCTGAATGGTTTCAGCCCCCTGAGCGACGCCAACCCATCGGCGCACCACTACACTGCACAGCCACGCAGCCAGCAGCCCATACTACAGCAGCAACCAAGTGGAGTACCACAACAACAGGTACATGGATGAGCACACATGAGCACTCCGCACCACAAACGCCACAAGTTACTGTGCAACCTGCTTCCTCTTCATACCATGCATGTGAAATGCAACTAGTGAGCGCACTGCGCACACTTAAAAGTCCCCAGTCCAGCAGGTAGCCCCCGCCCGTCACCAGGCACCTCCATGGCTCCTCCACGGCAGCAACCATGACCACACCTCCACCTCGACCTCCACATCATTCTTTTGCATTGGTTATGGTTGACTGGGCTGAAAACAATACCCATTACACGCCACCCGCTGACGACTTGCTGCTGTGGCCGTCAGGCGCCTTGCCAGAACCGGCGCCGCCGCCGGCGTCCTCACGCTGCGCGATGCGCGTTCCCGCCGCCGCATTCTTTTGGGGCGCGGCGGTCGCGTTCTCAGAGGGCAGGTGCGAGAGGTCGGGGATGCCGTGGCGCTTGATGCTGAAGTTGTCCCTGCAATAGCGACAACGTACGGTATGTGCTGTTTCCGCCGCCATGGGAAGTGCGTGTGAGATCTGGCAATGTGCATGGAGCCTCGCAGAGCCCATGAAGGCCTGTGTCCCAGGCAGCCCTCCTGTTTTCAAACAATTATACGCAGCATCCCTACTTCGTAGCATTGCATACGCGTCAACAATAGGAATGGCCGTAGACGGCCAGACGCCTACCCGTACGCGGCGTAGCGGCGGCTACGGGTGTCACGTGGCACGTTGGGCTCCTGGATCTGTGAATGGGCAGCATTACGGGAACCCATGGCGGCTTGCACCGTGCTGCGATCACAAACGGGGCTGCGTGACGGAAGATCGAAAGCATGAACTGCACCACAGCCAACAGCTCGGGGAGTAGCTCACCCCCCTGCTCGTTAGCACGTGACGTTTGTTGGTGTGCGAGCCTGGGTGGCACTTGCGAAGGCGGCTGCCGTCAACCTTGCCCGAGACTGAAGTGGTAATCGCCTACTCAGTCAAAGGTTAAGTTTGGGTGGCTCGATGGGCAACGACTGGGAATTTTGGGTTCGGGACCGGGACTTCTCGGGTTGTGGGAATGTTTGCGAGTTTTCTCCTCATCCTTCTCCCATATTAGGCCACGCTCACCTCCTCGCTCTTATGCATTGGGTTTGGTTTAGTTTGGGCTGGTAACCACAACCCCCCCCCCCCAGTCATGCAGCCTCGCACCTCGTACTGCCATCCCTGGCGCTCGCAGAATGCGACCGCCTCCTGGGCGCTGTAGAACTGCATGCTCACAGCCGCCTGGTGGGTGGGTGCGCACGTGAAGTGTAATAAATGGCGGGGCGATGAGATGAAGAGCAAAGCAAAAGTGCATGCACATGCACGGCAACATGCGTTGTGGCGGTATTTGCAGATGATGCCCGTGCGTGCACGCACGCCTTTGTCAGGCCAACACGGAAGAAAACCGTGGAAGCGGGCAGCCTGCCCCCACCCGCCGCCTGCAGGCCATCTGCACTTGCCTGGTGCTTGGTGTCCGCTGTGGATGTCCAGCCCCTGGCCGACGTGTGGGCGCGTGCACCATTCGTCAGGGCAGAGCGGTAAGAGAGCCTGAGACGCGCGCGAGCCGGTACGGCACCGCAGCCAAAGCCCATAGTGCTTTCAATCAACCAGTCCCATCGGCTACCGTGCTCGATGGGCTTAGCTATCGTATGATACGCTGCCCAGCGCCCGGCGTATACTCACATGAGCGGGTTGACCCACTTGGGTGCTTGGTCCAGGTACTCGATGCTCCAGTGCGGGAAGCTCCTGTGAATACGCCAACCCGGAGCAACCCGCCGTCAGTACGGCGGTGTAGAGGACTCACCACACAGCTGGTGCAACACAATATCTGGCTGCCCTATTTGCGATGCAGAAGCAGACTCGCGCGTATTCCTCCTTGCTCATGGTGATGACGGCGGGTCACGTACAGGTCCCATGCGCAGCCCACCCACCCACCTGTTGAAGGCGGTCTTCTGGCGGCCCTGCTGCTCCGGGCTCTTGCTGTTGCTGAAGATAAGCACGCGGCCCGGGTCCATGTTCTGTCGCGGCAGGCCGCTGAGGGGCCCCACCTCGCCGGGGTGCAGCGGGGCGCCGTGTGGCACGGACGCCAGCTGCACAGTTGAGGGCGGGGGTGGGTGCGTTGGTGGGGGGTGGCATGGGAAGGAAGCGACATGGACGCCGGCGCATTGGCCTCTGCTGCCGCCGTCACATTTGTCACGACGGTGCCTCGTACACGACCCATTCACCTTGTGGGCCTCCTTCATTGCGATGCTGTAGTCCTGCGGTCCCACCGGCCGACTGGCCACTGCCACCTGGGCGTCGCTGCCGCCTGGCCGCGGGGGTGGAGTGCCCGAGGGCACGGCTGAGGGTGCGGGTCTGCCGGCGACAATGACGCAGTTGTACCCCTGGTCGCCCCGTAACACTAAAGGATGTGCAATCGCAGCAACAGCTGCACGAGCTCACCTGCAGGCGCAGAACCGGCGGGCGGTGAGGGCGGCGGCGAGTCGGCTTTTGCGCCCGCAGCAGCGGCCGGCGGCTTCGGCCCGGCGCCCTGCTGCGTGTTGAGCGACCGCACGGAGCTTGCTGCGCTCACGCCGCCGCTGCCGCAGGCCCCCCAGCTGCACTGCAGGGCGTCGGAAAATCGGCCGCAGGCAGTGGACGCGACCGCGGGCTGCGCCCAAAGCCGACGCACCGCAGGCAACAGCGACTGCATTGTCCGCTCAAGCTGACACTCGAGCTCACAGCGAGCGTGGCTAGGCTGGTGCGCGCAGGAATAATGTCCCAGGGGTCGCGAAATCTGTTTTGCCCGCGCCTTTCGCTTCAGGTTGCACTTTAAAATTAATTCGGGCAGCGAGTTACATCATGATCATGCTCATACTTCAATGGGATGCTAGCATGGAGAATCACTTGGCAAGTTGTGGTTCAGGCACATCCGCCCACCTCCGCCCATCGCTCGCAGCACCCCGGGGTTGTCAACATCGCAAACATCGCAAGCTGTGGTGTGCAAAGGACTACACACAGCCCAAGCAGCATGTTGCAGCTACAGCCGGGGCGCAGAAGTCTACGCCCATGGCTCATGTTTGCATTGCACCCACACTGCATGATATCAACCATTCCTGCGCATGCCACCACACGGCACATCTTCTGGTGTCGCCAGCACACACCATCCCAACGAGCTCAAGGCCCCACCACACGATGGACCTCTTGAGAGTGCTGGTCTGCAAGGCGTATGCTTAGGATAACTTGTGAGCGCTGCGTGCCACATGATGCCAGTAGAACATGCTTTCCAAACCCGGACAAGCATGTTCGTGTCCGCGGTAGCGCATGCGTGCAGTGCACTTCAAAGCATGACTTTATGCACATTTGTCAAGCTCACAGCAATGTCAGACGAAGACGAAATACGAAGCACGTTGCGCAATTCATGCACACAATTTGCTGCCTGCATTCCTGAGTGTGGGAGCAAATGTGAGGCTTGCTACCGCCGTGCCTGGGCGCGAGAGCTGTCTTGTTTACTGCTCTGAGATTACTGGGTGCTGCCTGCGGCCAGGCAACGTCTGCCCAGCGTGTTGAGGAAGCCAACCTCCCACACCTTCATCCGCATGCCGCACTTCCGTGACGCCACCGCAGGCCTCAGTCGGTCACTCCTCCTTCGAATCGAACGGTTGGTCCATCGACTCGCGCCGCCGCGGCGACCCGGTCCGCGAGCCACGCGAAGGCGAGCGGGCCGCGCCGCTGCGACCCGTCAGCCTCAACAGCAGCCGCCCACTTAGCAGGCCGCTGCCACTGCTGCCCGCCGCGCCCTCCGCCTGCAGCTCCTGCTCCTGCGTAGGCGGCGGCAACGGCTGGCCCAGCGACAGGCTCACGTTGGGCGTGCCCTCCTGCAGCTGCGTCAGGGAGGACTCGCTGGGGCGCAGCATGGATGGCCCTTCCGCAGCCCTCATCCCGGCTGCGCCGCCAGCGTAGCCCTGCGCCGCGTACCCTGCATCGCTGCTCGTCCGCGGCGACTCCTCAGTCTTCCTGCCCAGCCGCGAGCGAAATGCTTGCAGCCCAGGCACGAAGGACAGCAGCCCGCCGGCGCTGGCGGAGCCGGCACCGGCAGCTCCTGCCTCAGCCTCTGCGCCCTGGAACTCCGTGCCCTGACTAAACACCACGCTCTTGCTGCCCAGCACCAGCGCCACCTCCGGTGCGACATCACCGAACGCGCTAAAGTCGCCGGGGGTTGCGCCCGCACCGCCGGCCGCGGCTCCGCCGACACCAGCGCTGAGTGCGCCTCCGGCGCTGATCGGCGCAAACGGCCCGGGGCTTAGCGGCTTCTCCAGCGCCCGCACGGCCGCGCCGCGCGGCGTCCCATGCGCTTCGTGACCGGTGCCACCGACACTGCGGTCGCCGCTGGGGCCCGGCTCAGACTCCAGTAGCATCCGCACGCCAGGAGCAAACTGCGGCGCCGCCGGGTGGCGTGCCGACTCCTGCTCCTGCAGCTGCGGCTGTGGCTGTTGCTGTGATGGTTGAAGACCAGACAGCCGGGATGGCGAGGGCGGCGGCGGCAGATTGTGTGCTGCCAGCCGCCCCGCCGGTGACAGCCGCCCCCGCGCGGCAATCTCTGCCGCCGCAGCCAGGGCAGCGGCCGACGCCACGCCCGACGCCAGCGCCTGCTCCGCCTCTGCGTGCGCAGCCGGCCCAGGGGCCGTGCCGGCGCTGCCGGCGTACCGCGACTGCGCTGCCGCGCGGCCCTGTGCCACCCAGTCCGGCAGCTGCAGTTGTGGCGGCGCCTCCTCTTCCAGTCCGCTGGCTGCGTGCGTCAGCGCTGAGGTGGCGGACATGCAGGAGGTGCGGTCGGACACGCGGCCCAGCTCCACGAACGCCACCTCGCCCGCCGGCGCCGTCGTGCGCTGGCGCGGTTCCAGCGACCCCGGCCCTGCCGCCGCCGTCGCCGCCGCCGCCATGCCGCTCATCACCTCGTCGTACCGAGACGGCACGCGCAGGTTGCGCCCAGATGTGCCGGCGGCTGCGCCGCCGGCCGCCCGCACCGTGGCGGCGGCGGCGGCTTCTTCTTCTTCTGCGCCCCCCGCTGTTGGGTCTGCGACCGTCGAGACGCTGAAGCGTGACTGGCCGCGTGCATGCGGCTCTCCGGGCCGTTGCAGCCGCGAGCCGCTGCCCACTCGGGCGGCGGCGGCGCCGCTGCCGGTCCTCGCCACCAGGCCACCCGCGGCCTCGTGAGATCCACGCCGCCCGCCCGTGCCCGCAGCCCCCACTGGCGACGGTGGCGCCTCACTGCCTGCGCTGCTCTGCGGCCCGCTGGGAACGCCGCTGCTTGGCGCACCGCTGCCGGCTGCGCTCTCGATGGTCTCCAGCTGCGTCCCCAGCCACGGCCGCCCACGCAACTTCATCACGGACGGCGTCGCCGCGCTGGCGCCGGCTGCAGCCAGCGCCTCCAGCCGCTGAGCGATTGGATTATCCGGAGATGGCCTGCAACCACATATTGTGAAGTTGTAAACGCGTGTTGAGGACACGCCAGTGTCATATGGGTACGCCCATGGACCTTGCGGCATGCAAAGCACAGGAGAGCTCCCCTCCCCTCCCCTCCCCTCCCCTCCCCTCCCCTCCCCTCCCCTCCCCTCCCCTCCCCTCCCCCTCCCTCCCCTCCCCTCCCCTCCCCTCCCCTCCCCTCCCCTCCCCTCCCCTCCCCTCCCCTCCCCTCCCCTCCCCTCCCCTCCCCTCCCCTCCCCTCCCCTCCCCTCCCCTCCCTCCCCTCCCCTCCCCTCCCTCCCCTCCCCTCCCCTCCCCTCCCTCCCCCTCCCTCCCCTCCCCTCCCCTCCCCTCCCCTCCCTCCCCTCCCCTCCCCTCCCCTCCCCTCCCCTCCCCTCCCCTCCCCTCCCCCTCCCCTCCCCTCCCCTCCCCTCCCCCTCCCCTCCCCTCCCCTCCCCTCCCCTCCCCTCCCCTCCCCTCCCCTCCCCTCCCCTCCCCTCCCCTCCCCTCCCCTCCCCCTCCCCTCCCCTCCCCTCCCCTCCCTCCCTCCCTCCCCTCCCCTCCCCTCCCCTCCCCTCCCCTCCCCTCCCCTCCCCTCCCCTCCCCTCCCCTCCCCTCCCCTCCCCTCCCCCTCCCCTCCCCTCCCCTCCCCTCCCCTCCCCTTACCGGTACGCGGACGCCGCCGTGCGCTTGTGTGAGAGGCCCGGCAGGTCAGGCACGTCCGCCCACGCCTCGTCCTGCGGCTCGATGGGCTCCAGCGGCGCCACCTCCTCCATGATCATACTCTGGGAGATGACGCTGTGCGAGTAGCCGCCGCCGGGGCCGCCCGGTGACACTGGAATGGAGGTGGAGGAGAAGCCCAGCACGCCGCCGCGCCCCGGCGTGAGGTCCCACTGCCGGCCGCCGATGACGATGGAGCGCGAGGGCGCGCCCGTGTCGAAGACGGCGGGCCCGGGCGCTTGGCGCGCGGTGATGGACTGGAAGAAGTGCACGCCCATTTCCGGCGGCTCCGGCTCGTCTGGGTCGTCGGAGCGCTTGCGGTGCTCCACGCCTGCGGCCCCCGGGGCGGAGAAGATGGGTGGCAAGGTTACCGTGCTGCAAAGCTGCAATGTTGCTGGGGTGCTAACGTCTAGGGCACAGTAGTTGAGCCGCTATCGATTGTCGAGCGGGTTGCCATTGCCGCCCTGTGTGTATCCACCGTAATCCGGCTCATGTCCCGGACCATGTCTACAGCTATAAACGCACCCACCACCCCACCGCTCACCCATGAACTTGGTCGTGTCTGTTTGCCAGAACGAGTTGCCCATAGTGCTGCCCTGCCGGCTGGTCAGCCCACCGAAACCAGCAAAGCCTGCAACCCCGCCCAGCACCGAGCCGCCGCTCCCCAGCGTCCGCTGGTTGGTGGCTGCCACGCTGTGCAGCCGCATCCGCCGCATGTGCGCGTCGCTGGCCGCGTGCTTGCCCACGGCAGGCGAGAAGGAGAAGTCGAAGCCGGCAAAGCCGCCGTGCCCCGGCATGTGGCTGTGCGTGTGAGCGGCACGCAGCATGCGGCTGGTGCTGTAGTCGCGCATCTCGCCGCCGGCCGCGGCGGCGCCGTCCCCGCCGCTGCTGCTACTGTACGACGACTCGCGGGAGCCGTAGTAACCCCCGCCGCCGCCGTACAGTTGCGACGCCCGCCGCTTGGCGTGCGCCGCCAGGCGGCGCTTGTACCGCCGGCTTTTCTCGCTGTAGATGATCCCGCCCGCCACCACAATCGTGAGAATCAGCGCGCCCGCCGCGCCGCCCGCCACGCCCGGCACCACCTTTTTCCAGGCGTCGTCGGAGCTGGTGCTCCGCAACACCACGGTGCCGCCGCTGCCGGGCGCCCCCGTGCCGCCACCCCTGTCCGTGGCCAGCTGCGAGCCCGGCGGCGCCACGAAGCCAGGGCATGTCGCGGGCTTGCACGTGGCCGTGACCGTGATGAAGGAGCAGCCGGTGCGGATGGTGTTTGCGTCGCTGCCCGCCCACAGCCATTTGGACGCCGACGCGCAGGGCTGTTGGGGATGAGCAAGTGGATAGGAGACCGCGATTGTCAATACTCACACTCGGGTGTCGGGTGGCTCCAAACACGTTGCTGGTGTGCCGCACGCACGCGTGCCACAGGTGCCGAGCGCGCTTTGAGCAAGCCATGCGCTCATGCGCTTTGTCAGCACTCACCGCAGCTGCTAGGTCCACTCGCACCATCAGGAAGAAGACCTGCAGAACACGGCAATACAGGAATCGCACGGGTTGTGCTTGGAGCGTGTCGTCCTGGCTGCGTGAACCCACAGCGGCCCGGTTGTCTCAAGCTTCACATGTGACATGACTGCACGCGGCGCGCCGCCGGTGATTAATAACGCTGCACTGCGCGGCAACCCACCTTTGAAGAGCCCTCCACAAACTCATTCGCTGAGGAGCAGTTGAAGAGATTAGTGGGCACGTCGAACGTGAGGCGACTGCGCCGCCGCGAGCAGTCCGCTATTCCGTTCTGACGCGTGATAGTGGGCGGGTCTGGACCGGCATGGGTAAGAGAGGAACGGGCGCACAGCGGCGGCGGGTTAAGGCCGTACCGTTGAGGTTCACCTCAAGTTGCCTTCGGTGCAGAATCACGAACCTTGCCTGCTTTGCAAGCACTGCTCTACCAAGCTGATCCGGCCTTTTACATAACTGCATGCCCCATCCGTACCCTCAGGGTAGCGCGCCACCCCGCTCACCGAACTGTCCTCTCGCTTCTCACAGTAACAGCAAGTGCTATCACGAGGCCCCTCCAGCACTGCCCATGTCACAACTCACTGAACGGGCAGTCCTGCGGCATGAAGGTTGTGATGGACGTCTCCACATTACCACTGGCGCCGCCCCCCTCCGGCAGCGCGAAGTACAGCCCGCTGGCCTCCGTCAGCGCCACGGTCAGTTCCAGAAGCGTGCTGCCGTCGCTGGCCGTGCCGTTGGTGGGCTGCTTGGGGCCGCCGCTGCGCAGGATGGCGTACCCCAGCACTGCGCCGTCGTTTCCTTTGATCGGTGAGTAGTCGTCGGCATTCATCTGTGTGTTGTTGTGTCCACATAGGGCGCATGGTCGATTGAGCGACAACGGTTAACAGACAGCGCTGGATGGGTGGTTGGGTGGTTGGTATGGGACTCGCCTAGTAGTATGTTGCGTGTCTCAGGTCGGACAGCTCGTGCCGTGCTAGCAAAAAGGCGTGCCCCAAGTCATTGCAGTGCGCTTGCCAACGGTTGTTGGCCACGAGCTTTTATTTGTGAGATTAGTACCCGCTTGACACGGGGTATATCTGAAGCGTAGCTAGGATGCGAATGGCTCGTGTTGGCGGAACAGGTACAGGGGCAGGGGGCCACGGTTTGGGGATAGGGATCATGACCTTTCGTCTTCTACGCCCCGCAGGCTCCCGCATGGACTAGATGTAGCCGCCCTCGTGTGTGTGTTTCACCCCAGGGGATGTGGGCTCATAAGCCAATCCTGGTCCCACCGGCACTCGACTCCAACTGACGCGCCCACAGTCAATACACACACCAGTCATAAAGCGCGCCTACCTGTGAGCATTCCCCATCGTCGATGATGACTGGAAGTCCGATCTCTCCACCTGTAATCAAGCGCGTAGGTTAAGCAGCCTCCAACAGTAAGCTTCGTTTTGGGCATGCGAGGTCCCGCATTGTCGCGCTCCGACTGAGAACACAGGCGTCCACGGGACCCCAGCGAATCAAGACTGAACATCTTTCTCAAACCCAACAAGCACAGGCGCCAGCAGACATAGCACCGGAGCGCGCCCAATAACTCCATTATCGCACTCAGTTGGCGCCGTCCATGCGCTGGGTACACACAATGTACATCAAGTCACCTGTTGATTGCTGCAGCTGACGACCGGCCAGCGTAAGGTCTCTATGTGCGTGAAGAACTGGCATCCAGGCGGAGCACACGGCCAGCGCCAGCACGAGTTCACGCAAGATATTCGTCTTGTAGACCATACGTATAGCAATCCGGTACCGCCACATAGTGAAGGCCCGCCCTGTTGAGACAGAGCTCATCGGCCTCAGCGCTGAGCTCCAGCGCACAGGCCACTCTGTTGCCGCATTAAATATATGCTAGCCTACAAGTTGACATACACTAATTAAAACAGAAATGTTCGGGACTGCGTCGGTCTCCGGCGTTGCTTTCGGTAAATCTTAATACGCGGCGACGCGCTGAGCGATTGGGTCAGTGCGGTGTATTAGTTGATATGCATAATGATACACTGCGTTGTCTAAGTCCGCTTGCGTCTGCGAAACGTCTAGACTAGTTGTAACAGTGGCAAACCGGCGAAGGCTTTACGTGCGCAAACTGCAGTAAGCGCGTGTTCCTGAAACTTTACAATGGGCTTGAGGCGTGATCTCCGCTGCTGCTGTCAGTGGCCCACCAATTCGGGAACGGACCCATGCACGCTTGCTCCATCCGGCCGGTCGTCTCCACTCCTTCCCAACCCGGGCTCACCCGTGTCGTGCCCATACACCCGGCGGTGTCCAATGCCCAAACGCCCCCAAATGTCCACAAATGTTATAATTATGCTGCTGCAAGTCGTTTTGCACGCTTTCCCGGTAGTTCGGCTCGTCGAAACTGCCAATGGCCGAGACATTTCCCGACCTTGCAGCAGGACGAGCATATTTAGCCAGCTTGCAGCATTTACATGCGCTTCCTGTGGCTTGAGAATGACACGTCATCCATCTTCGGCCCCTAACAAGCGCTTTCTGAGGGTTCGAGCTCGCAAAATGCTGTTCGACACAACCTCGCTGGGAAGCTCCGGACCATGCGTGATGTGATATTGGATGTATATATAGTATACCGAACTAGTCTGTGTGGGCAAATGCACGATTTGGCTTGACCGTGCCGACACGTACCCTGCCGACCGGCTGGCTGGCACCACGAAAGCCACGAGTTCTGCACGATAGCGAGGTCGAGCCAAGCCCCAACTTGGTACTTATCATAATATAAGGCGTATCGGTGTAAATTCATAGCGGGGGCAGCGTTCGGGACCCATCTCTGTGTCGGGGGTGCTGCCTAGGCACCGCTTAGACCCCCCTCACTGTGCGGCGCCGGTTCCTGACGGGTGTGGGGAACCGCAAGGCGGTCCGCACCCGTTGCTGTCCTGCTATTGCTTACTGTCAATCGTGCGCGTCCTTGCACGGCTCCGCGTTCGCATGGCCCATGCCGCATGACGTACGACCGGGATTGCGCCGTGCAACGCGCGCGTTGCCCTTTTTCTGTTGGCCGCCCCGCGTCAGTACTTTAATCCTTCCTTGCATAACTTCATTCTCAGTGCCTTTCCTTAGTTTTAGGTCAGCACCCGCCGCCCCGCCGCGCAGCCTCAGCCCAGCACCGCACAGTCACGCTGATTCCTCGCCTGTTCTTTGAGCGCTTTGTTGCCTCCTTGCGTGCTGCTTCGTGGCTTCCGTGGTTTTTCCTTTACGCTTCTTTCTCTCTTCCCTCGCATGTCGTGCTGGGCACTGGTGGCGCTGGCGATTTTCAGGTTGGTCACACCTCGAGACAAGCTGCGCCAGCCCAGCGCGCCCTCAGCCCAGCAGTCCGAACCGTATAGCATACAGCCTCCTGGCGGTATTCGGCCGGCTCATGTCAGCGGTTACCGTCTCTCGGAGGTAATATGGCCGCGCACTACGCCTTACCGCTCACCCTCTTCTCATGCTGCTTGCGAGACACGACATCAACATCGGGTGGCGTGCTTTCGCTTTCGCAATTTAGCGCATGTCTTTCACAGCCCTGGCTGCGGTCTCGGCCTCCCTTGCTGCTGCGCTCACGCGCTCAGCTTCGACCGCACGCCTTGGGGCGTGCTTCTTTTGTTGGAACAAGTGCATGGCGCATGCTGCAGTATGTATTTTGGTACACCAGCACCAGCCTTACGCGGCTTGCAGCTGCGCGCCGTGTGCATCCCCAAAAAGCGAGATCGGTAAACTCAGCAACGCCGGTGCCATCCCGGCCTTTCCTGCCGAGCCACCCCCCGAATCCCACCATTTTGCCCAGACCACCCCCACATTCCCCGCAATCCCTGACCACGCCTCACTGCAGCGGCCTTGTGCGCTCGGTCATGATCGTAATTCAGCATGCAAATCAGTTTACATCGTGCCCTTCCAAGAGCACTCGGTCGCCTTCGCAGCCACCCTGCGGCATCAGCGCTCACCCGTGCCCATCAGCAGCACCCTGCGCCACCCGCCCTCCCCAAAATCTATAACTTCAGAACCCCCGAACTCCAGCCACCCCCCGCATACACGTTCGACAAACCTGGTGGCGGCTTCCGGTTAGGGGATGGTTCCCCTGGGTAATGTCAGACCAGGCCACCCTCGATGATCCGACCGCCGTCCTCTCATGTAACCTCGCAATCATAACTTTATGTGATATCGCATTCATAACTTGACAGTCTCCACCTGATTAGTAATTCTAAAAGCAGATTCTGAACGCTCTCGTTAAGGTCTTTCGTATTAAACATGGCTGATAACATGGGGTATATCCCCGGGGAAACTGCTTTCCCCCTCCCTTGACGCCACGTTGTCAGCCAACGCACGTAGCCATAAGCGCTTCCACTGTTCCACAGTTCTGCCTCCTGAGCACGGGCATTGCAATCAACCCTTAAGCAGCATCAACATGTGTATTGTTGAACACAGCCAGTGCCATCGATGTGCCAGCCAGGCAGCCCTGATAAGGGCCCCGGTCCTTCCGCAGAACAATAAGATGTTACTCAGACGCACATCCCCAACTGGATCTACCACTGCTAAAAGGTTTCAATATACGGGATCGGCAAGGCCACATTGGCAAGGCCTAAGACACTAACTTAGCGCCATATAACAATCAGTACCGTATCAAGGGGTTCTGAGGAGTCCAGCACCAATGTAATCAGGTTGACTTTACATCATGCGTATGCACTACGGTGTGCACGGCCCTTTTTTCATGCAGATCTCTACTTACATCCCTCCCATAACGCGTCAGCTGGTGGCATCCCAAACAAGTTCACCGTTGTCCGGGACTGCAGCTGTTGCGACCTCCTGCCTTGCCGCTGAAACAAACACAAATCCCACCAAAGACCCCTTTGACAGAAGTATCCCGCTACAGTATCCGCGCATAACCTGCGTCTGCGCCAACCACAACCCGGACAGGTTACGTCACAAGGAAGTGTTGCTGGGCGTGCACATTTACGCCTACGTTACGCAGGAAGTTCCCGGCATGCTCATCCTGAGCACTGCTGCAACCCAGCAAGCGCATATGAACCTTACCCGTCATTCCAGCCATATGACGCATGCCCTTCATCAAGCCTGCTTTTCCTCCTCGGACGACTGCGGACTGCGTTGGAACAGGCTCCGACGGCTGCCCGTGTTGCCGGCACTGCCAACGCCTCCGTTGGCACTGCCAATTAAATTCAATCCCACCTCACCCTGTGCCTGTGCCGGGGACCGGATGCCGCCGACAGCGCGCACAATGCGGGACAGCAGGCCGCCGCCGGTTGCGCTGGGGCCCTCCGGCCCATGCAGTGTAATGGCCACAGTCGGCATCGACGTGCCTAGCTCATCAAGAAAGCCCAAGCCTGGAGCCGAGCGCCGCGGCGCAGATTCCACGCCCGCCTGCCGGCCAGACCGGGCGCGCAGCGCTGCCGCCACGCGCCCGCGCACGCCGCTTTCATTGGGGCTGTTGCCGGCGCTGCCGCCTCCCTCGTCGTCCAACACCACGGCGACCTGTGGCGCGGTGCCCATCATGGGACGGCCCGGCGAGCCGTCCAGCGAGCTGCCGTACAGCGCCCCCGTAGCCGCCGGCTCCAGCGGCTGCTGCACGCGGCCCAGACGCGACGGCGGCGCCGCACGCGCGCCAGCGCCTTGCCAGCGCGAGCGGCCGGGGCTTGGTGGCGCGGGCGCCGCGGCGGCAACCGCGGACTCAACCATGATGTGCACCTGCGGCTCTGCCGAGGCGTTGCATGACGGCGGCAGCACCCAGCCGGCAGACGCGCCGGCATCGCCGCTCGTACCGGTGGCTTTGGCGTCGCCACCACCACCCCACAGCGCTGTCCATGCGCCGCGGGCGCCCCCCGTTGGGATTCCGGACGCGCTGGTACGAGCGTCCAGTGGCTGCCGGAATGGCAGCATCCCGTCACCGGTGTCCGTGGCTGCACGCTGGCGTCCTGCAAGCGCCATGGCGCCGCCGGCACGTGGGCTGTTGGCGCACCGCCCGCCGGCGCTGCTTGGCCCTGGTAACGGCCCTAAACCTGTGAAACCTGGATATTCAACCGTGTCATTGCCGTTGCCGGCGCCAGTAGGCCACCCCAAGGGACTGTGGGGTGCCATTGCAAGGCCACTACCGCCCGTCGACAGGAGCCCGGCCGCCGGGGTGTAATGTCCGGGCTGCAGTGGTGGGCTGTGACCCTGGGTGATGGACTCAGCTGGCACCGCCACCGCAGTGCCTGCAGCCGCCGCCGCCGCTGAGCGCGAGTAAATCTGCGGGCTGTTGTAGCTGTCAGCATGCACGTACATGCCGTGTCGGAGACCGGCAGCGGCGGCTGGGCCACCGCCACCCGCGCGAGGCGCTGTGGCGGGGCTGACGAGAGGCGGGGACCCCGTCCGCGATTGGCCAGCGTCATTGTAGTAGAAGGCCACTGGGGCGCTGCCGCGGGTGCCGGCTGCGCCGCGAAGGGCGAGATCACTCCATTGCAGTTCGCTGCCAAGGTCGCTGTGACCTGGCGAGCTCATGCGGTGCTGGCACTGGCGTGAGGCGTGCGCGGCGACGGCCGCGGTTGCAGATGGCTCCCGGGGTGGCATCGGCCGCGTCTCGTGCGCCAGGCGCGATGTACCGCCGGGGGCGGGGGGCGCACTGGCGGGGCCCATGCCGCCCCCAGGGATGCCCTCGTACCGCGGTAGGGGAGGTGAGTTCAGCGACACCAGCTCCCCATGCGCCTCCTGCTCGCGCCTTCCACGCTGCGAGTCCATGGGGGCGTTTGCCGCAGCGTAGGTCGCCATAGACGCCGCCGCCGTCCGACCTGCCGCGGCCATGCGAGCCGCTGTGCTGCCAGCAAACGCCACCTGTCCCGGCGAGTTGGGCGCGGTCGACACGCCGCGCGCTGAGTCCGGCCCCGTACCGCCAGGGAAGTACGGTGCCACGAAGCCGCGCGGCGGCCTGGCATCCCTGCCGCTCAGCCCTGGTGATGCCGCGCCGCTATGCGCGGCCGCAGCCGCCGCGCCCGCCGCCATGCGCGGCCGATCGTACGGCAGCGGCAGCAGCGCCGCGCTGCGGCTGACCGTGTCATCCAACCCGTGTGCGCGCATGCGCACAAAATGTACGCCCGGCGAGGCGGGCGCGTTGGGCGAAGCCGCTGCCGAGTCCAGCCCGCCCTGTGGCCGCAGCCTGGCCATCTCGCCGCCAGTGACGCTCGCGCCCAGCCCGCCGAAGCGCGGCGAGCGCAGCCAGTGGCCCGACAGCCCCCAGAACGTCTGGCTGCCGCCGCTGCCGCCAACCCCCAGCCCCAGCCCCAGCCCCAGCGTGCGCGCGTGCGTGGCAGACGACATGAACGCACTGTCCATGCGCCCGCCACCGCCGCCGCCGCCCGCGGCGCCGCTGTCGTAGTCGTGCGGCGCGGCACTGCCGCGACCTGCCTTGAGCGCCTGCTCGTCACCCAAGTCCATGCCGTGCGGCGACTGCGCAGCCATCATGTCCTCGTCATAGTACCCGCTCGGCTGCAGTGCGTCAGCGTAATCGCCTTCGGCGCCGCTGTCAGCCCCGCCGTCAGCCCCATCGCCACCGGCTCGCTTCGTGCGCCGGCCCCCGCGTGCACCTGGCTTGCGCCGGCGCTTGCCACCGAACATGTTGTTGCTGCGAAGCAGCACGAAACCAACGATCGCCGCTACCAGAAGTGCGCCCACCGCCGCGCCCACCACTGCGGGTACAATCGTCTTCCATTGCTGCTCCTGCGCCGACGCCGACGACGCGGCGCTGTGTGCCAGTGTGCTAGCCGTGGGTGTGCCCTTGGCCACCTGCGTGGATGTGGCATGCGTGCAGCGTGAGCTTGCGTGAAGTTAAATCGTTTGGTGCTTGTGTTGGCTATGGTGCCATCGATGGTGACCCCCCCCCCGGCAAACCCATCTGCCCCGCCCGCTCACCGCCACGGCCGCCGCCTGCTGCGCCGCCAAATCGGTGTTCCACCCCGGGCAGGTGGAGGGCCTGCAGCCGCCGGTGATGGAGGCGTAGGTGCAGCCGGGCTGCCCGTCCAGCGCGTTCACGGCGGGGCCGACGTAGATGACGTCCGTGGGCGGCCCGCACGGCTGCGTGGACACGTATACTCGCAGCTGCAGGAAGAAGGCCCTGCGCGTGTGCGTAGAGTGCGATACCGGGGCGTTGAGGACCATGGCAAGCGGACGATTGCCGGGTTGTTACAATGTTTGCGGTGTGGCGCGCCACCACCCGCCGCTGCAGACTTCTGCCCCTGTGTCGCCCGCAAGCCCTGAGCCCCTGACCGACCACGACATACCTGTTAAAATCGTCCAGCACATACGCTGAGCAGTTGAACAGTGGCAGGGGCACCGCAAAATCCAGCTTTGTCTTGCGGGCCGCGCAGTCGGCGGTTGCCGCCTCTGTGGCCGTGACGTGGTCTACCATGGGGCAGGCGTCGGGCAGGTAGCGACTGCTCACGGCCACCACGTTGCCGGCGGCATCGGCTGCGGGTGCCTTTGCCAAATATAGGCCAGAGGAGTCGCGAAGCTGCAAGCTGACCTCCAACATCTCCTCCTGTGCGTGATGTGGCGCCGGGTAGGTGTGGCGGCGGCAAGCCAAGTAGGGAATGTCAGCGCTGTGGGGGCCAACGTGCAGCCGATGCGCAGCCGATGACGTCCAAGTTAAGGGCGATCAGGCTCTAAACCGCATCGTTTGCCGCTTTCAGTTGTGCAGTCGTGCGTTGTCCGCCCTTGTCCGCCTACCCGAGACACCGACGTTGCCCCGCTTGAGCGGACTGTCATGAAGCCCACAATGGAGCCATTTGCGTTCCGCAGCGGGTTGTACTCATCTGAATGAGGCGTGCAGGTAACAGGGATCATGGTGAGAAGGGGCCACAGTTTGCGGCGGAGCGCAGTACATGGCGCATAGAGTTACACTAGGGGCGGGGTTACCAGGCCGGTTTTACAGCCAGCGCACTGCGTTACGGGCGGGATGGCAGCGGTCAACAGCGTGCTAAAGTCAGAACGCCCAAGTGTCTTAGCATTCCGCAGCTGAATTCGAGCGAAGAGTGCTTTGCGCAGGTTCATGATGCCCACCTGGAACCCCACCCGCCCCGCCCCCCAAAGCTCGCTTCTGCTATTACCTGCTGTGAAGGTGACGCAACTGCTCTCATCAATTATTACAGGTGCTACGTCAGGGTCATCTGCAGTCGGCGCGAACCAAGGCATGTCGGTGTGACAAAAATGTCGGGTTGTCAGGAGCAACTGATAGAGGCACAAGAAATTTAGCATGATGTACCAGTTCTTGTCACCTTGCTGCAATAGGTGACGATGGGACGCCGTCGCGCCAAGAGCCAAGTAGACCAAGAAGGAAAAACACCTCAGGCTTGCCGGCGCGCGGCTACTGCCAGCGCGCCGTCGTAAGGACATCTTCGAGCTTCTTGAACCCATTGCCTCTCCTTAGCGCAAATAGCAAGGCTTAACTGAGGTCGCCTCGCATCTAAAAGCAGCACGCAGTGCCATTTGATGTTTAAATATTGTTGCAAGTAATATCTGTTTTGAGCAAGGGCAGGATGAGAATGCTCCTTGCTCGGAGTGCGGTGGTTGATGCAGTCGCATAAGAGGCTGAATCAGTTTGCTTGTGAACCTGCAGAATTCGATGCGCACGTTTAGTTACGATACAATGAACTGTCAGGAAATTGGGCCTTGGCGGGGGCAAATTGCCTGCATCATTGACGAGCCGCACGGAGGGCGACGGACCAATCAGCAACGCGCCCTGACCTATGTTTGGCATGCCCAACAGAATAAATGATTTGCATGCAAGTATCTATCCTGCTATGAGTCATGCGACGAGGACGAGGGAGCTCCGAAGTAAGGATTGCCACTGTGCCCCGGACGACGTTCGCACTCTGCAAATGCCTCACTAGCGGCCGCCCTCGGCGGTCATGGGGCGTGCACGCCCGGACCGCTGCAAGCCACCAGCACCAGCACGCAGTATTAAGAGAAGGTTAGGTTGCGCCTGAGAACGACGGGGGCGGTTCCACTTAGGCGCTCGCATGCTCGCTCAAACTTGCCGAGCCGCCGCACATTTCCGGTCCGTATTCCGAGTGCGCTGCTGCTACCGCAACCGGACCGGTTTCTCAATACTGCGTGTAGACAATGTCTGCATATTGATTGAAGCATTGATGGCCTGCAGCGGCGTGACTGGCCTTCCCAGGCTCGGCCCGACAGTCGCTCTTCACCTCTGTGACTCCATAGTATGTACCATAATTACCTATGGATTATTCGTGCTTCTCTGCTCCATTTGCAAGCATAAGCACCACAGCGCTACGTGGTTCAGTCAAATTGATGGCAATTGTGCTTCATAGCTCGCGCGTCTACGTCAATTGAATAGAGCATTGTATTATGTAAATCAACATGCTTACTTCAGCATGCAAACACATGCTGACTGCGCGCGCAAGTCGTTCTCGGTTGCTCGGGCGCTCGGGCCTTCCTTGTGCATACAACAATAATTTCGTGCAAATCGGGTGTCGTGCCCATACGCCCGGCGGTATCCAAAGTCCAATCGCCCCCAGATGCCTACAAATTCTATATGCGTGCTATTGCAAGTCCTTTTGCGCGCTTTCCCGGTAGTTCGGCTTGTCGCGACTGCAAACTGCCGCGACATTTCCCGCCCTTGCAGCAGAAAGAGCATACTTTGGTAGCAAGAGCTTAAGTCCGGGCGGGCGTGCCGAAAAAGGCTTACGATATAGCAAACGGGCCCACTGTCAACAATACCACAGTGTCAACAATACCGCAGGCTACTTGTCGTCTTGATACGACCACTGTGAGATGCCATTCCTCATACCACTCACCACAGCTCAGGGGAACCCCTGCCACAGCTTTTCTGGTCTCTAGTCAAAATGTGGGGCGAAACGGTCTGTGCCCAGCAGGTAGCGTGAGTTTCCCCCCTGTTTGACTCTCGCGGGGCCTAGTCACCGCCTCTATTTCCCTGAAAGCGCATCCTTGAGCCGCCGCTCCAGCACCTGCAGCATCTCGGGCTGCTCCTCGTCCTGGAAGTGGCCACTGCATGTGCGGATAGATGCGGCATGATGCCAACATGTGGATGCTCTTAGCCAGTGGCCTCCCTATGCCCTGAAAATGCCCGTATACGAACGGATATGGATAGTTGCCGCATTTACCCTCACCACGTCTCCATTGCCCCGGACAACTCGTTAGGTGTCTGCTGCTGCTCACCCGAGGCAGTAAGACCAACGATGACCTACGGGCCCACCCTCCCCCTCAGAAGGCCCCCCGCAACACGATTCTGTTTGCCTCCTTACCGGTCCTCGAAGGCGTGCAGCTCCGCCCCCAGGCTACTGGACACCAGCTCCTGCTCCTCCCAGGGCAGGAAGGGGTCGTCCCGCGAGGCGAACTGCGCGGGGGGGGGGGGTTGTGGTTACCAGCCCAAACTAAACCAAGCTAAAGGAAGCGGATTCAAGCAATGCAGGGGGGGGGGGTAGTTCATTCCAGAAACCAGAAGCAAAGGAGGGGGGGCGCACGCCGCGCGCAGCAGGTTTAAAACAATCCGTCACAGACACACAGAGCCGTAGCGCATCATCATAATGCACAAGCAGGGAAGCGGACGGATTGAAGGCTAGGTGTTACATCGGATCGGGAGCAAGACGACGAGACGGCAAAGGCGAGAATGGACAGCCCCAAAGCCAGCTTCGTGACGCCGTGAGAGCTACAAGTCCGAGTTTGCCAGGTGCGCGCGGGAAGGCACACCTGGACAATGAAGCCACAATTGGCCTTGATGGCGTCCCACAGCCAGGGCCTGTCGCATACACGCTCGCGTGAATCTCACAGTTGGTAACCTTGCGGCAACAGGCGCACCGCCCTGCCAGTCGAACACCGTATGTTGCTTTCACAACACGTTTGAACACGGCCTAGCGGACAGACGCGTCAAAGGAAGGTTAGAGTTCTGTGTTGAGGTGCGCCCCCAGCTCCTTGATTGGAACAGCTCAGATCAGCGCCTGCGTGCTACTGTAGTACGTGCGGTAACCAAACGAACTGCATAGGCACTCTTGATGCGGTATTCCGTTGCCCGGCCAGCTCACCGATTGAAATAACCAGATGCCCGTTCGTTCGCATCGCCCTGCGGCGGTGAGGGAGCGAGGTGATTGCCGGGCCACGATGACAACACCTAACAGCAGGTAGGCAGCAGAGGCTTGCCTCAGCAGTGGGAATGCACCAGCTAGTGCAGGCACTCTCACACACCCACCAGGTCGCTGGTGTACGCCCCCACCAGCACGATGCCGCCGACCTTGTGCGTTTCGGCATAGCGCATGGCCGCCGCCGCGCCGCTGCATAGGTTGAATGAGAAAGGGAGGCGCGCGTGGGAGGCACGCGGGTACGTCTTATGCACCCGCGGCTCCATCAGGATACCCGCTCCGCTCCTTCCCCACCGTACCCACTCTCCACCATCTATACCTGCTGTGCCCTACTATAAGACTCCGCTCGTCGCAGTGGAGCTGCGTCTCCATGAATGGGAGCCATTTGGACTGGGAGGCGCGCACTGGATCGGGCATGTTCTTTAAGTGCACCGCTACCGCTTGTGCGTTAAAGCGCGCGCGGAGCTGGTCCCGTAGCCAGGCGTAGTAGTTGCAGTCTTCCGTGATGTCGCCGCTACCGTTGCCTGTGTAGGCGGGCGTCGAAAGGCATTGCGGCAGGGCCGGAGGGGACGTCTGAAGCGGAGCAGCAGGTGAAGGAGGTTGGCCGTCCACACAGAACTTGCCAGCCTCAGTGGTTCATTGTTTGAGGATCCATATTGGCAGCTTGTCGCATCCAGGCGTCTATGTGCGGGCAAGTCGACAGTTACCGCGTTTCATTACCGAGGAACCAAGTCCACCGACCAGCCCGGCTTGCCTGGTACAATTGCAACGTTGATTGTATGTGTGGTCATTGGCGCTGCTGATAAGGAATCAATTCTGGTGGCGCACCTCGCTCTTCCCAACAATTTGCGTTGTGCCTGGCGCTCTGCTTTTGGCCGGCGCGCACAGGATGCGACAGGCTGCTGGAGCATTACATGCCACTAGACAAAAGATTAGCTCGCAATAGGATGAGCAAGTGGGCGATGAAGCTCGATGCCTGGCGTGGGTCGTCAACTTGCCGCCCCACCCCTGCCTCCTTGCCAGCCTCGCCTGCCTGCCTGCAACTTGCCGCCTGCTTTCTGCACTTCCGCGCTACGAGGACACCAGACAGCGCTTCATGTGAAATCTCCCCCATATCCTTAGCTCTCCATCCCAAACAAGCCGCACGACCGTGGTTCTTGCGCCGCATACTCCCTCGACGTCTCCGCTGCGCTCGGCAGTTCGGAGAACCGTCTGAGCTCTGCTTCCGTTCCTCCTAGACTTTGGCAGCGCAGCGCCGGGAGTACTTCAGTCAAAATGTGCGGTAATATAAAGCCCAACAACTCAACATACCTGCCAGCAATCGGTGCAATGGTCCCCTTGCACAGGGGCCGGGCCGTGGCGGAGTACTGCGTAGAAGGCTGCGTACCGGTGGTAAACGGGTTACGGGTAGCAAGCGTGGACAGGCTGTTGCGCTGGTGGCCGATCACCGTAGCCATAGCTGGCGCATGCCCTTAGTAGCTGCTGGCGGAGCGACCTCAAAAACGCGCGTGCATACCGGCTGCGACAAGCTGGCAGCCGCCTGCTGTAGCTGACCGCCCTTGTAGATAGCACTCGCCGCTCTACACCACCCAGCAGGCTCGAACTGGCCACCTGGCTCAACGCATCTGTGGCTGAGTCTGGGGCTTGCTGGAAGCCTGCCGTGTGGCCTCCACGCGCACACGCTACCATGCCCAACTCCGCATCAGCCGGCAGCCGCAGCTGCAAATGCAGCAGCACTTCGCGCGCATACGTGGCAACTGCATGGCGCCCTTTGATTAGTTCGCCTCGTGCAATGACGTTTCACTCGCCCGCCGCGATGCTTTGCGCCAGCACCTGCCAGCAATAGTCCCTGTCGCGCACGTCTGGCAGCAGGTGGACGTCCGCGCCAGCCGCCAGCAGCGCCCGCACCACCGCGCTGCGGCGCTCGGGGCAGGCCTCCGCCTTGGCCGAGCCGCCTGGGTGCAGCGCCGCCCACAGTGGCGTCCGGCCGGCCTTGTCGCACCTGCATGGAGGGGAGCGAGGGCGAGCACGACACCCAAAGGGCTGCGCTCAGGCGCTTGGCGAATACGGTAGTGGTGTGTGCGGGCTGCTGTGGCCATGCAAGCGTGCGCGCACCTGTCCGCGGGCGCCCCCGCCGACAGCAGCAGCCGCACCACCTCCAGGTGGCTGCGGGCGCACGCCACATACAACGGCGTGAAGGCGTCCTGTAGCAGGTGGGCGGTAAACGGGCGGGTGGATCACTGCAGAATCCACAGCAGATGAATGAGCGAGCTGAAGGAAGGGCGGCTAGGCAGGCGGGGCAGCGTGTGCGCTGACGTAACGAAACGGCCATGCACCAGCTCCATGGCGCGCTGTTCCAGGTCAGGCACGCAGTCGTTGCTTACCTTGTCCGCCCGGTCCGGCGCTGCACCCGCAGCCAGCAGCGCCGCCACCACCTCGGTGTGGCCCTGGGCCGCCGCCACGCGCAGCGGAGTAACACCCGACTGTATGCCGCGCACACAGGACGCATTACAACGTCATAAGACTTTTGTCAGGCAGGAAGCATGCAAGTAGCCTTGGTAGGAATACACATGAGCGCGTCTCCAACATCTCAAGCCGCCGCAATAGAACTTACCGAGTTAGCGGCGTTCACGTCCACGCCGCCCTCGCCGCCCGACTGCGCTAGCAGCAGCCGCACCAGCTCCACGTGCCCGCGCTGGCTCGCCACCCACAGCGGCGTGCGGCCCTCACGGTCAGCCACCGCGGCAGCAGCCGCTGCGGCCCCAGCCCGACCCCCAGAAGCGTTGCCAGAGCCCAGCAGCAGGCCGGCGGCCTCGGCGTGGCCCCAGTAACAGGCCATGTGCAGGGCATTCATGCCCGACTGAATGTGACACGTGGGCCGGGCAGGGCGCACACAAGGCGTGTTGGGGTGACGAATCCAGACCCACGCCTAAGGAAAGGCACCGGCGCGCAAGCTGCCTAGGAAGCCAAGCAGGCAGGATACTTTGTCGAACCCCCCGCACCTTGTCTGTGGTCGCCAGAGTGGCCCCGGCCGCCAGCAGCTTCATCACCTTGGCGGCTGAAGGCGCCTGGGCCGTGGCGCACAGCTGTACTAGCCGCTTAGAGGCCTC
Organism: Chlamydomonas schloesseri; assembly: GCA_016834595.1. Lineage (NCBI taxonomy): Eukaryota > Viridiplantae > Chlorophyta > Chlorophyceae > Chlamydomonadales > Chlamydomonadaceae > Chlamydomonas > Chlamydomonas schloesseri. The sequence continues at coordinate 2,919,584 of JAEHOD010000003.1, forward strand.
CGCAGGTGACATGACCGTGCCTGCACCCGCCGCCCCGCCTGAGCCCGAGCCTGCAGTTGCAGCTCCCGCCACAGGGGCGTGCGTCGGCTGTGCCAGGGCTTCACGCAGCGGCGAGTTGCCGCTGCCAGGCATGGGGCATGGGATGACAAACGGCACTGGCGGCGGCGAGGCACCGCGCGCCGCAGCCGGCTGAGCCATGTGCGCTGCATGCGGCTGGCCGGCTCCCGCGCCGCCGAGCACTTGGTGGGGATCAGCCATGAGGGTCAGCGGAGAGCGGCGCGTGGGCGAGCTGCCAGCCAGCTGCGGCCCTGCCCCGGGTTGCAGCGGCGCCGGCGTGTGTTGGTAATACGCCCTGGCGGCCTGCACTGCGCTGGAGGCCGCCCAGGCGTCAGCTGGCGGCGCTGCGGAGCCGTTGGCGTAGCCTGTGTGGAGGTGCGCCGTGGCAGCACTGCTGCTAGCGGCCACCGGAAAGGCCGCAGGGGGCACCATGTAGGGTGCCATGTGGTGAGCGCCAGCGTCACTGGCGCCGCCACCGCTGTTGCTGTGCTGCCCTGTGCCCACAGCGGGTGCCGCGCCGGCCGCAGCCGCAGCTGGTCTTAGAGAGAACGCCTCCAGCCAGTCGGTGACAGACGCAGCCTGTTGCGGCGCCGCAGGGCGTGACGCTGCCTCCGCAGCATATGGCGCGTGAGCAAAGCCACCACTGGCTGCCGCGTCCGCCGCCACCGCCGCTGCGTCCACTGCAGCTGGCCGCCGCAGCATATGGATGGGGCTCTGCACATGCACCGAAGACAGCGCTGTTGGAGCGGCGGAAGCTGCGGCCGCCGCCGCGTCCGCAGGACCCATCGCGGGCCACCAGCTCCTACTCCCGGGCGCAGCCGCACCATGCCCGGGGCCTTGCACCGCATCCAGCGCCGCATCGGCTGCCGAGACCACAGCGACCCCAAAGCCGGTCGCACCCGCCGCCCAGTCCGGAGGCACTAGGCTGTACGGCACCCGCTTATCAGGGCCACCGTCCATTGAGCCGCCATGCGTGCGGCCGCCGCTTCCACCACCCACGCTCAGGCAGCGGCCTCCGCTGACAGTGTACACGATATCATCCTCGCCATCCTCATCGCTGTTCCCCATCGCGTGTCCTGACCCGCTGACACGGCGCGCTGATGGCGTTGCAGCAGCCATGCCGGGTCCCGTAGCGTTGCGGCCGTTGCCTAACACGTGGCCCGCCACCCGAGGTGCTGAGCCCGATCCAACGCTCCCGCTGGCTGAGGCTGGTGTGGCGGCCGCGGCGTTGGCGGCTGGGGGCGCAGTGGGTGACTGCTCGCGCGGGCGCATCAGCACGTTGGGCGCAGGAATGGGCGCCACTGGCGTCTCCTGCAGTGGCTGTGCCAGCGCCTCCTGCAAACCGGCAATGCGACACAAACAGAATTGTAGCTCGCCTAACCGCCGGCCGGGCATGGGCAGCCTACACTCAGCCAATTCAACCTTGCAGCCACCAACTCGTCAGCTCAACCTCCAGCCCTTCCATTTGCCGGCGCAACTTGCAACACGCCTCGAACAAGCTGCCTCGGCCCCACTCGCACCTACCTGAGTCTCGTCGTGCCTGTGCAGGTTGGCGCACATGTGCATGTAGGCGTCCACCACGTGCACCACCAGCCGGCAGCACACCGCGGCCGCGTCGCCGATCTCCGCATCCGTCAGCCGCGCGCTGCGGAGGATTTCAAGTACCAGCCCATTCTATACCAAACCGAATGAAGCTAGGGTAGCGGGATGCAGCAGCACGTGCATCAGCAGCGAGGCAGCCTTTGACAGGCAGGCGCACCTTTGTGATTGACCAGGAACCTGGTTCGGGCGGGCCGGCCACAACACGCTACCCCTTCCCCTGTCTCTGGCCATGGCGCCCCTGTCCCGCTTCCCCTTCCCCTGGCCATGGCGCCCTTCCTCGCCTCTCCCCACGTGTCCGCTGGGCCGCCCACCCGCCCACCTGTCGCGGTCCAGGTGCACGGCGGTGTTGCCCAGCGTGCGCAGCACGTGCAGAGCCGGTCCCAGCAGGCTGTTGCCGTGGTGTTCTCGCAGTCGGTTGATCAGCTCCACCAGGTCAGGCCGCGAGGCGGCGGCAGCGGGGTCGGCGGCGGCGGGCTCCGGATCCAGCTGAAACAGCGCGTCCTGCGAGGATATGGGCGTGGCGTTGACGTATTATGTCATTATGTGTCTGTGTCACTGAGTGGATCCGCAATGCCGCGCCCATGGTGCGGTAGCAGGTAGGAAAGGCTGGCATGCGGCATGCCAACAGCCATGCGCAGCGCTCGCAGCTCCTGCTGCAGACAGAAGCCCCCCGCTCACTTGCGCGATGGCCTCAGCAAGGATGCGGCCTTGCACGATGAGCGTCTGTGAAGGGCAGGCGCGGGGCGGCACGTCGGCAGGCATATGGGTCCGTGGACCAGATACCCTTGCTACTAATTGTCGGTAATGCAAGCGTGCTGATTTCTTGTGGCCTTAAGAGTAATGATGACGCTCGGCCCCGAGACGTGATGGTCGTTTATAAACCGCCTCTGCTGCAGGCATCGTGCAGACGCCATGGTAGCCCACCAGCCATACCTTCATGCCCGCACGGGGCGGCCGTGGGTGTGGCTTGCAGGAATGCTGGATGAGGTCGATAAGTACCTGTAGGCGCAGATAGGGTCAGACAACGTGAAGCTGTTAGCAAGAGCGCGGGAGGTCGGGCGGGATGTCGGAACAAGCATGGTGGTATGCCGCGGCCCCCCTGGGCGTTCCAGATGGTCGCAGTGGCGGCTCGTGTGGCACACCGGAAAGCGCCTGAGCGCCCCTGTCCCACGCCCCTGTCCCAACGGTCCGACCCAGTAGGCGGCGCGCGCGCAAGACAGCGCCGCCCCAGGCCGCCTTGCACTCCTCCCCCTTCCCGGCATTACCTGCAGGTCATCCTGGAGGTCCTCCTTCAGCGTACGCTCCATGCGCCCCTTCTTCAGGCGCTCATCAAGGGCCTGCAGTTGGGAAGTGGACCGGGTCATGGACCTAGCCGCAGAGCTAAGGGACGGGTGTAGCACACGCACCTGCACCGTGTGGGGCCACAGGGCCCGCAGCTCCACGATAGTCCACTCGCGGCCTTTGAACTGAAATGGCGCCAGCAGCCGGTCCCATGTTGGCTTGCAGGCAGCGTTTGTTATGTTGACTGGATACCGGTAGCACAGGTCGAAAGGCCCTTCGCATCGGCAGCGGGGAGGTCCTCGAGGGCCGCCATAAGAAGCGGACGCCGGTTGCTCCTCTGCTTTAAGTCCCAAAGGCAGAAAAGAAGCTAGCGTCAAACCTTGCGGCGCCTTTGGCGGCATTTTGTTATTTGATAGTCTAATATGTCATCCACGGCAGCATATCTGCTTCAAACTGTAGACATTTCGATACTGCGCATGCTAGATCCTAGCGAAGATGAAGTACTGGTGCGCTATTGAACGGCGAGGCAAAATCTTCTCTTCACGATTCTCGCTCGCGCGTTGTACACGGAGCAGGTCTACAGCATGTCATTAGTGCAAATTGTGTCAAGGCGATGGACAATTCAGGACAGAGGTGCCAGCGCTATGCAACACCCTCAAAAGACACGAACCCGCATCTGCCGCACTTCATCCTCAGGACCCTCGGGACGATTCCGCACTCCCGGTCACGTCAAGTCTTCCGACCAGGCACTAGATCCAAGCTCACGAAGGGCGAGAGGTCCAATCGCGCGCTTTCCTGTCTGTGAACTGCAGCTACTATCTCGCACGGCCAATGCACCCGGCCTTACTTGCTTCACCAATCACCATGGTTACGCGCTATCCCTGAAGCTACCCGAAGCGTGAGGACTTAGGAATGCGCGCCAGCAAAACGCTCCAGCAACCTCCAGCCAGCTACTGACATCGGTACATTTGCAGCGCGTTTTCATGCCTGTGCCGAGGCACTGTTTGCTTGCATATAGGGGGTTCTGCTGCGTGGGGGGGCCTCGGACCCTCTCGGGACGGACGTCACATTCTTGCCCCATGCCCTGTTCCATCAACGCCGCGTAGTGCATGGTTAGCCTCCTGGTAGGTCCTCCACGGTTACCTTGCCCTCCATGGGTGCGATCAGTGCCCCCACGGTAGGCCATTATTCGGGGCTCTCGCCCCTCCACGGTTACCTTGCCCTCCATGGGTGCGATCAGTGCCCCCACGGTAGGCCATTATTCGGGGCTCTCGCCAACTCGGCATCCCCACATGCGAACAATGTGTCGAGCTTGCACCTGCCTAGATAGCTATCACAGCCAGGCGACACCTCAGTATTGGGTCTCGCGCTAATTGGGCCCACTATAGCTCTATCCACCGTGTTTGGTCTTGAAGAAATGTCCTTTCGTACCTAATAACCTAACGGATGACGCGCCTAACTGACGCACGTCAGCAACCATCACAACTCCGCACACCACTAGGCTGCAGTAGCGTGGGCACTGAACTTGCCGCTCTGCGTCTCACCCTCCACCAATCAAACGCGGGATTCAAATTGCTGGCCAAACACTGATCAACATAATCACTGTCCGCACTCATCACTTGCATACCGCAACCAGGGGCCAGGCAAAGCCGTGTTCGTGGTGTCTAGCAGGCGGCCACAAAGGCACTGCGGTGCCCAGCCAGGTCGATGCCCCTACACCGCAAAACGCCAAGCCAGCCCTAGCAGGCCAGCTTTCTCCTAATTTCTTAATGTGCCTCGCCCAGCAACCTACACCACGCGGCATTAAGTAAATTAAACATTCAACAACCTTTTTTTCAAAGCGTCCCGGAGGGGGGGGCGAAGCCCCCCCAAAACACCCCTGTCCGTGCGTGCGTGCGTGCGTGCGGGGACCACCTCCCTTGTCATTTTCCCACGCCCTGACCACCTCCCTTGTCCCAGCCGCCGATCCAATATGAGCAAAAAGTTTTTCTGCTTGCAGCACCACCTTGCCACGCCAGCCGTCATTGAGCACAAACGCACAAGGCGCTGCATGCCATTCAGCATCAACGTACGTAAACCAACATGTTCCCCACATAAACAACAACCAGGAAGATGCGTCGTGGGGAGCCGGCAAGCGCCTCGCACGTATGAGACCCATCCATGAGGCCAGTGCCTAGTGCAACAAATAATAACCGGCGTATGTATGCTCAAGCAAGGCGTGCCGGTGGCGTCCCGGGCTTCGTACTAGGGCTAGATTGCGGTAGCTCATTTGAACACACGCAATGCCTGAGATGGACCACAGGTTGATCTACAAACCAGCCGCGGCAACTGTGACGGACATTACAGGCTTCTTCGATGACTCGACTTCCACGACAACAGTGGCAAGGCACACGAAAGGTGCACGATGAAGATAAACATGCAATTTCTTCCGCACACAAATCCGATTTCTCCATCTGGGGAGGACTTCAGGTCAGGCCTCGTCCTATGGTCAGTAAGCCGGTATACCCACATGCGGGAATGGGCAGGCTGCAATAGGTTGCCCTTTGCAGCTCAGCCGTACCGTATTACTCGCCAACTGGCAACGTACACTCTGTGTTGATTTGTTGCAGCAGTTGGCTTCACTTGAGTTCGTTTGTAATCATCAGGCCTCAAAGCAGTTTGAAAGCTGCGCGCTTAAGCTGGGTGCGTCCACGCACGTATCGACTCCCTCACCGGATCAGGACCCACCACCACCCACTCTACCCACTCGCAAAGTTGATATCACTAATATCACGAACAAGTTCTGCTTCTAATCAAGCAAACGTGAGCACCCAACCACGCAATGCATACACCCACGTCATCAACAACTGGTGATGCGCCGCTCTAGCCGCTCTGCCACTTGCTCGGACGTTGACAACTTCACATCTGTGAGTGGCGCCGCCTCTCAAAGCACACGCAGCAGGCTATCCGTGCAATCTTACTTAGGCACGCCGCTTGGTGAGAGCCAGCCCACTCTGCCTCAGTCATTCATCTAAGCACGTTCTCGCCGTGCGTCACACAGTAATGCAAACTCCCGGGGCAACAGCGGCAGGCCGCCGGACAGACATCGCCATGGGTGAACGCATACATGCATAATCTCACTAGCAATTGGTGCTGCATTTGATTGGCCGTCTTGCTGTTGTGACCCTTCATTCCAAAACTGACTCTCAAGCAAGCTGCAACTCAGCTGGTGTAATTTTGCTAGCGCCCGCACCTCTTCATCTCTCTTGACTCTGCTCACGCCACGCACAAGCAACCCACGGTAGGCTGTTGACGCTGTGCTCGATGTTTTCCCTCCAACCTCAGAGCCGGATGCATGATGCATAATGCACTATGTGATCCCGCCTGAGACAAGGATACCCCCCTCACGATATGGAGAATGAGCCATCAATCGGATCCTTAATGTCCACACCATGAAATCTAGCAGAACAGGCATTCGTTGGCTCATCACAACAACTACCGTATAAAGCGCGCCCGTACGTACATGGTGCATCATGACATCGAACGCACAAGCTGCCGTGCATCTGCATCTGTTGCTTGGGCGTATGTACTGAGGCCATCGCAGACACAGCAAAAGCTACTGCTGCCGCGGCAGCGGTGGCGGCTGCTGCTGCGGCTGCGATGCCGATTGCTGCAGCTGTGACTGCGGATTCAGACCCGGAGGCCCCGGTGACATGGGCACCAGGCGCGTCAGGCTCAGCCCTCCGCTGCTGCCGTCACTGCCGCCGCCAGTGCTCACAGCGGTGCCGCCGCCTAAGCCCGGACTGCCCAGTCCGCCACCCAGCCCTACCAGGAATTGCGTCTGCGAGAGCGGGTGGTGTGCGGAAACCTGCTGTGGGCTCATGGCGCCTCTGGGGCGCGCCGCAGGGAAGGCAGCGGACATGCCGGGGCTGCTGCTGCTGGTGCCTCCACCCGGGCTGGGACGCGGTGCAGTAGCACCAGCGCCAGCGGGCGTGGCAGCGGTGCCGTAGCACGGCGCCTGCTGCTGCTGCTGTTGGCCGATGGTGGTCGCGGCGGCGGCGCCGACTGCCGGTTGTGACATGGCGCGCTGCGGCAGCGTGGGCAGCGGCGCCGAGGCGTGGATGGCCATGGGCAGCAGACCTGGTAGTGGTGGCTGCTCCAGCGACTGAAGGCGGTGCAGGTGGTCAGTTGATTCATCGCCCCACACACTGCTGCTGCCGCCAATCGCAGCAGCACTGGCAGTAGAGGCAGAGGCAGCAGACGCCGGGCCAGCGGGACCGTACGCTGGTGCCCCGCCCCACGGTGGCGGCGGTGGCTGTGTGGTAGCTGCTGCTGCTGCTGCTGCTGCTGCTGCTGCTGCTGCTGCAGTGACGGTGGTGCCTTGATAGAAGCCGCCGCTGTGCTCCACGCATTGAGCCGGACGCGCGCCCTCGGTGGGCCCAGCAGCAGCTCTGTATTGGGCGACACCGCCGCCGCCGCCAGCAGCAGCAGCCCCTGCTGAAGTCGAGAAGGGTGAGTTGCCCACCACGCCGGACGGCACGGCCCACTCCCAGCTCATGCGCGACGGGCCTGCTCCTCCTCCTCCTCCTCCTCCTCCTCCTCCTCCTCCTCCTCCTGCTGCTGCTGCTGCTGCTGCCGCTGCTCCTGCCGCGGGTGAGTGTGCACCCGCTTGTTCCTCCGACAGCGGCGCTGCGCGTTGCGCTTGCGCTGCCGCCGGCGGGCCCGCCGACGCTTGAAGGCCGACCGGCAGCAGCGCGGGCGCAGAGCCAGCCAACATGCCGGGCGGTAGCGGCGGCTGCACGGCAATGAATGAGTTAGTAGGGCCGCCAAAGGCCGGCGGCTGCGGAGCTCTGGTCTGATGGTACGAGAACTGGGCGGCGGCTGAAGCCGCCGCCGACGTCATCGAACCCGCGCCCACTGCTGCTGGCGACGGTGGCGCCGTTGCCGCGAACAGCAGTGCCGGTGCCGCACCGAACGACATGTGCAGCGCTGTGCTCGACGCCGCGGCGGAGCTGCCGTGGGGACCGGATCCGAGATCTGGACGAGTGCGTTTGCCCAGTAGCCCTTCAATCTGCTGCCCATCCATCGCGCCTGCTGCCGCTGCGCTCCTGCGGATGCTGCTTTTAACGCCTCCACCAGCGGCAGCGGTCCCGGACGACGGGCTTGCAGCAGCAGCAGCTCCTACCGTGCCGCAGCGCGCCATGCCAAGCACAGCGCTTGTCGCCGGCTCGGCAGCAGTGGCAGAGTCGGTAGCGCCACCAGACACATGGCCTTCGGCAGTGCCGCCGCCGCCGCCGCCGCCACTACCGCCGCCACTACCGCCGCCACTACCGCCGCCACCACCCCGCCCACGATCACCACCGCTTCCCCTGCCTCCGCCTCCGCCAAGGCGGCGCCCGGCTGACGTAGCGCCCGTCGCGGTGCGCCCTCGCGGCTGCAGCAGCTGCTGCAACAGCTTGTCGGCTTCGCCGTCGCTGTCGCCGTCAATGACGACCGTGGCAAGGCTGCTCCGTGTGTCGCCGCCATCGTGCTCCGCGCCGCCGCCAGTGCCGGCAGAGCTGCGCGCCGCCGCCGCGGCCGCCGCCTGCGAGCCATCCAGCATGCTGGCCTGCTGTTGGCTAGGGCTTGCAGCCCGTCGGCTAGTACTGCGGCTCCTGCGGTCGCCGCCCGACATGCTGCTGCTGCGCATGCGCACGCCCAGCCCGCCGCCAGTAGTCTCAACGCCAGCAGCGCCCGCGGCAAGTGCACTGCTGGTTGCGGCCGCTGCAGCAGTCGCGGTGTCGTCATCAGCAGCAGCCGCTGCTTCGGCATTCCTCCGCCGATCGCGGGATCCGCTGTCGGTGCTGCCCGCGGGCGCAGACCACCGCGCGACCCCTGCAGCTGCCGCCAGGTCCCGGTCCAACTCCACCACCTCTACCCCCACCGCCCGACTCCCAATGTCAGGCCGCACGGAAGCAGACATGCGCATGTACCGCGCTGCCGCTGCTGCTTGCGACCCAAATGGAGAAGCAGAGCCGCTGGCGGCCGCCCCCGATGCTGCTGCGGTGAACGCGCTAGGGGCCGCAGCAGCAGTGGGAGGCACGACGGGGGCCAGGCGCGTTGCTGACCCGCAAGCGGAACTGGGTGCGCCGGCATTCGCAGCCGCCGTAGCCGCCGTAACAGCGGTTGCAGCTTCATCCACGGCCACGGCAGCGGCACTGCCATCCTCGCCGGTGTTGGCGCCCCGGCCGGCCCCGCTAGCCCCGCCGCCATCCTCGGTGCGCCGCGTCGCGGTGGCGGCCACAACGGCAGCAGCCGACGCAACGGCGTGCATGCGCTCGAGCATGGAGCTACTTGGGCTGTAGTAGTCGCTGCCGGGAGCTGCCGCTGCCGGCACAGCCGCCAGCGCCGCCACTGCCGCGGCTGTAGCTGCCGCCGCTGCAGCAGCTGCGGCTTCTCGAGCCCACTGTGCGGTGAGGATGCTGAGGCCTGCAAAGCTGCCGCTGGCACCTCCACTGCCGGGTTCAGGAACGGCTACAATTCGCCCAGCGCTGCCGTGATCACTCGACGCGCGCTCATGGGGCACCGCTGCGGCGGCGCCAGCGGTGGCGGCGGCGCTTTCACCTGCTGGGTGCAGCTGCTGCAGCAGCTGCTGCTGCTGCTGCGTCTCATGCTGCAATGGGAGCTGCTGCAGGCCATATACATTGCCTTCGTCATCTGCAGCGCCGTGCACGTTGCCCCAGATGGCGGCTGACGGGGCATCAGCCGTTGATGCCGCCGGCATCATCGTCCGCGGCAATGGGCCGCCATGCTCGCTCAAGGCCACCGGCCGCATCGCGCCCCTACCCGCTGCCACCAGCCGCGGCCGCTGCGGACTGCGCAGGTGAGATGCCGTGACTGCTTCAACATCGGCCTCTGCTGCAGATGACGACGGCCCCAGCAGCTGCAAGGCTCCCAGCAGCCCCATGTCCGTGTCCCAGCAGGACGACGCGGGCCCCAAAGCCGTGGGCACGCCGCCGCCGGCCGATGTGACCGCCGGAGCAGCGGTGCTGATTATCGGTAGCGCCGGTGCGCCCTGCTGCGCGAAGGCTGGAAGCTCTGAAAATACGTGCTGCTGCTGCTGCTGCTGCTGGGCGACGGCGGCGGCCCCCTGCTGCTGCTGTCCACTCTCGGGAGCGCCCGCCGCACCTCCGAGACCGCCAAGGGCCGCGAGGCCCGGTGGCATCCCCGCCGGCGGCGCAGTCGGCACAGCAGTTGCAGCAGCCCAGAGGTTGGCACTAGTACTGCACCCCCCGCCGCCGGCAGCAGCTCCGATTACTCCGACTGCAAGGCCGCCCACACCACCGGCTCGTGGTGGCAGGAATGGCGGCGTTGGAGCTATTGGTGCGGCAGCAGCAGCAGCAGCGAGTGCACCTGCTGCTCCTGTGGGGCTGGGCAGCATAGGCGGCGTCGGCACCAAGCCCAGCAATCCACCTGCTGCTGCTCCAGCAGGCGGCGGGTAGGTGGCGGCAGTGCCGCCTGCTGTAGCGTTGGCGATAGCAGCAGGAACTGGCACCCCCACCGCCGCTAGAGGACCCAAGCTCATCATCAGCAGGCCGCCTCCAGCGGCTATTCCGCCGGCAACGCCGGCAACAATATCCGGCGGCGGTAACGCCACCGCGGGCTGTGCGGCGGCACTGCTAAGCAGCGCTGCTGCCTGCTGTCGCAGGGCCTCGGTCGTGGACCATACGGGCGCGTCGGCGACCGCCTGCTGATGCGGCGACAGCTGCTGGACTGCTGCTGCTGTTGTTTGCGCAACGGGCGGCAATGGTGGAGGTGCAGCTGCGGCTTGCAAATGCTGCTGCTGAAGGTGATCGGAGGTCTGCCAAGGAGAGACAGCGGCAGTAATGGCGGCTGCGGTGACGTGTGCAGCGACTACAGCCGCAGCACACGCCTCGGCTGCAGTGTAGGGGTTCTCCGTAGGCCTTGTGACAGTACTAGTGTCTGCTGCTGCTGCTGCATGCAGGTCTGCAGCAGCAGCAGCAGTAGCCGCAGAACCTGCTGCCCACCGCTGCTGCTGCCCGGCCTCGGACATAGCATCCGAAACGTCTAAAGCCGCCGGCGGCAGCGGCTGCTGCTGCCGCCGCTTGTGCAGCTGCCAGTCGGCATAACTCACCCCATACGCCTCGTGCTGCTGCCATGTCTGCTGCTGCAGAGGCTGCTGCGGCATCACCGCCGCCGCCGGCGGCGCGAGCGGCATGGCAGCGGGGATGGATTGCGCTGCCACCCCTACCACCTCCGCCGGTAGCAGCATTGAGGGCACCAGGACGCCCGGCAGAGGCGGTACGCCTTCAGGCATGCGGCGAAGCTGAGCACCGGGCACAGGCGGGGTTCGTGAGAAGTGCACTCCACACAGCGGCAGAAACACTGTGGAGTGGTGCCGCTTGATGTCTGTGTGCGAAATCAATGTTGAAAGCAAGACGTAACCTGAAGTTTGAAGTTTAATTTTTTTATCGAATATCTATGTACGCATACTGCTTCACCACGGTACATGCGAGTCATAATTGTCTGCACGCACCTGTGTGGTACTTGATTGTCCACACAGCAGTGTTGGCGTCATAGCTGACCACCGATGCCGCACGCCAGGCGCCGGCGGGTTGCTTGGGCCCAGCAGCCGACGCAGCCGACGCAGCCTGCCGCTGGCTGGGCGGCGGCGGCAGTCCGGGCTCGTTGTCGTCACTGTCGATAGAGAACCAGTAGATGGACACCTGATGACGCCGCATCAGGGCCGCGCCGCCGATGTGGGTCGAAGCGGCGCGCAGCCACGACCGCAGCGGCACCTGACAGCAGCAGTATAGCATGGACAGTAAGAATTATTTCAATCAGCGTGTTACGACAGCTAACGCGGTAATATGGCGAATGGCACATAAGAAATATTTAAATGGCGGAGGAGCGTTCGGGACGCTAGTAATCAGGCAGGAATACGGTGCCGTACGTGAGCATATCATACCTCCACTCTGGGAAAAAGAAGCCTCACAGGAAAGTCAGAAAATACAGGAAGGGGGGTAGACTTCACAGGAGGGGGCTTTCCCGGACTTGGCGACTCGGAAGGATCGGCTGCAACGGGAACCGGGGGCAGACTTTGCCGGAAATAAGTAAGGGGGGGTAGTTCATCCCAGAAACCAAAAGCGAAACGACCAAGAGAACCCGGGGGGTAGACTTCACGAGAGCGTAAGTTACAGGAAGGATGTCACAGGAAGTTTCCGATTTGGACGATTTTTTCTGGTAACAGCGGTAACGGGAAAACGACCTGCCCTTTTTCCTGTAATTTAGGGGGGGTAGAGGGGGGTCCAGAGGGGGGTCCCAGAGTGATCCGGCGGGCCTATGCCCACGCTACCCGCGCAGGCCCAGCGGTCCACTACCTATATTTATATCCCTGAATAACGGGTACCTCACTCAAAGCATACCTTGCGCGGCCTTGCATGCGCGGCAGCATGGTTGCTTTGTAGCTGTACCCCTACTGTAACTGCCCCCTACCTATATGATAGAGCCAGCAGCCCCCAGCAGGTACCCCAGGACCCCCATACCCTAGCTAGTCCACATTGTTCTCCGCCGCCACCGCATTGGCGATTTTCACCAATCCGGTGTCACCAATTGAGCGTAACACTACGGTACTGTAGCACAACAATACGGTAATCCATGCATTTACACGCACGGCATGCATGCACGATGCACGACACTGCTGCTGCTTCTACTGCTTCGTTTCCGTGTACGTGTCAGCTCTGTTCCCCATACCCAGCTGCTACTGCTTGCAAACCATGCATATAGTGTCGGATAATAAATACAAACACACTCAACTCACCAGTGATACACTTGATCCGGCGGTATCTACCGTCTGCTGCTGCTGCTGGTGTTGGCGCACCGCCACGAGGTCAAGCGCCGTGGCCAGGTCGCCAGCGCCGCATGCCACTCCCGACACGTGCTCAATCCATTTGTCCAGGCTCAGCACACTGCCGCCGTCCCGGTGCAGCAGGTCCTGACGCCGCCGCGCGCAGTCCGCGCAGAGGCAAGAGACGATGATGCTGCCAGGAGCCGCGGACGTGGACGTCAGCACGCGGCATGAGCTCCTGCAGCGTGCAACGACAGGACAGTGCAACACAGCTTGGCAGATAATCTTAAATGCGTGGCGGACAGGGGCGAGCCGTGCGAGGCGAGGTTGCTGAGCCGGGAAATACAACGCAGGGAAACGCGTTCCCCGAGACTTGTGGAGGACAGCCCGCCGACACGCCGGCTGTCCGCCTCATAAATATCTTTCGAGTCTATCTTGTAAGTTCCGACACCCCACCCGCGTCGCAGCGTTACTGCACCGTTGTCCATATCTTCGCGCATACACATACCCCTGGTAAGAGAGCTCCGTCGGCCGCCGCGGCAACAGCGCATGCGCGCCCAAAAGGCTTCGCGGCAAGCTGCCGCCTTCCTCCACCAGGCCTTCCAACATTTATAGATGCCTAGCTCGCCTGCCTGACATCAGTAGTCACAGCGGACGTCAACAGAATTGAACGAATAGCCAAACGGCCGAAGATATCGGAAACTTCGTGCGGCACGCTCTGGCCCTGCACGTGACCACAGTATACTGTGTGCGTCTCATATTATGTATGAAATGGGAAGGAAGTCAAAGGGGCGCGGGGCTGAGCTGCTGGAAAACGGGGTCGGTCGACCTTTTGGTGGTGGTCTGCAGGTGTTTTAGTATCTGTGACATTATATAATAGACGTTCAAGTGCGCACAGCACGGGGGTATCCTTAATTCGTGAGGGGCGAGCGCTGGCAATCTTTGCGTATCCCAACGAATACCGTTAATGACCCCCGAAACCCCTGCGCAATTCTCTCTTTATCGTGCTTGTTGTGATGCCTTGCTCTAATGCTCCGCACATTCATGCAAAGGCAGGCTGCGTGACTTATACCAGTAAGGTAGGGCCCGGGCCACCGGCTGCAGCTCGGCCCACCCCCCTGTCAGTCGTCCCTTTGCGTGGGCCGGCCCCCCCTCCCACGTTGCCGCGTCAAAACATCCCTTGTAGCCCATCCCACCGTACAATAGCATGTAATATGCTTTAGAGCACAAAGTGGGCCGCAGCACAACGATTGCGAGGTTGCAACCAGTGCTCGTATCTTATAGATGCCGGCCCACACCTGGCAAAAGATGGGGTCAGAACCCCATCTTCCAGGCACGGCCCCACAGGCCTAAAAGTGGCCTAAAATATTTAGCGTTGGGGGGGACTCCGCCCCCCAAAACCCCCCGTCTGGGAAGGAATTCCGCACCCCTTGAGGCAAAAGATGCGTGCCCGTATGAACCCCAAAAATCTTCTGGAGAGCCTGGAAGATACGAGCGCTGGTCACAGCCTGCACCGTCATTACCGCACACCCGCATACCCGCTGCCTATCTCTGTGTGCAGGGGGGGGGGGTTGTGGTTACCAGGGGTAGAATTGCAGAAACAAAACCTCCAGACCCCATGCCGCAGAATCTCCGGGGTAGTCCGTCCCCCCACGCCGTCCCCCCACCCTGTCGTACAGCCCTTAAAACTCGTCCATTTTTGGTCGCATTGGTGTCAATGCACTCCTTTCAGTGAGCTCTATTGCGCTGTGTAGTTTACCGGGACACCGCCTCGTGTTTGGGTCAGGCCGGGGTTCTAATGCTTCAATGTGTCTGACCAGGGGTGACCGGGCGCACCCAGAACTGGCCACCACAATGCATGTGTAACCTCATGCGACTACTAACTGGGTTTGCGGTGTCCTTGGATGCGTGTTGCGCTGTTCTGAAGGTGCTGGATGTGACATGCCGGAGGCATGTCACTATGACGTGTCACGACCCACAGCTGAAGACGCACGTAAACCCATGCCTGGCGACGCAGACACGTGCCCCCGGGCCTAATATACCTTTCTCATTGTGGATAGCTCCTGTGTGCATTTGGCAGCGTTTGAGGCCCGAAGACGAAATCTAGCAAATCCGCCCGCAAAACCGTGGGGACCCCGGGGGGGGTCCGTCCCCCAACTCTGAGGCCCCATATCTTTGCAACAATCCTTTCCTCCCAACGATGCAGGGATGTGACGTCAACTCCGCAACCAACATCCGGCACGCGCTGGTGGATATGCTTCTGGAACACAAGCTAGCGTCCTGCATCGCTGCTGCCACCTGGCGGCGGCACGGGACCCTGCAGCAGCGGCGGCACGGGGCCCGGCAGCAGCGGCGGTGACGGTGCACATGAAGGGGGCAGACAAGGCCCCGTGGAGGAGGAGACTCCTCTCTCTAGAGCGCGCGGCGCCGCCCAAAACGCGGTGCAAGCGCGCGGGCTGAGGAGCTGAATGGTGTCTAGGTAGCGGTCCGCAGTGGGGTGAGCAAGGCCTGTGGTGTTGTCGGCAGCAGTGGTACGACAAGTAGTGCGGCTGCTGTTGACTTCTGCACTGCGTGTTGGCTGGCTCCTGCTGTGGTGCCGCGACTGTTGGGCACCTAGCTTTGGCTCGCTCGGTGCCTGTCCAAACCGACCCCGGCTATGTCCGGACGATGAGAACGTTCGGCCTCAGACAGTGGAGGGCTGAGCCCCTAGCTTTTCCCTGACACAGGGGAACACTTGTCAGAGAATGTTTAACGCACATATTAAGGATAAGAGCACTGCCGGCGGCTCGACAAGTCGACATGCCCCCCTCCCGGGTTTTCCGTGCACCCTCTGCTTGTCCGTTGCGCATGTGTCACTTTCATCCTTGCTTTCATGCATATCACGCACATATACCCATATACTTGCCGCGCCCAAAGCACGCATGATGACGGCATGATGAGCTACGGGCTGTCCCATCTTCAGGTGCGTCTGCCCGCCCGCTCGCGCAATCATGCACACCGTGCCTGTCGAGGAACTTCGTTATGACACATCACCATGAAAACCTACACGCGTGCGCCGGCGGCCGGTGGCCAGCAGAGCACCACCTCGGCGCCACCTCGGCAACATGCGTGCGTGCGTGTACCCTGTCGTCTGAATCAAGGGCGATGCCTTCCAGCAGCCAAGCATTGCCCAACTGATGTTACATACGG
Organism: Chlamydomonas schloesseri; assembly: GCA_016834595.1. Classification (NCBI taxonomy): domain Eukaryota; kingdom Viridiplantae; phylum Chlorophyta; class Chlorophyceae; order Chlamydomonadales; family Chlamydomonadaceae; genus Chlamydomonas; species Chlamydomonas schloesseri. Next base: position 2,935,539 of record JAEHOD010000003.1, read on the forward strand.
AGAGGCGGACCGCGCTTCATCTCAGCTGAAATCATAATGGAAATCAATACTAGGCATTAATAGTGCGTTTTCGAGGTGTTATTGGCTCCCAGCCAGGCCATCATAAGCCTTTTGCTGAGGAGCTCTTCCACCGTCTTACTTGGCGCACGTGGATGTAGCGACGCGACCACATCCACTGCTGCTGATGTCCCCCTCCCGCACTCATACCACACGCACTGCATCTACCATAGTCTGCACGCTGCTGTCAATGAGCAGTGAATCGCAAAGAATCCGTTAAACAGTGCAATTAGTGCATCATAATGGGCATGCAAGTGACCTCGAGTTGCACGTGTGCGATAGGAGGCGCAAGCCCCAGCAGCGTGCCTGATGAACATTAGCCCTGGCGATCTGGGCCACGACGCTTCAAGCCCCCCCACCTGCCTTCTGACGCCTAGATGCAGCCCCATGTGTATGGGTGCCGTGACGCTTTCTAGCTAGCTTGTTTGCTCCTCATGCCCCTCACACAGTGGAGACACCGGTAGAGGCTGCAGCTGGTAGGCTGCAGCGGCCGTGTTTTGGGCCCGGGTCAGAAGTCTCCCCACAGCTGTAATAATACACAATTAAACCTGTACGCACGAGGCCATGATGAGCAATACCCGAACTCACACCTGCTGCACATACGGAAATTGATAAACGCCCACATGCATCACCAGCCGCGGCTGACAGCCGGGACGTGCATGTGCCATACCGTACATTGATGTGGTGGAATTATGTATGCATCGGAATCGAACTGGACGTGCCGCCGTTCGCGGGCTGGCACTAAGTGGGAAATAAAGGTGGGTATGATGACGGCGGGTGGCGTTCCTCACAATGCGGCATGCATGTAATGCATGTGCGGATGCCATAGGCTGAATGGCATCAACTCTCATATGATTCACCAACATGCCTACACGGACGCGGAGGCACCTAAATAATTTAATACCATCGCTCTGTCTCTCTCACATACCCACACACTCACGCACACAACGAATGGATCCAGCAGGCGCAAACGCTAGCTTGATCCATGCTTTAGGTAGGCATCACCCACCACTCCACCCGCTCAATTTCTCTCAAGGGAGAAGCCCCAATTATCGCACTTCATAAGCGCCCATCAACTAGAGCGGTGTTTACTCAATCCTGTTCAAAACCAAGGTCAGCCGGTTATGCAGTGAAAAGCATTTCCGGCACACTCCCAGCAGACCCATCCCGTTGCCATCATCCCGGCCCAACAGCTTCAAATGCAATCAAGAGCTTTCTTCTCAATAATATTTTCTCACGCATGTTGGGGACATCTTCAGCAGGTTCCAAAGTTGCTCCGCCAGTTCGCACGCATACATGCTGAAGCATGCTGTGGCGTGCTGGGCCATTCCCGTCGGCGCCCGCCCTTACATGCCCTCAGAAGTTTCACGCGCACCCCTACCTGCTGCAAAGCAAAGCAAGTGCACAGCCCCCCCACACACACACGTCGCTATTTACCGCCCACACTAAATTACCTGAAAAGCAAATCCCTAGCTACCCCTACAGTTATGCGCATGCATGCCAAGTTTGGTCGTGATTCGGATGTATCTGCTGCTGGCTAGCATTTCATTCGCAGCCAAAGAATCTGTAGATAGATAGGCGGGCCTGCGGCACATATGCTCTGCCGGCAGACCAGCCAGCAGGTCAAGGGATGTAGCAGGGGGTACTGCTTCACCAGCCATGCTGTCTTGTTTCATTAGTCGCCATCGTGCGTACCGGGCAGCAGCTGTGCGTGTATGTGCAGTTCTTGACGGACCGCAGCCAGCCGCAAATGGTTGCATGATGCGGGGGATACGTACCAAGCAATACTTGTTTCACTCATCACTCCACCCGGAGAAATGAACATGCGTTGCTACTCAACACCAATTTAAGTTCATGGAAAATAAGGAACACAAGGCAGCGGCCAATAAGCAGCACACTCTGACACGCCAGCCCGGCCCCAAAGCACACGTCGCCGCTTTGCAAATGCAGCCAGCCTCCTGCTACTCCTGCAGCAGAAGCGCGGCCATGATGATAACGGAGTATCTGATAGACGAGCCCCGAGTGAGCCGCAGCACAGACTCGTTTTTAAGTTTTCAACCAACCCCACTAACACAGCTTCCATCTCATGGCATTGTCCCCTGCAGCTATCCATATATCCGCCCATGTAAAACTCGACTGAGTGGCTATTGCCTGTAGCACACATAGATAGCACCTCACTAAAATTGCATTAGCAAATCTGGAGATCCTATACGCAACGCGCACCATCATACTTGTTATAATGGAAACATCACAGTTCTAACTGTACGGAAAATGGAATCGTACCACATAGCTAGCTCCGCATCGTTTTGAGCGTGCAGTAGGGCGGCGCAGCAGCAGCCATCAGTTGCTGCACGGCAACCGTAATGCTCGGCTAGCAATCGGCGGCGACAGTTATGTCCGCCATACTGATGAGGTTGCAGCCGACGCATGCAGCAGTCCAGTAGTCGCGCAGTAGTTCAGATCCGGGCGGAAATGAAGCTAGTATGCTGTGTGGTTACTTATGCACCGCTGCTGGCTGCTGCGGCATTGAAGGCTGCTGCTGCTGCGCTTGCTGCTGCTGCGTTTGCTGCTGCTGCGCTTGCTGCTGCGCCGCCTGCTGCGCCTGCGGCACGGCAGCTGCTGCTGACGTGCCTACAGCAGGAGACGCTAGAGACGCAGGGCCAACCAACCTAGTTAGGCTCAGCCGGGCACCGGCAGAGCCTGTTCCCTGCTGCTGCTGTTGTTGCGCCTGCGTCTGCTGCTGTGTCTGCCATTGTTGTAGCAACATCAAGCCCATTGCCTGACGGGAAGATGGCGCGGTGCTGCTTAAGCCGCCGGCGGGCCCGCCGCCGGCAGGGCCGCTATGGTACGTGGCGGTTGCAGGGCCAGCACTGCCACCGCCAGCAGCAGGCGGCGCCGCTGTGGCAGCTGCCGCATAAAAAGGCACCTGCTGGAGGGCTGCTGATGATTTGACCTGCTGGCTGCTGCTGGCGAGCAGCACCGAAGGCGACGGCGAATGTGTGTGCAGGTTCAGGGTCTGGATAGGCGGCGGCTGGTCGAGCGAGTGGATGCGGTGCAAGCCTGCTGCTGCGTCGTCGCCCCAAACGGCGCTGCCGGGAGTGGACGAGGGCACACCGCCAAGGCCGCCCAGGCTACCTAGGCCGGCTGCTGCGGGCATTAAAACCGCAACGGATTCCTCCCGTGTGCGTTTGTGGCCCGGCGACGGAAGGAGCAGTACTGAGTTGCTCGCGCCCGACTGATGCAGCAGCCCGCTGCTACTGCCACTTGCCAGATCACCACGCGCACTAAACAGGGCGCCGCCCCCAGCAGCCGCGGCAGCCGCGGCAGCAGTAGTGGAGGCGACGGGCCCGCCGGCAGTCCTGTACATGTCAGCAGCCGACTCCACGTGCGATGGCGCGGGTGAAGGAGCACCAGCGGTGCGCTCATCACCAAGCGCCGCAGCTGGTGCCGCGCCGGCAGCAGCAGCTGCAGCAGCTGCTGCTGCCTCACTAGCGCCGCCGCTGACGCTGAGGAACACACCTCGCCCGGTGCTGCCGGCAACTGATGCGCTGAGCAGGGCAGCAGAGGCACCCACAGTTGACGCTGCGCTGCTGGTCGCAGCGCTGACACCGTACCCGAGATGCGTCGTTCCACCCGGCCCCGATGATGCCCCTGGCGCACCTGCTGCACCAACTGAGGCTGCGTCAATTGCGATAGCGCCTGCAAGCAGTGGCCCGCCGGGTGGCGCACCCATGAGCTCCGCCGGCAACATGCAATCCCAATCCATGACGGATGGGGGCGCGGTGTGAACGTCCCGGTCCGGCAGAGGAGACGGCATGCCCAGCAGGCCCAACCCAATCGCTAGGACGCCCAACGGCGGCGGCGGCACCATCGCCGCCGCGACCATGGGGCGAGGCTGCAGGAGCTCTGCAAGCTGTGGTGGCTGCTGGGTACGAACGGCCTCCGCTGCTAAAGACACCGCCGGCAGTTCACCAGCAGCCGCTGCAGCAGAAGCAGCAGAAGCCAAGCCCACTGCAGCCGGGGGCGGCCGCGCGCGCTTATTACCGAGTGAGCCCTCCCCCAGCGCTGGCGCTGCACTGTCGCCCTGCTGCTGCTGCTGGCCTTCTTCCTCCACAAGCTCCTCTTCGTCTGTCGTACCAAGCGGCAAGCCGAAGCCCAGACCTCCATGCCCGCCGCCGCCGGATCCAACAGCCGCGCCTAGCAGCATAGCCGCGCCACAGCTGACAGAACGCGGCGGCCCCAAGCGCGCAGCACCCGAGGTAGCATGCATAGCAGGCAGCATGCTACCGCCGCCAGCAGTACCAATGGCGAAAGTACCGCTGCCTGCCACGCCGGGCACGGTACCGGCCGCAGACGCTCCGCGTACTCCACGCTGCTGGCCTGCGGCGGCGGCACGCGTCGCTCTTGCCCCGCCCCCGCCTGCTGCTGCGCCTCCGCTCATCACAAGCAAGCTTTGCCCTGGGCGCCTGCTGGTGGCAAGGTTGTTGTCGCCGCCGGCGGCTGCAGCTGTTGGCTGCTGCTGGGGTTGCTGCTGGTACTGCTGGCTGGGCCCTGGGATGTCCAATGGGTGCTGCTGTAGCAGCTGCGCCAGCAATTCATCAGCCTCGTCGTCGCTGCTGTCGCCCATCATCATCAAACTGCTTGCTATGTCTTCAGCATCCAGCCCAGCAAACCCACCGGCGCCCGCGCAGCTCCCTGCAGCAGCGCCTCCGCCAGCTGCTCCTGCGGCCGCTCCTTGCGCGGCGGCGCTGCTGTGGAGCCCAAGCCCTCGCAGGTTTTGCACCGGCCAGGCCACGCGACGGCCGCCACGCGCCCCGCCACTGCCGCAGAAGCTAAGGACGCGGCTGCCGAAGCCGGCGCCGCCAGTAGCTAAAGCGCCGGCGCCTGTGGCTGCAGCGTCAAAGCCCGCAGCAGCAGCAGCAGCAGGGCCCATCGAGTCTAGGATCAGCAGGTCATTGCCGACCGGTGCCGACCACCGCGCTGAAGCTGCTGCCACCTCCAAGTCCTGCTCGGTCATGGCAGCGGGCGGCTGTCTGCTGCTGTCGTACTCTGCTGGGCACACGGAGCCGTAAAAGGGTATGTAGGTTGTCGGGGCAGGGGTGAACGCGGCGGCCGCCGCAGAAGGGGTCGTCGCAGCAGCGCCTGCAGCATCGGTTGCCGCCATGACAGCAGGAATGGCGGCCGTGTCGCCGGCAACAGCAGGCATTACTGTCCATTGGGCCCCGGCGGGAGTACTGCTGACATGCGGCTGCGTGCCGTCACAAGCCTTTGCAGCTGTGGCAAACGAGTTGACACGGCTACTATCAAGGCCACCTCCGTGTGTTGCAGCGGCTGCCGCTGCAGCCGCAGCTTGCACAACGTGCAGCAGCTCATCGTACCCCTGACTACTGTCACCACCGGCTGCAGTACTCAGCAGGTTTGGCACCACCGCCGACGACAGCGTTGCGGCGGCGGCGGCCGCCGCAGCGGCCGCTGCCGCGACAGCAGCCTCCTTTGCCCAGTCCGCCGCGTCTGCTGCTCTGCCCGGTCCTGCTGCTGCTCTGCCAGCACTGCCACTGCTTAGCTCATCAACCGCCGCAGCCGTCGCCGCGGCGGCTCCCACAACGGCTCGACTAACTTCCGTTGCAGGTGCGAGGAGCGACGATGCCCGTCTCCCCGCACCAAGCGCCAGTGCGATGGGGAGGGCGGATCCAGGACCGCCGCTGCTGACAGCGCTCGCACTCGGGCCGCTGCTCACGCCGCCGCCTGCCATGGACACCTGGGCCAGCTCCTGCGCTGCCGCTGTTGCGCCCGAGAGCACACTATAGGATGCCGCGCGAGCGATGCCCGCCGCCGCCGGCGGGCCACTGGTGTGGCTGCTGGTGCGAGGGCGCACGGCAGGAGGCATCGGCACATCTGGCACGGACATGACCGATGCGGTGGATGGCTGACGCTGAAGCTGCTGAGGCGGCGATGGCAGGGTAACTTGCTGCTGCTGTAGCTGGTGCTGCTGCGGGAGCGGCGGCAGCGCTGCTGGCCACGCAAGCGAGCCGGCTGCCTGAGCAAGAGCACTCACTGCACTCACCGACTGCTGCTGCTGCAGTAGTTGTTGCTGCTGCTGCTGCTGCTGCTGCTGCAAGCTGCTGCTGGCGCTGGTAGGGTACATACCGGCGGCGATGGCGGCTGCCCGTGAGTTGTACATTGCTCCGCTCAGGTGGAGCTGCTGTAAGTGCTGCCATGTGCTCAACTGCTGCTGCTGTTGCAGTAGCAGCAGGTGCGGTGGCAGCGGCTGCTGCTGCTGGTATTCCAGGCCGCCTGGGAGGCTGCTGGCGCTGTTGATAGCCATGGCCCCGACTCCTCCTATTCCTCCAGCGGCTGTATCCGCAGCAGCAGCACCACCACCACCACCAGCCATGGCTAGTGCTGCGTGCCCAGAAACCACCGTCGTCGTTGTGCCAATCCCAAGCAGCATCGAGCCAACCGACGACTCTCCACCAGCAGCTGCTGCAGCTACCCTTGCGCCGCCGCCGGGCGGCAGCGCGCCTGTGCTGCCGGCGCCAGCAGCCGAGTTCAGCATCGACGGTGCGCTCTGCGCGAAGCAGGGCAGCGCCGACAACAGCTGCTGGTTACTACCGAGGCCGCCTGCCGCCGGCAGGCTTGCGTCGCCAACTCCAGCCGCCCATCGCCCGCCGTGTGCCTGCTGCGTTGTGCCGCTCGAGCCGCCGCCGGCAGTGCTGTTTGCTGGTTGCGTGCGCAGCGTCGCGCCTTCAGCAGCTCCTGGTACCAGTAATAATGTACCAGCAGAGGCGCCGCCAACCTCTGCAAGTACGGCGGTTTGGGAGCCGCTCGCAGCAGATTGCAGCGCTGCCTGCCTCAGTGCCTCTGTGGTAGACCAAACGAGCGCCTCCGTTGCTCCACCGGCGTTCACTCCCGCCGGCATCCCTCCCGCCTGCGCGGCTGTGCCAGCCTCCATGCCACCACTGCTGCCTACGGCGCCTGCCGAAGCCGCAGTGTAAGGCACAGCAGGAGCAACGCTGTTGAATGATGCTGCTGATGGCGGCTGCTGTGCAGCAACTGCTGTAGTGCCTGCTGGATTAGTAGCCGCTGAGGCTTGCAGCGGTAGCAGCGGCGCTTGAGGCTGCAATAATAATGCAGCAGCAAGGTCGCCGCCGTGCATTGAAGCACCGGGCACCAGAAATACCGGTAGCGGCGGCACACCCTCTGGCATGCTGCGCGGCCGGGTGCCGGGTGCGGGCGCATTGCGTGCGAAGTGCACTCCACACAGCGGTAGCAGCACCGTTGAGTGATGCCGCTTGGAGTCTGGGGACACGAGCGAGGAGGCGAAACTCCAGTGCGTGAGCAACCACGGTAGCAGACGCTCGTACAGGAAATATGGGAAAGTAAGCATACCCAATTCTTAACGCTTTGGATGCCCCAATCCACGCCATGCATCAGGTTATTGCGTATACAGGAATTATTAACTAAGCACAGCAGCAGTAGGTAGATACCCTCGGCCTTATTCATTACCCTCGAGTGTATGCGCAGATGATTTGCTGGATCAGCGGCGGCTACATAATGTGTATCAAGCAAGCAATCAACATGCACTCCATCCCACACCTGTGTGATACTTCATTGTCCACACTGTGGTGTTGGCGTCATAGCTGACCACCGACGCCGCACGCCAGGCGCCGGTGGGTTGCTTGGGCCCAGCAGCCGACGCAGCCGACGCAGCCTGCCGCTGGCTGGGCGGCGGCGGCAGTCCGGGCTCGTTGTCGTCACTGTCGATAGAGAACCAGTAGATGGACACCTGACGCCGCATCAGGGCCGCGCCGCCGATGTGGGTCGAAGCGGCGCGCAGCCACGACCGCAGCGGCACCTGCTTGTTGCGAAACACGTACACAGCACACATACAGCGCAGCAGCATTAATGTCCCGCGTCTACATACATGGTATGTACGCACATTTAGCTAATTCAGCGCAGCAGCGCTCGTATCTTCCAACTTGTTGGAATCGGGCTCCGAAATAAAAGAAAAGTTGGGCTCCGTCAGCCGCTCGTCTTTTGGTTTTGGGGGTGCCGGAAGGCAAATTCCTACTAAATTAAAATAAGGGGGGAGGGTGGGGAGGCGGAGCCCCCCCCAAACGCTAAAAACGGCCATTTTTAGGCCTGTGGGGGCGTGCCTGGAAGATGGGTTCTCAACCCCATCTTTCGCCCGGGTGGGGCCGGCATCTTTAACATACGAGGACTGATTCAGCGCTGCCATCTTCGCCTCATATAACAACAAATCAGCAGCCCGCCGCAAACAGGTAGCTGCTGACAACAAGCAAGCAATTATGGAGTGCGCTGCTGCGTGCTCGCTTGACCATACGCAAGTACCCACCAGCGATGCCGACTCGGCTACCTGCTGCTGCTGCTGCTGCTGCTGTTGGCGCACCGCCACGAGGTCAAGCGCCGTGGCCAGGTCTCCAGCGCCGCATGCCACTCCCGACACGTGCTCAATCCATTTGTCCAGGCTCAGCACACTGCCGCCGTCCCGGTGCAGCAGGTCCTGACGCCGCCGCGCGCAGTCCGCGCAGAGGCAAGAGACGATGATGCTGCCAGGAGCCGCGGACGTGGACGTCAGCACGCGGCATGAGCTCCTGCAGCGTGTGGGAAGGCATCGGGCTCAACAGACAGCGGCAGCGGCAAAGGTGCGCGTCACTTAGTAGCTGCTGTGGGGGTGCTAATACGGCGCGCGTGCCGTAGCAGAAAAAGCTCTCCGGCAGCACGCACAGGCATGCAGGATTCATCGCTCACCCGTTAAGGCATAGCTCAATGGGTATAAGCGGCAAATAAGCTCCCGCGTTCAGGAGCGCAGGCGGGAGAGTTAAAAGAGTCGGCGCGCTTTGCGCTGACGGGGCAGCTATAGACATTCGCTTATGCGCCGCGCGGTATCCAGATTCATTGACCTGAAATGCATAATACACCAAGGTTAGGAAAGTGGAGACAACGAGGTAGTCTGCGACCCAGCCACGAAACGAAAAATCCCGCATTTCACCTGTTCGCGCGCTGCTCTTGCTCAGACTTGCGATGCGCATTATCGCGTTTCGTGTGTATAGTATTTGGTGGAAAGTAGAGTTCGCCTCCCCTATATGCCTGCTTGACCCGAATTGATGGGTTATACGCTTTTGTCCTCCGCAGCTTTCGTGCAGTGTTCATATGTCTACTTGATAGACGCTTGCATTCATTAAAGAAATTAATATTTTTGAGTGAAGATTGTGTAGCGAAAACTGGATTCTGTTGATTTTGCGTATCTAAACCAAACTCTGAACCCGCCATCGCAGTGAAGTGCCCTGTTACATGCGTGTCGCATTATGTTTTGCACCAAATACCCTGGCGCAACTCAGGTTGCGCTCAGGTCCACGGCGGAGTAAAGTCCGAGCTCGCGCGCGCGCGCGCTCAATTATGCAATGGGTACACAAAATCCGTAACAGCTCTTAAATGCAAGAAACGTTTAGCTTGCACAAATTCTCGGTGTACCGTGGAGTTTAGTTCTTCTTAGCCTTCAGCATCACACCTATAGTGCTAGATGTATCAGGTCTCGTTGTGAACTCAATGGAAATTGCATAAGGCCAGGATTGGGACGGGCCTGCCCACACTTTCATGGCCCCCCAGCGCCCCCGAAGCGCCGCCGCTTAGGGCCACAGCAGCGTGGTCTCGGTCGCTGCCGCGTGTTCTTGAGGCGGAGCGTTGACTTTCCGCATTGGTCCAGCTGGATCCCGCCTGGCATGAGGGGTGTGTAAAATTGACGCAATGCATGGCAGGCATGTGCCTATCGCCAACGACGCCAAGCTCGCCCGCCATTCCGCAGCTGGCTAAGCTGGCTAAGCTGGCAGTCTGCGCTGCATCATGAGCAGCCGCAGCAGAGTCCGCGGCTTTGGCGTTGACTACTGTGGGCTGAGACGTGATGAGAGCCGCAAGCTCGATCTGCAGCTCTCGCAGCAGGAATGCAGGACTGGGTGCGTGGGCACCACAATTACGGACATGCTCTAAAGTGCGAAACGAAAACGTAAGCACGCCACCATATGTTGAAGTCGTGTCTCGCAAGCAGCAGGAGACGGGGGTGAGCGGTAAAGCGAAGTGCGCGGCCACATTACCTCCGAGAGACGGTAACCGCTGATATGAGCCGGCCCAAGACCGCCAGGTAGGAGGCTGTAAGCTATACTGTTTAAACTGCTGGGCTGACGGCGCGCTGGGCTGGCGCAGGCTGGCTCGAGGTGTGACCAACCTGAAAATCGCCAGCGCCACCGGTGTCCAGCACGACATGCGAGGGAGGAGCAGATCGCATGCAGGCCAGTGTCTGTGCATGCGGTTCGTGCACCGGGCAAACAGCAGGCGCCGAAACTACGGCGGCTGGAGCTCTGCCATCCAGGGGAGGCTCCCCTGCTGCCATCCTCCGCCGCGTACAGTGGCTGCCGTGCGGCCGCCGCCAGCAGGACAGCTGCCGGCTGAGCCATCTTCTGCAGCGGCATGAGTGCCGTTCTGCGGTATGTTGTGAAAGCAGCCGCAGAAGCTTGAGCCTGGGGCGCCTGCTGCGATTGCCCCTCATGATATGATGCGAACGCACCATATGTCGGCTGCGCTGGTGCTGGATGGTGTAGCTAGCTGGTGCTGGCGCTGCTACCGGTGCCCAGTGCTATGCCGGCTGCGCAAGCGACAGCAGCGATGGCCCTAGCTCCTGTGTGGCAGGCACTTGTCCAACCTTAGGCACCTGCTGCTGCGCTGCGGTTGCTGTCGTCGCCATGTTGTTCCGGGCCACGGCCGGACTCTGCTGCTGCGCCTGCTGCGTAGTATGCGGCGGTGGCCCATATCGACGGCCCGGCTGTAGCTCCCAGGGCGGTTGGGATGCCGCTGCCGACTCCGGCACTGCCTGCACCGCCGCCCACGCCAGATGCACGGCAGCGGCGACACGGGTGGCCGCGGCGGCATTACCTGGCGCGGTTACAGCGGCTGCTGCACACAGCAGCTGCGTTGTCGTCAGGCGAGCAGCGACGGTTTGAGGCGTTTAAGTGACGTATGCTGTCCCAATTGCCTTTGGGACTGGCACCAATACCTAGCGCTGTTACGGAGTCCCGGATGAGCCTCGCGGCGCGACCGTGGCGTGCTGCTTCGCAGTCGCCTTTTTGGGGGCACGGCCGCACGGGGCACGGGCACGGAGTCGCGTGCGCACTTTGGCTCCTCACTTGCGCAGTGGTGCCACAGGAGCGGGTTTAACAATTGAGCGCCTGAAGGTGGTTGGTCAAGGTGACGTTGCAATGCGTAAAAGGCAATATAGGGCACTTGTCAATATGTTTCTTGGGTGGGGCAGAGGGGCCGTAACGTTCGGCTGGGAAGGGGCACGGTCTGTGAAAGATGTACACGGCGACCTCTTGGCAGCAAGCTGGAATGTGCGGAATGACTCTGTAAGTTGGCGGGGATTTGCGCACATGGCTTTTGTTTGGTCGCTCAAACCGCTCGAAGCCGCTGCTCTCTCCCCTGCTGCTCATCACCCTCCCGGGCGTGACGGGACGGCTCTGTGACGGGACGAATGATGCGCAGTTGAGTCCTATGAAATAATTGCTATACAAAATAAATGCGTTGCTATTTATCGGGACGGAGCAAGCGACTTTGGCGTTTTGGATCTTCGTCCCGTCACGCCCGGGAGGGTGCTCAGAACCCTTGTGCAGGGGCTGTTACATTTCATATCGTGCCTACACTAGTGGTGTTAGTGTTGCATTACAATACTCCATAAAGGCACAGCAACCGTTAGGGCCGTCTTGAAGTCTCTCCAAGTTGAGGCCACGGAGCCTCTTGACGTACACCCACACCCTACATAGCACGAAACAAGTATCAAGAACCACTTGCAAAGGAGTGTCTCGCATAGCGGACCCGTTTCGGGACGACAGCAGGCCCCGCTTTGTAACATGAACGCCTACGAAGTCAGAGGACCGTTCTTGGACACGAGTCTACGGATAAAGGACCGATTTAAGCAAAGAGACTTCTCGGCGCTCCTGCGCAACTTTTTCGGCTGGAATGAAGCCCAAAAACGCGCAGTTGTGGTTGTTTCGCATTCGGGTACCATATCCAACATGCTTTTCAGGTGAGTAGTCAGCGAAGGGCCAGAAGGGACATAAGTAGGCGTTGCGACATGCGCCCTTTTTACGGAGAGCGAGCTTTATGCCGGTGCTGCCTGCCAATCTTAACATACATGAGACTATAGCTGCCGCGTAGAAGCGGCTTTTGGTCCGGCGGCTTTAGTCCGTCGCGCTCCCGCCCCCCCCCCCCCCCTGTCCCCGCCCCCCCCCCCCCTCCTACCCCCGTTGTATTCTTCACTGATGCTTAAAGCCATCCGCATGGATGGCCACCCCCACCCACCCACCCACACATATACACGCACACGTAATCCCTACAGTCACACACCCAAGGAGGAGGACGAGGTTCTGAAGCCCCGCAATGCCTCTGTCATTGCCGTCTACGATGATGGTTGCCTGAGGTTACCGCACGAGGGCACGCTGCCCAAGTGCAAATCGGACGAGTTCCACGAGTATTTCACGACTCCGCAGTTTGAGCAGGTGTGATAGGGTACGATGGCTGATGTGGCATATATGGCGACGACAGTATAAGTGGCGTGTAGCCATCAGAGTGCACGCCGTCACACACGAGCCAGCTTCGGTGTGCCCACTCATTTACGTGTGCGCCATCTCCCTAATTTGCGCCCCACTTCCTCGGCTTCCTCCTGCTACCACGCAGTTTGCGCACGGTGTGCAGTTTCAGGTCACGCCACCCTCATCATGCCTGCTGCTGCTAGTCCGCCACGGGATAGCGGTCAACAACGTGAACAAGGTATGGCGGTAGCGAACTCGGGGATGCCCTCAATCCCCCACCCACCATCCGCCTTCCTTTTCCCTCGATTGCTCCTGCTACTCCCCGGCCAGGCCTATACGGACGGCAATCTGACGATAGAGGGCGAAGTCTCCATCGTCAAAGCTGCGTTGCGCATTTCGCACCTCCTTGCACAGCACGGTATCAAGGAGGTTGGCATCTTCTCGTCTGCCTGCATCCGCACGCAGCACAGCTCCATGCTGCTCTACCAGGTGCTGCGCAGCAGCGGGATGTGCGGGCGCCGGCCAGGGCGGCTCACGCCAAGCCGCTCGCTGCCCTGCCTCAGCCTAGGCCTAAACGGCGGGGGCACGGCGCAGGGTCACGGTGCGTGCGGCGGCGAGGGCGAGAGCGGTGGCGAGGAGCCGTGGCTCAAGGGTGCCATCCCTGTGGGCCACCCGTCGGCGGTGGGCAAGGTGTATTAGTTCGTCAAATTCTTGATATAGTGCTATCACTATGTACGGGTTCGCGCGTACAAGGTTTATACGCAGTGCATCATGCGTGCGCACTTGACTAGGGTGGGGCAATCAGTCAACTACTTGACTGGTTTGCTTGATGGTTGGCGGCCAAAGGCAAGCTGCTAGATGAGGCCGATACTTGCTTTGCTTTGCATTTAACGGCAAAGGCAAGCTGCCTGGCAGCTGTCCCATCACCAAGATTGGTACGGTATGGGCGTTTACCGCGCACTGGAACACCAACACTTGTGCATTGCAGTGCTGCTGTCCATCAGGTGTGAATGGCTGACGTAATCTGTTAAAACAAATGGCAGAAGGGTTTTCTGGATGAAGACAGTAGATATAGCAGTAAGCTCGATGCATGTGTTTGCCATGTGTAATTAGATCAGGCTGTGATTAGCATGGATGAGCTAGGGTGATGGATGATGAGACGTGATCGCGGTGTCAGAGTCATGGGACGCAGCCCTTGTGCATGGTGAAGTCTGGCATATCTCCCACGCCTTGCCTCTTCTTGAGGCCGCGTGTGGTACCTGAATGCACTTGCCTTCATCTATTTTATCCACAACGCCAGGATGAACACTGGTTTGCGTTGGTGCATTTGAGACTTGGCCCGTGTGTGGGCCAATTGATTGGACCGGCTGTGAGCAGAATAGTCAAAGCGCTGCGCAGCTGCCCGATCCGTACGGCGCTACATGAGTTCATGGCGTGATTCCACAGTTCCAATGGAGTGATATGCTCTATACGCCCTGATACGCCTTGGTAAAGACTTGCATTTGTGGATTTGACAAACCAGTTTGTGCGCCGTTGGTGAGAAGGACATATTCCCCCGCGCGTACGGCGTTCATCGTTGCATTCGTTTGTTTCAAACACTGCCAATGTCTGGTGCTTGGGTTGTGCAACCGCACTCTGCACTCACGGCCGTGCGCTCAGGCTGCGATGAGATGGGTAAGCTATTGCATGTGAATTACGTGCGGTCTCGCTATGGTCACCACCGCTGGGCTGGTTAGACAACCGATCGGCGCATGGCTGCGGCTGTAGCCCAGGCAAGGTGATGTCAAGTGCGAGCCGCAGATGGACTTGTGCTCGGGGGGGGGTTAGAAATACAGTTTTTTTACCCCATGCTCTTAAACGATAGAGCTCGACGAGAAAGTAACGCACGTGCTTTTGATTTTGTAAGAGGGTATCTGGTGAGGAAGTTATGGGCAAGGTTATGAGTGCTGGTTACAAGAAGGGGACCCCAAGGTTATGGGCCCCCAAAGTTCACGGTCGGTCGTCCCTCACACGGGTCCCCAGGGTTTCAGGCGGTCAGGAGGAGCCTCAAAACATAGCGCCTCCAGCGCCCCTCGAGCCCTATATGGGGCGTGCGCACTAATAGGCACCGACTTGCAGCATAAGGAGGGAGGTAGGCACAGCGCACCCCCTGCTAGCCGTGCAGGGCGGGCGCATTAAGGTTCAGCAACCTGCTTAGTCAAGTCTTGTCAGCTCGCAACTGCTGCTTATAAGCGGTGCTAGATAGAGTGTAGATGAGACGCGGTTTGTGTGTGTACGTGTGTGTGTGGGTGGTACCGTTGACGGTGACGTATGTTCGCGACCCTTGTGGTGGCGGGTAGGCGCTCGGTTGCGTGCTTGTCCCCTCTGCGGTAGGTGACTCGATTGAGTTGGTGGTTTGGGCTGTAGCTTTGGCGGCTAGGTGCGGCGGCTTTGAGCGTTCTCGCCGGCCCTGTCCCTCTTGCTACGTGTGGCCTGCTGATGAGTAGCAGAAGGGTGACACGTGTGTTCCCAGGCGTTGGTAGCCCCCAGGGGAGCGTGGGTTGCTCGTCTTCGGGTTGTCTCTTGTCGGGGGTTTCGTTTGAGGTATTAGGTGCGCGAGCTGTCTCCACACCGCCTGGTCCTGTGGGCTCAGGAGAGCACAGGGAGGCGTTTCTCGTTTCGCGGCTAGGCTTGCTGTGCGCGGGTAGGGCAGGTCAGCCGTGGGCTTGGGTTTCTAGCGCTGTTTTTGTGAGCGCTCTCGCCAGTCCAGAGTCTGGTAGGCTGCAGAGGCCGTGTGTCGGGCCCGGGTCGGAGGCAGGCCCACAGCTGTAACATTAACATAAGCAGCATACACGGGCAATCCTCGACCTCGGGGTGAAGACAAGTCGCCATATGATGGCACCAACTGTTGGCTAGCCCCGCCAGGTCTATGTTGTTGTGGTGGTGTATCTCGTGGCAAACATTAAGAGGAGTTATCTGGCTTGTCAGGCCTGAGGGTTAGTTTAAAGATGGAGCGACCAGCAATGGGATTTTGTTTGACGAGTCTTCGTCAATCTCTTTGCACGCAGTCTCTCTGTACATACATGCACGCTCATAATACTGCGTTGCTCTGTTACACATTGACTATCAACCTGCAACAGCGCAACTGCGCATGTGCACATGTATCCTCGGCGATAGGCCTATGAGACTGTAGATGGAGGACCCACTTGCAGAGAAACACTCAACACGCGCTCAAGCGTACATATGGACAGCTAGGGCTGGGTTCTGCATCGGGACAAGTGGCTGGGTGTGGTTGGCCATGTCCAATGGATGGAAACCCGCGCGTGTCAAAGTCGCAAATTGTGTCCGCTGATGGCATGGCGTGATAGAGCACGTTCAAAGGAGTCGATTGGCACCACTCCGGTACTTAAATGGAGGGGTATAACCCACTTTTGACACGGGTTTGTCCAGGGGGGACTCGGTCGTCCCTCCCAAGGGGGTCGTCGGGGGTTTCAGGGCCTGAGGTCTGGCGACTTGTTTCCTACCCCCCCCCCCCCCGTTCAGGGCTCGTATCTTGTTCGGCGGGGTATGTCCAAACATCAGACATTACAGGCCTTTCCGGGGCTAACCTATGTCCACCACATTGCCGATTTGGGGTCTTTCCCATAGGATTTTGGACATTGGCACGCCACGGGCCCCCTTTCCATTGTCCAGTGGGCCTCCGTTTTGAGCCAATCTATATCCCAAAAATCGCCAAAAACGCCTTTCAATATCCCGTGGATATTAAGATAGGAGCCCTGGCCCCTGTTCCGCTGGTGATATATTTCTCGGCAACGCATGACTTGCGCTAGATTGACCACCCGTGGACTTGCACCAAGCAAGCTGTGGATTCCGCAAGAACCCGGTAACCAGGTAAGGTAAAAGGAATGCTGTACTTGTGGCGCTGGTACCCTGCTTGACAGAACCCACCTTCCATCAGGTCTGCCTACCCAAGGCCCGTAACCATCCATGGCCCATGTATGCCGGCGCTTGCAGCAGTTGGCAGGTCTGTGCAATTAAGCTAAAACACTTTGCATCAGGCCATAGCGTGCCGTTAGCACGACTGACTCTTTTGTATCTGCGCCCTGCACCGCTGCGTCGCCACGCGCCTCAAGCCTTCAGAACCTTAGCACCCCATGGCGAGGTCTATTCGGCAAGGGCAGGTCCGGATTTGGTTTTATCTACACACTCCAACCACAAAAAAGACCTAGTGAGCCTACTGGTCCAACCTTCACCGCACGCCGTCCAAGCACAACCATGTCCAACTACGGTAGCGTTCGTCTTACGGCTTGAAGCCCGACGGACTCAGCGCTGGGCTAGTGCCCTGCGGGCTATACGGCGCGTTGCTGGGACCCGGTGACGTCCCGGCATCGCCCGCCGCTTGGCCTCCCGTGGGCGTTGTGCCTGCCGTGGGCGAGTAGGCGGGAGAGCCGATGGTGGCGCTGGGCGAGTACACGGGGCTCACGTCCGCAGTGGGGCTGTACGTGGGGCTGGGGTTGGTGCCACTGGGGCCCGCGCCGCCCGCCGCCGGCCCAGACTCGTTGGCCGTTGGTGAGTAATGCGGCGACGTCGGCGAGTACTGCGGCTGTGGGGCGCAGAACAGGTGGAAAGCAGAGAGGGTGGGGCTCAGAGAAACGTCATGCGGGAATTCTTACCCCTGCTCCTAATGCGCTGCATTGTGGCATGAGCGTGGTGGGCCTGCTTACCGAGGTGGGCGAGTACTGCGGTGACGTCGGGCTGAAGTGGGAGGAAGATTGAGGGGGCAGAGGGTACATGATCAAGGCGTGCAGCGGTAATGTGACGCGCAGCCTGAGACACGACACGACGGTGCGCATATCACCCCAGTGCGGCTTGTGCCACACCTGTAGTTGGGGCTCGTTGGCGAGTAGTTGGGGCTCGTTGGCGAGTACCGTGGACTTGTCGGCGACATTGATGGCTGCGGAAAGGGAAACGGACCAGGCTTCTTCAAGGATACGGCAACCCACATGAGTGCATGCTTAACGTCCTGGCGACAGGCAAGTGACACTCAGAGCTTTCTTTGCGTGCATTGCCCGGGCTCACCGAAGTGGGACTGTACGTTGGTGACGTTGGGGAGTAGTTGGGCTGCAAGGGCAGGGAGCACGTCCTCCACGTCAGTAATTTTCAGACAGGCACTCCAGACGGCCCCCGCTTATGCAGGCAAGTCATGGGTCTGGCCACGAACTCACCGAAGTCGGCGAATACTGCGGCGACGTGGGGCTGTAGGCCGGACTTGTCGGCGAGTATGCCGGCGACGTGGGGCTGTGTAGGAGGAGCACAGTATGGGGAGCAAACGGAGTACCGTACACGTGACACACCCATGCGTCCCGTAGATGCACTGGTGTGGAGGTGCCCGTAAGATATAGGCGCGCTCACCTGTAGGCCGGACTCGTCGGGCTGTACGCCGGTGATGTTGGACTGTAAGCCGGTGACGTGGGTGAATACGCCGGCGACGTAGGGCTGCACAGCAGTCAAGAGCATGCGGCGGGGCCGCGCCGGAGCATCACGTCAGATGTGGGCTGGTGTACCGTACTGCTCATGGTGCATCTTAGTGTCTTCGCTTCAGCCCGTAACGTGTTCCTTGATGGGAAACATGCCTCACCTGTAGGCCGGGCTCGTCGGGCTGTACGCTGGTGACGTCGGGCTGTAGGCCGGTGACGTTGGGGAGTACGCCGGCGACGTCGGGCTGCATCACACACAGTCACTTCGTCAGCATGCATCGCACAAGTCAACCTGCTTTGTTGCGTCAAGCCGACCTCAAGCCCCTCACACTTGCGCCTGCGCCTTTTGCATCACTATCCTTCAAAAGCAATCTGACCTGTAAGCCGGGCTCGTCGGCGAGTAGGCCGGCGAGGTGGGGCTGTAGGCCGGTGACGTCGGCGAGTACGCCGGCGACGTTGGGCTGCGGGAGGAGTGCGGCATGTGCGTCAGTCATCATACGAGGTTGACGATAGAAAGCCAGCAGCGAAGCCAGCCAGCCGGCCAGCCAGCGAAGTCCCACAGCCTCAATTACAGCAAAGCCCCTCCCCCCGCCGTCCCAGCTCCCAGCGTACCTGTAGGCCGGGCTGGTCGGGCTGTAGCGCGGGCTGGTGGGGCTGTAGCCCGGCGACGTGGGGCTGTACCCGGGCGACATGGGGCCCACGCCGCCGCCGTGCGCCGGGCTGAATGCGCCGCCGTGCATGGGGCTGAATGCGCCGCCCACGAAGGGCGAGTGCATTGGCGACAGCAGGTGCGAGGGCGACATGGGCCCGGGCGTGCGTGCCGGCGAGCGGCCGGGCGTCATGCGGCCGGGCGTCATGGTGTAGTCCTCACCGAACGCCAGGTTGCCGATCTGCGTTGGCCAGGATACGTTGGGAATATCAAGTGCCGTTAGTACAAGTTGGTTGTCATAATTCTGCAAAACTGATGTCAAGAGTCGCCCAAGTGGCCGCGCTGCTGCCATCGCTCCAACCCCGAACCGGCCATCGCATGCGGTTCCAGCGCTCGCGCCGCTGCCCTGACCCAGGCGCCCTTCCCTCCCACCTGCACGTCGAAGGCGCTCTCCAGGGCGCTCTCGTCCAGCAGCAGATCGAAGGACCCGGTGCCCAGCGGGCACATGTTGCCCATCATGATGTTGTCCGACACGCCCATCAGCTTGTCACGCTCGCCAAACATGGCGGCGCTGCGAGACGCGGCAACAAGGTAAACAGCAACACGTCTAGGTCTGGCGGGCAAGCAGATGCAGAGTTACATCGCAACATGAATGTGCATGGCCGTGTCTGCCAGGTACAGTGCGCTGCCGTGCAGCGAGCTGTCGCGCAGCGGTCACGCGCTCACCGGTACAGGATATCCACCGTCTCCTCGAAGCTGCACTGCGTCAGCGGGCCGTTGCCGTTGCGGTTGATGCCGTGGCGCGTGATGGCCATCAGGCAGCCCTTGCACGTCATGATGTCCACCCTGTACATATAACGCGTGTGTCGTTGCAGCATGTCAACACTTTTGAGTTCAATCCCTAGGGACGCACCCCCTCAGCATGGCTGTCGTGTGTGGGTGCGCGAGCACAGAGCCACACTGCCGCTGCCGCTGCCGTTGCGCCCAGGCGTCACTCACAGGCAGGCCAGGTGGCGGTAGTTGACGTAAGAGCCGTCGAACTGGATGACGTTGCGCACCTCCTTGAACAGCGCCGCGCGTGCTGCCTGTGGACGGGAGGTTCAGGAATGTGACGCAGGCGGGTCCGGGATATCAGAATCTGGTCAAGCACTGCAGTGGGGACAAGCTCCCCAACCAGTCCTCCCCATACCAACGCATCTTACCCGCGGCACGTTATTCCAGCGCCCAAGCCACGATCGCCTACAGCCCATTCGATCCCTTTTCTCCCCCTCTCTAAGCCTTCGCGCGCTCCTCACCTCGATGCCCAGCACCTCAAGCACCTCAATGATGCTGTTGGACATGGTGCGGCGGCTGTCCACGCCCTCGAACGCCAGCACCTGCTCCAGGTTGATGCCCTCTGTGTCCAAGATCCACTCCTCGTACTTGCGGAACGCGCCCTTGTCCTTGTCGTACACGTGCTGGTTCTCCGCGCGGATGAACACCTGCGCCACCGGATGGAGGCAGTCGTCACATGGCGTACAGGTTTCTATCAGTGGTGCGGCTGTTCGTTTTGGGGGCCCCAGGCAGACTGACAACTGTGTTACCCGTTGATAGCCCGGGGGCCACACTTCCGGCGCACCTTGCGGATGTTGGGCACCCCATGAAGGCGCACGTCCATGATGGCGGCGCTCAGCTTGAGCATGGTGTCCTCCGTGGGGTCCGCGCTCTCGTCCTTGCTCGCGTCCTCCGTCTTCACCACGCTGCAAATCGGTAAAACGAGCGCGGTTTACCGGGCGGCAGACGAGAACCAGGTCAGAGAGGAAATCGGACGCCAAGACGGTCACACTCCAGGTGCATACCATATGTGATATGGTATGTGCATCAGGCAACCAACGCCACCCCGCTCCGTTTCGGGGCCTCACCGGATGCGCATGATGAGCTTCTCGGCGTTGTCATCGTTGACCAGCACATTAATGAAGTCCTCCCACTCGTCCTGCAGCGCCTTCTGCACCGCGCCCAGCGTCAGGCCCTTGTCCAGCATGGCGCCGCGGTTCAGCTCGAAGCGCAGCAGCCAGTGCGACAGCCGCGGCAGCACCGCCAGGTCCTCGTCGCCTGCGGGAATGCGGGAGAGGGCCGAGGGGGGAGGGCGCGTCATGCGGGGCGCCTTGCACGAAACAGTGCGGCTGCAGGAATGGCGTACAGTCTGAACCACATGCTAACGCAAGGAATTTACAAACAGGTCCAGCTAACAAGACAGCGCGGCTGTCGCACGCACCCGCCAGGTCGTAGTACGAAGACAGCATCTCCTCGTCCTCGCCAATGATGGTCTGGTTGGGGTTGGCGGGGTCCACCGGGTCGTACCAGATCTCAGTGGTCTTGACCACGTTCTTGAAGCACGTGTACTCCAGCTTGGACTGAATCTCCTTGGCGCGGTCCTTGTTCCTGGTTTTGTTAGACAGGCAGGTCAAGTGTAGAATGGATTGCTAAGCTGCAAACAGTGAGTAAGCGCGCACTTCTAGGTTGGCCCGCCGGGCCCACCAGCGCCGCACCCACGTCAGGTGATCCACAGACATGCCGGCAAAGCGGGTCCAAGCACGAACTCACTCGCGCAGCCCAGGTAGCAGGTGCACTGTCAGCGTGGGCGTCTTGATGTTCTTGGCCAGGTTGATGAGCTCCGTGAGGCGCGGCACGCCCAGCGTCACGTTCTTGGCGGACACACCCGCAAAGTGGAAGGTATTGAGAGTCATCTGCGTCGTGGGCTCACCCAGCGACTGCGCCGCCACCGTGCCCACGCACTCGCCCGCGTGCGCCTGCATGCCGCGCCAAGGACCACGTTACGCATATCGTATGAAGGTCAAGTGTAATGTATTAGAGCCTTATATTGCAAGCGGTATATCCTTTCAACACGCCCAGGCAGATGAGCCCCGCCCACCTGTGCCAGGAAGAAGCGCGTCTCGATCTCTCCCAGCAGCCAGTCCAGACCCTTGTCGTTCAGCTTGTACTCGGACATGACGCGCTTGGAAGCCAGGTGCATGCGCACCATCCTGCGAGGAGGGCGCGAGACGGGCGGGGCGGGTGGAGAGGGCAAGGAGTGAAGCGTCGCAGTCACAACAGTCCTGGAGGATTGCCGTAACAAGCCCGCAGAAGCCCCAACCTTCGTCCCAGCAAGCAGCACTGACTCAGTGAGATGGCAATAACAGGCCCCACTCCCAGACTCACGAGTGAAACATGATGGTGGCGTTCTTCTGCGCCTCCACGCTCAGCCCGTCGCTGCCGATGACCACCACCAGCCGCTCACACAGCTCGCGCACTTTGATGATCACCTCCTTCACCTGCAGCCCCGTCCACCCGGGCCTGCACCAGACACACGGGTACACGTAAAGGACTAGTCACCACGCTGGTAGCGGTTGATATAGGCAAGCAGATGTGGGCAGCCAGAGCTGTAGTACCGTATTTGGCATGCAACAAGCAGCCCTGCGGAGCCCGCCCGCCTGCCACACATACCTGTGCGGCTTGCAGTTGAACTTGGTCTGCGCGTTCCAGATGAGGCGCGCCAGGTTGAGCGGGATGTTCACCTTCTCGTCGCCGTTGGTCAGCACCTCCTCGCGCAGCACGCGCAGGTCCTCCTTGATCTGGGCCATCTCGTCGCGCATGGCCTGTGAGGCAAGGTGCGGGCAGGGTTGCGAGGAGCTGAGTTGTTGAGCGTGCGAGCGCGCATGCACGCTGCTGAGCCGGCAAACTGAATACCAACATGCTCAGGGGCCCTAGTCTAGTTCAAGCTCCCATGCCTCCGGCTGGCGTGCGTCGTGGCTTCGGCTCCGGCATCCCGCTGCGTGTGTGTCCCGCCGCACCTGCTCCACCGAGGGGTCCGTGCGCAGGGCCTCGTACTCCTCCGCGGACAGCCAGTCGGGCGGCATGTCGCGCGTGGTGTCGATGCGGTACACCTTGTCCAGCTTGGCGGGCTGTGGGGTGGGGAGGGAGGCCAGAAGCGCGCATTTGCGGTGTATGCAATAATGGGAAGAACCCGTATCACGTGCTCGTGCAGGTTGTTGCTGCGACGCGCGAGACAACAAAGGCAGGCAGGGGTACCGCGAACCGACGCTGCCACGCGACTTACGTCCCATTTGAGGTACTCGAACATCTGGCCCTCGATGCGCACGGCGTCCATGCCGTCCTCGCCGTACAAGAACTGCACCACGTCACCCTGGCTGTTGCGCACCGTGCCTCCGTACCGCACCACCATGTCCTCCATCGCCTTGACCAGCCTGGGCGGGCGGGGCAGCGAGCGGGGGCACCAGACCGGTCAAGAGCGTGTAGGTACAGGTCAACAGCCATGCAAAAACGCACGGACATCGCCTGCCGCCGAGGGCTAGGTTGCTGGGCCGCACACGCCGCGCCCACGTACGCGCGCACTTCTCACCGGCGCTGGATGTAGCCTGTGGACGCGGTCTTGACGGCCGTGTCGATCAGACCCTCGCGACCACCCATGGCGTGGAAGAAGAACTCCTGCGGCGTGAGGCCGCGCAGGTACGAGTTGCCCACGAAGCCGCGCGCCTCCGGGCCCAGGTCGTCCTTGTTGAAGTGCGGCAGCGTGCTGTTGGGATCGCGAAGTATTTATGGATTGGGGTTGTGAAAGGTGTCTGGGTGTTCGTCGAATTGCAGTAGGGAGTCACCAGATTAATGGAAAAGAGTTGAGGCGAGAGAGGAACCGCACCGGGGGCTAGCCACATAGCTACATAACCCTAGCGACTCGGAGCCCGGCAGCACGCACCGGTTCTGGAAGCCGAACGGAATGCGCTTGCCCTCCACGTTCTGCTGCCCCACGCAGCCCATCATCTGCGAGATGTTGATGTTGGAGCCCTTCGAGCCCGCCGTCACCATCTTGATGATGTTGTTGGACAGGTCCACCGACATGTAGGCGGCCTTGCCGGCGTCGTCACGGCACTTGTTCAGGATTTGGTTCACCTGCGTTGGCGCACACGGCAGGCGTCAGGACGGTATATTTCAGCCTTTGAAGTGGCAAACAAGCAAACACAAACAATATTGGTCAGCTGGCATGAACCAGCCAGACTAGGCGTCATGGCAGGCGGCGCCTGCTCCGCGCATCACAGGTACATGGGGGAAACGCTTGTCACCCACCTGCGCCTCGAAGCTCTCGTGGATGGTGCGACCGGGCTGCGCCTCCAGCGCGTTCTGCTGGTACTTCTCCACCACCTCCTTCACCTTGCGCTTGGCCTGCACACAGACAGATGCGCACATGCGCGAGCCCACAAATCTTTAGGTTCGCCGGTCACCTGACGAGCCGCTGGCCAAATGCAGCTGGGTTATCGGCCTCAGCCAAGCCACGCCCGTTCCCTTCCGCCCGCTGCATGGCTCCGGCGACCGCCCAGGTCCACACGCCACGCGACGCACCTCCTCAATGATCTCGTTGACCTTGGCCATGGTCTTGGCGTCGGCGACCGTGTCACCGATGCCGATGCTCATGCCGTTGTTGATGACCCAGTAGTTGACGGTGCGCTGCACGTTGTTGATGAAGCCGCGCGCCGCGTGCGGGCCGTGCTCCAGCCACGTCAGGTGCACCAGACCGCCCGCGCCGTTGCCCACCGTCTTCTTGCACAGCGCGCCCGTCAGCAGCTCGCCTTGCCGGATGAGCACCTGCGCCGCAGCAAGCAGACACAAATGCACATTTGGACAGGGCCCACGAAGCCACCACCCAGACCGAACGCAGTGCTGCCGCGACAGCTACGCGCAGTCAGAGTGCGGGCATACTAAACCCAAAAGAGGCGATTACAGGGGCTTCCGGCGCACCTGCGCGTCGTCAACAGACATGTCGGGCACATCTGCGTCCTTGTACCAGGCCGACTTGTTTTTGAGGTTGACGTCCGGAATGAACATGGAGAACACCTGCTTGCCCGTCCACAGCGGCCGCGGCTTGAGCACGGCGGGCATGGGCACGGTGCCGTCCCAATCCTCGATGCCCATCACGCAGTTCATGAAGTTGTCCTGCGGGCGGCGGCGGTCAAAAGCAGTGGTGCATGCGTTAGTGGTTAGGCAGCTTGATGCCCGGGTACGTATCTCGTGGGTTCTAGATGCCGGTGCGTTCCCCAGCCAGCCAACCACCTAGCCGCAAAGCATACCGGTACGCGCGCAACACCGACCTTCTCGATGAAGATGTCGCGCTTGGTCATCATGCGCGTGCCCAGCAGCGCGTCCTGCACGATGCCCATGACGGGCTTGTTGGCCTGTGGCGACACGATGTTGCGCGGCACCATCATCAGGTTGGCCATCTCCGCGCGCGTCTCGTGCGTCTGCGCCACGTGCATGTTCATCTCGTCGCCATCGAAATCGGCGTTGTACGGCGTCGTCACGCTGCAAGACAAGAAGAGGGGCGCAAAAGAGGAGACGGACGTGCATGCAGGTAAGCCGTGTGTTTCGTTGTCATGGCAGGCAGGCGCACAGGGACTTAAGCAGGCGGGCGTGGCGCACCTCAGGTTGAGGCGGAAGGTGGAGTACGGCAGGATACGCACACGGTGCCCCATCATAGACATCTTGTGCAGACTGGGCTGCCGGTTGAACAGCACCAGGTCGCCGTTGATAAGGTGCCGCTCCACCTGCAGGGTTATGAGAGCGGTGAGGGGTTAGCGTGGGGGTTCGCGCGAGTTCGCTTCTAGCAGGGGTGTGCGCGGGCTGGGCGCATGGGCCTTCATCGGGTTCCCTGCACCAAACGCGTTCGGCCTTTTCCTGTTCCCGGACTACCCTTCTACAGTACGTCAGTACTGTCTCCCACCACTAGCCGGAACCCCAGCCCACAGCCCGCAGCCCCATCCACCCGCCCACCTTGTCGCCCGGCTCCAGGCGGCGGTCGGCGCCGCTCTTCAGGACCGCCAGGTTGATGCGGCGGCCGTCCTCGCGGATGATGTGCTTGGCGCCCGTCTCCCCAGGCGGCGGGTTGGGCCCGTTGTCGACCAGCTTCTGAAGCCTGTGGTGAGGTCAGGGTGTTTTGTTCAGAACGTGGGGCAGCACGATCAAGAGCAGCTACCGAGGAGAGCGCAACAGCTGTCCACGAACAGCTTGTGTTGTGAGGGCAATAGAAGTAATAGAAATGCAGCCACGCAAGCCAAGCTCACTTCTCAATGTTGAAGGGCGTGACGGTCTCGGGGAACGTCAGGTTCAGCGCGATGGACCAGGGCACGCCCAGCTCGTCGATACCGATGTTGGGGTCGCCCGTGATGACGGTACGCGCGGAGAAGTCCACACGCTTGCCCATGAGGTTGCCGCGGATGCGGCCGCTCTTGCCCTTCAGGCGCTCGCTGATGGACTTGATGGGGCGGCCCGACTTCTGGTTGGACTTGGGGATGCCTGCGCAGTGCGAAAGCATACGAAGGGAGATGCAACCTCAAATATCAAATGCCAGTGTGTCGTGCAGTTGCGGTGCCGCCATGCCAATGTCGCCATGTTCTCTTCGCCTGCCCGGCGGCGCTCTCGGGCCAGTGCTGAGCGACCCGGCACGCACCTGGGCTGGAGTTGTCGAAGTAGGTGGTGATGTGGTACTGCAGCGCCATGATCTGCTCCGCGATGACGTGCTGCGGCGTGCCGGTGGCGTCCTGCTTCTTGATGGCGTTGTTGGTGCGCAGGATCTCCGCCAGCTTGTGCGTCAGGTCGTCCTCGCACCTGCAGGCGGGAAAGGGGGCCGGAGGAAGCGGGACTTGTAAAACAAGTGGGGTGGCGGGGGCAGGGCAACGCGTTTGGAGAGGGACGCATGCATAGGAAGCAACACGTGGGCGTACGGCACGGGGCGCCGCACCTGCTGCTGCTGTCCATCATGACGGACGGGCGCACGGGCGGCGGAGGCACGGGCATGTTCTGGATGATCATCCAGTCGGGCCGCGTGAAGCGGCAGTCAAAGCCCATGGCCTTGCAGTCCTCCACCGGGATGCGCTTCATGATCTCCAGCGCGCGCGCGGCCGTCAGCTCCTGCGGCGTGCATGAAGGCAGCACAGGGGAGGCGCGGAACTCGTCACAGGCGCGACGGCCAAGCAAGCGAGCGCAGCTAGGGAACACCGTATGAACTACTTCACGCCTGTGTGCCCATCACCGCCGGCACGATACACATGCAGCACTCGGACAGAAGCACAGTGCTCAACACCTCGTGGCTTGCCGCTGCTCCCGCCGCCATCTCTATTCGCTAAACCAGCCCCATAGCCGTGTCCTCACGGTCCGTACCTGCTTGCGCTCCACGTTGTCCTGCTCCTGCTCCTCGTCGCCCTTGAGCTTGGGGAACTCCGCCATGATCTTCAGCCCCTCCAGCCGGTAGCTGGGCTGCGGGTTCCCGGTTGCCTCGTCCATCTTCTTGCCCTGCGGAATGCAGCGGCAAGTTGCAGTGTATTGTCATCTGTCGTTGACGCTTTCGTATCGTGGTGTCGGGTCACCGAGGCCTGACAACTGATTCCGTGCGCGCAGATGCTGCTTCCGACCGACTCAGGTATGCAGCTCAAATCAACTCCTGAAGCACACTGCAGTACCTGCCGCACTGCACTCCTGTTGAGCATGAGCAGTGCAGCTGCACTGCTACCGTGCGCGCCAGCAGCCCCTCAGCCCCCTGTCTCCATGCCCGTGTTAGCCCCCACCTGGCACAGGTGCACGAAGTAGCGCAGCCGCTTCTCGGGGTCGCTGATCCGCAGGCCATACGCGTACTTGGGGTCGTCCTGTGAAGCCGCCCACCATGCATTAGCAGTCAGTCCACACGCTGGATGCCTATAGGTACAGGGTGCACCCTCGCCGCGCTATGCGAGACCCGCCACATGCAATGGGCCCCGCCGGGCCCCAAAGCTCTGCTTCGGTCTTATGGGCCATTGGGCCCTGTGCTGTCGGTTGCGTAACAGTCGCTCCGGGCTCTTCCCATGGGCGGCAGCCTGCGTCTCGTGCCATTGCACCCCAGGTTCGCGCTGCAAACGGCGGCTGGGACAGCTGGTCCGTGGGTCATCTCCAGCCGGTGCCAGCGCGTGCAAATTCAGCTTATACACCACCCCCTACCTTGTCCACCAGCAGGCGGGAGGTGTGGTAGCTAACGCAGCGCAGCACCCGCACCACCGTCTTGATAAAGCCGATATGGTAAACCGGCCGTGCCAGCGCAATGTGGCCGAAGTACCCGGGGCTGTCGTTTGCACTTGCGCCGTCGGTGGTGCAGATGCCACCACGGTCCATCGTGCCCATTCGGGGGTCCGACAGACCGCCGAGCTTGGGCTTCCCCTTCTCATAGGTCTCACTGGTGACGATTTCGGCCACAGAGTACGCTTTCTGCGAGGCAGGGGGTGACGTTGCAACCCCGAGGCGCCTGGCCAAGCTGCGCCAGCACTTACGATTTCAGCCGGGTCCCAGACGCTGAACTGCACCGCCTTGACCTGCCGCACAGGCGCGCTGCTATAGGGAAACCTGTCCACGCTGGCCATTTTCGCTGTCCGGGCACACTACAAAAGGATCGCTAGTGTCCCTTCTAACGGGAGCTGGGCCGGCCGCCCTCTTGGAGCCTGCCGACCTATTTAATGGTCGAGCAGGCCCTGTGAGGTGGGCATGAACTGAGCGGCTAAATTTAGGGGTGTGGAACGGGAATGCGGGTATTCGCGCCTAGGGCGGTCTCTGTGGGACGTGTGAACAGTCGCGTCTACTAAATTTGCTCTAAACTAATAGCTGTGTGGTGGATGAGGCCGGGGCCTTGTCAGGGAGCGCTGAGCAGTCGGCCGCGATGCACGCATGTTTTCTTGCAGCACTGCTTTTGCGCTCAAAGTCAGTCTCTAGGCTTGTACACACCGTCCATTATCTTCTGCTTATCCATACCAATCAATTTACAGTCGAGACGAGTTTAGCAGCTCTTGCTCTGCTTCCTTATTTGCCGGCTTTGGTACTGCGGACTACGCCATGAAACAAGCATAGAAATATGAACATACGGGCCTTGGGAAGGCCTGCTGCGCTGGGCGCTCGGAGCTCGTTGTGCCGGCAAGCAGCCCGCAAGGTATTTAGCCTCTGCTGGCAGCGAGTCATCTTTAGTTGCTTTGTATGGAAGATGTAGCTCTTGCCCTGTGCAGCAGGACGCTCAGGAAACGCGGCGGCGATTCTCACGCGTGGTACTTTGCACTCGTTGTGCAGGCGTTGAATGTGTCCGCTCGGCTTGCTAGACCGGAGGGACTTGATGCAAGCACTACAGCCCCGCGGGGCTCACAGGTGCGCGGCGTGCTGCGTCGCGGGTGGTGTTGTGCAGAAGCGCTTATCCGCCTTGCACTCGGCTGCTCGCTCACCGTTGTGCGCATGACGTTCTTAGTAACGCTAAAATAAATTCGGTTGGTTGCATTGACGCTGGGGCGGGGAGCGCTAGCTTTTTGGGTTGAGGGAGGGCCCTCGGTGACACCGCAATCCATCAATTCTGTGCGCGGGGCGTGAGGGTTAGTTTGTTACAAGCGGCGGCAGCTGCCATATGCATTGGAACGTGAGCATCGCTCCATATTTTGCGCTCGACGCAAAGCCCACCGACTGACGTGCCCCCGGCACTCTCTGTCCTACCAGGTTGTCTGGGGTGACCAGGCTGAACAGCTCTCCCCGTATCATGCCCGACCTGCCCACCAGCAGCAGCAGCAAAATGGATTTCAGCAACCCCTCCAGGATAATGGTGGGGCCGCGGAGGCCGGCCCCTCAACGGCCCACGCACGCTCGGCTGGCGTCACATCCTCCAGCACGTCAGGAGCCGAGCTGATGGGGCGCATCAAGGCGGCACGGAGCTGGCAGCAGCTGCAAGCGCTTGTGGACCACCACGCACGCACCATGAACCACCTGCATGTCAGCGCAGTCGTGACCCATATGGCTCAGTTGCACGCTTCCTCAAGTGGCGGCAGCGGCCGTGGCGACGGCTTGGTGCGGCGGCGGCTAGAGCTGAGCCGGCCGCCGATGGGGCGCCAGATGGGCGGTCGGGGCGGCAACAGCAGCACAAAAGCAGCCAGTTCCGCGAGCGAGGCCGCGGAGGCTGCGGAGACTGCGGCACGGTTTGCAGCTAGCCAGCAACCTGGCGCGTTGCCGCCGCTGCGACAGCCGCTTGCGGCTGCGGACTACCACCAGCAGCAATCACAACAGCCGCAGCACAGCCTGCTGCCGCACGGCCGTGGTGTGGCCGGCGCGGCAGCCGCAGCCAGCGGCGTGTATGAGAGCCGCGAGGCCTTTTTACGCCGCCTTGAGCGAGCCGTGCTTGCGCACCTGCCAGACTTCGGGGCGCGCCAGCTGGCCAACACGCTGTGGGCGGTTGCCAAGCTGGGGTACCGCCCTTCGCGGCAGTGGCTGGACGCCGTGCTCACGGCCGCGCGCGGGCAGCTGCTCAAGCAGCTGCGCACGGGGGACGGTGCTGTTGCTGCTGCTGGCGGCAGCAGCGGTGCAGGCGGAAGCGGGGCGCAGCAGGGCGCCGGCTTTGAGCCGCAGCACCTAGCCAACATGCTGTACGCGCTCGCCACGCTGGGCTTCACGCCGAAAGGCGACTGGCTCAGCTTGTTCTTTGCCGCGGTCGAGAGGTGAGGTCCCGAAAGGCTCGTGCAGTGTATGCGCGGGCATGATTGTCAGTGCTGTGTGGATGGCTTCGCCTTGCCTTTGGAGAGCAAGAATTTAACACAATAGCTGGTGTCTTAAATTACAGGCATCTGCATGGTTTCGGACCGGCGGAGCTGGCGCACCTGTGCTACGCCGGCGGCCGGCTGCGGCTGCAGCCGGGGCGGCGGCTGTTGGGTGGTTTCATCCACCACAGCGGGCTACACATGGACCGGTACGGCGTACGGGAGCAGGCGCTGCTGCTGTACGGGCTGGTGCACATGGGCGCTACGATTGACAACTACGACTGGATGCGGTCCTTCCGCATCCGCACCATGGAGCTGGTCATCCGCAGCGGCGCGCTGCCCACCTCGCGGCTGGAGCAGCTGGTGCCGCGGCTAAACCTACCGCTGGCGGCCGCGGTGGCGGAGCAGCTGGCGGCGGCGCGGGAGGACGAGGCCGGTAGCAGCGGGGGCATGGACGTGGACAGGCAGGGCCGGCGATCGGGCCGACGACACGGGCGGCGGCGAGGCGGTGGCGAGGCGGCGCGCGCGGCGCAGGCAGCCATGGTGGTCCAGTACCTGCCCAGCCTGCTGCTCAGCATGGGCACCGCGGGCTACCACCCGCCGCCCGTGTTCCTCGAGGTGGTGCTGGGCGTGTTGGGCAGCGGCTACAGCAGCAGCAGGAGCGCCAGCAGTAGCACTGCCTGGCAGGGCGCCTCGCCGCGGTCACTGGGCCCGGTGGGGCTGAGCAGCCTGCTGCTAGCGCTGGCGTACATGCGGTACCGGCCGCACCCACGTTGGTTCGCGGGCGTGTGGCAGGCGGTCATGAGCAGGTGCGTGTGTTTATCCAGCAAATGAGCAAACTATCTAGGTGGGCAGCTCGCGCACGCGCACAAGCATGGAGCGCAGCGTAGCTAGTACGTTTAAATGACGGCCCGCATTGGCGACTCCGCGCCCTCACACCCATGGCGCGGCAAGTCATGCATTTGCGGGCCACATGAGGCTTCGCGCCGCGTCCGGAGCTAGAGCTGCAGCCGCCCTGAACCGTGGGCCCTGCGGTGTAGAACTTGGGGCACATCCTTAAGCTGGTGCTATCGGCACGTGCCGCTTACGAATCGCTGTTCTCGTGTCTAACGCCATGTTTCTGCCAACACCATGCTCTCGTGCCCGCAGCCTGGACGCCTTCGACCCGCAGCAGACGTCCAACGTGCTGTGGGCTGCGGCGCAGCTGCAGCAGGGCCCCGGCGCCGACCCGCGCCTGCTGCCGCGCCGCGACGTGAGCCGCCTGCTGTGCGCCGTGGCCAGCCGGCTGCCGGAGCACACCGACTCCGAGGTGCTGGCGGCGCTGCAGGCGGCGGCGCTCGTACGCGGCCAGCGGCGGCTGTTTGAGCACCAGCCCTACCAGCGGCAGGAACAAGCAGAGCAGGGTCTGCTGCAGGAGCGGGCGCAGGGAGGCATGGCCTCTAGCTTAGTACCGGGGCCCGCGCAGCAGGCAGGGCGGGAGGCGGCGGCTGCGTCCATGTCGGCTGCGGCTGCCTTCCCGCGGCGGGACTGGCTGGAGCTGATGGAGACGGAGCTGTACGGGCGGCTGCACCAGCTCAAGCCGGCGGAGCTGGGCGCGGCGCTGCAGCACTGGGCGGCGCTGGGCCACCGGCCCAACCGGCTATGGATGGCGCGCTGGGCGGAGGCGGCGGCACCCGCCGTCACCGCGGCGGCGGAAGACGCGGTGGAGGTGGTGAACGGAGGCCCGCTGCGCGCGGGCGGGCTGAGCTTCGAGCAGCTGTGCCGCATGGCGCACGCCGCCGCGCGCCTGGGCTTCCGCCCGCCGGCGCCACTGCGCTCCGCGCTCCTGCAGGCCACCTCCACCTACCTCTCGGCCGTCGTAGCGGCGGACGCGGCAGCAGCGCCGCAGGCGTCCGAAGGGGCGGAGCCGCAGCCAAGCCGGCTGGATCGGATGGTGGGCGCGGGCGCGGTGAGCTGGCTGTTGTGGTCGCTGGCGCTGCTGGAGGTGCGGCCCAGCGATGAGTGGATGGCCAGCTACATGGGCGCCATGGCGGCCGTCATGCGGCGGGAGCAGCAGCAGCAGCAGCAGCAGCAGTGGGGGCCAGTTGCGGCTGCAGCAGAAGCGTTGCGACAGGCGGATGAGCGCGAGGCGGCCGTGGGGCTGGGCGGCGGCGGCATGGAGGCTATGGGGCTGGGGGCGGGGGCAGCTGCCTGGGGAGCGGACGTAGCCCGGGGCGAGGGCTTCAGCGCGAGGCAGCTGTCGCTGGTTGTGTGGGCGCTGGCGCGCCTGCGCTACGACCCCGGGCCGGAATGGATGCAGCTGTTTGTGGAGCGCTCGCAGCCGCTGGTGGTCACCCCGGCGCCTGCCACGACGCATGCGGCTGCGGCTGCTGCACCGGCTGCAGTGCCGACCGCTGGAGGGAGAGCGGCAGCTGCGCCGGCGGTGGCGGTCGCCGCTGCCGCGGCGGTGCTGCGGGAGGCTGAGGCAGTTTCCGCGACCGCCGTGGCGGCGGTCAGCTTGGCTGAGGCGGCGCATGCAGACGCTCACGCGGCAGGTGACCTGGTAGACGTAGCAGCAGTGACTCCAATGGCGGTAGCGTCAACAGCTGATGCTGTTGAACTGCTTGCAGCTGCCACGGGCGGTGCGGCGCATGCTGAACCCGAGCGCGCCGTGCACGCGGCGCCCCTGAGCCAGGACCACCCCAGCACGTCAAGCGCCGCTAACACCGCTAGCACCGCTAGTAGCGGCAGTCGCAACAGCACCAGTGGCACCAGCAGCAGCAGCAGCAGCAGCAGGACTGGCACCGGCAAGGCCGCCACCGTTGGAAATGGTGGCGTGGGCGGCTTGAAGCCGGTCCTGGACTTCAGCAGGGTTATCCTGCAGGGTCTGACCGCCTGGGCTGTCACGCAGATCTCGGGGGGCAAGCAGACGCCCGGCGCGGCCAAGGGCAGTGGTCAGGCCGGGAATGAGCTGGAGGCGGCGGCAGCAGCCGGCAAGAAGCGCGGTGGTCTGTCCCGTAAGCGGATCTAACAGCGTTGTGTTCTGTGCGAGTTGAGGTGCAGGCGCCAGCAGTGCAGTTGCGAGGAACGTGTGCATTGATAGGAGCGCGTGTCACCAGGGTACAAGCTACAGTGTAGGTGACAGACACACCGCAGGCCGCATGGCTGCAAGGGGTTGCAAACAGAGAGCCAGAGCATGGACTGGTTACCGCTATTTCATGGTCTTTCGTGGTTTGCCAGGATGCCAGGATGTAACACATTTTTCCAGGAGCCACGGGTGCCCTACCGCGGGGGCATGTCGGAGGGCATTGTAACATATCTCGAATCTTCTACGTCTCATGCCTCGAAATGCTGAAGGAGTTACGGTGCACCTAGCTTAGCTCCCGGCACACCCTCTACGCCCTCATTCGCTGCTTCCACAGCCCAGTATCGATGGGGGCCCCGCAACTTCTCAAGTCTACAGCATACCCAGCAACTCCACTAACGTCGGCACCGACAGCTTCAGCAGCCCCTCGCGGTCACCCTTCACCATCTCCAGCACGCGCGGTGGCTGCGGCGCCGGCTGCGGCACGAGCGGCCGTACATACGAAGCGCTTCCTCCAACAAGTGGCGAAGCGAGCGTGCTGCTGCGCCCTGTGCCGCCACCGCCGGCGCTGCTGCCGCAGTGTCCGCTGCTGCCCACCGAAATGTGCACGCGGGATGGCAGCGGCGAGGCGTAGCGGTGCACCAGGGCTGACGCAGTGCGCGCGTGCACCTGGATGCGCAGCGCAGCGCCAGGCGCGGCGGCAGCAGCAGGGCCAGCGGCGGCGCCGCCGTCGCGTCGATACAGGAGCTCCAGGTCATGGCGGGCTCCGCTGGTAACGGCGCCAGCCCGGGCACGTGCGGTGGCGTCATAGGCGGCGGCTAGCGGCGCCGCCATGCCTGGGTACGCGCGGGTGCTGCGGCTGCCGCTGCCGCTGGCGGTGGCAGGCGCAATATAGGCGGCAGCGGTGGCGGAGGCGTGGCCGTAGGCTGCACCGTGGCCGGCAGCGGCCCACGAGTCGCTGTAAGCTGGCAGGACGCACGCCACGTCCCGCCCGCAGCGGCAGTCGCGACGGGGCGTGTTGCTGTTGCAGTTTGCGCACACGCAGCTGCAGGCGCTGCGGGCGCCGTGATCGCTGTTGCTGGAGGCGCTGCCGGCAGCAGAGGCGCTGTGACCGCTGCGGGCGCCGCAGTAGTCACAGCAGCCGGCGGCGCGAGGCACTAGGTACGAGTCAAGGAACTGCAGGCACCTGCAGAGGTGGGGTTTACGTTCCGAGTTCAGGCACGGAGATGCCCCCCGCAGCAGCGCAGTAATGCACTCGCACCCGGCACCCAATGCAAATCATATATGAAGCTGCAAAGACACTAGCTGCACAATACGGTACGCACTTGGAGAACAGTGCGCCCAGCTCCAGCTGCTCGCTGATCTGCAGTGAATTCAGGAACACGCGGGGTAGGTGACGCGGGTGTCGCATGTGAGTCGGCCACACGCATCCGCAACTTCCCTTCCGCTCTCTACCCCCTTTTTTAATTCCACCTGCAGCCAGGCGAGGACGTAGTTGGGGTCGGCGGGGTGGGCCGACAGCTGCGCCGCATCCAGGAACTGCTCACACGCGCGCAGGAGCACGCGGATGTCGTAGCGCCTCGCAATAGTGATCACCTGCCGTGCCTCACCCTGTGATGTGAGCATGAGCAACAGGTGCCAGATTCATCGCACTCCATGGTCAACAACAGGTGCCAGCATCACAGTAACCCGTACTCGCTTCGGTTCCCTGGATCTCCACTAACAGGGCGGGGCCATGTCCGCCTCACCCAGCTCATGCGCGGCACGCTCATGCGCGGGTACAGCAGCGGCAGCACCACCTCCCAGTCGCGCGGGTTGTCATCCAGGTGCAGCTGCTGCAGGGGTTGCTGGCGGTGTGCGGACCTGCGAGCAAGCGGTAAGGTTGGTCCCGTTGACTGCGAGCAGTTGCCCAGCCTGAGTTGGTTACGGACATGCGCTAAAATGCGAATGCGACGTGGGCGGGATGGTGTTGTCGGAACAAAGGCGCGGGTGCCGCCGCCAGCACGCAGGCACGACGCCTTTGGGCGCCCTGCCAGGCCTCAAGCCCAAACACGCCGCCTGGATACCCAGCATTTCACTACATGCCTAATTACTACAAACTCACGCCCTGGAGTCCGCCTCGCTTGCGCCAATGTCGCGGAGCTTGCCAGCGAGCACAGTGCTGACAATGCTCAGGATGGCCGAGTGCACCCGCATAGTCGTGCGGCCTTCGTCCAGAACCAGCTCAACATCTGCGCTGTGCATCATGCCGGCATAAAGCTCGGCATCGCTGGTCAGGCTGCTAGCCAAGCGCGCGGCCGGATGTCGGGGCCCATCCGTTGAGACGTTGCCCGTGTCAGAGGACATGACTTGTTCTCCTAAGTTCAAATGTATAAATTTTATTCGCATGTGCCAAGCTTGCACCATACTTGCGCTCGAGGAAATGGGTCGGCCTCGTCAACTTCCATGCGGGCATCAGTTGACAAAGAAGTAAGAGCGCGCAGCCGAGGCAGCTCTGGCCGTGACCTGCATCAATGTTATATGTAACTGAAGTCAAGAGGCGTGCATCGCGTCTGTGCTGCAGCGGCGCTCCACCGCCGTGCCATGCTCCAACGTCATCCCGAAGAGCCAGAAGAGCCGTCCGTCAGTCGCGCACGTCGCTGGCTTCCCTAGCTCCCTACATCCGAACGTGGAGGCGTGCACAACGTCTTGCCTGTGTGCAGCGACCTCCGCCATCCTGTCGGCTGACATGCGTTTCTGAAGGGTGGCCTTTGTCCCCACATGGCAGCCTACCGTAATTGCCACGAGGCACAAGCCAAGCAAGTCCCGACTGTTTTGCATCTTCCCTCCCCGTCCCGGGCGGGTGACAGATCCCGCGCCCGCAAAACCTATGCCTTCGAGTCCACACACCGGCCCGCCCGTGCCCACAGCTCTCCATGCAACATCCCCAGGACGGGAAAAGGCAATACCATAACCGCCGCTTGCGTTCTTACATGGCGGGGCCCCCGAAAGGGCCACCGAAACATTCGTTCCGTTCCACCTAGGCATTGACGCTTCTGGCCACAGCCTCCCCGCCGTCCCCGGTGCCACGTACGTTGGTGATATGGGCACACTAAAATTGCGTACGACCGCATTCTACACAGAAAATTTGTATCTTACGGACATGCGCTAAAACGTACGGTGTATGTACAGAAGGGTTGCTGGCTTTATTTGGGCCGTGCATGGAAGCCCACCGCACGAATGGCCCACCCCCAAAGCAACTCATGGTGCTGCCGCCGTCATCCCCACTGCCTCTGCCATTGGGGGCATCTATCCGCACTCAGCCACTGCACGACTCCGTCAAGAAATACGGTACAACGCACACGTGCGGTGAATGCACTGGCCGCCTCATCCTCTGCTGTACATATATAGTCACTATCAGTATGTCTACAGCCCCAGCATCTGAGCCAGCGCCTGCCCAGACAGCTTGAGCAGCCCCTCACGGTCGCCCTTGACCAGGTCCAGCACGCGCGGCGGCTGTAGCGGCTGCGAAAGCCGCTCAGCGTGCTCCAGCGCCCTGCGATCCGACCTGTCCGCAGCAGTAGCAGCAGCAGCGCCGGGCGGGCTTCGCCCGGCCGCACTGCCGCTGCTGCCGTACGCGCCAGCGCTGCGCACCAGGCCACCGCCACCAGCAGCGCGGGGGGCCGATACATCCGGCGACCTGTGGCGTAGCTGCTGCGGTGCCGCTGCTGCTGCCAGCGCCTGGGGCGCAGCCGGCGCTATGTGGTGCATGTGATGACGCAGCAGCTCAAAGGCCCCGCCGGCGCCGCCGCCGGCGCCGCCGGCGCCGCCGCCGCCGCCACCAGGCGGCCCGGCGGCGTCACGGCGGTACAGCATACGGTACGCCTGATCAACAGCCTCGTCGTGGCGGTGCTGCAGCTGCCGCTGCGCGGAGGCGTAGATTTCAGCATAGGAGCCCGGCGGCTGCACGTAGCCGCGACCGCCGCCTCCGCCCGCGGCAGTGCTGGCGCCGTGGCCGTTGGCGTAGGCCCCATGACCAGCAGCAATGTACTCCGCCGCCACCGGAGCTTCGCCTGCCGCTGCGCTGCCACCGTAGCTGGTATTGCAAGCAGCGGCTGACGAGGGTAGGGGGGCGGGAAGCACAGGGCCGCAGCGGCATGAGGCGCGGAAGCCACCGCAGCTGGCGCACGCGCAGCTGCAACCCTCGTGTTGTTGGTGGCCGACAGAGTGGTGGTGGTGGGGGCGGTGGTGGCCGCCGGCAGTGCCGTCGGGTGTGCTGCTGCTGTCGGCGCCACTGCTGTACGAGCACCCGCGATAGGGTCCGGCAGGGGTGCCACAGTAGTCACACTTGCTGAAGGCGCGGGGGATGAAGTGACCGCCAATGAAGCGCATGCACCTGATTATTGGAGCAGTGGTGGGCAACGCGCGGGGCACGTGGGTGGCGAGCTGGTGACAGCCAAGGTCCAAGGACATGCATGGCTGCAGTGTAAGGGGGGCGTTGGCATTCACGCAGTCAAGCATGACGTGCGCGCACCTTTCAAACAGGGCGTCCAAGTGGAGTCGCTCACTGATCTGCAATGCACAAGAAAGTAAGGAAGGGCCAAAGCAGCCGGTCGAGGGGAGGTAGGGGGGAGGGTAGGCTACAGGTGCGGTGTGCACCAGCGCCGTCAACATGGAGCAGGTGACCTCATGACCTGTGTGCAGTGCGGTGTGCGCCCTTGCCGCAGAATCACCGAAACCGCGTGTCAGCGTGTGCTGCCTGCCTGCCTTCCGCTGCGTGCCGCACCTCGAGCCATGTCAGCACGTAGTTGGGGTCGGCGGGTTGGGCCGACAGCTGCGCAGGCTCGACCCGCTGCCCATCGCCGTTCAGGAAGAGCTCACAGGCCTTCAGCACCAGCTGGATGTCGTACTTGTGTGCGATGCCCAGCACACGCCGTACCTCCACCTTTAGTTGAAGAGGGCAAGGTGTGCATTTGATAGGTGCTGCCGCCGCATGCGGGCGGGGTGTGGTGCATGAACAGCCAGCACAGTAATAGCAGCACATGCGGATGCTGGAAATAAAGCGCTAGGTGGCGTGTCCACTGTCTAGCAGCGGGTCCGTGCCTCCCTCGCCGTACGTACCCAGGTGAGGCGCGGCACGCTCATGCGTGGGTACAGCAGCGGCAGCACCTCCTTCCACTCCTCCGGGTCGTCCTCCAGGTGCAGCTGCAGGGGGCCTGGCGGCTGCTGCGCCCTGCAAGGGGCCCAGGTGGAAAGGCAGGTGATGGTGGTGGTGGTGGGGGGGGGGGGACGTTAGGAAGCAAAACGGTATGCGGGGAGCAGGGGTGGGCGTTTACCGTGCGGCGGCACGCAGTGGCCGGGTCGTGCGTGCGTGACACGACCCTGCAACTTGGGCCCACAGCCTCAGCACCAGGGCGCAGCACGCCGCGCGGCGGCTTCCCAGACAGCCACGCTGTGCGTCTAGTGCGTTGGCGCGATGCACTTACATCTTGCCAACGGCCGTGCCCAGGCCCTCCGTGAGGTCCGTGAGGAGATTGCCGAGGACCTCCGAGGATGTGATGCTCAGAACGGCTGAGTGCACCGGCAGGCGCTTGCCGCCCTTGAAAACGAGCTCCGCGTCCGCGCTGTGCATCATGCTGGAAAACATTTCTGCCTCGCTTGGAAGACTGCTCGAGGCGCGGGTTGGGCGGGGACGCAAAGCTTGGCGTTCATTTTCGGCTTCATTCGGCTTCATGACTGGAGTAGATATAACTTTACAGTAGTTTGTTGCAGTCGCACCAAAGTGCTTTTATAGGCTAGAATGCGTTGCAATCGCGTCATTATTATCCGGTCAAGGCAGAACCCGAGCGCATCGCATTCGCTAGGCAGCTCAGTTACTCACAGTGTCAGCTTCTGGGAAGTACATAAGATTATTGCACGCTTCGCGCGAGGAGGAGAAGATTGACCTGCCAACGACCTGACAGTTGTGCCTGCGCGAAACACCACACACCGCAGCTTCGATCCTTCCCCCCTCCCCCACCCACAGAAACTTTCTTGCGGCGCTTTTACATGAGAAGCTATGTTATTGGCTTTCTGCGCCGAAGGCATTGGGTTGGGGTGGACGCTTCGTGCCGATCTCAGCACGACAATGGCGGTTGGCGGTATCGGGTTTTCCTTTGCGTATGGAAGTTGCTCACTGCCTAATGTTACGTGTGAGTTCCTTGAATAACGCTACATATATCAGTGCACAGACTTCTACAAATATAACGTGCAAGCAAAATGTCGGACGTCCGTCGCATTGGTACTTGCGCGTTGGCTCTCCTGTGCCTCAGGTAAGCATTCCACCAAGATAATCATTATATTGCTTAGTAGGGCTGGTTAATGCTCCCTCGCTGGCAATACTTGCAGTTTCGGCATCAACATGGTCGCGGGGCGCGCTTTGCTGGCAATCAAGAGCCCGCAGGTAAAGAAACGCCGCCATACATGCAGGGCACACATCATTCATGCGCTTTCAAGAGCCCGCAACCTGGACGGTGTTTGCCGCCAACAGCACGCCCATCCCACTGCCACTGCACATCTGACCACGCACGCAGTGCTCCGCGACGCTCGCCACGTCCTGGGGCCCAGCCTGCTTGACGTCTTCAAGAGACCAGTGCGACCTTGACAACGCAATCCCTGTAAGTCGCGGCCGGAGATGTAACCTCCATGGCGGCGGCAACGGTTTAAGTCCAGTCCGTGTCTCCACATCTCAAGGAAACCCCGCCCCTGCCTAACATCCAATTACTGTACACCTGCACCGCACTCCTCCCTCATTCCACGCACCGCAGATGCCGCTGCACAATGTCATGAACGGCCCGGGCGCGGAGGTGCTGTACACGTTCAATGTCCCCGGTGATGTCCTGCAGGCTTACGTGCCACCTGGCTATACCCCTGTGCCTGCCGACCCCCCCGGTGCCATAAGAACGTCCATGGCCGCCATGCGCTACGACAGCTCCAACGTGGACGGCAAGGACGAGGGCGAGTCCAAGAGCGTCATCTGGCTGGTCCCGGTGCGTGCAGTGCGATGTTTTGTATGATGTCTAATGCAAGCATGGTGTAACCTGTGCGTGCTGAACCGTACTTCCACTACCCAGTTACAAGGGCCGCCGACGTCGGCGGCGAAACTGCTGCTGGAAGGTCTGCCAGCGCGTACTCTCGTCATTCATGCATATGTGCTCAAGGTATACGGGCCTTGCTGCAGACGGAACCTAATTAGACATCTAGGATTGCACACTCGGATGCCTCAGGCGCACTGCATTCTCTATCTTTGCCTCCTCCCAAAATACATCCGTATACATCCCGCCATTTGCAGGTGAAATGACATTCCCTTCCACTCCGCCTCACGCGCAGATTTACGTCAATAGCGTGCGCTTCCGCAATGCCATGCTGGTGCGGCCAGCCTGTTGTCACTTGCCAGTAGTCACGGATGCATTAGTCAAGCTGTATGCTTCTTGGGTTTACGGTTTATAGTCCTTACTCTACTCGCTCCATGTGTGGGCTCACGTCCTTAACATTGAACCCCATCCTCGCGCCTCCGTCCTCTCCCCCCTCTCGCAGGATGCGGGACTGCCGGCAGAGCTTCGCGGAAATATCACCATTACTATTGACGAAATTCCCGAGAAGGCCTTCTCAATTCCGGGTGAGGACAATATCGCGTGCGCTGGTAGCATTACTGTTGGTTTGAGGGTTTACGCTGTCGCCGTTGCAACGCAGGGCTTGTCCACACTTCATGGGCGCCGACAACCTACACCGGTTTTGGTGACCCTGCTGGCAGCGTTGCCGTCGTGTTCTGGCACCAGGGAAGTCGCGGCACGGCGGCGTTAAAAATGGTTAACACTCCTGTCAACGCCGTTGCAATTGGCGCAAGTGGAAAGGCAAGTGACGAACTGGCGGCGGCCAGTGTCAGTGGTGTGCTTTTCATGGTCACGCACCCGACACAATCCCACGACCCACAACACCACGCATGGCCACACGCAGGTACTTGTGCCACCCAGCGGCTGCTGGGCTGACTTGCTCAAGACCCGTCCGCAGTCCGCCGTGCTCACCAGTACGCTGGGCTGTGACGGCCACGCTGTACCCGGCTGGTGGTGCGGGCTTGCTGATGGAAACCAATACAATACCTTCCCGGGCAGCGCTGCACCTTACGGCGGAAGCAACCGGATTGACATTTACTTGTTTCAGGGCGCCGCCTAGCCCAGCAGTGTGCTGCGAATGATGCGAACGTACGTCTAGTTGCGTGGTAGGGCACAGCTGCTGATTGAGATCACTTGGCCATGCACGGTCAGCTTGGCCATGCATGCACGGGAATGCAGCAGAGCGTCCGGCGGATGCGGCCACGTAGCCCTGGCAGGGGCATTTGCACCCCATACATGCTTGTCACGATGTAATAGCCTCCAGGGCGTGCACGCATCCCCCAGCAACCCGTGAACGTGCCCTGGCATGACAGGCAACACAGATGGTAGCCGTGTCGCTCTTCAGCTACCGTACGCATCCTCCTTCTGTTGTCCTGCCTCCCTTGCTTGACCTCCGTGGGCAGCCCCCGCCGCCGATCCGTTAGGTACTACCACACGCGCATACTTGAAGCGGGTCGTGGGTGATAAGCGCTCTCTTTCGTACCGCCTGACAGACACCGAGTTACATTTGTGCGACAGGCGTACACGAACAACAAAGCCTAGCGAAACCTTCTGTTGGTGAGGAAGCATGTGCTAATTGTGTTCTGCTGACCTCCGCGCGCAGATGCACATGTATGACTGTGTTGCCCAGCACGGGGGGGGGGTTGAGCCCTTCTCCAGTAGATTGAGCGATTGGCGCGCCTCTGTCGCATTTCTGCACCCAGCACGCGGGCTTTCCCATGGAGTACTACGGCAATGTTGAAATGTCTGGCAGCTATGGCGCATCAGCCATCAGGGTCTCCGTGCCAGGCTTGGTGCCAGGTCCGCTGCGTGTATTGAAAGCCAGGGCACGCAAGTTTGCCCACAGCAATGTTCATTGGTTGCCAGGCCGTTACGTTGGATGCGTATGTGCTAGAGAGCTAGGGAGCATCATATACAAGCAGATGTCCTTGCATGTGTGCTTGCTGAATTCCTGCTGCCTGCCCGCGCAAATTCCACCCGGCAGCGCCTTTGCTCCCAGCAGTGCCTGGCAGTGCACGCTGGTCCAGGCAAATAATGCGAGCATGATCTGCGTCACGATATGCAGGGTACCTCCGTGTTTCCGGTGGTGCATACTTTGCGTTGGACCCGCTGAACGACGTGAGGGTTGCCGTCTGGTACCAGGGCGCGTACGGCACCGCGGCCCTGTTCTCGCACAACCAGGTTGGCAACTTCAACCCGGCCGCAAGCACGGTGCGTATAAACCGCAGGGTGTATACCTGTGCTTGCCCTGCAGACAGCCGTCTGCGGGGTGCAGGACTGACCCTGCTCGCCCCCATGCTGCATGTACCAGGGAAATCACCTGCAGGCGTACCGTACTCGCCGCCCGGCACTTGCTGGGGCGACGTGCTGGCGACCAGTGCTGCACCCTCGGGCTGCACGACGGCGGACCTCGCCCAGGCCCCTGGCTGGACCTGCTCCCAAGCTGACGCCGGCTTCGTCAACTACTACCCTGGACCCTCAAACAGGCTGGATGTCCTTCTGCTGCAGCAGCAGTAGCAGCCGTTGCGTTAGTTGCAACTGCTGGTAGATGCTGTGAGATTCGCAGCAGGGTGTGAGCTTGCGTAATAGCTGCCCATATGGGTTGTGCAAGCCTGCAAGGGTTGCACACGCCTTCAATTGGCGTGTGCGTGCGGTATCGCCTCAGGTACCGCCTGCCGGCCTGCACACACCAGAGCTGATGCGACTCGGCCAGTGCAAAGACGGATAATCATGCCGGCATAGCTTACAATGACACATGGGTTCACAAAGCCTCAATGTCGGGGGTTGCGCTCGTGTCCTGTCTCGGTAGAATCCTTTTGCATGCAATTGCACACGGCGGCCAGGTTGCAATGCAATGTTGCGCTGGCCCCAGTCGATGTAAACAGGTGTAAAAAGTACGGCATGCATGTCAGAAAACTGCATCCCCCTCCGTTGCGCCGTGTTAGACATGTCCGCAACATACGTGAGCGCAATCGAGCCCAGCCGCAATCAGCAACGTCCAAGCCCTTCTGCAACAGCAATAGACACAGCCGGGCTCACCACTAATGTTTGCCATCAGGGACCCCTGCGTTGGACCCCAATGGCATCATTGCGATCCTTTTCAACCCCAGCACACACACCGCAAGGGCCTCTCACAGCCTTAGTATCAGTTGCAAATGACAGCAATGGCGCTGCTGAGGAAACTGCCGTGATGCGTGCGAGCAACCCCCACCCTCCACTGCCGGAACCTCTTGTTGATTCTGTCCCTTACTCCCTTCTCTGCTCTGCCTCCTCCTCGCCCCCTCGCCACCGTCTAGGCCGAGTCCATGTTCTGCGCGCTCGCCACCTTATACACGGCGCCGCACACCACGCCCTTGCTGGTTACGCGGGGGATGGCCTGCACTTGCAAGAAGGCGAGATGAGGCAGAAACGCCGGTCTAAAACCTGTCCACAACGACATTCACTGGGTGCACGAAAACAAGGACTGCTGCTAGGCATGTTCTGCGGCCCCCGGAGCCCACAAGCCTCTGACCCATCCACAGCCCCATTCAAAGCTTTATCTCACCTATGCTCATGCGCATCATGGCACCCGCCCCCGCACCCCACCCCAGGGGCCCGCACCTTGACGTTACGCCAGCCCTCTGCGCCCTCCTTGGTGCGCTGGAAGCTCATGATGAGGCCGGGGAAATCGTCGTCCACGATCACCCAGCCGTACGCACCCGGGCTGTACGCCACAGTGTGCCGCTCGCTGCGGAGGAACGGCGGTAGGCACGGATGGCACAGCGTGGGTCAGGGAGGAAGCAAGGGCACTAGAGGCACCAGCAGTCCTGGCACGCAGTGTCACGGCCTGGCCAGCTGCTGCGCGCGGCTTAGCTCGCACGTGCTGTGCAAGCCAAGGTGCACAGACACAAGTTGAACAAGTCGATGCGCGTAGAAAGCGCGTGCGACGCACCTGGCAAACAGGGTGCCA
This sequence comes from Chlamydomonas schloesseri, assembly GCA_016834595.1. Classification (NCBI taxonomy): domain Eukaryota; kingdom Viridiplantae; phylum Chlorophyta; class Chlorophyceae; order Chlamydomonadales; family Chlamydomonadaceae; genus Chlamydomonas; species Chlamydomonas schloesseri. The sequence goes on from JAEHOD010000003.1 coordinate 2,980,007, forward strand.
GCGGGGAAGGGCGCGGCGGTCGGGTTGCAGCCGTCCAGGTCGTCCGCCACGCTGCCGAACATGAGCTGCCCGCTGTCTGTGCAGCCCCAGAACAGCGGCTGCACGCCGTCGCTGTCGCGGGCGGCCAGCACACGGTGCTACGTGGAACGTACCGAGGGGCAAGAGGGGAGGGCGGGGAGTGATGGCGTGCGAAGGCTGATGCAGATGGAGTGGGGTAACGCATACGAAGGCGTGCCGTAGATGCCCTGACGTATCATGTGGTCAAACCCCATGCGCTGGCCCGTGTGCCTCCACTCACGTGCACGGCGTCATAGATGATGAAGGCGAAGGTGCCCTTCACGCGCGCCAGGCACTCCAGCGCGCGCTCCGTGGTGCTCTCGCTGGCACCGCGGCCGAACGTCCTGTGCGTTGGGTGTCGCCAGGACGCGCGGGGTATTGTGACATGAGCTTTACTGCTGGTAAGGTCAAGGTACGGGGACACGTTGCGCATTGAAATCCAAACCAGGAGCTACGGTACACCAGGTGCGGAGGGAGATGGTGAGGAGGGGAGTCCCATGTCGCAACCGTAAGCAACCAACGGCGCGCGCCCAGAGCTGTCGAAGCGCGAAGGCCCCTGGAGAAGCTGCCAACCCTGGCGCTAAGGGGTCTCACCCGTAGAAGTCCAGGAGCCAGGCGGCGTCGTTCGCCTCCAGCGGCGGCTCGTTCCGCACGAACGCTGCAGGGGGGAGGGGATAGTTCAATCCATAGCGCAAAGAAAGCCAACCCAAGGGGGGCGGGCGCAAGCATCGACGCGTGAGGGTGAATCAAACAGTAACCTTGACCAAAGCGCGCACTAACTGCCTTTGCACCAACCCTCAACAGCTGCGCTGGACGTATCACACGCGGGATTTGGGAGGTAACGGGTGTTTGCTTACCGTCGTGAGCAGACGAGACAACGTCGATGCCGGGCCACTCGCTGACCTCCCCGGTGAAGATGACGTGCACGCCGTCGCGCTCAGCGTACGAGCAGTAGGGCGACGCCTCGTACAGGAACCCACTGTTATTGCATGGCGGACGAGGAGGCGTGTCGGTAAACAGAGTGGCGTGGCGTGTCAGGAGAACACGGTCCCCAACCCGCAAAAGCCCCCTCGCTCACCTGCCCTTGCCCATCAGCTGCTTGTGCCTTGATGCGGGCTTAGCCGCGCTAAACACGGTGTCTATAATCTTGGCGCAGGCAGCTGTAAATGGGTTACGCGCAAGTGCGGATCGTTCCAAAGATGTCCATACATAGAGCGACCCTCCAACATGCTCTTCGTCCACGCCCACCCTGTCAATTGCTTTATTGTGCATCAAAATAAGTACCGCGGCTGACCATAGCGTTCCGGAGCGTTCTAACCGGCAAATTCTAACGGCGGCAATTCGCGACAGGCCCGCCCACGATCACCACAACCTAGGACACAGTCATAGTGCCCGAACAGCATATTGAGCTTTAGACAAGTCAGTGTGACTGCCCCGCTTACCGTCTTCAGCAGCTTGCTCATCTTCGCTAAGCATCGGCGCGTGCGTCTTCTTCAGCGCCTCCTCAGACTCAATCAGCACGGGTGGATGGGCCGTCTCGCGGCCAAACACCGCCAGCATGTGAAGAACCATGGTGTCGACCCGCCCGAAGGCTCGAGACGTCGGGATGTGTTCCGAGCGGAGTGTCGCAGCACCAACAAATGCAGGGGATGAACGTGTATGGTATAGCTTAATTGTTTGCGTTATGCAGATTGTGTGTCGGGGTTTCGGCATCTTCGGCCTTGTTAATGTGGCATGGCACGTCAGCGCCCATCGCGGCCCTGCCCATGCGGAAAGCGCCAAAAGTGCCTCACTGCCCGGCGGCATGCCTTCTCCCGTAGGGGGCCGCGCCGTTGCGCAACGCGTGCAGGACCTTGGGCTTGTTGGCAAAAGGGCTTATTACTTGAAAGGACGCAGACTTGCAATGGCGGAAATACTGCATGCAGCTGCAAACGTAAAGCAGGCAAGCTGGGCATGACTGTTTGTGAATGCGACACACGCAGGCTTATTGCACACGGTTTACGAGGTTTACGGGGTACGGCCGCGGCAAAACCGTGCACACACTCATCAGCAGCATGTGCCGGGCCCCGGACCCCCGGCTTGGGGGGACGACTCCACGGGACTACCCCAAGGCTGGCTGGGTTCGGGTTCTCTTGGTCGTTTCGCTTCTGATTTGTGGGCTGGGGCAATGCCAATACTGGCTACGGAGGTGCCGTCAGCAGGTCAGAGGCCTGAAATTCACAGGACTATTAACCACCGTGACTACTGGCGGACATTTGACAGTCCATTGCATGCTCATGCGGTGCTGCTGCCACAGGAAAGGCCGTGGTCCCAGCCGGGCGCTGCTGCGCCTGCTGGTGGACAAGCAGGGGTGTGGACAAGTATGCGCACCTGGTGGTGTACGTGGACAGATACTTCACCAGTCAGGTAGTACACATCCTCTTACACAATTGCTCTCCATCGTTAAATTAATCTGTTTTGGCTACAGTTGTGTGCAGCATGTGGGCAGTGTCAGCTCCCCTCAGGGCAGCGCTGCCAGCCGGTGGTGATTCCGTTCGGCGGCTCGCGTGCCCGCGACGTCCAAGTGTGCCAACACTGCGGGACTGTGTGGGGAACTGATGGCCTAGAGGCTAGAGCCGACTACACTGGATACTGAGTCCATTCCGGGACCTGATTACTCATGTTGCGGGCATGCAATTGCTGCACCAACCACCGTGGCAGCATTTGCGCCGTCCCTGTGCGCACGTTCATGGCAGCATTCGAGCATCCCCATGATTTGAAGGGGCCGCGACGCCAACTCAGCAACGAACATGCGTCGCGCGCTGATGGAGCTGCTGCTGGGTAACCCAAGGCCTGCTGCCTTGCGCCGTGGCGGCGGCGGTGGCGGCCCAGGGCCTGGCGGCGGCGGTGGCGGCGGCGGCCCAGGGCCTGGCGGCGGCAGTGGTGGTCGCGGCTCCTGCCATGAGCCTGGCAGCACTTTCACGCATGTCCGGAGCGGAGGGGGCGGGCACGGCCAAGTGGAGCAGGGCTTGCATCTTCCGGGGGTTGGCCGCCGCTGCTGGCGAGAAGGGGTGGAACCGCATTCTCGCCCACGGCATCTAGGGGCCAAAAAACACCCAAATTTTAGCGTTTGGGGGGGCTCTGCCCCCCCAAACCCCCCCGGTAAGGGGTGGTTGGCGAGATTTAGGGCCTTTATTGAGCCACACGCGGCGAGAGTGCAACCCCTAAACGCCCAGGGGCGAGTTTTCAGCCCTGGGTCTCTCGTATTATTTGCTATTGTGTATTGCACCACGCGGCATTAAGTAAATTAAACATTCAACAACCTTTTTTTCAAAGCGTCCCGGAGGGGGGGGCGAAGCCCCCCCAAAACACCCCTGTCCGTGCGTGCGTGCGTGCGTGCGTGCGTGCGTGCGTGCGTGGCTGCGTCGGCAAAAAGTATCATACTGGCACAAACCACGACTGCCACGTATTAGTATTTGCTATTGTGTATTGCATGTAAATTGCATTATACCATTGCAGTATCCCTAATGAACGCCTAAAACATGAGCGATACCCTATCTTTGCGAAATGCCCCCGCCCCTCAAGGGCCGCGACGCCAACTCGGCAACGAACATGCGGCACGCACTCATGGAGATGCTGCTGGGCAATGAGCGCCCTGCGGCGCTGCGGCCTGGTGGTGGTGGTGGCGGCCCGGGGCCTGGCGGCGGTGGCCCCGGCCCAAGTGGTCAAGGCCCAGGGCCTGGCGGCGGAAGCCCAAGGCCTGGCGGCGGCGCCCGCGGCCCCAGTGGCAGCGGCCCAGGGCCTGGTGGCGGCGGTGGCCCGGGGCCTGGCGGCGAGTGTGTGCATGTGCGGAGCGGAGGGGGCGGGCAAGGCCACATGGAGGAGGAGAGCGCGGAGCCGCCCAAAAAGCGGCGCCGGCACGCGGGCTAATATTGCTGGCCGGTGTCTGAGTTGGCGGTCCACGGGCGAGTGAGAGCACGTGATGTAGGCAGCATGAGTAGTGTGGCTGCTTAATCGTGCTGTGGCTTGACCGTCTGGATTAGCGACTGCGCACCCGGCTGGTAGTGCCTGCACAAACCGACCCCGGCTATGTCCGGGAGATGAGGTACTATCGAACACCTTCGGCCTCAGACGGTGGATGTGGTGCGGGATCAGCCCGCTTTTCCCGTGCTTCACGGGGACCACCTCCCTTGTCAGCCCTGGGTCTCTCCGAAGATGCAACCCCTGAAGTGGAGGTGGAGAGCGGCGCTGACGCGAAGGTTGAGACTTGCTTATGTCTAGGTTGTGGTCTTTGCTTGCAAGCATTCATTTATCGTGGCTAGTTAATTGGCTAGATTTATCTGGATTGGAGGCAGGCGCCCTGTGATCGCGGCGGCCAAGCGTGACATGCACTTCGATTGCCGTAGGCTTGGTTCGTGTGCACGGTTCAGGTCAGGGGTGGTTCAGGTTGTCGGCGTCTAGAGATGTTGGTAGGCTGCAGCGGCCGTGTTTCGGGCCCGGGTCACTAGATGTATGGCGGGCGGTGCCTGTACGAACCGACATAGCGCATGTCTGTAACCGACCCCAGCTTTGTCTGGGAAGTGAGGTGTTTCGGAACCTTCGGCCTCGGACTAGTACACGTGGTGTGGGCTCAGCCCACTTGTTCTCGCATGGGAGGACCACCTTTCTTGTCTTCTACATGCCTTCGCATTCGCATTTCAGCGCATGTCCGTAAACACGCCGTGTGTGTGGGGCGGGGGGGGGGGGGAGGGCACAGCGGGGGGTTACACGCCGTGTGGGTCCTCCGGATCCGGGTGTGTTACACCTTAAACTGCACATATACCCATTAACTTATTAACGGCTCCAATTTTGGCCTGTCAGGGGAGACGCCGGGCGGAAAGAATCCGTTTTGGGGTGAAAGCGCTGCGCGTGCCGCAAATCCGACGAGACCCCATGAACCACGGCAAGTGCCGGCTCCGGGAGAGACTCTCCGCCATCAAATCATGGCGCTGTCCCTCAACTCCTATTACCTAGTTCCATAGTTAATGCAGAAGAAAGAGTTGCTCACTTGGTAAAGTCCTCTGCACAGGTGCGCTGGGCACGGCGCTGGCATGTACTTGAATTGAAGAAAAGATACATGTGTCTTGGCATCGATCCAGGTGTTTGGTGTAGCACAGCATGCCGACGTTCAAGGGGCCTTTTGACGCTGTTCTACGCTGCGCCCGCTCAGGTTGATGAGCGATAGTGAATACTCTATTGTTGGCCTTCCAAGCTCAGGTTCGGACGAGGCTGTCAGCGGGCTGAACAGCCCCATCATACTGCTTTTGCAAGCGAGACCGGTGCGTGACGCTAAGGCGATACAGCGGCGGAGCTTCGATTAGGTTGCGAGAAAATGAAGCAGCGCTGGGTTCTGTCGCGGGGTTTCTGGCGGCCCGCTCAGCCCCGTTGACCCGGCCTCATATGCCCTCACTGTGGCGCAGGCGCTGACAGCTGAGCGAGTCCTCCTCACATCAGCAGCAGGTGCTGGTGCAAGCCCTGACAGCGGTCACAGCAGCCCCGGAGCGTTTCGTGAGCCGTTGCACCCGGAGCTATTGCATCCTCAAGCGTCTCTAGGAGGCGCAGGTGCCTCGTCTTGCTCTGACAGGGACGCAAGGCGGGCAGACAAGATCCTGGAGAGCGGGGCGCCTTCGTCGGGTGAGCAGAGCGCATTGGGGAATCCTGCGGATAGGGGCCGCCTTATCTGACGCATGCTTCATCGCAGCAGACTAATCCCAGCCCCTGGCGCCCTGCCCACCTGCATGCGTGCAGGCGGGGCGGCGGAGGGGGCTGCTGCTGCCGACCCGCTCTTCGTCGACCTCGACCGCCATGAGCTTGACGTGAATGGCGCCGCAGCGGGTGCTTACGACATGTCTGACCTGGGCCTTGGCGGGGAGGGCGGCCAGGGCGAAGATGAGGAGGGCGGGGACGAGGGCGAGGCTATGCTGGGGTTGCTCGCGGGACTGGACGCGAGGACACTGGCGGCCATCCCGCCGGCGCTGCTGCACCGGCTGCAGCAGCTGGAGGAGGAGCGCGACGAGCTGGCGGGCCGCCTGCTGGAGTCAGGTGCGGAGGGGCGCCGCCCAGGGGCGACGGGGTAGGGCAATACCGGCTGTACGGCAGCACGGGTCCTGTGGACAAATTTCGGGGACGTGCGAGTCAGGGCGGGGCACGCATGCTGGCATGTGGGCTTGCGATGCCGGCTCGGGGGCCATTGCAACGTGCCAATCGCTACCTGAGCCCTCCGCCATGATGGCATCCTCCAGACGCGGAGCTGTCCTGTCTTCGCGCCAACTATCAGCAGCTCTCTCAAACGCATGCCAGCAACCAGACCTGGCTCAACCAGCTTATGAACCAGCAAATGGAGAACCTGGAACGCCGTCAGCGCCGCCAGCGCGCCCTGGCGGCGGCGGCAGCCGCCCGCGCCGCCGCGGCGGCCGGCGGCAGCCAACCGCAGGTGGTGTCCATTGCGCCCATGTCTGGTCTGCTGGACAGTACGGCTCTGGAGACCGGGGACTTCGACTTCACCGGTGAGGTGGACTCAGTGCTGCTAGACCAGGAGGACCTGGCGGCGATCGCGGCTTCAGCGGCAGCGGCTGGCGTGCTCGGCCCGAGCTCGGGCGCCGGTGCAGCAGCAAGCGGCGAGGGGGCCAGCCTGGGCACGTCGCCGCTCAAGGCGCCGCCGTCGGCGAAGAAGCTGGCGGCGGCGCCGCTGGCGCAGGTCGCAGCGGCGGTGGCGGTAGCGGCTACACGTGGGGGCGCGGATACGGGCGGGGCTGCGCCGATTGACGTTATGGCACTGGCGGCTGAGCAGCCGCGTGGGGGGGCTGCTGCTGGGGCGTCGCCGCCGGCGAAAACGAAGGCATGGGAGGCGCCCAGGCCTTCGTCAGAGGCGGCTGCAAAGCCCGTGGCCGCTGCTGTTATTGAGGAGCGCCCCGCCCCCGCCAGTAAGCCAGCAGAAGCCCAAACGCAGACAGCGAGTAGCAAGCCTAAGGAGCATGGTCGCAAGATTAGGAAGGAGGAAGCGGGCTCGGAGGCCGACGCAGCAGAGACGGCGGTGGTGACATCATTAGCAAGCGCTGAGGTTGAGTCGCCGGCTGCAAAGCCGGAGGCCATCGCATCCCGGTCAGCCAACAACGAGGACGCACAAGGGCGCGTATCAGCAGACGGCAAGGCGGACGCAGCTGCAAAGCGGCCGTCCAAGGTTGTCGCAGTGACGGCAGAGCGCGCAGCGCGTTCGGAAGCAAATTCGGAGGAGACGCCGGTGGCCAAGGCCACAGCCTTTGAGAAGTCTGGCCGAGCTTCATCACAGGGCGGTGCAGAGACGGCAAGGGATGCGGGCTCGGACCGGTCTGTGTCACGAAATGAGGATGCAGCCTCCTCAACGCGTTCCGGCTCCGCAGCTGCGTCTGCCAAGCCAAAAGCAAAAGATGCAGGTGCGCAGGCGGCGACGGCGTCACCGGCGGTCACAAAGGCCGCTGCCTCGAAGTTGGCATCCGGCAGCGGCCGGATTGGCGGCAGCGGCTTGCCACTGGTGTTGGCGTTGCTCGTGGTGGTAGCGTTGGGTGCAGGCGGCGCATACGTTTTCCTGGGTGGCGGACTCCGCACAGCACCAGCGTCTTCGGGCGGCCCCACGATATCAATGACCAGCACGACAAGCGACGTAATAGATGCAGCGGCGCAAACAGGGGGAGCTGACGGCATGGTCCCACCAGCAATGCCAGCAGCACAGCACGCACCAGATGAAGCGGAGCTTTCACCATCGCCTCCACCCGCACCACCACCTCCCGGCACTGGCGCGTCGCTGCTGGCCGAGGACGCCGACGACGACGACACCGCTCCTAACACCGGCGCCGCCGCGCCCGATGCCGCCGCCCCCGAGGAGGACGAGCACATCGGCTTTGTGGACGTGTACGATAGCGAAGACGAGTACGATGACTCGGGTGACGGTGATGATGGAGCGGCGGCGGCAGCTGCCGCCGACGCCGAAGACCTCAACTCAGGCGAGCATGTTCGCTTTGCCACTCTGGTGAACGCCCCTGCCGCGCTCACGCCGGGGCAGTACTGGTGCACGGACACCACCTCGTGCGAGGGTGAGGAGGCTGGTGGTGGCAGCGACGCTGCCGTCCGCACCCGCGCACTGCCACAGCCGTCCCCAGTTTGGGACTTGCTGCGCGCCGGCCTGGCAGCAGCGGCGGAAGAGGAGGCTGCCGGTGGGCCGGGGTCGGCGACCGCACGGCCGCAGCCCTCCTGCGAGTCGCTTCGCGCTTTAGCCTCATCGCTGTCTGCAACCGACACCGAGCTCGCCAGCGCTGGCAAGCAGCCGGCGGCGACCCCTGCCTGCTCTGCGGGCGGTGGTGCAGGCGCAGGCGAATGCAGGCCGCCGCCTTCCAAGACTACCGGCTCGCCGTACCCCATGGATGCCAGGGCGGAGCTTGTGAAGTGGGGCATGGCCGAGCTGGAGAAGCGCTGGCGGCAGCTGCAGCGCACGCTGGAGCGGCTGGCGGGCGAGGGCGAGGCCAAGGACGGCGTTGCGTCGCCGCAGCTGCCCGCAGAACCGGCCGTGCAGGTGGGTTAACTGCTATAGGTACAGCGCCGCCTCCGGGCGCCTTCATAACTCTGTTGCTGCAGCCAGCCTTAATCGAAAGTAACACTGCTCCGGTTTCGCTCAGGCCGTTGCTTCCTGGGCGCTGGGCCACCTGTTACCGGTGGTGGCGCCCATGGTGCGGTCGGTGGTGGACGACGACGAGCTGCCGGAGAGCCTCAAGCGGGCACACAAGGTCAGGCGCTGCAAAGAGCAAAAGTGTGTTTGTGAGAGCGTAAGCGCAGCAAGTGATGAAAGCGCTGAATGCTAGCTGCTTCAATACTTTGTCCTATATATTTGGAGCGCTTTCCGTGCAGGCGGCATCCGATGTGGCGCGTGTATGCAGCGAGAGCGGGCCCCAGCTCAGTATTGCTGCGCTTGGCCGTCTTGAGGTAGGGTGCGCGAGCCACCTGCCTGGCTGTATAGGCCGTCGTTGGTCATGTAATTGAAGTGCCTACACTTCAGCGCCGCTCATGCGCACTCAACTGCTTAGTTGGCTTCCATACTGGCCCTGTTCCCGCCTACGGCGTACAATACCCACACCCGGCTGCACCGCGCAGGCCCAGCTGAATGACATGACCAACATTGCGCTGGTGCACGTGGACGGTGGCGGCGCGGCGGCGGTGGAGGCGCGGCTCGGAGACGCGGCTCACTGCCTGGCCTGGATTGCGCCACGCGCCGCAGCGGAGGCGTGCAGGCTGCGATGCAGCCCCAGGCAAGTGCGGGACGTCGCTGCAGCTGCAGGACCAGTGACGGCCACTACCGTAGTGTTGCATTCAGTTTAGTTGCTGTTGGCGTTGACCTATCTATAGAAAGGCACTTATACGTGTTTGAGTACCTATGAACGTATCATATCCGTCGCCACTCGCTGATGGACGCTGCGCAGGGGCCGTCTGGTGGGTGCGCTGGGTCGGCTGGGCATTCCGCGCGCCCTGCTGGACGGCGCGCTCACGCTGGGCCGCAGCGGCCTGGACGAACGTGACGGCGTGTGGAGGCATGAGCAGCCGCCGGGCGAGGACGCAGGCATCGAGGATGTGGAGGCATGGCTGCGCTCCACGCAGCACCTGGCGGACTGGGTGGCGGCGGCGCTCGCTGCCAAGGAGGGCGACGGTAGCAGCAGCGAGACTGGCTGCGGCGCGTGGCAGACGCTGGTGGCGGCGATCGGCGCGACATTGCGTGGAAGCACCGCTGTGAGTGACGCCGTCGCGCAGGCAGCGGAGGTGGGTGACTGGCGGCGGCTGCAGCTTGAACTTGCGGCGGAGGCGGAGGCGGCGCAGCGTGTGCCCAGTCACGTGTTGGAGGCCGTGGCGGAGGCAGCGCGGCGTGCGTTCGCGCAGGAAGGCCTGTCGGATTGCAGTGGGTGCGAGGAGGCAGGAGACGGCGAGGGAAAGGACGCAGCAGAGGAGGCGGGCGCGCCAGGGCCCGCGTGCAGGGCGGGCCTGAGGTCATTGGGTGCGGAGGTGCGCGCGGTACAAGCCACTGCTGCTGGTGCTGGCGCCGTGCAGCAGGGGCTGGCGGCGGCTGTGCGGCGCATCCGGGCCGACGTGATGGACCTTATGGCGGCGGTAGCCGTGGTGCGGGCGCGCTGCCTGGTGGCGGCAGAGGGCGTGCTGGAGTATCGCAAGGCTGGGCTCGCGGCAAACTGATGTGGTGCGCCAGACTGTGACTTGTGGTGGGCGTGACGTGCGTCTGATTCATGCGTGGGCGAGTATGCAGAAGTATTGCGTACACTGAGTTGAAGCTGCTGAGGATGGACTTTCATGATGGAGGAAGTACGAAACGCGCTCACGACGGGTTGCCATGGGTCATACTGCCCTGGTTGGCAGTGCCCTACTGTACACGGGTGCGATCAGCGCCCCCACGATGGGCTATCCGTGGCTCTCGCCAACTAACGCGGCGTCCCCATATGTGAACAAAGTGTCGAGCTTGCACCTGGGACAGGCGACCACTGAGGACGGTGTATTGGGGCTAGCGCTGACAGGATCAGCTTATCTAGCTCCTTACATCACGAACCTAGGCCGGATGGCTGGGTGAGCACACACTTTCTGTCCTTCATACCCCTGCTGCTGCAAAACCCATCACCCGCCACTGCCATCATTCCAGCTGCGCCGCCTGGGCGGCCTCCTCAGCGCAGCTGGCCATGGCGAGCCGTCGTCCACGCATGCGGTGACGAGGCGGATCATCGACACTCGACAGGTCGCGATTCGCTCTGCAACTGCGGCTGCAGCAAGTAAAAGAAATCAAGTTCGTCAGGCGGCGTGGATGTCACCCCAGCCCCAAGCCATCAAAGCTCTTTTTACAACGTTGAACCGGGGCTTGCAAATGCGGGGTAAGTGGGTAACCCATACCGTTGCAAGAAGGTCCCAAGAGAGGAGGCCAGCGCAGGCCAGAGCTAGCGGACAGCGGCGGTTGGCGCCGAGGCAAGGGAGTGGGGGAACTCACGGGGAACTCTGGCGGGGCAACACTGAGCACCATGCCGTAACTGGCAGTGACTTGCGTTTAAGTTAAGGATTGGTGGCCCTGCTTTAGTGCGAACCGGTGGGGGGGGGCGACGCGAAGAAATCGCGCGGACGACAGAGAAACCGACACTCCCCTCGCAATTGCGCGTGCACCATTCCGACTGCATCGGCCCGCTCTGTCTTTCAGCATGTTGCACCTCCTCTGTGATATTAAGTATTACTAGCACCCTTAAGGAAGCCTGGAGCCCCCACCGGGCGAATCCGACTGTCACCGACAAGCGGCCCGACAAAGCATTTACGCTGCACGGTTTCCAGACTTGAACCCGGGACAGTTTTTACTGCACAATTAATACTTGGAGATGCCACTACTGTCAGCAGAGCGCGAGGGCTGACGGGCTAGGATTTCGGAACAGCGCACAACACCCGGCCGACAAGCTTGAGGCCCGCCAGGATGCTGCTCAGTCCAGTATCAGCCTCGTCTTCGTGCTCGGGCATAGCGCCTGCAAACTTGCCGCCCTTGCTGAGTGTGTTAAAGGTTCTCCCGGCAGACTGTGTCAGGGCAAATCTGGTGTCGTCATGGGGGAGGTAAGGTATCGCACTTCAACCAGTATGTTGCGATTCTTGAGTCAACGCGGGGCACTCGGGAAAACTTCCACTCGCCCTCGCTATACTTCCGCGCTCTGGAGACGTATCAGCAGAAGTTCTAGCTCTCTATGGATGTGAAAGGGTACCTGGGGCCCTTCAGTGTTAGGGTGAGGAGCAACAATTCGTCATCAAAGCACCATGGCTTTCCTAGGCCGCACCGGCACAGTGCGGGCGGTTGAAGTGCTATCGCGGATTAAAAAAACAAAGAAGCGCACGCGAGTGGGGCAGTACACGGGGGAAGGAGGAGCGGCCGGTCGAAACCCCAGCACTAGCACAAGCGGATTCCGCCAAAGAGTTGACAACACCGGCTGGAAACCTCGCTGACCCCATAACCCGCGTCAACACTCTCACCTCCTCCTCCCACATGGTGTGCGTCTCCTGCAGGCTCAACGACGCGGACAGCAGCGGCGCGCACGCGCCCATAGAGCCCTACCAGTGGCTGCCCGGCGCCTGGACGCCGTCGCTGTTCGGGCTGAGCCGGGAGTGGCGCACGTACGCGCGCTGCGTGCTCACGCACACGCTCACCGTGGACCTGGCCATCGCGGTCTCGCTGCAGCGGCCCGAGATGCGCAGTAGCGCCAGCGGCGGCCCGTCACAGCCCGACGCCAGCTCGCTGGAGTACTTCCTGTCAGGCTTCCCCTCGCTGCAGCATCTCACCATCCTGGCCGGCAACGGCGGCGCGCCGGTAGATGAGAACGCGCGCCCGCCCGGCGAGGCCAACCTTAACACGGCCTCGCTGGCAATGGCGGAGCCCTTCGGCGTGGCCCTGGCGGCGCAGCAGCTGCTGGGCCTGGACCGCCCACGGCAGCCCACGCCGATGCCGGAGCTGCTGGCGGGTGGTGCGAAATGGCCGGGGGGCGCCAATGGGAAGGGCTCGCCGTCGATGACGTCAGGCTACCCGCGCCTGATGTCGCTGGAGCTGCGCATGCACCCAGCGGTGTGGCGGGTGCTGTCAGGCAGCGAGCCCGACCAGTTCCTGCATCGCGTCACCGCGGCGCACCCAACCGTGGAGTCGTTGACGCTGCATGTGGCGGCGCCCGTGCCGCCGCCGGCATCGCCCATGGCGGCCGCAGCGGCAGCGGCGGCGGCGGGGCCGCTGCCGCCCTGTGCGCGCGTTAGTGTGGCGGCGCTATCGGCGCTGCCGGCGCTGACTAGCCTGCGGCTGGCGGGGCCAATCCTGGTGGAGGGCCTGGCGGAGCTGACCCAGCTGCAGGTGGGCTCCGCGTAGGGCGGGTTGGTGCATGTCTGGAAACGGTGCCAGCATGCCCAACGGCTGGGTTGCAATGTGCAACTTGTGAGGACACAGGCGCCACTGTCGCAAACGGTAGTCGCTAGCGTCGCCCAGACTTTCAGGTTCTGGCGCCCGGCTGCATGCTCGCCCGCGCCTTGAGCACCATCCCGCCCGCCCTTCCTGTTGCCTGTTTGCAGTCGCTGAGCCTGGAGGGCGTGAGTCCTGGCAGCGTGCAGGGCAGCCTGGGCGTGCTGACCGGCCTGACCAGCCTGCGCTTCGCGGAGACGCACCACCGGCCCATGGCGCAGGACGCCAGTGCCATCCCGCCCACCCGCAACAAGGGCGTCACGGCCGCTGCCATGCTGCACATGCAGATGCATGTGCCGCGCGCGCTGCCCAACCAGGCGCCCACACTGCGCGCGCTGCATATGCCCGACATAACCGTGGGGCCCAAGGAGTGGCCGTCGCTGCTGCGGCTGTGCCCGGTGCTGCAGGAGCTGGAGGTGGCGTCTGCACTGCCGCCGCGCAAGGAGCTCACGCCGCCGGCGCTGCCGGAGGGGCACCGGCCGCCGCGGCCATCTGCGGCGGCGGCGCAGGCTGCTGCCGCGGCGGCCATGGCCTCTGGCGCATCGGGCAGCGTGCCGGACTGGTTCGTGCGCGCCATGGCAGGAGACGAAGCGGTCATGAGCCACGGCACGAATAGCGGCTCGTCCTCTCGCAACATGCGAAACGGCACGGGCGACGGCTCGACGGACAGCGGCCCGAAGAACGGGACGGACGAAGCGCGTGGGCCGCACGGCGGCGCGGCGTCCGGCGCCGCCGGCGGCTGCCCCTTCGCGGCCGCCTTCGGTGGGGGTGCCAGTGGCGGCGGGGCGGTGGCGGCCAAAGCCGCCGGGACGCCGGGCAAGAGCGCGGTGGCGGGTCTGCTGACGCTGCGCGGCGTGAAGCGGTTGGTGATGTGGCACTACATGGGGCCGCACGACCTGATGCTGCTGCTGCAGCACATGCCAGATGTGCAGGAGCTGCACGTGAGTGACCGGCGGAAGGACTTGACACGGAGGCAGGCGTGCGGGGGTGTGGAGCTACAGCTCCAGGGCACACTTCATATTCGCGGTATATGCCGCGACATGCATGTTATTGGACAGTCGGATGCAGTATCATTCCTTGGGCTGTCAGGGGTTTTCCTGGGCGTGCGCGTGCCTTGCTTCAACCGACCTTGCACCCTTACCGTGCCTCGCTCCGCTGTCCCCCCCCCCTGTACCACGGAGTCCACGACTACTGAACCCAACAATCCCCCACACTTCACAACCATTTGATAAACACCATCCTATGGATGGCTACCCCCACACACACACGCGCGCGCACAGGCGCCCCTGATGATGGAGGACCCGCCGCACGTGCCCGCCGCCATGCTGCGCCCCGCCGCGGTGGCCATGCTGCGCCCGCTCATCGACACCATGCGCAACATGCGCTCCGTGCGCCTGGACGTGAGCTGCGACCCCGCCGCTGTCACCGGCCAGCTGGCGGGCGTGTTCCTCACCGAGTCGGGGCTGGCAGAGATCCGCGGCATCCACCGCCTCGCGCTCAATGTGTGGGTGGCGGCCGAGGTGCAGCTGGGTGCGCTGGCGGTGCTGTCGCAGCTGCGCAGCCTGGACCTGACGCTGGGCAAGCAGGAGCAGGAGAGCGAGCTGAGCGTGCTGACGCGGCTGGCGCGGCTGTCGTACCTATCGCTGCGCATCACGCCCGGCATCTGGAACGAGATCCAGGGCCGCACCGGCCGCGTCAGCGCCGGCGCCGCGCTGCGCCTCGCCATGTCCTTCGCCGCGGGCCAGGTGCCGCATGTTGCTGCCGGTGGCAGCTGTGGGCGGCTGCGGTGTTGGTGGGGTGTGGGCAGGGTTGCGAGGTCATGTAAAGCATGGCAAGATGGCAGGCGATGGGCATGCGCTGCGCATTGAGGGCTATGCAGCGTGCGCTCACCGCCACCAGCCCGGCCCTACAACACTTCCACGTCATGCTTGCTTACCCTTCGTGCAACGCCCTGTCCCTCCTCTCGATGCTCCTCCTGTCGCCCCTGCGGCTCAGGCGCTGCTGCTGGTGGCAGACGTGCACCGTGAGATTTGTGAGGACGAGGCCATCAGCCTGGTGAAGAGCGTGGAGATGACGGCGGGAGAGCCGGGCGCGGCCTGGGCGGTGTCGGCCTGGGTGGAGGAGACGGCGGAATGCATCGGCATCGGGTTTGGGCCCGGCGGCGGCGGCTCCGCGACCATGGGCGGCGGAGGCGGGGGCGGTGGGGGCGGCGGCGACGGCGTGGTGCTGCGTGTGGTATGGACGCCGGAGCTGGTGCGGCGGCTGCTGGGGGTGGTGGCCACGGTGGAGGGCGGGCAGTACGGCGGCCTGGGGGTGTCGTTCATGAGCCTGGAGGAGGAGCGCCTGGGCCGCGTTCTGGGCAGCTGAGCGCCGCACTGAAGCGGCGGGCCTGGCGGCGGCTGCGCCAGATACTGACTGGAAGGGAAGCAGCGGGGTGGAGTTTCGCTGGGGCGCCGCGGGGGAGCTGCAGCAGCTGGGGCAGGGGCTTTTGTGGAATGGCCCACGCTGCTTATGACACAGGCATCGAGGGGATGAGAGCGGTTGCGTCCGATGCAAGCGGGCTGGATGCTTGAATGCATCATCGCTGCGGCCCAGTCCTGTCCGCCTGCGCACTGACCATCCGGACATACAACAACAAGTGTGGAAAGACCATGTACTTACGTCGGCCGGTAAATGGCGGGCAGAAAGGCCGTAGGCTGTCCATGGTACGTGGAAGGTGTGAAGTACCGTATGCACGTTGGGGTAGGAGAGGCAATGGTTTGCCGAGCAGAACACGTCAATCAATCTGTCCATGGTACGCGGTTGTGAAACTGTGCACCGCTGGCGCTGTCTGTCCGGGCAGCGCGTTAGCGCCAGCGAAACATTGCTGACGAGGATTGGGATTGGCGATCGAAACTGCTTGCACAAGGAGCCCGCGGCAGATGCACTGGTTGACTGGCATGCATACGCCCTGTGGGCCAGGGGGCTCGCCGGCGAAAACTTAATAAGCCACCGCACAAACAGAGATGATTTTACAGATGCACTCGGCACTGGTGGCCGTGCGTGGGCATGAGTGTTTTGTTGCTGCCCGGCCACTGCTGCCTTCCATGCAAAATGCCATGCAATGCTTCGCACTCCACACGGCACGCGGCAGGTGAAATGCGTCTCGCATTTTAGGCATGCCCGTGATGCGTCGCAGCAGAGAAGCACCGGTGGATAGCGATGGCTATCGGTTTGGTAGGCAAGAAATGCTACGACACCGGAGTTGGGAATCAAAAGGTGGTCGAGCAGCCATGCAGTTGGCACACAACAAGCACTATCGCACAAACTCGTTTGTGGCGTGTAAGGGCGGAGATGGAGAGCTTGCCTGCTGCGTGTGCGAGTCAAGTGTGGCCACCCCTAATAAAGAGACGCATGGAGCGCGCTACTGATGGACTCTGGATGTGGGGCTACATACTTATTTGAGCGGGGGTGGCGTCTTGCGCGGCTCCCATTGCCTGCGCACGCGGCCTGAGCTGGCAGCTGCCGCCGCTTGATTATAGCGTGCCCGAGGACGACTCTGGAGGTAGGGCTCCAGGAGGACAAGCGGCAACTGCGTGCGACGCGGGCGCTGTTGGTCTGGGGAAAGGAAGGCAGCTAGCACATGGCGCTTGACGACGGCTGTGCGCTTTAAACATGGGGTCTGTGGGGCCTTGGAGCCGATCTCGTCTGCGCGGTTTACAGTGATACAGATTCCTGATGAGTAATGACCGGTCCGCCGCCGGGCGTGTAACTGAGCTTCCCAAAGCCGCGAATCCGCCATTCCTTACAGTGCTGCTGCTACCAGAAGACGCAACGTCCAGACGCCCGTCAAAGGAATGCAGCTCAAGTACCGGTATGCGCGCAGTGTATTGTGACCCAAGGGCGGCTTGCCGGTTAACGCTGGGCGAGGGGCTCAGGGTTTAACCTAGTTGCCCTTCAGAAGCCACACGGACAGCCGGTTGACGCCCGGGAACTCGTTGGCGAGCCCCAGCACCGGACCCGTGCAAGACCAGCCTGGGGCGTCGGAGTTAGGCTGCGCAGCAGAGCAGTCTAGTGAAGCAGGGGCGGTCCTCAACAGGTTGCTCAGGCAGCTGCCGGTTGGGGAGAAGACCTGTGTGGCGGGGGAAAGCAATGAGCCGGGCACGCGTGCCTTACCACCGAGCCACGAGGCGCACATGCAGCCATTGCGCTCAGACGCGCTCCAGGTTTCCCACCCGGCGGTAAGCGGTATCCTGTCTCGCACTACACACACACCGCTAGCTCAAGCCTCTGTTTACAAGGGCTATACGCACCGTGGCCGCGCCGTAGCCCAGGGTAGCGGGGAGGTTGAGCACCTGCAGCACAGACGTGCCCATGGCGCCCTTGCTCCAAACCATCACGCTGGCTCCAGGCAGGTCGGTGGGGAAGTACGCAGTGCCGTTGGCCCGGAGCACCCCTGCACAACGCCACGAACGCAGAGCGCCGCATGAAATGAAGAGCCTCAGGCCGATGTGGGATTGTGGGGTATGTGCGTATAGTGGGACCGTGAGACCGCATTGGCGTAAGGCCAATACGGTATGGCGGTCTTACACTCTACCCACGCACCCGGCAAGGAGACGTTACGGGCAGCGCCATACGCAGAGAAGTCAAGGTCGCCACGGAAGTCCATAGGAAAGCCCGCATTCTGCAGGCGGGAATGCAGACAGCGGGCCACAGGCGGCAAGAGCAGGTAAAACCAAAGTTTGGCGGCCCGGAGCTCTCTCATAACCCCCTTCAAGAAACAAGAGCACATGCGTAACTGTTTAGTTAAGCTTGCATAGTATTGGAGTTCTGGGGGCGTTACGGACATGCTCTGGGCATGGTGTGAAATGTCGGCTGTCCTACCCGGCTACCCCCCTGTCATGCGCAAACGGATTTTACCCAACTTGACACCAGTCCCTCCATTGCGACCTGAGTTGTCACACCTCATGATTAGCACAGATGCAGCCTTGGCTGCCGGTGTCATCACACACACGCCATGCACAACCCCTGTCAACATCACAACGACCGTGCCGGCGGAAAGCCAAGACAGCCTTCTGACCTGACACCCCGCCCCGTACCCACCACCAGCACGTCCTGGAACGCCTTGCTCGAGGTGTAGGCCTGACGACCGAAGGAGAATATTGTTTGACGTTTGATTGATTGAATGTAAAACAGTGCATGTGGCATACGAGCAGTTGTACGATCAGTGCGCGTGGCTGCCGGCACGCTTTGATTAACAGAGCCGCCAGGCGGGTGCCTGATGCATGGGTGCCTGATCACATGCACGCGAAACGGAACTTGACACGGTGTTGAGGAGTGTACACTGCGGCTCAAGGGCCTTTGGCGCACCCCACCTTGAGCACGTAGAAGTGGACAGTGCCCAGCAGGTTGAGGCCCTGCTCGTCGGCACCTGCCGGGGCCTTGACCTGTCCAGGTAGGAAAGGGATGGGCGCCAGGGGTCGAGGCGATACGTCAAACGGTCCGTTTACGGACATGCGCTAAATTGCGAATGCGAAATGGTGTGGCCGCAGGTCCCCTAGTCCCCTACGAAGCCCCCGACTGCACACGGACATGGCAATGCGGCAATACCGCAACGCGGCATCATAACGACGCAGAATTTGTGCATACATAGCTAGTAAGCCGGTTCGTTGGCAGCAGTGCGCTAAGCAGGGGCGGGTCCATAGAATGGCGTAGCCTTGGGCGTAGCTGGGCGTTGCGCACCTGGACCATGATATAGGATGCGCGGACGTCGCCACCTTGGTCTCCACCGTTCAAAGTCCAAGATGCATAGCGCAGGTTGACAACAAAGAGGAAGCCGTGGCCAGGGATTGGCTGCTGGAGTGGCGTGACGGCGGTCTCGGGTTTGAAGGTGTCAAGGGGCAGGAATGGCTCCAGCGTGGAGAAAGGAACCGGGGTGGCGGCAATAAGCTCTTTTCCCGGGCCGTTCATGATGCTGGCAAGCAGGGTCTGCAGGAATGGGAGGGCGAGGCGGCGCCTTAAGTGCAACACAAACAGCGCACAGAGCCACAGACACGTGTGCGTGCAAGCGCCAGCCACCACCTGCACACTGACGCCATGTAGGCGAGCGCTGTAGATTGCCATTCACGTGGGCAAATGCTTGCTGGTACCATACTGCAGCGAGAGGAAAATGAAAATGAAGCTGTCAGCGCACGCAGCTTGCCTTTGAAGATGTCGCCAGGGCACCGGCTGGGGCCCAGGACGTAGTGAATGCGCCCGTGCACTGCGGTGTGTGAGGACGCAGGTGTGAGGGGACGTGCGAGGCCGGCAGTTAGCACTTCCAAGGTAGGGGGGGCCCTGTCCGATCACTCCAGCGCCAACTCTTCAAGTTCTATGCATCCACAAGAATCGTCTCACTTGTGCCGGAACGGCCTGCGCGGCTGTGGACCTGCACGAGTCAAGCCCCGGCATGAAGCGGCGGACATTAGTTGAATGTGCAGCCTTCCGGCCACCGTTATTGAGGTCATACCATAGCTCCAGTACATTATCACCATTACCTGCTCAATGCGATGCACGCCAGCGCGGTGAGTGCCAGCGAGTGCCAAGAACCGGCGCGAGAGGGACGCATGATGTTCGGGCACTCAAGCCGTGGGCCAACTTTCTGTGCACCTGTATGTATAGAGATCGAAAGACTGGAATATCAACGAGCGTATGTAAGGTCTTATTGGAATTGTATGCAAAGTTTGGCGAGCTATTCAGTGCCCTGCACAATCCTCTTCGCCGCAAATCCTGGTCCCCACCTCGCGCGCCTGGTGGGACCTTAAACTTGTTGACTTGAGCTGCCTCTGGATCGCATGAAGGCGTGACCTATCAGAAGCGCCACAACCGACGGTTGGAAGGCTGCGCGGCAAGTCGAAGCCGCGCCGCGCGGACCTCGCCTCTACTTGCGCCGTGTGCCAAAGCCCTGCCCGGCCCCTGTGCGGCATCTAGCGGCATCAGTAGGCTGGTGGACCAAAACTATCCGCCTTCCTGCGATGCACGCCCTGCCCCCATAGCCCTTCTGCTTCCACGTGTTTGGCATAAAATCATAATGTGTGGTGGTTTGTTAGTCCACAGTGATCCATCCGCCCTTCTCTCAATTCAAGGGTGGCCTGGTGGATTGGTTTCCCACCCCCTTGGTTTAAGGCCCAGGCACACATACGATTGTATCCTAGCCCAAAACATCAGCTATCACACGTGAATCAGCGATCACACGTGAATGAGCTATCCATAGGCTAGCGTAAAGTTCAACTGCAAACCCGCATGCCCAAGCATGCACCGTCGCACATACTAGCGTCAAACTCACGCGTCGCACTCCCGTCGTGACCTTGCTTGTGCACCTGCTGGCGCCTGTGGACGGGCCTCACGCACGCTGGATGCTACCATGGCCCACCACGGTACCATAACATACGCCTGGGATCAGGCTGAGAGACATCTGGTCCCAGCTGCTCTCCATCCTGACGAACATCGGCACGGCACGCACCCAATATACTATGCCGAGGGCTCGCCCCATTGCTCCTCATCTCCCCGCCGCTCCTGCCACGCGACACGGTATATGCACCATCGCACGGTATGGCCTGTCACCCCATCGACGTTACAGCACCATTGGGGCTTGGGGCACAATGGTGCCCCAAGCCCCAACATGATACGGTAGCGCAACCTTGCATTTACACTGTTCACACCAGGCTGAACGTTCGTGTTGCGTCCGAGCTTGCAAACTTCAATCCCTTGTGTCTGAAACCAACACATGCATTCATACATTATGGATTGTGTGCATGCGCTTGCTTGCAAATCTACACCCATCCCCAAACCTACTGCATACCAGCTTTAAAGTACAGTTTGAGCAACAACACACGTATGCATTCGACATGCATTGGATGTGTAACAATACTATTTGCAATGCGTCCGTAGATGCTGTAGATGCCAACGGGGCGCCTTCAACTGTCGCAACCGCCAACAACACCGTGATTCTCAACCTACATGCTTGGCTATGCACTAGGGTCACACGTGCCACAGGTCAGCCCTGCTGCCATGACGCGCCAGCACCGCGGGAGCCCATGCTGGGGCTCATCGCCGCCGCCTCCCACGGCCCCAGCTCCCCCGCAGCAACATGCTCCAAAGTATCGTCTGTGGGTACGCCCCGACTGGGTGGCCAGCCATCACCCGTAGTGCGCTGGCTGGTGCCCGCCGCGCCCGCCGCTACCACCGGTGCGACCTTCGTTCTGCTGGCGGCCGCTCCGGCCCCTCCAGCGTGGCCGGCGGGTGCAGCTGAGAGGTAGCCGGTACCGGAGTCAAGGCGCGCGGCGGTGGAGGGCGGCGTGCACGCGCGGCGGTGACCGCCCGCCGCCAGCGGCTGTGGCGACAGGCGCGTCTGGTGGTAGCGCGTGGGCGGCCGAACCTGCGGCTGTGCCTGCTGCGGCGCCGGTGAGCCTGCTGCATGCCGGTGCGGCTGTCCATGCGGGGGCTGTTGCTGCTGGTGCGGGTGCAGCTGCTGCCGGGAGCCCGGTCGCGGGTTCTCATGCATGTGCATGTGCAGGGGCGGCGGCCGGTTGGGCCCAGCATGAGGCGCGTGGCCCGGCCCCAGCGTGGCCTCGCCGTCAAGCGCACCGCTGCGTCCTTCACCCTGCAAAGCCGCCTGCTGCTGTGCAAGGTACTGCCCCATGTCCAGGTCCAAGGGCACTGCATGCACCGCCGCCGCCACACCAGCTGCCCCAGCTTGTGCCCGGCCGCCCCGCGGCCCTTTGGGCGTCGGCGTCGGCGTCTGCATCTGCTGCTGGACGCGGCCGCCACTGGCATGCACCAATGTTGCGTTAACAACGTAGCGGTCGCCGCCGCCACCGTCGCCGCCGCCGCCGCCTGCGGAGCAACCGCGGGAGACCGAGTGCTCACCCGGCATCGCCACGCCCGCCGGCACCACCACCGCTCCGTCTGGTGCTGTCTCCACCTCCTGACCGTAGCACGTGACCACGATGCGGTGCCGCGAGTCGCCGCCGCCGCCCAGCAGCGCGTCGGGCGTCAGCGCGACACGCGCCGCGCTGCCCGGCCGATCGTCACCGGCAGTCGCATCGGGGCTCACGGTGCCGCCATCGCCGTCGCCCAGCATGCTGGTAGCAGAGCCGCGGCCGGACCAGCGTTGCGCGCCACTATGTGCGCTACGCGCACTAGGCCTCCTGCCGGGGCCGCCGGGGCCGCCATTCGTGCCGCTGGCGCTGACGGTCATGTAAGCGCCGCGCGGCAGATGGGAGCCCCCGGAACTGGCGGGGCGCAGCGGCAGCGCCGGGACCGGGCTCGGAGGCATACTGTAGGCTGCGGGCGTGGTGGGCGTGGCCGACGTCGGCGGCGCAGCGCCACGAGGCGGCAGCGGCGGCGCGGCGCTCAGCGCTCCGTGAGGCGAGGTGGGGCGGTGGTGAGTGAGACCGTCGTGGTGCGGTTGTGGTACATGGTGCGGCTGGTGTTGGTGTTGGTGATGCGCTGGCAGCGGGACCAGCGACAGAGGTGACGCCGGCGTCTGCATTGCGCGGGAAGGCGGCCGCGAGGACGTCCCACCGATAGCGCCACTGGAGCCGCGCCGCTCAGGCGAGGCAGCCGCGCGGCGAACAGACTCCTGTGCCATTCCTGCTGCGCCGCCGCCGGCTGCGGCAGCTGCACCCGTGGCACCCGGCGCCGGCGCCACCGCCGGCGCTGCGCCTGGGAGTGGGCTGGACATGGATGTCCGATGCGCCGGCGGCGCCGGCAGGCCGGCACCTCCTGGCGCCGCCCCTGCGGGCGGCCGCACTCCGGCAGGCGCCACAGGCTCCGGGTAAGTGCCAACGGCCGGTTTCCGGCTGACCAGCAGGCTGGCAGCACTGCCTCCGCTGCCACGGCCGCCTACACCCACGCCACGATTCACAGCAGCGGAACGGTTTGCTGCCTCCGCATCGGCCAGGATTGCCTCCATATCCAGCAGTCCAGGCTGCTCGCCCTCACTGCCCGCAGCCTCGGCCGCCGTCGCCATGGGCACAGTCCCAAATGCTAGCGGCGCGGCTGCTGGCGCGACGGACGGGCTGCTGCCTACAGCGGCGGCTGCAGGCGCCGTGGCGGCGCGCGACCCCGCCCGTGGCGGGCGCAGCCTTGACCGCATCGTTGCATCATAGTCAGCAGCAGGTACGGTGCCCGTGACCACGGTTGGCGCGGGCCCCACGCTTACTATGTCACCGACAAGCGCCGCCGCCGCCGCTCCTGAAAGGCTCGCGCCGGTGGCGGGGCTGCGAGCCACTGGCAGGAACGGACCGTGGCTGAAGCCGCCGCCGCCGCCGCCAGTGCCGCTAGCAAGGTTGCGGCTGCTACCGTTGCCGCCAGTGGCAGCACTATCGCCGGAGCTGGTGGGTGTCGGGGAGCGCAGCATGTTCAGGCGGCTGCGGCTGCCGCCCTGCGGGGCCGCAGCAAGTGGAGCAGTCGTGCCCGGCAAGCCGGCCCCGGTAGGGCCTGCAGCGCCTGCACCGGTGCCGTCTGTGAGCCCAGCCACCCCCACGGGTACGGACGTGGCGGTCGGCGCCGCAGTCAGCTGCCCCGGGCTGCCCGTGCCGCTGCCGCGCCCGCCACTGGCCGCACCGCCGCCGCTATATCCCTCGCCCACACCCGCAGTGGCGCCGGTGCCCCCGACGCTGCTGCCTGCCGCGGCAGCGCCTGCCGCTGCTGCTGACCCTAGCTTATTCAGGCTTTCCTCGCGCGGTGGGCAATGAACGAGCTCGCTGACGCCGCTCTTGCTCTGCGCCACCCAGGCCCGCGTGATCGGCCCAGGCACGGGCCCTGCGCCCGGTCGTGGAGGTTGCTGTGGCAGACCCGCGCTTGGTTGCAGCGCCGATCCAGCCAACGCGCCCGGCTCCGGGGTAACCGCGTTTCTGCCGCCGGTGGCTGACAAGTCAGGTGCTGCTGTCGTTGCAGGATGCGCATCCCGTATGAAGCCAAGGCTCGTGGCGGCGCGCAGCGGCTGCTGCTGTGCCTGCGACTGCGGCGATGGGTGTTGGTGCGGCAGGGCCGGCAGCGAACCGCTGGCCGACGCTAATGCTGCCTGTGCTCCTCCCGACAACGGCTGCGGCTCCTGAGCAGCACCTCCGGCAAGAACCCCCATGCCAGTCCCGGTGTTTATGCTGGGGTCGCTGAAGGGTCCCGGCCAGCTGGCCCTCGGGTCCGCCAGTACACCGGCGCCCTCTGCGCCTAGCAAGCCCGCCAGGGCCTGCTGCAATCCGGGAACGCAGACAGCGCCGCCCACGCCCCCAGAAGCAGTGTTGCTCGCAGTGCCGGCCCGTGACAGCGCCGCAGTGGGCGACAATCCGGAGCCCCAGCCGAAGGGTGCCCCGGCGGCGGTGCCGGGGCCGAAGGCGGGTGTCTGGCGCCAGGCCCGGCTGGGCGGCAGCGACATCGGGCCGCCGGGGATAGACGACGGCGACATGGCGGCTTGGCGGGAGCCGCCTGCCACATCAAAGCTGCGCCGGACTCCTGAAGCCGCACCCATGCCCGGTGAAGCCGCCCCTGCCGCGACGCGTGGTAGGCCGGAGGCTGACGCACCGACGCCCCCATGCCCGGGGCTGGGGCTCGGGCTCCGCACGCCCCACGCGTGTGGGTGCTGCACCGTGCTGTTGCTGCCCCCACCGCCACCGCCTCCCGCCGAGGCGCTCCACACAGCCGTCCCCGTCCCTGTCCCAGCGCCAGTGCCGCCACTGGCTCGCATGGCGCCGGTCGCGCTGGGGCTGGGGCTGCGAGGGCCGACGCTGGGGGCGCCGCCGGTGCCTGCTGCGGCCGCCAGCGCCGAAGCGCCAGCCGCCTGCGCGATGCGCGAGCCGGGGCGCGAGGGGTAGAGTGCCTGCTTGAAGTCGGACCGGTCGGGCGCCACGGGTACAAAGGCCGCGTTAAGCCGGGCCTGGTCGTCAAACTTTTGCTCCTGTATTGAGTGTGGGCATCGGAAAGCGTCAGGTCAGCAGGGCATCGTGCATGTTGTGGGGTAGGGTATGGTCATATAAATAGAACCTGAACGGTGGTCAGCGTAATGTAGCGTACTGTGCGGCCGCGCTGTATTCCGAGCACACGCACGCCCCCACCCCACACCTGCTTCTTGGTGTTGTCCTCCAGCTGTTTGAAGTATTTGAGCACTGCCGCGCTCACACGCCGCGTCGTCTGCGAGGTGCCAAGTCGGAACAGGTGCCGTGATTGGACGGCGGCAACCGCAGCATGGGGGCCTTAGACAACTCACCCACATGCCACACCTAGCTAGGTTGCTCTTACCCAGGTCGCGTGCACATCAGCCGCACATTGCGACAATTATGCCCACGCACCCGCATCGTGCAGCTGTCAACCGAGTTGAGGGACGCGCTGCGCATGAGCGGCGGTGCGGCAAAGCCATGGTGCGGCTGCACATGGCCATCCTTGTGTTGCTCCTGTGGGCACGGTGCAGACAGTGCGCAGCGAGACGCTTAGATGCGACAGCAAGCTCTGTTTTGAGCTTAGATGTTATGAAAAACATCGCCGCCAAACGCAGCAACAGCGATGAGATAACACGTGTGCGAGCCGCTGATGGGGCTACACGATGTGCGCCCTGTCACATATCTGTGCGAGCCCTTCACATAATTTGATACACGCCATCCTATGGATGGCTAAACCCCCCCAGCATCGCCTCTTTCAAAGCACCCTCCCGCTCTTCCAACGCCCCACTCACCACGGTCGCCTCGGTCAAGAACGTCACGCCGCCGCCGCCGCCGCCCGCTCGCGCGCTCTTGGCCGCTCGGTCCGACGACAGCGTCGGCCAGGCAGAGCGCGCGCTGCCCGCGCCGCCTCCTCCCTCCATGTCACCGCCGCCGTCCTGCGACCGCGGCCGCAGCAGCCCCCGGCGCCGCAGCCCCAGTGGGTCGTCACTGTCCTCGGAGCCGCTGTCGCCGGCGGAGCTGGAGCCGGAGCGGCTGCTGCTGTCGCCCGCCCGGCTGCTGGCGGCGGCGCGGCTGCTGGCGGCGAAGGACGCCAGGCGCGTCAGGTTGGAGGTGGGGTGGTGGGCTGCGTACAGCGCCTCGAAGGCGCCCAGAGAGCGGCCCACCACGTCCTGTAGCCGCGCCTTGACCTGCAGCGCCAGACAAGACGCCAGGCGGAGGTTGAAGATCAAGACAGTGCACCGTAGGCAAAGCATTTGGCGGCTACCGCGCTTTCCCGCAAGTCTCGACACCGGAAGGTGTTGCCTGACCGGTAGGGAGGCGTGCGTACTTGTCCCCGGGTCTCCTAGCGCCATGCGACTCGCAGCTCCCCAAGCATGCGCACGCAAGATAGACACGCACCCTGGCAGCGCGCTGTGAGGCGGGTACCACCACCTTGGCCAACCGCTCCCGCTCCGCCCGCGCCGTCTCCATGCGCTCATAGATGGCGTGCGTCTTGGCGCGCTCGCGCAGCTCCTCAGCCTCCGCACGGATGAGCACCTGCACCCTGCAGATGCAGGGCACACGAACGGCAGGGGCGCACACAGCCAGGCGCTTGCACAGGCAGCTCCGCATAGGGACGGGGCGCCATCAAGACAGGCGCACCAGTCGCTCTGCTCCTTGCCGCGCCTTAACTGCTGCTTTAGTTTGGCCCACCCCCACGCCGACCTGTTGCCGCCTGCCCCCACGGAGTGCTACTGTTGCCCCCCCCCTCGAGCGGTGCCCATGCCGCCGAGCTGCTCACTCACTTCTCATGGAAGTCCACAACCTTGCGCCGCGCGTCGCCGCCGCGCATGAGGCTCTCAATGAGCTTCTTGCGGCGAAAGGCGCGCACCACGTCCGCAAACGACAACGAGCCCTGTACGGTACACAAAAGACGTCCAGCCATCCGAGCGATTGCCGAGCTAGTAGGTAAAGGCGCCGGCAAACACGCTCTGACGTAATCCCGTGCCATCCGCATCCCGCCCATTCACAGTGCGCCACGGCCATGGTGCCACATGGCCATGGAGCCGCACAAGCATAGTGGCACACGGCGACAGGGCCACACGTACGGCATCTCACTCTCTCTGTGTCTCGCATTGTCCTCCCCCATAAGCCGCACATTACGTACCGCGGTGGTGGACGCCACCAGCTCCTTGCCGTTCTCGTCAGGGTGGTACAGCGCCCGGCCCATGAGCGACAGGAACTGCAATGCCCGGGTTAGCGAGGGTAGATGGGAGGAGCGTGTCCAAAGTGGGCCCTTGCAGTGCCATATTGATAGCCCTGCCACCGTGGCGACCCCGCGGAGACAAAAGGCGGAGGCAAGTGTGCGCGTGCATTCCTGGCAGGCTTGCAAATTCGCCTTGCCGCTCCGTCTCGAGCTCCGTGCCGCCGCCTTCGGATTCCCAGCACGCTGCTGCCCTAGGCCGTGCCAACAACCGCATGCACGCGCCCATACCTCGTCAAACTCCAGCTCGCCACTGCCATCTGGGTCAGCTTCCAGCATCAGCTCCTCAATCGCATCGCGGCTGATTTCGAAGCCCAAGGAGCCAAAGGCCTGGATGATTTCCCGAACGTCAATTGCGCCGCTGCCATCGCTGTCCATCAGGGTGAAGCACTCCTCTATTTCGGCTTTCTGCTGAGCCGTGAGCGCTGCAAGGTAGCAAGGGGCACCAGCTGTCAGCAACCTCCACGGCTTGGGCTGAGACCCTCGCCGCGTGCCAAGGACGCCACTGCACCCCAACCGCACACCACTTCCCTTTGCCCACCCACCCACCCACCCACCCACCCACCCACCCAACAAGCCCGTCACACGCACTTGGTGCCCGAAGGGGAATGCCTCTCCGTTTCAGCCATTCTTTCTCAAGCACCAGGATAAGCTTTGCAGTCGCCTCCTTGAACTTGTTCGCGACGGGCGAGGAAGGCGCTGCCATGCTGCCTCTCTGTCTTTAACGTGTAAGCACTCGTAGATTCAGGGCTGCTTTACACGTCGAATTGCAGCGTACATGATGTACTATGGCACATAGCCGATGCGGCTTCGCACGGCATTTTGTAGGACACATGCCTGGCCGCGGCAAGGCAAGCTAGTGGTCTTGCCTTTCGAGACAATTTCGCAGTCTTAAGTAGGCAAAAGTAGCTTCGGTCGGGGAAAACACGCTGTTTTGGGCGTCGTCACTGCTTGGAGTTCCGCGCGATAGCGGAGGACTTCAAATTTAAGTAATTATGTGCAAGTTTATGTTCATGATAGACAGCGTAAATGAGCAAATGGAGCGGCCGGCCATCGCCGGCATGCACACGAACCCGGAACGCTGCGGGCACCCCCGGACAGGCCCAGCGGGATCTTTCCCACCATACAGGTTCTGGTTGCAGATTTACATACACTGACGCGTTTTAGGTCCAAACCATGCAAATGCGGAAGCTGGCTGCAGTCTGACGCCTGGGCGGGGTGGCGCAGAGGTTTGGAGGGGTGCGGACGTTCGTGCAACGAAGACACAAGAGTTGAATTTGCACACGCACTTGGTGCAGGAATGAACACGCCTTTAAGATTTAATGGGTGGGCTTTGAAACCTCTTGGGCGCGCGGTACAAGCTCAGACGGGAATGAGGGGCCTCTGGGGCCGAGGTGGGCGGGATCGTCAGCTCGGGCAATCATGGGGTCCATCAGGAAGTCATTTCCAGCGGTCATCGTGGCCCCTGCACGAAAGCTTCTCAGAGGCAGCTCATTCATTACGTGGCGTCCAGTGCCCTACAAACAGAAGAAGGACACTGCGTCGATCGTTGCTGCGGCACTAGCGCTACGCACGCCAAATGGCTCCACCCGTTATGTTTCTTTAGTATTCAAAATAAGGATAATGGGAATGACACGAACAGCTCTAGCTTTGGTGTTCGCTCTCGCACTGTTGCTATGGCCCTCGCCCGATTCTGCAGCAGAAGCCCCGTCGTAAGTGCAGGATGATGTAACAGCATGATCTTGGCTTATGTGTTATGGAATTGGCGCTCGAAAGCGGTTCGCACGCATGGTGTTTACAGGGCTGCTGGTGGAAAGGGGGCCCACAAGAAAGGCTTAAACCTATTTCATGTGGTGAGTCAAGAGCGCCCCTGTAGGAGGGAAGTAGCTGCACTCAGGGTGGTCCACAGCCCGCTCACGTCGTGGCGAACCCGGCCTGTGGCACCTGGGCGCACGGCTCGCCTGGAGTGGCATCCTCCCGCCAGGCCGTCCCAGCATTCCCTTCCCGTTCGCGCCGCGCTTGCAGGGCGAGGACGCGTTGTCATGGGATAACATGGAGTTAGGACGGCTGCGCAACCTGCACGGCCGCAATATTGATAATGCAGAGGTGCGAAAGGGCGGCGTGTGCAAAGACGTCGAACCTTGCACACATGTGCCGCGCTTGCTTATCCTTGCCGCCGTCGTCGCTACCCCTGCCGTCAACGCTCCCCTTGCACCACGCTTCTTCACTGCACTCGCAAACCCCTCGCCAGAACAAGACGCGCCCCTCCACACACTCGTATGCAGGAATTCCTTGGCAATGCGACGCTTGCCGAGTACCTGGGGCTGCACCAGATCGAGTCGCTGCACCTGCCCGTCCCGCTTAATGTGGTGCTGGTGGGCTTCGCCGGTGACGGCAACGGCGGCGTTAACGTCAGCCAGCACGAGTTGAACGAGTGGTTCCAGCACCTGGACCACGTGCTGCCGCACACGCGGATAGACCGGTCGGAGCTGACTTGCCAGGAGGATGGTGCGTGCGTGCAGGGAGGGGTGGGAGGCGGCGGGAGGGGCGGCGGGAGCAGCAGGGGCGGCGGAAGGCTTAGGAGGGGTGCGTGTGGAAACGTTGGGGTGTGTTTGGCAGGCGCGCGGGGGCTACGGGGGATTGAAGCTGCCTCGGGGCGCCGTCATGGAGGGAGAGTGAGGGCACCGCGTAGGGTGGACAGCTGGACATCGATTGGCAAAGC
This sequence comes from Chlamydomonas schloesseri, assembly GCA_016834595.1. NCBI lineage: Eukaryota > Viridiplantae > Chlorophyta > Chlorophyceae > Chlamydomonadales > Chlamydomonadaceae > Chlamydomonas > Chlamydomonas schloesseri. The sequence continues at coordinate 3,009,925 of JAEHOD010000003.1, forward strand.
CGCCTCGTGCCGATTTGGGCATGACCTTGACAACGCCCACGCATACCTGCCCCCTCAGGCCAATGTGCGGGACTGGTGCACGGCCGCTTCCACCCCACGCCCATGCCCTCGCACGTGCACCTCAACTTCACGTGCAACGTGGTGCTGGTGAAGCGGCGGAATGTGGTGGACGCCTTCGAGCGCGCCATCGCCGCCTTTAGCCGACCTGTAAGTCCAGTCGCAGAGCCCATGGCCACGCAGAAATGGGCAATCCGCAGGCCGTAGGGGCAAAGCGCATGGGGCGATGAACGCCGTGCGGCTCAGCACACCATTGAACTCGTTGCCGGCCCCATGCCCGCTTGTCGTCCTTGCAGGTGGACCCGGCTGTGGCGACAGGCCTGCAGCAGGTGCGGTTGTTTCGGGGTGTGTGTGTGTGGGAAGGGCCTGCGCAAGGAGACCGGGTAGGACGCCTGTCGGTAAAAAGGGCAAGGAGGCATTGCACGGTGGAGGTTGTCTATTGCTTCCCTCCCTCGCCTTCCTTGTGCCTGTTGCAACCGCCCTGCCCTCTCTGCCGTGCCCGCGCTGCCCCCACCCCAAAGGTGGATGCAAGCAAAATGGAGGCGTTCGTGGACCACTTCGTGGGCGGGCTGGGGCTGGAGGGCAGCTACAGCATGATCGTGATCAACCCCACGTGGCACGTGGACGAGCCCGTGTACGGCTACCGCATGGGCGTGTCCGCGGAGGAGCTGCAGGTGCTCAAGGGCCAGTCCGACCGCCTGCGCAGCGTCATGGTGAGGGCGGAGGAGGCGGGGCGGGGAAGGAGGGGGGCCTGAGAAAGGGAAGCGGAGACACAGGAGGAGGGTGTGTGTGTTTGTGTGCGGTCGTGCGGGCAGCCGGGCGGCCGGTGGGCAGGCTTGCAAGGATGGAAGGGCAAGGTGTGGCGGCCGGGTGACGTGGCGCGCAGGTGGCATAAGGGTTAGAGGATTGGGTCAGCCCCCTGTGCGTTGCACTGCTGGCAAGCGACTAGCCTGCGCCACCGTGCTCGCCTCACACCCCGCCGTCTCATCCTTCCCCGCGCTCGCAGGGCTCCATCCGCGGCCCCGAGCCGGTGCTGCCCAGCCACGCCCACTCCACCAGCTGGAACGGCCACGCCTGGCCCTACGGCAGCACCGTGGCGGGCAAGTTCGCGCAGAAGGACGCCACCTGGGACAGGTGAGGAGTGCGGCGGCGGCAGGAGCGGCGGCAGGAGCGGGCCCGTGGGGTGGGCTTCTTAACGCTGGCATGTGCTCTGCCTGTCGCCTCGCGCGCCGCTGCTAGATGGTATGCCTCGGAGGGCTTTGCAACCTCGCGGCCGCTCAGCCAGCCCTGGTGTGGCGACTTGTAGCTAATCCTACCCGGGTCTGACGTGCAAACTCTCGTGTGCCGTGCGCACAGCGAGCGCTGGGTGGGCGCGGTGACGGGCTACATCCGGCAGGAGGAGATGTGGCGGCGCGGGCTGCTGGACGCGGCGGGCAAGGAGCGTGGCGCCAGCGCGCTGGTGCAGGCGGCGCGGCTGCTGAGCCGGCCCGGCAGCTTCATGGGCGGCATCCTGCGCAAGGACCTGCTGGATCCCTGGGACGAGGCGGCGGGTGGGTGGCGGCGCGGCGGTCTTAGGGCGGCCGGCGGGGAGGGCCTGGGGCGGGGGCAGGAGGGGTGCGGGAAAGGCGGATCGAATAAGAGCGGAGGAGAGGCGGCGAGACTGCATTGGACCTCTGCCGGGTGAGGGAATGCGGAGCTGTGGCGTGAGGTGCGGGGCCAGGGCCAGCACATCGTTCGTGGTCGTATGCCGGTAGCTTCCCCCGCCGGCGCTTGTGTTGGCACCCCCGCACCAAGCCCCATGCACCCTGCCTTCTTTGTTTCTTGTCTTGGCCGCAGAGCAAGTGCACAGCACCTTCCACTCCTCGCACCCCGCGGAGGACTGCCTGGTCAACACCTGGGTGGGCAGCGCTGGCCGCTGGCTGCTGGTGGACCTCACGGCTGGCGGCAAGGACTGGGGGCCGGCGCTTGGCGGCGACGGCGTGGTGCACCACGGCACGCTGCCGAAGGTCCACGAGCTGTTCGGCGAGGTCAAGCGCAAGAAAGAGCGTGAGTTGGCAGCGGCGCTGTTGCACCGGCGTTTGCTTGGGGTGGACATACCGTATCCTAGTTTCGGGGCTTGGCACAGCGCTTGCTGCAATCGGTTGGCGAAGCATGTATGTGTTGCGCTGCAAACGCACATGCTGACGGTAGACCACCGTCCTGACGATGCGCCGCTGCGTGTTGCTCCCTCGGCTTCGTCCCGCTCCTCGCCCCTCCTCTTCGCACCCACCATCCACAGACGTGCGCCAGAACGCGCAACACCCGGGCAGCACGGAGCTGCAGCTGCACGAGGCGCTGTCGCAGGCACGTGCCTCGCGCATCCCCTCCGTCGCCAACCGCCACCACCACTCCTGGCTGGTCCAGGTGGGGAGGGGGTGGAAGTGCGCAGGCAATCATCGCCTGTAGGCGCGGGGCCACCAGCGCAGCGCGCTTGGGTGACCTATCGGCTAGTGCGGTTGTGGACAAGTGCAAGCATCATGGGGGCTCTCTTGCTTACGTCCGGTCTTGCTTGGCTTCCGGATCCGGATCTGCAGCGCCAGGCCACGCGCCGTGCCGCCGCTGCCCCTGGCGCGCCGGCCCTGGACCCGGCGTCCAAGCAGCAGGAGGAAGAGGAGGAGCGCGCCTGGCGGGTGCAGCACCAGGTGAGGACGGAAGGGGTGGGGGCACGCTTGACGGCCTGGGCTGGGGCCAGGCTGGGGCGGGGCGGGGGCCGAGCTGGGGCTTGGGTGGAGCAAGAGTGGAGTAAGCCTCTGGGGCTAAGGCTGGGACCGCAGACAGCGGTGTGCGGTGATGGCGCCAGGCTCTTGCCTTTCCTCAATGCTTGGCTGTTACACTCCCTTTCACCCCTGGCTCCCTTAATTCCTCCCTCTCGCGCACCCACCCTCCCACCATTCCGCCCCCGGCCCCCGGCCCGCGCTCGCGCAGATCGTGCTGCTGCAGGCGGAGCTGGACCTGCTGGAGGAGTGGGCGCTGCGCTACTGCAACGGCCAGGAGCACGCGCCGCTGGCGTGCGGCACGTGGAAGGACGAGACCGTGGCGCTGAGGTGGGGGGGGCTGCTTTGGGGGCGGAAAGGGGCAGGGGCAGGTCGCTTCTCGCACCGACGTTTCTGGGCCACCGGAATATAGCTTTCAATACAAGTTCATACTAGCTTTAACATGGTACCGTATTCGCGGTTTACGCTAGAACTGGGTTTGGTGCGTGCCGAGGAAAAGACCACTAGAACGTACAGGCATGTTGCACCGCGCATCAATAAGGAGTGCACACGCGCCCCCACTTTGCGTTAATTTGCGCTGCATGCGTTGGTAGCTTGTTGATGCTGCTTGTTGATGTACACCTTGTCGTCGCTACCGACACGACGCAACGCCGCCGCCCTCAGGGCCGGCCTGGCCAAGCTGCACGGCGCCGCGGGCGCTGAGGCCACCTACGAGCTGTTCCGCGACCACAAGTGGGAGATCTTTGGCGGCGAGCGGGACCTGGTGGAGGTGAGCGTGCGGTGTGCAGGGATGTGGGCGGCGCACGTTGGCAGTAGCAATGGGCGGGCGTAAGCAGCTGCGTCCCTGTGTCCTATGGGCGGCGCACGGGCAGTTGCATGTGCAGCGGCCGTCTGTCAGGCAGCCAAGGGTCGTTCGCGTGGCATCCGCCCCCGCGTCGGCTTCCCTTGCTCCCAAGTTCCCACGCACCCCACGCACCCCATGTGCATTGCGCTTGCTTACGGTTCGGCTGGTAACTACAACCCCACCGCCCGCGGACCACCTGCTATACTTCGCTGGGTACTACCGTATTGCAATCCCACCCCTGAACCGCCAACATCACCACCCCCACCCTGGAACCCCGGACCACCCCCGCTCCGCGCCACCTCCTCAACCCCGCCACCCCGCCAGCTGGACCCCTCCCTGTACGACGAGGAGGAGATCAGCCGCGACACGCTGCTGAGCGAGCTGGCGGGCGTGCTGTCGCGCGCCATCCGCCACGTGGTGGCGCCGCCCACCGCCGCCTGGCTGGGCCGCCGCGTGGTGGCGGCGCCGTCGCCCTCCGCGTCGCTGCCCACCCACGTGCACACGCCCGCCTACAGCCCGCGCCACACCACCGCGCCGCCCTTCGCATACCAGGTTCGGCTTGTGCCCCGTGGCATTGGGGCCCCGATATGACCTGTAGCCCGTACGCATGGCTCTGAGGGGGGTCTTGCAGAAACGCGGCCGCCGCCTCGATCAGCAACAGCAGCAACAACAGGACGACGCGTCTCGGCCTGCATTCTTGCTTCGTTGCCTGCTCCCACACCTCACCTCTGGCCCTCCCCGCCTCTTCCGTTATCCCGTCACGCGCCGTTATGCCGCCGGCCACCAACCAATGCGCGTGCAGGTCAACTTCCAGATCTACCTGATCACCGACCTGACGCGGCAGCTGCAGAACAGCAACAACCCCGGCTCCGTGCCGTCCACCGCCAACTTCGACGTGGAGGCCTACAAGGCGGCGGTGGACACCCTGCGCATGTACAACCAGGTGGGTTGGGTTGGGTGGGGGGGGGGGTGAAAATACCAGGCGAAGCTAAGCCAAGCCAAACTAAACAGGTCAAGCAAGTGGGGGTAGTTCATTCCAGGAGCTTGAGAGGGGGTGGGGGTGTCAATACCAGCCCAAACAAATTATACCCAATGCAACAAGAGCGAGTGAGAGAGCGTGGCCTGTAATGGCAACGGGGATGCTTGGGGGGGCGTTCATCCAGTTCCCAATGGGGTCTGGGCGGATGGGTGGGCGTTTACTCCAGAACCCAAAAGCAAGCCAACCATTGCGAAAACCAAAGTGGGTGGGCGGGCGGGCGGGTGAGTGGGTGGAGCGTTCGAGAGAAAAGGCGTGGAGGCCGGCGCGGAGGAGGGAGCCGTAGGGAAGGCAGGCCACCACCTGATGCATCACACCCACCCGCAGCCTGTTGGTTTCGCCCGTAGCCCAACGCAACCACGCGAAGATGCAAGAAGCCAAGGGGCCTGCTCTGCCCTGGCGGTGTCACTTCCATGCGCACCGTGTCATGACACCCAGCCACTGACCTTGTGTGTGCTTGCCTGCCATGCCGCGCCGTGCCGTGCCGTGCCGTGCCTCCATGCTCGTGCAATCCGGCCCACCCGCAGAACTTCAAGTTCACCGTGACGCGCATGGGGCTGCACGACACCCCCTCGCTGTCCGCCGCGCTGGCAGCCGCCACCCGCACCACCCTGCAGGAGGTGCCCTCCTCCGAGGACTTCTTCGACGGTGAGGAGGCGGCTGTGCACTGTAGCCCCGTGTGTGACCCCGGCTGTTGCCTTGCGCGTGAACCGGCCCACCCATGCAAGTTAATCTCGTTGCCACTCTCTGAACCCTTTCACCCTTGTAACCACATTCGGCAGCATATTTCTGTGTCACGCTCTTCTGTCCGCACTCATTCATCAACCCCCACCCCCTGCTGTACCGTGCCTGCTTGTCTATACGTGTCCACACCTCCTCTTCTCAACCTAGATGCATGGAACCCCCTCCGCAGCCGAGATGGAGCGTGTGTACGTGGACAGTCGCGAGCTAGCGGACGTGCTGCGCCGCCACTTCCCGCCCACCAAGCACCAGCTCAAGCAGATCGAGGCGGCTGCGGGCCGCGCGCAGCGCATCACGCTCACCGTGAGTGCGCGCCTGCCTGTCTGTCGTCGGTGCGTGTTGGCTGTGAGCCTAGTCCTCCCCTTCCGGCATGGCATCTTCACGCCCGGGCTTATCCCCGTCCCACTCGTCAGACCTGGTGATGAGGGCCCCCCCCTCGACCGCGCGCCCTCCCATTGCGCCCCTTCCTCCTGTCCCTTACCTGCCCACCCTCTGCCCCCTGGCCCCCCGCCCGGCCCTCCTCCCCCCGCCCCCCGCCTCGCAGTCGCCCACCCGCGACGTGCCGGTCTACGTGTTCCAGCTGGCGCGCGACGTGCCCGTGCTGCTGGACGAGCACTACAACGCCCGCGCGCTGGAGGACATGGTGCTGGTGGTGGCCAACAGCGCCAGGAGGTGCGGGGGAGGCGGGAGGCGGGGGGGGGGGGCGGCGGGGGGGGGTGGTTTATTCCAGACACCAAAGCGACTGTTGCAACGCAACTGCACAGGGACGAGCACCCCACGGGCATGATGTGCGGCGGCAACCTGGTGGCCCGCCCCATCAGCCCGCTCAAGGAGGCGCTGGCCGCCACGCTGCAGCACCTGGGCGGCGTGCTGCCGCCGCACCTGGGCTACAACCCGCGCGCGCACGCCGTGACGCACGACTGGCTGTGGAGCGTGGGCGCACACCCGCTGTCCTTCACCAGCACGGGTGCGTCCTGGCGGCGGGGCCTGGTCTGCGGATGGCTGCTAGCGGGATGGAAGGGGCTTCCTGGCGGCATGCAAAGATCAGCGCATGCCCATGTCGCGGCCTCGCCCCTATCGCCCGTCCGTCTGCCCTAGTATCTAACAACCCCATCCACCGCATATGCCCATCATGTGCGTGATGCGAGGTTGGCTGCACCTCGCCAAGGCCAGGCATCCTTGCAATCCGCATTCCTGCTGACCCGCATCCGATTCAGTGCCCACGCAACACTCCCTTGCCCAATGCCCCCTTCCCCAACGCTCCCACGCCCCAACACAACACAACATGAACCAAACACAACACAACACAACACAACATGAATCAAACCCAACACAACACAACACAACAAATCGCTGCAGGCCTGGGCTACACGGTGTTCCAGAAGGACGCGCTGGCCCGCTCCTACCTGCTGGACGCCTTGGACACCAGCGTGGAGGCCGTCAACGCCGCGGTGGCGCAGCTGGCGCGGGCCAAGACCAGCGCCAAGATGTGGACGCACGTCAAGGTGCGTGCTGGGGGGCGGGGTTGTAAATACCAGCCCATTTTTTTACCAAAACCAAACTAGCGAGCGGCAGGCAATGACGGCAGATGCAAGGCATAGATACTTATGGATATGGGGCCGAACGTCGTGGAGGATGGGCAAGCGGCGCCGTCGACTAAAATCGCCGCCCGGGCTTGGTGGCACGCGCAACAGCACGAACAATCACGCAGGGCAAGCGGTGAAAAGCCTACGACTTAAGAGGTAGAGGGGCACAAGCAATAGAAAATTACGCTAGGGTTTGAGGGCGCCGTCAGCAGGTGGCGGGGCTGGCGGCGGCACGCCGCGCAGGTAGCAGTGGAGCCGGGCAAGGAGGTCGACAGGCCGAGCGCGTGGGCAGGTGTGGGGCGGCCGGGGGTGCCGGGTGGCCACGACGGACGAAGTAGGAGAGAGGGGGGTGGCGGTGCAGGAGGGTGGTGAACTGCCGGAACATGCAAGGTCGGGAGTAGCCTTGAACACTGAGGGCGGTCACCAGCTGGGCGGTTTCTTAAATCTCCACCCCACCGCCCCTGACCCTTACTCTCTGTCTCCGACCTCACTCCACTCTCGCCCCGCTCTCACGCCGCTCCACCCGCCACAACCAACGTGCCTGCCTGCCCGCCCCGCCACTACCGTACACCCCACAGGGCCACCAGACGGGCGTGCGCGACCTGCTGCGCAAGTTCGGCGACGTGGTGGCGGTGTGGCGCAGCGCCGCCTCCATGGCCTACAGCCTGGACTTCACCACGGCGCTCGAGTACGTGCGCACGCTGGAGGGCGACGTCAACAGCCTGTCCATACACGCGCACGTGGTGTCCAACATGGTGAGGGGCGAGGGGAGGAGGGAGAGGTGGGGGGGGAGCGGGGGAGGGGGGTAGTTTTCCGTATTCCAGAAACCCAAAGCGGCCATTGCAACCCCAAAATCCAGAACCCAGAACCGTAGCGCGCGTATGCGAGGGGAGCTCGCTAGTCAGTCAGTACGGTAATTTGAGCGGGCTGGTGTATTGGGCACAGAGGCGGCGGCCGGTTGTCAGCAGGAAGAGCGCATCGCCAACGGCTGAGAGCGAGGGATGGCAGCTTAGGGCTGCTGTACTTGATTGGGGGCGTCGTGGTGCCCAGCCAACGGACACCGTTGGGTATGCATTACTCCGTCCCCCCTACCCGTCCTACTCCTCCTAATTTTTGCTTTCTGCCTTCTGCCGCTGCCGCCGCTGCTGCCGCCGCCGCTGCAGGCCGAGCCGGTGCGCTGCTCCAGCCAGGTGGTGGACCGCGTGGGGCTGCTGGTGCCTGTCACGTACATGGGCAGCGCGGCAGTGACGCTACTGGCGCTGCTGTATGCACTGCTGCCCAAGATCATGCGCAGCAAGGCCAAGGCCATGTAGACTTGTGTAGATGATAGCAGAGCGAAGGCCGTGGACTGGAGGTGAAACGTGAAGAACAGGAGAGTTTCGTGCGGCTAGGCTTGGTTTTCAGACGTGAGGTGGGCGGCGCTGTGCTCAGACACGGTGACATCAGGTATGTTCAGGCAGCCGCGCGCGATCGAGGGCGTAACGCATCTGGAACGAGGACGCAGTTGAGATCCTGGCTTGGCTTGGGGAATTCATTGGCGAGCGGGTGTACTGGCCAATTGGGTGCGCGAAGGCCGCCCATGACGAAGCTCGACCGTACTTATTCAAGTTGGTGACGTCAAGAGGATTTCACATGCAAGATTTCATATAGGCTGTTCCGACTGTGCGCCCGTGACCTCTCGCCGAGAAAGGCATAAACCGTTCCGTGAACTAGATTCCCTTATCAAGGAATACCTGCACTTACTCAGGAAATATTATCCAGGGACATAGAGACACCTGTGTGTACTCACGCCGCGAAGGCGTTCAACAACGCGACATTCCGGTTCCGGAATAGTCTGCAGAAGTTTGCCATTACCCGGGGTTGGCTGCAGAACTTTGCCATTATTGAGTAATCGGGTCGTGATTAAAGCTTCAATAGCCTTTCGCTGGTGTGACCCACAAAGGCCTGTCCGCGACACACGACCTGGCTCTTGGGCGCCTTGACCCCGGCAGGCGGACTGCAGCAGAGAGAATGAAGCTGCGGTCCCTGGCGATTGCCGCAGCTGCTTTGCTGCAAGCCTTCTTTGTGCCCACCCTGGCATGCATTTTCAAGTATGGTAGTAGCCCCGAAGGTTTGGAGCACTCGGAGCACCTGGGGTCACCATGTGAGTGTTGCTAGTCTTGGGTGGTAGTCTCTGCGTGCACGCGCAAACCGTAGAACATGTTGGCGTGCCGGTGGCATGCTTGCAGCCGTACACCAGACATCAACTCGGATACAAACAGCGCCACGACGGTGTACACACTTTCCCCTGCTTTAATCAATCACACTCATAACTGCTATATTGAAAACTGAATAGTCAACCTGCGCAAAAAAAATCGCAATCAAGCCGACTTACACTACTGAACTTGGAATTTATCCCATCGTTATACCCCCCGCCTTCTGACAGGGGGATACGGCATGGGCGGTTTGGATTGGGACGGGACCGACCCGTACAACAACTCCTGGGTGTGCAAGTCGGGGCATCGCCAGTCGCCCATCCACATCCACCCGGGTGCGTGTGCACATGAGGATGAGGCGTAAGTAGGGGGCGTGAGCTCTGACCTGTATCACGAATGGGCGACACATCACATCAATCCGCCCCTGCTGTGGTCTGCGCCGTACTTTCTTCCAGAGCGCAACTATCCCCCGATCCCGGACGCGGGGCGCGCGGTGTTCGACCTGGGCGTCCTGACCTCCAACTCTGACGGGTCCAACATCCAGGTGTGTGGTACGTGCCTTCTGCGCGCAGCTAGCAGCACTTATCATTCTGCACAACGGCACCCCAGGCACCGTTGTACAGCCTGTATGTAGGGATTGACATGGCAACTGCTGGCCGAAGGCGCGGGCGCTGTTGCAACAGTCTTCTTGCGCCCACAACATGGCCAATTGTGCAACTGAAATGAGCTGCACCCATCGTCCACATGCAGGTTATCAACAACGGCCATACCATCCAGGTGAGGCGCACCAGCCGCCTTCCCACCCGGTGCAGACGGTACAGAACGGTCCCGTCCCGACATGCCATGTCACTCGATCCACTCTGCTCCTGCTCATTCTCCCCCCTACCCGCAGCTCGAGTGGACTGACCCCAGCTGGGCGCCCAACGTCACCATTGCGCTGCCCGGCCCGGCGCTTCAGGGGCCGCTCACACGCGCGGTGGAGGACACCGCGGCCTCCGCCGATGGCACCAGCTACACGCGCGTCAATGTGCTGCCTGTGCAGTTCCACTTTCACACGCATAGGTGGGCTGCTGTGGCAGCTGTCGTATGTGGAGATGCCCGGTGCTGTTCATGCTCCGTCTGCTGTTCGTGCAAGCTGCAGGCTGCTCTGTAACCATGCATTCATGCCCGGCCTAGCCCCTAGCCTTCAACTCCTGCCTAGTTAATGCTTGAGGTGCTGCAGCTGCATTACCCCCACAATCCTCCTCCCCAACCCCCTCGCCTCTCCTCCCGCACCCCACCCCACCCTACTTGCAGCGAGCACTTCCTGCACGGCGCAATGTACCCGGCCGAACTGCACATCGTGTGCCGCATCCAGCCCGGCCAGCTGCCGGGGTGCGGCAGTAAGGGCTGCTTCACGGTGCGTGCACGACGACACGATGGCGGCACACCGGCGGCACGCCGGTAACACGGCTTGTAACGGCTCAAAGCGGAGGCGCCTGTCCTTGCGTGGGACGAGTCTGATACCGGTATAAGCCACTCTTCATGGGGCGCAATTGCAGTTACACACACGATGGACTTCTGCCTGAGGCGGAATGTCGGCTGCTCATTCCAAGCAGTGTGTGCCCGCATGCGGTGTTGCCGACGCCCCCAGGTGATCGGCGTGATGCTGGCTATTGACCCCGATGACACCACCGACCACCCCGTTCTGGCGCAGTTCTGGGACATCATGCCGCTAATGGTGCGTGTCACGTGCCAGCCCCCGCGCTCTTGACAGGTGGCCGGGGTAGCCTGACCTGGCTACCATGGGCGTTTGCAATGCACCAGCATGTCGTGGGCGTCAGGCCGCCTGCTGCCTGTCGGGCGGGTGCCGCCCGCCGGCCGACTATCGTCATGCCACGTGCCGTGCCCCGCCCGCAGGAGCGCACGGTGACGTACCTGCCCGCGGGCCAGCGGCTCAACCTCACGGGGCTGCTGCCGTCCAACACGTCCTACTTCACTTACGCCGGGTCGCTCACCACACCGCCCTGCACCGAGGGCATCCTGTGGTGAGAACCTGAGATGCCCCCACCCCGCACCGGAGCCGATAGAACAGAGCATGGGGCAAGAACGCGACGTCCCAATAGCGTGCGAAGCCCCCACGACCAGCATATGCAGGCAAACAGTGCCCCGGGGGGCGCATAGGCAAGAAAGCGCCATGTAACTGTACTCTCCCCACACCAGAGCAGTGTTGGCGTGTGCGGGGACCGCATGCACCGCACGACCAAATGCCGCAAGGGTCCTCGCTTTCGTGCCGGGGCCCTTTGATGTGTGTTGCGTCTGCCACTTCCGCTGCACAGGCACTTGCTAATGGAGCCCATTCGCATCAGCTATGCCCAGGTGCGAGGGCACGTTCGTGGATATGACAAACTAAACTGTAAACGCCCCGCATGCCAGCTCACCTCACTCGTGCCTGTGGGCGCGGACAGCTACACACCCCTTACTCAAACTTGTCTTCCCTTCCACGCCACATGTAATGCCAACAGTACGAGAAGTTCATCTTGGCCACGGGCGACAACATGTGCACCGTCACCTACCCGGACGCGCGGCCGCCGGTGCGCGTGGAGAACCTCACGGACGTGGTGCGCCGCCGCCGCAGCGCCCTAGGCGGCGACCACGACCTATACCACGGCGAACACCAGCAGCAGCAGCAGCAGCAGCAGCAGCCGCGCGATGACCATGCCGCTATGAACGCAGACCATCAGGCTGAGCACTACCACCATGCACAAGTGGACCACCGCCACCAAGAACATCACCACCACCATCACCACCACCGAAGTCTGCGCGGCTCCGGGCTGAGTGGCGGCGCGAGCGGCGGCAGCCAGCAGCGAAGCCTGCTGGCGGCGGCAGCATCTACCTCTGCCCCCGCGTCCGGTAACGGCCTGTCAAATGCTCGGTGAGCGGAGCGGCCTGCAACGGGTGCCGGGTGCGAGGGGCGCCGCGGCGGAGCTGCGCCGTACTGTAGCATCACCCATGCAGGCTGCTGCACGTGTCCGCCTGGCACCGCGTAATAAGTTTTTTCCTTTCGTGACTCTGCCCCAAACAACAGGTACAACTGCACCAAACAGGGAGTGGGCAACAACTTCCGGGTCATCCAGCCCGCATGGCAGCGCACCATCCTTCAGTGGACGCAGCTTCCGCCGGTGAGCACCCCTCATTACTGCTGCCGGATGGACAGCTGCCTGGCTCCCTTGCCAACCTATGTGGTTGCCACCCTGCCCCCTGGCAAACGTCCACATGCCGCGTGTCCCCTACGCCATACGCTGCGGGCACACCTAACCTGTGCTGATGGACGCTCGCCCTCCCGCTCACCCGCACCACCCGCCGTGTCGCTCGCAACCCAACTCGCATCCGCACGCTGCAGGCTCCCCACGAGAACCTGTGGGCAGCCGCGCGCAGCGACACAGCGGCTGCGGAGGGGGGTGCGGTGGCGGGGATCATCATCGGCGTGCTGGCGGGCGCCGTGTGCGTGGCGCTGGTGGCGCTGCTGGTGATGACGCGCTACAAGCACCACATCGCCGGCACCATGGACTCACTCAAGCGCGTGGTCGCCAACTTCAGCGCGGCCGCCGTGTCCGTGACCACGCCGCGAGGCGGCGCGGCCAACAGCCGAAGCATCTTCAGCGGCGGCAAGCCCGTGGCGACGCCGGAGGAAGCCGGGTACGTGGCAGCGCACCACGGCGACGACAGTCCCACCGGCAGCCACCACCCTGAGTGGCAGCAGCAACAGGAGCAGGCTGGCGCAGGCACAAGCGTGGGCAGAGGCGCAGGGCCTGGGTTCACGGTGGGACCCGCCGCGTACAGCAGTGGCGCGTACGGGGGCAGTGGCTATGCCAGTGGTGGGTATGGCAGGGCGCCGGAGGTGGGGCTGGTGGACAACCGAAGCAGCCTGGAGGAGAGGCAGCGCATGCTGGGTGCGCCGCTGGCCGGCTCGTCGGCGTCTGCGCGGTGAAGAGGATTTGCATGTCTGCATTGAGGCCCGGCAGTTGGCGCGTGCTCGCGCATCATATACGGTATGCATGTGCATATGCATGTGCATGTGCATGGAACAGCAGCGTGCCGGCGTCGCATGCGGAGCATGGCAGGTGCCATGCAAACTCCGTCATATGCAGTACGGGGCTAGCATCCCCAGCGGCAGTTCGCAGCCACGGGACAGGGATCTGAACCCTCAGTCTCAGTCTCAGTCTCAGTCAACGATCTCTACATCGCTGTCACTGTCGCTCTTCTCCACAATCTCTACGTCGCTGTCACTCTTCTTCTCCAACTTCTCCAACTTCCCCAGCCTCCCTACAGACAAGGGGGCCAGCTCGGCCACCTTGCCCAGCGCCTTCCCCTTAATTTGGCGCCCGGCGCCTCTCTGAAACACCCACCCCCCAGCGCACTTGTAGTGGACAGCACAAGAACCGCACAACTTGTTGTCGCGCCGCTTCTTCATTTCCTTTCCCAGCTTCCGGAACGCGCAGCACAGCACGCACACACCCTGCTTCAAGGCGATATCCAGGAACGCCTTGCCCACCACCTTATAGAACTCGGCAAAGGAGGAGGTGGCAATCTGGGCACTCTCGGGAACAATCTTCCCATAAGAGGGCACCTCTGACATGCCAGCCTTGCGCACATTCTCCCGCGCCTCAACACTTTTCTGAATCAATGCGAACATGTGCTTCAAGTAGGACTCAAAGGTGGCAAACTTGGCGCGCGTAGCCGCCGCCGACGCGATACCCAGCTCGGCCATGTGCGCACGGTACGGTGCCTGGGCGAACCAGCAAGCGAAATGCGAAAGTTGTAGGCGAAACGCATGTCGTGTCAGTTACAAGTTTCCGGCCCGGCAAGGCCATCGAGGCAAGCCACAACAACAAAAACAGCCTTATAACAATCAGCGGTAGCGATATCGCACTCACCAGGCGCGGGAAGCTCGACGACCGAGGGGCCGTGGACGACGACGACGAGGGGCCGGCGTCCGAACTCGCGGCCTTTGTCACCTTGGCCAGTCCGCACTTTACCGTGCGAGTCTTCTTGTACTGTCTGCCGCCTGCGGCCTTGAGCTCGTGGCTCATGGCCGGGTCATAGCACAGCGAGGTCGCCGCGAGCTGCGCCACGCGAGGTGCCATTGTATATTGTATACTGTATAAAAAATTTAATTTAAAACTATAGTCAGGCTAATGCGTGCTTGTTCTACTTCTGAAGACGTGAAGACTGCGGTTGGTGATGGGCAGATGGACGGATGACCATTCGGATGCCCTTGTCATGCGTTCATTGCGGTAACGGACTTGCCATTCGGTTAGCCCAAGCCTCACTCGGGTTGGGCTGCCTACTCATTTGCGGTGTCGCTGGCTCGCTGCACATCTGCGCGTGCTGGTCATGTGCGAGTGTATTGCGGGCTATAACGTTTTGTCGTGCCCATGTCGTGCCGGTTGTTTCGTGGTGTGCACGCGTTTGTGTACAGCCAGGGTCTTGAGCGCCAGGTGCGGATCCTCTACTGCTTTCCCGCTGCTGTGGACGGAGTGGGGATGCGCCGTACATGTGCCGCCTTGCGTCGACCCTTTTTGTTTGTGTTCAGCTGTTGTGCGCGTGTGCACTGGTCGCACATTCACGGCTATGTACAGTGCTTGGTGGAGGTGCGTGGATCTTACAATGGCCATTAGTGGCAACTATCGTACAGGTTGAGGCACATGCAGCCGAGATCCGCCGTACTCAATTCCTGCGCACAGGCGCAAGAAAAAACTCTGGCCTATGGAATTAAAACATATTATGTACAGTGCTACAGTGCCTCTTGCGCCATTCCCGTAGTCCGGCGCCGCAAGCCTAGCCTACCCAACGGTCTCTGTCACCGACGACTTCTTTTTTTCCTTCACATGACGAAGCGATTGAGCGCCACGCGGCGCGGCACCAGGCCCCGGAGCTGTTGCAGCCGGGGCAGAATGCCCTTGAGCGCGAAGTGCTTGTGGAAGCGGGTGGTGGGATGAATTTGATCTGTGGGAGCAATGGAGGCGGAACGCGTTTGGTTGTGAGGCGTGCCGACCACGACACGCAGGGGCGAGGGACACAGCACCAGAGGTAGGCATGCACAACCACGCCGTAAAAACTGGTATAAGCACTCACCAAAGAAGTAGCGGTCATCCACGTCCGTGCACACAGTCAGGTTGTCCAGCTTCTCAAGCACAGAGCGCGGGTTCCACAGGCACGGGTCTGCGGGCAGGCGCAAGGTTGGGTACGTGTCGCACACACAGACACACATGCACACTGGCATCTTACAGCATTCCTGCATGAGTGCTCCACGTACAATCCCTCTCCAAACACGCATGCACCGCGGTTGCAAACGCAAAGCGGCTTGGGTGTCATATCCGCGCAGCGCCCCTCCCTCCCTGCCTTGCCCAGCTCACAGGTCATGTTCTTGAAGGGCGGTACGATGGAGGTGCTGAGCCTGTCGATCCAGGACGAGTCACCGGCCCAGTGCAGGCGCGTCTTGAACGTGCTGCTGAAGGTGCCCGCCAGGCCCTTCACCTGCCCCGCAAGCGCGCTATCAATGCCGTTCACCAGCAGGGTCACCTGCACGGCAAGCGACTCAGCCAAGGGGCGATAGTCAAGGCGACGTGAGGACTGGTCTGCATCATCGCATAGTCCTCATACTCAATCCCCAAATCCGAGACGACATCCCGTTACCGCATATCATGTGCCCTCAGGCTGCGCCGCACCCGCATCTCTCCATGCATCCCAACCGCCAACCGGTTGTCCACAGGGTCATGCCGTGGCTCTTGCTGATGGCCCCGACATACGGTACTCCAAGTCGCAGCGCCACCCTCACGCGGCGTGCGCCCAGAGACTTACCGCCGGCCTGTACACGTCGGGCACGGCCGGCGCCTGGTACAGTGGCGAGGTGGGCAGCAGAATGATGTCGCTAACGACGCCGCTGGCCGCCACTGTCTGCGCGGCGGTCAGGCGGCAGGTGACTATGGCAGTGGCCAGGGCAAACCCCGCTGACTGTAGGTCCGGCCCGGTGGTGTTGGCAGCGGCGGCGGCCGCTTGCGCCGCCGCCAGCTGCCGCAGCGCGCCGTCAATGTCATTAGAGCCGACCCACTGCGCAGTAACAGGGGACCAGGCGCACACATGGGGCAAGGGGCGTACTGTTAGCATTGATGCACGCGCACAAGGCCCGTCCGGACAGGGGCAGGTCCATCATGGCAATGTGGCATCGTGCGCGATGCAGACATGCACAAAACCACACAGTGGTGGGGCGGGCCGCTGCAAACAACAATTTCATGCACACATGCACGCACACACGCACGCACGCACACACGCACATACACACACGCACACACACGCACACACACACACAAGCGTAAGTAACTCCGAACGACTGCGGAGAATTCTCTCCGTTTTCGTTTACTAACACACACAAGCACGCGCGCACCTGCACCAGCACCACTCGCGTGTCGGCGCTGGGTTTGGGGATCTTGCCCGCCGCCGCGTCCGCCAGGAAGGCCGCTGTCTGGTTGCCCAGGTCCTTGATGCTGGGCACCAGAGTGGCCGTCTCACTGTTGGCGCAGGCGGTGGCGCCGCCGTACGCGTAGTTGAGCACCTGCAGCACAGAGCGCCCATGTGTGTGGGGGGGCCGGGGGCGGGTGGCGAGTGAGCGAGAAGAGAGTCAGCGCGCATGCCGACAGTGAGGGTGCCGTTCATCAGGCCTTTTGGGGCAGCGCGCGCCGACTTTTGTTACGAAGCTAAAGTTCCCTTGCACCACGGAGTTCCGATGGGATGCAGTACATGCAAGTACACGAGACGCACCGTGACGTTCTTGACGAACTTGGTCAGCGTATCTGTTAGGTAGTCAACCCAGTTTGGCCCATTAGTGAACCTGTGCGGTGCGGTGTGTGGCAACCTTTAAGGCAGGAGGCATGGGCTTGGCGAGGGCGGTATTCATGGCAGAGCAGAGCCGATGGGGCTGCTGGGCCGAACTAGGAAACTGAACTTGGTACGAAAAGCCTTCGTACGCTTGTCATGACACGCACCTCCCGGGGAAGTAGAACTTGGGGTTTGGTACACCCAGATTTTTGTAAACATTGCCTGTGTGCAAAGATTGAGGTAGCTGTCGATGGTGGAAGGTGGAGGAGCCGGGGGCACGGGTCGAGGGGCGAAGGAGTCGCGCCCGGTCTTCGTTCCCCCCGCGTCCTAACACTTTTGCGAACTTTTGAGTGCCTTCGTGCCCTACCGTTGTCTGTAATGGAGTCCCCTTCCAGCACCAGCATGAGCTTGGTGTCCGTGGCCGGCACAATAGCGAAGGTCACATGAATGTAACACAGCAGCAGGAGCGCGCCTGCTGAGCTTCTGATCAATGCCATGGCGCTCTTTATGTAGGCAGTATGCAACTGGATTGTGCAAAGCCTGCCTGGGCCTGTCTTTGAGAGCATGGAACACCTTGCGGCTTGCGTAGAATGCGATGGGCCGGAGAGGCCGAATTCTGCAATTGCTGCGCCCCTGCCACAAGACGTTGTATAGCTGATAGCCTTGGGGTCAAGGTGCACTGCTATAGCGCTCTATCTGGGCTCCTGCTGGCCTTCGCGCGCCACGACATGCCGTCCACAGTAGCCCACGCTCTCCTAATAACCCTAGTGGTCCTTTTGAAAACAGTTGCTCAAGCTGCTTCAACAGATGACGCTGCGCTCGTGAACAGCGGCCGGGAACTGCAACAAGCGGCAAGTTCTCAGGGCAAATGTACTTGGATATCAGGCGGTTGCTATGTCAATGACAACTTCGCGCTATCTCTGACCGGCACGCCGACCACGGACACCAGCAAGTGAGTCCCAGCTTCCTGTCCCTGAACCCGTCGCCCCCCGCGCTCCGCCAACTGCTGGTGAGGCACCCGGACTTAAACCGGGGAGCTTTTGCCGGACGTTCTCCCCGTCACTGCTGTCTGCTCCCCTTACAGGCTCCTTGCCAACGTAGCCGCACGGAACTACGCGTGCACCTCTCTGACCAGCGAGTCCGCTTGCAAGGCTTCGGCCTCGTGCGTGTGGTTTGGCAGTAGCAACATGTGCATGCTCGCGTACGCGGCCACAACTTCGGTGAGCTTGCTGGCAGAGTCGTGCGCGACCGCGTCAGCCCCTGTCATGGCCATGCCTCTCGAACCTCATCCCACGCACACACAATTTGTTTTATGGCACCCGAACTTATCTCGCGGCTTGCCGCCGCACCGCAGAACGCACGTGGCAAGCTGTACTGCAGTGGGAGCCTGATCGACACCGCCGTCACGTGCGCAACCCTCCCCTCGGCCTCGTGTGCTGGCGACTGCGTCAACGGTGACTCGGCGGCTGTGGGCGGCTTTCTCTCTGCCACTAGCACCGACGACGGTGCTGTCGAGGATTCAGCTACTTCGTTGGCTCTTGCCCTGGGCGCTAGCTACACGGGTGAGACAAAAGCAGTGGCGGTGCCGAAATATCGTTAGCGGTCTGAATTGCACGCGTAACACATACGGGCGGATGTTTACGCTGCGGATATTTCCATTCACGGGTAACGGGTTGCTGGTGCGGCTTATGTAACTTGGGCATCCCCACAGGCGATGCGGGCACGGACAGCTGCAAGGCCAAGTGGCTGACCAACACAACACTGGTCAAGAGCCTCGCAACCGCCAACTCCATCAACTTCACCACCACGGTGCGGTGCTGGGGACGCAAACTACATAACTTACGAGAAACATTTGGTGTGAAGGTAGCTCGCTGCTGGCGCACTGGCGCAGTCAGGAGCTCAAGCAAAGGTCACGTGCAGTGGCCTGCTATCCCCTTCTGGTCACACACATCACACCCAAGTGTGTGTATGGGATATACAGCAAGCACAAGCCCCCACGTATCCCTGCCGTCGCGCCACCACAACCCCGCCGCAACAGGACGGTGGTCTGCTTCGTCTGGTTGCGCCCGTCTTCGTGTCCGACTTCATTGGCAGCTGCAGCGCCGCAACCAAGGTGGCCGCCGCCGCCAAGGCCTGCGCCGCCGCCACCAACCCCGCTGCCTGTGCCGCCGCCACTACGTGCTACTGGGCCGCCGACCCCGCATCCAACGCCACCGAGACTGCCGGCAAGTGCGACCTGTCCGTGCACGCCTATATCACGTTGGGAATTATTGACAAGACAAACGACGCCTGGTGAGTTGCACAGTTGCGTCTGCCAAAGGTGCTAGTTCAGTTGAGCTCCCCCAGTTGCGCGTGTACGTAAAGGGTTGCGCGCGCCGCCTCATTTGCATATTCTCACCTGCGGCACTCCCGTCATCGACCGCATTCATGCGCAGGGGCGCGGCCTATGCCGCGGCGTACACCTCGTGCGCCGCACTCACCACGGAGACCGCCTGCAACGCCTCTGCCACCGTGCAACTCAACACGAGCCTGGTGCGTGCAGCGTGCCGCTTCGCTCACTGGCGGCTTGGCACTTGTTTTCAGGCTCCAGGCTTGCCCTTCTTGCCTTCCTGGTATGACCCGCCAGACCATTGTGTAAACCTTACCGCCCTTTCGTCTGTATTTGGGTCCTGAACTGGGGACTACTTTCCCTTCAGGACTTCAATGCATTGCTCTCCCTGGTGACGTAACCAATAGGGCTCCCGAGCATGCCTCGCTCACCACCACCACAACTTCGCTACTTCCCACAGGCGACTAGTTGGTTGACGCTCACGCCATCAGAGACCATCACTGCAAGTCCCGCGGGTTCGCCCGGAGGTGGCGGCGCCTCGGCCGCAGCGATGTCTCTGCAAGTGCTGCTGCTATCCGTGCTAATGTCGCTGCTTGCGTTCCGGTTTTGAGCCAACCGACCAGTCTTCACCAGGCGGTAGTTGAAGGTTCGCTGCACACCTGCGAATTCACTGCTGCCGGTGTGAAAGCAGCAACCACGGAACACCCTAGCCCAAGCTGCCGACTCTGCGGCATGCAGAGACACGGCGCCCTGATAATGTAGCGCTGCAATACGCCAGGTCACCAGCGGGATGAAGTGGGCTAGACCGAAGCACCTGGACGGTGCCCACGTGGCAGACAATCCTCATGTGAAAGTATGCGAGTATGTGGAATGCGACGCGGAAACGCGCTGACGGAAAGTGTGAAAGTGTGCTTGCGGGACCACCTAGGTAGGTATGCGGATGCGGCGCTGTGTTGTGTTTCCGAGGGTCAGGGCGCACATGTATGGCACTTTCCACAGAACGCAAATACACGACGCCACTCATCCACTGCTGTTTGCTGGGGTAGGGTGAGTGTGACTCTGTGACTGTAACCCCTTGATCCGTTCCTGCCGTCATCCGCTTCGCTTAGTTCGCTGGGACACAGTGGTACTCGCGCAGGGGACTCCGACAGGAAGCATTCCCCCGAGTAGCAACAAAGCCCAGGAAAGCTCTGCATTACCCATGTCTTCCCACGCAAAAACAGCTCGCCGGACAACAGTTCCCTGCATCTTCAAATCCTGGCTAATCTACCCAAGTACAGTATGTAGTCTGCTGGACCCGACCGCACCACCGAACTACATCCACTCCTCCACGTCTGCTATAGAGCGCACCGACTTTGCAGCTGTGTACACAACACTCTCACTCCTTGGCACTCCCCTGCTCTCAACGCATTGCTCTCATTAATACTCAGATGTTGTCTGCCAGTGGCCCCTAACTGCTAAAATGAATGTTGCTGCATATTGCGCCGGCCCCCTGACCCAAATTCCTTCAGCTCCGTGTCCAGTAATTACACACACGTGCCGGCGAAATGCATTGCCGTTCTCATGCCCTGACATGCCCATGCTTGACACCCCCCACGCCACTAACATACATTGATGCCCTCCTCCCTCCCCTCCGCATGGACGGCGACATCCCAGTCTCCCCGGGCAAAGCACGCCTGCCTCTTACGTCCTGGCCTTGCACGTCCTTTGGGTCACTGTGCCCGCAGTTGGCCTCGAGAATCACAGGAAGCCGCCAACCCCTTCCATGGGGCCGCCATGGGCTGCACAGTACATGAAAACAGGTTGCTCCGCGCACCCGATGCGCGCATAGGATCACGCCGACGTTTCTTCGGTGGGCAAACCCTCCCCACTCCTCAGCCTTGAGCGCAGAGGGCCCACGCACGCAGACGTGCCGGGCGTACCGGCAAACAGTGCACGGCGAAAGCCTGTCACCAGCAGCTATCCCACAAAGCACCATCTGCATATGCCTGGCCGCTGTCCTTCAGTACTCGACCGCGTTCTCCTCCCGGAAAGTCTGCTTGACCGTGTACAGGAAGAGCGTGAGCCACAGGGGGATGGCCACGATGCCGATCATGTAGCCGTAGAACAGGATGGTGGACACCTCCTCCGCGCAGTTGCCGTGCACGGAGGCCATGGTGTGAACCTGCGGCAGTAGCAGCAGCAGCAGCAGAAGAAGAAGCACCACCACCACCACCACCACCAAGGGAACGGGGAGATCAGGGGGGTAGGGACTAGGGACGCGCAGCAGCGACGGCATGAGGCGGGAGGGGTGCGTGGCAACTTTGCCCCAACGCCGTCGCCTTGTCATACACGAGGTGCGCAAGCGTGGCCTGGCCCCAGCTCGCTAGCTAGCTAGGTCAAGCCCCACGCCCACGTGCTCACCATGATGGCGGTGGGCGCGCAGTTCTGGATCAGCAGGACCAGCTGCGTGCGATGTTTGTAACACGTATTGGCAAGTGAGTCCAGGTCAACAGCACGCTAGGGGCTCATTCCAATGAACAAGTGGCGCCGACGCGCACAACGACGACCTCGCACCCCTCCTTTGCTTGCTTGTGCGCAAGCAGCCTGCTCGCCGAACATACATGTCAGGAGCCTTGGCGCCACGGATTCCTGAACGCCCCTAACTTAGACGTAGCACCCACCAGGTAGATGGGGTCAGGCGCCTCGAACATGCGCGCGGCGTAGGCGCCTATCACCAGCCCCATGCCCAGCAGCGGCAGCACCGCCAGCCTTGTGGCCGTCACCAGTGCCGTTACGCGAAGCGGCACCCGCGCCGCGCCGGGGCCTGTCGATGCGTGTACGCGCGACGGCATGTTGCCGAGAGGCGCGTATGGGGCATGACTCATGGCATTTTACTGGAACCAACAGCGACTCATCAGGTTGTTACCAGCCGTGTGAGCCCTGGCTTGGGAGTGAGCACACGTGGGGTTGCTTACCGTTTGCCAGCGTGGCCCCCAGGATGAGTAGGATGGCGGGGATAGTGCAGTCGCCCAACATTGACTGCGAGTGGTGGGGAGGAGGAGAGAGCAGGGACTTCCTGAGCTGGGCCCGGCAGACGGCGTGAGCTGTCACCACAAGCACCTCACGTGTGGCCCCCGACACGGTCGGGCTACGTATCCCGCTGCGAACCAGGCCGCCCATGGCTGGCGTTGGGCACCACGTGCGAACGTACCAGGCAGTCGGTGACCAGGGCCAGGGGGGCGCCGGGCCCGCCGAAGAACGCGGCCTGCAGCGGGCGGATACAGCCCACTGGGATGGACAGCAGGATGGCGAGCAGCGGCGGCGAGGTGGCCTCCCGCAGCACCTGGCGGGGCGGGGACCAGGGAGGAGGTGGGGCGGGGAGATGCTGACATGAGAGCTCAGCCAAGGCTTCAACACCCCGTCTCGAACGCATACGCAAGCACCTGCGTTCCCCCACCTTGACGCCCCTCCGCCTTCCCCATCCCCACCTGCTTGGCCAGTGCCTTGTAGTCCAGTTTGGAGTGCCACTGCAGCAACAGCCGCCCAGACCCCGAGTGCGCCAGCCGGGCCAGCGTGCGCCTCCCAGACGCAGAGCTGCACCCGCAAGAGCCACACCCGTGCGGCACATTAATAGTAAAGGATGCCGTACAGCGTGCTCCGCACCAGCTAATGGATCCGGTAACGGCGTGAGCATATACGATACGGCGTTGTGGCTCTGCGTTGACACGCGCACGCTGTGAGCGCAGACGGCGCTGAGCATGGAATGCATCCATGCCATGCCCGCGGTCCAGCCAGGTGCCTGCCCGCCACTCACGTGAGTAACTGCACGCCGCCACGCGACCGTGTGGAGGCCAGCCGGGCGTTCTCCAGCGGCGGCAGCTCCACCGCCGTGTGCCGCCCGGCCTCCTCCCGGTCCTCGCCGCCACCAGCACCAGCACCAGCACCAGCGCCAGCGCCAGCATACCCCGCTCCGCTACCGTCCTGCCTTTGCTCGCTCGCAACCCAGCCATTCGCGCCAGCGCCTCCGCCGCTGACACTCGCTGATGCAGCTTCCCCGCCGGCGCTGGTGCGGTGGCGCCACCGGAGCAGCTCTTCCCGCCGCTGCCTGTCATCGTCGTTACACGATGCAGATGTCGCTGTTGTCTTAGGCAGCTGGTCCTCCGGGCGCCTCAGCGGGTCCACGTGGTCCTGCCCCAGGCAGTCCATGGCGCAGCCGTAAGAGCGGCGGCCGTCCACACTGGAACGCGGCAGGCCCGGCTGCAGCAGCCACGGCTGCAGCGTGAGCTTGCCCAGCGGAGGCGCCGGGTTGCTACTGCTGCTGCTACTGCCTGCTGAGTGTCCTGTCCCTGTGCTGTTCGCGGTGAGGGGCTCGACCGGAAGTCCGCCGCTACTGCTCGTGCGCCGGCTACCCATGTCTCCGGCGCCGCCGCCTCCTGCACGCTCCTCCCAGCGGTTGCGGCTGAAGCCGCCGCTTACGGCGCCGTTGCCGCCCTGCAGCCGGTAGCTGACACGCGCGGGCGTGCTGGCGCCGGTCACGGCCCCGCTGCCCGCCTCCCCCTCCTCCTCCCGACCCACATCGTCCTCGCACGTGCCGCCCGTCAGCCCGGTGGCGGTGGTTGACAGGGACTGGTAACTGGACACGCTGGCCAGGGCTACAGACGAGGAGTCAACTGCGGAGGACGGCGGCCCCCCGCCGCCGCCGCCCGGGTGGCGGCTGAGCAGCAGCGGCATGGTGTCGCTGCGCGTGTCGTCAGAGTCCCGCGCCAGCCCCTGCGCCCGCTGCCGGTCAAGCTGCTCCTGGTCCTCCCACCGCACCGACCGCACCACGCGCAGAGGCAGGTGGCGCCCACCGCCCCCGCCGCCGTGGTTGCAGCCGCCACGCCCGGCCCCCACGTCGCTTGAACCGCGCGCCACGGGACCATGTCGGTATTGGTGGTGGGCGCCTTCCTCATTCGCGCAGCCTGCATCAGACTGCGAAGCGCTTACGGTCGCGTCCTCTCGTAGCCGCCCCTCACCCCAGCCGTCGGTCCCTGTGCCGCTGCTGCCACCGCCGGTGCCAACCGTCGCCTCCAGAAGCGCAACACGCTCCTCCGCAGCCCCTGCCCGCTCGGTGGCACCCAGCGGCTCAGCCGCCGACGCCGACGCCGGCGGCTCCCCATATGGCCCCAGAAGCGCCCGCTGCTCTCCCGCTTCGCCCGCATTGCGCAGCACCCCCAGGCCAGCGCCCCTGGCGGCCGCCACCGCGGCCCGGAAGGTCCGCGGCGTGACGGGAGGCGGCACGTCGCCGCTGTGTTCGCCGGCGGCGGCTCCCGTTGATTTTCTGTTCCCCAGCTGCAGCGGGTCACCGTCATCGTCATCGCCGTCGCCGCTGGGTGCGGGTAGCGGCAGCTCTGCCTCATGGTGCTTCCGCAGCATGCTGAAGCCTGCGTACAAGGTTGGTTGGTTGGTTGGTTAGTTAGTTGTCGGGTTTAGGGCCGCGTGTGCATGAGCAGGTGGTGGTTAGCTCAAGTGACATTTCGTCAGTTCACGGCACGCCAGCTGGCCGGGCGTGCACAGATGCGAAAGCGCGTGTGCTGAGGTGGATACGATGTAGGAAGCGCCAGTGCGTGATCAAGCGCAATGGCGTGTGATCGCCTGCCCCGGCTGTCGTGTGCGTACCTATCGTTGCGTGGACGATACATGGAATTAGAAGCCCCACAACAACGTAACTGCATACATGTTCAGAGGCAAGGAAAGTCTACCGTCAGTTGCTCGTTAGCGTTTTCACCTACTGGAGTCGCACAACTGACAACTGCCAAGTAGTGCCGCAAAACTCCCTTACGGTGTTGGCGGCGGCTACCCGCTCTGTACCCAACCATGAGCCATCCAATCAAGGGTCCCGCAGCGGTCCACGGCCGCAGCCGGCCCACCTGACCGCCAGGTCCTCGGCCCGGTCCGCAGGGATGCCGTGCAGCACCGCCGCCGAGGAGGTCGCCAGTGTGGCCACAATCACCAACGGCAGGTTGCCCAGGTTGCCTGCATGCGGACACGTGGAAGAGCCGGTGTTGATGAAGGGCTGACGTCACGCAAGCACCAGGCCGGATGGCGCCGTGTGTTAGATAGCACAAGGCTGGATGTCGCCGTGTGTGTGTTAACACAACGAAATCGTGTGCGTGTGTGTGTGTGTGTGTTAGAAAATACGGGATAGGGAAAAACGCAGACCGTGCATGCAAATGCTTGTGTGTATTAGAGTTCACAAGGGAGAGGACAATGAAAGACTTGTGTTGTTAGATTTTACAAGGGACTGACAATACCGTACCGTACGTGCGGTGCGTTGACGAACGGTCGCGAGTTACCTTGCATGCTTTACCGCTATCGACCGACCTGCCGAGCTGATACCTCACCCGAATAACCTGTTACACCCGTCTACCTAACCTTGGGTGGGGATTCATGTCCACACGCTCCCAAGGGTGCAGCCCGATGCAAGTGGCCTACAACGGTCCCAGGCACGCCTTGTTCCAAATACCCGCCCGCTGATGGTAGCATAACTCACCTACGGGCACAGCGGGGCACAGGCGTAATAGTGCATACGTTAGCGACGTTAGCGATGGCGGATGGCAAAGGCGGCGAGCAAGGCAACAAGCAGGGGCACGCAGCCCAGCCCAAGCTTGGAGTGGAGAAGAGAAATAGACTGGTGTGGGGCAGGCGGATAAGGGCAACGGGCGCATGGGCTGCATGGGCTGTGCGGGCTGCATGGGAGAACGGGGCGGCTGGCGTGCGGGCTGGCAGAGCCGAGGCGGCTGGTTTATGCAGGGATGCAGAGGAGACCGACTTGTGTGTTAGAAAAGCACAAGGAGAGGAAGGGTCTGAAGGGACTTGTGTGTGTGAGAGAGATCACAAGGGAGAGGACAAATGAAAGACTTGTGTGCGTGTGTGTGTGTGTGTGTGTGTGCGCGTGTGTGCGCTCACCCCACCTCCCGCCTGCCCGCCCGCCACTGCCGATAGCGCTACGCCGCCACTGCAGCGCCACCGCGGCACTCAACCAACTCACCTAGAGCGATCGCGACCACCGTGTGGGGGCGCAGGTGGTGCAAGGGTCTCACCAGCTTCACTCCCAGGAAGCCCAGTCCCAGCCCCACCGCAGTGCTGCAAAGAAAGGAACAGGTGCAGGAAAGGGCGTTGTTGGGCGCCGCCACGGGGGTGCGTGGGATGGACAGTCGCCTGACGTCCGGTTGCCCACATCGGCAACCCACATCGGCGCGTCATCATGGGATGTTGCTGCCCGGCGCCGCCGCCGCCAGGGTCGTCCCGCCATGCTCACCTGATGCCCGTGTTGAGCACGAGCGGCCACCAATGCAACAACCTGCTGGGTGTCAAAGTGCTTGCCAACTTGACGAAGATGAGCGCAGGGTTGAACACTAGGAACGAAAGCGCGCCGAGCACTCGCCGACCCTCCGGAGTGAGCAGGCCCTGTCATGCGTGGAAAGGCGCGTGTGGATGCTGGGTGGGCCTGACCAGCCAGGTATCAGCCCTAACGCCGAGCTTCACAAAGCTTCCCCCAAGACACCAACGTCGTTTACTTCGGCACGTCGTCCCTGAGCCCAAACGCCATGTGCCCCACGCTGACATCCATGAATACCATTCAGGAAAACAACGGACTAGGGCGCATGCGCTGTTGTCAGTTTTAGCTGGTTCTACGGTCGGCCCTTGGTGCCGTGCGTGTAAGGGTATGACGCACCAACTCCCCCGGCTCCACAGGCACGTCGCCTCCAACAGCCCTCCATCCCTCCCCGCCCTCACCCGGCGCGCGCAGAAAGCTCCGACGCCACATATGAGAAGGATCTTCACAACGGGCAGGGCGCTCGCCACGAACAAGTTCAATAATAGCGGCATGGTTCGCGGCCACGCGCTGTAGATTGCCCCTAGCCTTTGTGGCTCGATTTTAAGATACGTTAATAGGTGACCTTTAAGCTACATTTTCCGTTTACCTCAGCGGCGAGGTTTTTAGGGTCGCTTGGTTAGGTTGTGCACCTTCACTAACGGCTGTATTTTGCGTTGCAAATTCTTACGTGTCATAATTGTAAAACACAGCCTGTTTTATTATGTTGAGGCCCGCCTTGCCCTCCTTCAATGGAACCCATCGCCGGAAACGCATTTGACTTGGGTGCAGCGCCTACTGATTCTATAGACGAGATAGCTTAGTATGTACTGTGTTGAATAAACATTACTTCAGGGCCTGCTGGTGCAAAGTGGAAGCCATAGCCAACAGCGTGCGAGCCTTGCAGGCAGCCTGCTGACTGTCTTTGCGCATGGACTAGTAAAATCACGCAGCCATGGAGCGGAATGCAGAGCCGGGTGGAGAGGCGCCTGCGCTGAAGAGTTTGCTCGCTGAACTCGCGGACCTGAAGCAAGGCCTCCTGGTGCGGAGACCCTGGAAGAGTCTTTATGCAGCGAAAGATGTCACGGAACGGCAGGCGTGCCCTGCAACCGCCCAGCCGAACGGTTGTGCTGCAATTTGCTGTTTCGGTCTGCTTGAACTGAGTGCTGTCTCCGCCCCACGCCCGCCCTTGCAGCATGAAAGCACCACCATCGACAATCCCACTTATGAGGAGGGCCGGCATTCGTTGCCCAGCCTTCAGGTGAGCGGGGGTGCACGCGCAAGCGCCATTTGCAGCTACACCCTTGCCGTTGCCGGGGTCAAAAGGCATCATGAAGCAATAGTCATGCAGCCGGGGGTCACCGGCGCGGGCGGTTGATAAAAGACCCACGAGAAAGCGAACTGCCCATCCGCCATAATGGACACCTCACGCAGGAAAAGCTCCAACTTGAGGTGCCAGTGGCTGATCTGAATGAATCTCTTGAGGACATTGTCGCCAATGACTCACAGCTGCAGTATATCCTCAGCCCTCAAGCGGAGAATGTCGTCAAGTCTTTCCGAATGGGCGCAGACCAAACCCCGCTGCCGGCTGCTGGCCTAAGGCCCGCTATGTCGGAAGTGCAGGAGAGCCCTGACTCGGGGTTGGCTGGTCTGCTTCCGGAACAGCCCGGCGACACGGCGACCTCCCTGCTAGCCGAGGAGGGCCTCGACGAGTTCCTGGCACGTGGCGACGCCGCCCTAGCATCGGCAGTGTCCACACCGGCGCCGTTACCCGGCGCGGGCACACCAGCAGCCCCAGGTGGAGCCCGAGGGCGGACACCGGCCAGCGCGGCGCACGGCGGGTCGTCTAACGCCGCAGCGGCGGGCACGCCGCACTCTGCGGCTGCGGCTGCCGCCAGGACGCCCCTCTCCACTTCACACCGCAGCGGATCTAGCCGTATCGCGAAACCGGCAGGCTCTGGCTCCTCCACGACAACGCCGGCTGCGGCGAACGCGGGGCGTGGCCATGTCGCGGGCGCAACCGCCACGCCGGGTGCTCGCAGCAGCGCCGGCGGCGCTGGCAGTGCCCACGCTACCCCCGCTGCCGCTGGCACGGCTGCGCGCACCCCCGGCTCGGCCTCGCACCACGCTGCCACGCCAGGCTCGGCCTCCACACCGGCTGGGGCACGCACAGTGCGCCAGAAGCTGGTGTCGGCAGTCCACGCCATCGGCACTGCCACCGCTTTTGGCCGTAGCAGCGGCGGCCCGGGGCGGGTGGCTAGTTCCATGAGCTCAACGGGCAGCCCAGCTAACAGCATAGGTGTGGGCAGCAGCGCCAGCCGGACCCCTTCTGGCACCACTCCCGGCGGGGCGACTGACAACGCGCGCAAGCGCGGACCCGATGCCTCGGCCGCCAACACGCCCGCCCAGAAGACGCTCGCCACAGCGACGGGCAGTGCTGGAGCGCCTGGTCGACTGGGCCGATCGCCGAGTACGGCAGCAGGCCCAGCGGGTGGCAAGGCCCCAACGAGGTCGGCGACCGTGAGCAGCCATGCGCCCGCGCAGGAGGCCGCCCTGCATGCGGCGGTGCACGCAGCAGCGCACTCAGAAGCGCCGGAGCAAGTGTCTGCCGCTTCGGTAGGCCCCGTAGCAAAGCCCGGCCTCTTCAGCCGGCGGCCCGCGGCCGCACCCAAGCAGACCGGCGTCGCGGCGGTCAAGGCGGCGGAGCTGCTGCAGTGCGAGGGCTCGGCGCCGTCACTGACGCTGCCGACGGTGTCGGGGCCGGGTGGGGTGGGGGCGGAGGATGACTTGGGGGCGGAGTCGCTCGAGTCGTACCTTGAGAACGACCCCGCGCTGAACAGCTGGCTGGCCGCCACCAAGGATGTGGCCGTGCCCGGCCCCAGCGGCTCGGCTGCGGCCGCGGCAGCGGCTGGCGACAGTGCGCTGCCGCGCCAGAGCAGCGACGAGCTGCTGCAGCCGCTGGCAGCGGCGATGGCGGCGACGGGGGTGGGCGGCGGCGCCAGCCTGCTGGATGACGCGGATGACATGGACATGGACAACGAGATGAACATGATGATGCAGGACGCGGCGCCGCCGGCTGCGGTGCCGGCACAGGCGGAGGGCGGACCAGATGCTGCGTCGCCGGGCGCACCCAAAGTGAGCACGGGTGGCGTCAGCAACGCCTCCGACGGCCTGGATGAGGCGCTGGTGGCGGGGATGGCTGCAGAGGCCGCGGCGGCGGTGGCCGCAACGAGCGCCGCAGCCGTGGGGAGCGGCGGCAGCCGTGGCGCGCCGCAGCTGTCTAGCGAAGAGATGTGGCGCAGCGTGAAGCGCCAGGCCAGTGGCGTCGCCATGCTGACGGAGGGCGCCGGCGATGCGAGGGAGCAGGAGCTTGAGCAGGCGCGACAGCAGCAAGAGGAGCTGGAACTCGCAAAGCAGCAGCGGGAGCAGCAGGATGGGGTCGACACGGCAAGGGTGCCGGCAAGTGCAGGAGCAGGAGTGGCAGCGTCAGCGACGGCGCTGGAGCGGGCCCTGTCGCAACCCCGTCAAGGGCCGGGCGCACATGCACTGGATGTGTACAGCGATCTTGAGTCAGACCCTAACACGCCGCAGCACCCCGGCCGGGCAGTGCCACTGGGTACAGCAGGCGGAGTTGCGGCGGGCGTGGCGGCACATAGCCACCAGCAGCAGCAACAGGCGCACCCCGTTTCCCGTTTTTCGCTTGCTACACCCAGCCACGACGGCGCTGCGCGCGAAGCAGCAGACGCGGAGGCGGAGGCCGACGAGGAGGCGGAGGAGCACATGCTTGCAGCGGAGGCAGAGGCGGCTGCCGCTATGGTCGCCGCTGGCGGCAGCGCGGATACGACGCCGACAGCCGGATCCCGCCCGGCTGACGAGCTGTCGTTCGCGGCCGCGCAGACGCCAGTAGAAGCAGGAGCAGCAGCAACGGTGGCTGTGGTGGCTGCTACTGCTGCTGCCATCGCTGGCTCCACGGCGGATGCAGACGGTGCTGTTGCTGGCACGGTGGCTGGCAACAGCGGCGGCGGGGCGCGGCCGCTGCAGCATCAGAGCAGCTCTGCTTCGTCCGTGGGGTTCGACGCGGCTGTTGCATTTGA
The DNA here is from genome assembly GCA_016834595.1 of Chlamydomonas schloesseri. Classification (NCBI taxonomy): domain Eukaryota; kingdom Viridiplantae; phylum Chlorophyta; class Chlorophyceae; order Chlamydomonadales; family Chlamydomonadaceae; genus Chlamydomonas; species Chlamydomonas schloesseri. The sequence continues at coordinate 3,040,756 of JAEHOD010000003.1, forward strand.
GGCCTCCATGATCAGCAGGCAGCTGGCTGGGGGCAACGCCGGTGGCGGCTCCAGCTTCGGCGCGCGCGGCGGCAGCGAGTCGGGCTACGGCGCGCGCCCGAGCGCTGGACGCGCGGCGGCGTATGCGGCGGTGGAGGAGGGGGATGAGGAGCTAGCGGCGGCGAGTCCGTCCGGCGCGGCGCCCGGGGCCGCAATGGGTACGGTCGCTGCGGAGGAGGTGGAGCTGCAGGTGGCCGAAGAAGTGGTTGTTGCGGCGGACGGGCGAGGCGGCGTGGTCGAGTCGTCGGCTGCCGGTGCAGCGGCGGTAGCACCTGCAGCTGTGCCGGCCGAGGAGGATCATGACATGGTCGATGCGGCAGCCAAGCCGGGGGCGACAGAGCCAGAGGCGCACGCACCTGAGGATGTGGCGATGGGCGATGCCAGGGCAAGTGCTGCCGATGTCTCCACCACCACCGCTGCTACCGGCGGCTCCGCAGCTGCTGTGGCTGGCCAGCACCGCGGCAAGGACCGGGCGCGCGATGTCGGCGATGGCGGCGGCGTGCCGGCGGACCTGCCGCACAAGGCCTCGCCCTTTGCTGGCGCCGCCATGACGGCCGCCGCCACGGCAACTGCAGCCGCGGCTGCCCTAGCTGCAACGGCACCGCAGGACCGTGCAGGCGGCGTCGCGGAGGCGGCGTTGCCAGCACCGGACCACGGCTTAGATGGGACGGCCGCGCGCAAGCGCGCACGCCTGCTGTCCTCGTCCTCATCGGCAGGGCCGGTGGCGGAGGGGCTAGAAGGCGGCTCGGGGCCCGCTGCGACGGATGCGGCGGCGGCGTCTGTCCACTCTGCTGGCGGCGGCGCCGACAGTGCAGCTGGCTCGCCAGTGGTGGCTCGCACCGCCAGCGCTGGCGGCGCCGCCAGCTCTCCAGGCGCTGAGCGCCTGGCCTCGGACGCATCCCTGGTCAGTGCCCTAACAACGCGCAGGCTTGCATTCCCGTATCGAGGCTGAAGTGCACTCGTTTGCTGAAGTTTACTCTTTGCATGCATGACTGCCTCACTTTGCATGCATGACTGCAAGTGAATGAGCAAGCCTGTTCTGCGTCACACCAATGCACAGGCGTCGCACGGGTCCGCCTTCGCTTCGCCCGTCGCCATGGCAGCCGCCACCACCGCCATCGAGTCCGTCAGCGCCGTCGGCAACGGTAAGCGAATCTGTGGTGCTGCTGCTGAATCGAAAGGTCCTGTCAGATGAACGCACTGGCAGCCTGCCCCCACAACATGCCGTGCCTGTACTTGCCACCTGTACTTGTCGTGCCTGACACCTCGACACTTTTCCCTTGCACAGGCCTAACGCGCGTCTCTCCGGAATCCATGCCGTCCGACACTTTCAGTCTCAATATTGACGAAATGGGCTCGCGTATGAACAGCGCCGCGGGGGCGCCGCCGCCGCGCGTCGCCATCACCCCCCGGAGCACCGGCGGTAGCGCCACCAGCACCGTCGCCGGCTCTGTCAGCGTGGCTACTGCTGCGGCATCCAGCCCGCGCGCGTCGCTGCAGCAAATCAGCACCCCTGGAGAGGCTGGCGTAGGCAGCCCGGTGCCCGCGAAGCCGCCGCTGCCCACCACGCCTCCCAAGCCAGGAGCGCCTCGCGCCACGGCCGCAGCACCCGCAGCCGATACTGCAGACGGGCAGCCCGAGCAGCCGCTACTGCAGGCGTGGCAGGTGCTGGCGCCGGTGACCACCGGGGGCTCGGACGGCGCGGAGGCGGAGCTGTCGCCGTTGGCAGCGGCGGGGCGGGCGGCGTTGGGCACGCGCACCTCGATGCGCAGCATGCGCAGCATAAGCAGCCGCCTTAGCCGCGTCAGCAGCCACCGCGATGAGGAGGGCGAGGTCCACGAAAGCGTGGGCGGGTCGCCTGCGCCCTCGGTGGCGGGCGCCGCGACGGTCACCGCAACGGCGGCCCTGGGCAGTGCGGCGCACAGCAACGCGGAGCAGGTCTCCTCGAACGGGGCGGCGGTGGGGGCACAGCAGCAGCCGACTGCTGCGGATTCGAGTCCATTCCTGGGCGGTGCGACCGCCTCCGCTGCGGCAGCGGCGGCGGGCGCGGTGTTCGGCACGGCGGTGCCTGTGCGCTCACCTGCCCAGCCTGGCAGGACGTCGGCGAGCGGCGTAGTACGGCGGCCACACGACAGCGATGACGAGGACGAGGAGCACCTGGTCCCGGCCTGGAAGATGCTGCGGTCTGTGACCGACAGCGGCGAGGCCGCTGCAGCGGCGGCCGCCAGCGCCCCTACCGGTGCTGGTGCGAGCGCCGGCAGCGCCTCCACATCCGTCACTGGCGGCGGAGGCGCGCCACTGATGGGGAGGCTGGGCAGCCGCCGCTCTCTGCGTAACATCCCGGTGTCGTCCGGCGGCAGCCGCCTGCAGCGCTCCACCTCGCGCTCGACCAGCCTTTCGGGCGTGGTGGGCGAGGCGGGCGGCGTGGTCCCGGGCAAGTCAGCGCCGGTGACCGCGGCCGCGCGCAAGGCCGCGCTCGGCGACGACGGCAGCGACGACGATGACGGCGTGCCCCTGCCGCCGGCGTGGAAGGTGCTGAGTGGCAGCGCGAGCGGTGAGGCGGCGGTCAATGTAACGCCGGAGGTGGTGGCGGCGGCGCGCGGCGCGCCGCTAGGCTCGCAGCCCAGCTTCCGCAGCGGGCGCACCGGCAGCAGCCGCCTGCACCGCTCCTCCGCCGCCGACGCCGAGGACTTCAGCTTTGTCAACGCCACGGCCTCCGGTTCCGCCTCCGGTGGCGGTGCGCCTGCCGCCACCGCCGCCACCGCCACAGGCGGTAGCGGCCTTAACTTGGACTCTGACGGAACGCTTAACGCGCCGGCGGGGCTGGCGGCGTCAAGCCGCACGCGGTCGCAGACATTGCCCGGCAGCGTCTCTGCCGGCGCTGCAGCCCTGCTGGCCGCCAAGGCCAGTCATGACAGCTTGGATAACAGCGGCAGCCACAGCCTGATGGGCGCCGGCAACCTGGCGTCCGCCACTGCAGCGGCGCTGGCGCCGTCGCCGCGGGGCGCCGGCGCCGGCCTGCCCTCCACCTCCGTCTCCGCCGGCCAGGTGCTCATACCCGGCCCCGCGCTGGTGCTGCGCAGCCCCGTGCACTCCATGACGCGCGGTGTGACCGGCTTGTCCGGCGGCAGCAGCTTCCGCCGCTCCAGCGCCGCCATGGACGGCGCCGCCGTCGCAGCAGCAGCCGCGGCGGCGGCCGCCGGCCACGGCACGGTGAGCGAGAGCGGCAGTGTGCCGGGACCGGCGGCGGCGGCGATGCTGGCGGCGCGCGTGAGCAGCCGGCGGTTGATGTCGGACAGCGTGGGCAGCGTGCCGCTTCCGCAGCGGAGCAGCTGCGGCGCGGACCCCAACGTGGATGCGCTGCGCCCGGCATGGCAGGTGCGACTTGAGGGATGTGATGGGGTTACACGTGCGCCAAGGCCGCGGTAAGAGGCCAGTGGCCACTACAAGTTACAAAGACCGCCGTGGCGGGTGGTGTCCTTTAGAGCCAGGGGGCTACGGACGCAACCTCATATGCATCGCTTCTAGTGTGAGGTCAGCCGGTTTGCCCTGTGCTTAAAGACCCTAGACACGTACTCGGCTAACTCGTGGGGGGGGGGTGCTTGATGCATGCATTTCGCCATGCTGAGAGTTGATAGGAGCAACTGGTAGCTAAATACACATTGGTTCCGGCACATTGATTCCGGCTGCCTGCGCAGGTCCTCCCCCTCGCTGTCAACGCGTCGCAGACGGGCGAGGGCGGCACTGGCAGCGGCGCCGCCAGCACGCCCTCCGCCGCCAACATGCTTGGCAGCCTACGCAGTAGCAGCCGCCTCAGCCGCATGAGCAGCGGCATCCCGGAGGAGCTGCTGGCGGAGCTGCGGCTGCAGGCGCAGGCGGCGGTGGGGCACCTGCAGGTGCGGTCAAGGGGCCCGTTATTCTGGGAAAGGGGGGGCTGCGGAGATGCCCTCTGCCAGGGGTGTAATGGGTTGGGTGGCAAGGGCACAGCCGGCTGGGTTTGCAAGGCTGGGGGCATGTGGAAGCCCACACGACACGTGTGTTACCACCTCACAGGGCCCTGCGCACGGCGAGGAGGGCGCGATGGTCCACACGGATGGCCTGGACTCGGTGGACGACGAGGAGGCCCGCCTGCCGCCCGGCGTCAACGTGCGCACCAGCAGCGGTGCGGGCAGCATCCACCACCACTCCCCGCACCAGCCGGCCGCAGCCGCCGCCACGCCCGCCGCCGGCGATGGCGCCGGCGGCGTGGTGCACGCCTGGAAGGTCCTGCCTCCGCGCGTGCCGGCGCCCTCCACCTCGGGCCTGGGGCCGGGCAGCGTCGGTACGGCGGCCGCCGCCGCTGCCGCCGCCAGCAGCGGTGGCGCGGATGCGGGGGCTGCGCCGCCGCCTCCGGCGCTCGGCAACATGCCTGCGCCCATGCGCATGTCCTTCGGCGGGCGGCCCACGCTGGCTGCGACGCGGGCGGGCAACGCGTCCAGCCGCCTGGCGGTGGCGTCGCAGCCCAAGGCGCAGGTCACCTTTGACGCCAGCTCGCCGTCGGTGCGCAGCAGCGGCCACGAGCCCACCATTGAGGAGGAGTCGGCCGGACCGGGGGCGCCCAGCGGCGCCGTGGACGCCGCCGCCGCGCTGGCGGAGGAGGAGGAGCGCCCGTCCACCGGCAGCGGCGCTGGCGGCAGCGGCCCCGCCGCTCCGCCGCCGACGGCGCGGCTGCCGCCGATGCCCAACGACGATGCGGTGGTGCACGCGTGGAAGCTCGTTGCGCCGGTGTCGCCCGCGGCGGCGGCGCCGCCGCCGCCTGGCGCCGCCGGCGCGGGCGTGTCGCCTCAGGAGAGCGGCGGCGTGCGGCCACCGGCACAGCACGTGCTGGGCTCGCGGGCGTCGCTCAAGTCCATGCGCAGCGGCAGCATGACCGGCAGCCGCCTCAGCCGCAACAGCAGCGTGCGGCACGAGGACTACGTGGACGACTCCTACTCCCAGCTGGTGGGTGGCGGCCCCAGCGCAGGGCCCGACCACATCTCGCCGGCGGACTCGGCCAACCAGCGCGCCGTTGCGGCGGCGGCCGCCGCCGCCGCTGTTGCCGTCAGCGCCGCCGCGAACCCGGCCTACCCCGCGAACGCGGCGCCGGGCAGCGGCAGCGCCGGCGGCGCTGGCGGCGCCGCCGCTGGGGGCAGGGGCTCCGACCGCACCAGCGCGCCCGCCGCCATCGGGCCCAGTGCGCTGCCCCCAGGCGTGCTGTACGGCCGCATGGGTGGCTCGGCGCGCATCACCGGAGGCAGCGGGAGCGGGAGCAGCAGCAGCAGCTCCGGCGGCGGCGCAGCTGCCGCCGATGGCGCCGCAGGCGGCGTGCCGTTCCGACCGCCGCTCACGCGCAGCACCACCACCGGCTCGCTGGACGTGCCGACGGCGCTGTCGCAGGAGCCGGGCGGCCTGCCGGCGGGCAGCGAGGCAGCGCTGGCGCGGGTGGTGGCGGCGCGCGGCAGCGTGCGCAGCCGCACCAGCGCCAGCGGCAGTAGCCGCCTCAGCCGCATGAGCAGCGCGCGGGACGGCGCGCCCGGCGCCCCGGCGGCCTCGCCCTGGGACTTAGGCGACATCCGGGAGGAGGACGCGGAAGGCTCCATCAACCTCGGCGAACGCGTCGGCAGCCCCAGCGGCCCCGCCAACGCCAGCGGCACCGTCCTCGACACGCGGCGCACGACCGCCTCCGGCGGCAGCATCACTGCCGGCAGCGGCGTAATCAGTGCCGTTGCACACGATGCGCTCAGCGGTGGGGCGGCGGCACCGCCGCCGGCGCGGCTGTCGGGCAGCGGTGCAGCTGCCAAGCCCGCCGGGCTGCAGCTGAGCCGTTGCGCGGGCGATGATGATGATGATGATGAGGTGCTGGAGCCGGCGTGGAAGGTGCTTGGCCCTGCCGCGGCGTCTGGCGAAGTTGGGTCAACGGGTGGCGCCGGAAGCTCACATGGCGGCGCCGCCGCGGGCGGGCTGATGCCGCACTCGCAGCTGTCGACGCCGGGCAGCGCGCGCCGCTCGTTAAAGTCGCTGCGCAGCAACAGCCTGGGTAGCAGCCGCCTTAGCCGCATGACGTCTCAGGTAGGTGCTAGAGTTCAGTTGGGAGGGCGGGGATATAGCACGTATGGACGTATGGTTGGACAGGGACACATCTAAAAGCCTGCGACGTTGCGTGAAAGGTTCATGCATACTGCCTCAATGAAGCTCTGCGTGCAATAATAATAGTCTGTTTGCTTGTGTTGCTTCTGTGTTTGATTGCAGATCAGCGACATGGGCCTGGAGGACATAGTGGAGGAGGGCGCCGGCAACGGCAACGCCGCCGCGGCAGCCGCCGCTGCGGAGCAGGCCGACAGCGTCAGCGGTCACAGCGGCAACATGCCCGAGCGCGTCTCCGCCGGCCGCGCGCCGCCGCCAGCGCCCAGCGCCGGTGCAGCCCGCATCGGCGCGCCCGTTGGCAGCAGCGGCGGGGGCCTGGGCCAGCTGGGGCCGGCTGCTGTGGCCGCGGCCGGCGTCGCAAAGCCGGCGGCGGCAGCTGCCACAGCTCCGCCTGACGAGCAAGAGGAGCCGCTGGTCCCTGCCTGGAAGGTGCTGGCGCCGCGGCGTAGCGCCGACGGCACGGTGGCCGGCGCCGCCGCTGGCGCCATGCCGATTGAGGCCACGGCGGCTGAGTTGTCACCGTCGGGCTCCGCGCCAGGCATGCTGCGGCAGGCGTCACTTCGCTCAATGCGCTCCGGCAGCCTTGGCCACAGCCGCCTCAGCCGCATGACGAGCGGCAGCGGCGCCATCGAGGAGGCTGGCTCGCCCGCTGCTGCCACCGCTGCGGCGGCAGCGGCCGCCGTGGCCACCGCGGCCGGCGCTGCGGTTAACTTGCCTGCGGGCGCGCCACTGCCGCCTGGCGGTGCCGCAGACGCCAGCGCCTCCGCGCCGGGCGGTGACAGCCTTGGCGTCCGGACGGCGGGCGTGCGTGCGCTCGCCGCCGGCAGCGAGGCGCAGACAGCCCCCACCAGCGACATCAGCAACCTCACGCTGGCGGACATGCCCAACTCTTCCAAGATTGACCGCGGCAGCACCGCCTCTGCCATCTACGTCGGCGGCCCGCCCGCCGCCGGCACCGCCAGCAACTCGTTCTCGCTGCCCAACCCCAGCGCCGCCATGCCACCGGCCGCTGGCCCGCCCACGCTGCTCGCGGCTGCCGGTCCGATCAAGGAGGAGGAGGCCGGCCCGGGCACGCCCGCCAGCAGCATCAAGCAGGCGCCATCACCGGTGGCCGCGGCCGCAGAGGCCGCATCGGCGGTGGTACAAGGTGCGGTGGATGCGGCCGCGGCTTCGCCTTCAACGTCAGCGCCCGCGCCGCCTGCAACAGCGGAGAGGAGCGCGCCAGCGGTGAAGCCGGAGGCCGCGGCGGCGGCTGGGGCTAAGCCGGTGCAGCAGCGCGGTGGCTTCTTGTCTTGTTTCGCTTGCTTTGGCAAGCCGAAGGTTGCCGAGTAGGGAGGCGGTCAGGGAGGACTCCAGGGCAACGACCGGAGAGGCAGGCCTTTCACGGCACCGCCCATCGGTCGTTGCCGTCGCCCACTCGTGCGCACCGCAGGTGCCAGCAGCTATAGCTATGAGCCTATGAACATATAGCGCTGGTTTGCAGGAGAGGGGAGAAGAGAAGGGTAAGGAAAATCGATGTCAACTCATCTGATACTGAGCAGCCTGTAATGGCACGTAGCTAGGCTCCGTTTCTAAACGCGCACAGAGGTTGCGGACTGGCGATACAGGCGGTGGAGGTCTCCCAGACTCAGCTGTTGAATGCAGATGCGGCGACGCCACCACCCGCCGATGCGGTCGAAGCGCCGAACATGCGAGATTAAAGGATGCGTGTATAAATGAGCTCTAAACCAAGCCTGTTAATGGAAGTCCCGGCAAATAGACGGTGCAAACTTGCTGGCCCTGGCCGTCGCGTTTTTCGGCGTGGTATGGTCAGGCAAAGGTGGATTGCGAATACGGCTGTGTGCATGATGGCGGCAGTCGAAGCAATTCGAAGGGTGAACAAGATTGCCACAGCACTCCGGCATGCGGCATGCATTTGAACTGGCACACTTTTGGCGACGGAACGCATCGGGTACTATTGTGCTGGTGTGATTCAGGCGGGTGCTGCGGGCGTGCTCGGACGGTTTTCATGAGTGGGTTGCGCTGCAATAAATGCCCTAACTACATGTGATCATGGCAGGGGGACCTGGCCACAAATGCCCAGCACGCTTTGTGGCCGGGAGGCACTGACAGAGTACCTGGGGGGGGAGGACCAATGGAACGGCGTACTTCTGCGTGTTATGAATGGTGGGTGGCTTTGGGCGGGATCTCGGAGTAAGAGCATCACAAGGTTTGGACACCGATGACGGGTTGCCTGTAAGCGGTGATGACACACGGTTCTCCGGGTTCAGCGGTATTGTTACGGACATGTGTATTGTCCACGCCCGCGCCATGTGCTCTGCTCTCATTGCTGCCCCTACGTTGCCCCTTGCCTGGAATAAACAGACGCAAACGCCCATAATATTGTTAGCCGGCGGCACGCGGTTCAGGTCGGCGGGATGCCCTATAGTATGGGTGCGGAATTACAGAGGGGACAACCCGAGTGTGCAAGCACACAAGGGCCGTCGGAAGCTGCCGCAATTTGGTCTGGACTGTAATTTCAGTGTCAATGCGTCCCGACCAGAGGCTGCCAGAAAACTGTCGACCGTGACATGTCCATGTAAGCCGTGGGGCACACCCAAACCAACCTCAGAAGCCAGTTACGTCGTGTCCAAACTTCTTGCAAGCAATTAGCCAAGACACGTTATCCGTACACTGCATTGCTGATTGCATGGCGTGCGGTGGGCTGCCAGAGGTTTTGGGCTGAGCCCCCTGAGCGAAGCAATTTAAACCGACCCCGGCTATGTCTGGGAGATGAGGTACTATCGAACACCTTCGGCCTCAGACGGTGAATGTGGTGCGGGATCAGCCCGCTTTTCCCGTGCTTCACGGGGACCACCTCCCTTGTTTCGACCATGACATTAAGCCGTGGGGCACACCCAAACCTTGCCCTGGCGCCTCCCTGCTGTTCCCTTGCTTATGACGTCCCTTTCAGTAGTACGGGCGAAGGTTTTGTGCGTGTTTGAGGGTGTCCCGGACCTGGAAACAAAACCTCCTGGACCCCCATGACGAAACCTCTGAGCTGTGGCTGGTGCGGCCGCCTGCCGGGCTGGCGCCGCCAGTGTGGGATGCCGTGTGCTTGGCTGCGTTGTCGCCCCTGGACTTGGGCCGGCAGGCGGCAGCAGGTAACAATGACTGCCGTGCGTGCGTGTCGGGCTCTGATTACGGACATGCGCTAAAATGTGAATGCGAAGTGGGCAAGATGACGTTGTCTGGTGTCGGCGCAGGTCATGCGTACCGGTATTACCGTAGTGTGTTGGTTGTTGCTGATTTTGGGGGTGTAGTCGTTTGTTAGCTTGGGTATTCGCCCGAAAGACTGGGATGACGTGCTTTTTCCCCACCCGTCCCGCGATAGGAACGGTGCGGGTGATTGCATGTTGCTGGTGTTGCCTGCCATGTTGGCTCCCCTCCACCCTTGATTCTGTGTGGGTCAGGTGTGGGGCGCCTCTGGTGTAGTGGGTTGCTGTTGTGATTGCGTCTGATTGGGCGTCGCTGGACTATATGCCTGGCGTACATGGTTTGGCGTCTAGACTCTAGTACTGTAAGCAGCTCTTCGTGCGCAGATGCGGGTTGCTTCGTGTCATAGGGCGTAAGCGGGCAGACATAATGCACGGTTGTATCAGGTCGGCAGCCAACTGGGGGGAGGGCGGTTTCCCTTCGGGCCGGAGATGGTCCCTCTTGACCTGCGGGGCACCCTTGCTTGGTCGGACTGTCCCTTTATGTAACGTCGCATTGATAATTTGCAGTTTCTTGAAACTCTGAAAGCGGATTCTGAACGGTCTCGTCAAGCTCTATCCATTTATGGAATGGGTTATCCTACCCCCCAACACCCTGTCCTGCCAGTCCGTGACCTCTGCATCTGAGTGGTGAATCAACGGATTCACGCAGTCGATGTGTAGGAAGCTTCAGGTGTTCAGATGTGAGCCGAAACCTGACATGCAAGAAGTAGTTTCCGTACAAAATGAAATCCTGAGGCACTTCGACGCCTCTCTGCCTTGTTGCTCTCCACCCCACGTTGCCTCGTGCCTATACTGCAATTGGCGCAATCGACGCGCCTGGCACTGACAAAATCTCCGTTGGTCAAACCCGCCTACCAGCTAGCCTCAACCCATCCCAGAGTCTGAAGCGTCCACACGACAGCCACCAGCCACATCCACAACCGCGCAACTACAGCGCAACCAGAAACCGCCGTCGCCGCGACACTAGCCTCCGCTGCCACCAGCCACCCTGCACCGCACAGCAGCGCCGCCCGCGCGGCCTGCGCACAAAAGCTCAGGGTCTGCACTCGCCGCGCGACCCCCGGGCTGGGCAGCAGCAGTGCTAGGGCATAGAGCAGGGCGGCCTTGAGCCACCTGCCGCAGGGCGCCCCGCTGACGGCACTCCACACGACGGCACCCAGAGAGAGCGCCAGCGGCAGCAGCACCGCGCCCACCGCCGCGATCTGTAGCAACGGCTGGTGAGGCAGAGGCACTACATAGCCCAGCGGCCCGGGCGCGCCGGTTCCTCCTCGGCTGGCGGGGCCAGCCGACCCGCCGCTGCTTCTTGGGCTACTGCCGCTGCTGCTACTGTCACTGCTCGCCGCGCCGCCATTGCGCCAGCGCATGACACCAGCCACTGCTGCGCCACATCCAGTGAGGCGGGCGAGCCCCGCCACCAGGCCGAACGTGGCCACCTCGGCGTGCCCAAGCAGCAGTAGCAGCGGCAGGAACAGAAGTGCTACTGCCATCAGCCCCAGCGCCGACGCAACGTCATGGGGGCCGTTGGGCAGCGCTTGCCCATCGCTAGAGCGTGCGGCGTGTTCTGCAGTGAGCAGCGGGGTGACTAAGCCCTTCGCGGTGGGTGGTATTGCCGCGGCCGGCGAGCCAGGCGAACTCCCGTCCTGAACAGCTCCTGGCGCGCCCAGGTGTGTCATCTCTGGAAGCGGCAGGCCGCGCACCCGCCACCCAGAGCTGAGGCTAGACTCGTGCATCTCCTGTGATGTCGCCGCGACTGGTTCGTTGGCGCTGTGGGCGTCCGCGCGGGCGGTGAGGGTGGTGAGCGCCAATGCTTGAGCTGCAGCGGCAGCTCCGCGGTGAACGCTGGGCGCCAGGCTGCCTGCAAAAGCGCGTCGCCTGGATGCTGCCGGGATATCTATTGTACGCAAAAGGTAGAATCGCGCCGCGTCATTGGTGAATTGCGCGCCTTGGCCGCGAGCGTGCCGGTGACTCGCCATGCAACGTTCGACGATGCCAATCGCCCGGCGCGCCGAGGCAGCGCGGCCGCGAGAAGTTCAAGACAAACAGTCACTGTCTTGGGGCCAAAATACACTGTGCGTGATTCCGCGAAAGGAATCGGTCGCTATTCGGTCGCTTTTTCGTTCCTGTTCTTACGCAGGCCCGGTTCAGTTTGTAGTCAAATAGTTATGTAAAGCGGCTCAGAAGAAAATGAGTTGTGAAAATTATTGTAACACGATTGCCTGAACGCTGATGCCACGCCTCTGCTCCCCTTCCCCCTGTCCCCGCCCCACGGTCTTCAGACCAAGGCGCAACAACTGACATCTCAACACCTTTGGACAGCCAGCAAACGATTCACGAAGCGATCCAGCACACACCCCAATCTGTCGGTAGCGCGCCGTGTATACTCTAGTACTCGCGTTTGCGCAAACGCCATTGCACACCAACATCCACCTGTCCATCCCGCAGATGCTCACCACCGCCAATGCGCTGCCATGAACGCGACATTTAAATTGCGCTAGAGTGCAAACGCATGCCCCAGCGATAGCGACTGCCACTGGTGGTTGCATGTTGCAGCAACCCGGCACCAAGGGAGCCCATGTGTGCTCAGGGCTCAGGCTTGCGCCGCCGCGACTGTCAACGCTTAACGTGCCTGCTAGTTGCTAGTGGTGATACGGTACTCCTCGCAGGATGGTCCACGCCCTGTACACTTGCTCCAGCAGCACCACCACTGCCACCTGCAGTCCGACAGAGCATGTGACAGGCCTCACACTTTCAAGTGAAACAGAGAGCACCATGCAGCAACACATGCGCCGGCAGGCCAACGCCCCCCGTCTGCCCCCGAACGCCCTTGCACCCTGCCGCCTCAAACATACAAAACATCATCCCATCGGCCCTAGTCCGCCTCTCTATCCATTCACCGCTACCCTCGCCTTATAACCAACCAGCCCGCCCGCCTGCCCAGCGCCCCCGCACCTGGTGGTTTAGCACCATGGCCGACAGCCGAATCATGCGGTCCGCCCGCCCCCGTACTGCGTCGCTGTGCCCGTACGGCCCGCCTATGCAGAATGCGATGGGGCGGCCCTCTTCGCCGGCAGCTGCGACCAGCTTGGCCAGGTCCTCACTCAGTAGCTGCGGCATGCGATGGCGAGATGGTGTGGGTGTTGCCGTGTTGGTGTGGGTGTTGGTGGGGATGGTGGCGAAGAGGTTGTAAGTGAATGTGCGCAAGGAGTGGGCAGGCCGCGAGGAAAGCAGCGGCACACGGGTAAGGGGCCGGGGGCATGCCGAGTCGTGGTCCGTGGCCCGTACCGTACAGAAGCGTATGCCAGCATGCAGACGGCTCCAGACTATCCCATTTTTTCCCGGCTTCCGTCCGCGGCATATCACCAACACATACGTCGACCGCCCTACCAGGTGGCCACACCCCGCACCCCACACGCTTCACCCCACACGCAAGCGCACGTCCGACGCCGTGTACACACGCACCTCGCTGCCCCGCTCGTCCAGCACCACCACCAGGTCCCGTGGGTCCAGCGCCTTGAGGACCTTGTCACCCTCCGCCGCCCGCTGCAGCGCGGGGTCGGGCGAGTTGCGCGGGTTGGGCTTGATGTTGATGCTCTGTACGGGCGCGTACCTGCGCGAATCATGCGCGCGGGAGCGCAGGAGCGTGTGAGCGCGGGAGCGTGAGAGCACATAAGGTATGGGTTCCGTTGGTGGCGGGACAGTGGTGGTGGAAGGAGGCAGGGGGTTGGCAGAGCGCGGATGGCACGAGTCGGTTGCCATGCAGCCCGCGCGATGTGGGGCCGTTGGGTTGTGACAGGGGCAGCCGGGGGCAAACCCTGCATGCAAGGACAGAAAGCCCAGGTTTCCGGCTGCGGACTGCTGAAGCGCTGTGCACGTGGGCAAACGCAGGGCTCTTCGCAGCGGCTGGTGCCGCGAAGACGCCCAGGGAGGGGAAGGGAAAGCGGGGTATGCACCGCGGCGGGTGGCGGCCACGCGTGGCGTACGGCGTGCCTTGCGCGCCACACCATTTTGCATGAATACTCTCTCAGCCCCTCCCGAAGACAGCTCTGCGCCTGTGCCATTTGTTTGTAAACCTCCTGGAAGCCTGTGCTGTAATCTTGCATTGCCGGCTCACCGCAGCAAGTAGCGGGTGGCGCGCGGGGGGGGAGCCTCAGACCCCACCTTTGCACCTTCTCCAGGAGCTCGTCCGCGAACAGCGTGGCACCTTTGCTATTCTCCTTTGAGACGGTGATGAGCTGCAAGGATTTCGGGAGGAAAGCGCAAGAACTGTTGCCGGGAAAAGGAATGCTGGAGAGGGCCTCCAACGAAAGCGTGCTTGTTGGTGCAGCACTCAATGTCTTTGATGCTCATGCACCGAGTTGGTGCGATACCTTGATTTTGGTCGCCCGGACGTCGCCGCGGGGCTGCGCGGCAAGAACCCACAGCTGAACTCGGCCCGCTCTTGCCCGGAAGCCACACGCGGTTGAACATGAAGCTCGTAATCGAGTGATCATGGCGGGATGCAGTTGTTTTGCTTGAAACTACGGAAGTCCAGTACTGAGGGCGGGAAAGCCTGGTCTGTGTTTTCACGCGTCAAGGTTCGTTTCCCTTGATAGCATCCTATCTTATGCCAGACAAATCTGCAGTTTTATGTCTGCACGTAGCTCGGCGATATTGCGCAGTCAGGCGGCCGCCACAGCAGCGCACACGCCCAGCGAAATCCCGCGCAGCTCCCATCAAGTTAACGAAGACCACACAAAATATTCACATGTGCAGTTTGCGGAGAGCGCCGGCGCGGAAGGGCTGCACACGACCCTTTCCACGCTCGGCGTCTCCTCCGCACCCTGGTCAGAACTTTGACACCCGTTAACACGCATCCTCCCACTTGCGCTACCCACGACTGCACCTGCCCGATCTTGACATAGCATGGATAGCTCGTTGTAATCCGTCCACACCGCCCGTACGTTCACACTGCAGTTCAGCATGGAGCGTGCCTACATGCCTCCCACGTGCAGCCCCGGCCCTGCAATGCGCAGAGCGCGAGGCGCAACAACACACTCTCCGCCAGCTTCCCTGTGCCCACTTCCAGGGAGCACAACGCAAACACATGTGCGCCATCGCTGCTGCAGCGCCCCCCCCCCCCCCCACCTAGCTATCGTAGTCGTCCTCCTCCATGTCCTGCTGCTGGGGCACGGGGAAGAAGGGCACAGGCGGCACCAGGGCCGGCGCCGCGGCTGCAGCCGCAGCTGCCGCGGCCCCTGACACCGCCGCCGTTCCTCCAAGGCTGGCCGCTGAACCCGACGCAAGGTGCCCCAGCGATGGCATCTGACAGGAGCCCACAACGGATAGCTGCGGCGGCACGGCAGGCGCGCCCGAGTCTGCACCGTCGTGCGCAGACGTGCCAGCGCTGTTGCCCACACCCCGTGCATGGGCGCCTAGCCCGTCATCCTCCGCCTTCACGACTGTGGCGGCTGCGGCTGCGGCGTCCGTCTCGCTGAGCGACCCGGCCGCCTCCTGCGCCGCCCTCATCTGCTGCCGCACCTGGAAGGGCGACAGCGCAGTGGTGCTGGGTGCCGTCCCGCCGTGCCCGTCCGCCTCCCCGCCGTTGGCTGCAGTCATGTCAAGGCTCTCCAGCTTGACGCTGGCGGCGCCGCCCGCCGAAGCTGGCGGCGGAATCCCGTGCGGCGACCGCCCATGTGCGGACGATGGCGCTGCATCACCCGAGCCGCCAGCGGACGCCGATCCCGGCCCAGAGCCGGGCGTTGCCCCCGGCTCACCCGCAGCAAGCGGCTGGGCCGGACCCGACAGTTCCAGAGGCTCAAGCTTGAGCGCGAACGTGTGCGGTGCCGCCAGCGCAGCGGCAGCAGCGGCAGCAAGTGCCTCGCCGCTTACGGGCCCAGCCGGCGGCGCAGCAGAAGGCGCCGCCGCACTGTTGCCAGTCCCAATGCCGCCGCCTGTGGATGCACCTGCCGCAAGTTGCGCCTTGCTGCCCGCGCCCAGGTTCTTCCCCTTTCGCCCCAGCCCGAAGAATGGCTGCTGCGCCCGCAGCGACGCAATGATTGAGCCGCCACCGCCGCCGCTCGCTCCCCCAGCAGCAGGCCCGCTGCTCGCTGACGCAGCTGGCCGGCTGGCATTGGCGGGCGCTGGCTTTGCCGCCGCAGTTGCTGCTGCCGCCGGTATTGACATGCTCTGCGGCAGCGGTGCCACGCCAGTGACGCCAGTTGTTGGCGCAGGCACGGGCACGGGCACGGGCGCGGGCGCAGGTACGGGCACAGGTGGCGCCGCAGTGGTGCTGGCGGCGACGTCGCCGGCGTGGACCGCAGTTGCCGGCGGCGCGGCGGCCGGCGCAGAGGCGGGCAGGGGCGCAGGCGGGCTGGCAAGCGGCAGGTCCGTCTCCATGTGCACGGGCGGCGGCGACGCAAAGGTTGGGATCGGCGGCGGTGGCGACGCGAGGAAGCCAGCAGCGGATCCGGGGGTGTGTGCGATTGGCGACCCCAGGTCCATCGCCCCAGGGTCAGACTCAGTGGAGCCCGCCCGAGCGCCCCGGCCCCGGCCGCGCCCTCGGCCTCGGCCGCGCCCTCTCCCGCTGGAGGGCGGCGGCTCCATGCCCTCCTCCCCCGGCGCCACCACCGCGGGCACCTTGGGCGGCCGCCCGCGCTTCTTGGGCGGCGGCTCCTCCCCGTCCTCGCCGGCTGCAGCGGCTGCCGCTGCCGCGGCGGCACCCCGGCCGCCGCCCCGGCCGCCGCTGGGCGACCCCAGGGCCTCCCCCAGGTCATTGGTCCTGCAGGTAGAGGGCAGGCACAGAGCGGGGTTTGGGCCGAAGAAAGGAAGTGCATTGAGCTTCGGCGTGACACAAGTCCAGCGGCTACGGCGTCGGCGGCATGACGTAGGCGTCTCAGCCATTAGCGTACGTCTGGCCGGTCGCTCTGCAGGTTCCTGGCTGCATGCCAGCGCCGTGCAGCCCGAACCACGCCTGATCCCACACTAAATACGACTACACGGCGTGGACCAACTCACTTGCGGCGTTTGACAGGCTTGGGCCCGGCGTCCCCCTCCGGGTCCGCCGGCGGCAGGTCCGGTGCCGATGCGACCAGCTCCGCAAGGAAGTCCAATGTCTTGTCCGCTCCAACCGCCGCTTTTCTGTGATGATACAAAAAGGTGATCACGCATAACATGGCGGAGGTCAGGCAGCAAGCGGCCAGCACTTGTGGCTCCGTGACGAGGAACCCTGTGCTTGCGCGGCTCACGGCAGGAGGCTTCGGTGCTGCAGGAGTCCTAGCCGCGCTGAGCTGCATGGAAGCCCCGGTTACATAGTGTTGCTGGGCTGTTGGAACGCGCACCACACTTACAGGTGGCTGGGGTTCAGCGTCTTGGCTTGCCGGCTCTGTGCGATGCCGATAGCTTGAGTGCACAGCTTCTCTAGGAAGAGCTCCATGGCACGGCCTGCGCACACGGTACAGCGGTTGTGATGCAGCGCGGTTCATAAGCACAAGAGCGTCAGAACCCCACGGCGCACCATATGGCACATCAAGAGCAGCCAGCGTGATGCTCAAGAGCCCAGACCCCGTGTGCGCCAGCGCTCACCGATCAGGATGGGCGTGGCTTGCGAAATCTTGCCCACGTCGTCGTCCGTCTGCATCATCTTCTTGATGCGCGTCGCCAGCGGACATATCTTTCTCGTCTTCATGGTGACTGCTGCTCGTGTGATAAGTTCAAGTAGTGTTGCGGGCGTCAGAAAAGCCGCGCGCGTCTACTCCGCGGCCATCTGTTGGAACCGTCAACCGAACGCGCCAGCCCCCTTTCCCGCAGCCCCTGAGACGCGCCGGCAGACGGGCGTTGGTTGATTTTCAATATTGTGTGTCGGTGTTATGGATGCAACTGAAGGTGTGTCGTTCGGCGGGGCGCGTGCGAGGACAGGGTTTGGATGGTGTTGCAGAGATGGGCGCGTCAATCGCGAGCGTCGAAGAACCGCGAGCGCCAGTAAGCTCGGTGACAATGAAACAGTAAGGTAAGCGTGAGAGTAAATTGCATGCAGAAACCTTGTCGGGTGGGGTGGTGGGACCTGTCCGTGCCCAGCGCGGCCTATTAAGTAGTGCGGGGACTCGGTCGCCAGGGTCGCCCCGGCGCCAATGCGGTACGGCGCTCCAGGGGAGGGGAAACTCCGTTCTCGCTGCCTGTGTGCCTCCGCAGCGCTCCGTGAATTGCGAGCTGTAGGCCTTATTCTGTAGGAAACACTAGCGCAGCGTTGGCGCATTTCTGTGTCGTTTGCGCGTCATCTCCGAGATGCTGGCCCGGGCAGCATGCCTCCTGGCGCGCAGCGCCGAGCAGGCGCAGCTGCCTCAGATGATGGTTAGTTTGCTTGCTTTTCGGTGCCTGCATGCGGGGCCGTTCCGCGACACGACTCTGATTGAGGCGTGCTCTCGTCGTTTTCAGGTCCGCACCTTCGCGGCTGCCGCGGCCGCTAAGACGGCACCGAAGGTTGAGATGAAGCTGGTGAGATTTGGGACATGCGTTTGGTCTGAAGTCATCGACACCATTTTCCCGGCATTATCTCGCGCATTCTTACATGCCGGCTTTGTTTCTGGCTTTCTACACAGCCTGCGGCTCCTCTCCAACTCAGCGGGACGTCTGGCGCGATCGCGACGCTAGCATGGCAGGTCGCTGCCAAGGAGAACGTGCTCGCCAAGGTGCAGGACGAGCTGTACCAGGTGAGCGTGGATGTACTTCTCCTCCCATGCGCATGGGGCCATCGTCGTTGCGCGGGCGAAGCGCAGGCAGCTGGGCACGGGCCGGAGCTGGGGGTCCCCGCACGCCGTGGGGTCCCCGCCCTTCCCCGCACGCTCACGCTCCCCCTTCCCGCCCCCCCTCCCCCCCGCCCCGCGCGCCGCTGTTTTCCCCGCGCCTCCACAGTTGGTGGAGATCTTCAAGAACCACACGGAGATCCGCCGCCTGGCCACGGACCCATTCCTGCCGGACGCGTTCCGCCGCAAGGTGGTGCGCGACATGTTCGCCACTAAGGACGTGACCGAGGTCACTAAGCGCCTCGTCGGTGGGTATATGGGGCGAAGACCGCAGGCTCATACCACTGCCTGGTGCCGTATGGGTGTTTTATTTGCTTGCCTGCATGGCGCCTTGCTTGCGCGTTGCTCGCCCGCGCCCCGGCCCCCACCCCCTTCAACCATTCTGCCCTCCCTCCTGCTGGCTCGCAACCCCGCAGAGGCCCTGGCCGACGAGAACAGCCTGAGCGCCATCGTGCAGGTGACCCTGGCGTACGAGGAGCTGATGCTGGCCCACAAGAAGGAGGTGCACTGCACCGTGGTCACGGCGCAGGTGCGGGGGCGGGGATGAAGGCGGGGAGGGAGGGAAGTCATGTAAACGCCTGGGAAGCACTGGCTGGGCGGCGGAGGTGAAGCCTGTCGGAAGGAAGGCGGAGGCGGCCTGCAGAAAGCGATCAGACGGGTGCGGTAAAGGAGAGGCGAGCTGGGAGCGGCGGACGATTGGGCCAGGGGGGGTCGGAGCAGCCGAGCCGTGTGCAGGCGGCGCGAGCAGCTGGAACTGGCGCTGGCTCCAGGATGGCTGTGGGCTTCAGCGCATCGCGCAACGCTGGCGCCACTGGGAAGCAGCAGTAGCGGCAGCAGCAGCAGCAGCAGCGGCAAAACGGCCACGGGGCGGCGAGCGTTGCTGCCCTGCAACCACTGCAGCAGCACGCAGGCGGCGCGCAGTTAATTGCGGCATGCCGTGGGCAGTTGGCGCACGGCGCCTGAGGGAGGACATGTGGCAATACGGCTTCAATGCTCATCCCAAGGGGCACGACAGGGCAGCAGCATGAGTGTTGGGCAAAGCGTGAGCGCCGGTCGGCACGCTCACAATGGCGCCGTGGGTGGCATTCATCGCACCCGGAGCCAGTGACCATGTACGGCAGCGCCAGTGGCTTCGGCGGCGCGGTGCCCCATGCCCGCATCGCGTGCGGGATGGCATGGTCGGCACGGCGCCTGTGTGTGCCGGCTGACATCAGCTGGCTGCCTGGCTGTAACGGGGTGCCTCACCGGCGTGGTGGCCATGATCAGCAGTGGCGACCGGGCGGGGTGCTATGACGTAGCAGAGAGAGGGCTGCGGCCGCGGGCGTCAGCAGGCCAGTGCGGCCGCAGTTGCGGCCCGCCAGTGGCCGCCTGACTGCGGCCGCCCGCGCGCCCGCAGTCGCCGTTGCAGCAGCCAGGTTGCCGGCCTGCGGCAGGGCCGTGTCGGGCGCAGCGGGTGCGCTGCAGCGGGCATGGCGGGGCGGGGTTGGCAGCGACGCAGCGATGCGGCGGAATGCTGGTGGCGTAATGGCGCCCTTCCCTCCCTGCCAGCCGCCGCAAACCCTTTCCATACGCGGCTGTCTTCGCTCTCCGCCGGCCCCGCGCTGCGTATGCACCGCCGTCTGCCCCGCTCCCATGTCTTTGTGTGACCATGTCCCTGGCCCCCCGGCCGCCCCCCCCCCCGCCTCGCAGCCCCTGGACGACGCCGAGCGCGCGGTGTTCACCAAGCAGGCGCAGGCCTTCGTGGAGCCCGGCTTCAAGCTGGTCATGAAGGAGAAGGTGCGGCACGGTGCTGCGGGCGGCGCGGTGTGGAGGCCGGCGGTGTGGTAGGGGAAGGGTGGCGGTGGCGACGGCGGGGCTGTGGAGACGGTGTGTGTGGGGGTGCCATGCATTTATTTTAATGACGAGGTAGACGTAGACGTGGGGGGGGGTTGTGGTTACCAGCCCAAACTAAACCAAACCCAATGCATAAGAGCGACGGGGGCGGCGACAGCAGGCAACGGCGGCAGCGTGGTTCTCGGGCCTCTAGATCGCGGTTCCCCACCCTGGCGGGTGGAAGGGCAGACAAGGATGCTTGGCAGTGTAGTTGTGGCGCAGCTAGGCGGCTAGGCTACAAGCGGAGCGCCGTGCCAGGTTTGGCTGCCCTAACAAAATCCCACGTTCCCACACACACCGCGCGGCGTCCCGTCCCCTCCCGCCTCCTGCTCTTTCCTCCCTCCGCGCTCCTGCCCCGCCAGGTGGACCGCAAGCTGCTGGGCGGCTTCGTG
This sequence comes from Chlamydomonas schloesseri, assembly GCA_016834595.1. Lineage (NCBI taxonomy): Eukaryota > Viridiplantae > Chlorophyta > Chlorophyceae > Chlamydomonadales > Chlamydomonadaceae > Chlamydomonas > Chlamydomonas schloesseri. Next base: position 3,061,255 of record JAEHOD010000003.1, read on the forward strand.
CTTGAGTTTGAGGACCGGCTGGTGGACATGAGCGCCGCCAAGAAGCTGGAGGAGTTCAACAACCTGGTCACCAAGGTGCGCGGGACAGGAGGGTGCGGGCTGGGCGGGTGCGGGCTGGGCGGGACGGGGTCTGGGCGGGACGGGGTCTGGGCGCAGGGGGTGGCGGGATGGCAAGGACCAGTGTGAGCGCGGAGCGGAGGTGGGGGCCGGGGAACGAGGGATGCAGGGCTGTGTGTGGGGGGGGGGGCAGGAGGAGGAGGAGCAGTGGTGGGAGGGGCTAGGTTGGAGGCCGCAAAGCCGGTATGATGCTTTGTTCTGATGTAGTGCTGAGCTTTGTGCGCATCCCTGGCACTGCGTGTTCCTCACTGCAGCTGGAGAACGACCTCAAGTAAGCGAGCAGCGGCGCGTTCCACAAAAAGGCGGGAGCCGGTGGGCTGGCGCACGGGGACGTGCCACACCCCTCTGCTGCGGCCATGCCGGCATCAAAAGCCGGAGCCGGCGGTAGTGCGGCGCTCTGACGGAAGAAGCGCGGAGCGGAGGTGGGGCCCTGCGCGCATGGCCTGAGGAGGCAGTGGCTTACCTGATTAGTTAGAAAGCAGCTCGTCTGATGTATGTTATGACCTGCTCGTGATGCGTGCAAGCGGGCGCGGATGGAGCGTGTGTGGTCATTGCGTAGGTGTGATAGCAAGTGGTTTGAGGAGTGCGTTCCGCTCATGGGTAGTAGAGGTAGAATGGGACGTTTGGAAGCTGTAATGCTCTTGCAGCGCCTCGAACTGCCCCGCCTCCCCACAGCACATCTGCTTCTGCTTCATGCTCCCCGCACCGTCGCAAATCGCCCCATGCCTGTTTCATCAGCGGCTGCCATGCTGCCATGCTGCGGCGTGGGTCCGACACGACTACCACGCCTTACGCCGTCGCATTTTAGAGCATGTCCATCCGTGGGGTCATCAGGGAGTAACATTAAGTTAGGGAGTCGTGCCGGCCTGCCGGGCATAGGTCATGGGCCATGACCTATGCCGTGGGGCCATGACTCATGGCCCCACGGAGTGTTTCATGGTGTGCCCACTGCCGCATTTGCACTACGGCAGCCCGTTCGCTGATTGTGCAGCCGCGTTGGCGCCGCGCAGCCCGTCAGGCCCTGGTCCTCCTCGCCTAGTCGCCTGCTCTCCACCGCCCCCACCCTTCTCTCGCCGCTGCCTCGTACGTTCTTACAAGTCACACGCATGCGGTCCGCCCCATATGCCCCCGTATACCCTTGTTGCAATCTCCGCTACTGGAAACACCGAGTGGGCTTCTTGCAGCGTCGCACGCATCAACTTGTCAGCCACGACCCGCGGCCAAGTTTGCCGTGCCGCGGCTGCGGGCTGCGAAAGATGCACTTAAAGGAATATGTATTCGAGAGAGCGGCTCCAGTTATTCTTACGCTTCCGCCCTAATTGCTGCCTGCGGGCGCTGGCGGTGCTGGGACGAAGAAAGTAAACGGCGAAGCGGCAACCACCCAGCAGCCGTGCCAGCGGCCCGCGCGCCGCGGCGCCCCGCGTGCGTCAGCGTGCGTTTACACCTGAGTTCACACGGGTTCTCCCACACGGCGGCCTAAGTACGTGCATAACTCCCGCTAACCGCAGCAGACGTCATTCCAGGAGTCGTACAAACCTGCAGAGCTGCGGGTGCTGTGAGCGCTAGAGCCGCGCCGGCCAGCATCCTGACATTGGAAAGCATCTCGCGCCGCGCGAGCACGTGGCCTGCCTATCAACAGGCGCAAGCTTGGTGGATTAAGCACCACGCTGCGAGTCTTAATGTCTGATATAGTATGCGGCGTCATCAAAAGGAGCCTACTATTACATCGACAACGCTGTCTTTTTTTGGCGCGAAGTCCAACAGGCCGCCGTTGGACTTCCAAGGGCCAACATGTCGGGTTTCTTGCTTCAATTTGTTGGCCTGTTGCACTGCATGTTGCGGCGTCGTACAAAGCATACAATTCCGAAGTGGAACGGCAGCGTGTGTCGACAACTCCTACCCTCTCCTACGTCCCACATGCCCACGAACGACGCCCGACCGGTACGGCAAATTGTCGGCTTGTTTGGTGATGTCCCGCAGGACAGCACACCCGCTGAGCATGGGGGTTGTGTTACAGCTGTGTGGAGGCTCTGACCCGGGCCCGAAACACGGCCGCTGCAGCCTACCAGCCTCCGTGGACTGGCGAGAGCGCCGACAGCCTGAACGGCGCACGCTAACAAAGCCTTCGGCGATCGAAGCGCACTCCGCGCTTGACCGCCGCGGTCACAGGGCGCCTGCCTCCATAGGTCAGACGTCACAGGAAGGCAGCTCACTCGCTCTCGCAAAACGCGCACAAACAGCACTCACACACAGCAAGCAAGAAAACTCCCTGAGCAACTCCCAAGGGCCAACGCCTAACACTCCACCACTACTCAGCTAATCTCTTCTTCCCAAGCCGGCGAAAACGCAATCAGCCACCGCACAGGGGACAGGTTAGACTGAACACTGTTGCACCCTGATATGCCCATTCTACACCGCTAGCAGGGGGTGCCCTACACCCACTTCCCGCCATCCCTTCCGTGGCAGCCCTTGCGACAATGACCGGGGCGGTCATGACAGGAAACGGGGGAGCCGCGCCATGAATTGCGCCCGGTACCGATAGTACTGTACGCAGGCACGTCGGGGTTGAAAGGACATGGAATCTAAGGTCAGGTTGGCCACCCACCGCACGATCCGCTCGGGCTTACGTCGTGCCCCCGCGGCGTGTAACGTCACTGGCCAGCAACACGGCTGCTTGTGCTGCAGAGGCACACAGACATCTACACAGCAGAGGGCCGTGAATGCCGCGCGCTGCTGACCTGAAAGCGCATGCTGCATGTTCGCTGAAGCGCATGTCTCCGCTCACTCATGCGCGAGGTCGTGCGCAGTTTCCGTGGGCACCTGAAGAAACTCAACGAAATCCAACCACACACTCCCAAACTGTCGAGGTGTGAGCGACGGTTGCTGGGCGTGCGACATCGGTGTCGTGGCTTTCCCCGCCGGGAAGTGCAACAGGTTGGCCGGAGCGAGTGGAACGGGGGAATTGAGCGCGTGACACGTTGGACTTTTATATGGGCCTGGTTGCTTCTTTCGGCTGTCGTGACACAAGGAATTCCAACTTGCGTCTCTGAACTTGCAACAGACCAAAGTCAAACAGCCGCAAGTGTTGTCATGGCGGTAATGGCGCGGCCGGTTGGAGGAGGGAAGCGGTAAGCGCTGGGGCAGGGGTCCGTATGGGCAGGTATGGGCTGAGCACGGAGACAGTGGGGAGGGACTGTGGTCACCAGGGGAGGTGGTGGTCACCCACGTCAGACGCGCAGCAGGGATCGGGGATGCATGGGCAGGTGCGCGGAGGAGAAGGCGAAGGCGCTGGGGCGGGGCTGACGCCAGGTGGGCATCACCATGGGCACGATGCTCCACTTGCCACACACGACCGTGACACGAAGAACGCATGCGTGTTTTCTTGCGTTCCGCTGCGGTGACCTTCCGCAGCAAGGACTACCTTGTCCTGTCCAGTGGACTGCATCGCCCACCTGTTCTACCTGTATGTTGGTGTTGCTTGAGGGTGTGTGCGTGCGTGCATGTTATTATTACTATGCATCAGGAGCGGGAACGCCCCTTGCATGCTGCCGTGCGCGCCCGGCGTTCGTTGGTGCTAGCTAGTGCAGGGCCCCGTTCTGGTAAGGGTGGGGGGCTGTAGGGGCTGGGAAATGAATGTGCACTGGCGGCCTGGCGGCTTGCTGCTGACGTAATCCGTGCACGGCGGCCCCATCCCACACACCCTGCATGGTGCTGGCGCACGGCGGGTGATTGGGCTACCGGAGGGCGAGGGTAGGGGTGTTGTTTGCTGAGGAGCCAATTAAATGACGACCTATGCAAGAGGAGGGCGTTGTGCTGAGGGGCATGACTAGCAGGGCACAGCGGAGGCGAGAGTAGTGTGCTGAGAAGCGAGAGGGCCAGCTAGCGGGGACTAGGGAACCACGCGGGTGTTGGCAATCACAGCGCATGTCCGTAACAGCCTGCTGGCAAAAACAATTCACTGCGTGCGTATTCCCGTGTGCGCGCTGGTCTTCTACCCGTAGAGCGCTGCTCTGCTACTGCTAGGACAGGACATATACACCTGTCTGGCGTGATGTTAGCTTATGAAATGCGTCAGCAGCCCGTCCTTTTTGTGACCTGCTGTGTGACGGCAGGTGACGGTGTGTGATGACCTCTCGGGGTCTCAAGGCCCACGCCTCAACCCCGCCAGACCCCGCCCGCCGCGCGGCTGTCAACCGCTGCCACTCGTGAATCGACTCCAATGATTTGCAGGCGGTATGCAAAGCCATTTCGATACTCGCGGCGCCAGTCCCAGAAACGCCCGGTAATGCGGAGGTCAGCGCGCCGGTCGCGGTGCGTCGCCGCTGGTCGCTGGTCGCTGTCCAAAGTTTGAAGCGTGTAAATCTCGGGGCGCTATGACAAGCATGTTTGTGCGTGTGTGGCTTCGTCACTCGCCTGAAATGCGACACCTACCTGAAGCAGGCCGGCTCGATTACGTAGCCTGGCGCGCTGTTGCGCTCTGCGGGGTGTCGTAGGTAGGAGGTCGTAGTCCGCTTGTGAAGTGAGGGCCCTCGCGGGCGGCGACCTCAGCGCGCGTTATGCGTTGATGATGGTTGTACACATCTATGTGAATACAAGCCATGATGCCTAACAGCAGACCCCAACGGCACTTGTCGGGCGAAGGCGCTGCCGAAACTTCCTGACGGGAATCGACCTCGAAACTTTAAATTTTCTGACGTTTTCAGCTTGAGCCCGCTCCTCTCCCTTTAGTCTGGAAAGAGCCCAAATTGTCAGCCAAATGCCTCAGGCATGCGGTGTGTTCTCGACGGGTGTTTTAGGCAGAACGCGAAGTGCGCGGCGTGGGTGGGGAAGGGTGGGGCCGCCGCAGCCTAAGGCGGCGTTAGCAGGTGGGGCAGCAGTACCCGGGGCCCTTTCCGTCCACTCCAACGGCAGCGCAGTAGGAAGTGCGTATATGCCTTGCGATTAGGCCAGCAAAGGTGCCACATTGGCACCTGATGGCACGTTATGGCACCAGGTGGGATGGACACGGGCTTGTTGGCCCACACTCAGTCTCGCCTGGCACTTTCACCTGGTGGGCGTCAGGGCCACCTGCGGTGTCCCTTCATGCTCAAACTCGGCCCTCTCGCATGGTTGCAAAAACACTTCACCCTGATGCCGGAGCGCACGTGCCGTGGCCCGGCACGCTTCAGGAACTGGGCTGCCGCGTGTGCGTGGCTCACTTGGCGTGGGCGGGTGGAATGGAGTTGTGGACAAGAAAGGTGGTCCTCCCATGCGGAAAAAAGATGTCTGAGCCCACACGGCCACACCATGTGTACTAGTCTGAGGCCGAAGGTTCCGATGCACCGCATCTCCCAGACAAAGCTGGGGTCGATTGGTACAGGCACCGCCCGCCATACATGTAGTTGCATCCAGCTACCAAGCGCAAGCAACCTACCACAGATCCCAGGTATACCCAGCCAATCCATTAACCACACTAACTAAATGCTTGCGAGCAATGACTGCAACCCAGGCCTAAGCGGGTCCCAACCTGCGCGCCGGCGCCGCTTTCTGGGCGGCGCCGCGCTTTCCACATCCACGTGACCGTGCCCGCCCCCTCCACTCCGCACATGCGTGCAACTGCTGCCAGGCTCGTGGCAGGAGCCGCGACCACCACTGCCGCCGCCAGGCCCTGGGCCGCCGCCGCCGCCGCCAGGCCCTGGGCTGCTGCCGCCGCCGCCACGGCGCAAGGCAGAAGGCCTTGGGTTACCCAGCAGCATCTCCATCAGCGCTTGACGCATGTTCGTAGCTGAGTTGGCGTCGCGGCCCTGTGGTTGGTGCAGCAATGGCATGCCCGCAACACGGGTAGTCAGGTCCCAGAATGGATTCAGCACCCAGTGTGGTCGACTCTGGGCCATTCCTTACCCACACAGTCCCGCAGCGTTGGCACCCTTGGACGTTGCGGGCACGCGAGCCACCAAGTGGAGTGCGGTGGGTTAGGTAAGAGGGTTTTGACAGGGGAAGTGTAGTTACGGGCATGCGCTAAATTGCGAATGCGAAATGCAAGACTGACTGGACTAGCATTATAGTGATGCTGGTCCGAATTGTTGTCACCTATTCGGCCTGTGTGGACGCTGCCACATACCGTCGCGTGCCATGTCAAACTCGCACAGGGCTTGTAGGAAGGGGCCTTACTTGTGACTGCCTTCCCCTAACTCATACAATCCGGGTCGCAAGGCAAGCGCACGGGGGGCGTGTGACTCATCATTACCATTTTACATGAGTGGGATTTAAGAGGCGCGGGTTTTGTCCCGGAAAAATCAAATCATGACGTCGTGAATGAATGCAGCGTGGAGGAATTCTTCCGCAAAATGCTTCAGCAAGCCAGCCTCTTGCAACTCAACACATTTATGAGCAGCATGTACAGAGAGACGAGCATCTCCATGTCTATCGAATGCATGTACCAACGGTGCAAACCAACGTGCCATCTAACTACTGCGTGGCACCCACGCGCGCACACAGGGACCCTGTTGCGCATGCCTCCTGACACGCATGTACATTAGCATGCCCGTGCACAACGAACCTATGTAACTGAATGCTCTGGACAAGTATGGCGGTCTTCGGTGGAACAAGGGAGGTAGTCCCCGTGAAGCACGGGAAAAGCGGCCAAGGCTGCTTAGTTCAAAGCAGGGGTACCTTCGCAGTATGATCCTCCCACGCTCATGTGAATGGCGACGTAGACACCGAAGGGCGACATCTGAGTGGTGGTGGTCGGCACTGGGTAGGGGCCACCGCTTGCGCTGACAGAGACGGTCTTGATCTGCAGCGTTCGCACAATAACGAAAAGGCAGAGGGATGTGTTAGCAGCGTGCTTTAGCAAGCGTGCGTCCACACGTATCGGAACAGCAGGCACGCAAGGGTTTCCTGGCCCCTTGGGATACCGCAACGCCATGCATGCGACCACTATGGGCGAACGTGCGCAAGTCAGCAATGGACCCATGCGTAACCCTTCTCACCGAAGTAACCGCCCAGGTGGCACCGTAGCCGAAAGGAGTGGCGGGCGTGGTGTAGGTGTCGAAGGCGGCAAACTGGCCCGGAGCGAAGACGGGGACCGGGGCGTAGCTCTACAATGGGGAACACACGCCAGGACACGCGGTAAAATGGCTTCCGAATCATATGCGATGAAGCCCCAGAAGCACAGAGGAACGACTGGGTATCGCATGGTTTCGGGTCCGGGTCGGAGATCTCCCCAATGGATTAACACGTACGGTACACCGGTTATGTGACATACGGTGCGGGGCAGCAGGTGGCACGTGCTCACGCACACGCACCTGGTAGACCTGCAGCGCGCCGCTGGTGGTGGAGGCACCCACGGAGGGCGTCCAGAAGACCATGGAGCTGGTGGAACTGCGGTTGACGGGGGGGGGCGGGGTATGTAAAATAGGAGATAGATTGCGGGACCAGGGCGGAGAAGGGCCGATGGGGCAGGGCGCTGGCAAAACAAATGGCGCCGACAGTAGAAACTCCAGTACGGTAAGAAGAGTAGGGAGCATGCCGTTCCTGGAATTGTCCGCCAGTGCGCACTGGTCCCAGGAGCCACGAGGGCGTGTTCCGCGCGGCGGTGCAGCCGACACTGCTGGTGCCATCCAGCACTTCTCCCCACCCCACCCCCCCAAGGAAAGGGTAAAGGCCCTCGTGTGACCACGCACCCGTTGACAGACGTGAAGGTGAAGTTAACGCGGCCCATAATGAAGCCCTTGTCGATTGAGTTGAAGGCGCAGCCCGCGCACAGGTCGAAGGAGTAGGTGGTGGTGGTGCTGACCCGTCCGGCCGTGCCGCCGGACGTGGGGACGGCGAAGCGGAAGAATCCACCCCAGGCGTTGCCGTTCTCCTTGCGGGGGTACCAGAACACGCTGTTGCTGGGGTAGGGCGCGCCCAGGGGGATGTTGTCGGTCATCTGTTTCTGGGCGGCCGTCAGCGCGTTCAGAGTCGACTTGACTGTGGGCGGGGAGGATTGAAGTGGATGGAGGCAGCGGGCAGGGGCGGTGTGTCAGATAGGGGACTTGGTTCGGCATGAGCTGACGGCTGCAGAGGTCCGCTGCCCATGCAGTGAACACCGAACGTGCCAAGCACCGTGTGCCCAGGAGAACGGGACCCTGCAACAGAGCGGCCTGGTGGCCGGGGCTCTCAATGCGGCCAGCGGCCATACACTTACGAGGGAAGGCCCAGGCGGTGTCTTCGCTGCAGCGACACTTCGGCGCGGGACTACCGGCGATGGAGTAAACGCGGAACCAAGAGCAGTTCAGGCACGCGAAGTTGTCCGTGGCGGTGGGGATGGCCTCTGTGATGAGGCAAGGGAGGGCGGAACGACGAGCTGTCATATCGCAAGGTTGAAAGCAAGCATCGTCATTTGCCCGTCTTTGGAGCCCAAGCTTGTTGCCGTGGACTGTTATTTGTATAGGCATATGCATGAACGAATGTCTGAAGCACTACGCCCAGCCTGCTGTGACCTGACATTTAGAACGTTGCCTTCACCTCAGGCCCGTGTATGAGCCCAGACCCGTATTTATTTGCAAGCATGGACTTCTCGTGTAAAATTTATTGGAGCTGGAATGGTATCAAGTTGGGGACACGGGCACGCTGAGGAACCCGCCCCGACTGGTGGCCCCGACTCTTCCTTCCCACCCTCCCTAGGCCGAGAACGAGGAGCACCACACCACCATTCGAGATTATGGTGCTGCCACTCACCGATATAGATGTATTTGTCGACAAATTGCAGAGAGCTGGAGTTGTAGCAGGTAATGGCGGTCGCGTTGGCGCCGGCGCCGGCGGACACTCCGGTTGCCAGGAAGTTGTGCAGGCAACCGCCGTCATTGGTCTCATAGCAGGGGAAGGTCCGGACAGCCCTAACCAGGGGCCGCTCATCGTAGGCCTGGTAGGCGCGGGTGGGGTCAGTCTTGACGTTGGGGCAGTTGTAGAGGGTCAGGAAGGTATCGGCGGTGTTAGCGTCCTTCTCGAACTTGGTGCTGTTGGTGGACTCGACGAAGCAGTCCAGCGCGGTGCAGGGCAGGTTGCAGGAGCCGGGGATGCCCTCCAGCTCCTGCATGCTGGTGGTGGGGCAGGTGCCCTTGGTGCAAGCCGCGGCGTTGGGGTTGGGGGGAGCAGGCGAGGGAGGGAATGGCGAGGGGGGAAGGGGAGAGGGGGGAGCAGGGGACGGGGGCTCAGGCGAGGGAGGTGCAGGGGAAGGAGGCGCGGGGCTGGGGGGCTCAGGGGAAGGAGGCGCGGGGGATGGAGGAGCAGGTGACGGGGGCTCGGGGCTCGGGGGCGCCGGGGAGGGAGGCGCGGGGCTCGGCGGCTCAGGCGACGGCGGCTCAGGGGAGGGAGGAGCAGGCGAAGGAGGCGCAGGCGAGGGCGGCTCAGGTGATGGAGGCTCAGGAGAAGGAGGAGCGGGCGAGGGAGGAGCGGGCGAAGGGGGCGCGGGGCTCGGAGGCTCAGGAGAAGGAGGCGCGGGCGAGGGAGGGGCGGGCGAGGGAGGGTTCGGCGAAGGAGGGGCGGGCGAAGGAGGGTTGGGCGAGGGAGGGTTGGGCGAGGGCGGGGCCGGGCTTGGCGGCTTGTATGTGCAGGCCTGGGGGATCTCGTAGATGAAATCGCACGTGTCGCAGTTGGTGCCGGCGTAGCAGCGCGTGGGGTTGGCCAGGGCGGTGTTGGAAGTGGCCGTGCTGGCAGTAGGTGTATGTGGGGTGGTGGATGGGAAAGGACAGCAGGGCAGCACAGCGAGTGAGTGAGTGCGTGAAGGCAGGTCCAAGAGGAGACACGTGCGTGAGGGGGGATATCAGGATCTGGTTGTGCCAGGTAGGACCCGAAGCACCCACTACCCATCAACGGAGCGAGACGACCAGAGGAACACGCCCTCAGTCCTCCCCACTCTGCTTGCCAACTGTGACCTATTGTGATTATTCCTCACCACTTGTCGTAGCCGAATGAGAACTGGCCGTCATGGATCTGGATGCCGACGCTGCCATCGCTAATCCTCACATTCCAGGAGGCGGTGGCAAACTCTGCAAACACACCGGCATTCATGCACAACAGCAGGTCGGCGCCGTATACATGGGCGTGGCCTATTTCCTTACCCATTTAGAGATGCATGCAGCGGTGTGTGCATGTGCGCATACACGTCACAAGAGTTGCGCGCATGGCAACCGCCGGCGCCGTCACCGCCTATATGCTGGCCCCACGCTCCGTTCACGAAACAGTAACGAAGCTGGCCATGCAAGACGCGCTGCAGTCTTACCGTTGCAGTAATCGTTCTGGCCACTGCTGCCCTGGCCAGTGCAGGAGGTCAGGCTACCGCACGGCGAGCGGTACACATTCGTGTCTGGATCCACACACGCAGCCCTGGATAGGGGAAACGCATTGTTTAAGTACCATACCGTGTCAAAGCATGCAAGCACCCATCCACTCATTGAATGCAACTAACCGCGCATACTGCCAATACACAACTCTGGGTGGGCCCTGCCCGGCTCACCAGGAGTAGGTGCCGCTGTTCTTGCACACTGGGTTAGTGGCCTTTGCCGAGTAGTTGGCGGCGACGGTGATGGTCACGTTGCCGCCAGTGCCAGGGGTGCAGGTGTAGGTGAAGCAGTCCCGCAGCACAGCAGCACTGCAGCAAGTGTGCAGGCGGGGGGCGTGTTAGAATGGGCAGAGGAACCAGCCCAGTACGGTAGGAGCCCTAACGCATAGCGTCCTCCCCATAGGCCCAGACATGGGGGTTGGGCCGCAAGCAAGGATACACGGAGGGTGAAGGCCTTACACCGAGGTAGGGCACGAACCGCGACAGACCCTTGTACGTGTCACAGGAGCACCCGCCGGTGGGGCTGAGATGTCACTTGCTCACCACTTGCTCGCGTCGTAACCGGGGCACTCGCCGGGCTGGCTGCCCTGTGCCTGGAGGAGGTGACGCCCGCTCTTGCGCGCATCCACAGCGGTCAATGCGAGCAGCGCCACAAGGGCGACCACCGCGGTCGCAGCGAATTGCCGGGCCATGGAATAAACTGAAGAATCAAGTTAATCACTGGCGAAATGCAGCTACTGCAGTGGTGAGCAAGAGGTTAAGGGAAGGGGAGCACGCGGCGGGAAGAAAAGCGAAGTCACGGGGGCTGACCGGGCGCACACGAGCTCTGATGCTCTAGCGCTGCTCCGAGCCTGCTGGTTGTGATTCAACATCAAGGTCTTGGCCTTATATCTGGCTCACATCGTTGCGACCGGGCAAGCACGACGCACTCAGGCAACTGTTGGACTGCACAATCGTGCGGCGTCGGATCGGAACAGTGACACGGTTTCGTGTCTGCTGTTGGGCTTTGGGGTACGGCGCCTGGGGTACGGCACCTGATAGGTTGCAATCCGGTGGCCGAATGACAGAACGCAAGCAATCCCGTGGGGACCCCAACGCGCCATCTTTCTTCGGCATTGATATGGAAGTGAGAATCCGGCTTCCGGCAGGCCTTGGTAGGGCGGCCCACAGGTTTCGGTTGGCGCTCTAGGCGCTCCAGAGGTCACGGCTGGGACGAGCCGGCCTTCGCTGGAAAACCATGCGCTAAAAGACTGCGGTCAGTTTTATTGTATCAGGCCAAGCGCTGGGGTAGGGTCCCTTGGGAGGCAGTCGAGTTGAGAAGTCCAACAGGTTCCCGCCGAAGTGGAACAGTCCGCAAGCAAGACATACGACGACAGACGTCGCGTAGTATGAATGGTAGGCCTACAACATGACAAGTTGAGCGATATGAAGTGCTAACACAAGCTTAAATGGTGTCTAATATTGTGCGTGTCTGCGGTAGCAGTTGGTCGCCATCCATTGTATTAATCTCGCGTCGTCCCATCACGCGGCGCCAGCTCCTCAGCCCCGCGCATTGTCGCGAACATCTATGAAGCATACCTCAGCTGTACGTAAACTTGTCAGCGAAGAATCTGTCAAACATCAGTCCCCAAGCGAGCGAACGGTCGTGGACGGCATGGACGGTCAGGATGGGGTGAGGGCCCAGCCTGCATCAAAGCACTACGCCACGCCGGAACCATCATGGCAGCTGCATACCGGCAGGTTATTCAATAGCAGTCAGCGGCTCCACCATCCGCGCCCTTTAAGGTTGCAGGCCCATTCACACGTTCCGTTCGGGCGGGCGCCTGCCGGGTATGCGGGCGGGTGGGTGCGGGCACCCCTGGGTGCGGGCATGATGCGTTGGCGTGCGTGCGCCACGGTAGGTATGTTGCCAGCAGGCATGCAAGGTCCTGAGCGCCAACAGGACATTGCTAGTAAGGCAGGCATCCAGGGCCAGTGAGCGAAGATTCTGACGCCTCCAAATGCTTGGCTTGGGCCAGCAGCCACAGTCTTGACGTCCGACGGCCCTGCTCTGGCCCGGTCCCTCTTTCTTCAGGAGTAAAGCTTTCCCTTACTACAGCCCTCATCCGCCCGCCATCAATCTGCCGTCATCGCTTTTGAGTTGAGGTTTAACCCACAAGCAGAAAGCCAAAAATTACGTGCATCTGGCGTAGCACAGGAAGGCAGGAGAGTGGGCAGGGTACCGGTAGTGGGAAGTAAGGTGATAAGTTGGGCAGGGGGGGGTAGAAAACAAAGTTTCTTACCCCATGCTCTAAAACGATAGAGCTCAACGAGATAATAACGCACGTGCTTTTAGTTTTTTCAGGGGGTATCTGGTGAGGAAGTTCTGGGCCCCCAAAGTTGACGGTCGGTCGTCCCCCCCGGGGGGTCCTTTGGGTTTCGGGAGGAGCCCCAACATGCCCTAACTCAGTCCTACGGGGCCCAGACGCAGCAGGATATGATGTACATATGCTTTTGGTGCAACGCCTCACACGGTTACACGCTGGGAAGGCCTAACTCAACGCCTGGACGTGGACGTGTCTGCACATGTCACACACATCGACAAATACGCACTGGCGGGGGACTTGAGACCCAGAACGGTCTGGTAACACCCAATCAGGTATCACCGTAGCATTAATACAACAAGTAATGCATTTGGGAGTGAATACAGGTTCCGTTTACGTGGCGGGGGTTGGGCCGGGAATCCCAATGGATAGAATCCCGCTCGTGTCAAAGTTGTGGAATAGGCCCGCAGATGGCATGGCGTGATAGAGCACGCTGAGAGGAGTCGCTTGGCACCGCGTTGGTATTAAATGGAGGGGTATAACCCCCTTTTTGAGACGGTTTTGTCCGCGGGGGACTCGGTCGTTCCCCCCAGGAGGCTCCCGGGGGGTTTCGGGGCATGGGGTCTGGCACTTCGTTTCCTACCCCCCCCCCCCTGAGTTGGGGCCCCTCCGCTCTGTAGCTTGCAGGCCTACCTGTTGTCAGCGCGCACGACGGGGTGGGTCAAGGCACGTCAAGGCGAAGGGGGGGAGCTGGCTAAGAAACGGCAATAGGCCGCTAAAGTGTAGGGGAATGAGGAAGGCAGTGCTGCTGTAGGATGGAAGATTCAGCAGCAGTGCGCCAGGCCAGCAGACTGGCCAGACTCCTAATGAAACCGGTATTGGCCCGTAACGCTGCAGCGCGCTCTGGCGCAGTCTCTGTGATGGTGGTCACCTGTAAATCCAGCCGCCGTAGACATCTGTTCTTGCCTCGATAGGGAGTATCCAATCCGCACAATACGTGACAGCGGTAGGTGCCCCTGATATATGGTTGCCCTTACCTCCACGCGGGACGGCGGGGAGCAAGCCGGGCACTCGGCACCAGGCGCCAGCAGTTGATAGCACTCAGGCTCCCGGGGGAGGTCGGTCCACGTTGCGCCAACCCTACACAACCCTACAGGTGTTGGACGTGGTTCCCAACCAAGTGAGCTGGTGGCTCGCTCGCGAGCGGGGCTCCCGCCTGTTCCCGTTAAGCGAGACTGAGCGAGACCAGGGGGCAGCGAGACCTTGACCGACCATTTCCTTTGCCAATCAACCACCCGTACCCAAGCTATTATACACCTGCATTTGAGCAGGGAAGTCTTACAACGCGTGCCCCGCCGCGTACTGCCAGCGTGAGGCCCCACGCTTTCCACACTGCCACGGGCGGTCTTGCACGACAGAAGCTGCCTGGAACGGACGCCGAAGCCCCATCCGAAGCCCTGTCGTTCCTGGCCGTACGTTCCTGCTGCCAGCCTGCCTGCGACCGGTGGCCCAGCTCTGAAATTCACGTCGTAGTAGTATAGTATGTAAATAATTTGATAGAGTCTGACCTGGCGGGGAGTACCACAGCCAACGAGCGAAGTCCAACAGGGTGAACGTGGAGTGGAACAGCTGAGCCGTCCGAATCGACTGCAATGTCAGACCGCCTATGCGATTCGCCCACAGCAGCTTCTGATAAATGACATTTAAGACATTGAACTGTAATTGAAAACTGCTGTGGACATGCCCCACCGCGTCGAGCGATATGTCGCAGAGCGGTTTCTTGCGTTAAATGTCCAGCAACAGGCTGAGCAGGATCATGCAATAGACCCTGCCGGTCATTCATTCGAAGGAGCAGTCACAGCACTCCTTAACACACAAAGGATGTGGTTGGAGTAGCATGTAAGGCCATTTCCGATTCCGCCGTTCATGCTTGCGCCTGCGCGCGCGACATCCGTGCCCGGCAAACAGGGGACTGGACTATCCTGTCAGGTCTGGATGAAGCAGCTGGCTGCGGCCTGAAGGCTGGCTGTTGACGGAAGACTGGGTCCGTGTGCCAAACCCTGCCTAACGTGCCTGAAGTCTTCATCTCTTGGCGGATGACTGTTGCTCTGCTGTCTACGGCCGCCCAGTAACACGGTAACGTCAAGTGGGGGTGGGGTGGGGTGAGGGGTGGCGCGCGTTCGGGGTGACAGTGAAGACAATTTGGAGAGCAGGACATGGGAACCGGTGGATCCGTGGATGCCACGGGGAGGTGTCAAGACTATGGGGTGCTCAGGTCGTGCGTGCACGCCACCGATTGACGTGCGGCATCCCCTTACATCCGACTTTCGGCAAGTCGCCTCCGTCGGCAGCCTTGGGCAGCCTGTCTGCTGTGCTGGTCGGCTTGCGCTTCGCCGCCAGCAAATTACTCGCACGCAGAACGTAAGCAACAGCACAAGTCGATGTACCCGGCCCCGGCCGCCCCGCATGGGGTGTTGTACGTATCAACCTACATATGATACCGTAGATTCCGCACCCCAGCGCTACTTGATGTGCCGTCCCGGGCACCGCGCCACCGCCGAAGTGCATGCCGTGGATGAAACGTGGCAAGGGATGCAATAGGTCCACCCAGGCGGTCCAAATCACAAACCGTGCCCAGCCTAGTCCCCGCGGGTCAAAAACCGCCCGTTGTGGCCCATCGCCCCTTCCATACAAGCACCACACGACATGGCAGAAGTGGTTTTGCGCTGCTGCCCAATGCGGACCGGGCACTGGCGCCAGCGACATATGCACCGTGCCACAACAGCGGACAATAGCTATCAACACGCCACAAGCGCCGTCCACACTCATGCCGCTATCATGCTTCAAAGCCAGCCACCCCTCGCACTGCTGCTGCCGCGCCACCGCGCCAGCGCCGCACAAGCCACCGCGCAACCGCCGCGTCCTGGTCCCCTACCTGCAGCTCTCAATACGAATGGCCAGGCCCTCGTGCCCCCAGTAATGTTGCCCACCACCACCACCACCACCACCACCACCACCACCACCACCACCACCACCACCACCACCACCACCACCACCACCACCACCACCACCACCACCACCACCACCACCACCACCACCACCACCACCACCACCACCACCACCACACAAGCGGGCTCGCATCTAGGCCAGGCCGCAGGACACCATGTAGGCCTTGACGTTGCTCATGGTGCGCGCCACGAAGGCCTCCAGGTGGAAGATGGCCTTGGCGCCCTCCTGCAGCCGCTGCTCAAACTGCGCCGCGTACGACACAGTCTCCAGCTGCGGGCGCAGGAGGAGGAGGAGCAGCAGCAGGCACGGGGGAGGGGGAGGGAGGAGGGGGGTGAAGGGAGGGGGCCGGAAGAGGTGGGGCCGGGGTCATCAGGAAGGAAGGACACAGCACTGGGCGGCCCCGGCCCGCCCGGCTGGCGCGCGGCAATGATGGACAGTTATTAAGGGTTGCATCATCACTGAAATGCTCTAAAGATGCGCATGCATTATAGATTCAGGCGGCAACAGACGCCAATAACCTGGCAGGCAGAAAAAGTGGAAAAAAGCCACGGTCCTGCATGTCCTTGGCTCCTTTGATGCACCAATCTGATTCACTGCCGAGACCCTCCACGCACTGGTGCCAAAAGCCAATGCCCAAGGCTGAGCCTGCCTAAGCCACCCCTCCCCGCCGCCTGAAGGTTCTTTCCCTACACTTATACGAGTAGCAACGGCAGTCCTGGTGTCAGAGCCCCCGAATGGTCGCTTTGGTTTCTGGAATGAGCTACCCCCTCCAGCCCTCCCACCCACGCACCCTGGACCCCGCGCCAGCCCTCACGCACCTTGATTTCGTCGTCCATGCGTTTGAGCAGCTCGTAGGTGAGCTGGCGTATGATGAGCTCGGGCGGCACGCAGTTGGCCAGCAGCTCGTACAGCTTGCCGCGGACCTGCATTGTGGGTGGTGGTGGTGGTGGTGGTGGGTTATGTGGTGGGTGGTACGGCGGGCACGGCAGCTGGGCACGTGCGTTCGATGGCGCGTGTGCCGACATCAGGGCGCCACACGGGTCGCATCCTTCACCACTGCCACCGAGCTGCACGTATGCTGCACTACACTCGTGTTCGGGACGTGCACTGGCGGTGAGCCCGGCCCCGCCCCGCCCCGCCCCTTGGCTTTTGGTTTCTGGAATGAACTCCCCTCCCCTCCCCTCCCCTCCCCTCCCCTCCCCTCCCCTCCCCTCCCCTCCCCTCCCCTCCCCTCCCCTCCCCTCCCCTCCCCTCCCCTCCCCTTCCCTCCCCTCCCCTCCCCTCCCCTCCCGGCCCCGCACGGCCCGGCTCACCAGGTACAGCTGCTTGGGGCTCTGCTCGTCCATGATGTTCTTGGCCACCTCGGCGATGTACAGCTCCCAGTCGGCGCGCTGCGGCTCCTGGCCCTCGGCAAAGGGGTACTGCTGCGCGCGGCACACCTCCAGGCACAGCAGGGCCCTGGGGGGGGTTGGGGAGGTGGGTTCGGCAGGGGTGATGTTGGTGTTGGTGTACAGGGTTGTGTGGTAGGGATGGTGTGGGCAAGCAGGCCGGCAGGAGTTGGGCGGGTTGCGCGGAGTTTTGGGGGAGTTCGGCGGAGTCACCACCTCTCCCAATGCTGCCAGCGCCGTGCCGCCATACCCAGGCCAAGACCGATGCCCACACCGCCCAGCTGACACGTAGCAGCAGCCCTGCTTGAAATGACTCGCGTACCGTTTTACCCCCCCCTTTCAACCTAACGAGTATTTCGTTGTATTACCGTAATTGCATTACTCAACTCCGCTTCCTTTAGATTGGTTTAGTTTGGGCTGGTAACCACAACCCCCCAGTGGTCGGATTAGGAAATGGAATACAACACCCCGCCCACTCCAGCACTACCGTAGCGTGTGCACGCAGCGGCGCTAAGCGCGCACGCACCTGCGCAGGTTGCGGCCGGCGTAGTCCACCACCCGCGCCGCGAAGGGGCCGGGCAGCACCAGGTTCTCCTTCTTGGCCACGCCCTGCAGCACCTCCATCACCTGGGCAGTGGGGGGGGGTTGTGGTTACCGGCCCAAACTAAACCAATCTAAAGGAAGGGGGGCAGGAGGGCAGGAGGGCAGGAGGGGCAGGGCAGGGCGCCGCCGGGAGATGAGGCCAGGTCGAGGGCAGGTAGGACGGCACGCGGGGTTAAATGGTGGTCTTGCATGGGAAGGCGCCTATCTAGGCTTCCCACCCTTGCTCTTGCCAAGACCGCACTTGCCCTGCTGCGGCCCTTCCCGTACGGCTGCATCCCCACATCCCCTCCCTCGCTTACCCTCACGCACCCGCTGGTCGCAGTGTCGCACCCTCATTGTCCGTTTTGGAAATCGGAACGGACTACTACACTCCCGCACCACCCCTAGCCGCCGTCCGCCCCTGCCCTGCCTGTGCCCCTCGCATCACTGCGTGGCCGCACACCTGCTCGTCAGTGGGCGCCGCCACACGCACGCACAGGCAGCGCGAGCGGACCGGCTCCATCACCTGAGCAGTAGGAAGAGATGGAGGGCGGGCGGCAAGAGGGCCGGTGGGGAGGCGAGGTGATGACGTGGCATGACCTTTGTTCGACATGGCAGGGAGCCAGCGAGCCGGTTCCGGGGACACAGGGCACTGCGCGCCGCACAGCCGTTGACACAGTCTTCCTCCCTCCCCATCTGCCTCCTCCCAGCCTCCGCCCCCTGTTCCCGCCCGCCCACCTCCCTACCCCCCTCTTGTTACTAACACACCCTAACACACCCTCACGCCGTCACTAACACCTCCCTCCCGGCCTCATGGGTGTGTCGTGCTTCGCCGCGCTGCGCCCCCCGACCGCGAACTAACGCCCGCTACTGCCCCGCCCGCCGGCCCCCAAGTAACGCCGACACGGCTCCCTTATAGGCCCGGCTGGTGTTCCGGCCAGCCCTCTTTCCACCCGGGCTCGCGCGCGCTAGTTTTGGCTTTAGGCTTTAGACTTAGATTTAGTCTCATCCCGCTCTTGAGCTTTACTTACGCAACACTGCCCTGCAACCCTCCCGCATGTACGCCTCCGTGGCCGGCGCTCACATCACGGCGCCGGCACTGCTCTGGTATCAAGCAGGTGAGTATCGCGATTGAATCGCGCAAATTAGCTAACGGGGTGGGTCTGTACGCGCGCGAGCCTGGGTGCCATCCATGACTACCGACAACACCGACGACAAGACTGAAGATTCAAGGTCAAGGGCGCCCGAGACCCACAGGTTAAGACCACACCACCTCCGCGCTCTGGGTTGGGCTCGCTGGTTTGGGTTCTCTTGGTCGTTTCGCTTTTGGTTTCTGGAATGAACTACCTTCCCCTCCCCCCTCCACCCGACCCCATTTTGTTCCTCACCGGGACTGTTTACCAGTAACCTCCTACCCCACCTCCTACCCCACCACTCGCCTTGGACACGTTGCTGCACACCATGACCAGCCTGCAGGCGGCGCTGTATTTCTCCATGGTGCGGCGCAGGCCCTGCTGCGCCTCCTTGCTCAGCCGGTCCACCTCGTTCAGCACCAGCACCTGGAGCAAGGGGAGGGAGGTCAAGAGGGGGGGTTGTGGTTACCAGCCCATACTAAACCAAGCTAGAGGGGGGGGCAGACCAGGGGGCCGACGAGGCGTGCGCGTCGACAGAGGTGCGGGCGTTGGTGGCGGGTGGGGAGCAAGAGGGGTTGTCAGGTGCCGGCATCTGATTGTGCCACCACCCGTCGCGGTTCGCCGCGGCTCGTCCACGCGCCCTAGTTGCTCACGATAGCCACACACGTGTGCCCACAGCCCTCCGAATCGCATCCCGCCGCACTGCTGTTTTTAGCCGATGCCCCACACACACGCACATGCGCGTGCACCACCCTTCTGCTGGCCCGCCCGCTCACCTTGAACCCCCGGCTGCCGTCCACGCCCAGCGGCCGGCTGCGCGCCATCTCTTTGATGATCTCCTGCGGGGCGGGATAGGCCGGCGGTGGGGTGGGGGGATATCAAGACCACCCAAAGCTCAACCAAAGCCACTGTTGGGCGCGCTTGCACGCATCCGCATGGAGAGGCGCCGACGTCAGGCCACCGCAAGATCACCACAAGCACACATCCGGGTGGTCAGTGCCACAGCCACCGCACGGCACCATTCCTTGCGGCGGATGCCCCATGGTACCGTACTTATGGGCGCTCGGCTTCCACGAGTATCGCCACCAGCAAGTTCCCGCGCAGTATGCGACCAATGCCGGGTATTGCGCGTGAAAATGATTGCTTCATGCCCCGCTGGGTAACCGTAGGCTGGTCTTGACACCCCCTGTCTTCATTGGGCTTTGGGGGGACCTTGCCGTCCTGCCTTCGCTCCTCCAGCCCTCCTCCCTGCCCCTTCTCCCTGTCCTGGCTCCCTGTCCCTGTCCTTGTCCCCCCCCCGCCCTAGCAGCCCCGCCGCTTCACCTGCACCACGTATCGGTCGTTGCTGCCCACGTCCGCGGGGTTGAGCTCAAGGTGGTGCGTGGAGCTGAGCGTGGTCAGCTCCACCTCCAGCTTGCGGCTGGGCAGCTGGGTAGGGGTGTGGGGGTGGGGGGTGGGGTGGGAGCAGGAAGGTGGGTGGGCGGGTTGAGGATGCAGAGAGGCGAGCAGGTGGGCAGGCAAGAGCAAGCAGGTAAGAGCGTTGATAGGCGCTGTGGACATCCCGAGAGGTGGCCGCAGCCGTGCACCCCGGGCCCTGGACACACCTCGATCTGCCATGGTTTCGTCTCCACTCGGACCTGCGCGGCGCACACATTCAAACAAAGCTTCACGCCATCACGTACCAACAAGCGTGGCCAGCCACCAGGCGCCCCGCCCGGCCTCAGTAAGCTGCCACGCATCATCCGCCCAGGTGATCGCAGTGTCATGGGGGCACCCACGCCACCTCAGGCGCAGGCGCAGGCCCAGGCGCCCCACCGCAGGCCCAACGTAGGAGGACCCAGGAGCACCCGCAAAACCCCAGAAGCTCAGCCCACGCGCACCTTCTCCACGCCCGCACCGTAGATAGCTCTAAGAAGCGCCATCACCAGCGTCTTCTTTCCCGCTCCCGGAGGCCCATAGAACAGCGTGTGTGGAAAGTCTCCCGTCGCGACCTGGACGCGTGCACACGCAGTCAGCTTGTCAGGGTTTGCCAGCTGAGTGCCGCTGTCGCTTGCAAACCGAGGCGCCTGAATTGCGCCCCAGATGCTCTCCTCAAAATAAGAGTACGTCCGAGCGAATGCGCAGTGTAGCCCTTGTACAGAAGACCGCGGAATACCTCGTGCTCACCAATTTTTTAAGGTTCTCCGCTATATCCTTGTGCACCACAAATTTGTCGAACGAGCTCGGGCGATACTGCGAGTCACATTTGACGTTGCTCAGGGCTCTGCTCGCGAGGGCCAACTTTCCCGCGCACAGCTATGCTGCGCCTTACCTTGTCCACCCATAGCGGCATTGTCCCTTTCCGCTATGGCTAGCTCAAATAAATAGACGTATTACAGCTGTTCGCAAGAGCTCGGGTCAGTTTAAAGCAGCGAGGAAAGAAGCAAAGCGAAACTCGCAATAGGCGAAGCGTGCGTCAGATTGATGACTGAAAATCGCACTAACACTATGCCAATCAAATTACGACCGGAAGTATTGCGAGCGGCGGAGGGCAGGCGCCAAGCGGGTCCATGGGTCCATGAAAAATGGAATGACAAGTTTGCTGTAGGCGCCCCGAGACGCAAAGTTGCGCCAGCACTCGAGACTGCACCACAGCCGTCACTTTTCATGCACCTGGAGGCTCGTGCAGTCCTCGCTTCCCTCGTTTGGCGTGAAGATTTGGCTCGACGCGAGCCCCTACGGCCGCTGCAAATGTTTTTACGCTGCACACACCTGCATAGCGTATAGGAACATTTCCGAAAGCATAAAAAAAACCGGCGACAACCGGGGCGAACGGTCTTTGTAAACCGGCTGCGAGCGGAGCGGCGCCATGGGCGTCCCGGCATTCTATCGATGGCTAAGTCAGAAGTAAGGAAGCGTTGTAATCGGGCGCATTCGTTGTATGCCGCGTTGTGACGGCGGTGGACCAGGACGCAGCTCTTTCGTAGCTTAACGGGGTGCCTTGCATTATGGAAGAATACGACATATGTATGCCACGCAAAATAGTTCGGTGTTGCGGGCCGGCTGTGGTTGTTTCGCATGGGCGCGCTTGACTGTTGGCGCCTTGCCTTGACCCGTTGACCGCGCTTTTGGCGTGCAGGTACCCAAAGATCGTCAAGGACTGTATGGAGGAGTTCCCGGAGCTCGTAAACGGGGTGGAGGTGCCGGTGGACACGTCCAAGCCAAACCCCAACGGCATGGAGTTTGACAACCTGTACCTGGTGAGCCGCTGAGCGCTCTCTGCCGCGTGGACCTCGCATGCCGCGGTGTTGCATGGTGTTGCGGCAGCCTAGGGGACGAGGCGAGGGAAGACTGCGGGCGCTGTACCGCGAAGCGCGGATGCAGGCAGCCGACTACGGGGGCTCGACGCCGTGCTCGTGCGTGGCCCGATGCGTGGCAAAGGGAGGGGCCCAGACCACCTGCTGGCCCACGGCCTCGCTGATCCCACGCCGGCTGCCTCCCTGACTGACTAAATGACGGTCTGCCTGCCTGCCTGCCTGCCACGCAGGACATGAACGGCATCATCCACCCCTGCTTCCACCCGGAGGACAGGGTGAGCGGCCGCACCGACGGCGCCAAACGGGCACACATGCGTGGCGCTTTGATGCCTTGGGGACAGGGGAGGCCGCTTGACGTGTGCGCACAGCGTGGCGTTGCGTGATGGAACCGGGCGGGCGCCATGCAACAGCTGCATGGGAGTTGCGCGGCTCAACATATCTCTCTCCCCATGCCAGCTCATTACTCGAGAGCCCAAACCCCAGCCCAGCACCATTAATGCGCCACTCAAGCGCCCACACCCGCTCTGCCCGCCGCCCCACAGCCCGCACCCACCACCGAGAACGAGGTGTTTGTGGTTATCTTCGACTACATCGACCGCCTGTTCTCCATTGTGCGCCCCCGCCGTGTGCTGTTCATGGCCATCGGTGAGCGCACATGGGCGTTTGTTCGGGGTCCCGGAACGCAGCGTGGCTGCATGGGTGGCGCAGACGCACAAGCGTGCCGGGCCGGATCAAGGCAGCGCGGGTGGCGCTCGGGTGTGGGTCGGCCGCAGGGGATTGGGTCCGAGGGATACGGGGTATATAATGTAAAGCATCATGAGAAGACATGAAGACAGTCGATTGGCACCGGACTGCTGTGCCCAGGCCTGTCACACACGCTGGGCACGTAGCCCGGCAAATGCGCGCGGTGGGTTGCGTGCGGTTCTGCAAATGCTGGAGACACCGAGTGTGTGCGCACATGCACATTGCCAACCGCAGACGGCGTGGCGCCCCGCGCCAAGATGAACCAGCAGCGCAGCCGCCGCTTCCGTGCGGCGCAGGACCTGGCGGAGAAGGAGAAGGAGGAGGAGCGCATCCGCACCGAGTTCGAGGCGCAGGGCATCAAAGTGCGCGCGTGTGGGGCGCGTGGGCGTGTACATTGAGAGAGGGACGGGGGCGGGGCTCGGCTGGTGGGGCCGTGTGCGGGTGACCAGAGAGACACGTGCTGTCACAGTATGGGAGAGGATGGCGCCTGAGGGGGAGGAGGGCGTTCAGGCCGCCTGCTGGACTTGAGTTCACCTGACACATGGAGGAGCCCACAGGGTGCGAACCTGAGCTCCTGCTGTGCCTGACCGCCGCCCCCCCCCGTCCGCGCCCTTGCCGCGCAGGTCCCCCGGAAGGAGCGCACGGAGACGTTTGACAGCAACACCATCACGCCCGGCACGCCCTTCATGCACCGCCTGTCCATCGCGCTGCAGTACTACATCCACGTGCGCCTCAACAACGACCCCGGCTGGCGCGGGCTGGAGGTGCGGATGGGGACGGGGGGGAGGGCAAGAGGGTGAACCGCCGAACCGGCTAGGGGCAGGGCAGATGCGCACGGCCGCGAGCAGGGGTAGGCAAGGCGCAACACAAGCGTACAGCAGTGGTCGGGCTTGCTAGGCTTCCTGACCCGGGCCTGATCCACGCAAAGCAGCACTGCGTCAGCCACACCACAGCAGCGCCCTTCGCCATCTCCTCTTGCCAACTGCAATGCGCTCTCCCATGCGCGCCATGCCGCCGCCATGCCGTCGCCGCCACCACCACCCCTTCCCCGCGCCTTCCCCGCACAGGTGTTCCTGTCCGACAGCAACGTGCCCGGCGAGGGCGAGCACAAGGCCATGGCCTTTGTGCGCGAGCAGCGCGGCCGGCCCGGCTGGAACGCCAACACGCGGCACTGCGTGTACGGGCTGGACGCCGACCTGATCATGCTGGCGCTGGCCACGCACGAGCCGCACTTCGTCATCCTGCGCGAGGTCATCGTGCAGCAGGCCGGGCCGGTGCGTGCGTGTGGCGGGCGGGGGGCCGGGGCCGGGCGTGTGTGGGGGGGGGGGGGGGCGCGGGGCCGGGCGTGTGTGGGGGGGGGCGGGCGTGGGGGCGCGAGTGGAAGTGGGGTCGAGGTGGGGATGGGAGCGGCAGCGGTGGCTTCGGGGTTGGTGAGGCAGGGACGCAAGGAAGGAAAGGAGGGGAAGGAAAGGGAAGGGAAGGAATTGGGTTAGGACTGGCATTGACGGGACAGGGCCATGGCTGGCAGGCAGGCAGGCGCGGGCAAGGGGCGCAGGTAAGGGCCCAGGGGCAAGCCAGCGACTGCGAGGCCGCCCAGCCATTTTACCTTGGTCTGATTATTCAGAGGCCCCACCACCACACCACACCACAACCACAGGACCCGCGCGAGCAGCTGCGGCAGCAGCTGGCCGCCAAGGCCGAGGGCGGCGGGCCGGGCGGCACAGGCGGGCGCGGCGGCGGGGAGGAGGCCGGCGGCGAGGACGGCAACAAGCCGTCCGTCGCGCGCAAGCCCTACCAGTTCCTGCTGGTGTCGGTGCTGCGTGAGTACCTGGCGCTGGAGCTCAAGGTGGGTGCGGGTGCGGCGGGTGGGGGTGGGGGCACGGGGTGGGGTTGAGGCGGGGACGGGTGGTAGGCAGGGGCAGGTGGAGCGGGGAGGCCCGCGCAGGGGTGGGTTTTACGGCGGCGCCGCGAGAGGTGGGGCCTGGGCTGTGAGGGACGGGATGTCCACGGGGCGCCGCCGTGGGCTGGCAAGCGATGGGTCCGTCGCGGCAAGGGGCTCGGGCGGGGCGGCGAAAGGGAAGCTGGAAAGCAGCTTCATAATTTTGGGAGGGCTTGGATGACCTGCGTCCTACCTGCCTGCATCACCAGCCTGCCCCTGCACCTTCCTCGTAACCCGCGCGCTGCCCCTGCCCCTGCCCCTGCCACACCTCCGCTGCCACCCTGCCAACAACCGCCTGCCGCCGCCCGCCAGGTGCCCAACCTGCCCTTTGAGTTCGACCCGGAGCGCGTGTACGACGACTTTGTGTTCATGTGCTTCTTCTGCGGCAACGACTTCCTGCCACACATGCCCACCTTGGAGATCAGGTGCGGGCTTTGTGTGGGAGGAAGGGAGGGAGGGAGGGAGGGCTGTGCGTGTGTGCTTGCGCTACACTACACGGCCGGGCTCCAGAAGTGGCCAGCCTCGGCGTAAGCTCCTTGCAAGCAGCATACGTACCTCTGCGCTACCCCGCCCCAACCCCCTGTTCTTACCACACCTCGCTGCATATCCCTTCACCCCGCTTCATTTTGATTGGTTTAATTTGGGCTGGTAACCACACACACACCCCTTGTCTTCGTTGTTGACTGCCACAGGGAGGGCGCCATCGAGTTGATGATGCGTGTGTACCGCCAGGAGCTGGCGGGGCTGGGCGGCTACCTGGTGCACGGGGCGCAGGTGGGTGTGGGTGGGTGGGTGGGTAGTTCATTCCAGAATCCAAAGCGACCAGTGCAACCTAAAAACCAGAGCCGTGGGGGGGGGGGGTGTAGTTAAATCCAATTCCCAATCCGACAGTAGAAACCCAGAAGGGGGAGGAGCAGCAGGAGGGCGGGGCGTGTCCCCGCGGGGGGGGGGGGGGAGCGCAGCCATGCAGAGATGGTGTGGATGGCAAGTGTCGGGGAAGGGGTGCTCGGCCCAGTGAACTTGGCTAGAGCTCTTTTTGTCAAAAGCTGCGGCCGGGGCGGCCTAGGGCGGTCTCTCTGGGATGGCGACAGGAACTTGTTAGTGATGGTGCGCCGTGCATCACCACGTCGTGCCTACCTGCGCACGTACGAACGTCAGTACCGTAGTACGCACGCCCATGCGGACCACGTACGCACGCCACGTGCGCCCATGCCTACCCCCTCCCCCCTCGTGTTCGCATTTTGTTTCTCATCGGGACTGTTTACCAGTAACCCCCTCCCGCCCGCACGCCACAGGTGCACCTGGGCCGCGTGGAGGCGTTCATCCGCAAGATCGGCGCCTTCGAGGACGTCATCTTCAGCAAGCGCATGCGCGAGCTGCGCCGCCAGCGGGAGCGCGTGGCGCGACAGAAGGCGGTGCGTGCCTTTGGGGGAAGGGGGGAGTTCGTTCTTGGGGGCTTGGGGGAGGGGAGGGCAACGCGGGCGGCGATGTGGGCGGCCATGGAGGTCGGCGCTTCCTCGGTCAGGGGCCTGCAGTGTTTTGGGGGCGGGCGGGGTCAGCGGTTGGAAGGCTGGGGGCTGCTGTCGCGTCCATGGGGCTCCTGCGGGGGTCCTCTTGCACGACCATCCATCAGCCGCTTGCGACTGGTCGCCTGCCTCACGCTTGCACCTTTCCTGTCGGCCTCAACCCATCCTGCGCGCTTCAGGACGACGCCAGGCGCAAGGGCAACAAGCGCAAGTTCAGCGCCAGCGACGCCGCGCCCTCGGGGCACCACATCGCGCGCGAGCTGGCGGCGGGGCACATGAAGCCGCTGGGGCGGGAGGCCGTGGCGGCGGAGCACGCGGCGGCGGCGGCGGCGCGCAAGGAGGCGTGGCGGGAGCAGCAGCAGCACCGGGCCGGTGAGGCGGGGTCGGGTGAGGGCGACCGGGTGGGCTGTGGACGGGGTAGTTCATTCCAGAACCGGTCGGGGGGTTCTGGAATGAACTACCCGGGTGTGGGCAGCAGCAGAAGATTTCTAATGTTGCTTGTAAAACTCGCTGCTCCGGTCTCATAGTGCGCCTGACTATGTGTGCTCGCTTGTGTGCGAAGGCGGGATGGGCGGCGGCGCGCTGCCGCCGCCGCCGTCTGGGCCGCCGCCCCCTCTGCGTCCAATGGAGGACGCCGGCGCCAACAAATCAGCGGCACAGCGCCTGCGGGACCGCATCGCCGGCAAGGGCGCGAAGAAGGCGGAGCCGGCGGGCGACCAGGCCGGCGGCGCGGAGCCGCAGGCACAGGCCGAAGGGCAGGGCGCGGAGGCACAGCCGGAGACCGGCGGCGAGGGCGAGGGCGCGGCCGGGGGCGGGGAGGGGTCACCGCCGCGTCAGCGGCGCCGGAAAGAAGGGGATGAGGACGTGGCAGCGGAGCCGGAGGCCGCGGAGCCGGCGGCTGGTGGCGCGGAGGACGCTGCCGGGGCCGGGGCTGCTGGGGCGGAGGCGGAGGGCGCTGCCGGGGCCGGGGCCGAGGACGAGGCGTTGGAGGTGACGGAGCAGGAGGCGCTGGACGTGCTGGCGGGGCATGCGGGACCGGACGTGGAGAGCGAGTTCGAGGTGCGTGTCAGGGGCGGGGCGGGGCGGGGCTGGTATCCAGGCGGAGTCACAAATGTTTTAGGCCGTGCGCTGTAGACAAGAGGCTAACCAGCAGCAGCAGCAGCAGTCCAGCCGCCCGCCCATATGCACTCGGTGGCACCACTGCCACCACAACCACCGCCGCCGCTGCCGCTTTGCGATCACTGTTCGCAGGTGGAAAACGCGGCCGCTGTGAGCGCCGCCGCCGCCGACATGAAGGAGCGGCTGGAGGAGCTGATGAAGGAGCGCAGCGACCGCTTCGACGAGATGATGGTGGACGAGGAGCGCATCCGCCTGGGCGAGGAGGGCTGGAAGGACAGGTGCGCCAGTGGGAGGGGGAGAGAAGGGAAGGGAAGGGAAGGGAAGGGAAGGGAAGGGAAGGGAAGGGAAGGGAAGGGAAGGGAAGGGAAGGGAAGGGGCAGCGATCTGGTGTTGGCAGGGCAAGGGGTCTATGCAGTGCAGGCTGCGGAGCCGGAAATGTGCCCGCTGTTGTATGACGTACGCCCACGGCACCACCACTGGCCACACACGCGCGCACAACCCGCCCGCCCGCCCGCCCCCAGGTACTACCACGAGAAGCTCAAGGTGCCCACCGGCCCCAGCCAGCAGCGCATCCTGCACTCCATTGTGCAGGTGGGTGTGGGGTGGCCGGGCGGGGGTGGTGAGGGTGATTTTTAGGTTGCGGAGGGGGAGGGCAGCGATAGGCATTGCGAGATTGCAAAATCTGGCTTGTGCGGAAACAATGTCTGTTGTGTGCGGTCTGCGTGTCTGACATGGATGACTTCGGCTGCGTCAGACGCTGCCGCCTTCAATTACCATTTTATTCCAACCCACAATAATTTGCTGTGTCTCTGCCTTGCCCAACGCCTCCCACCCCTCCCTGCCTCCCACCGCTCCTCCTCGCCCCAGGCCTACGTGGAGGGGCTGTGCTGGGTGATGCGCTACTACTACGAGGGCGTGGCCTCCTGGCGCTGGTTCTACCCCTTCCACTACGCGCCCTTCGCCTCCGACCTAGTCAACCTGGAGTCGCTGCACATCGAGTTCGAGCTGGGCGCGCCCTTCTCGCCTTTCAACCAGCTCATGGGCGTGCTGCCGGCGGCCTCGGCGCACGCGCTGCCCAAGCCCTTCAGGTGCGGGCGGAGGCGGCTGCGGGAGGGAGTAGGGCGGGCGGGGGAGGGAGGGGCAGCCTGCGGCACAGGCGCGGGGGAGGTGGGCCGTGCGGGCGTGAAATGGAGTGGAGTGGAAGGCAGGGAAGAATGTGGGCTCGCGCGGGCGGCGGGCTTGCCGAGCGGGCTTGTGCCCCCACCGCCTCACGAGCGTCTGCGTCTCCGCCCGTCGCCCCCCGTTCTCTAAAAAATTCCCACCATAACCGCCAATACCTGCTATCACAGGAAGCTGTTCACGGACGCCTCCTCGCCCATCCTGGACTTTTACCCCAGCCACTTTGAGGTGGACATGAACGGCAAGCGATACGCGTGGCAGGTGAGAGAGACGAGAGCGCGAGAGCTGGAGCAGGAGCAGGCAGTTGAAACGGGGTGGTAGGTAAGAGGAGCTGAGGAGCTGGCGGCTAGGCAAGAGGCAAGACGGCAGGAATAGGATTTGCATGGGAGGTAGGAGTAGTGCCCGGAGCCGGCAGGCAACCTCAGTGCGCTGACCGCGCTTCGCCGCTCCATGGATTTTCCGTACAATAGAACCCGACTACTCTTGCACCCCTGCACACACACTCAAACCCGCTTACCCCTGCACGGCTGCACGGCTGCCTCTGCCTGCACCCCTACCTCTGCCACACAGGGCGTGGCGCTGCTGCCCTTCATTGACGAGGCGCGGCTGGTGGCGGCCACGGACGCGCTGCTGCACCTGCTGGAGCCGGAGGAGAAGTTCAGGAACAGCACACGCCTGGAGGTGGGTGGCAGTGGGCGGGGCAGTGGGTGGCAGTGGGTGGCAGTGGGCGGGAGTGGGCGGGAGTGGGGAGGCGCAGGTCCTGTAGGGCTGAGGGCAGCGAGCGACATTGCGTGCTCAGTTTGTTGACTGTGCGCAACCCCATGCACGTCTTTCCTCTCCTACCGTACGTATCCACCGCGATCTGCCCTCCTTCCCTTCCCCGTTCGTTCAGGTCATCTACATCCACTCCAGCCACCCGCTGGCGCCCGCCGTGTACGAGCTGGAGGCGGCGTACGGCAGCCTGCCGCCCGAGGGTGCGTGGCGTGCGTGCTTGCGTGGCGTGCGTGCGTGGGGAAGGGCAGGAGTCTTGTGCGGGAGCTTGGGAGGTGTGGGTAGAGGGTGCGCACCCACCGGTACCGTATGCGCGTGCGGCTCAATACCCCCATCACCCCCGCCTCGCCGCATGCCGTACCTTCCCTCTTCTCCCCGCCCACCCTCCCCAAGCCCTGTCAACTCTATGCGCCCTCCCTGCTCCTCTCCTCGCCCACCTAACCAAAGCTCCCAACTCCCCGGCTCGCCCCTCCCCCCCTCCCCCCCCCCCCAGAGCGCTACAAGTCCGCCACGTTGATGGACCCGGCCATGAGCCGCGGCGTGCACGGCTACATGATGCTGTGCGCTGGGGAGACGCAGCCGTCGGTGGTGCCGGCGCCCATGTCGGGTGCGTGGCGACCAGCTTGCGTGCGGTGCGGGGGCGTGCGTGTGTGTAGGGGGGGTTAGTTCATTCCAGAAACCAGAAGCGAAATGACCAAGAGAACCCGAACCAGCCAGCCCAACCCAGAGCGCAGAGGTGGTGTGGCCTTAACATGTGGGTCTCGGGCGCCCTTGAGCCTCGAATCTTCAGTCTTGTCGTCGGTGTTGTAGGGGGGTACTGGTTAAAAAGTCCCGGTGAGAATTATACTGCAAAGAATTTGGCCGCGCTGCAACTGGGAAACGTATGGGGGGGGTTGTAAATACCAGCCCAAGCTAAGCCAAACCAAACCAAACAGGTCAAGCAAGTGCAACATAAGCAATACGATATAATACTAGGTCGAAGGCGATGAGGGCTTGGTGGTGGCGCCGGCGACTACAATTGCCACCCGAGGGGATAGTTCATTCCAGAACCCAAAGCAATCCAACCAAGAGAACCCGCGGGGGCTGCAGTCGCGGACGCGCGGAGCAGGCGGGCAGCAGTGGACGCGCCAGGCAGTGACCGGGGCTGGTGTGCGTGGGCAGCAATGGCCTGAGGTCTGAGGTATGATGTCCTGTGCCAGCATGCGAACACGCGCAACCTCACAAGCTCTCTCACAAACACGCACGCGCATGCGAACAGGCCTTGGCCCGGACGTGCTGAACAACAGCGTGCTGTGCATCACCTACAAGCTGCCGCCGCACATGGCGCACGAGCCGCGCATCATGCCCGGCACTCAGCTGGACGCGCCCATCCTCACAGAGGCCGACCGGCCCATCGTGAGTGCGGGCGCGCCGGGGCGGTCAGTGTCTCTTAGGTGTATGGCTGCGTATGGCTCGCCGGGCATGTGTGAGGGAACCCCAGGCTTGGGATCGAGGCTCCTGTTTGGCGCAAAGCTGGTATGTGCGTCCACCACAGCCTGCAGCACCGCCGGAGTGCTCAAATGAAACGCACGCTCGTGCCCCGCAACCCGCACAGGACCAACCGCTGTGGCACGAGCGCGGCGCCGGCCGCGGCGCGCCGCACAGCCGCGACCTGCAGGCGCCCATGGTGGGAGACGCCGGACTGCGCATGCTCAATTTCCAGCTCGGATACAACGGCCGCGGCCCGCCGCCGGTGCCGCGCGGCCCCGGCGGCGCGCCCATGCCCATGCACGGCAACTACGGGCCGCCGCAGGGCGGGTACGGCGGCGGGCCTCCGGGTGGCGGCTATGGGGGTGGCGGCTACGGCGCGCCAGGGGCGTACGGAGGAGGTGGAGGAGGCGGGTACGGGCCGCCAGGGGGCGGCGGGGGCTACCCGCCGTCTGGGGGCTACGGCTCCGCGCCTGGCCCAGGGCCGTACAGCGGAGGCGGAGGCGGGGGCTACGGCGGACCGCAGGGTGGCTACCCGCCGCCTCACGGCGGCGGCGGCCGGGGTGGCGGCTACGGCGGCGGCCAGCCCTACCCGGCGCCTCACCTCGCCGCTGGGGGCCGCGGCTACGGCGCGCCGCCGCCGGGCCCGAGCGGCTACGGCGGGAGAGGAGGGCCGCCGCCTGTAGGCGGTGGCGGGTACGGCTACCCGCCTGCGGGAGGGTACGGCAGCGCGCCGCCGCCGCAGAGCGGGTACGGCGCCGCGCCTCGGCCGGGTGCCGGCAACTTCTTCTCGGGGATCCGGCCCACGTATCCGGCGCCTGGCGGCGGCGGCCCGCCCACTGGGTACGGCGCGCCCATGCAGCCCGTGCATGCACGCCCGCCGCCCCCACAGCAGCAGCAGGGCCCGCCGCCGGGGTACGGGAACAACCCGTACGCGGCACTGCAGCGGCCACGTGACCCCCGCGGCAACAGCCGGTATTAAGTAGCATTTTCGCACGGGGGACGCGTGAATTAGGTGGGCCAGAAGGCGGTGTCGCGTCAGGTCACCGCCCGCTGATGAGGGGTAG
The DNA here is from genome assembly GCA_016834595.1 of Chlamydomonas schloesseri. NCBI lineage: Eukaryota > Viridiplantae > Chlorophyta > Chlorophyceae > Chlamydomonadales > Chlamydomonadaceae > Chlamydomonas > Chlamydomonas schloesseri. The sequence goes on from JAEHOD010000003.1 coordinate 3,093,201, forward strand.
CAGTCACGCACTGATAGCGCCATGCAAACGGGTAGCTTGGACGCACGAGCCAGTGCACAGAATGCAGCCGCTGCCGCTGCTAGCAGCCGGAGCGTGTGCCGCAGCGCCAATGGATGAACAGGGAACACTGAGGGCGGGGTGCGGGAATTTTGGAGTGGGCTTCAGGCTGCGATTTGCAGGCTGAGAAGGCCCAGCAAGCTGTGTGGCTTGGTGTAGCTTAGCGGTGCACAAGAGTCGCTCGAGTGACTGAGTAGCAGGTCTTCTTTATGTGTGGTTAGAGGCGGAGGACCGGAGGCCCCGAAGGGGCCGGAGGGAATGGAGCCTCTAAGCGAGCTTCCATGAGAAAGTCGTACAGGCTGGCTCTCTTTGGCGCCAGCCTCTCCTCCTTTTCCTCATTCTGCCTTCATAGTGAGAGCCTTTAACGTTGCTTCGAACGTTCTCACTCAAGCCCTTTTGTTGCTGCTCTGGATAGGACAAGACGCTGGTCATGGTCGGCGCGAGCGCTAGGCTCTGCAGCCGCAGGTGGAGTCTGTTGCTACATTTACTGTTGGACCAGGAGCGCCAGGAGCGTTAGGAGCATTAGGAGCATTAGGAGCGTTCAGGGAGTCCCGATATGTGCTTCGATCGACGCTCTGATCTTCCGTTGTCCATGGCTTCCTTTGTTCGACGCTAATGATCGCATTGAAGTATTTCATTTGCAAGTGTTTTTCGTGGCTGACAGACTTTCGGAGAAGCCCGAGTGCCGTCGCGTGCCGTCGGGCCCCTCGCAACTTCATCCTCCTTATGCGGCCCGCGTGCCGTGGGGCACCTCGCGCCCCGGATCGCACCAGACGAACTTCATATGCGGCCCGCGTGCCGTGGGCTCCTCGCGCCCCGACTCCCCTCGCCTCCTGATGCGGCCCGCGTGCCGTGGGCTCCTCGCGCCCCCATTCCCTTATGCGGCCTGCGTGCCGTGGGGCCCCTCGCGCCCCCACTTCCCTCGCCTCCTTATGCGGCCCGCGTGCCGTGGGCCCCTCGCGCCCCCCGCTCCCCTCGCCTCCCTATACGGCCCGCGTGCCGTCGGGCTCCTCGCACCCCCACTCCCCTCGCCTCCTTATGCGGCCTGCGTGCCGTCGGGCTCCTCGCGCCCCCACTCCCTTATGCGGCCTGCGTGCCGTGGGGCCCCTCGCGCCCCCACTTCCCTCGCCTCCTTATGCGGCCCGCGTGCCGTGGGCCCCTCGCGCCCCCCGCTTCCCTCGCCTCCCTATACGGCCCGCGTGCCGTCGGGCTCCTCGCACCCCCACTCCCCTCGCCTCCTTATGCGGCCTGCGTGCCGTCGGGCTCCTCGCGCCCCCACTCCCTTATGCGGCCTGCGTGCCATGTGGCCCCTCGCGCACCCACTCCCCTCGCCTCCTTATGCGGCCCGCGTGCCGTCGGTCCCTTCGCACCCGCACTCCCCTCGCCTCCTTATGCGGCCCGCGTGCCGTGGGCCCCTCGCACCCCCACTCCCGTCGCCTCCCTATGCGGCCTGCGTGCCGTGGGGCACCTCGCGCCCCCCTCTTGGCTTGGACTCGCTGTGCCCACGGCTCGCATGCCTGGGGCTCCTCGCGGCATAAATCCCCGCATCGCCCAGCTCGCACATGCCGCCCGCGCGCCTTCGGATCCTCGCTAACCCCGCCTGGACAAAATCCAGTGCAACATGGCCGTGCCTGAGGCAATTCGTGCCCTTCCTACTGCTGAACTCGCTATTCTGGATCATTGTTCAGACGCCCTCACGACACATGCGGTACACATCCCCCACACTCGTGCAATTCTTCTGCACAGTGGGCTCCAAGCCCCATTCGCACAAGTTTCTATCGGCTTGGCAGGACTTCGCCATCGGTAACTCAAGTTTCCGCCCCTGCACCCAACTTTCTGATCCACTGGGCAATTGCAGCGGCTCGCAGGCCCTCAACTTCCCTTCTGTCACGTCTTCTGGCACACATTCAGTTTTGGCTCCCACCCCCCAACATCAGGACGGTCACTACTACTACTCTCTTATTCGTCCCGCACATGCAGAATACGTGTGCTTTTGCAGCTGAAACCCTCGGACCCACTATTCGTGCTTTGATGCCATCATAGCAATGGCCTCTCAGGGCAAAAAACGCTGACATAAATGGACTGACAGCTGGCGCCTGCTGGCCATCGCCGCTGACTCTTGCGGCGGCAGGCGCGGCGGCGGAGGCGCTGACGGCGCTCACCGCTTCGACAGGCGGCCGCGTGGGCGGCCGCCGCAGGATGGTGGCTGCTAGTGTTGTCTGACAGCCGCCGCTGACTCTTGCGGCGGCAGGCGCGGCGGCGGAGGCGCTGACGGCGCTCGCCGCCTCGACAGGCGGCCGCGTGGGCGGCCGCCGCGGAATGGTGGCTGCTAGTCTTGTCTGACAGCCGCCGCTGACTCTTGCGGCGGCAGGCGCGGCGGCGGAGGCGCTGACGGCGCTCGCCGCCTCGACAGGCGGCCGCGTGGGCGGCCGCCGCGGGATGGTGGCTGCTAGTCTTGTCTGACAGCCGCCGCTGACTCTTGGGGCGGCAGGCGCGGCGGCGGAGGCGCTGACGGCGCTCGCCGCCTCGACAGGCGGCCATGTGGGCGGCCGCCGCAGGATGGTGGCTGCTAGTCTTGTCTGACAGCCGCCGCTGACTCTTGCGGCGGCAGGCGCGGCGGCGGAGGCGCTGACGGCGCTCGCCGCCTCGACAGGCGGCCGCGTGGGCGGCCGCCGCGGAATGGTGGCTGCTAGTCTTGTCTGACAGCCGCCGCTGACTCTTGCGGCGGCAGGCGCGGCGGCGGAGGCGCTGACGGCGCTCGCCGCCTCGACAGGCGGCCGCGTGGGCGGCCGCCGCGGAATGGTGGCTGCTAGTTTTGTCTGACAGCCGCCGCTGACTCTTGCGGCGGCAGGCGCGGCGGCGGAGGCGCTGACGGCGATCGCCGCCTCGACAGGCGACCGCGTGGGCGGCCGCCGCGGAACGGTGGCTGCTAGTCTTGTCTGACAGCCGCCGCTGACTCTTGCGGCGGCAGGCGCGGCGGCGGAGGCGCTGACGGCGCTCGCCGCCTCGACAGGCGGCCGCGTGGGCGGCCGCCGCGGGATGGTGGCCGCCGGCGTTTGCTGGCAGCCGCCGCTGACCCTTGCGGCGGCAGGCGCGGCGGCGGAGGCGCTGACGGCGCTCGCCGCCTCGACAGGCGGCCGCGTGGGCGGCCGCCGCGGGATGGTGGCTGCTAGTCTTGTCTGACAGCCGCCGCTGACTCTTGGGGCGGCAGGCGCGGCGGCGGAGGCGCTGACGGCGCTCGCCGCCTCGACAGGCGGCCATGTGGGCGGCCGCCGCAGGATGGTGGCTGCTAGTCTTGTCTGACAGCCGCCGCTGACTCTTGCGGCGGCAGGCGCGGCGGCGGAGGCGCTGACGGCGCTCGCCGCCTCGACAGGCGGCCGCGTGGGCGGCCGCCGCGGAATGGTGGCTGCTAGTTTTGTCTGACAGCCGCCGCTGACTCTTGCGGCGGCAGGCGCGGCGGCGGAGGCGCTGACGGCGCTCGCCGCCTCGACAGGCGGCCGCGTGGGCGGCCGCCGCGGAACGGTGGCTGCTAGTCTTGTCTGACAGCCGCCGCTGACTCTTGCGGCGGCAGGCGCGGCGGCGGAGGCGCTGACGGCGCTCGCCGCCTCGACAGGCGGCCGCGTGGGCGGCCGCCGCGGGATGGTGGCCGCCGGCGTTTGCTGACAGCCGCCGCTGACTCTTGCGGCGGCAGGCGCGGCGGCGGAGGCGCTGACGGCGCTCGCCGCCTCGACAGGCGGCCGCGTGGGCGGCCGCCGCGGGATGGTGGCCGCCGGCGTTTGCTGGCAGCCGCCGCTGACCCTTGCGGCGGCAGGCGCGGCGGCGGAGGCGCTGACGGCGCTCGCCGCCTCGACAGGCGGCCGCGTGGGCGGCCGCCGCGGGATGGTGGCCGCCGGCGTTTGCTGACAGCCGCCGCTGACTCTTGCGGCGGCAGGCGCGGCGGCGGAGGCGCTGACGGCGCTCGCCGCCTCGACAGGCGGCCGCGTGGGCGGCCGCCGCAGGATGGTGGCCGCCGGCGTTTGCTGGCAGCCGCCGCTGACTCTTGCGGCGGCAGGCGCGGCGGCAGAGGCGCTGACGGTGCTCGCCGCCTCGACAGGCGGCTGCGTAGGCGGCCGCTGTCGGATAGTGGCCGCTGGCGTCTACTGGCAGCCGCCGCTGACTCTTGCGGCGGCAGGCGCGGCGGCGGAGGCGCCGGCGGCGCTCGTCGCCTCGATAGGCGGCCGCGTGGGCGGACGCCCAAGGCCGGCGCAGGAGATACCTTATATTCCATCCCCCAACCGGGGTACCATCTCACAACACTATGCTCGTCACTCAGGGTTATCATTCCACTCAACGACCTCGCCTGGCGGGTATCGGCCCCGGCCCCGATCCCGGGTGCAGCCGACCATGCAGGCCTTGGCCACTCTGCACACTCTTATAGGCCCGTTCGACGCCTCCTCTGCGCTCGGGCAGGCCTCTATTCTTCCAGCTGCTTGCGCACGCTACGCCAGCCCCGTCGTGCAACCGGGCGTGGTGGGCTCGCCTGTTCGGTGACGCCCCCACACCTGTAGATGCGCACACTTGCCTTGCGCCAGACCCCAACAACTCGAGGCTCGCCACGCCGCTCCTTGCCACTCTACGGCAGCAGTACGGTATGCGCGCGCGCGGGTTCCCGCGTGCCTCCTGTTCTGGTTTTTGCCCCTGCCCTTTCCCCTGCCCGGTAGTGGGCCCTGCATCGTGGCCAACGCTATACCGCTGGCACCCCAGCTGCACATCCTCAACGGCCATTCGCTGGCAAACTCGTCCCCTGTCCCAAAAGCGTTCTCTCATACACCCTACACGCCACACAACTCTGTCCCCGCGCTTTGGGCCTCGCTGTCGGTGTGGTATCTCTTCGTGTCTGCTTGTAAGGCCCTCCTCCTGTGGCCTGCCGTCCCTTTGCCCCACTTCCTACGTTGCTGCCTTGTTCCAGCAGTCAGCCCTTTGGCGCCTAAGAGAGGCAGCCTTTCAGTACGACTGTAGCATGGAAGTGTGGTTAGAGGCGGAGGACCGGAGGCCCCGAAGGGGCCGGAGGGAATGGAGCCTCTAAGCGAGCTTCCATGAGAAAGTCGTACAGGCTGGCTCTCTTTGGCGCCAGCCTCTCCTCCTTTTCCTCATTCTGCCTTCATAGTGAGAGCCTTTAACGTTGCTTCGAACGTTCTCACTCTAGTGCCCGCCCTTCCCGCCCTTGTTGGCCCCAGGTTCTCCCCTCCACGCAGGATTGCTCGGCCCTTCCGGCGCGGGCGCCGTCGGCGGCGGGGCCGCCGCCTCGCCGCCGGCGCCGGTTCGCGCGGCCGCCGGCCCTCGTGCCGTCGCGGCGCCTGCCGCGGCCTTGCGGGCTGGCCCCTCGTCCGTGGCGGCGGCGCCTCGTTTGGCGCTGGTCGCGAATCCTTCGCTGGGCCGTCATCGTGGCGTTGTCGGCGCGTCTCGTGAGGGTTTCACTAGTGGCTCCTCGTGTCAGGCTGGCTGTGTCGGGCCGTCGGCGGGGCGCTTAGTTCTGCGCCATTGTCGTTTCCGGGTTCTGGTGGCTTCGGCTTCTTGTTGCTGGTGCGCTTGGTTGCTGCTCGGGGTGGCGTGTGTTGTCGCGGCGTTCGCCCGCCTCTGCGCCGTCTCTTGTTGTCGGGCCTTGTTGTTTGTGGGTTTTTTCTGGGTTTTTTGCTGCCGCGTTGCGGTTGTGCTTGTCGTTCCGGCGCGTCGGCGTCGCCGTTGGGCTTGCGTGTGTTTGGCTCTCGCCGCTTGTAAGGCCCTCCTCCTGCTTGTAAGGCCCTCCTCCTGTGGCCTGCCGTCCCTTTGCCCCACTTCCTACGTTGCTGCCTTGTTCCAGCAGTCAGCCCTTTGGCGCCTAAGAGAGGCAGCCTTTCAGTACGACTGTAGCATGGAATGCAGGCATGTGCTTTCGGTGCACTTTTATGATGGGCTTTCGCTTGAGCTGCAAGCTGCTTGGTAGTGCGGGGCTTGGATCATCCGGAATAGCGGCTGGGCTGTCCAACCTACGCTGAATACTGCGTGACGCGCTGTTGTCTGCAGTAGACGGAAATGCAGAGTTTTGTGTCGTACTTACATTCAATGTTTGCTTTTGCCTATTGCATGTAAATAGGCGGCAGGGAAACGTCGGCCGGAGCGAGAAGCAACTCGCCATCTTGCCGCTGGTCTTCTGGGCACTTTGCTTCGCCCTTAATGGCTTCGCGTGCTTGCTGACACCACAACCCCAAACGTATTTCACGTCTCCAACAGTATCACACTAGCCCAGCGGCGTCCGCAGCCCAAGGCGCGGCGGCAGTGGTGGTCGCGGCTCCTGCCATGAGCCTGGCAGCAGTTGCACGCATGTGCGGAGTGGAGGGGACGGGCACGGCCACGTGGATGTGGAAAGCACGGCGCCGCCCAGGAAACGGCGCTGGCGCGCAGGTTGAGACTTGCTTATGTTTAGGTTGCGGTCTTCGCTTGCGCTTGATAGCTGGATGCGACTAGATGTATGGTGGGCGGTGCCAACCGACCCCAGCTTTGTCTGGAAGATAAGGCGTTTCGGAACCTTCGGCCTCAGACTAGTACACGTCGTGTGGGCTCAGCCCACTTTTTCCCGCATGGGAGGACCACCTTTCTTGTCCGTGTCGTACTTACAGCCGTTTGTTAGGAAACATAAGGACGAGGACGGCCCTGTGCGTGTGTGTCGGCGTTGCCGCCAGTATGGCCCGCCGCCGTCACCCCAACCCAAAAACCCTAAATATACCAGGGGGCTGGAGGGGGAGGGGCGAGAGGGCGGCAAAGCGTGGGTGCGGTGTGTTCGACGCATCCCCAACGTAATAGCGCCAATCTCAGCGGCTGGTCTAATAAGTACAGACAGCCGTTGGTCTGCAGTGACATAACTGTTGTGGAAACACTCTCCACGCGCCAGTTTGTCAAGTCGACGTTTTGGCCGCACGTCACCTTTCTGCAGGACAAGCGCCTTGATTATTTAGGAGGCTATGGCTATAAAGTATTTTACGTCGTGGCCTAGCGCTGCTCTATTGCGGCGAACCTCAAAATCATCGACGCCATTTCGTGGCAATGACATTATTATTTAAATCATGAGCTTTATTTTGTGCTGCTTCAGTGGTGGAGGGAATGCGAGCAAGGTCGCACAGAAACAGCTTTCATCCGCAGACAACGCGCAGAATGCAGCTCATATCCAGAAGAGAGCTAGCATTGATGCCCAAAGACGCAGCCAGCAGAGAGTCGCCGATGGCAACGCGCTCGGAGGAGAGGCGACGGATGCTCCCGTCGAGGACTCAACGCTGGTGCTGTTTAAGGCACTTGTGGAGGCCCAGCCACTGGCAAACTCGTTATATTCGCCCTCGGGCTACCTGGTGTACCGGAATATTGCAGCTGCGGATTTGCCCTACACTTCCCTTCACGAGCTGTTCGCGCTCGATCTCTCCGTTCTCGCTATGGCATTACGGCGCGTAGAGGACGGTGGTGTTTGGAGAGGTGAGGTGTGGCGCGACGGGCCGACAGTACCACGTAACACATTTAGAAACGTTGGGGCGGTCACGCCGCGTTCCGCCCCGCTCACACGCGCGCCCTCTGCCCCGGCACCGCCCCCAACGTAACCTGTCTTGCATCGAGGCTTTCTATCGCGTGATGGCCAATGGGCAATGGCAGGGCCGGGGCTGCACATTTGTCAAGACTTTGTCAAGGCTTCTACTGTCACGCCCACCCCGTGCGCCCACCCTCTCCCCACCCTTTCCCTACCCCAATGCCCACACGCCCACAGGCCTCATCCAGCTGCCCGCCACCACCACGGACGATGCACTCATGCACCCGCAGCCGCAGCAAATAATGCTGGGCTCGGAGTTCTTGCTGGGAGAAGCGGACCAGGCGAGCTGGGTGGAGCACCAGGTGGCGTGGGGTGAGCCCGCAGGCGGCGGTGGCGGTGGCGAGGCGCCCCTGCTTGCATCGCCGGGCATACATGGTGGCCGCGGGGCTGGCTGTGGCGGGGCTGAGGGCGGCATGTCACCACGCAGCGGGCAGCACGGCAGTGGGCTGGGGCGGCGACGCGGCTCGGAGGCGGGCGCAACTGGCGGCGGCGCGCACGGCAGCGGCCTCGGCGGCGCCGCCTCCCTGCCTGCCGGCGGCGGACCGTCGCCGTCAGCGTTGCGACAAGCGCTGCAAATGGCGGCGTACCCGTCCCTGCTGCGGACCGCCAACGCAGCTAACGCCACACTCTCTTGCATGCGCGGCGGCGTTGGCGGTAGCCGCGGCCGGCGGGCGCACGGGACCGGGCACGGGCAGCAGGGCCAGGGCGTGGAGTCGGCCGACGACGTGGCGAGCCTGCCGCTGCCGCAGCTGGCGGACGGCGCAGCGGGCGACGGCGGCGCTGGTGGCAGCGGCGGGGCGCCGGACACCCCCGCCGGGGGCCTCGCGGCCATGTTCGGCCGGCGGTCCATGAGCTTCTGCGTCCACCCGCAGGACGTGCGAGCTGCGGGCAGTAGGGTGCTGGGGGGGAGTCAGGCGGCCACGGCGCCCTCAGTGCCCCGCGCGGGGACGGCGCCCTCTTCGGGCATGTCGCGCGGCGCCGGCGGCGCCGGCGCCGCCGCCGTGGGCGCGATAATTGCCCAGGCCACGCGCGCGGCGGCGGCTGTGCGCGCGGCGGCGCTGACGGCGGCGGCTGAGGCGGCGGCGGAGGCGGCGATGACCAGCAGCAGCGGCGTGGCGAGCAAGGTGCGCGAGGCGCTGGCGGCGTCAGACGGCGACATGTCTCGCACGCGGCCGGAGGTCGGCGGCGCCGCGTGCGACGGCAGCGGCTGGGCCACATCGGCTCGGGACGGCGGGGGCGACGCGCAGTCGCCCGTTGCGGGGGCAGCGGGGCCGGGCAACAGGGCGCGGGTGGGGGGCCCGGCAGCGCCGTCCGGCTGCGGGGCGGATGCAGCGACGTTGAAGGATGCCGCGGACGCGGCGGCAGAGGCAGGCAGCGAGCGCGTTTCCCTGGGCCGGGCGGCGGCAGCGACGGCGGCACTGTCGGCGATGGCTGGCGGCGCCGACGCAGCCTCTGCGCCGGCGCCGGCAGTGACAGCTGCGGGCATCACCCCTGCAAACGCGTCCGTGTCCAAAACAGCGGCCTCCCAGCGCATCAGCCACGTCAGCACACACGACGCGCCTGCCTTTGAGGCCGTGTCCGCGACCCGCCTGGCCTCGGGGCACGCTGGCAACAGCGGCTGCGGCACCGCGCCGGCCGCCATGGCCGTGGCCGCCGCCACCTTCGACCGCCGTGCCACAGGCGCCAGCGGCGCCAGTGTGGGCCCCGCCATAGGCGGCCGCGGCAGCACCGGCGCCGGCATCGGCTCGGGGCGGGTTCTGTCCAACGTCACCGGACCGCCGCCGGTGGTGTTCTCCATGCCGCTGGCGCCCTGCTCGCCGGCAAGGCGGCAGGCGGATGCCCGCGGAGCCCCCCTGCTGGATGCGGAGCTCGAGGACACAGGCGGCTGGAGCACGGGGGGCATGGAGGCGGCGGGCGGCGAGGGCGCGGCGGCCGCGGCCGCAGCCGGCAGGCAGCCGCCCTCAACGGGCGGCGGCGCGTCAGCGTTGCGTGTCGGGGGCAGCAGTAGCTCGGGCGCGGCGCGCGGGCGGGCGCTGAACCCTCCGCGCAAGTCCGCGTCGGTGCTGCTGGGCCAGTCGACCGTCCTCAGGACGGTAGGTCGCGATTGCGTTTGCAGCAACCCAAGCTTCCTTTGAGTGCCGCACGGGTGGTTGCCGCATGGGTGGTTGCCGCTTGCCAACCAAGCCAACGTGAGCCCCTCGTCCAAGTTGCTGTGTCACACGCCCTGGCAATGCTGCTACCGTACTTACCGTTCCGTGCACGCGCTCGCTCGCAGGGCAAGGCCTCGAGCACTTGTGGCTCGCCGGTTGCGCCGCAGTCAAGGCCGGTGCCACTGGGCGCGGAGCTGGCGGAGGCGCTCAACACCAGGTGGGCTGGCGGGGTGGCTTGAGTGGGGCAGTGATGGCAGACGACGCTTTTGTACGCGGCATTTGTACGGTGACGGCGGCGGTGGTGGGTAGGTGCGCACTGCTGTTCTCGGTTGCACGCCGCTCGCCGCACGCCGCACGCCGCGTCGAGCTCACCCTACGACGCAGCCACAATCTTGTGACCGCGTGTCCCTTTCGCCCCCACTGCTGCGCAGCACCTTTGGCCGCCACCACCGCGTCCCCGCGCGGCGCTGCACCACCTTCCGCGCCGGCTCTGGTGCCAATGGCCCCGGCGGCGCCGTCGGAGACGGCAGCATCGGCGGCGCCGCCACCGCCGCGCTGCCGCTGCCGCTGCCGCTATCATTCGCGTACGGCAGCCACCGCAACAGCCACGCCAGCTCGCAGCGTCTCAGCCCCAACGTTGGCGAGGGGCGCCTTGCCGACCATTTCTCCACGCCGCAGCCCATGCTGCCCAGCGAGTTGCTAGGCTGGGACCCAGTCAGTCCGCCGCAGCATGCGCCCGGGGCCATCGCTGCCGCTGCCGCCACGGCCCTGGCGGCTGGAGGTGCCAGTGCGGGCGCAGAAGCAGCGGCGGCGGTACGGGAGCCCGGGCTTGTGCTGGGGGCGGCGCGCGCCTCCACGACGCCCTTCGGCCGGGCCAGCCTGGGGGCCTACCAGTTCTATCACCAGTACGGCCAGCAGCAGCACCAGCAGCACCAGCAGCAGCTCCGTCCGCAACACCAGTCGCAGCAGCTATCACAGCTGTCGCCGCAGCACCTCGCGCCGTCCGCTCTGCAGCAGCAGCAGCAGCACGAGCACCAGCAGCAGCAGCAGCAGCACCCGCAGCCTGCGCGGTGCTACACCGGCGGCTACCATAGCAGCTGCAGCAGCAACAACCGGCTGGCCGACCAGGTGGACCGGCTGGACGCCTTCTGCCAGGGCAGCAACTGCCAGCTGCAGCTGCTAGCAGCCGGCGGCTCTATCGGGCCCCCCGGGGTCTCCGTTGACGGTGCTGCCCGCCGCACCAGCGTTACGGCCGGCGGCGCCGTCAGCGCCATCGGTGGTCGGCTGACGGCTGACGGCGGCGGACGCGTCGCCGGTGGCGGCGGCTCGGCTGACTATCCCCTGATGGACCACGCAATGCAGTCCATGGAAGTGATGCCGCTGCCCATGAACAACTCGCCCGCTGCCAAGGCGTCGTCGGTGCTGCGGGTGTCCGGCGGCGGCGGCGGCGGCGCCGGCGTCGGCCAGCGCACCTTCAGCCCAACGGCCGTCGGCGCCGGCATCCTTGCCTATGCCAGCAGCGGCACCACCGGCGGCGGCACCGGCGGCGCGGCCTCGCCTCAGATGCCACACGTCGTGCCCGGCGGCGGCGGCAGCCTCGGCGGCGGCGGCGGCGGCAGCCTCGGCGGCGGCGGCGCTGTCAGTGGCGGCGGCGGCGGCGGCCCGGGCGCCAGCGGCATAGGCGCGCTGCCGCGCCTGCTGGACATGACCTTCAAGACCACCCTGTCGCGGGCGCCCTCGCGTGTGCGCACGCCTGGTGGCACCTCCGGCCACGGGCTCAGCAACATGCACTCCGGGGAGCTCACGAGCTCGGGCCTGCTGTCGACGGGCGGCTACGGTGTCGCCCGCGTGTCTGACCTGGGTGAGCTGTGGAGCAGCGGGGTCCACGGCAGCGTTGGGCCGGGCAGCATGCGTGCCAACAGCGGCGCTGGCGGCGCGGCCCGAGGTCACGGCCCGGCGTCGCAAAGCGGCGCTGCCGCCGTTGGCGCCAGCGGCGGTTCAGGCGCCGCTGCTGTTACCACTGCGTGGGCCTGCGCCAGCCCGTCAGGCGCGCAAGAGGCCGCCGGGAGCGGTTCGCCAAGCGCCACCACGGCAGGCGGCATCGGCGGCGGGGGAGGCGGGCGGCTGGCGTCACGACACAGCAGCCGCAGCGGCGCCTCGCGTTTCCGCAACATGGTGGGTGCCTGAGGCTACCCCAAATTTTGGCACAACGCCACCCATCCATCCCTCCATCCGTCTATCCATCACTGCACTCTTCATGACCCGCCGCCTCCCTCTCTCCCTATCCCGCCGTATCCCAGCTGCAGCGCAGTCACGTTCTTCGCAGTTTGTTTTTCACCGGGACTGTTTACCAATAACTCCCTTTCTCCCTCCACAGGATGGCGATGCAGCCACGGGCGGCACCACCGCGCCGCTGGACCCCATACACAGCGGCCGCCTCGCGCTGCACGGCCACGACTGCCTCGACGGCAGCGGCAGCGGCCCTGTAGCCGGGCTGGACGGCTCGGCGGCGCGGCCGCCGCCGCAGCGGCGGCCGCAGGAGCAGCAGGAACTGGTGGGCGCGCTGGTCGGTGACCCCGCTGAGGGCCACAGCGCCGAGCTGCCGCCCGCGGGTGGCAGCGGTGGCGGCGGCGCCAGCAGCGACGGGGAGGACCTGGACATGCTGCTGTACCCGCCGGCGCGGCCGCGGCCGGCGCCGGCGCCGGTGGTCCTGCCGGATGTTGGGAACACCGACGGCAGCGGAGGCACCGGCGGCAGCAGCGCCGCACTGTGGCGTGGCAGGCGGGAGCGAGGCGGCGGCGGCGGCGGCGGTGGTGGCGGCGCGGCCGGCCCCTCCCTCGCCCGGCACTTCATCCGCAGCAACACGGAGCCGCTGAGGGCCGTGTCGCCGCACAGCAGCCCCGCACCCTCGATACCTGGCGGCGGCGTGCACGCCGCCGTTGCCGTCTTGGCCGCCGCAAGTGTTGCCGCAGCCTCTGGGGGCGGCAGCACGGGCCAGCAGCGCAAGCGCACGCTTGCGGCTTCGGCCGCTGGCAACGCCGCAGCAGAGGCCGCGGCGGCGGCGGTAACTTCAGCCATGGCCGCAGCCGCGGCGGCGGCGGCGCAGCCAAGGTCCGCTGCATCTGGCGTCGGCACCGGGCGAGGGGGCGCAGCCGACTCCATGCCGGTTCCCGTGTCGCGGCAGGCTTCAGAGCGCCGGGACTATGGTGCATCCCGCGCTGGCGGCGGGAACGGCGGGAACGGCGGCGGCGGCGGCGGTGGCGGCGGCGGCGGTGGCGGCGGCGCCATCAGCAGTCTGGCGCTGGGCCACTCGGGCATCGTGCTGGGTCCTGCCGACAGCAGCGCGGGTGCCGTCATAACACTGGGTGCGGGGGTGCTTGCAGATGCGGCCCAGGCGCGGCCATCGGCCGCCGCCGCCGCCGCCGCGGCCGCCGCCGCGATCGCGCATGTGCGGGCACAGAACGAGGCCGCGGCAGCGCCGTCAATACCGGCGGCGGCGTCGGGCCTAGCCATCGCCGACAGACGCGCCGGCGGTGGCGGCGGCGGCCCGGTTGTTGCGGCCGGCGAGGACGCCGCCGCCGGCTGTAACGCGGCGGCGGCGGTGGCTGTGCCGGCGCAGGAGCCCAGCCCGGAGCCCGAGATGCCCGTGCTAACGATGGAGGTGTGGCACGAGGTGGTGGTGAGCGGGCTGACGCACCCGGCCACCGGGGAGAAGCTCATCCTGGTGACGCAGCACGACGTGTCGGCCCGCGTGTGGGCGGAGCAGCAGCTGGCGCGGGTGATGGAGGCGGAGCACGCGCTGCTGGAGGTGAGTGTGTGTTGAAGGAGTGCGCGCGTGTGCGTGTGCGTGGGCGTGGGCGTGGGCGTGGGCGCAAGGGCGGGCATGGTAGGCAAGGAGAGCTTCACAGGTGGTCGGCACGCGTGTCACGGGTCATGCAGCTTGCAGTCTCCTAAGCACCACAATGCCTCACCATGATTGCTCCTGCCCGCTTCTGTTGCCACGCGCTTCAGGCCATCTTTCCCGCACACGGTAAGCCGCGGGCATGGGATCTGGGGCCGAGCTACGAGGCCGCCTTGCCGTCGAAGATCGCCTTCTGCCTAGCCCGTAGCACCGCGCAGGCTGCATCACTCATAAGCGCTTGCCAAGCCTGGTGACGTCACATGTACCCGCACCGCACTGACACTAACACATCATGTTCCAAACATACCGTACGTATGGCACTACCGCCCCGCCTCCCTACCTACCTCCGCAGTGCTGGAGCATATCGCCATCATGGCCGCGGCGCCCGCCGACGCCGTGGCCCGACACAGCACCGTGCAGGAGGCGGCGGCGGCCGCCGCCGCCAACGCCGCCGCGCTCAATGGCGCCGCCGGCGCCAGCCGCCCCAAGACGCTGGAGAAGATTGTCGCCGAGGCCACCGCCGCCGCGCTGGAGGCGGGGCTGGGCATTGGTGGCATGGCCAACCTCAGCCGCGGCGCCGGCGGCCTCCCGGGCAGCGGCGCGGCAGGAGGCGCCAGCCGCGCGCTGGGCGGGGCGGTCATGGGTCCGGCGGCAGCGGCGGTGGCTGCCGGCGGTGCCAACGCGGCCATGCCCATCACGGGCGACGGGCTGCTGCACCTGGCCACCAGCCACACGGCGGTTTCCATCTTGTTCTGCGACATTCAGGGCTTCACGGTGAGAGGGGGTAGCCATCCATAGGATGGTATTTATCAAGTGGGGAGGATGATGCAAAGACAGGAGGAGCAGTGCAGGGTCCAGCGTCTGCTTTGTTTGATGCGAGAAGGGCGGCTGCGTGTGCGTGCGCATGGGGCGCCCGTACCACCAACATGCCTTGCCTCCACCAAGCTGGATCGACGCAACTTGGCCTCGCGCACACAACCGCATGCGTTGCGTCGCGCTCCCTGCTTGGCGCTCCTGTCGCTTCGCACGCACAAGTCTTTCGTTTCTTCTCTCCTTGTGAACTCGTAACACCCGGGCCCTGGGCGCCTACTCCCGCCCGCAGGCTATGTGCAACATGGTCAAACCCGCGACCGTCATGGCTTTCCTGGTGCGTTTGCAAAAGGCCGGCTGGGGCTGCGTTGGCGTGACTCGGGCGAATGGGCACGCCCCGCTGTGTCTGGCAGTACTGGCAGCTGCTGCAGCACTACCACAGTCCCATGCTGGCCACCACACCACACCGCTCCTAAACCGCTGCATGCGTGCATTCCACTCGCTCACCCCTACCTACTCGCAGAACGACCTGTTCACCCGGCTGGACGCGCTGCTGGACGCCTTCGGAGTGTACAAGGTGGAGACCATTGGTGACTGCTACATGGTGGCGGGCGGCCTGATGAAGGTGGACCAGGAGACGGGCGCGGTGACGGTGCGCAGCGACGACGTGGACCCGCTGCACGCCTACCGCACCGTGCAGTTCGCCAAGGTGAGGCCTGTGGATGGCTGGGTGCATGCCAGCCACCCTTGTCACAGAGAAGGGCACACCAGGTTCTGCTGATGTTTGCGGCGGTCTTCCGTCTCTCTTCACAGCTCTGGTCTCAATACCACCCACCCGCAGGCGCTGCTGCGTGCTGCGGGATCGGTGCGCCTGCCCACGACGGGCGAGCCCGTGCGGCTGCGCGTGGGCATTCATTCTGGCCCGGCTATGAGTGGCGTCGTGGGAACGCGCATGCCGCGCTTCTGCCTGTTCGGCGACACCGTCAACACCGCCAGCCGCATGGAGTCCACGGGCGAGGCGGGCGCCATCCACGTCAGCAAGGCCGTGTTCGACCTGGTGCCGGGCGAGGCGTGGCAGGCTACCGGCGGCGTGCAGGTGAAGATTGCGTGCGTGGGGGCGGGCTGGCGGGGCTGTTGTCGGTCTTTATGTGCGCCTGCGTGGGCAATGGGGGTTAGGGATTGATGTGGGGTCGGCCCACGGGGTCGGCCGGAGGCCCCGCGCAAATGGGGTGTCAAGACTATGAGAGTACCTAGGTATGCCCTTGCAGCCGCGTGCTCACCCGCATATGGTTAACGTATGCACGTTGCTTGCACGCGCAGGCTAAGGGCAAAGGGGTCCTAGAAACCTTCATGCTCCGACCAGTCGCGTAGCTGGTGACCCGCGCCGACGTGCTGCCATACGCTCACGGATGCGGCCTGGCTACGGATAGGAACTGCAGCTTTGGAAGCAACGGCGAGCGCATGTGCCGCACGTCATAAGCAGCATCAGAAGAAACAGAAGAATCAGCAGAAACACACGTGACTGCATGACAGCATTGGCAGCAGGCACGGCTGCAGGTCTGCCGAAGCAGGCGCACCACGACGCGACCTGGGAAGTGTAATTGAAAAATGGGCTTGGCACAGCGCGCCACGCAACAGTATTAACGTCGACAACATCTTGTTCTTTCATGAGAGAGTGGCTGGCTTGATTCTTTCTGCGTAATGGTCCACAGCTGTGGTGCACGGAGCTTTGTAGGTTGCAAGGGTGCACCAGACAAGTTTGGGGGCGAGAATGCGACGTGGCTTCATACATTGCGGTACATGATTGATTGCAAGGCTGCTTGTCGTTGCGAATGTTGATGAGCATCTGGGTAACAGCTGTCAATGCTTGACCCAGTACACTTCACGGGTACGGGCTGAAGACATCTTCAGCAATTCGAGCAATACTGCCGCTATGCTAGCATCTGTGGGAATGCCATTGATTCATCGACAACTGATTCGACACGAATGAGCGCCATGCGGCGGGTGGTGGCCCTTGCCAAGGGGCATGGCCTGGTGTTTCACGTGTGTGTGCACAGCCGCTCACGTAAGCGCCTGCCACAAGGGGACACAGTACTGCCTTTCGAGGGGGGCGCAAGCTTACATCGGCAGGACACCGCGACACCGAGCGTCCTCCGTCATTTGCGCGGCTCTCCTGCTGACTGCGTTGTAGACCAGCAAGTACTGGCAGGCGCGTGACACAGCAGGTGCAACACGAGGTGCGGCCTGGTCCGGAGCTTGGTGGTGTGGTTGTTCTTCATACATGCATGGGGCACGGGTGCCAGCCCTCCGGCACAATAATTAGGATGGAAATATTGCATTAAATGCGATGCAGGTTGGCAAATGGCGAAAGTTGTGCCCAGGTGGCGGACGCAGGTGCGCGCGCAGTGGCCGCAAGATAGCAGGTCTGACAGTCTCGAGCAATTATTGGGGTGAGGACAAGCTAGCAGGTGCCAGTACGGCCTGCTCCCCGGGGTGCTTCTTGATTTGCCATTTGTGCCACTGTTTGTTTGCACGTGCAATGATTCCCTGCAAGCTTAGCCAGCTAGTACCGGGCTTCTTTGATGTACAATTGCCTGACCGTGGGAGCCCAAGAAATGATTCTTGAAATAATCAATGAAGACGGCGGGCGGACGCCAGCAGGAGATACAGAGGGAATGCGTTTGCCGTAGTTCGGCAGTGAGCCATGAGTTTGGCAAGAGCTTCATTAGAAGTGTGCCGTGGCACTTGACGCAGTGCATGGTGCGAGCGCTTCATGTCTTCTGTCTCCTTAGCATTAGGGCCCCAGAAGTAGTGTCGGTGCAAACGCCATGGCAGAACAAGTGTGTGCTGTGACTGCTGTCAAAGGACACGAACGACCGCAATGGACATCAGTGGTATAAGCGGCAGGGCTGATGGCGAGCGTGCGGCAATGCTAGGGGCGGTGTGTGGGAGCTAGCCCACGGAGCTAGCCTGGTGCATGCACCACCCGGCGGCTGCCTTGGTTGCGTGGTGTGCACGTATGGGGAATGCCGGTGGGTTTCAACCCTGCGCTGCGCGGTGCGGTGCGAGGCATGCGCTGCAAGCGGAGGGGAGGCCGCACCTCAGTGTTCCTAAACGCGAGCGGCTGTGCCGAGGCGGAGGCGCAGTCGCAGTTTTGGTTGGGCAT
Organism: Chlamydomonas schloesseri; assembly: GCA_016834595.1. Taxonomy (NCBI): domain Eukaryota; kingdom Viridiplantae; phylum Chlorophyta; class Chlorophyceae; order Chlamydomonadales; family Chlamydomonadaceae; genus Chlamydomonas; species Chlamydomonas schloesseri. Next base: position 3,110,873 of record JAEHOD010000003.1, read on the forward strand.
GATGGGCGCATGGTAGCGCAGCTCCTGTGCCGTACTTTGCTTCCGGCTGCTGTTTGACCTTTGAAACGGCCGCGGTGCCGCGCCCGGCCCGCTACCCCCCCCCGTCATTTTGGGGGATGAAAGTGAACTACACTTCTGCTACACCCCTCCCCGACCCTGTCGCTGGTGTTGGCCTGTGAAATGGCCGAGAGGTCATGGAGCTGCGGTGGCCTGCGCCGTGGTGCCCTGAAGCCACGGGTGACGAGGCCAGAGCTTAAGTACTCAGTAACGGGCTGCAGTTGACCCCCAGAGTGCTTGAAAGGGTGCTCACTGCAACAGTGCAACTACTGGGAGGGCGGTGGGACACAATCAATGATAAACGAAAGCGACCATTACAACACCCGGTGTGGGCCTTGTACCGGCAGCATCAGGGGCACCCCTGCATGAGATCACCCGCGCCCGCGCCCTGGGCCCCTTCCCGGCTGCGTGGTCCTCAATCGTGACCCCCAGCTTGATCGCCACCCAGTTGCTCCTTGGCATTGGGGCCTGCGTGCACCCCTGGGCTGGCGCATGCGCCGCACAGGTTCAATCAAGGTTCGGGCGAGCCCCCCGGCAAGCATCCTTGTCAACTTGCGTGCCAAGCTTCGCCAGAAACTTTGCCAGGACCCGAGGGTCTTCGCAGCTCGGTCTGCAGCTCGAATTAGGAAACCTGAATGCGAGCATAAACGCCAAAGCTTTGCAGCTTATTCAACCTGCATAACCCAGGTTCGCGACTTTGAGTTGGATCGGGAAGAAACCGGCCAGTCTTACGCCAGGCAGCGATGCATGAGGCTCTCAATTGTCTAGAAGTATAACACAGCATATTTGCCACCTGTAGCAATTATGCTTACGGTCCGTGCTCGTGTACACGCGGCAAGCACGTCGTCTGCGCACCGATTCTCCAGAAAGTTCACTACTTGTAGGCCCAAAGCTATGGCTTGCTCCGAGGCGAGTGCGATCATGCATCATGCAGTGAAGGAAGGGTAGATGCTACTGGAGGGAATCACTGCGGAGAGAGCGCTAGCGTTACCGGGTCTTAGTCGTGGGTGTCGTGGCGTGGTGTCGTGGGCCGTCCCAGCCAGTCCCAGCAAAGCTCGCTCGCGCACCGCCGCACCAGCGGGACCTTTCGCTAACAGCGCCTGTCGCTTCCCTGCGCCCCCCTGCCCTACCCCTGCTGCTCGCCGCCCACCGCCAGTGCAGGCCTGCACCGCCGCCGGCGCCCCGGTGGTGTCCAGCTACGAGCCCAAGGGCACCTTCACCAAGGCGGGCAGCACCGACGTCTACCGCAGCGGCGCCGGCGCCCTGGTGCGTGCAGCGCGGCCGGTTGTGTGGCTGCCCAACAGCGACGGAGTGGCGGCTGTCCGGTCCGAACCTGTTGCAATGGCATAGCAGCCAGTAATGGTGTTGGTATTCGCCTCTCTTATCCTGAGACCTCTGCGGCCCGTGCGGTGTCCGCCATAAATTTGCAGGGCCTAGTGATTGTTCCGGATATCTTCGGTTTCGGCCACAAGCAGGTTCGCACTCGCTGGGCTGCTGTGCAGCAATTTGCCATCAGCGGGCGAGGCGTGCCCACAGAGTTGACTTGCTGAGCCATAGACCCATGCATATGCATGGGGTGTGTGGGAAAGGGGACGCTATGGATCCGTGGCTGGGATGTATGTGCGGCGTGACTAAATCAACTTTTCAGTTCAATCATTGAAGCTGCGGCTCCGGCCCTCGTCCCATGACACATGTTGGTCATACTGGTCAACGCTGTGTAACCACAGGTCTTTCAGGTGGGTGGTGGCGTAGCAGTCACGCGCGGGGACCAGTGGCGTTGCGGGTGCTTGCCTTGCTTAGCACTTCCATGCGGGCGCCGCTCAAGATGCCGCTGCCGCGCTGTCGCGGCAACGGTCCCGGCCTGTGCCTGTTTCTGCGTAAACACGTGCACCCCCACATCCCACTGGCTTGCATGCGGTATGCAATCTTGGTCATCTTGGGAACGCAGGTGGCGGACCGCTTCGCTGAAGCCGGCTTCAATGTGTGCGCGATCGACCCCTTCCACGGCAAACCCTGGACCATGGACAAGTTCCCGCCCAAGCCAGGTGAGAAGGTGGTAATGCTACTGTGTCACGTGCACTTGCGTGTACGGCGCTGCTTTTGTACGGCGCGCGGGGCATCATCATGAGGCGCCGGGCAGGCGCATGACTTACTTTGTGTTTGAGATCAAAGGATTTCAGCGATACACGTCAATTTATCGTGACTGTGTGTGCGCATGTGTGTGTGTGTGTTTGTGTGTTGTGTGTGTGTGTGTGTGTGTGTGTGTTGATAAAACCAAGCATGTGTGTGGTGTGTGTGTGTGTGTGTGTGTGTCAACGGAAGGATACGCCTTGCAGTACACGGGAACACAAGAGGCCCCAGGGTGACTTGATCGGGCCTGTTACGGGAAACAGAGATACTGCGGCTGCTGAAACCACGAAGCGCCCAACGCTGACGTGTGGAACGTGCTGAGCCCCAAGCTCCTGCCCGCATGCAGAGCACGACTTCATGGGCTGGATCGGCCGCGAGGGCAGCTGGCAGAAGCTGCAGCCGCAGGTGGCGGCCGCCGTCGCCAAGCTGAAGGAGGCCGGCGCCACCAAATTTGGATGCATCGGCTTCTGCTGGGGCGTTAGCATCGCCATGCAGGCTGGGCAGGTGAGGGCACTGCCCGAAGGGTGGGGGGTTGGCCGAGGGGCAGGGGCAGGGGCAGGGCCAGGGGCTGTTGTGTGGCATGGGCATGTGGCATGCACTCTAGGAATGGGCGCCACACTGCGCCACCATCACGCTTGCCTGTGCGCGGCCTGCCATGCTGCACGCAGGAGGCGACCTTCAGCGGTGTGGGCGGCGCGCACCCGGCCTTGTTTGGAAAGGACGCCGCCTTTGCGGAGAAGGTGCAGTGCCCCGTGGTGCTGCTGCCGGCGCAGGTAGGAGCAGGGAACAGCTGCAAGTTGAACAGCCGAGCTATTTGTGTCTGTTTGGTGCGGCAGGTTGCGGCGCGGTGGGTCCACCCCTCGACGCCTTTGTGTTTGTGCCGTGATGCCACCGCCACAGGGAGATGCTGACACGGCGCCCGTCAAGGCGGTTCTGGACAGAAGGCCGTACGGGTGAGCACGTACCGCCGTACGGTATGCGAAATGCGCACAAGGGCCGCGGGGACAGGGCGCCACCAGCCAGCTCTCTCTATCCATCCCATCAGCTCGCTCAATCCACCCTGAAGCGTTTTCCTCACAGCATGTGCCATCACCCCTGTCCGTGGCTGGCTGTCTGCGTGCGTGCGTGCGTGCGTCGGCAAAAAGTATCGTACTGGTGCAAACCGAGGTGTTTCGGAACTTCCGGCCTCAGACTAGTACACGTGGTGCGGGCTCAGCCCACTTTTTCCCGCATGGGTGTTCTCTGATTCTAGCAGGCAGCAGACCTTACGAGCGGACCTTTAAGCTTTGCGTAGCTATAGTGCGCTACCCTTGCTGCCGTAGGTCGTCTGCTGACCCCCGACGTCACATTCGCGAAGCATGAGTCCGGCACCCTTCTAACTTCCCCACCCTGCCGGCGCACAACCACCACTCGGCACAGCATTCATCACATTCTCGGCGTGTCGCTTTTCCGCCAGCCCCGCCCACCCACCCTTGCCTCCGCCCCCCGCCCCCTCTACATCTCCTTCGTCATTGATATAACATGCATGGAACCCCCTACCCACCTGCCCTCCAGCTCCAAGTGCGTGTACCAGCGCTTCGACGACCAGACGCACGGCTTCGTGGCGGCGCGCGGCGACTGGTCCAAGCCCGAGGTGGCGGCGGCCGCCGGCAAGGCCATCGGCATCATGGCAGACTTCCTCAAGCACGCCATGGCCTAACACTCTAAGCGGGTTGCGCTGCAACGCTGCATTTGCCGGATTGAAACAGTCATCAAGACATGCTCGAAGCAAATAAAAAGTGGAGAGGCTACGAGGGTAGCGTGTGACTGAGCGATAGTTGCACGAGGCTAGCGTGGAGTGTGTCCTGACCACTGAGCTGGATGAATGCTGGAGCCCCGGGAAGTGAAGCTGCAAGTGCCCAGGCGCATTGAATTGGCGCGAGGCTTCATTCTTGTGGTTCACTGTGTACATGGGGAGTCTGGCGGGGGTTGCGGGTCTGGGTTGGTACGCGGGGTGTGGTGGCGCTGACCCTCGCTGACGGTGCCGTGATGTCGGCATTCCCGCATTCCTTCGTACCCATGGCGAGTTGAGCCCCATCCGGTAGTTTATCAACTTTAATTCCCCTTATTAGCATGATACAAACAACAACACCGACAAAATTTATAGTACCATCGACCTCTTACAAACAGACAAGCTGTCTCGCATTTCATCTCAGTCGCTTGCCGAGTCGCAGCGCCGCTCGCCATGGCATGCTCCGAAGTAAGTCCACGATGTTGGCATGTGTTTGAGCGAAGGTGCGGGATGTCGTGGTTGGCGGTGGCTTTCCAGCCGGGGCCGTTGAAGGTTCCGGAACAGAAATGTATTGCTGCTTCGCCAAGGCTTGCGATATCCTAGTTGCCACCATAGCTTGCAGAGCCCTCCAGCCTGCGTGATGTGCACTATCCATTTGGGTTTACGAGCTCTCGCCCGCGGCCAACCGCGCCACGGCGTAACGCTGCACTCCGGCACGGGCAGCGCTGTCGACTCCTGCTCGCTCTTCCGCAGGACCTCTGCTGTGTTGCCTGCTGATTACACGTCCTGCCCTACCCCTGCTGCTCGCCGCCCACCGCCGTGGCAGGCCTGCACTGCTGCAGGTGCACCGGTGGTGTCCACCTACGAGCCCAAGGGCACCTTCGAAAGAGCCGGAAGCACCGACGTCTACCTCATTGGCGCAGGCGCCCTGGTGCGTGGCCTTGCGTGTTTGCATCCTTGCATGCCTGCCCGCCGCCGCGTTGCACTGAGCAGTCCTAGATAAATACAGACCCCCCGGTCTCGTGCGCTGCATTGTATATCAACCATGCCCTAACGCCTATGCGTCGCCTCCGACCAGGGTGTTGTGTTGGTCCCCGACATCTTCGGCTTCGGCCACAAGCAGGTATGCGGCAGGGGGCGCAGCTTTGCTTTGTCGGGGCCGTGCTTTGAACGCGCTTACCTCCATACCTCCATGCTGCCCCAAATATCTTTGTATTCGTATGTAACTCTGCGATTCCATGCTCCCGTCTCTTCCTTTACCGCTTGGTGTGCCGCAGGTGTTCCAGGTGTGTCCGTGTCGACGATGACGGAGACACCTTAGACCAGCAGGGGCTCTCTTCTCGCGTTTGCGCGCGTGCACAGTAGACGCGCGCGTGTGCACAGCCTGCGCGATACCTCTATTAGCTCGCCTGAGCCTCCGCCTCACTGTTGGGGCGGTGTGGCGTTGTTGCGGCAGGTGGCGGACCGCTTCGCTGAAGCCGGCTTCAACGTGTGTGTCATGGACCCCTTCCACGGCAACCCCTGGACCATGGACAAGTTCCCGCCCAAGCCGGGTGCGTGCATTGCTCGGGGTTGCATGCACATACGAATTGAGCTGTGAGAGCGCATGCACAGGTTGTATGTGGCGCTGCGGCTTCGAGTGTGCAGCCTCTCTCACTCCGTGCCGTACGGCCCCCATGCAGAGCACGACTTCAAGGGCTGGCTGGCACGTGAGGCGGGCTGGGGCAGGATGCGTCCGCACGTCCACGACGCCGTCGCCAAGCTGAAGGAGGCCGGCGCCACCAAGTTTGGATGCATCGGCTTCTGCTGGGGCGTCAGCATCGCCATGCAGGCCGGGCAGGTGAGGGCACTGCCCGAAGGGTGGGGGGTTGGCCGAGGGGCAGGGGCAGGGCCAGGGGCTGTTGTGTGGCATGGGTGGATGCACCCTAGGAATGGGCGCCACACTGCGCCACCATCACGCCTGCCTGTGCGCGGCCTGCCATGCTGCACGCAGGAGGCGACCTTCAGCGGTGTGGGCGGCCCACACCCGTCCTTGTTCGGACACGACCTCGACTTCGCGGAGAAGGTGCAGTGCCCCGTGGTGCTGCTGCCAGCCGAGGTGAGTCGGGGAGGTGGGGGGAGCCATCCACAGGATGGCGTGTATCAAGTGTGTGTGAATTGCCGATGCCCAGCAGGCGCACAGGCGACCGACAGGTCGTGCAGCAGCCCGATGGGGCGCGCGTGTCACCGGGCGTGGCTGCAGGACGTGCGTGTCCAGACAGGCTCCACACCAGTCGTGCTTTGAAGGTCAAGGTCGGGTGTTTTATCACCGTGTGCTCTGTCTGCCTCGTGTGCGACCCCACCCACCCCCGCACAGGGTGACGCAGACACCGCACCCATCAAGAAGATTCTGGACCGCCGGGCGTACGGGTGAGTTGCAGTTGGCGGTGCAGTTCACTCCAAGTGTCCAGATAGGTCGTTGGGGACGGGATTGCCGAGTATGAAGATGAGGAGGATCAGGAACTAGACAAATTTGCCTTGATTCGCCTGTCGCGCCAGGCAGCATGCGTTCACATGCGCACCACAGGCTGTGTGCATTGAGCTGAGGCAGCCTCCATTGCGCACATAGCTGCCTCGACCTGTGTTGTGTTACACGCAGCCGCTTTCCTCGCTCACCCGCTTCACCCCTGCGTGCAAGCGTCAACAACGACCTCTGGCACCTATCGTGAAGGTTGCGCTCGCATTTCATATACAACACTCACCAACCTCCCCACACCTTGCATGCCGGCACGCTCACCTCTTACCTCCCGCCCACCCACCCTTGCCTCTGCCCCCCGCCCCCTACCCACCTGCCCTCCAGCTCCAAGTGCGTGTACCAGCGCTTCGACGACCAGACGCACGGCTTCGTGGCGGCGCGCGGCGACTGGTCCAAGCCCGAGGTGGCGGCGGCCGCCGGCAAGGCCATCGGCATCATGGCAGACTTTCTCAAGCACGCCATGCTGGACCCGCCGGCGGAGAAGAACGGAGGCGGTGGCGCGCACGGCGGCGCGGCGCACGCGGAGGTGGGGCACGGCCACCATGGCACCAGCAACGCCAACCACCCCGGCCACGGTGAGCGCTGCGGGCATGCTCTGCTGGGCACTTGGTGGTGCAGGCGTGGAACAGGGTTGCGTGCGCGACCCGTGCGAGGTAGCATTATGCAGCAGCAGCCGAAGGCTCGAGTAAGTTACACTGCTGATAATTTGCTTTTTTGCACACCGCTCTGCAAATCGCACAGGCCACCACGGCATCGGCCATGGTGTGGGACACAAGAAGGCCATTTAGGGGCCCTGCAGCGGTCCATTGTTGCGCGCTCGGAAGCATTGTGCGTGGGCAGCAAAGCAAGCCACTAGGTTGAGAGGACGGCAGGATGCGAGCGCGGCGGACAGACGGCGGCGGCGTCAAGGAACGGTGCGGTAACACCTGGATGCGGCAGCTGGTGACGGGGGGGGGGCAGGCGGGGGCCGTGGCAGGACCTTGCACTGGGCACTGGGTGGATGCGGCGGAGGGTGACTGTGGGGCGGCAGAAGTGGCGGAAGATGGCGTTCTGCGGTGAAGCAATTATATGCAGGCGCTGCAAGCTTGCGCTGGCCACCTTGAATGCGGTCGCGCTAGATCAGGTCACGTAACGCGAATGTGACGTTGTAAGCACCACATTAAAGAGATCCAGGTGCTACGCCGCGCATGCACACGCATTAAAGCATGGCGCGCTTCCTCCGAGGCCATGGGCGCAGCAGACACGGCCAAGTCCCGCGTCCCGATCCGCATCCCGATCCCGTTGGTAGCGTGTCCTCACCCACTCACCCAGTGCGCCGGCGCGGAGGGAGGTGGGCCGTGGGCGGGGAGGCAGCTGGGGCCGGCAGGGAGCAGCGATGAGGCAGCTGGGGCCGGCAGGGAGCAGCGATGAGGCAATGCATCGTGGATCGTGCAGGAGCAAGGCCTGTGGTGTTGTAGGCAGCAGTGGTAGTGCGGCTGCTGTTGACTCGTGCACTGCGTGTTGGCTGGCTCCTGCTGTGGTGCCGCGACTGTTGGGCACCTAGGTATGGCTCGGTGCCTGTTCAAACCGACCCCGGCTATGTCCGGGCGATGAGGTAGTTCGGCCTCAGACAGTGGAGGGCTGAGCCCCTTTTCCCTGACACAGGGGAGCACTTGTCACTTCCTTTCACTTCTGTGTCATTACAATATGTTCAAGCGTATGCACCATGCACGTGTTCCAGTGCGCGGCATGAGCGATGTAGTCTTGCCTGCTGCCGTCTCGTCCGCACCTCTGTCCTCTGACAGCTCAACATCCTCCAGGGCCGCACACCTTAGTCGTCAGCCCGAGCCAGCCAGCCTCCCAATGCTGCGTCACCTCTTTCGCGCGCACTGATCTTGCCACCCACGCGAAACCACCACCCCGACAATCCCGGTTCCTACGACCGTCAATGCTTCCTGGCGACACCTGGCGGCTGCAAACGCACACACGTGTTTGCAAGCCGCCACGTGCTATACACACATACAACTCTGTCCCTTCGCACGCACAAGTCTTTCATAGTGCTCTCCCTTGTGATCTCTAATACACAGCTCTGCAGTCATCCACCACAGCGCAGGTGTCCACCCAAACCCCGCTTAATTAACCGATCCTTCGTCTATCTTCATCACGCCAGCCCTGCTCTGCTAGTCAGTTCCCGCGCCGCCCCCCCAGTGCCTGCCGCTCGCCTCCAGCAACAGCGTCCCACGCCTCAGTCGCCGGGTCGCCTCCGCCTCCTCCTACCGTGCCTTCACACGGCACCCAAACAACCAACACCCAGGCCTCGCGCCCCGGCCTCACGCCGGGCCGCCCACCGTGGTCGTGGTGGTGGTGGTGGTCGTGGCGTTGCCAACGCCGGTCGTGGTGGTGGTGGTAGTGGTGTGGTTGGGGCCCCCCTTCTTCTCCGCCGCGTCGCTCTTCATTCGCGGAACGGCTGCCACCGTGCCGGTCGCCCGCCCCAGCGCGCCCTTCTGACTGGGTCCGCCCAGCCCGCCCTTCCCGCCCTCATGCCCGGCATGCCCCCCGGCGCCGCCGTGGCCGCCGTGGCCGGCTTTCTGCCCATCCTCGGAATCGTGATTGCGCCCGTGCTCCAGCTGCCTCGCCAGGCTCCAGGCCAGCGTGCCGCGCGCCGCGCCACCCGCCAGCGCGCCCCGTGGCGTGCCGCCCCCCTCCGAGACCCCGTCGGGGCCGCCGCCACCGTGGGCGCCGCTCTCACTCATTGTAACCGCGATGTTGGCGGCGGCGACGGCCGCATCCGCCACGCGGCGCGAGGCCACGCGCGCGCCGCCTCGCACAAAGGTGAGTGCGGCGTGGCCGGCCATGGCTGTGGCTGTGGCGTCCAGGGCGGCCTTGGCTTCCTTGAACTTCTCAGTGTCCATCTGTCGGCGATAGATGTAATAGTAACAGCGAGGTGTATGGTAAAGACTGTAGAGGTTACAATGGCTATGAAAGGTGCCGGGCGAATGATGTGCAGGTTAAGAACAGATCCATCCGGTATGACCAAAGTACAAATAGGCACCAAGCGCAAATGTGACGAGCCACGCCACACACCAGCGCAGGCGCTGCTCAAGCGCACACAGACGCGCGCCCTCCACCGTGAAACCCACACACCCACCTGCAGGAAGTCAATGAGCAGGCGGCAGCGCTCCTTGATGCTGTTCTCGTTGCGGCTGCCCATCACGTCCTCCATCTACAAGAGGGCGGGGGGGGGGGGGCGCAGGGGCAGGGGAAGGGGCAGGGGGCCGGCAGGCGAGGGAGGTCGTGGGTACCCGTCGCTGCGTGTGCGGGAGGCAACTGAAACGGAGCAGGTTTCACGGACCTGGGCTCAGCAGTCGCAGGCTGTGAACAGCGCCCTTAGCACAAGCAACTGCGCATGGCGATCACCCGCCACTACCCCTGCGCTGCCCCGCCAAGCTGACCCCACCGTGCAGCCGCCCCATTCCCACACACTTCACTGCACCCCACCTCCCTGCTTCGCTCGCCCTCGCCCCTACTGCCCCCCTCACCCGCGCCCAAGCCCCGCGGCCCAGCCACTTCCCCTCTTCCTCTCCTCCCCTGCCCCGTCCCCTGCCCCCTCACGCTGTCCCCTCCCCTGCCCCTCCCCCTCACCAGCTGCACAATGCCCGCCTCCCGCATGCGCTGGCGGTTGGCGGGCAGCTCCGCCAGGTTGACCAGCGCCGCCATGGCGTGCTGCCCCGCCGGCTTGACGGACAGACAGTACGTTCCCTTGCCAGTATCATTGGGCAGCTGCGCGCGCGGCCCCGCGCCGCCAACGCCGCCGGAGGCGGTGTTGGCGACGGACCCACCGCCGCCGGCTCTGCCACCGGAGGCGGCGCCCCCGGCTGCTCCGCCGGACGCGGTGTTGGCGACTGAGTCGTGGGGCGAGGTGAGGCCGGAGGCGCCGCCGGCCCCGAGGTGCGCGTGCGGCAGACCGCCGACGCCGGCCCCGAGGTGCGCGAGCGGCACACCGCCGACGCCGCCGTGCGCGGTGCCGTTGGTGCTGGCGGGCGCGGCGCCGCTGACGCTGGCGGCGGGCGCGCCGCGCACCGTGGTGCCGCTGGCGGTGGAGTCGGCGCCGCCGCCGCCGCCGTGGTGCTGGTGGTGGTTGGGGAGGCCGTACTGGCTTTGCCCGGGGTGGTGGTTGTCGTAGGGGTCCCTCAGGTTGACCATGTCGTCAAAGGTGCTTCCGTCCGACTGCACCACATTGAAGCAGTGCCTGCGGTCATTGGGAGGGAGAGAGGGAGGGAGAGATGGTGGTAGTAGTGTTGGTGGTGATGGGTTATAAACACCACCCCATCCTAAACCAAAAAAAAACCACTACCGAGGGGGGGGCCGTGGTTCATGGTTACATGCAAGCGAGACGCCAAAAGGTTAGGTCGCATGTCACATGCGATGAACGTGTCATGAAAGCCAATGCAGAAGAATCAGTACAAGAGCATATGGAGGTCTGGCCCCGTGTTTACCCATCAGCTGCCGTCCTCCGCATGGGCCCTGTCTCCAGCGCCACCTGCTTCCCTGGCTCCCGCCCTAGCGGCTGCTGCCCTAACTGCTCCCATCGCTGCTCCCGTCGCTGCCCCCATTGCCTGTCGCCTGCTGCCCCCCCCACACCTCACCTGCCCAGGTTCTGTCGCACCAGTCCCACTAGCAGCGGTATGCTGCCGGACCGCCCCACCGCCTCCTTGTTCTCAGACGACATGGTGGCGGTCAGGAGCGCCAGCGAGGCGTACCTGGGGGAGGGGGGAGGGAGGCAGGGAGACGGCGTGTGGCGTGGCGTGTCAATACCGGTATGAAGGCCAAGGTGGTGGTGGTGGTGGTGGATGTGGGAGCCTCCCGCTCCCATTTGCTTGCCAAAATCCGACGCCCTCCCTCTAATCCCCGCGCCCCTGGCTGCGCCCTCAACCCCAGCCAGCCAGCCCAAACCCCCGCCCAAGCCCCCACCCCCATCCCGTCCACGCCCCCGACCCACCTTGCATCCATGCTGTCCACCTTGCACCTCAGCATGGCGTTGAGCCGCGGCAGCAGCGCCGCCGCATGGCACGTCAGCACGCCCCGCCCCGCGCGGCTGTTGGTGGCGTAGCCCGCCAGCGCGTAGGCGGCGGCGGGGCGCAGCATGCGGTTGCGGCTGCACAGCTGCTCGCGCACCAGCTCCAGCATGCGCGGCGTCATCGTGAACAGCGGGTTGTGCACGGAGGCCTGTGGGGGCAGTGGTGTGTGTGCGTGTGCTTGTGTGTGTGTCTATGTAGGCGGTGGTAGGTTGGATGGGGAGGAAGTAGAAGGGGAGTTGAGGGGCGGGGCAAAGAATGGCGGGGAAGGGAGTACGGGGCTGTAGATGCGCTCAGCAAGAGAGGGTGATGCGGTGAAGTGCCGTGCAAAGCTGGACAACAGGTGGCGTAGGGACTCCCACAGCAAACAACACGGGCAATCCTGAGCACTGCACCCGCCCGCTTCCCCCCTCCCCGCCTGCCTTACCCCGCCCCCGCCCCCGCCCCCGCCCCCGCCCCTGCCCCTGCCCCTGCCCCTGCCCCTGCCCCTGCCCCTGCGCCTGCGCCTGCGCCTGCGCCTGCGCCTGCCCCTGCCCCACCTCGCGGATCTGCATCAGCGCCTCCGCCTTGGCCGCTTCCGTGGTGCGCCCCTCCAGCTGCATGGTGATGATGTTCTGGAGGAGGAGGAGGAGGAGGAGGAGGAAGAGGAGGAGGAGGAGGAGGAAGTGGGAAGGGTGGAAGGACTTGGAAGAGGAGTCGGAGGGCGATGGCGCAGACATCACCCCATGTATCTCAAGCGCATGGAGCGTTTTACTGGTAAGAAAGCGACCCTTTTACGACCGACACACCCCACATAACCGTGCCCTTACGCCACGCCACGCGACACCTTGCCGCCACCCCGTTCCCACCCAAAGCCCTCCACCCAACCCCCACGCCCCCACCTGCAGCCGGGGAATGTTTGCGTAGTCCTCGTGCGCCACCCGCACCAGCTCGTGCAGCTCCTTGCCGTCGAAGTTGCGCGGGTCGCGGTTGGGGTCGGTGGGGGCCGGCGCGGAGGAGGGCGGCGTCCGGCCCACGGGCGGCGGCGGCGCGCGGCCGCCGCTGGCGCGGTCGCCATCTGCAGGCGTCACGAAGGTTCGGTCGGGATGAAAAGATGAGAGGGGAGATTGGATGTGGTCCTGGAGGATAGGTACAGCAGGTAGCAGGTGCGTGTACCCCTGTCACTGCTCCAGCTTTCATCGTGCACGCACGCACGTCGCCCGCAGCCCGCAGCCCCCAGTCGTCGCTGCTGCTCCCTGTCAGGGCCCCGGCACAAGCCCGGCCCCAAGAGCCACACGCTCAGGTGCTTGCCTCACTGCCTCCCCCACCTCCCCACCTCCCCCTTTCCGCCCTCCCGCACAGCAGCCAGATGCCCCCTACCCACCTACGGCCAGCTTCTTAGAGGAGGGCGTGCCCGCCGCTAGCGCTTTTTTCGAGGTCGAGCCCGCCAGCGGCGCCTTGGCCGCCGCTGCCGCCGCCGCCGCCGCCCCGCCCTTGCCGGGGCTGCCGGACCGGGGGCTGCGGCCGCCCGCGCGGCCGCCCGCCGTTGACGGCGGCTCCGTCAGGTAAATGCCGGTGGGTGCGCCGGCCATGTCTGGGAGGGCGGAGGCGGTGGGGTGGGCCCCGGCAGCGGCGGAGGGTGTGGACAGGGCATCGGGCTCGTGCAGGCGTGTCGGCGAGTCCACGGGCTCTGCGGACGCCATGTCCACTGCGGTGAGGCCGAACACCTGTGCGACGAGAGGAGGAGGGAGGCACGTTGCGTGGCAGGCCATGCCAGTTTGCCCCCGAGTGAAGCACGGGGTGATGGGCGAAGGGGCGCGGTGATTTACAGATTCGTGGGGGCAGTAATGCGGCGGTGGCGGTGGCGGAGGGGCACACAGGGTGTGATGGACCGTGCCGTGGCCCCTCTCCAACAATCAACGAATTGCACAGGTGCCTTCATCAGAGAACATAAGGGTCATGGGCGCTTGCAGCCAAGATGCGCAGCGTCGACGGCAACGTCGTGCGCTCGTCGTGCGTGTTTCGTGGGGCCTACACCCGCGGTTTCACGCGCCTCCCAGACCCGTCTGCGTTGCATTCCCCGGGACGACTCTCAAGCCAATTTGCCACGGTGCTTTTGACAATCATTGCGTACAAATGGCAAGAGTGCACCCGGGATACTGCCTAGGCCATGCCAAACCAATGCTGCAGCACCGGCTTGCGGCCTCTACAATGTATCGCAGTCCATTACATCTCACCGGCATCGTTATACTTCCTCAAAAGCAATGCACCGCCAATCTTGTGACTATAACGCTGAACCGTTTCCTGCTTGGGCCATGCGCCTTCGCGACAGCCTCAGAGCGGCCGCCCTAAAAGTGCCATATCGATAGGTACTTAGATTTCGCTAAACTCATATCCGTCCGGAGTTTCTGGGGCCGGGGTCAGGTGCCTCCGCCTTAAACATAAATGTCAAGAACGTCCAAAGTGTTGCTTGTAAGAAAGTTCTTTAGCACAAAGCTTCAGCGTAATGGTGGAATGTGGTGCGACAGTGCTCGAAGCGGGCTCGCAACTCGTCGGGGAACCGCTTTGCGCTGGTTGCCAACGCGAATGCGTTGTTGTTGCAATAACTGTGACTTGCAATAGATAAGTCAAGTTGCGGGGAGCGCCTGACACATTCATTTACAAAACCCCTCCTGCTTCGCATGACCACGACCCTTGGGCCCCATTGCCCTGATGTGATGTGCCCAGACACGCAGACACCGACAGGGGTGATCCTGATTGCTGAAACCCCTCCCCGACAACGACTCCACCGTACAATGAGTCCCAGAAAGGCCCAAAGCTGATGATTGGAAACCTCGCCCACAGCTTGGTACGCAAGGGATCTGACATTGAGTATGCTTAGGGTACGTGAGCAAAATTCCAGCGTTGGGTGAACATCCCAACATGTAGATTTTCGGCCCCTAAGAAGTGCTTTTTTACACCGTGGGTCCTCCCTATGTGGCGTCCTCCCCATGTGGGCACCTTGGCAGTAACCTCTGGGCAGAAACCTTGGCAGTAACCTCACGTGCAACTGTCAAGTCCTGAAAACCCACAGCACGAGCAGCTGCGTCGGTGGTTGCCGGGGAACTGCCTGAGCCCGCAATGGGTCCCCATAGCCACGGTGAGGCGCCATCAGGCAATGGCGCCCATGGGTGCCAGGAAACCATCTCCCGGTCAACAGCCACGGTGTCACACAGCAACTAACAACGGCTGCCAAGCGGTGTGCTATGCCAAAGGCGCTGCTGTGCAACCATCCAGCGCACAGCACGGCGCATGCACTACCCACGAGAACCAAAGCCACCAACGCTTCAACGACCTCAAGGACCAACCAATGCCGCGCCAGCACGGCTGGCCAGCGCCATCTGGCTGCAGCATCCAGCAAGTGCAGCCTTGACCAGCAGGCCACCTTAATTCTATTATCCGCTTGTAAGCCTGCGGGCGTGCAGGCCAAGGCGTCCGCGGCTTCGGGTGAGCTCAGCAACTGCGCACAGGTTCTTGCGAGGCCAGGCAGGACGTCTAGAGCAGACCCGTCCCAAGCCGCTAGGACCAAACGCTGTGTCGACCCAACACGCCTACCTTGGGGCTCACGCCACGTAGCCCCCTCAGCCGTCGCCTGGGGCCGACGTGAGGCGACGGGGAGCAGCAGCCGTGAGCAGACAGGGAGGTGCATGCAGTCAACTAGACGCAGGGCCGCCACGGCAGAAGGCGTGACGTGGCGGCGGATGGGGACATGACCGCAATGCCCCCATGCGCAAGCAAACTGCCTCACGCTTTCACGGGCCACCTGACCCGAGCGCCTGAGCGGCAGCCTAGCCCAAAGAGGCGCCGCACCTGGGGCCTTGGTCACCGGCAGCTTTCCGGTCACCGCCACCTCCAGCGCCGCAACGCGCTGGGCAAGCGCGTACCACCGGGCCTCAGCGACCGCCCAGCGGTCATCCGCAGCCTTGATGTCCGCCGCGATGTCCTTCTTGAGGACGTCAAGGTCCCCCTTGATGGACGTGGTGAAGCTGGACAGCAGCTGCGTTCACGAAACAAGGGCGCAGTCGTGAAACTGAGTTGTGCTCGGGCTGCGGTGCCGGGGATGACGCAAGCGCCGGGGTGCGGGCCTGCAAAAAAAACGGCGCGCTAACCCGCCTCACCGTGTAGGGCACAACCGCGCCCGCCACAACCAGGGCGCCAAGCATAACCTCGTCTGAAAACTGCGCCCGGCAAGCGGCGCGCATGCCGCGAGCCGAAGGCAGCTTGGGGATGTTGGGGCCCAGCATCTTGGGCGCAGGAACGCGCACAGCCGCAGGCGCGACCGCACGGCGCGGGAACAGGTGCGACGACGTGCCGCTGGTCAGCTGCATGTTGCGCAGTCTCGTCGCCCGGAAAATCTTAAGGTTTGAGCAAAGTACCCGCGACTCCGCTCGCTCAGAGTAGAAGCATATGCTGTGGGTGCGTGTATCAGACGTATGCTGTGGGTGCGTGCAGCGAGGAGCGAGTTGTGATTACAAGCGATGAGCCATCATCCGTCATCGGTGTTTGGTAAAAAAACGGCTCATTGGACCGCTTTCCTCAAGCCAGATGATATAAGAACTTAACAACTCCAGTTTTCCATCTAAAGCAGTCGCTTGCGCCGCGCGAGCCCGACACGACGCGTGCCAAACCCCGCCTGCCAGGTCTTTCTCCTTCCTCAACAATGAGCGTTCAAAGCTTGCACCGAAGGTCGTCATACGCACTGCATTCACACACTGCCTTGCGGAATGAAATTACCCCATAGGGGCTACAGAATGACCTCCTCCTTTTCCCCCACCCACGAACCAATTTCAGTGACACGGTCTACAGGCTACAGCCTCCCTACTTTGACAGCCCCGCTGCCGCTGCCGCCGCGGCCGCGCCGCCCGTCCCCCCAGCTGCCGCCCCTGCTGCCGCGCCACCCGCCCCGCCAGCTGCAGCCGCCGCCGCCGCCGCCGCGTCGCGCCTCCGGTCCAGCGCCATGAAGGACGCGAGCAGCAGCAGCAGCAGCCGCGGCCTCGCCGCCATCACGTCCTCCCACCCCAGGTAGATGACGCAACCGACCTTGCGCGCGCAGCTCAGCAGGTATCTGTGGACCGGGGAGGACGCGTTGAGGGCGCACGCGTTCAGCGTGGCCGTTCAGGGTAACCGCGTGATAACACAAACTCTCAAAAAGAGGGCCATCCGAACGTGTGGCGGTCCGCGCACAAACGCTTGTTTGCATTGGAAACGCGACCACAAGCGATTTGCCACACCGTTTCTAGGCTCAGTTAGGCGGGTTGAACGTGCCCAAGGGACAGCGTGGTGTGGCACAGCCAGCGGCGGCACTCACTTGGCGTTGCTCTCACGCTCGCCGGGGTTGCGGCCCGACAGCACGTACTTGGTGCTCACGGCGCGCGGGCTGACGGCCGCCAGCAGCTGCAGCAGCAGCTGCAGGCGGCGAGGCCAGAGTTTGGGGAGAGGCAGCGGAGAGGTGGCGGGCAGTAGCAATGTGAGGGACGGCAACGGCACTGCTAGGAGAGCGCCGACAGCAGCAACGCGCCATGCCCGGGGTACTTGGCGGCGTGACAAGCACACCAGCGGCACAGCACCAGGTCACACCCAACCGCACCCACCCACCTGGCCCTCCGCGAGGCGCGGGTCGCTAAACCCGGATAGGGGCGTGAATGGTGCCTGCGGCGCCACCAGGGCCGCCGCCGCCGCCGCCGCCGCTGCAACCTCCTGGCCACCCGCCTTGCCATCCGTAGCAGCAGCAGCGCCCGCGCTGGCGGCTGTGGCTGCGGCGTTGGCGGCCGCCTCCGTCAACTTGGCATTGGCCCATGCAATGACTGCCTTCTCCACTTCCAGCGGCCGGTGGTGGCCGTGGTGGTGCTGCCGCGGCTCCGGCACAGCGGCCCCTGCCGCGGGCGCCGCAGTTCCTGCTGCCCCGGCTGTTCCTGCTGCCGGGGGCGGCTGCGACGTCGGGCTAGCTGCAGGCGCGGTGGCCTTGGCCGGTGCTGCTGCTGCAGCCGCTGCAGCTGCAACGGTGGCGCTGACGCTGGTGGCAGTTGTTGTTGTTGTTGTTGTTGTTGTTGTTGTTGTTGTTGTTGTTGTTGTTGTTGTTGTTGTTGTTGTTGTTGTTGTTGTTGTTGTTGTTGTTGTTGTTGTTGTTGTTGTTGTTGTTGTTGTTGTTGTTGTTGTTGTTGTTGTTGTTGTTGTTGTTGTTGTTGTTGTTGTTGTTGTTGCCGCTGTTGGCTTTGTCGGCGGCGGTGGCGGCGCCAGCAGCCCCAGCATCATGCCGGTGTGGTGGTGCATCATTTGGAACACCAGGGACAGGGTGGCGCGTCGCTGGCCCTGTGGAGAGAAAGCACCAGGTTGACGGCAGGCTGCCACGTGCGTCGCATACACCACATGGGCATATTGGCAAGCGCGCAGCGCGTGCGGCATGCCTGCTCTGACGGCTCCCCTCGCAGCCGCCTGCCCCCCCCCTTTATACACCCTTATCCACCGTTACCTTTCTACGACTCGCCTACACGTTCTAGAACCCTGCCTGCTCTGTCCAGCCTCCGTTTGTTTACCTCTTGCTCCAGTCCTTCGCTTTGCTCGAGTTCTCAGGTCCCCCTTGGTGCGCCCCGAGCTGCGGCTGTTCCCTCCCGCGGCCTAACAGCAGCCCTCCTGCCTCCCTAAGCAGCCCTCCTGCCTCCCTAAGCAGCCCTCCTGCCTCCCTAAGCAGCCCTCCTGCCTCCCTAAGCAGCCCTCCTGCCCTAAGCAGCCCTCCTGCCTCCCTAAGCAGCCCCAGCTTAGGGCTCGCATTGCTTGACTGGGCCATTGACATCAACCAACTCCGCCGCACCCCTCTCCCAGCCCAAAGAAAGACCCACCAGCGCCAGGTCTAGGCCGCCAATGTTGACCAGGTGCGGCAGGCCCAGGTGGCGGGGGCCGCACAGCGCCACCACCTGGTTGCAGTTCTGCACCGACAGGATCTTGTGCAGCTGCGCGTGTGTAGGGGAGCAGCAGCCGGCGCAGGGGGCGACGGAGGAGGTGGAGCACGTGATGAGGAGCATCGGAGCACCAACCGAACAGGCGTTGTCAAGCAGTGCGGCGGTGCAGCGCTCACGGCACAACCGCACAACGCACCCCTCCAGCATTGCAGAGACCCGCCGGCCTAGTGGCCCGCCGACTGACCTTCTCCTTGAAGGGCGGACGGAAGGTGTCGGCCCAGGCTACACAGCCGGGCTGGATGGCGTCCAGAGCCTGGCGCGAACAGTGGGAGCAGCAGCAGCAGCATTCCCACACGCGGATAAATCAGATGCGGCATTGGGTTCATACTTACGGGGTGCACGCATCGATGTGTTGTTGAGTAGCGGCCGCTCAGGTTTGCACGACCCGGTTGCTTAAGGCTCTACTGTAAACTGCCCTGCCTCCCCAGCTGCCTCCCCGCCTGCCTCCCCGCCTGCCTCCCCGCCTGCCTCCTCGCCTGCCTCCCCGCCTGCCTCCCCGCCTGCCTCTCCGCCTGCCTCCCCGCCAGCCTCTCCGCCTGCCTCCCCGCCTGCCTCCTTGCCGGGCGGCCTCTCACCAGCAGCAGCGGCCAGCCCGTGGCCACCTCCCGCTCAAACAGGCTGCCCACGTGCAGGCGGGCCGGGTCCAGGCTGTTCAGCCACAGCCGGGCCGGGCCGGGCCGGGTTCAGCCACAGCCGCAGCACACGCTCCTCCTGTGTGTTAGGAAACACGAGCAAGGGGACAAACGCAGACTGTGTATGCAAGTGCTTGAGCAGTCCTCCTGTGTGTGTATGTGTGTGTTTGGGGGGGGCTAGTTCATTCCACAACCTCACCCCAAAGACGAGGGGGCCCCAGCCAGCACCTCAGCATGGCGTTGAGCCGCGGCAGCAGCGCCGCCGCATGACAGGTCAGCACGCCCCGCCCCGCGCGGCTGTTGGTGGCGTAGCCCGCCAGCGCGTAGGCGGCGGCGGGGCGCAGCATGCGGTTGCGGCTGCACAGCTGCTCGCGCACCAGCTCCAGCATGCGCGGCGTCATCGTGAACAGCGGGTTGTGCACGGAGGCCTGTGGGGGCAGTGGTGCGTGTGTGTGTGTGTGTGTGTGTGTGTAGGCGGTGGTGCGTTGGGGGGGAGTAAAAGGGGAGTTGAGGGGTGGGGTAAAGAGTGGCGGGGAAGGGAGTACGGGCCTGTAGATGCGCTCGGCAAGAGAGGGTGACGCGGTGCCGTGCCGTGCGGTGCTGAGCAACAGTTGGCGTAGGGGCTTCCACAGCAAACAACACAGTTGTAATCCTGAGCACTGCACCCGCCCGCCTCCCCCTCCCCGCCTGCCTTACCCCGCCCCTGCCCCTGCCCCTGCCCCACCTCGCGGATCTGCATCAGCGCCTCCGCCTTGGCCGCCTCCGTGGTGCGCCCCTCCAGCTGCATGGTGATGATGTTCTGGAGGAGGAGGAGGAGGAGGAGGAGGAGGAAGTGGGCAGGAGGAATGGGAAGGGTGGAAGGACTTGGAAGAGGAGTCGGAGGGCGATGGCGCAGACACCACTCCATGTGTCTATCTCAAGCGCATGGCGCGTTTTACTGGTAAAAAAGCGACCCTTTTACGACCGACACACCCCACATAACCCTGCCCTTACGCCACGCCACGCCACGCGACACCTTGCCGCCACCTCGTTCCCACCCAAAGCCCTCCACCACCGCCCGCCCAACCCCCACGCCCCCACCTGCAGCCGGGGAATGTTTGCGTAGTCCTCGTGCGCCACCCGCACCAGCTCGTGCAGCTCCTTGCCGTCGAAGTTGCGCGGGTCGCGGTTGGGGTCGGTGGGGGCCGGCGCGGAGGAGGGCGGCGTCCGGCCCACGGGCGGCGGCGGCGCGCGGCCGCCGCTGGCGCGGTCGCCATCTGCAGGCGTCACGAAGGTTCGGACGGGATGAAAAGATGAGAGAGGAGATTGGATGTGGTCCTGGAGGATAGGTACAGCAGGTAGCAGGTGCTTGTACCCCTGTCACTGCTCCAGCTTTCGTCGTGCACGCACGCACATCGCCCGCAGCCCGCAGCCCCCAGTCGTCGCTGCTGCTCCCTGTCAGGGCCCCGGCACACGCCCGGCCCCAAGAGCCACACGCTCAGGTGCGTGCCTCACTGCCTCCCCCGCCTCCCCACCTCCCCCTTTCCGCCCTCCCGCACAGCAGCCAGATGCCCCCTACCCACCTACGGCCAGCTTCTTAGAGGAGGGCGTGCCCGCCGCTAGCGCTTTTTTCGAGGTCGAAGCCGCCAGCGGCGCCTTGGCCGGGCATCGGGCTCGTGCAGGCGTGTCGGCGAGTCCACGGGCTCTGCGGACGCCATGTCCACTGCGGTGAGGCCGAACACCTGTGCGACGAGAGGAGGAGGGAGGCACGTTGCGTGGCAGGCCATGCCAGTTTGTCCCCGAGTGAAGCACGGGGTGATGGGCGAAGGGGCGCGGTGATTTACAGATTCGTGGGGGCAATAATGCGGCGGTGGCGGTGGCGGAGGGGCACACAGGGTGTGATGGACCGTGCCGTGGCCCCTCTCCAACAATCAACGAATTGCACAGGTGCCTTCATCAGAGAACATAAGGGTCATGGGCGCTTGCAGCCAAGATGCGCAGCGTCGACGGCAACGTCGTGCGCTCGTCGTGCGTGTTTCGTGGGGCCTACACCCGCGGTTTCACGCGCCTCCCAGACCCGTCTGCGTTGCATTCCCCGGGACGACTCTCAAGCCAATTTGCCACGGTGCTTTTGACAATCATTGCGTACAAATGGCAAGAGTGCACCCGGGATACTGCCTAGGCCATGCCAAACCGGTGCTGCAGCACCGGCTTGCGGCCTCTACAATGTATCGCAGTCCATTACATCTCACCGGCATCGTTATACTTCCTCAAAAGCAATGCACCGCCAATCTTGTGACTATAACGCTGAACCGTTTCCTGCTTGGGCCATGCGCCTTCGCGACAGCCTCAGAGCGGCCGCCCTAAAAGTGCCATATCGATAGGTACTTAGATTTCGCTAAACTCATATCCGTCCGGAGTTTCTGGGGCCGGGGTCAGGTGCCTCCGCCTTAAACATAAATGTCAAGAACGTCCAAAGTGTTGCTTGTAAGAAAGTTCTTTAGCACAAAGCTTCAGCGTAATGGTGGAATGTGGTGTGACGGTGCTCGAAGCGGGCTCGCAACTCGTTGGGGAACCGCTTTGCGCTGGTTGCCAACGCGAATGCGTTGTTGTTGCAATAACTGTGACTTGCAATAGATAAGTCAAGTTGCGGGGAGCGCCTGACTTATTCATTTACAAAACCCCTCCTGCTTCGCATGACCACGGCTTGCCCCCTTGTGTTCCCCTTGGGCCCCATTGCCCTGATGTGATGTGCCCAGACACGCAGACACGGACAGGGGTGATCCTGATTGCTGCAAACCCTCCCCGACAACGACTCCACCGTACCATGAGTCTCAGCCAAGGCTGACCCCGCCACGAAGAAAAACACACCCCCCGGACGGAAAGGCCCAAAGCTGATGATTGGAAACCTCGCCCACAGCTTGGTACGTAAGGGATCTGACATTGAGTATGCTTAGGGTACGCGTGCAAAATTCCAGCGTTGGGTGAACATCCCAACATGTAGATTTTCGGCCCCTAAGAAGTGCATTTTTACACCGTGGGTCCTCCCTATGTGGCGTCCTCCCCATGTGGGCACCTTGGCAGTAACCTCGGGCAGAAACCTTGGCAGTAACCTCACGTGCAACTGTCAAGACCTGAAAACCCACAGCACGAGCAGCTGCGTCGGTGGTTGCCGGGGGAACTGCCTGAGCCTGCAATGGGTCCCCATAGCCACGGTGAGGCGCCATCAGGCAATGGCGCCCATGGGTGCCAGGAAACCATCTCCCGGTCAACAGCCACGGTGTCACGCAGCAACTAACAACGGCTGCCAAGCGGTGTGCTATGCCAAAGGCGCTGCTGTGCAACCATCCAGCGCACAGCACGGTGCATGCACTACCCACGAGAACCAAAGCCACCAACGCTTCAACGACCTCAAGGACCAACCAATGCCGCGCCAGCACGGCTGGCCAGCGCCATCTGGCTGCAGCATCGAGCAAGTGCAGCCTTGACCAGCAGGCCACCTTAATTCTATTATCCGCTTGTAAGCCTGCGGGCGTGCAGGCCAAGGCATCCGCGGCTTCGGGTGAGCTCGCACAGGTTCTTGTGAGGCCAGGCAGGACGTCTAGAGCAGACCCGTCCCAAGCCGCTAGGACCAAACGCTGTGTCGACCCAACACGCCTACCTTGGGGCTCACGCCACGTAGCCCCCTCAGCCGTCGCCTGGGGCCGACGTGAGGTGACAGGGAGCAGCAGCCGTGAGCAGACAGGGAGGTGCATGCAGTCAACTAAACGCAGGGCCGCCACGGCAGAAGGCGTGACGTGGCGGCGGATGGGGACATGACCGCAATGCCCCCATGCGCAAGCAAACTGCCTCACGCTTCCCGGATCCTTCACGGGCCACCTGACCCGAGCGCCTGAGCGGCAGCCTAGCCCAAAGAGGCGCCGCACCTGGGGCCTTGGTCACCGGCAGCTCTCCGGTCACCGCCACCTCCAGCGCCGGAACGCGCTGGGCAAGCGCGTACCACCGGGCCTCAGCGACCGCCCAGCGGTCATCCGCAGCCTTGATGTCCGCCTTGATGTCCTTCTTGAGGACGTCAAGGTCCCCCTTGATGTCCTTCTTGAGGACGTCAAGGTCCCCCTTGATGTCCTTCTTGAGGACGTCAAGGTCCCCCTTGATGTCCTTCTTGAGGATGTCAAGGTCCCTCTTGATGGACGTGGTGAAGCTGGACAGCAGCTGCGTCCACGAAACAAGGGCGCAGTCGTGAAACTGAGTTGTGCTCGGGCTGCGGTGCCGGGGATGACGCCAGCGCCGGGGTGCGGGCCTGCAAAAAAACGGCGTGCTAACCCGCCTCACCGTGTAGGGCACAACCGCGCCGCCACAACCAGGGCGCCGAGCATAACCTCGTCTGAAAACTGCGCCCGGCAAGCGGCGCGCATGCCGCGAGCCGAAGGCAGCTTGGGGATGTGGGGGCCCAGCATCTTGGGCGCAGGAACGCGCACAGTCGCAGGCGCGACCGCACGGCGCGGGAACATGCGCGACGACGTGCCGCCGAGGCAGCTGGTCAGCTGCATGTTGCGCAGTCTCGTCGCCCGGAAAATCTTAAGGTTTGAGCAAAGTACCCGCGACTCCGCTCGCTCAGAGTAGAGGCATATGCTGAGGTGCGTGTATCAGACGTATGCTGTGGGTGCGTGCAGCGAGGAGCGAGTTGTGATTACAAGCGATGAGCCATCATCCGTCATCGGCGTGTGGTAAAAAAACGGCTCATTGGACCGCTTTCCTCAAGCCAGATGATATAAGAACTTAACAACTCCAGTTTTCCATCTAAAGCAGTCGCTTGCGCCGCGCTAGCCCGACACGACGCGTGCCAAACCCCGCCTGCCAGGTCTTTCTCCTTCCTCAACAATGAGCGTTCACAGCTTGCACCGAAGGTCGGCATACGCACTGCAGTCCACGAGTGCATGCTGCTCGTCCTCCACAGCACCGCGACACAGCTTGCAAACACCCAGTACCACGGCTTGCCCCTTTGGGACTATGGGATGAGGGGGCGAGGGGGGGCGATGGGCCGAGGGGGTGGCGAAGAAGTGCGCGTATGAAGTGCGCGTGGATGGCCTCGTGATCATAGGCTGTATCTCACGCTTTTGTATAAAAATGCTTCGCACGTGCAATCCATACGGCGATGAAAGGGAAGTGCGCTGACAGAAGTAATGTCGATCGTCTTCGCCGATCCTCCGGTCGGTCTGTGTAGTCTTGGACGGATGATGTACACGTCCATTTTGTATCTGTGATACTATTAGTGCCCCAGTAGTCCCCCGGAAACGCGAACGTAAAAACATGCACATCGCAATGCTTCCGCCGAAACACTCCATGCGCTGCACTTCCGCTCCACGGAGCAGCACATACATACCATGGATGCTTTCGCTTTCCATTATGATATCGACAAGTCATTGCGCTTCAACATAGCGCCCCACATGGGCGTCACCAGCCGGTTACTGTCCCGGTTACTGTCATAACCGAGGGGGCGCCCCCTGCACCGATCGATGTGACCGCAAGGGCTTCCGCCCCTCCCCCTTTGGGGGAAGGGGCAAGCCAACGCCATCCGGCACGACCACAACAGCCTGACCACGGGAGGGGCCTCCCTTGCGTGAGTTGTGTCACACGCCCCCCCCCCCTGATAGAACAGGCATGGGGCAAAAATGGTGCTCTGCCCCAAGGGTTTTAACCCTGCAATAAGTCTCGTTATTTAGATTCTCAAGCGTTTGGAATGGCACTGTTAATTCCCTGCTATCCCTGCCGACAACACCCATGCTTGCAGCTCTACAAAAGCAGACTATCCACACTAATACAGGTCCACATTCTGCGCCACGCGGCCACGCCAGAGGAACAGAGCCTCTAACCAAGCGCCGGTTCATCAGTAACGTATTTAGGCAACTGCCCCGGCATCAGCCTATTGACGGGAAGCCAGCAAGCAAGTCAAACATTGCCCAGCAACCTCCACCCACCCCATTCACACACTGCCTTGCGGAATGAAAATACGGTACCCCATAGGGGCCATGGAATGACCTCCTCCTTTTCCCCCCACCCACGAACCATTTTCAGTGACACGGTCTACAGGCTACAGTCTCCCTACTTTGACAGCCCCGCTGCCGCTGCCGCCGCTGCCGCGCCGCCCGTCCCCCCAGCTGCCGCCCCTGCTGCCGCGCCACCCGCCCCGCCAGCTGCAGCCGCCGCCGCCGCCGCCGCCGCGTCGCGCCTCCGGTCCAGCGCCATGAAGGACGCGAGCAGCAGCAGCAGCAGCCGCGGCCTCGCCGCCATCACGTCCTCCCACCCCAGGTAGATGACGCAGCCGACCTTGCGCGCGCAGCTCAGCAGGTATCTGTGGACCGGGGACGACGCGTTGAGGGCGCACGCGTTCAGCGTGGCCGTTCAGGGTGGCCGCGTAATCACACAAACTCTCAAAAAGAGGGTCATCCGAACTTGCGGTGGTCCGCGCACAAACGCTTGTTTGCATCGGAAACGCGACCACAAGCGATTTGCCACACCGTTTCTAGGCTCAGTTAGGCGGGTCGAGCGTGCCCAAGGGACAGCGTGGTGTGGCACAGCCAGCGGCGGCACTCACTTGGCGTTGCTCTCACGCTCGCCGGGGTTGCGGCCCGACAGCACGTACTTGGTGCTCACGGCGCGCGGGCTGACGGCCGCCAGCAGCTGCAGCAGCACCTGCAGGCGGCGAGGCCAGAGTTTGGGGCGAGGCAGCGGAGAGGTGGCGGGCAGTAGCAATGTGAGGGACGGCAACGGCACTGCTAGGAGAGCGCCGACAGCAGCAACGCGCCATGCCCGGGGTACTTGGCGGCGTGACAAGCACACCAGCGGCACAGCACCAGGTCACACCCAACCGCACCCACCCACCTGGCCCTCCGCGAGGCGCGGGTCGCTAAACCCGGATAGGGGCGTGAATGGTGCCTGCGGCGCCGCCAGGGCCGCCGCCGCCGCCGCCGCCGCTGCAACCTCCTGGCCACCCGCCTTGCCATCCGTAGCAGCAGCAGCGCCCGCGCTGGCGGCTGTGGCTGCGGCGTTGGCGGCCGCCTCCGTCAACTTGGCATTGGCCCATGCAATGACTGCCTTCTCCACTTCCAGCGGCCGGTGGTGGCCGTGGTGGTGCTGCCGCGGCTCCGGCACAGCGGCCCCTGCCGCGGGCGCCGCAGTTCCTGCTGCCCCGGCTGTTCCTGCTGCCGGGGGCGGCTGCGACGTCGGGCTCGCTGAAGGCGCGGTGGCCTTGGCCGATGCTGCTGCTGCAGCCGCTGCAGCTGCATCGGTGGCTCTGACGCTGGTGGCAGTTGTATTTGTTGTTGTTGTTGCCGCTGTTGGCTTTGTCGGCGGCGGGGGCGGCGCCAGCAGCCCCAGCATCATGCCGGTGTGGTGGTGCATCATTTGGAACACCAGGGACAGGGTGGCGCGTCGCTGGCCCTGTGGAAAGAAAGCACCAGGTTGACGGCAGGCTGCCACGTGCGTTGCATACACCACATGGGCACATTGGCAAGCGCGCAGCGCGTGCGGCATGCCTGCTCTGACGGCTCCCCTCGCAGCCGCCTGCCCCCCCCCGTTATACACCCTTATCCACCCTTATCCACCATTACCTTTCCACGACTCGCCTACAAGTCCTAGAACCCTGCCTGCTCTGTCCAGCCTCTGTTTGTTTTCCTCTTGCTCCAGTCCTTCGCTTTGCTCGAGTTCTCAGGTCCCCCTTGGTGCGCCCCGAGCTGCGGCTGTCCCCTCCCGTGGCCTAACAGCAGCCCTCCTGCCTCCCTAATCAGCCCAGTTTGGGGCTTGCATTGCTTGACTGGGCCATTGACATTCAACCAACTCCGCCGCACCCCTCTCCCCGCCCAAAGAAAGACCCACCAGCGCCAGGTCTAGGCCGCCAATGTTGACCAGGTGCGGCAGGCCCAGGTGGCGGGGGCCGCACAGCGCCACCACCTGGTTGCAGTTCTGCACCGACAGGATCTTGTGCAGCTGCGCGTGTGTGGGGGAGCAGCAGCCGGCGCAGGGGGCGACGGAGCAGGTGGAGCACGTGATGAGGAGCATTGGAGCACCAACCGAACAGGCGTTGTCAAGCAGTGCGGCGGTGCAGCGCTCACGGCACAACCGCACAACGCACCCCTCCAGCTGCTCCCGCATTGCGGAGGCCCGCCGGCCCAGCGGCCCGCCGACTGACCTTCTCCTTGAAGGGCGGACGGAAGGTATCGGCCCAGGCTACACAGCCGGGCTGGATGGCGTCCAGAGCCTGGCGCGAACAGTGGGAGCAGCAGCAGCAGCATTCCCACACGCGGATAAATCAGATGCGGCATTGGGTTCATACTTACGGGGTGCACGCATCGATGTGTTGTTGAGTAGCGGCCGCTCAGGTTTGCACGACCCGGTTGCTTAAGGCTCTACTGTAAACTGCCCTGCCTCCCCGCCTGCCTCCCCGCCTGCCTCCCCGCCTGCCTCCCCGCCTGCCTCCTTGCCGGGCGGCCTCTCACCAGCAGCAGCGGCCAGCCCGTGGCCACCTCCCGCTCAAACAGGCTGCCCACGTGCAGGCGGGCCGGGTCCAGGCTGTTCAGCCACAGCCGCAGCACACGCTCCTCCTGTGTGTTAGGAAACACGAGCAAGGGGACAAACACAGACCGTGTATGCAAGTGCTTGAGCAGTCCTCCTGTGTGTATGTGTGTGTTTTGGGGGGGGGGGGCTAGTTCATTCCACAACCTCACCCCAAAGACGAGGGGGCCCCAGCCAGGCGACCACCACATACAAGGCACCACACTCCATCACACGCCACCAGGCGCAACACGGAGCACGTGCAGCCGCTGTCCACCAACCGTCGGCCCAACAGTCGGCCCAACCGCCACCGTGTGGCCAAGCCCCGCGTAGCACAATGGACCCGAACGCAAACAGACGGAGGCAGCAAGCATAGACAGGCAAAACCACACTCTTAACATACGTACGGTTATCACACCCGCACACCTGGCTGTCCCCCTCGAGGTCCTCGGCCTCGCCGCTCCACAGCTCCGACCTGGAGCCCGAGCGCGAGCCCGCCCTGGCCAGGCCGACTCCGCCGCCGCCGGCGCCTCCGCCCGCGCCATCGGCCGCGCCCTCCCCGCCCCCGCCGCCGTCCGCGCCGGCGCCGCTGCCCATGCTGCGCTGCTGCCGGCGCAGCTCTCGCTGCTGGTGCTCCCACGCCACCAGCTTGTTGTGCTCCGACAGCATGTCAGGCGGCGGGCCCAGGCTGCGCGCGCCGCGCAACTGCGTGCCTCCGCCCCAGCCGCCGCCGCCGCTACTGGAGATCTGGCGCTGCCGTGCGTCCCCTGGCAGAGGCGGCGGCGGCGAAGCCGGCGGCGTCTGCATGACCGCGACTGCGGCCGCCGCCGCCGCCGCCGCGGCTGCCGTGGCGGATGGCGAAGCCCCGCTGGACCCGCCGCAGCTACCTCCGTCGCTCAGTCCCAGGGGCCCGGCGTCCACAGCCAGGCGCTTGGGCTCCTGGTGCGCTGTGCCGTGCTCATCGCCCACCTCCTGCCTACCTGCCTGCTCTGCATGATAAGCCCCGGAGTCTTGCAGGACCTGGCCCTCCACCACCGTCGGCATGCTGCTACCCTCTGAATGAACAGCCGCCGCCGCCGCTGAGGCCGCAGCCGCCGCTGCGACGGAGGAGGCGAGCAGCGCGTGGGCCAGCAGCACAGAGCGCAGGCCAGGGTGTGTAGAGCGAAGGTACTCTGGTTGAAGCGGGGGCAGCGCCGGCGCGGCCGCGCCCCCCGGTGGCGCCGGCAGTGCCGCACGCAGCGCCTTGTCGAGGGCCGCGGCAGCGGCTGCCCAGCGCGCGTCATCGTCATCGTCTGCGTCTGCGTCTACGTCTCCTTCTGCCCCCGTGCTCACAGCCGTGGCAGCTGTCGCGCTGAGCTGTGCCCTCGCAGCCACTGCGTCACCGGGCGCGGACACGCGTGGAGTGAGCGCGGTGGCAGCAAGGCGGATCCAGGCATCCGGATCCGCCAAGACTGCTGCAGCGGCCTGCTGCTCGCGCTCCTGCATGCCGGCCCCGCCTGTGGATGACTCAGCGGCTGAGGCTCCTGCGGCCGCTCCACCTGCTGCTGCTGTGCCTGAGGCTGCTGCTAGCCGCTGCGCCGCCCAGTGCTGCAGCCCAGCCACCGCACGGCGTGCCGCCGCCGTCCCAGCAGCCGCTCCGGGCGCCTCAGCTTGCGCCGCGGACGCCAGCGGCCCGGCAGGAGCGGCCGCCGCGCACCCACTCCGACCTGCGCTTGCGGCGCCGCCCGCCTTCGCCCTGGAGCCAGCCGCCACCCGCGCCGCCGCCGGCACGGGTTGTGGTGGCGGCGCCAGCCAGTGGCGCTGTGTCGGTGGCAGGGCGCACACCACCGACTGCCGCAACACCTCCAGCACAAAATCTGTTGTCACCGCGTCCGCCTGCACCAGGCCACGAATGCGGACAGCTCATTCGTTACCCCTTCGCCCCCGGCGAACTGCAGCCCCGATGCGGTAGCTGACCGCATCAGTCGCCCCTACCCCCCGCGCTCTCACCTCTGCCGCCTGCAGCGCATGTACATCAATGCCCGCCACATCACAGCCCTGCGCGACGGCGCAGCTGCGGCACAGCTGCAGGTTCTCGACCGCCTCCTCCGCCGTCAGGCCGCCCCGGGGAGCAGCCGCCTGGGCGCTGGCGGCCGCCGCGGCGGAAGCCACCATGTCTGCCCAGCTGGCCCCAGCCGGCGCGCCGCCAGTGGCGACGGCAGCCGTGGCGGCGCCGCCTCCTCCACCTTCGCCTCCACCTCCACTGCGCGGACTGCCCGCAGCGCTGCTGCTGCTGCTGCTGCTGCTGCTGCTGCCGGTGTTGATGGCGCGGTCGTCCAGGCTGCCCGGGATCGCGGCGCTCAGCAGCTTGCTGCAGGTGCACCAGAGATGTAGAAGATGCATTGCAGAGAGGCCGGTTTGGTTGGAGGACAGAGGTAGTTTGGCCTGGGTATCAGGTGGGGAGGCCTGGCACACGAAGGGCCGAGTTCCGTAGGGGGGGACCTACCAGAGAAGGAAGCCTGTGCGGATGAGAGGCGTGATGTCCACGCCGCCATCAGCGGACGCCGACAGGTAGCGGAGCACAAACTGGCTTTCCACAGACTGGTGCCAGACGGCGCGAGGCGGGGCTGGCGTCCCAGGTGAGGGGACTGGCGAGGGGCTGCTCCGCGGGGTTGCCGCCGCCACCTCAGGCACCGTCACCCGGGTACCGGGCAGCGCTGACTTGACGGGACTTTGCACCGGTGGCCCAGGCCCACCGGTTATTAGGTCATCATCTTCTAACGCTGCTCTTGGCGTGAGCGAAAGCGGTTTGAGCTCCACGCCCTCGTAGGGCTTCTCCACCAGCTCCGCTGCTGGTGTTGCCTTCTCCTTTGACCGACGTCGCGATGAAGCCGGGCTCCTGAATAGACCCAACAAGAGCGACGACATTTCGGCGCTGTCCTTAAATAGCAGTAGTTGCAATCAGCTTCCAGCGTCGTCGCCACCTCGGGTGCATCCAGCTATTACATTATTTGAGGTATTCTTGTGACAGAAAGCCCAATAACAGGACTGCTTGAGGTAATGTTGTATCGGCGTCCTTTCTTCGCCGTGTTAGGACTAGGCTTGCAGGCTTGTTTGGCTTTTTCAACGTGTCGTTCTGATAAAGTTATATGAACACAGCATGTTACAGCCTCGTCCATGCCAAGGTGTCCCATCCGCAGCAATCGCGCAACACCCAGCCGACACACACAACCGAGCCGCCTCAGCCCGCGCCACCATCCTCCATGCACCGCGCCCTCATTCGTAACCAAAGCGCCCGGCATTCATGCAAGGATTCTAAACGTAGTGCTCGGGCCTCAAGCTAGCCAGGCTCTCGCTTCCCCATATCCGTTGTAAGCTGTAACGCGCGCGCCAGGACGCGTGGTGCCTGCCCTGCACCCTGCAGTCGTCCCAAGTGAAATTTCCAGGTCCTCAACCCCACATAACAGCGCCCAGTCCCAGAGGGGCTTAGTAGCGCCGGGCACACAAACGCACATTGAAGCCCGCGAGTATGCCCATGTAAGCCGGAGCCGCACACAACATTCACTCCGCGCAATCAAAGCCCTTTCCCCTTTCCCAGCTCCCCAGCCACCAACCGCACCTCCAAGTCCTACCGCCCAACACCACTACATCCGCCTTCTGCGCTTGCTCCTCCACCAACCCCTCGGCCCCATCGCCGCTCAGCCCACCTCCATGCCGTCCGGCTTGTCCCCGTTGGCGTCCCCTCCTTGCCCGCCGTCCACCCGGATCTCGCTGGGCAGGTGCCCAGTCTTCAGCGCCTCCTCCAGTCGCTGGATCTCCTCCAGCGTTTGCGCGTTGGCAATGGCCGCCTTGATGGCCACCATCTGCTCCTGGCTGGGCGCTGACGTGGCGGCGGCGGAGGCGGCGGAGCTGCCGGCGGCGCCGCCGTCCTCCTCCATGGCACTGGCGTCCGTGCTGCCGTTCTGTGGGGCAGTGCGGTGCAGGCAGGTTCAGGGTAGATTGAGGGGCTCAAGCAGGGCGGCAGGTGGATGAGCGAATGAACACGCAGCCGGGTGCGTGCACAGGTTTGATGGCAAACTAACGTTCGCTGGCTGAGCATCGGAGCGGCCATGCATGCTGGTACGCACAAGCCCACGCCATGCGCAGGACCCCCGTAGCCCGGCAGCGGCACCGCCCCAGCCCTGGTCGCCCCATCTTCTCACAAGGCCAACCGACATGGCGCGTGCTAGCCCGGCTCCGTCTTTGCGACCCGTGAGGCCATCTGGTGTATCCCACCGCCCCGATGCCACCTGCCGGAGACAGATAGAAGCAGCCCCGCTCGAATACTCTCGCCCATCTGCATCCCTCGCCCCAAACGCTATCGTGCTCACCGCCACGCCCGCCTGCTGCTGCGCTGCCGCCAGGTCCTCATCCGGCTCGAAGGTTTTGGATGCGTGCGCGGTCTGCGCCTCCTCGCTGGAGAACAGCGCCTTGGCGGCGTCGCGCTCCTGCGTGCAAGTAGCGATGGTTGGTGGCCACATGATGGTCAGCCGTGTGTTGCGCATGAGCGTGCGTGAGAGGGCGAGAAGTGGCAAGGGTTGTGGCATTCTTGTGGCTGCAACACTTACAGCACAAGGACAATAGGTTTGCTGGCGAAGGCCACATGGCCCATGGCATACCGGACGTGCTGGGGACTGCTTCGCCCATACCTAGCACCCCGCCCCACCGCTAGAAGCTGCCATGGCTCCCACAACTCCTCCCATTTCTCGCTCGTGCTCTTACCTTCTGCTTCACCTTCTTGAAGTCCAGCACTTTCAACCGCGGCAGCTTGCTGATGACGTACAGCCTGCCAGGATGAAAAGGCAGCGGCACACACAGCAGGATACACGTTACCATGCAAAACGTCGACACTCGCAACTTTCAGGCATACGCTCGCGTCTTCTGCCCTCGCCCGCGCCACTCCCGCCATATCTGCCAAGGTTGTCACTGTGGGCAAGGAGGCCGAGCCTCTGAGCCCCGCCCTGTGCACCGTATCGCGCGCAAGCCTGTCGCTCTTCCTTGAGGCTGCTGCGGGCACTAATGCTTCAAAGGGGCCGCTTCCAAAGCCCCACTAACAACGTTCACGGGCGAACCCTCGCGCGCAACGGCACTGGTGAGTCGTTCGACCTTATTGGAAGTGGAACACTGGTGTAATGACAGATAGTGCCAGTAAGCATCTGGCCTGCAACGAGTCTGAGCTGAGCGTGGCCAAGACTAAAGGCGGCATGGGGTGTCCGGGCGCAGTCGTGTCCCCATCGGTGCTGCTGGCAGGAAGGCGTGGCTACCTGTCTGCCTGCCTGACAAACACATGGCTCCGACAGTCACGTCGCAGCGGCCCGCCCGCGCACGGTGCATACCGGTATGTGCTTCGTAAATGCTCACGTGGAAATCCCTTCTCAACAGCGCTGCGGACCTTGCACAGGATTGAGGCCCGAAGGCCCGTTCCCTGCCATTCCCGCATGCTAGGCCGCAGCTGCGCTTCCGCAGTTTCCCTCCTGGCCCGCACACCCTGGTCTGTGCCGCACATTCCTCCTCCTCTCCGCCCACACGCCATGCTTTGATGCGCAGTGCATGCATCGCGCGGTGCTCACCGGTAGTTGGGTTTCGTCATCACGGGGTTCCCGTGCAACGACAGGTCCTGCAGCTTGCTCAGCGTCGCGAGCGGGTCAATGTCCTGCGACGAGCGTGCAGGACGTCACCAAGTCAGGGGCCTAGTGTCTCGGTTGCGCGCGTGCTGCATATTACCACACCCCGCGTGCTCTGACACAACACTTCATCTAACGTCTCGCTGCCCGGTTGCGCCCTTCTAGCGTGGCTGCTTGCGTGGCCCAGCGCGGCTTCACGTGCCCACAACCTCGGCTGTGTGTGTGCGTAAATCGCTGTTCGGCCCCGCCACGTCGCCCAGCTGAACCCCGCACCCGAAGGTCCGGACTGCCTGGAGCCCCTGCACCATGCAGCTGCCCGAACACACAACCTGGTAGCAACAGCGCACTACGCCTGTGGCTGAGGCTGTGCCCGGCGCCACAGCACACCACTCACATGCACAACATCCCGTGAAATCCGTCCCGGCAGACTCCCAAACCCACCTGGAGGTTGTTTATCCGATTGTTCGTCAGAATGAGCGTCTCCAGGTTGGGAATGAACTCTGAGGGTGCCGAGGGGCGCAAGTTGCAGAGGCTACGGTCGACACAGGGTAGGCAGAAACACGCAGTGCTGATTTAAGTCCCCCCTCCGCGCAGGCCACCTCCCCTCAGCGCTGACTGACCTTCAAGCCCTCTTGCAATCCTCGCCACGCGGTTGTTGTTCAGCAGCAGCAGCTTTAGCCGCTGCAGCTTGGGGAAGCCGTCCACGCGGACGATGGCGTTGTCCGAGAGGTCGATGCTATCAAATTGGTTCTGCGGTCGGGTCCACGCCAGGTGCTGTTATTGTGCATGCAGCCAATATTAAGCTCCCCCTGAAGCTAACGATAACTCTCGTCCCGGCCTTCCCGCTCTAGAAAGCCGCCAGGACAGCGCTGAGAGGCCCCCACCTGAGTCGCGCCCAGGTTTTCTATTGCTGCAATTTTGTTGCCTACAGCCACAAGAAGGCATGATTGGTAAGGTCGCTGGACGGTCAGAGCTGACGCTGGTGATCTTGCGGGTGCCTACCGCGGAGGTCAATCTCGTAGAACTTAATGCAGCTCATGTACTGTGGGCTTCTCATGATAAGTTCAGCGGTAAGCCGGCCCGGCAGCCTCGGCCCTGCGGGCGCGGGAGGCCGTGCCTCCGCCATCCTTTTAGACTAAACGTGGACCGGAATAATCTATTGTTGAAGCATTCGAATCTAGGGTGAAATGTGTGAGGGTAGGTGCCGAGCAAATAGAGTTTGGGGCCTGGGCCGGTGCGCCCGCGCTGGTGAGAGAGCCCTGCATGGGCATTTGGGCCCGGCATTCTTGTGCAAAAGCTATATAAACCAGCGACCAACCTCGCTTTCTACGGCCACAAAATACGTTTACACAGAGCACAACAAACGCACTCATACAGACTTTCAAACACGTTCACACGCAAAACGTCGACACTTGCGACTTTTCGAGCATCCACTCGCGTCTTCTCCCCTCGCCCACGTCACCCTTATAATTTTCTAGCCATGTCTGCCAAGGTTGTCACCGCGGGCAAGGAGGCCGAGCCTCTGAGCCCCGCCCTTGGCGCTGTGTCGCGTGCGAGCTACTCGCTGTTCCTTGAGGCTGCCGCGGGCACTAGTGCCTCAAAAGGATGCTTTCTTAGCCCCATGAGCATCGTTTACGCGCTGACCCTCGCGCTCAACGGCGCTGGTGAGTCGTTCGACCTTCTTGGAAGTTGGGCACAAAGCCGTCGATTGACTGGGACCGGGCACGCAAGTTTTTTAGGCAGCCAACAGGACCCATGAAGCATATATATCGCGCGTTGTAAGGCTTTAAGGCGCACGGCTTCCGCCGCCACGCATACCGCTCGAGTTTTGCCGCCCGCCCTTCTCCCTCCACGCCCCCCCTTCGCCGCACATCCATTGAACTCCACGCCCAGCTCCTGCACCGCCGTCGCCTCCCCAGAGAACCCGCTCACCCTCTCCTGCCTACCCTCCTGCCTCCCCTCCTCCGTCCCCTCTGCCTCCCGGCAGGCCCCAAGACGTCCACGCACTCGGAGCTGCTGGCCGCCATCGCGGGCGGGCCCGACACCGCCGCCAACCTGGGCGAGGCGGACCTCAACTCCGAGCTGGGCCGCACCATGACGCTGCTCAACGAGGCGGGCGCGGGCGCCGCCGAGGGCGCCGCCTCGCGCATGGTGCTGGCCAACAGCGTGTGGACGCACCGCGGCACGGTCCTGAAGAAGGAGTACGTGGACGCGATGCACTCGCTGTTCGACGCCACGGCGCGCGAGGCGGCAAACGGCGCCAAGGACGTGAACGCCTGGGTGGAGGGCGTGACCAAGGGCATGATCAAGGACCTGGTGCAGACCGACCAGTTGAGTGACACGTAGCCCTCGCGCGGCGAGATCAAGGCCAGGCGGCGGATAGGCGCTTGAGCTGCGTGGTGGCGATGGAGGCATTGCGGGCCGCGGGGTTGGCAATGTGCTGACGTGCATTGCTTGCGGGGTGGCGGCGGGAGAAGTGGCCTTCCTCTTAGCTGACACGCCTCCGCTCCGCGCCGTGTCGCGTTGCCCTGCTGCCCACCTGCCCGCTGCCTGCACAGGTGGGACACCATCCTGGCCAACGCCATCTATTTCAAGGGCTTCTGGACACACGCATTCAAGAAAGAGTGAGTGAGAGCATGCACCAGAGTTTGGCAGCTGGGAGAGGACTGCGCATAGTCGCATAAAGCTCTGGGAGTTGGCGCCGCCCCGCAGATGCTGCCGCCGCCCCCATTTGCCTTTCATGCCGGTATAGCCTGATTACTTATGCCTACATCTTGTCCTCGACCTTCCCCCCCTTCATCTCACCAGGGATACCTTCCCCGGCGACTTCACCACGGGCGCCAAAGCCACCAAGGAGGTCCAATTCATGTGCAAGAACTTTGAGCCCCAGGACCGCATCACAGCCGTGCGCAAGGTGCGCACCCCTGTTGCTCACTGCCTTTTTTTCCTTGGCACGCCGTCGTCGGGTACCACTGGTCCGGGGCCCGGGCACGGACTGGGCTTGTTTGGTTGTCATTTGTGCGGTGGTCATTTTTGCGGTGGCGTCATGCATGCATGCGGCTGCTTCATTGCTGTAGGCCATTGCTGACTCATTCCTTGATCTCCTACCGCGCCGTCTATGTGCAGGAGGGCCTGTACGACGCGGTGGCGCTGCCGTACAAGGGCGACGCCTTCGCCGCCATCGCGCTGCTGCCGGCGGAGGGCGTGGCCCTGGAGGCGGCGCTCAAGGACTGGGGCTCGGGGCCGCAGGTGGGTGAACGGGTGGGTGGATGAGCCAGGGTTGTGGCCACGGCGTGGTGGGGTTCGCGTCTGGACGCGACATTGGTATCTAGCAACACTGACCGGAGTTGGGCACACCCTATATCTTTTCGCAGAGGCTGCGGCCGGTGGGCAAGTGCTTCGTCAAGCTGCCCAAGTTTAAGGTGGAGAGCCAGCTCAGCCTCAAGACCGTGCTGCACAAGCTGGGCGTCAAGGACGCTTTCGGCGGCTGCGCCGACTTCAGCCGCCTCAGCACCACCAAGATGTTCATCAGTGACGTAGTCCACAAGGTGGGCTGGGCTGCCTGGGCTCGGCGCGTGGGTAGCGTGGAGTGAGTCATGCCCGGTCTTGTGGCAGCCTTGCTAGCCGACGCAACATATCAGCCTCTCCAAGTTCAGCCCCATTTCCATCTTGACCCCCTCAAAACTGCCATGGTCTGCCACTCACAGGCCGTGGTGGAGGTGGACGAGGAGGGCACCGTCGCGGCCGCCGCCACCGCCGTTATGATGATGCGCTGCGCAATGCCGCTGCCCGCGCCTGAATTCATTTTCAACCGCCCTTTCGCCTTCATAATCCAGCACCTGCCCACCGGCCTGCCCGCCTTCGTGGGCACAGTCAATGACCCCAGCGCGTAAGCTGGGGAGCAGCTTCGGCAACGGGCGCTGCGGTGGGAGCGATAGGGGACTGGCGGAGGCTGCTGGTGGTGGATGCGGTACCGATTTTGTGCGGTGCTGCGGCGGGCGGAGAGACGGCGGACGGGAGAGTGAGCATCGCGTGCGTTGGGTTGAACGAAGAGTTGGTTACGAGGTTGCAAGCGGACGTGCTGCAGATTTGTTGTGGCGCTCAGGATCAGACCTTGTGGTGGCAACCGCGGTTGCCAGAACGCGGTATGTCGACCGCGGTATGGCTTCAAGGTGAACATGTGTGTCGTTGACATTGTTTGCGCTGAGACGTACTCACGTACGCAACACGGACGTCCTGCTTGGCTGTGCAAGATGTCGGATTGATGGGCATGTGTCGTGTGACACCGCATATAGTATCCACTCCTGCGAGTCCATTTTAGACAATTACAAGTTTGTGCATAAAGCACTTGGTTTCTATGAGCCGCATCAATACGCATGCTCTAGACCGCATCGCCGCCGTACACGGCTGCCTACGTGCGCCAGTGGCATCAGCCAAGCTCGTGTTTGGTACTCATGTCTAGATGCGTCTAAACTAATCGGACGAAACAATCAGAGAGTGCGATCCATGATTCCACAGTTGCCAATAACGGACGCATCCTGAGCAGGCACGCAAACTGTAACTACTGGCCATCACTCGCGCCCCTGACGATCATCCCCACCCCCACATCCACAAGATAAGCCACGGCACCTCGTGTGCCCCTTCCGCGGTGCTGACGTCAAGTCACCGCCCGCGCACCTTCCTACACTCCCGAGCGTAGCACCACTGCTCCCTCCACAAGCTCAGCCGCCTGGAAGCAAGCCGTGACAACAGGCTGCTTCGCTAACCATGAGCGCTGTGCTCCCCAGCGCCTTGCTCCTTTGCAGCACAGTTAGGCGGGCACTCCGGCGTACCATCTGCAGCCCCGCAGCCATCTCGCCGCCGCCCCGCCGCCTCTGCACGGAGCGCTTACTCGCCAGACCTGCATTCCAGCACGACAGAGCAAAGCACGTCCAAGTTAAGGCCATGTTCTGTTCAGCGCAGTCGCTCGTCTATAAGAACTGAGTGCCTTGCGTTGGCGTGGCTACTGCGCAAGATGTCCCGCCTTGCAAAGCGCTGAGGACACGTGTGTCAGTTGCTTGAAGCTGCAGCACCGTGGTGAAGAACCCAGCCCATAGTTCCCGAAGAGGTGGCAATGGAGGGCCCCGCTGACCAGCACCCGACAACCTGCCACGAGAGGCCGCTCTCACACCTAGGTCTTCGCAAGCCAGCAGGTACTAGCCTTTGCGTCTCCCTCTCACATGATACACCCGTTCGCATTCCCTCGCCTCCCCTTCCCTTGCTCCTCTCCGCCCTCCTCTTGCTCCCTTCTCCATGCTTTACCCACTTGGGCATGGACTGGCCCGCCAGAATGAGCGCCTCCAGCTGCTGCTGCACCGCCCCCAGCGTGGCGCCCTGCACGTTGACCGACTTCTCGGCGCCGAAGTCTGTTTCGTGTGAGCAAATGAGGGGGAGCGGATAGGGTGCAGGGGTGGAGTTCAGGGAATAAGCAGCGGGCGCTAAGCCACGCAGCCGGAGCGTCTGGTGCGTGCGTGTGGGGCACCGTTGGAGGCCCCAGGCCAGGCGCCACGTGCCGCGTGCCGTGTGAACAGGGGTTCGTGCTGAAGGGGACTCTGGCAGGACCGCTACCGAGCCCCCGCCTGCAGCGCTGCCCTACTCCGCTCACCGTAGCGCGCAGTGAGCGTGGCCTCGGTGCCCGTGCACTCGCGGATAAGGATGGGGAAGTGGGGGTTCGCCTTCTTCATCTCCGCATAGTTAGCAACGACGAAGTCCCTGCGCGAGCGTGCAGCATCCGCGTGAAACATTTGGCTCGCCGAGCACGCCTCCCACACATTGCTTACCGGATGCCCTTGCTGCCCTCAGAGGTTTGGCAGAGGTGGATTCTGCAAGTAGGAAGCGCACAGGCTCAGTGTTCTAGTTCCGAGAAGGCGCAATCAGCGCTCAGCAAGTTCTGGGCTAGGATAGACGCACCTAAGCTCCTGCATGCTCTTGGAAAGAGCATTGCGCCAAGCCATGGTGCTCAGTAAACCGCTGAGGGCACAAACAGCGCAAACTTGGCACAGAGGCTACTCCCACGCGCCTTGGCCTATTACGGCTTATGATAGCTATGCTCTGTGTGTATGCGATATGGACCTGCTCCAAACCCTCACCATCGAGGCGAATCGCCTCTGACCCATGCAGCCTACTTGAGGTCTCATAGCTCTTAACGCATCAAACAGAAAATACATTGCATCTTTTAACTTCATACATAATCAAATAACGACTGTCAGCCAAGGAAGGCACACCTCCGCCTGCCGCCTCCGCGCAAACTGACGTGCTGACCTCAATTCGTGCTTCCTGCAAGTCCAACCTCTGAATTTCTTGTGATAGGGGGTTGCAAAGATGGGCAAGATGAAAAAGACCCGCAAGTTTGCGGAGGTAAAGCGGATGCTGAACCCAAAGGACGCAGAGTAAGTCGCTCAGTCGCGGCGGCCCGCCATCCCCAGCTCTCCCAGCGGCCGGGCCTGACGTCGAGTTCCCCTGCAGACCGCCGGCCAAGCGCCAGAAGACGGAGAAGAAAGAGGACGAGGTCCGCCACGTGTGAGTACTCTCGGGGTCACTCTCGAACCCCGACTCGGTTCCGCCGCCCGGCTTACCCAGGCCCATGCCAATACTTGCTCTATGACCGGGCCCCTTCCAACCGAGACTATGCTGTTGCCAACAACGCGCTCTGCCGCTGCCGCAGTGAGAAGGTGTCATCGGCGCTCTTTTTCCGCTACAACACGCAGCTGGGGCCGCCCTACCAGGTGCTGGTGGACACCAACTTCATCAACTTCTCCATCAAGAACAAGGTGCGGGTCCAAAGGAGTATGACGTATGCTCCTGCGCGACTTGATGGAGTACATGCGGCTGGGCCAGGTACCTCAATGTGTGCGGCTGCACGTCACGTACAGCAGGCGGCGCCCACTCCACTGCGCCGCGGCGTCCGGCACCCCCCGCCGTAGGGCCGTCACCACCAGTCCCGACGCTATCAACACACCATTCATTACTTCCTTCCTTGGTTCTTGGAACCTTCTTGTCGCAAACCGTGCCAATCCAAAGCCCGCTTTTGCTACCCCGTAACTCCGCCGCCGACCCAGATCGACCTGGTCCGCGGAATGGTGGACTGCCTGTACGCCGAGTGCAAGCCCTGCATCACCGACTGCGTGTTGGCGGAGCTGGAGAAGCTGGGACAGAAGTACCGCGTGGCGCTCAAAGTGGCCAAGGTAGGGGGGGGCACCTGGGAGCTGGGGCACGGAGCGTGGGGCAGAGGACAGAGAGGAGCGAGCTAGGATTAGCCACTGAGGAGCTGGGGTGGGTTGGG
Organism: Chlamydomonas schloesseri; assembly: GCA_016834595.1. Lineage (NCBI taxonomy): Eukaryota > Viridiplantae > Chlorophyta > Chlorophyceae > Chlamydomonadales > Chlamydomonadaceae > Chlamydomonas > Chlamydomonas schloesseri. Next base: position 3,151,498 of record JAEHOD010000003.1, read on the forward strand.
TTGACGGTGGTGGGGAGCGGCAAGGCGGCACGTGTTGAATGGGAGCGAAGACGCTCGTGGATGCGGGGGCGCCATGGCGTGGCTCAGGGCGGTGCGCGGGTATGTGTGTTGGGGCAGGGCCATGGTGGCTCAGGCGAGAATGTTCAAGCAAGGCGAAGGGCAGCTGGTGCGGACTGTTGAACTGGAAGCCGCTTGCGCCGATTGCAGGCAGCTGGGCATGATGGGGGCGGGAGTGCGGCAGGGTGTGAGGGCAGGGGCCACCAGTGCTGCACCATGATTCAGACTGCTCGTTTTCGTGCCACTCACGGGGCCGCCGCCCTCCCACGCAGGACCCCCGTGTGGAGCGGCTGCCGTGCACGCACAAGGGCACGTACGCGGATGACTGCATCTGCCAGCGCGTGCAGCAGCACAGGTGCTACATTGTGGCCACATGCGACCGCGACCTGCGCCGCCGCATCCGCAAGGTGCGGGGCGGGCATTAAGGGAGAGGGGCGGTGAGGGCTGCATCAATGCGGGTTACGAGGCAGCGCGAAGCGAGAGCTCAGCGTGTGGGTAAGCACGCAACGTACCGCGATGAGCGCAAATTCGCTGGGGGCTCGGGCGCAGCCGCGCAGGCAATGGCGTGGGGCCACCTACCGGACGCAGCAGGCCCAGAACACGGCACTAAGTGATCCCCTTGCTATGGCTGTTTTGTGCAAGCCTGTGACCCGCTGTGAATCCTCCCTTGCCTCGCAGATCCCGGGAGTCCCCATCATGTTCCTCCAATCCCACCGCTACTCCATTGAGCGGTTGCCGGAGGCCACCATGGGCGGGGCGCCCAAGTAGAACTATTTAGCAGGAGTTGAGCCCGGCTCTGGGTCACGGTGTTATGTATTAGTTACGGCAAGAAGGGTCGGATTAGATTAGAATGCTGTGTGGCTGCGACCTGCTGGGGTAGGCAGGTGCAGCTGGCGGCGGAGGCAATATGCCCAGGTGGGCCGCGTCTGTTGCGCGCAGGACCTGCCTGGCATACGCCACGACAGCCGTAATGAGAGCTAGTTATTGCTCGGCGGATGAGGGCTATGCAAGGGGCGGCGGGGTGCTAGCATGCGGGCAGGCCGCCGTGTTCGTGCCTAATGTCAGGGCGAGGCTTAGGTAGGATTGCGACGCGTCAGTTTACTGTTTTTGGTTGAATGCTTGAGCTTTTTGATTGAGCTTTTATTTGGAAGTACGCTAGTTGGAGCACGCGAACTCGCTTGACGCGATAGGCGACGCGCCAGGTGTTCTACGTATTAACAATTGTCGAAGAGATGAGACTAAAATGTATATGATGACAAGACGGTGTAATAGTCAGGCCTGAGGAACAAAGAAAGGCCAGGCGGGAAACTTCGGAATGGACCCCGCTCGCTCGTCTGGCGGAGCACAGCAAGCAGCTTCGACATCTGGGCGTAATGTATCGCAAGGTGGCAGCCGGTCTGCGGCCCAAACCTCAGCGGACGCTGGCGAAGGGGTGAGCACCATTCCGTCCTGCTGCCCTGAAGCCCGAAACTGAGTCCGTATGCACAATTCAGGACGTGGGATGGCAGCTGGTCGACGCCAAGACGGGGCGGAGCGGGAAGTCCTGGACCAAGCTCTTCCGGCAGCTCAACAAGTGCGGCGGTGGTGTGACACGGTGCCGCAATGCCTCGCTTGTCCCGCGCACTTGCGCCGGGCTCGCGTGCTTAGACACTTTGGGGGGGGGGGCAGGGCTCAGGATGCCCCTGGATTGGGATTAGGTGTATTAGCTGCTGCAGCACGGGGCTGTGTGCTGCAACGGCGGCACAAGCCACAATCAGGCCGGGAGCCCTGGGGGAGAGAGCGGGCTGGGCCCTACCGTATGCGTACCGCACAGCTCTCGACACCGCGCCGTGCCGCCTCCGGCCCCCTTGCCCCCACCCACCTCCTGCTGCCGCCGCCCCGCCCCGCCCCGCCCCGCCCCGCCCCGCCCCGCCCCGCCCCGGCCAGGCTGCTGGACGACGTGTACCTCACCTGCGAGCTGGACTGCAGCCTGGGCCACACCGCGGCCATGGTGGACTACCTGGAGGCCAGCGCGCAGGTGGGTGGGTGGGTGGGTGGTAGTCCATTCCAGAAACCAAAGCGGCACGACCAAGAGAACCCGAACCAACCGGTGGGTGCCGTATTTGGGGGTGGGGGCGGTGGGGGTGCTGTGCGGGGAGTTGTATACCGGTAAACTAAGCCAAGCCCGCGCAGCACAGGCAGGGGTGCGGGAGTGGGTATGTGGGAACGCCTGCGGCGGGAGCTGGTGGCTTCAGGGAGGACAGCGGGGGCGGGGGTTGGCGATGTTGAATGTCGTACTCCGTAAAACGGGAATTCAGAACTAGGCTTCACACCCAAACCTGCACACACACATACACAGCTAAGGGCTGAGCCTGCGCGCCTGCGTATGCCTGTCTGCTGCCGCCGCTGCCGCTGTCGCCGTTGCGGTGCCGCGCGGCGTACACAGGACTTTGCAGAGCTGGGGCAGCAGCTTGAAAGCGTGGTGTCGCCCAGTCGACAGAAGGTGGCGTGGGAGGTGAGCCGCCGGGCCTCACTCCAGCCGCCAAAGGAAAGAGCCAGGGAGGGGGCGGGTCGTGGGCGGGTCATGTGCATGAACGTGGCTGGCTGGGATGGGAGGTGTCACAGATGTGGCGGCAGGCCCGGCCGCCGGCGTCCATCCTACGAGGATGGGTCGCCGTTGTGTGGGAGTGTGCAGCACAAGGCGAGGTACGGCAGCTCGGCTGCGCCAGAAGCTCTCCACCCTGAGCTGATATGACTTGGGTCGTAACGGTGGCGTGGCAAGGCACCACGAGTCCACGCCCACCTTCATCCCTGTCGCATTCTCCGGTGCAGGTGCGCGCGTCACGGCGCGCCAGCACCGCTCGCAGCCCCCGCCGGGGCCCGCTCAGCCCCTTTGGCGGCGCGGGCCTGCCGCCCGCACCGGCGCTGCCGCTCGCAGGCGCCGCTGGCGGCACTGCTGCAGCCGGCGGGCCACACCCGCACCCGCACCCGCACCCGCCCTCGCAGCTGAGCGGCAGGCAGGGAACCGGCGGCGGCGCGGCTGCGATGGCGGCGGCCGCGCTGCCGCCTGCCCCCGGCAGCTGGGCGGCGGTGGCAGCCGCCCACAACCAGCAGCAGCAGCAGCAGCAGCAGCAGCACCCCCAACAGCACCCACAGCAGCACCCACAGCAGCAGCAACAACACCCACAGCACCAGCAACAACACCAACACCAACAGCAGCACCTGGTTCAGAGCGCCGCCCAGCCGCCCCACCACCTGCACCATGCGGCCAGCTCGCCGGCGCAGCTGCCGCACCACACTGGACAGGCGGCGGGAGCGGGAGCGGGCGCGGCGGCGGTGCAGGCCGCCACCGCTGCTGCCGCTGCCTCCGCCAGAGGCGGGGGCGGCGGCCCAGTCGCGCCCTCAAACCGGCGTGTCACCAGCGGGAGCAGCGACAGCGGTGGCGGCGGCGGCGGCGGGGGCGGCGGCAGCCTGCCGAGCTCCCGTCCCGGGTCCTTCAAATCTTCCAGTCCGCTCGGAGGCGGGCCGGGGCCGGGGCCGGGGCTGGGGCCGGGGCCGGGGGCTGTGAGTGCGCGGGGGGCGGGGCCACCCCCGCAGGGCAGTGGCGGCAGCGTCAACAGCGCTTGGAAGGACAAGGTGAATTGGAGCGAGCGGTTCACGCCGCCGCCGCCGCCGCCGCCACACCAGCACTTGGGTCGGGGTGACGGCGTGTCGCGCAGCGGCGGCAGCGTCAGCGCGGGAGGCGGCGGCGGGCCCAGCGGCGGCACCAGCGCCGCGAGCAGCCCCGCCTTTCGGCTGGGCGCCGCGCCGCCGCCGCCGCGGTTGGAGACATACAGCGCAACTGATTCTGTGGGGAGCGGCGGGTACGGCTACGGCGGCGGTTATGGGTACGGCGGCGCCGCCGCCAACGGTCACGGCAGTGGCGGCAGCAGCACGCTGAGCCCCATGGGCGCCGCCGTCAGCCCGCGTGATGCGCTGTACGCCAAGATGCTGTCATCCCCAAGTGGGTAGCGCCGGCGAGAGGGGGCTGGGCCGGGGCGGGGCGGGCTGGGCCGGGGCGGGGCGGGGCGGAGAATTGACAGGGAGGCCATTTGCAGTGCCTGTAGGAGGAAAGCAACAACACTGAGGACTGCAGGGCAGGGGTTGCGCGTCCGGCCTGACTCTGTGCAGCCGCCGGTCCTCCACTCCCCCACCCCCACTACTACTACCAGAATACCTAGCTTTACGTAGGACTTAGGAAAAATAATTTTAGCCGCCGCGGAGCCGTGGGGAGCCAGCAGCCTCGGAGGTCAGCTCGCTGGCGCTAACGGTATGACCAGTGCTGCGTGTACCCGCTGTACCTCTGGACATCGGCACTTCATTATTGATTAAACACCATCCATGGATGGCTACCCCACCCGCCTCCTCCTCCCTCTCCGCCCATCCCGCCTCACGCACCACGCACCTCACACCGCGCCGCCCACACAGGCCGCAAGCTGTCTCCGGCCGAGGTGCGGCGCGCCAGCGAGGAGCGGCAGGCGCGCGCGGAGAAGGCGCGGCAGGCCATGGTGGAGGAGCGCCTGGCTCGGCTGGAGCGCGCCGCCGCCAGCCGGCAGAGCGCCAAGAGCGCGGTGGAGGGGCGGGCCGGCGCCATCGCGGCACGCGTGGAGGGCAAGATCGCGCGCAGTGCGGAGCTGCGGCAGGCGCACCTGGCGGAGCGGGTGCAGAAGGCGGTGGAGGAGACCAAGAAGGTGCGTGTGTGTGTGGGGGGGAGGGGGTAGTTCATTCCAGAAACCAAAAGCGAAACGGGGCCAGTGGGAGGGGCGGGGTGGGGGCTAGCCATCCATAGGATAGTGTTTATCAAATGGGGTGGGAGGGGTGGGGAGTGGGAGGGGCGGGATTTGAGGGGCTATGGGGCAGGCGGCCGGGCGGCCGGGGGCAAAGAAGGGGTAAGGCAGGGGCGATAGGGGGCGGATGTGTGTGCCCCCCCCGCTGTACCACGGAGTCCACGACTACTGAACCCAACAACCCCCCCCCCGCACGAATCCACACACGCCACGCACGGCTCCATCGCTCTCGTACTCACGGCACGGCTCCGGCTTCGCTACCTGCCTATCTACCTCTACCCCAACAATGCTCTCCTCCTCACTCCTCGTCAGGTGGCGGAGGTGGCGTTCATCAACCAGATGCTGGAGCAGGACAAGAAGCTGGCGCTGCAGGTGCGTGGGTGGCGCTGCGGGTGGGTGGGTGGTGTGGTGCGATGTGGTGTGGTGCGGTGCAATGTGGTGTGAGGGACGAATGGGGCCAAAGGCAGTGGGGGCTATGTGGGGGCAGCATGTGGCCTGCAAGTGCAAGTATGGGTCCTGGGTCCGTCGTCCACCTGCAAACCCGGCCCCTACGCCTGAGCAGGAGAAGCTGGAGGAGGGCGAGTGGCGGCGGCGCCAGGCGCTGGAGCAGCGCAAGGCGCAGCAGCGGCTGGGGCGCGGCCCGGCGGCGGCGGTGGAGGAGGCGCAGGAGCGCCGGAAGCTGCTGGAGGTGCGGGGGGTGAAGGGGCAAGCCAGGTTCGGGCGGGTTTGTGTAGCTGTGTATACGGTAGGTGTCGGCGTGGGCGTGGGCGTGTGAGTTCGTGCGTGAGTGGGCAGGAGCGCAAAAATGAGTTAAGCAAAATGCCGGGTTTATCGGGGTGGGGGTGATAGGACAAGCCCATTCTAAACGGAGGTCACTTACAACAGCGTGCTTCCAGCCCTGCCGCTGCTCCCTTGCGCCCACGCAACCCGCAAGCTCACCCCGCCCCCCACGTGGCCGCCACCGCAGGCGGAGCGGCGGGAGCAGCTGGCGGACCGGCAGCGGCGCAAGCTGGCGGCGCAGGTGCGTGGGCGAACTGGACCAGTAGGTCCACTTCACGTGTTAGAGATCACAAGGCAGAGTACTATGAAAGACTTTACGTGTGTGTTTCTGAACTAGAGCACTCGAATCATATCCTCCTCAAATTATTGCAACCTGCTTTTGCTGACGTCGCCGCCGCCCCGCAGGCCAAGCTGGAGGAGGAGCGGCGCGCCGCCGCCGCCGCGCGCGAGGCCGCCAGCCGCGCCGCCCGCGCCGCCGCCGCGCAGGCCGCGGAGGCGCGGCAGCGGCAGCGCGACACGCTCAGCCTGCGCATAGAGGAGCGGCTGCGGGAGGCGGCGGCGCGGCGGGCGCAGCACTTGGAGCTGATCAAAGACCGCGCGGCGCTGGGCAAGGTGGGCGGCACTGATTTGGGTGGGGTTTGGCTGGGTTAGGTTGGGCTGGGTTGGGTTGGGCTGGCGGTTGGGGCATACTTGACGCATGTTGCCCTATTTGGCCTCTTCTCGCGCCCACCCAAGACATCGCCCTGTCCCCTACCGCCCCCTGCTGCCCGAACCCTCACCCCCAACCAACCGCCAACCAACCAACCGACCAACCAATCCCGTACCCGTACTTTACACAGGACCTGTACGACCGGCGCACACTGGACGGCACGGTCCCCTCGCCGCGCTCGCCGCAGGGCGGCCGCGCCACCCGCCCGCCCTCCCCCGAGCTCTCCTCCTCGGGCGCAGCCGCCTTGCACCTGGGCGGCAGCGGCGGCGGGGCCAATGGCGGCCGCCCGGCCACACCGCCTGGCGGCGGCGGGGGCGCCGGGCCGCGGGGCTTCCCGCCCTCGCTGTCGCCGCCGAGCGGGCAGGCCTCTCCCACGGGCACCGGGGGCGGGCTGCATGCGACTTGCTCGCAGGCATCGCTGGCAGGTGCGCTGGGCACGACGCAATCCAGCCTTGTTGCCCTGCGCATGCACGCGCGCGGCTCTTCCCTTTTTACATAAATAAAACATGCATGGCACCCCAACCCAAGTGTGTGGCTTGCACCCAAGCGGCAAACCGTGTGCGGCACAGCTGTCATTGGTGGTTGCTTCTCTCCAGCCCGCTGCCACCTAGTACAACACACCCTTGGTCGCATGGGGAATTGGGATGAGCCCACCCTCCACGACGTTCAGCCCCTATTCATAAGTATCTACGGTATGCCTTGCATTTGCCGCCGTTGCCTGTCGCTCGCTAGTTTGGTTTTGGTTTAGAATGGGCTGGTATTTACACCCCCCCCCTGTCCCCATCGGTATGCCAACGTGTATTGCAACGTCTGTTCTACGTCTACCTCGTCATTAATCAAACATGCATGGCAACCCCTGTCCCCACCCCCTGGCAACGGCGCGCACGTACAGACGGCGCCGGCGGCGCCTCCTCCTCCTCGCACCAGCCGCCCTTCGCCGCCTCCGCCCAGCACTCCCAATCTGCCGCCGCCGCCGCCGCCAGCCCGCTGCGCTCCACGGACCGCAGCATCACGCTGTCCAGCGATGCCAAGCGGCGGCTCAAGGGGATGCGGCGGCGCGCCGCCAAGATCCTGGAGCGGCTGGAGCGAGCCACGTGGGTGGCGGGGCGGGGCGGGGCGGGGCGGGGCGGGGCGGGGCGTGGGGAGGAAGGGTGCAGGGTGTAGGGCGGGTTGAGGTGACGTGCGGATTTGGGATCGGTACGTATCACAACTCCCACACCCACCAATGCGAACGAAAGCGTGGGTGGCGTGGGGAAGAAGGATGGGGGTGGGGTGCGGGGTACGGCGGACACGGGGGCGTGTTGAGGGGTTCAGGTGTACGGGGCGTGGTCATGCGCGCGGGTGGGTTTTGGGGGAGGAGGCAGTCCATTCCAAAAACCGAAGAGAAATGACCAGGATGATCCGAACCAACCGACCCAGCCTGAAACGAGGAGATGGTGTGGCCTTAACCTTTGATGGGGCACCAGCAGCCAGCTGGGTACTGCAGCAGGCAGCTGGCAGCTGGCACCTGGGCGCGGAGGGCGCATGCTGCAGGGTGGCGCCTGGGGGCGCCTGGGGGCCTGGGGGCGGGGGGGCGGCGCCTCGCCTGGCGGCGGGGTTGCTGCAACACTTGCATGTGAGACCCCACACCGGCAGAGCGCGCCGGCTGGCGCCAACGCTCTTTTCTCTTCACAGGCAGCCAACATACGCACATATGTCGGCACACGCGACACACCCACCACCACCACCACCTTAACACACACACACACACACACACACACACACACACACACATTCCTCTCCGTTTCCGTTTACCAACACACACACACACACACACACACACACACACACACACATACACACACACACACGCAGGCCCGAGTTCTGCGAGCCCCCGTCGGTGGCGGCGTTGCTGGAGGCGGGCGACGGCAGGCAGCTGGTGGCCGCCTGGGCAGAGCTGGTCAAGGCCGTCATGGCCGCCACTGCCGCTACAGCTGCTGCAGCCGCCCCTGCGGCCACGATGGCGGCGGCGACGGCGGCGGCGTCTGCAGCTGCGCTGCAGGGCGGCGGCGGCAAGGGTGGCGCGGGAAAGCGCAGCGGCGGCGGGGTGGCGGCGGGGGCTGCCGGCAGCGGCAGCGGGGCAGCGGCGGCGGCGGATGCGGCGAGCGCGGCCGCGGCGGCGGCGGCGGCGGCGGTCAAGCACCTGCTGCAGCGCGTGCACACAGACCTGGGCGGCAGGAGCAAGGTGGGTCTGCCGCCTGCACCTCTGTTAGAGTTCACAAGGGAGAGGACAATGAAAGACTTGTGCTTGTGTGCGAAGTTTGTTGTGTACGTGATGCCACACTTACTGCTGCAACCGTTTGTTGCCGTATGCGTCTGGCCGGTTGACACGACATGCTGTACCGTTGAACAGTAGAAATGTTGATTCGGTACCACCGGCTTTTATGCCCAACGAACTGCTGCTGCTGCTGCTCACTGCTGCTGCTCACTGCTGCAGGGACTGGCGCTGCACGCGGCGCGGCCGTCCGGCCTGCTGGGCGCCCTCACGGAGCTGCTCACCGCGCCCGCCGCCGCCGCCACGCCGCACCCGCCGCAGACGTCGGTGCAGGTGCGTGTGTTCGTTTCGCAGCGGGGGCGGGGGCCGGGGCGGGAGCACCTGCCGGCATGCCGGCCCGCATGAGATGGAAGCTGCAGCCCTATAGGGCAATGTGCTCAGCAATGTGCCCTCACCAAGTACCGTATTGCAACATGTTGCCTCACGCTTCTCTTTGTCTCACCTCCTCCCTGTCCCGTGTCCTGCGCTCGCAGCTTATGGAGCTGCTGGCACTGCTGGTGACCTCCTCGACCCACAACGCCGCGTGGCTGCTGGCGCGAGGCAGCAGCAGCAGCGGCAGCAGCAGCAGCGGCGGCGGGCCAGCCGCGGCTGCAGCAGCAGCAGCAGCAGCGGGAGGAGGTGTCGGCAGCAGCGCGTCAGCGTCAGCGTCAGGGGCAGTGGCGGGGGAAGGCGCCGGGGAGCAGCCGCCGCCGGCGGCGGGCAGTGCGGCGGCGGCCCTGTCAGGGCTGGTGCGGTGCGCCCAGCGATCGCTGGATCGCTACAATGGCTTGGCCGCGGATGAGGTGCGGGAGCGGGGGGCGGAGGGGGACGGCTGCAGAGTCGGGGGGGGGCGATTGTCGGCAGGAGCCGGGCGGCGGGTAGTAACGTTGCCAGGTCTTGTACTCTTGTACGTGTGAGCATATCTTGTGTGTGTTCCAGTGTGTGTGTGTGTGTGTGTGTGTGTGTGTGTGTGTGTGTGTGTGTGTGTGTGTGTGTGTGTGTGTGTGTGTGTGTGTGTGTGTGTCAGTAAACGGAAACGGAAAGATTTCCGTTTGTGTGTGTGTTTACCTGTCGCCTGCCTGTCCGCCCGCTCGTGTGTTGCCTGCCTTCGCTGCGCTCGCGTCGTCCTGTCGTGGCGATGCCGCCGGCCCCCCCCAATGGTTGCTTTCTGCACTCCCCCCCCCCCCCCCCCCCACACACACGCAGGTGTGGGAGGAGCCGCCCGAGGCCCGGTACCTGGCAGCGCTCCTGCAGGTGCGCGCACCGTGCTCACCATGTGACACCGCATGTCATTTGGTTCTGCAGAGCTCACACTGGCTTCACCGTCCTTGGGGCCTGGCGATGATTATGATTCTTGCTTCTGTTGCTACCGCTGCTCTTGCTTGTTTCACCGCTTTGTTTGCCCAAGCCGCACTGCTCCTTGTGTAGCCCCCAAAGCTTAACCCGGCCTACGCCATCGCCCCCTTTGTTGCGCGACACACACACACACACACACACACACACACACACACACACACACACACACACGCATCGGTGCCGACCCTTCCTCTCCTTGTGCTTTCCTAACACACGCATCGCATTGCACACACGGTCTTTAATTTGTTTGTTATCTCCTTGTGAACTCTTAACACACACGCGCAGACGCTGGCGTGCCTGTGCCGCACGCCCTTCCCCGACCAGCCGGGGCTGCAGGCGCAGCAGGAGGAGCTGGTCGCGTACATCGTGGCGTGCGGCCTCATACACAGGTGGGTGCGAGTCGTGGCAGCATGTGCGCGCGCGGGGATGACGGGCGCAGTGCTTCGTGGCGCCGCCGCCGCTGTCAGGCGCCCCGCGGTCAGGCGCTCGTGCCTGAAGAGGTTGAGCCCATGCCCCCCGCACTTCCCGCGCCTCCCGCGCCTCGTATCACCACCACCCAGTGCGCACGGCCCCCACCGCTGCCCCCCTGAGCTGCCACCCCCCGCCCCCCCCGGCCCCCCCCGCCGTTGCCCCTCTCCCTGAACCGGACCGCGGCACACGCAGGTCCACGGAGCTGTTCAGTCTGTTCGACACGCCGCCCGGCGCCTCTGACACGGCGCCCATACCCGGCTACGTGCTGCAGTGCCTGGCCTTGCTGGAGGCGCTGGCGGGTGAGGGGCGGAGGGAGGAGGGAGGAGGGAGGGGGGAGGGTGGTTCATTCCAGAAAACAAAGCGGCCATTGCGACCCAAAAACCCAGAACCAGGGGGGCCGGGGCAAGGGCAAGGGCGTAGGGCAAGGGCGTGGGGCAAGTGTTTAGAGGCGGGGGGGGCCGCGGGGGCACGCAAGGAAGGGAGGGCACCACCTGAGTGAGGATGGTCGTGGGCGCCGTGTCAAAGGTGACCGGCGCGATCTCGATCGCTGCGATGCAAACCGCGGATTGCTGACCCTGTGTGTGTGTGCGCTTGCGCCTGCATCAAACGCCCCGGCCCGGCCCCAGGCGGCCCCGGGCGCCGCGCCGCCGCCGCCGCGCTGACTGCCCAGAAGCGCTGGCGGCCGCCCGCAGCCAACGGCGCCGCCATCGCCCTGGCCTTCCAGGTGCGTGGGGTGGGGGGTCGTGGGGGGCGTGCGTGCCTAGACTTGTGACCGCGCAGGGCCTTGTGGCGGTTCTGTACCGTGTCGCAAAGCTGGCACTGGGTCGTGTCGTAGACCATGCCTCAACCAGTCGCGATATCAGCACCACCGTGCACGCTGCATTCCCCCGCTTGCCCATTGCCATGAGCATGAGCATTTACGTGGCTTGAGGTTTATGCAGGCCCCACTAACTCCTTTGAGTCCGGGGGCGTCCGGAGGCCCATTGCCAGCATCCTACCGCATCAAGCACATCTCTACCCGCCTTCCCTCTCATCTGCACTGCGTGTACCCATCACCCCATCCATCGCCTACCGTGCGCCTCGGCACGCACCGCACCGTCCGCCCGGGGGCACCGGCGGCTCCTCTCTCTCACAGGAGACGTCCATGGCCGGGCTCCCCTCGCTGCTGACGGCGGTGCTGCTGCGCGCCGCGCCCAGCTGCACGCCCGCAGAGGCGCGGCCGGAGCGGCTGCCGCCCAACTTCGTGGAGGTGGCGGCGTGCGTGATGCGCACCCTCAACAACATCGCGCGGTGAGCTACCACCTAGCTACCACCTAGCTACCACCTAGCTACCACCTAGCTACCACCTAGCTACAGCTAGCTAAGCGGGTCCCCGAGCAGGGCTGGGGCCCAGGCCCCGCTGGGGGCTGCTGCTGCCACGGTTCGTATCGGAGGGGTGCTGCAGCCACCCCACATGGTGCACCGTACCGTACCGTACCGTATGCTTTTGTACTACGGACGCTGTGTACAACGCACGCGCGGACTTGCGCACTGCCAACTCACCACACACGCACGTGCCATGCGCGCACAAAGTTGTGCCTCACACTGACACACACACGCGTACCCGCGCACACGCACGCACAGGCTGGACCTGGTCGCGGCCCAGACCAGCCTGGGCGCCTCCGACCTGCGGGTGGTGTTCTTCCACCTGGTGGGCTTCCTGCTCTCCTACTGCACCAACCAGTGGCCCACCGCGCCGCGCGCCGCCGAGCCAGCCATACGCGCCGCGCTGGCGGCAGCCGCCGCCGCCGGCGGTGCCGGCGGCGGCGTGGCCGCCGGCGGCGCCGGCGGCGCGGCGGCTGTCGCCGCCGCCGCCCTGGCGGCGGGGACGGTGCTGCCTTCGGCAGCGCGACCCTCCGGCGGCGGCGGCGCCGCCGCCTCCACTGCCTCCGCCTCCTACGGGGGCGCCGGCAGCGGCGGCGGCGCGCCGCCGGCCTGCATGGCCGGTGGCGGGAGCACCAGCGCCGGAGGCGCGCCGCCGCCGCCGCCGCCGCTGTCCTCGTTCGCGGCTCCGCCGCCGCCGCCGCACACGGGCCTGGTGCAGCTGCTGAACGAGGTGCTGCTGCTGATCGGTTACTATGGCGTATTGCACTCCAGCAACCAGGTGGGGGCGGCGGCTACTAGGCGCGGGGGCGGGCGGGCGAGGGCAACAAGGCGCCACGGCGGTTGGCAGCGTGTCTGATGCAGCACCGGGCAGTGTGTGGATTGGGGCGCGGCGCGATCGGGTGGCTGGGACAGCAGGGTCTGGGAGCTGGGTTGCACTGCATTGGGAGGACACAAAGGTTAGGCCAATGGGTGGGTACGTACCCGCGGCCCGCGTCCAAGTGCTTTGCCTCTGCTGCTGCCCGTGCGCTGCGCGGTCCGCCCGCCCGCGCGACAGGACGTGCTGCTGTGGGGCAAGAGCCCCACGCTGCTGCAGCGGCTGGCGGAGGTGCCGTTCGTGTACTGGGTGGAGCAGCAGCTGCATCAGGTGGGCGTGGGTGGGTGGGTGGGTGGGTGGGTGGGCGGGGTGGGAGGGTGGGTGGGTGGGGATTGCAAATGGCAGCGCAAACCAAACCACACCTGGTGGGGGCGGGCTCGGTGGGGGACAGGTTCTGAGGGGACAGTTGAGGTGGCTTTGTTCGTTCCACCTCCCAAATAGACCATTGCGGGTGATGGGGGCTGTGGCTTTGCTGCAACCCGCCTCCATCCACTTGCTTCAACTGCCATGCTCCGCCTCCATGCTCCTTCTCCATGCTCCATCCTCCCCGCAGGTGCTCATGCCCACGCTGGTGTCGGTGTGCTACGGCAGCGAGCGCGCCTGTGCCACGCTGGCCCAGCACATGGACCTGCACCTGATGCAGGCCTACCTGCAGGTGGGTGGGTGAGGGGGCGGGGGGTGGGGGGGGGCGGGAGTAAGGGGCGGGGCCGGAGGGGCGGGGGCGGTCAGGGGCGGGGGATTAGGGCGCGGGCAGGGCGGGGGATTAGGGCGCGGGCAGGGTGGGGGCAGAAGGAGGGGCGGTCGCAAGGTCAGTCGGGGCGGGACAGGGTTGCAGGGTTGGGGAGGCGTTGCCGGCGGCAGGCGGGGCAGGCGGCGGCAGTACCAGATGTGCGTGGGAGCAGGTCTCGCGGCGCTTCTGGGGTCTGCTGCCCTTTGCAGCCGTCCGTCCGGCGCGGCTGCGCCTTGTGTGCTGACAATGCTGACCGTGCGGTGTGTGCGGCCCCCTGTGTGTGCCCCCCCCCCCACACACACACGGTGTCGACCCTTCCTCTCCTTGTCCTTTTCTAACACATCGCAGATCATGATCAACCAGTACGAGACGCCCCAGGCGGCCGAGCAGGGCGGGGCAGCAGGTGGCTGCGACACAGCCGGCGACGGGCCCTCAGCCGCGCCGCTGCAGGCCCCTGCGGATGCCGAGGGGCAGGAGGGTGGCGAGGCAGGCGAGGGCGGGGCACGCACCGGCACGGACGCGGGTGTGCCAGAAGACAACGCGGCCGCCGCGGCCGCCGCAAGTGAGAATGGCGGCGATAGCAGCAGCAGGGACAGCAGCCAGGGCGGCGGCGCGTCGCAGCACCAGCAGCCGGCGGCGCTGCTGTCGCCGCGGCGGCAGCTGCTCCATGACCTGTCGGGCGGTCTGGCAGCAGCACTCGGCGGCTTTGGCGGCAACGGCAGTAGCAGCTTCGCTGCCGCCGCCAACGGCAGCGGCGGCGGCGCGTCCGGCGGCGCCGCCGGCGCGGGGGGGCTGGTCATCGTCGCCGGCGACGGCGGCGCCACTGCACCGCTGCCGCCGCCCACCGCCGAGCGCTACAGCTTGCCGCAGCGCTTCCCGCTGGAGCTACTGCCGCAGGTGCTGGCCTTCATTGAGCGGCAGGTGCCCAGCACAGCTACAGCCGCTACAGCCGCGGCCGACAGCCGCGCCCACAGCGGCGCGCTGACGACCGCCGTGGCGGCGGCGGTGGCCGTCGGCCGCCTGCCGTCAGTGCCAGGGCCGCTGCCGCCGCCGCCGCCGGCTACGGCGGCGGGGACGCTGGCGCCCATGCCGTCACTGCGGCGGCGAGGCAGTCATGATGCAGGGCCGCCAGCTTCCATGGGCAGCAGCGCCTCTGGTGAGGTAGCGGAGGCTGGATCGCAGGCGCCGGCTGCAGCTGCTGCAGCTGCTGCGCCCGGAGCGCTGCGGGGCCGCCGCAGCAGCGCCAGCGGCGGCGGCAGCCACCGTGCCGAGGTGGCGGCGGCGGTTGCGGCAGCGGACGCAGCGGCAGCAGCAGCGATCGCAGCCACGGCTAGCCCCGCTCATAGCGCCGACTCACACCCGCGCAGTGTTGGCGGTGGCAGCTATGCTGACAGCCTCGCCAGCAGCGGCTCTCCGCCGCCGTACCATTACCCGCCGCCGCCGCCGCGGTACAGATATCGTGATGTGGCGGACGTGCCAGTGCCGTTCAGCATTGTTGCCGGCGGCAGCGGTGGTGCTGGGGGCGGTGTGGGAGGTGGAGGCGGTGGCGGTGGCGGCGCTGTCTCCACCACTGCCGGCAGCAGCGGCGGCAGCCGCCGCCAGCGGCGCTACGAGGCTGCGGCAGCGGCAGCCGTGGCCGCAGCGGCGGCGGAAGCCGCCGCCGCCGCCACTGCCGCTGCCGGCGGCGGCAGCGCCGGCTCCGCCGCCGGCTCGGCCGGCGGCGGCGGCGGGCTGCTGTCTAGCTTCGTCATGGTGGGCAGCGGCAGCCTGGATGGCGGCGTCGCCAACTCGGCCTGTGCGCGGTCCTACGTGTCGGAGCTCAGCTTTGGCGGCTACCTGACGCCGGCGCCGTCGGAGGCACGCGGCGGCGGCGGCTCGGGCAGCGCTGCGGGCGAGGGCGAGGGCGAGGAGGCCACCAGGTCGCCGGGCGCGGACACGGACTTGGCGCTGGACGAGCTGGACCTGGGTGGGTGCGTGGGTGGGTGGGTGGGTGGGTGGGTGGGTGGGTGGGTGGGTGGGTGGGTGGGTGGGTGGGTGGGTGGGTGGGTGGGTGGGTGGGTGGGTGGATGGGTGGGCGGGCGGGCGGGCGGGCGGGCGGGTGGGTAGGGTGGGTGGGTGGGTGGGTGGGTGGGTGGGTGGGTGGGTGGGTGGGTGGGTGGGTGGGTGGCTGAGATGCTAGTTCGCCAGCTGACTTATCCATGGCTTGAGCTTGTTTAGGGCGCAGGGTTTCGTCAGCGGCCCCCAGGCGCCAACACTTGTACCGTCCCTGCGCCCGAAAGACCCACTCCCAGTCCCTGCGCTGCCCTTCCATGCATACCATCGCGCCCTTGCAGTCAACTGTGGACTATGGGGTTGTGACTGGAGTGAATTGTTTGAATTGTGTTTGTGCCCTTCTCCAATTCCCCCCTTGCGCCCTTGTCCCCCCCCATCACAGACCTGTACGACGAGCAGCGCGTGGCGGAACAGGACGTACGGGACGAACAGGACGTCCTGCTGCTGGACGCCTCGCCCGACACCAGCGGCCGGCGGGCGGCGCGGCGGCAGCAGGGGGCTGTATCAGGGGGTGGCGGTGAGCTGGGGCGGCAAGACAGCCCGCCGGACCTCGGGGCAGGTCTGCTGGGCGCGCGTAATGGGGGCAGCGACGCGGACGCGGCGCGGACGCATGTGATTGACGCGTGGTGGCGGTACGGCGCTGAGGATGGGGGCGGCGAGTCGGATGGGGATGGGGAGGGGCTAGAGTCGCCGCTGCTGTCTGAGGAATCGCTTTCGCCACCTGTCTCGCCCACGGCGAGGCTGCTGCGGTGAGAGCGAGAGGCAGCAACGTAGGAGCGAATATGTTACCTTCTGAGGGAGTGGCTGGGGGCAGAGGGCGTAAAGTTCCTGGGGGCGGGTGCGCGCGTAAGGCTCACACGGAGCGTGTGGGTAAGTGGGTAACTTCAGCGGAATGGGGGTTTCGGACTGCCATGGCATGGTGTATTCATGACAATGTGCGCTTCATTCAACATAACAGGAAGGTATTTCAATTATGCATAGCTTGTGACAGAAATCTGGGGAAGTCAACGGACGCGTTGACCCATTATGCTACCAGCTACGTAGTCTTTTTCATTCAGTCCAACATTTGTAACGCCTGTAGAACATGTTGTCTTCAGGCGACGTTCATAGTCCGGTCGTTAGCTTTAACGTGGGCGGGCAGCATTTCACCACTTTGCGCGAAACATTGCTCAAGGAAGCGAATTCACGCCTTGCGCTCATCGCTCGTGGCGCCATCCCGTCAGCAAAAGACCCTGCGACGGGCGCGTTTGTGCTCGACCGGGACGGAAAACACTTCGCGCTCATCCTCAACTGGCTTCGAGATGGTTGGGTCCTGCTTCCTCGGAACGCCGAGGAGCGGCGAGAGCTGCTGCAGGAAATACGCTACTATCAGGTGACTGGGGCCTGATACATCCGCCATAGCAGGACCTCTTCTGTAGGCGGGGAACGGCAGTGAGGCGGGGAGAGGAAGGCCAAGTGGCGGGGTATGACACGCTCCTGACCCCGATTCCTGGTATTGCGGCTCCTGCCCGCCCACGCCTGCCCCTTCTCCTACCACTGCCATCTGTACAGCTGAGCGGCTTCGAGGGCTGGCTGCGCACCCAGGAGGTGCTGTCGGACGCGGGCGGATACAACGCCGCCGAGTACGCGGCCATGGAGAGCCCGCGGCCGCGCATGCAGCACGCGCCGCTGCACCAGCCCTTCACCTCCTACGGCTACGGAGCTAGCACACTGGCCTCGCCGCCCGGCTCCGCAACCATGGCCTCGCCGCCGCGTGGCGGCGCCGCCACCTTCGCCACGGCCACGGCCACGTTCGGCGGCGGCGGCGGTGCCGGTGCCGGCCCCGGGCACGCGTCCGCCTGGGGCGCGCCTCCCGCGACTGCCGGCGCTGCGCCGTCGCCAGGTTACGCGGCAGCTACCGGCGGCTACGGGGGCGCCAGTCTGGGCCGCACGTCGCCACTGCGCAGCCCCGGGCTGGGGCTGGGGCTGACGTCAACTTGGGGCCCCGGAGGGGCAGGCGCCGGGGCAGCCGCGGGCGGCGGCGCGGGCACGACCAGCGGGAGCGGCGTGGCAGCATCACTTCGGGAGACGTTCCTGGCAGCCACCGCGCCGCAGCGGCCGGCAGCGCACGTGGCGCCCTACAGCCTGCCCAGCACGGTGAGTGGGCGGGCGGGCTGCGGCCCCGCGCGGGAGGGGCCGGGCGGCGGCGGGCGAGTGCTGCGCTGTGTTGTGCCATGGCTGCCAGTATTTGCGAGAGAGGGAGAAAGAAAGGGAGAGCCGTGGCCAACAGGCCAAGTGGACGGGCCCTGGGGAGTTGAGCATGCTTGTCGGGCGTCGTACGGAGTGCGAAGTGCAATTACCGCGCGCTCACGACATCACTATAGCTATCACTGACGTACTGCGTCGCCTTAACACCTGCAGGCAGATGAGGCTGCCAGCTGGACGAGTAAGTACCTGCGCGGCAACGAGGGGCTGCGGGAGCTGGTCAACACGCTGCTTGAGTTGGCGTACGTGGCGCCGCACAGGTGAGTGCTGGGTGCGGCTGGCGGGTGGGTGGTGGGGTTCTAAGTGACAGCCCAATGTAAACAATGATAACTAGCGGGGGGGCCCGGGAGTACCGTACCTTGCGATGCGCAACGCAGCGGGATGGGTGTACTAGCGTGGTGTACTAGCGTGTTTCGGCATGTCGTGGTGTGGTGCATTTGCAACCTGGACACACGTCCTTTGCCGAATGCCCCTGCATGCATGCACATGTACACACGCACGCGCATGCCTCCACACGCGTGCGCGCGCGCGCACACACACAAACACAATGCCCCTGCACAAACACAAAGTCTTTCATTCGTTCTCTCCCTTGTAATCTCTAACACACATACGCACACACACACACACAAACACACGCGTTCCCTGCTTAGCGTTGCCGTCGCTCCCCACGCGCAAGTCTTTCGTTTGTTCTCTCCTTGTGAACACACACCACGCAGGTCGCTGCAGGCCGGCAAGTCGCACCTGTCCGTGCATGTGGCGTGCTGGCACGGCAGCGAGGTCAGCCTGGTGGGCAGCAAGGAGGAGCAGCTGCGCAGCAAGCTGCTGGTGAGAAACAGGGGGGAATGGGGCAGAGCTGCCGGGTAGAGCCTGGCAGGATTGCTGTCGCGAGTGCGCGCGCGGACACGTAGCTTCGGGGCTGTGCTTTGGCTGACTGGTCTATTGCTGCTTCTACGGGCACGTCCCGAAACGCTGCAACGTTGCATTCTTACTCTCGCAGGAGATTCGCGTGCGGGGCGCGCTGGGCTGGTCCTTCGAGCTTACGCTGCGACCCAGCAGTGACGCCGTGCTGTGGGACAAGTACGGCAGCATTGCGGCGGCGGTGCAGGTGGGCCGTAAACGGGGTGGCAGGCGCGTGGTGTGTGGAAGTGCGGATGGCCGGCTGAGTGTGTGGCCTCAAGTCAGACCCCGTGTGCAATCTACGCACCCACGGCGCGCACAAATCAATAGCCACCACAGCAAAACCCAGCCCGGCCTCACACACACACACATCATCATCATCATCATCATCATCATCACGCCCGCCCCGCAACGCCCACCGCTGCAGGACAACTGGTTTGTCCTGGGCGCCATCCTCAGGGACCAGTTCGGCGTGGTGCTTGAGGAGGACCCCGCCGCCCGCACCACCTGCGCCGCCTGCCGCCGCACCTGCCTGGCGGTCACGCTCAACAAGATCTACTGAGGCCGCGGCGCGGCCTGGGAGTTCCCGTGTGTGTGGCAGTCGCAGCGGCGATGAGGGGGTTGAGGGGTAGGAGGTGCGGTAGCGTGACGCTCTTGAGGCACGGCCGCAGGGAGAGTGGGAGACAGACAGGTTCATACCTACCGGCATGGTACCGCATACGATATGGCCCCACTGCCGCGGCCGCAGCCTCCGTACGGCAAACTGGCACACAGGTACAGTAAGGTAGTCACCGAGTGTTTACAGCTGCAGCAGCCGCCCGCTTACGGGCTGGCGAAAAGATTGGCGAGCCTCCGAACGTGGTTGCACCTCCGCGTCAGTCGATGGGTGCAAACGGCAAAATATCATTTTGGCAAAGCGTATCCGCACACGACGGCTTGTCCAATTATAGACGGCATCGACCAGGCAGTCCACGTAAATTCGGCCACTTACGTTACACACCACTTCTCTCTGCCCCAAGATGTCCCAATCCAACCCTACATCCACGTTACCCCTGTCCCCTCAAGCTCTCCAGCTCACGAGCTGACCAAACATCGGCATCCCCTCGTCTGCACACACAAACACACGATCACACCTGTAACTCGACGGCGCACAGCCGGCACATTGGCACAAGCACACAAACACATACAGGTTCCAGTTCTCCACGCTGCGGCGCTCACAGGTAGCCGTCCAGCTTGTCCTGGCGCTCCGCGTCAGAGTTGAAGCCGTTCACGCCCTGGATGAACAGGTAGCCTGGCGCGGGTGGGGTTGGTTTTGGAGGGCGGGGGCAGGCCGGAGCAGAGGGGGTTCGTGAGCGGCAGCATGCACAATGCGGGGCGTGCCAGCAACGTCTGTGTGCCCTAAAGTGTACGGTATGTTGTGACGCACGAAGCGTGGGGGACTGCCAGGCGACGCCGCTTAGGCCCCCGCAATGCGCGCACAAGTCCCTCAAACGAGTCGCCCAACAACGCAGCCGGCCTGTCGCACCCCTGCCTCCCGGTGCGCCGCCCCTCGTCCAGGCTCCTCACCAGCGGTGGGGAAGCCGGTGACACCGAAGAACAGCAGGATGGGCGCCCACACCGGGTTATCGGGCTGAATGACGCCGAAGATGGCGTTGCGGTCCACAAACTCAAAGATGGAGCCCACCGCCGCGATGGCGGTGAACACGGAGAACAGCAGGCACAGGCCCCAGGGCAGGCCGCTGGCGCCCTCCTTGGCCTGCAGCTCGCGCTCCTTCTCGCGACGCACCCAGGGGGGTAGCTCCTCCTCCGAGCCGGGCACCTGAGAGGGGAAGTGGGAGGGGCAAGTGGAGGGGCGAGGTGGTCGACACAGGCGTGGGTGTGTTGCGCAAGCCGACGTGCAACATCGACTGGTTCTTATAAGCCGCGCTCAGCTTGATGCGAGTCTGATTGCACGTTTTATATAAATATCGCTGGATCCGCGCACCGTCGGGGGCGTCTTCTGCTCCGGCTGGGCGCGCACTTGCGTCTGCAGAGAGCGCACAGACACGCCCGAGCTGAATCTCCCGTAAGTTAGGCACATCGTCGCATTCTTAGACGTGATGGGCCGAAGGCCGATGCGCGGCGATGCGACGAGAGTCTGCATTTCGAGGCTTTTGGCGCACGTTCAAACTGGGTCTTGAGTTGAAAACAGACTTTGTGCAGAAAGCGAAGGTAAAGAAAGGCCGATGCCTGGAATGGCGCGTCGCAGCGAGAGGTGATTGAGGGCCACTGAGTCGCCCATGCATGGTCTTTACATTTCTGTGTGTTACGGTGTGCCTTGAAAAACTATTCAAACTACATACGTTCTTCATTTACAAGCGCTACAGCGCTGCTCAACTGTTCCACGGCCGTGGACAACAATCAACATCCATTTTTGCGCTCAGCCACGCGAATTCAAGCGCCTGATTATTCGTGACTATTAGTAAAACAAAAGAAAGCTTTGATAGGGTAAAGTCGGCCGGGGCTTCCTGAACCACCCATAGAAAGGATGCTCTCCACACAACCAACGAATGTGCGCTCGTCGGCATCGCGCAAGAGCGGGCCAGCGGGGCTACGACGAGTACAGCGTGTACAGCTGCGGACGCTAGCAGTCCAGGCCGGTTCCTCGCCGTCAAGTAACGGGGCACCGGCTGCAGCCACGCCGGCACCCGTCAAGGACTATCGTGTGTCGTTCTTCGGTGAGTCCGGGGCTCTTCCTTCCACCATGCAACCCTGTCCACCCCGTTGGGCCCTCTAGCTACTTTGCCTCGCCGTCGTGTGTCCGAAGCAGTGGTCCTTGACTCCCACACCGCGGCCAGCTTCAAACACCGCTTGCACGCGGGAATACTGTGCCCCGGCAACACGGCACTCGCTCGCTCTAGAGTCTCACAGGCGTCATACCAAACGCTGCGCTACTTTTACCCCCTACACCATTGGACACACGCACACAAAATATACACAGATGCCATGAAGTTCAACGGCCCCGCCCCCGAGCTCATCAACGGCCGCCTGGCCATGATCGGCCTGGTGGCGGGCGCCTGGGAGGAGGCCAACGGCGCGGGTCAGACGATTGCGCAGCAGGCGGCGCAGCTGCCACTGGCGGAGCTGCTGCTGCTGGGCGTGTGGGTCTACGCCTCGCTGGTGCCCATCCTCAAGGGCGCCAAGATGGAGGCGTTCGGTGGGTGCTTGGGGTGGGGGGTGCGGGCGGGCGGCGGCTGGCAGGGCTCGCGCCGGGAGAAAGAGCTCTAGCCATGCCGGACGTCTGACATGGGGCCGGTGCGCACATGGGGTCGCCGCGCCTGACACCTCCCCCGCGCCTGAAGCCACGCATGTCCATGTGTATCCATGTGTTCATGTGTGCACGTGCACGTCCGCTTGCCACGCAGGCATGTTCACGCCCCGCGCCGAGATCACCAACGGGCGGGCGGCCATGCTGGCGATGGGTGTGCTGCTGCTGCTCGAGGACAAGGCGGGTGTGCCGTTCTTCTGAGGAAGGACTGAAGGCGGCCGGGCTTTTGAAGGAACGCCGGGCCGGATGCGCCTGGGGAGGTAGCTCGTTGAAGAGGCGGGACAGCTCACAGGATAGTGGTGTGTGTGTGCGGGATGAGATTTATGCAGGTAGGGAAAGGCAACTATGCATCGGGGCAGTGTACCTGCGCTTGGAGGAAGACTGGTGTGGGAAGGTGAGCCGTGGGGATAGAGTAGGGGCCGTATGGCTGGATGTACCGCCACTCGAGCCGGGAGGCGCGAGACTGCGCAGGCGTTGTATTAGGGGTCCCATTTGCAAGTGGGATAGTCTGCGCACGATGAGCAAGCACGAGCAGGACCCTAGTCGCGAGCGACACGCCGGCTTCCTCGTGCTCTCAAGAGTCGCGAACATCCACGACTCGGATGAAAGCTGCAATGTTGCAGTACTGGTGCTGGGGAGCTGCGAAGGCACGATGTAAGGTCCGACGGCATGTGTCTGATGCTGCGTGGCGCTCTGGCCTGGTTACATGGCGCTCTCCACACTCGAGTTGGTTCATTTGGGTTGCGCACCAGCTGCCGCAGGCAAACAGCCAGCGCACACGACACTCAGTGCGCACTGCGGCTGCTACTCGCCCTTAAACACTGCACGCACGGCACAGCGTGCGGATCTAGTGACACCATGACTCCCAATGAACAAACAGGATACACTCTCGAACGCTCCGCACGGTTCTAACACTCATCACCAGTCCACACATCCACCCTTACCCAGCCAACCCGCACACAACGCCGCGGCCCGTGTCTCAGCCACGCGCGCACTGCCACCACGGCGCCAAACCTCTCCCCCCCACAACTAGGCCCCCCGCCCCCTGTCAAACACCTCACGCCAGCGTCCCGCGGGTGCCTGTCCGGGCTGACCTCACGCCAGCGTTGCGCGGGTGCCTGTCCGGCTGGGGTCTGCCTCCGATGGCGGCCGCTCCCCGGGCGCGGCGCGGTCCGCCCGGAAGCGCGCGTACAGCGCCGCCAGGCGGGCGGCCTCGGCGGCGGGAAGCGAGGGGCGCGCGGCGGCCATCGCGCGCTGCAGGTGGCGCATGCAAATGACGGGGCCGCCGGCGGGCGGTGCCGCTGGCGGTGCCGCTGGCGGTGCCGCTGGCGGTGCTGGTGGTGCTGGTGGTGCTGACGACGTCGACGGCCGCGGAGTCGCATCTGCCGTGGAGCCTGCTGGCCCGGCTGCTGGCCCGGCCGGGCCGGCCGACCCGCCAGCAGCAGCCACAGCAGCCGTTGCACCAGCAGCACCAGCAGCATCGACACCGGTGACAGCACTCGCGCCATCCCCACCACCACCACCCCCGCCGCCGCCGCCAGCAGCTCCAGCTGCAGCTGCTGCAGTAGCGGCCGCCGCCTCCACGCTCTCATTCACGGCGTGCAGCTGCGCCTCCGACAGGATAGCGCCCAGGTCCGCGCCTGCATGCGCGCGCACGCGCGTGCGTGCGTGCGTGCGTTTCCGTGGGTGCCAATGGGTGCAGCGGCGGCCAGAGGAGGCCGCGCAAGGTCAAACGGCAAGCACAGCCTGACACTCGCGACCCCTGCACACAGAACGGTTCACCGCGCTCCTCACCCGTCATGCCCTCGCCCGCCGCCGCCACCCGCGCCAGATCCACATCTGGATCCAGGTTCAGCCGCCGCGACAGCGCCCGCAGGATCTGCAACGCGGGAGCGGCGCGGTGCCGGCACATATGTCAATATGACGAGCACATCACACGCACGCATCACCATCACACCACTGGTGCCCACCACACCGCCCTCATCTACCCCCGCTCCCCCCACCCCCGCTCCAAGCTCCACGCTTGCGCCCCCAGTCCCCGTTGCACACCGCGTCCTGCTGTGCCTCACTACCATCCATACGATACTGTAAGCGCCCCCTTCCCTCAGTCCCCACCTCCAGCCGCTCGGCCGGCCCCTGCGGCGGCCCGCAGTACAGCAGTCGGTCCAGGCGGCCGGGCCGCAGCAGCGCGGCATCAATGAGGTCGGGGCGACTGGTGGCCGCCAGCACGATGACGCCGCGCAGCCCCTCCACGCCGTCCAGCTCGGTCAGCAGCTGGTTGACCACACGGTCCGTCACGCCTGGACGGACGTGCATGCGAGCGCGTGTGCGCATTGTGCTGGTAAAGTGTGGGTCCAGGGAGAACAAGGGACGGCTCGTGTGCGCGCGTCGCGTTCTCATGGCAACAGCTAATGCCCATGTGTGTGTGTGTTAGAGATCACAAGGGGAAAATGTGTGTGTGTGTGTGTGTGTGTGTGTGTGTGTGTGTGTTGGTAAACGGAAACGGAGAGGAATCCCCGCAATCGCTCGCAGTTACTGACGGATACGTACCGAATACTTCTTGGACGGTACCGCGTAGCCCCGGTAGTCATACTTACCCGCAGAAATAGCCTGGAACCCGTCGGGCGTTCGCGAAGCAAACCGACCCCGACATGCACCCATATGCTTGTGACATGCGCCTAAAAACGTTTACCCAGCACGCCTAATTCCCTGATTCCCGCCCGCTGTCCGTAGTCTCACCTACAGGCGGCAGAGGAAGCACAGGCAAAGGGCGGCAGCGCGAAAGTGTCACGGGCATGGCAAAGAAAAAGAGGCGGCAATGCTAACGGCGTGCAGCAAGCAAGCTAACTAGACACGCAGCCCGCCCAATCCCAACCCAGGAAGCGGCTCTCCTCCCTAGTGGAGGAGAGGACGAGGCAGTGCAGGCGGCGCGCTTAAGACAACGCGGCGGAATGGGGCGCAGTGGCGGGCGCGGTTGCAGACCGGCGTAACGCGCCAAACCCCGTGCGAAACCCTCGGAACCCCCGGTGGCTGGACTGAACCCGAGAAACTGCAGTGACCCCGCTGACTCCGGCTGTGTGTGAGTGAGGTATGCCGTGGGCTGGCGGGGGCTGGCCCCCCGCTCCCCGCTCCACGGCAGCACCGAGACTAAGTGTGTGTGTGTGTGTGTGTATGTGTGTGCAGGCCGGTGACCAAGGCGCGCAACAAGGAACGCCAGCAGCCGGGCACCCGGCCACGCCGCACCCGTGGAGTCGTGGCCGCGCGGAGGCGCGATGGCGTCGAACTCGTCGAAGAACAGCACGGCGGGTGCGGCGGCCGCCGCCCGGCTGAAGAGGTCGCGCACGGCCGCCTCGCTGGCACCAATGTACTTGTTCAGCACCTCCGGGCCCTTGACCGTCAGGAAGCTGCGTTTGGGGATGCGTGTGGTTGTGGCGTCGCATGCGTAAGAGACTTTGCGAGGGCTTCGTGATGGCAGGATGTTGCGGGGCTGTTAGCGGGAGGTGGGTAGGAGACGGGCAGCTTAGTGGTATGCATGTTGCATGTGCCCATAGGCCATAACTGGTGAGGCAGCCAGCCAGCCAGCCCACACCGCACGTCCGCACCGCACGCACCGCACGGGCGCGATCTTGGACACCGCCGCCACCGCCGCCGCCACCACGTGCGTCTTGCCACAGCCGGGCGGGCCGTACAGCAGCGCGCCGGTGCGCAGCCGCAGCGGCGCGCCCGCCACCAGTGCCCGGTACCGGATCGGCAGCATGAGCGCCTCCCGCAGGCTAGCCACCACCTCACGCAGCCCACCCACGTCCTCCCAGCCCTCCGCCTGTCTCGGGTTTGGCGTCGTGAAGGCGAGGTGGAGGAGGGTGTGGCGGGTCGCAGTGTGAGTATGGATGGGTGGATGGATGGGTGGGTTAAAAGTGTCACGGTTGGGGCCAGGTCTGGATGCTTGAGGTGAGGAGCAGTGCGGCAGGAGAGCGCCTGAGCGCGAGGGGGGTGAAACTCAACGCAACATCGACACGGAGTGAATGAAGGAATACTCCATAAAGCATGCAGCGCATGCGTCCTCCTACCCGGCCGCTTGCCGCCGTCGCCTGCTGCACACCCCAGAACGCCGCCGGCACGAAGTCCGCCATGGCGGTCTTGAGGTCGTCCGCCGTCACCGCAAGCGCGCCGGCGGGGGCCGCGGCGGCAGCAGCAGGCGCAGTGGTGGCCGCTGTTGCAGCACCACCACCACCACCACCACCAGCAGCACCACCAGCAGCAGCAGCAGCAGCAGCACCAGTCGCCGGGGACGTGGAGCTTGAGTAGGCGGCGGCGCCGCCGTTCGCCGACAGCTCTGGTTGCTGTCGCTGTGGCGTCTGTTGCACCCCGCTGGCGTCAGCGGCCGCGAAGGACGTCGGCCCCGGGGCCGTCAGCTGTCGCCGCAGCGCCTGCAGCACCGCCCTGCGTCACCACGCCAGCGGACCCACGCATTCCGCGTCAGCAAAACCAAACACTATCTCAAAAGCTCACAGCCTGCAATTCACCGCCAACGCATGTTTGCATGCTGTGTACAATTACAACAGGTTAAAGGTCGCTCGCGGGCGCACCTGTCCAGCAGTCGCCGCAGGTCCACGCCCTCAAAGCCCTCCGCGCTGCCTGCCACCGCCGCCAGCTCGCCCGCGTCCACACACACGCCGCTGGCGCGCGCGGCCGCCGACAGCATGGCGGCGCGGCCGGCAGAGCCGGGCGCCGGCAGCCGCACCTGATTGCACACGCACATACACACACGGCACAGCGGCAAGGACGCAACGGACACGTGACGCGTGAATTGTTGTCACAAAGCGCGCAGGGCTCCTTGTGCCCCAGTCATTGGCTGGCCCTTTCCTCTCCTCCGCCAGGCATGCCACACACCTCAAAGTCCAGTCGGCCCACGCGCCGCAGTGCCGCATGCACCGCCGCCGCATCACGCGCCGTCGCCGCCACCGCCACCGCCGGCACCGGCCGCGGCACCGCCGCCGCCAGCGCCGCCGCCGCCGCGCCGCCGCCGCCCAGCCCCTCCGCCGCCGCATTGACGGCCGCCAGCGGCGCCGCCGCCAGCTCGTCCAGCAGCGCCGCCAGCCAGTTGGCCAGGCGGGCGGCGGCGGCGGCGCCGTCGGGGTGCTGCATGCCAAACTCCGGACCGTCCTGTCGTACGCCATCATTGCACATCGCCACGCCAGCGTCAACGCCGCGCGTGCCCTGACATCGCTTGCCGATGACATCCCACATGCCTTTTATGCGCCAACCCCTCCCGCCCTCCGCCCCTTCTTCGGCTTCCGCTTCCGCGGCACAACTGTCTTCCGTGCGTCCCTTCCACCCGCCGTGCCGCCGCCGCAGCCTTCCGCCCCGTATCTTGTGCATTCCAGGTTTGGTGGCTGGTGCGGCCTCACCGCGGCGCTGGGGCACAGCAGGTCCAGGTCGTCCAGCAGCAGCAGGCAGGGCGACAGCGCCAGCGCCTCGGCGGCCAGTGCCGCCAGCGCCCCCGTGGCGGCGGCATGGGTGGCGCCTGCCCCCACCCCCGGGGGAGAGAACCGGTAACTCGTGACTGGTAGGAAACCATTGTGCTCTGCGCTCTGGTGGACTGGGCGGCCCCTTCTCACGAACACGCACCCGCCCACCCCATGCACGACTTCATGGTCTCCCTGCCTCAGCTGTCTGTCTGTCTCCCGCTCAGCTTCTCCTCCCAGCTTCTCCTCCCAGCCCAGCCCAGCCCCTGCCGCCAGGCCCACCTGCCAGCTGGCCGCAGCGCACCGCCAGCACGTGCGCGGGGCCGCCCGGCAGCAGCCGCTCCGCCAGGTCGCCCAGCGCCCCCAGTAGGTGGGAGCGCCCGCTGCCTGTCAGGTGTCGATACGGGTAAAACAAAACAGGGGGGGCGGGGGCCAGGGCGGTGGAGCCGGTGGAAAAGGAGAGGAATCGCTCGTTCGTCAGGGGCTGTGCTAAGTTGCCATTAACTCACCTGGAGGCCCCGTCAACAGCACGCCGCCGCAGCGCGGCAGCCCCGTCCGCGCCACCGCCTCCGCCAGCGGCGGCAGCAGCGCCGGCAGCAGCCGCAGCAGGCAGGACTGCAGTTGCTCGCCCAGCCAACTGATGTGGCTGAGATCCAGATCCAGATCCAGATTATCCAGCGCCAAGCCAACAGAAGCGGACCCCGGATCTTGTCGCGATCCCGCCACTTCAGGGGGCTTCATGGATGCGGCGCAGGCGGAGCGCAGCCCTGGCACGGGCGGCGGCGGCAGGGGCCGCGGCGCCAGCGCCGCCGCCGCTGGCTTGGCTGCCGGGTAGCTGACGTCCGGCAGCGCCACAGCCTGGCCTAGCTTGACAGGCAGCGGTAGCTGCAGCGGAGCCGGCGCGCCACTGGGGGCGGCGGCGGCGGTGGCGGCGGCGGCGGC
Source organism: Chlamydomonas schloesseri (assembly GCA_016834595.1). Classification (NCBI taxonomy): domain Eukaryota; kingdom Viridiplantae; phylum Chlorophyta; class Chlorophyceae; order Chlamydomonadales; family Chlamydomonadaceae; genus Chlamydomonas; species Chlamydomonas schloesseri. The sequence goes on from JAEHOD010000003.1 coordinate 3,179,845, forward strand.
GGCGTCCCGTGCGGCCGCGCGGGTCGCGGCTGCGAGTGCCGAAAGCAGCGGCTGCGACACCAGCGGCGGCGCCTGCGGGTGCTGCTGCGGGCCGGCTCGGCGCGGCACCACATGCGCGATCAGGCAGTAGTCACCAGGTGGTGGTGCCGGCGATGCAGCACCAGCACCAGCACCAGCACCAGCAACCCCCGGACCTGATGCCCCTGAGCTCCTGCCGCCATCGCCGCCACCACCGGGTGGAACTTGGAAATGCACCACCAGCCCCGACGCCAGGGGCAGCAGCGCCACCACATCCTCAACGCCCGCCCCAGTGCCACGCTGACCTGTTGCTTCCCCAGCCGCTGCGTCTGCGCCGCCACCGCCGCCAACACCGCCGCCGCCACCGCCGCACCCATCGCCGCTGCCACTGGCACCGCCTGCGCTGCTGCCCCCGCCGTCACTACGGCTGCCGTGCTGCCGGCGGCGCCCGTCCACCACCGCCCGCCTCACGCCCTCCAGCTGCGCCGCCATCCACCGCTGCACCGCTTGGCTTAAAACCACTTGCGGCGACGGCGCCGCCGGCTCCTCCCCAGCTAGGTCCGTTGACGCTACGGCAGCAGAAGACGTGGCAGTAGCTGCCGCAGCAGCCGCTACGGCGCCCTCGTAGTGCTCCTCTGGTGACGTCAGCGCCGCAAGCGCGGCTGGCGGCGCCGGCGCCGGCGCCATTGCCCTGCTTCCTGCCACCGCGGCTGCGGCAGCCGCGGCAGCTGCAGCCGTTGCCGCCGCCGCCGCCGCAGCGGCAGCCGACGTGGACGCAAAGCGCAGCGGCGGCACCGGCAGAGGATGCAGCGCAATGCTCGGCAGCGCTGCCAGCGCTGCCGCGCCAGTGCCGCCCGCGCCAGCGGCCGCCGCCGCCGCGGCGGCCGCCGCCGTCACGGCCACGTGCATGTGCGGCAGCACGCCCAGCACGTGCTGCAGCGGCGGCGCCAGCAGCACGTGGTCGGGCGGGCAGTCGGGGTCCGGCACCAGCACCGCCAGCAGGTCCCGCACCGTGCCGCGACCGTGCAGCCGCACCAGCGCCGCCGTGGAGGCTGCTGCTGCTAATGACGATGGTGCTACAGCCGCCGCTGCTGCTGCTGCCGCGGATGCCGCGCCTGTCGTGTGCTGTGACGTGGATGGCGGCGGCGGCGGCGGCGCGAGCGGGTTGCAGCCGAGCAGCATGCGTGCCGTCTCCGGCGCGACCGCGGCTGCCAGGGTGAGCCACGTCCGCATGCCGTCGCGAGCGCCGCTACTGCCACTGGCGCCGCGGCCTCCATTGCTACCGCTACTGCCGCCATCCGGTCCAGCTACAGCAGCCGACAGGGACACAGGCACCAGGTACCGAGCCGGCGGCGGGTCAAGCACGCGCAGCCGAAGCGGCTGCGGCGGAGCGGTTGCGGCTGCTGCTACTGCCGTGCCCGGCATCGGCCCGGCAGTAGCAGCGGCGCCGGCCGCTAGCCGTGAGCCTGCCGGCTGCTGTGCCTGCCCAGAGCCTGATGCGGCGGGCTCCTGGCCAGTCGACGACATGGACGACGGTGACGGCACCGCACCCACGTGGCTGTGCGCGTGGCCGCCGCCCGGCGCCGTGCCGCCACCACCAGGCGGCAATGCAGGCGCCGCTGCGGGCGCGTCTGCGCCTCCATCGGGCTCAGCAGCACGAACGCCTGAGGACCCCGGCGCCCCTGCCCCCGCCCCACCTCCCGCGCTCCCGGCTGCCGCCCCAAGCGCAGAGGCGGCCGCCACGGCGGCCGCCACGGTGCCGCTGGGCAGAACGGCGTGGTCGCCTGTCCACCGGCCGCTGGGCGTCTTCACCACCGCGCCCGCCCAGGCCGGCCGCGCCTGCAGGCCGTGGCCGTGCCCATGTCCGTGAGGCGGCGGCGGCGGCGGCGGCGCGCCTCCACTTATTCCGCCTGCTCCAGAGCCGGTCCCGGTCCCGGTCCCGGTGCCGGTGCCGGTCCCGGTGCCGGTGCTGGCTGAGGAGCCGGTGTTGGCGAGGGGCACCATTACAGGCCCGCTGCCACCAGCTCCTCCCGCAGCAGCAGCAGCGACAGCCCCAAGCCCTGGCCCGGGGCCGCCGCCTGCCGGAGGCCGCGGCCCGCCCCAGCCCCCTGCTCCACCCCCGCCTCCTCTCGCCCCTCCACCCCCGCCTCCTGCCGCCATGCCCCCTCCTGCCACTCCGCCCCTCGCCGCCGCCCCTGCCGCTGGCGGCAGCCCCAGCGGCAGCCCCATGCCCCGCGGCTTGGGCGCCACGCGCAGCTCCGTGCCCGGCACCAGCCGCACCACCGGCCCAGGCGGCTCCACGGACAGGGTGCACAGCCGCACGGCGGCGCCGGCGCGCGCCCACACCGTCAGCGGCTGGCCCGGCGCCAGCACGCCCACCTGCACGGTGGTTGGCAGTGGCGGGGGCGCCGTTGAGGTGGCCGTGTGGTGCGGCCGTGCGGGGGAGGGCGAGCAAGGAGCACACCAGCAGCCTGTGTTAAGGCGGCTTCAGTTGCATGCAGTTGCAGTGCCCGTCTTTGACCAGGGGGGCTGTCCTGCTGCCAAGCCCCTCCCATGCCCCTCCCATGGGCCCCCCCCCTTATCCACGACCACATACCGGTATCGCAAGACACGGCAGGCTCATTTTGGGCGCGCGCATTTTGCACCGGGCGGGGGGCCTCGCCTCCCTTGGTCATCAACTTTCCACTGGGCACGGCAATACATTGCCGCAACTCCCCTCGGTCGTTTGCTTTGGGTTCTGCAATGAACCATTTCCACCAGCCCCCCCTCAACCCACCTGCCCCAGCAGCGCCTCCTCCAGCCAGCCGGCATTCGCCTCCACCACCTCCCAGTCGCTGGGCCCCACTGGCTCCACCTCGACGGCGGCGGCGGGCGGGACCCCCGACACGGGCGCCGCCTGGACCTGTGCGCGCGCGCGTGGGGGGCACGTGGGTGAGCAGGGTGGCGGGGAGGGAGGAGGGGAAGGAGGAGGAGGGGGAGAGGGCTGGGATGGGATGGGATGGGATGGGATGGGATTGGGCGTGGCAAAAGCACAGCGCATCCGCGTTTGCGGTGCGGCGCCATGCCCCCAGCTGTGACCTCCCACCGCGCCGAAGGAGGAGGACTGCTCGAGTCCTTGCGACACACACCGTACCGCCACGTACACGCCACCCACCCACCTGCATGTCTGGAAGTAGGCCCAGGGCCGAAGCCAGTGCAGAGGGAACTCCCAGTGAGCCCCCGCCGGCGCCAACTCCGGCGCCGGCGCCGCCGCCGCCGCCGCCGCCACCCACGCCCGGGCCATGCAGCACGCCGCCGGTCCACGCCACGTAGTGCGTGTGGTGCGGCTGCTTGGAGGGCATGCCTGCGCCGCCGCCGCAGATCCACACCAGCACCGCTCATCGCAATGCAGCACGAGCAGCCGGGGATGAGCCTAGCCTGTGCATTTCACCTATTACAACTAGCAACAGCTGCGAGCATCTGCCGCATGCGCACACGCGCACGCACACGGGCACACACACACACACACACACACACATACACAGACACAGGTGCATGCCCTCTCGCAGGACCGCGCCGGTTGCCTCTGCCCACAGCTCTCCCCATCCCCCCCTCGGTCGTTTCGCTTTTGGTTTCTGGAATGAACTACCCCTCCCCCTCCCTCACCCGCTCCATCCAGCACACGCAGCTGCAGCACCACCGGCACAGTGTCCAGACGCAGCAGCTGCCCGGCCAGGGGGTGCGAGGCGCTGACCCAGTTGGACCGCTCGGAGATGAGCGTCACGCGCAGCCGGGCGGCCCTGTAAGATTGTTGGCGGGGTTGGAGAGTGGGGGGCACACGCGAGAGTGTGAGAGCATGGTACAGGGTGGCGCAGCTGAAGCGTGTGCAGGGGGGCGGGGCCCCGCTGGGTGCGCGCGGGATATCAGCTCGGGGCCACTCTTTCGGGTGCAATCATTACAAACAGCAAGACAAGTCATTTACAAAATGCTCAGCTTGGTAATTCGGCATCCGTTGGGTGACACGGCAACACCGAGCGCAACACAAGTTGCGAATTACGCTTACTTTGCCAGCCCCGCGCTGCTCCGCGACATGCTCTCCACGAACTCCATGGCATGTATATCTGTGCCAGATTACGCAGGCAATCCACTGATACCGAGCGAGTCTTTCTCTGAAAGTTTATTCATTTACGTACTTTGCGATGCCCTGCGTGTGGGCATTATTCCAAATTAGCAAAGCAAATGTCAAATTACTTATTTATTGTGCTCCTAGTATCGGTTTGCACCTACAGTGCGGGATGGGCTGCTGGCGTGGCACAGCAACGGCACAGCACGGCCACGCCCCACTCCCCCCCCCCCCCACAGCACTGCAAACCCGTTGTACCAAGGTGGAGCACGCGCTGGTATCATGCGGCCGGAGGGTTGACACAATACCTGGAGCAATACTGAACAGAAATCCTTAGCTCGACCTGGCGGGCCGGACACACACGGAAATGGCCCCAAAGGCACTGCGTGTGCATACTACCCGCATCGCCCATCGCCGAAGTACGCTGGGCTCATGGCGGCCCGTGCGCCGGGATTGCGATCCCTGGGTAACGCAAGGCAAGAGGCCGGGCAGCAGGCCGGGCAGGATGGGACGGCGTTTACTGCGCTACCGACATGCGCTAGAATGGCGGTGCTGGCCCGCGCCACCATGCGCCACACATTACAAATGGCACAGTAACTGAGCATGTGGCGAGCTTACAAATACTCCAGGCACTCATTTGCGGACTACTAGACGCGGGTATGTTCTGGGTATGAATGAAGTGGGGACCGCCTTCGACTACTGCCCACGTTACACGGCCAGTCAGCATCAAAATCGCTCGGCTCCCGCACACGCACGCCAGCGTTCATTATACCAGCGACGCGCTGTCGCGTCCGCTGTGTCGAGCTACTTTCAAGCAGCCGCTGCTGAAGGCGACAGACTTCATCGCCATGCCGCAAGTTGATGTCGGCCTTCGAACGTGCTTTGCCGCTGCAGAGATGACATTTGACGCATCTCAGGTTTGCACCGTGCTAAGGCTCTGCCTAGCGTCAACCGCTCAACACGTGCCGTGTCCAGCGCGCAATGCAGGCGGATTGGATCCAGTTCCTGCAGGACTCCGCATGGGCCCGGCCTGCAGAAATAGCACATGCTGACCGAGAGCATCACTTCAACTTAAAGTGGTATTGATACCTATAAGTAAGCATCATCAAGCTGCATCAACTCGTTTGCTTCAAGGGCACCCACCGAGTGTTGCACAACACAATCGAACATGGCTTCTCCTCGCGCCGGTGTTCCCCGCCCCGCGGCCAAAGGCACCATCCTGATTCGTGACATCAGCCAACTCGCCACCCAGAATGACGAGTTGGGAGAGATTTCCGATGCGGTAAGCAGGGCAGCGTTATTTCTCTTTGCTCCGCCTTTGTTGAGGCTGTGGACAAGGATAACACAAGATAATGCGTGCATGCAATGTCCAGTGAAGCCACATCAGCCAATTAAGGGGTTTGGAGTCAGGCCGGCAGCGGCGTCTCCTGCACCAGTTGCACGCACAGCCTGCCCAACCTACCCGCTTCTCGTTGGTCCCGCGTTGCAGTTGCCCCCTCACTAGCGCCCTCACGACCCTGTTTCCCCGTTACCTTTCCCCCCTTCCTCCGTCCCTGAGCCAGGCCATCTTCATCCGCGACAATGTGATCGAGTGGGTGGGCAAGAGCGCCGACCTGCCCGCCGAGCTGGCAGAGGCGGACCGCGTCATTAGCGGCAAGGGCCACGTCTTCATGCCGGGTGGGTTGGACCTTTATAGTGACATGCCTCTCTCAGTGAGCTGCAGTATGCGCCGTCATCAGTTGGTCATTACTGGCGCCTCAAGCTGCTCCTGCGAGCACCTGCTGAGCCCGCCTGACATGAGCGCGACCCCTTACGGGCATCCACGCATCCCCAACGCTCGTCACTGCACCCGCAGGCATGGTCAACACGCACGCCCACATGTTCCAGTCCCTCAACCGCTGCATGGCCCAGGTGCGTGCGCTGCCGCACCGTACGACACCCCATGACTGTCGGCTTGTTCCGAGGGTGCATATGCGTGCTTGCGGTGTGCATCGGCCCCCATGGCGGAGCGCAGCTAGGCGCCAGGCTCCGAGGCAGCGCAGTCGCAAGCTCACACAAGCAGTCAACTACAGGAGCGCACACACCTCTGTGCCAACGCCGGTCTGGCTCAATCCGCTTTCAACCCCACCAGAGTAGAGGCTGCCTCTCACTCCCTTTCCCACTCCCACTCCCCCGCCTCTCCTCCATCGCCTCCTGAATCCTGATGCCCCACCGCCAAAACCACCACCCCTCAGGACCAGCTGCTACACGGCTGGCTCAAGACCCTGTACCCGGTGTGGAGCCGCCTCACGGTAGGCCGGGAGGCGGAGGGACAGCGCGCGCGCGCGCGTGTGTGTGTGTGTGTGTGTGTGTGTGTGTGTGTGTGTGTGTGTGTGTGTGTGTAACAACGGGTTTACAGCTATCTGGGTGGATCACGTAATCGTGTATCTGAGACGCTGTCCGATGCTAGCGGCAGAGCACTAGCATCCCAAAGAATCACGCATTGGTTTGGTAGTCTGTGTCTCCCAAGCCGCAACGTGCAAAGTAGACGGAAAAAACCACTGGATTGGCCCTAGGAGCCGCACCCCGTCTTGAACAACACTACTACTAGCCGGCACGTGGTCACTGTGCATTGTTTGTTCGCCTGGCAAAGGACATGCACTAACCTACTAGTCAGGCACGTGGCCATAGCAGCGTCAAAACAAGTACGCCGAAGGACAGGATGCCTTCACTTCTCACACAGGGCAGAGTACGCCGATGGGCAGCCACGAAGTGATAAAAGGTCTGAACATCCTAGCCGTCAAAGTCCTTGCCCTGCAACCACAACCGGCCCAAGCCTCAACCAAACAAGCAAACCCACACAGCGCGCGCCCCTAGCAGTTGTCCGCCGCATGCATTACTGCATGGTGTGTACGCAGCGCCGGTCCCCCTCCTCCGTCACGATATCCGTGCCCCGCCAGTGTGTGTGTGTGTGTGTGTGTGTGTGTGTGTGTGTGTGTGTGTGTAACAACGGGTTTACAGGCGGCCTGACGAGTCTCGTGAGCGAGTACTCGGGACAGCCAGCGACAGCGAGGCATTTAGGCCACACGCTGCCGCTATCACGCGTCTCCCCTGCCCAGAGCGCAGCCAAGCTCTGGAGTCCACCGGGGGGACGCTCCAACCAACCTGGACCACGCCAGTAACCTCAGAAGGGTTACTGCTGGTACTACAACGCAGGGCCCAGCGGGCTCACAAAGCTCTAGGCTGGAGGGCCAGCACCGCAGCAACACGAGCACCGGACAGACGACACACCGCACGCAACAGCACAGCGACAGGTGGCTACGGGGCTGAGTCCAGCGACCCCGCAGCCTTTCACAGCCTCGACAACAACCTAACCAGCACTCGACGCCAGGGCAGACTATGCCAAAGGGCAGCCACAAACGCGTCAGACTACCAGGCCGGTCTTGGCCGAGAAACGCCCGGGGTGCTCCGGCACCCAACCCACCCTCAGCTCCGTTGACCCGAAACCCTGGCGCACACTCCCCTTGACCCTCCCAACCCTTCCCAACCCTGCTGGTCCCTAGATTCAGCCGCTATGTCCGCGGCTCATTGCTATGGCGATTCTTCTACTCGAGAAGGCTGATCCCGGTCACTCCTCCAGCTCCAGCTCCATAGCTTGCGGAAGCGCGCAGAGCAGCATCCCGTCCACCACCGCTAGGATCGGGTGGGTGGCGTCAACACCTTCCCAGCCCTTTCGGGGCACACCGAGTTGCGCGAACTGCAGCAGCCGCGACCAAAAGTCCGCGACTGCGCGAGCGCACGCAAGCTCGATGGGGTTGACGCCTGGCTGCGGCGGCGTCAGCTGCGTGGGCGGGACCTCATCTGGGTCGGCGTCCGCCCCCGCTGCTGCCGCCGCCGCTGCCTCGGTGGGTGCTGCCGCCGCTGCCGCCGCTTGGTCTCCCTGGGCCGCTGCAGCGCGCGTCATCCCGCGCAGCCGCACCCGGCCGTGTTCTATGGCGGCAAGCGCCGCCATCGCCACCACATCCCACACGCACTGCTGGATGCCCGAGGGCGCCTGCACTAGCCACAGCTGGGCTTGGCTGACGGGCTGGGGCCCCGGGGTGTGTGCGTTGATCTGCGCCACCACCGCCTTTGCCACTGCGCAGCCCCAGAAGTGGTGCTGCCGCGGCGCAGACGGGGTGGCGGCGGCTGGCCCTGTTGTGGCGCTGCCATGGCCATACTGCCCACAGCCGCACGGCTCTCGTCGAGCCGTGGGCATGTGAGTGTTGCCCGGCAGTGGCACGGCATCGATGGCCAGCCGCCACAAAGTCTCGAAATGGCGCCGCTCCCACCGGACGTGCTGCCACAGGCGCGCAAGGGTGCCCCGAAGAGCGCCGAGCGCCGCTGCCGCAGCTTCAGGCAGGTCCTCACGCCGTGCCTCCGAGCGGGGCGGCAGGCCAAGGGCCGCCCGCTCATAGTCCTCGTGGAGTCCGGCACGGCGTGCCGCTATGCTGTCCAGCTGCAGGGCTGTGGCCATGCGGACGGTCAGCTTCTCCAGGGGAATTTTGACGGACTCGGTGCCGGGCAACACCCATCCCATGCGCGGCATGATGATGGTGCTGATGACGGAGGAGGTGGAGGGGGCGGGGGGCGGGGCGGGGCCGGGGCCCGCAAGCTGTGCGGCGTGGGCCCGTGCGGCGTTTATCCACGCTGGTGGGATGTCATCAACCAGGCCCTGGAGGGCGGCGAGCGTGGGGCCGCGGCGACGCTGGCGTGCGTCTGTTGGGCCCAGGTGGGCTCTCAGCCACCCTGCCCAGTCGACGATTGCGGCCGTGTCGAGCGGGCGCGCGTCGTATGCTCGTACCAGGTCGCCAATGGTGAGCAGCCGCGCACAGGCACGTAGTGCCCTGTGGCGGTAGTCAAGGCCGCGGCCCTGCGTGTACTGCGCGGCGCTGGCAAGGGTAGCTTCTGGCGCCGGCTCCTCCTCGGCCTCCAGGTCCGGGTCTGCCTCGCCGCCCTTAGCCGGGGGCGGAGGGCAAAGGAGCGGGTTGCCCCACAGGGGTGCCGTGAGGCACCAGGCCCCTGGCTCTGGTGCGGGTTCCAGCGCCTGCACTGGCGGCAGCCAGCCTAGCGCCGTCACCGTGCGCTCGGCGTCCTCGGGGAGGGGCAGGCTGGGAACAACATCGCCCGCGCCCGTCACTGCTGGCACTGCCGTCAGGGCGCTGCTAGGCCGCATGGATGGGTGGTGGTGATGGAGGAACGCGGCGTACGCGACACACCAGGGCTGAGGCAGCGCGTTGGCGGGGGCGGCATCGTGGGCGGCGAGGCGGGCGGCCCACGTGGCGTGCCGGCCGCGCACGTGCTGTGTGAGGGGCAGGGCTCCGAAGCCGCCGGCGGTGGGGTGTCCGTACAGCAGCTCGGTTGGGATGCCCGTCAGGCGCTGCTCCGTGGCCTCTGGAGCTAGGCGCCGGTCCACCACGCGTGCGACGAGCCGCTCCAGTTCCCGTGCCACGCCGTCAGGCATGCCGCTGTGTTCCATGTGCCACGTGACCATAGAGGTGCAGTAGGCGGACGCGGTGTTCGCACGGCCAAAGGCGGAGAGCCCCAGGTGGGCGACGCGCTGCAGGCGCCGCTTGGCTTCCCGCAGGCGGGCGGTCCAGTCTAGCCGCAGGCGGGCAGGGTCGTTGCTGAACGGCACGCTGAGCGCGGTGGCAGCGGCCACCACCTTCAGCCCGCAGACGCGGTCCTGTGCGGCCGCATCTGGCATAGCTGTGCCAGGGGCTGGCGCGGGGTCGGCTCCGGGCGCGGCATCTGGGTGGGCGGCGGCTGGGGTGGGCGCGGCGTGTACGGTGGCGGCCGCCGGGGCCGCGGGTGCAGGGGCCGTACGTGTGTGTGTGTGTGTGTGTGTGTGTGTGCTCGTGGCCGTGCACACACAGGCTCTCTTTCCCTCGGCTCGCCTGCTCCCTTTCCCCACCATCACTCCCGCCCACGCATCAGCACTGTCCCCCCCTTCCCCTTCTCCTTCCCCCTCCCATGATCCCTCCCTCCCTCCTTCCCTCCTCCCTCCCCTCCTCCCTTCCCCCCATCCTGCCCCCCAGGCCGACTCCGTGTACACCAGCACGCAGGTGGCCATCGCCGAGCTGCTCCTGTCCGGCTGCACCACCTCCTCCGACCACCTGTACATGTTCCCCAACGACGTCACGCTGGACGACACCATCCGCGCCGCGCGCAGCCTGGGCCTGCGCTTCCACCCGGTGCGCGGCGGCATGAGCGCGGGCGTGAGCAAGGGCGGCATCGCGCCCGACAGCGTGGTGGAGGAGGAGGATGCCATCCTGGCGGACATGGAGCGCTGCATCACCACCTACCACGACAACAGCAAGTGAGTGAGCCTGGTTGTGTGGGCGTGTGGGCGTGGGTGTGGGTGTGTGGGCGTGCGCTGTGGCATCCTCCGCCCCTCGTGCCGTGATGATTGTCCAACGGGTACGGGGTTTGGCAGGCTTGGCGACATCGGTGTGTGGCTGTCGGCTGCGGTGCCCACGCGTATTGAAAGGCGCAGTATGCGTGGCTAGCCCGTCTGCCTCGCGCAGAAGCCTGCCCGGAGGCGGCCTCCCGTATGGCCAAACCATACGCACTTGATGACGCACGCATCCACTGAACGCACCGCCAAGCACCCCACGCCCTTACACACACGCACACACGCACACATGCATGCACACACGCACACGCCCACAAACGCATTATTTCGCACCCTCGCTCCCTCAGGTACTCGATGCTGCGCATCTCGCTGGGCCCCAGCAGCCAGAAGACCGTGACGCACGAGCTCATGATCAGCAGCGCGCGCCTGGCGCGGCGGCACCCCGGCGTGCGGCTGCACACGCACCTGGCGGAGAACGAGGAGGACATTGTGTACACACACAAGATGTACGGCTACCGCTTCGGCGAGTACATCCAGGTGGGGGCGTGCGTGCGTGGGCGCTTGTGTGTGCGTGCGTGTGTGTGGATGTGGGTGAGGGGGGTGGGTTGTGGTGGTATGTGGTTGTGAGTTCAGTTTGTTTGAGTAGAGGTCCACGTTAATTCCATTTCACAGCACTATGTACCATCAACCCTTGTTGTACGCCCGTCTCTAAACCTACCCGTGCCGCCTGCCCTATATCATGACGGCTGCAATAATACTCAATCCACACACAGGCTGTGGAGTGGGACAAGTGCGACTGCTGGTTCGCGCACTGTGTCAAGCTGAACGAGGGCGAGCGCGCGCTGTTCGCGCAGCGCGGCATTGGCGTGGCGCACTGCCCCTCCTCCAACACACGCCTGGCCTCGGGCATCGCGCCTGTGCGGTGAGCTCTCGCCATGGGCGCAGTTCTGCTCCGGCCCTTGTGTGCCCTGCTGTTGCTGGGGCACACATCCCACGCCTGCCCTCAATATGCATGCCTGCATTTGCATAGCGTAGTACGCCCTTCGCATTCCCTCTGGTTCCATGCCAGCCCTCCACAGTTTTGTGAACGCCTGCAACCCAACCAACCTCAACCCCGCGGCACCAGCCCCTGCTCGCAGCGCTGTCATGTCCCCAACGGCATTGGTTCACAAATGACCGCCTCACCCCCGTCCACCCTTACCCTTCCCACAGTGCCATGCTGGACCAGGGCGTGAACGTGGGCCTGGGCGTGGACGGCGCCTGCAGCAGCGACGCCGCCAGCATCCTGGCGGAGGCGCGCCTGGCGCTGCTGCTGCAGCGCGCCGGCGGCGACCCGCGCGGGCTGGGCGTGCGGTGAGTGTGGCGTGGTGTGGTGCGGAGGCGTTGCGGGGCGAGGGAGCGGTGGCCGGGCGGGAGCAGGAGGCTGGGGTGTGTTGGCGGCTGTGCGGCCGCCGCGTTTTGTCCTGTTCATGGACGGTGGCGTTTTGTGGTCCGTAGCCACAACCTCTTTCGCTTCTTGTGGCACGCACTTGCACATCAGCCCCTCGCCGTTCCCTGTGATATTCCATCGTGCACGTCAACTCATCAGCCTTCTCCCTCTCCCACCACCTTGTGCTTCCTCCGACCGCCGCCGCCGCCCCGCAGTGAGGCCCTGCGTATGGCCACGCGCGGCGGCGCCGCCAACCTGGGCCGCGGGGACGTGCTGGGGCAGGTGGCGCCGGGCTTCGCCGCCGACGTGGTGGGCTTCAAGGTGGAGGGCAAGATCGCGTACGCCGGCGCTGGGATCGATCCTGTGGCCTCGCTGCTGCTGTGCGCGCCCACCAGCGGCACCGTCAACTGGAGCATCATCGACGGGCACGTGGTGGTGAAGGAGGGCGTGCTGCTGGCGGGCGACGTGGATCAGCAGGTCGTGGGCGCGGAGGCGGAGTTTGACGTGGCGGGCATGTGCGCCGCCGCCGACAAGTTCTGCAGGGAGCTAACTGCGGGCGTGTCGGAGGCGGCTCTGGGCAAGCAGTGAGGGCGAGTGGAGGGAGTGCAGGTTTGCGAGGGCGAGATAGGGAGGGCAAGATAGGGAGGTTTTACAGGGAGGGCAGCAGTGAGGTTGGTGGTGGGGTTCACTGCAGCGACGGCGGCGGTGGACCTGCAATTCGGGCGCTGGGCGCATGAGAGTTCTAGGCAATGACGGGAAGCGGTCTGGACTTCTAAGGACCTTGTTTGGGGGTGGTTTGACTGGTCCTATTGAAAGGCGATGCAGTTTGTATTGCTTTAATGATGCGGGCGGCATGCCCTGCGTACAGAGAGATGAAGACTGGTGCCCCTTATAGTGCAGATTCGCCGCATGGCATCTAGCATCGCACGAGTGTGTAGTGGTCAGACCACGCTGAGGGTGTGTTGTATGCCTGATTGGGCCCGCACATTTGCGTCCTGGTTGTCGGCAAGTGGAAACTCAAGTGAGAACCAAAAAAATGCTGTGCCATCACATTGATTTATGGACGCGCGTGCTGCTGAGGGCTTTTATAGTACATATTGACATCATATCATGCACACTATAATATTTGGATGCTCAAGTACTGTTTGCGGGACGGGAAGTGGGCCGGGCCTGGCAGGGACCGGCAGCGGATGGTGTGTACATGTGTCGATTGCGTTTGTCATCTGCACACACTGTCTCATGCGGATGACGCGCAGCCATATGGCACCGCCGCCCGGCTGGCTGCGGGCTGTCATGAACCCAGCTCGGTTTTTGCCGCAGTCCGGGGCTGCGGTGAATGCTTTGGTTGGATAAGAGATGGAGTCTGTGCTGGTCCGCCTGCTGCTGAGCCTGCTATCGTGGTGGTGTAATGGGCAACCAGCAACAGTAGTGGGAAGGACGTGGTGGGCGAGGTGCAAGACCAGGGGCTGGCTGATTGCTGTTTCCGCCCCAAAGCATGCGTGACGCTACATGGCTGGGTGCTGCAACCGACGTGGATGCGGTGCGAATGGGCGGGCGTGGGGAGCGCCATCACGCCGTCACATGCGGCTTCACATGTATGTAAGCTCAACTCTCAATGCGCCGCGGCGACCAAGTATCTCTTTCACAGGTGTGCTTGTGTTCTCTCACTATGGTGCTTGTATGGCTTAATGTACTGCGCGGACGGTAGTGCCGTCGGGCTGTTTGGCGCCTTTCGGTACGCATTGAAAGTGAGGGCCATGGGGTTTGAGGGAGGGGGTAGGGGCGGTGGCGGTGTGGCACAGGGAGGTGGCCCTCCTGGTGTGGCACGCGGTTGCCGACGGCGATATCGCCCGATTTTCCAGTCGCTGCCCATAAGCAGCTTGCGCTACTTTCCACGCTCCAGCGGCATCAAACGTTTCCTCAACCCGTCGGCCTCATTCCGAGCGAAGTATCATAATGAATTAATTTTCATTGACCAGGGCCTGCCACTCACAGGGCGCGCCGAAGCTCTAAAACATTTGCACTATATACACTCGCTCGTTGCCAAAAACAGATGTGACACGTCAAGTTGACCGGGCCCGGCATTTTGTTGGCAGAAATGCAACGAACTATTGCGCAGAAGGAGAGGCGAAAAAGCAGTGTTGATTATGTACCGACAGCTTCGCCCTCGGCAGCGCGCACGCGGAGGGCTTCCTGCCTGGTCAGCGATGCCCTTTTAGGTAGGACATTGACCGACGCAGCGGACGATACGAAATGCACGAGCAGAAATGAGGGGTTGCGGATTCTGTGCGAGGCACACGGTGGCGCGGGGGATGATGCAACCCGCTGGGGTAACAGTGATACGCACGTTTGGGAGGCACGGCGCTCGTGCCGGCCGGCACACAGGCAAGCCCCCACCTGTACGTCGTTGGAGCGGTACCCCTGAAGCTAGACTGGTATAGCTATGCATGGACAGCATGGCGACGCCCGGAACATAGTCGTCGCAGCCCTGCGTGCTAACCTCCGTGCTCCCTTTACCCACGCCCACAGGCCGCGGGCAACAGGGCTCACAGGCAGCAGAGCCGGCATACGACTACACGCCGAAGGGCAGCTTCGGCAAAACTGGCAAAATCAAAATATACACTGTTGGCGCGGGAGCATCAAGGAAACGGGTGCGCGGCAGGACTTGTTGCTACATGGTGGCGGGCACTTGCCGGCCACCTAAAATCCATTCATCCCCGCTCATCTGTGTTGCAGTATCTCATAGTGGTTCCGGATATTTTCGGGCTGGAAAGCTTACAGGTGGGGTCAGGGAATGCTAGAGACGCGGCCTGAAGGCCTTTGCTATGCCATTGCAGCGTCAGGAGGATGTGAGTTTGTGCGCGGGCGTACACGTTGTATGGCGCATCCGGTACCCATGACTAAACTGCTATTTTGATGTGCAATGAGCCAATGACGTAACTTCCTTTACCATCGCGCTTCACTTCTTTATGTACCGCTTGCTGTCGGCGATACCTTGGCGGCGGCGCAGTTCCTTCAGGTCCGCACACGCACGTAGGGGATGCAAGGGCGGCGGAGCCCTGGCGGCCTGTTGGCTTGACGCACTGCTGGCTTGGTGGCCTGCTCCACGGGCACGTGGCGCTGTGGCATTTGCGACTGTCCCAGCCGCGATCCCTCCCCACCTTGACGCAACACCCACGGCACGCCCTCGCCCGCAACAGGCGTGTGACCAGTTTGCGGAGTCGGGGCTGACCGTGATCGCCTTCGACCCCTTCCTGGGCCTGCCCTGGACCACCACCAGGTTCCCGCCGCGGCCAGGTGGGTCGCCGCCACACCCGGCACGCCACACGTGCCTGCCGCCCCTATTTCATGGCTGCCCGCTAGCCCTTGTCTTCTGCACGCGGCAGCGAGACATACCCGCCCCCAAGCCAGTGTGTGCGCACGCTTTCTACACGCGCAAATCACACTTGCGCCACGCGCGCTGGCCCCGCCCACGCGCCCGCCCTCGCTGCCGCCCAGAGTACGGCTACGAGCGCTGGCTGCAGGTCATGGGGAGTTGGGGCCGCGTGGAGCCGATGCTGGAGGACGCGGTGCGGCGGGTGCAGCAGATGGCGGCGGAGGCGGGCGACCGCGCGGCGCAGACCAGGATCGGCTGCTTCGGCTTCGGCTGGGGCGGCATGGTGGCGCTCATGGCGGGGCGCAAGGTGAGGAGTCGGCAGGCAGGAGGGCGGGCAGGGGGGCGGGCAGTCGGTAACAGGTTGTGGACTTGCAAGCGCTGGGGCGGCAAAGGGGGGGGGTCCGGGCCACACAGTTTTCCTCTTGGATGGCCAAGTCCGCGCTCGTGTGTTGAAATGCGGCGGGACGTGGCGTGATGCTGCTTTCTGCGCAGTGCGAATATTATATCTTGCGTACGGCATGCAGACGGCGGGCGGGCAAGGCGGCGGCGGCGGCTCGCTGTTCTACGGCGTGGGGGCGGCCAACCCAGACCTGGCCGCGGCGGAGGCGGCGGGCCTGGACCCCTCCTGGTACCGGGCGGTCAAGTGCCCCGTGGTGCTGCTGTATGCCAAGGTGTGTGCGTGTGTCGCCGAGTGCGCGTGTGCTATTTGTGCTGTTGGGCCCTGCGCGGGCGGGCCGTGCGGGCGGGCCCTAACGCCCGGCTGCACATCAGTGTGTCACGCGATAGGTGGTGGACACGGTGCGGCGGTGTGCGAGTATCCACCGCACCATACCTCCTACGCTTATGTTTTCCTCCTAAGAATTAATGCGCGACCTCCGTAGCTTAGCTCGATTGGTTTACTTTGGGCTGGAAACCACAACACCCCCCCCCCCCACGCTCGGACTGGGTATGCACCCTACACCTGCACTAGGGGGAACTGCCGGTCATGAAGCTGATGGAGGTCAACACAGAGCTGCGGACCACGTTCGGGTGAGCAACCGACACACAGCGTCCTCCGCACGCATTGCGCCCGCCTGCCTGCCTACCTGTCAGCCCTGCCTGCCGAGGGCTCCGCGCTAGGTGCTCTGGCTGTGCGGACCCTCCAGCCAAAATGTAGCGCGCTCACGACAGTACTTCCTCGTACGATTTCGCCACACCCAAGGGCCAGTGCCCTCCCTTCGCAGCCGTTTGCACCACTTCATCCCGTGCAAGCCTCGCGCCGGGCCTATAGCTGCCTGGATGGCTGGCGTGCGAACAGGCGGCTCCGCGGCGGCAATACAGCCCTGCGTCGAACCTTATTAGCTGATCCTGCGATTGTTTGGGGTTTGGGGCCGAGCACGGCAGGCGCATCACGATGAGACATACCAAGTCTGCTTTTGCGTCATGCCGTATGCAACTTAATTACCGCGCTGCAGGCTAAGCACTGCCGCCTGTGGCCTACCAGACCTCAGCTCGCGCTTAGAGCTATCCTCAACGCAGTGCCGCACGTACCCCGTGAGATCCCCACCATGCCGCGGCCTGTGCCCTGGTACACCATGCAATTACGGGGTGGGTTTGCCCGAAACGTGCTCCACGCTGCCGCCGCGCCGCCTGACACAGGGCTGGCGGTTCGCTGGTGCAGCTCACGGACACGGAAGCAAATGGCGTCGTGGCGCGGGGCGACTGGGCGCAGCCGGAGACTGCCGCCGCCGCTGGTCGGGTCATTGCGGGCATGGTCGCGTGGCTGAAGAAGCATTTCGACGGCGAGAAGATTTAGACGCGTCCACTGTGATGTGAAATCACGGGATACTGGAAGGCGGCCCCGACATGGCGGCTGTCCTGTCTGTGATAGCGCAGTGGCTTCGACGTACAAGGATCCTTGTGATTACACAACGAAACCGGGAGAACACAACGCCACGCATGCTTGTGTGTGTAGACATGTCCACTGCTGTGGTTCCTTCGCCCCTACCTACGTGTCATGCGCGACGTGCCGTCAGCGCTGACTGACTGGGGCGTAGGCTATGCGGTTCTGCAATGTCGAACGTGTGTGTGTGTGTGTGTGTGGTAGTTGATTCCAGAAATCAAAGCGACCATTGCAACCCAAAAACCCACAGGGACACACAGGGATGACCAGGCGTTGTGCCTCTTAGAGTGGGCTGAGATGGCGGTGTGGTGCGTGAGTAGACCGAGGAAAGGACTTACCATGTACTCCTCTTCGGCGCTGGACCCTGGCTGACGAGTCTCTGAAGAAAGCGACGGTGGAGATGGCTGCTGGTGCGATGTCCATGCTTCAGGGTACCGGCTGGGGCCTGGTGGCCGCATTCGATGGTGGTGTACTGCCATGTTACCGACTTTCGGCGGCGAAGTGCTTGAGGAAAGGGCAGCATGCAAGGTATGGGTTGCTTGGTCCTGGCAAGGCGTTGTGCAGGATGGGCCGCGCACATCGATGCGATGTGCAACTACATGTCGACTCGGGAACTCGGCAAGTGAGCCAACAAGGCCGACTGGCCGAGGGCTGGATCATGCCGACATGCCCCCGTTGGCTCGCTCCCCCAAAGGGGGGCGATAGCGATACAGGTTACATGTGGAATGACAGCCAAGGACTCGCCAGGGCCCCAAAAACGCATGAGACACGCCCTGAGACACGCACACTCACTCGAGGAGGAACCCCGAATGACCCCCATGCTCCTCGCCTCCGGAGAGGGGAGGAACATGCTAACCTAATCCGCGGGTTGGCGTCGATAACCTACTCAAATAGTTATGGCGTGATAAAAGAACCCCACCGCAACAATCACTGTTGACTTGTCAACAACGAGTGGACGCCCGAGCGTCAGTAGCACTCCCCCCCCCGCTCCCCCCCTTTCCCCCTGGCGCCCAGCCGAGAATCCCCCCTTGGGGCGAGCCCTTGCGCTGCGGAGCTGAGGGGTTCTCCCGTCGAGTGGGGCTGAGCCCCCAGCCCTGGGGTCAGAGGCGGGGTCGTTCTTAGGCGGGGGCCTGCGCCCTCGGGATTGCCTTTGTCCGTGCCGTGGGGTGCGGCAATCGGGGTACCACACCGCAGTGCTCGACGTAGAGAAGAGGACCCGGCCCATCCGGCCATCCCACGTCCAAATCGTAGGCGATGCGCCCTCACTCGCCGCGCCCACGCCACGCCGCTGGCCACGCCGCGTCCATGCCAGGTGGGCACTCAGGCGGACAACTGTATGAATGGAACGCAGCCGCCTCTAAAGGAGCTGGGGTAGTTACGTAAAAAGCATCAAATAGCGCAACCTTTCAGACAGCGACTTGTCCTACGAAGGAAGAAAAGGGCACCCGGGTTATGCAGAGGTGGCCATCCGCAACTTGAGCGGTCAAGTTTTCTGGCAGTCTGCGGAGCTAAATGGCCACAGAGTTTGCGTGCATCAATGCTGTGTATACGACGAGTGCAACGGGAGTGCTCAGCGACGCGGCCAGCCGAACACGAGTTACGAGCTGCCGCTTTTTTGCCTATCGTCGCCCAGCTCCCCCCATTGCTGGCTCATCGTGGTACGAAGGATAGTGTTTAGCTCTGAGTGTCTACTGAAGCTGCGTTTTTGGGAGAAGGGCGCGAAAGGATCGAGCAAGTGACGCGGGCAGGGTTTTCTGCTTGGTGTGGCGCCCGCCCACTGAGACCTGTACAGGCAGTCGTTGCACAGCAAATACATTACTTGTATGGGGCTGAATGCGCGAACGGGGGAGACCACCTCGATCCGATCCAGCCCAATCGGCCCGATCGTGCCCACTCGACAGGAAATATGGTCCCTCATCGAGTCTACCATTCCGCCTGCATTTCGCCCCACGCACCCTCAACTGCGACAACATACACTCATACACACTCAACAGCAGATAGGACTCAAAAACGAGTCTGCTACGTAGCAATTCCATCACAGCAATTGCCTCCGGCTCCACCCCGGCCTGCGCAGCGATGCTGCAAGGGCCCACCATGCTAAGTCCGCTGCACTGCCCACGGCCAACCCACTTGCCGAGCTCGCGCGCAGTGCTGCAGCGGCCCCGCAAATCGGCTCTCGTCGTGGACGACCTCGCAGTAAACCGACTCATTCTCGGAACCATCCTCCACAAGGTAGGTGTTTGATTGGACAGTGGCAGAGCCGGCGCACCGGCGGCCGAGCTCAGGATAACGGGCCAAACCAGTATGTATCGGCAGCTTTGCCTCCGTATCTGCGCCCCAGCCGAATATTTTTGGGGCCTCCCGGCGCCTGCACATAATTTCCAGTATCGGTTATGCATTGCTCTGGCTGGGACAGTCAACCCTGTGGCGGGGCGGGGGCCCCGAAATTGCCAGTTCCAACTTTTTGCCTGCCTTCTTTGCCTGCAGCTCGGCTTCGAGGTGCTCGAAGCGGAGAATGGTATTCAATGCGTGGATGTATACAGCAAGGCTCATCGTGATATCGTCTGCGTCTTCCTGGTGAGCGTTCCGAATTAGTGATTCCGACACCACTGCGCTCTCTGACGCGGACCATTGTCAATTGCGTGCGCCAGGAGCATATCTCGACCCAGTCAACCTACTGACCACGTGATGATTACCACGCGTTGACAGGACCTGCAAATGCCTGTGGCAGACGGTTGGGCGGCCACGAAGGGGATGCGCGAGCTGGACGCCGCCTGGGCACAGGGCGGGAGCGAGCAGCAAGTGCAGGTGCCCGTTGTCGTGTGCACCGCCTCTTGCCTGGATGATGTGGTGGAGGGCGGCGAGACGGTGGCGCAGCGGGCGCTAACGCTGGGCGCTAACGGTGCTGTGGTGAGTGCAATGGCCCCTTGTCACTTGTGCCTAGAGGCGACGTTGCTGGCTCCACCATGGGGTGTTACTTAGTCACCGAGCTCCTCGGTGTTGGGGCTACGCGCTTTTCAACTCTTGGCCCCAATGTGAACCTGTCACCAACCGCTTGCGCCTATCGCGTGACACCCGCACCACCTGCAGCGCAAGCCACTGACCACCAAAGCGGTACTGGCCCTGCTGGACGAGTACGCGCCACGGTGGCGCGCCGCCATTGAGCAACAGCAGCACGCCGCGGTGGGCGGCAGCAGCCCCATGACCCCAGAAGCCAGCAGCAGCGGCGGCGCGGCGTTGCTGCCCATGGGGCTTCCAGTCGCGGCGCCGGCCGCTGACGCATTCACGGCCCCCCACGGGCTAGCACCGCATGCGGAGCACCACTCCTGGAGCGGCATGCCAGTCCGCCACCCCCACCACCAGCATCACCACCAACCGCACCAGCAGCAGCATGCGCCCCTGGCGTGGCAGCAACGGCAGCAGCGGCCGGCTGCCATGTGCCAGTGCACCAGTGCGCCGGGCGGCAGCCTCCCCGGCGGGGGTGTGACCTGCGGCTGCGGCGGAGCAGGAGCACGGGCGGGGCCGGCGGTGGCTGCCGCAGCCGGCGGAGCGGCAACACTAGCAGTCGAAGCTGGTCGGCGGTTCTTGCAGATGGGCGGCTCGGGGGGCCCTCTGGACGGCCGGACGCTGTGCTTCTTCGCTTCCAGTCGCGACCTGTCGGCCGGCGGCACCGCCGCGGCGGGCAACACCCGGCAGCTGCACCAGCAGCAGGCGCGGCAGTGCGCGCAGCAGCTGCTGCTGAAGCGGTGCAGCCGCAGCGGCCACCGCGAGCTGTCGCGCACGCGCCCGGACTGCATGGACAGCGACGCGCGCGCTGCCTCCGCATCGGCACACGCGCATGCGGGGGCGGCGGCGCTGCAGCGGCACATGTCCTTCGACGTGGCGGCGATGTCGTGGATGATGGCGGCGCGTCGGAGCACGTCACCAGGCTACAGCCGGGCCAACGGCGTGGCGCCGCCAGCGAGCCTGGTCGTGGCGGCGGCGGCCCTGGGTTAAGAACCAGAAGTACAGAAGGCCAGGCTAGTGGGGCAGGAGAGGTCGTTTGATGCACTGATTTGGGTGGGCATGGGCTCATAGCTACTTGTGCTGTTTGTCGCACTATTGCTTGTCTTGGCGCTGCCTGCGCAATAGGCGTGGATTGAGAAGCATAATAAAAATGTGGACCGTGGTCGTGAAAGCGTGGTCCTGCGCACGGCGCAATGTGCACTGCAGCCTGCGCTGCCGCATCGTTACTCGCGCTGTAGTTAGATACATATACTGTTGCGTTCGCTTTCTTGTTTGTTACTGTTGTTGTGGTTCGCTGTATGTTTAGGGCGTTTGGCTGCATCCATGTGTCGCAATCCTGGTACGCAGAGATTATGTTGACATTCGGTTTTCCTTGTAGCTAGTCTGCCAGCTGTATAGGCCGGGCAAGTGCCGGTCAGCTGGGCATGGAACAGCGGGGCCTGTACTAATGTGCCAACATGGCGGCACATATACCATCCGCTCCCACCGGGCTGTGAAGAGGCGAGAGAGCAAGGGTATCGCCCGTGCGGTGCGGTGCGGTGCGGTGCGGTGTGGGCCGCGCGCAAGGGTTTCGGAAGAGGTGGCTCAATGCCCTTCCTGCACATGCGCCCGAGGCCATGCCCGCCCAGGCCGATGTCTGCAAGGCTGAGAAGCAAAACAGGTGCGGGCCGATGGTCAACGCCACCGCTGCAGCGGCGGCATAACTTTGTGCGCTTGGCGTTGGGTGCGCTGCAGTTCGAGAGTAGGTAGCGCGGACGCGCACGAAGAGAGACACATAATGTACGGTTGGGTGTGGTCAAAGTTGGTGGTGGCAGGAGGTGGTACAAGGGCCAAGGACACGCTTCGCACTGGCATTGATATTTTCTGCCGGGGCGGCCGGGCGGAAATGCAATGCAGGATAGTGCACATGATCCTGGGCCTGTCATGATAAAAGCAGAGAAAGCGAGGTTGCGCATCCTTAGAGAGAGATCCGACCGCGCAGTGACCTAGATTGGTCCTCGCCCCAAGCAAAATTGCAGAGACTGCATTACTGGCGAACTGCCGGTGGCTGATAAGCTGACGAGAGGCATGAGCTTGAGATTGCGGCACTTCGGTGTACACGTGGATACTGTACGCGCCGTTACTGAAGGAATATGACTGAAGATGAGCAAAGGAGGGGAATGGTGGGTGCCCAAAGGATATGGGATTATTTGGCGGTGAGACGGGCGATGGGCATGGGGTGCGCGGCTATTCAGCGCGCCTCGCCCACGCCGGCTCCCACAAGCCAGCCTAACGCATAAGTTTTTGGCATACGTGTGGCAGGACCGAGTCCCAACTACAGGTCCAAGGCCGCCGGGGTTTTTGGTGCGGGTCATCTTTCACACGCTATGCAGGGTGTGTTTTGCTCATGGATGCTTGGCGTGCCACGGAGGACGCGACGGGATATTCCTCGAAGCGACTGCGTGTCCTGTTGGTCGCACGAGTATCGGCACCGACACACTTGAGTGTCATGTGTGGAAGGAGGGGCCCCACGGCCAGGCTTGATGCAATACCTGAGGGCGGTACCACTTCGTTTGCCGTTGGGCAGCCGATGTGATGGAAGCGCGAAAAGCAGCGTGCAGGCTCCCCCGACCCCTGACATACTAGAATAAAAGGGTGGGTGCCCGCGGGTGCGTAATGCCCTGTTGAGAAGATGAACTGACGCCAGGATGGAGACCTCAAGGCCCGAGAGATGATGTGTGAAGCGGGGAGGAGGTTGCTTGCCTCAACAGGGGCGGACGCGTGTAATGCCAAGATGCGGTAGCGTGTGCGCCAGTGCGCCGGCTGTGCCCTCGCATTCACGCACTCTGCCCTCCCGAGTATGTAAGGAAAGCAGGTGGGGAGCACGCGGGCTCATTCGCGGGGCAGTTGGGGGTGCTCTGAGGGCGCACGGAGTGCGGCGCACACGGCCAGCGCGCCCCTGCACCCCTGCAACTTGTGGCCTTGCGCTGGACAGAAGGGGTCGCGGGCGCACCCTCGTCCTCTGTGACAGTGGTTCAGAGCCGCGCGCGCCGTGTTGGGGCAAGCTGACCAACGCCGCAGACCGTGTGTGTGCCACGGCAGCGCAGGCCCCGCCTCGCTGCTCCCTCGTCCCCCTGCCCCCTGCAAACGCCAGCTGATGCCTTGCACCCTGCCATTCACGGCCTTGCCGCTCCTCCCCCCGTCGCTCCTCCTTTCAGCTTGTCGAAGAAGGCATCTGGTTGGTAATCTGGCCGGGCACAGCTTAAGCACCATATGCAATGGCTTGGCTGGGACTCACTGTGCGCGAGGTCACGCGGACTCCGACTGCGGGAGGGTTTGCTGCAGCTTCAGATGACCCTTGTGTGCTTGCACGCTCGGGCTGTCCCCTCGGTAACTAAACACCGCAATCATATGCAATACGTGTTTCAACAGTTGGCTCGTCGCCTAACATCAACAGTAGAGAGCGTGTGAATGCACCCAACCAACCATTCCGACGCCTGGCCATTGCATTGCGATTGCAGACTCCCGGGTGGCCCTGTGCCCTGCCTGCTTTAAAACCCTGCCTTGCCTGCTGCAACCTGTAAACGTACAACAGCTTCGCACTGCCGCCGCCCGCGGACCACGTGTCAGACGGTCGGGCGCGGAACATCATCAGCCACACCACACGCCGCCACACCGCGGCGACCCGGCCAGAGAGCCGCAGCGCCTTGGCGAGAGGCATGGACGGACTACCGTAACGTATGTCCCGCACCTTCAGTCCATTGCATGCAGTACCCACAGACAATCAAGCACGTCAATACAATCAGCATGGTCAAAAACAGCTTGTGAAACAAAAAAAGCACACCAGAAAAAAACATGACTACCTCTTGTGAACATCATCGCATACGGCAGTGCCATGAGCAGTCCTGCAGAAACCAGTGCGCCGTCAGATCCACAACAGTACATCCACATCAGCATATCACCGCAATCATATCACCGCAATCTGCAATCCCCACCCACCTACAATACGTCATCAGCAAAAAACACGTACACACTACCAAACACCGGGTCACCAGCCCAGCAGCGCTTGACCCGAAGAACAATCCCCCAATACAGCCAACCCCAATGATCGTACTATTAGTCTCCAGTTTTCGCCTCGAACACCAAAACCGAAAGGCTACATCCGGCATTCATATGTACGCCGGCCCAGCGCGTCCACAGCCGCCAGATAGTACACCCCCGGCCCAACCGCCGCCAGGTCACCAACTGGCGTGTACGGCAGCGGGCAGCGGTACGACGCCTCCACCTGCGCCGCCACGGCATTGAAGTCCGCCACTGACCGTACAACGCGCGCCGCCAGCCGGGATTCCAGATCCAGAGCCCGCTGGATGGAATCCAGTGTAAAGCGCGGATCCTGCGGACCTGGATCCGAGCTGCACCTGTCGGAGGCGCCGCCTTCCGCGGTGTCGGTGTCGGCTGAGGCGGCGACGTCCGCATGGTGGCCAGCACTGCCGCCCTCTGCCACACCAGCGCTCGCGGTGCTGCTGCTCCCGTTGCCAGTGGCCCCTGCGCTACCAGTGTTGCCGCAATCAGTGCTGCCAGCACTGCGACTTCCGCGCGCCACGAAGCCCAGCAGTGCAGCCAGGGTGCCGGAGCCAAAGGAGAACAGCAGCAGCCGGCGGCCCGCCAGCCCCGCGCCCCCGCGCCGCCACACCAGGCTCGCAAGGCCCTGCCACACGCTGGCGGTGTAGGAGTTGCCGAGCTGTGGGGGCAGACGAGAGGAAACGACGCGGGCACGCAAGGACTTAAACCAGTGTCGCTAATGACTTAGCACTTCGTCAGCTCAAGCACTCAAGGGGCTAATGACTTAGCACTTCGTTAGCTCAAGCACTTAAGGGGCTAATGACTTAGCACTTCGTCAGCTCAAGCACTCAAGAGGAGCACAGACGCCTGTCGCTGTGGCGCGAAGTCATCAGAAGGGTGAAGTCCGAAGCCCAGACTGTGCACCAGGCGCGCGTCAGCAGGCGTTCGTTCCATAGCGGCGCACCCCGGACCCTGCCCATCCCCACCTCGACCCTTCACACACACACACACACACACGATCGATGGCGCGCCGTTGCCTATGCATGCTGCACGCACGGTGTCGACCCTTCCTCTCCTTGTGCTTTTCTAACACACACACACACCACACACACACACACACACCTGCCGCTGCAGCCACGCCGCGTCCTCGCCGAGCTGGTCCCACAGCCCTGCCGTCGCCTCCACCAGCGCGCCCTCCAACCCCTTGTCCGCAAGCCGCCACTCCGCGGCCCCGGGTGCTGACGTGGAGCAGCCGCCGCCGCCCGCCGCCGCCGCCCTCGCCTCCGCGCACGGGCGCGGTAGGGACTCGCTCGGCGCTCCGAGGTCGACCTCCAGCTGTGGTGGGGCTGGGTGCGGCAGCGCCGGCTCTGGGCCGCGGCCCGCCGTGCTGCACTGCTGCTGCTGCTCCTGCTCCTGCTCCTGCCGCACCCACTCCTTCACCCACTCGCCCGCCGCACCCGCCGCAGCCTCAGGCCCCGCCGGGGCCAGGAGGCGTGAATCCCATGGAGCTGCCGCCGTCGCACGACCACCCTCTCGCGCTGGGCCCGCCCCTGCTGCCGCCCCTGCTGCCATTGCCCCCGCCCCCGCTGCCCCTACTGCTTCGACTGCCGTCCCCGCCCTAGCCGCCGCCTCCGCCGCCTCCGCCGCCGCCTCCCGGCGCCGCAGCTCGTCCATGAGCGCCATCCGCGCCAGGCCCTTGCGCACCAGCCTGTTCAGCGGCGCGTGGCTGACGTAGGCGCACACGTCCCGCCGCCGCAGCAGGCCCGCCTCCGGCGCCAGCTCGCCCGCCGCCTCCACCCGGGCCGCCAGCCGCAGCGCACAGTGGCCCACCGAGCCCAGGTACTGCGTGCGTGCGGAAGAGGCGGGGGAGGGGTAGTTCCTTCCAATTCCCATTTCGACCAGGGGTGATCCATTACATTTTCAACGCTCTCACTGCCCGATCGGGGCGCGATACTTTGTTATACAGTAGGATTCTGGGACAAGGGGTTCGACGCTCCCGGGGCGGGACCCATGCAGCGGCATCGCATGGGCGAGCCAGGATGGCGTGCCAGGTCAGTCAGCCGCACCACGCAAGGCGACACAAGCCACACAACTACCTGTGCGGCCACCTTCCTACCTACCTTCCTTGTATCTTCCACCCACCACCTCCCCCCCGCCCTTTCCTCCCGCCCGCCCGCACCCCTGTACAAGGGTGCTGGGGCTAGGAGGAGACGCGTGCGGAAGACCGCCCGCCACCGCCGTACCTGCGACAGCGTCAGTGCCCCGTCGACCGTGGGGTACGGCAGCGAGCCCAGGGGCTTGTAGAAGTCGTACGCGTGCTGTGCGTGCGTGCCATACCACAGCGGGTCCAGCACCAGCGGCGCATCCGGACCCACCAGCATGGCCGCAGCGCCGCAGCCGCCTTCAGGGCGTGGGGTGGGGGGATGTAAAAAAAGGGCGAGGGGGTGTGTGGTTACCAGCCCAAACTAAACCGCGGGGCAGCAGCCGCAGTGGGTTGCGAGTGAGTGGGTGAGGGCCTCCAGCGTGCGTTGTGCGCGCGCATGGGAGCATGGGAGCAGACAGGGCGGCAGCACCTACCTGCCGCACATCTGCCGCTCCCGCAGCTCACTATGCGTCACACCCACCACCCGCGCTGGGTTTGCTCGGCTACCTTGCTGTGCGCTCTGGACAGGAATACGACCACCAGGTGCACATTAACCCACGCCTTCACCCACTGCCTCCCGCACACCCACCTGTGGCCCGCGCCGCGCTGCCGGGCGCATACAGCGCCACGTCGGCGCACACGACCAGCGCCAGCCGCCCGTCCCAGCGGCTGCTCTCCACCCAAGCCGCCGCCGCCAGCAGCGCCGCCGTGCCGCCGTAGCAGGCGTGCACCACATCCGCGCCCTCCGCCGGCGGCGGGCCCCAGCCGGCCGCTGGCCGCGCTGTTGCAGCTGCCGGCGACGTGACACCCGCCGCTGCTGTTGCTGGCTGTTCTGTGGGGGTTGCGGCTGTTGTGGGTGTTGCTGCTGTCGTCGACGGCGCTGAGGGGGGCGCGGCGGCGTGCGGGTGACGCGCCCCGGGAGCGGCCCCGGGAGTGAAGAGGGTCATGAGGTGCGACTTGAGGCTTTTGCTGCGGTCCAGCCCCGACTCCGTGGCCACCTGCGGCCGAGGGAGTCGAGCGGGCGGCGGAATGTGGCGCACGCTTTGTGGTGTTCCGTGTTGGCCGCAATGGCCACGGCCGCTGGGCCAGGGCCGCTGGGCCAGGGCCGCTGGGCCAGGGCCGCTGGGCCAGGGCCGCTGGGCCAGGGCCGCTGGGCCAGGGCCAGGGCTCTCGTTGCCCACACCGCCCGATCGGTATCGCACCTCGCTTTCCATGGGCCCTTGTCTGCCGCCGCCATCAGCGCGCACTGCCGCCTGTCGCTGCCCCTCTCGCTCCCACTACCCATGCACCCACCCACGCACCCGTGCACCTCCCGCCCACACCACGCCGCACCGCCGTACCTGTAGGTGGCCCACCTCCCCGGGCGCCACGCCGTACTTGCGCATCAGCCCCGCCGCCGCCGTGAGCGCCAGAGACGCCGCATCCTCGCGGTCGCTGGCAAAGGCCATGGCCTCCTGCATGGGCGACCGCGGCAACAAGCCATGGCATCCTGACGCATGCAACACCCACTCTGCCCCCGCAGGGGGCTTTGTGTCTTGGCCTTTCGACGGCCTACTGACGCGGGGCCGTCGAGTGCGGCCCTTGAACTACCGTACCACGATTGCCGCGCTGCTGCCGCTGCTGGGACCTCAGGTCTGTGAGCTCCCATGAGCTGCATGGCTGGGGGCGCTGGCCCCATCCACTGGCCTTCACATCCAGGCGAGCGCCGCAGCACTTGGGCGTGCGCCCCCACCTCGCTGCACAGGTGCTTTCCTTCGCCCGAACCCACGCCCGGCCTCACCTGGCCTAGCCCAATGGTGTACTTGCCCGGGCAGCCGTCCGCCACCTCCATGTCCGACATGAGCACCTGAAGCATCAAGACATGACGACAGGGGGCACGCATATGCAGTAACATACATGCTTGGAGAAGAGGGGGGAGGAGGCAAGGCAGGCACGGAGCCGTTCTGGAGGAACGAGGCACGGCGAGGGGCAGCGTGTCAAGCGGTTGTTCCCGTCGTCCTCGCCTAAACCGATCGCTGAAGCTATAAAGGCTCTACAACAGCTGTTGTGCAGCTTTCCCCGACATAAGTGCACGTCCCGCGCCAAATGTCTCGGAAAGAGTCGCGGGCGGCACTGAACACGGGCGCCAGCTGAATTGACGCCTAATGTGTACCCGAAACGAGATGACAGACCTTCTGAGTTGGAAAGTAGACCTCCAGCGCCAGAATGCCCACGGCTTTTGGGCGACGGAGCTCCGCGCGGCACGCCATCGATGCAAAAATCTTAACAAAACCTTGCACAATATAACTTTGCTCTAAAGGTTTCCTAGCGCTAAATCCAGCGAGTCGCGACTTTTCGCTCTTCCCGACAGAGACATGAATGCCATATGCATTAAAAGCTCTTAAACGTACAGGTAATACAAGACTTTAAAGCATTGCAAGCTTGAAGGACATGGAGGAACTCGGCTTCGCCGGGCGCATCGGCTTGCATTAAGCTTGCAGCATCGAGTCCAAGAAAGAGCCAATTGCCTCAGGCCAAAGTTATTTGAGTGAACATGCAGTTCAAGCTTGCATCCACTGGCCGCCACGCCCTTCGCCTGCGGAGCCCGCAGGCATCGGCCACCTCAGCACCTCGGTGTGCGGAGCAGACGCACCGGCGAATCAATGTGCTTCAATGCCTCAGCGCTTCAACAGACCCCAGCTCACTCGAGCAGCTTGCCGCGCGTCCGGCGGGCGCCGGCCGGGACCCTAACGCTGCTGTCCTAGAGCGGGTGGCTGCAGCCGTGCCGCTCACTCGTCGCACACTCCTTGTGCTTGCGTCCATGGCAGTCGCTGCGGCCTCGCAGCAGGGAGGCCCCGCCAGCATCGCGCGGGCAGAAGGTGAGGGTTGCTAGAACCCAGGGGGGGCGGGCTGGGGAAACTTGGGGGGAGGGGAATCATGCGCAGGAACGGGTTCCTCCGGGGCACGTAGGGCGCAGCCCGGGCAGGGGATGACCTGGGTATTGTCGCGACGCCAGGCTCGCTGCATGTGCACGCAGCACCGCATATCCTGCCCAAACTGCTCACAAGCCACCGTATTACGCACTTGCAGAGGCTACGGCTGCCGCCACCAGCACCAGTGGAGCTTCGGAGGCGGCGCTCACGCAGTACACCAACGCGGCTCAGAAGTACCAACTGCTGGTGCCCGCGAGCTGGGAGTCCAAGGGGAAAGCGGGTGCGCGTGCGAGCGAAAGCGCGCAATCCTGGGTCATCGGCTGTGGCTGGCCTGGGTTGCTTTTGGGGCAGGAGGCGCGCGCCGTCAGGGAGTGGCTGCGCAAGTGGGGGCATGAAGGGCGGTGCCCCACAGCGGCCCGTGCAGGCTGCTGCATCGCGGCGCATGGTGGCGCCTTGACAGCTCCACACACCATTGCAATATAGGCCGCACATGCTTTCCCTTGAGCTCCGACATGCCCGCCGGCATGAGACCCCTCCCACAGGGGGCCCCGTGCCGGCATGCGCCCTCCCACCCTGTGCGCCCGCGGCCCGACGGCGCCCGCTACCCCACCCCGCCCCACGGCCCCCGCACCACACCCCCACACCACACCCCCACACCCCGCCCCGCCCCGCCCCGCCCCGCCCCGCCCAGGCGCCGACGCCCTGTTTGAGGACCCGGCCCGCCGCTCCACGTCTGTGGGCGTGACGGTCAACCCGGTCAAGGTGGCGTCCATCGACAAGTTCGGGTCTCTGGCGGAGGTGGGCGACAAGCTGCTGGAGGCGGAGAGGAAGAAGGTAAGGGGCAGCAGGGAAAGAAGGAGGAGGAGGAGGGGGGGAGGAGCCGGGAGGTGGACTGTTTATTAAACTCTGGTTGCGCCGGATGCAAGCCAGGCTGACAGTGTTACCGGTTGAAAGCCGCCACGCATGCTGTTGTGACCCGGGCGCCACGCAGCCGCAGCAGCACCCAGTGCCCCCAAGCGGGGCGTGCGAATGTTGTCAGGACAGGCCGCGGGCCAGCGGCCTGCAGCTCCCGCGCTACGTTGACACACACAAGAACCACACCAACCACCTTCCAATTGCTCCTCCATCACTGCCGCCACGCGCAGGAGAGCACGCTGGGCGTCTCGCTGGTGTCGTCCTCCGAACGGCAGGGGGCGGGCGGCGCGAAGCTGTACGAGTACGAATATGAGCTGGACAGCACGCGCGGCCGCAAGCGCATCCTCAACACCGTCACTATTTTCAACTCTAGGTGGGCGGATGAGTGGGTGGTGGCGTGCCAGGGCAGGAGGGGCAGGGCGCAGCGCAGGGGGGGGGGGGCGGGGGCGTGACAATGGCGAGCTTCAGAGAAGCAGCTGCGCAATACGGTAGTTGTCGCATCGAGAGCCCTCTGCCAGTCAAATTTGCAGCTTACAAAGTGTGTGCGGCGTGCACGGCGACGCCAAACCTGCAGGTTGTACATTCTGAACGCGGCCTTCAAGTGCGAGAAGGATGCATGCGGGCAGGAGTCGCTGGCAGGCGTGCAGCTGCTCCGGCAGGTGGCCGCTACCTTTGATGTGCAGCCGTGATGGCCTGGAATGGTTATTTGGGGTTTTGTCGGGTAGCCGAGGAGTATCACAGGTTGAGAAGTGATAGCTGTGGAGGTGGCGATGCACAAGAGAAGAAAGCGTGCGCGCGGAAAGATGTGGTTGAAAGCGGTTGATTGCTTCCCTGCACGGCTGCGCCTCCCTGCACCGGTCTATAGCATCTGGCTGCGCAGTGTCCGCGTCTGAAGGTGGCTAGTTCGACAAGGGCGTAAATGGCGCAGAGATACATAGCCCAAGGACGCACCAATGCATGACATCAAGCACGAGTAGGGCTTCGTTGTGGGGCATGGGAGCCGCGGTTGGGCGTGACATTGCGCGGGCTGACTCGCTGAGCGCGTAGCATGAAGAATCTATTTCAATCGCAATTTACTAGACGAGTGCCATGAACTGCCTAGCACGGACGCGACAACGAGCCGGCTTGAGAAGCGGAACATGTTTCGCGGTTTTGATAGGTGCTGCCGTCGTCCTCCTAGGGACAGGAGCGCTCTCGAACAATCTCCCAAAAGAGCTTCAAGTTGCACCACTTGTAAAAAGCGTGGACTGGAAAACAAAGCTGTCGGGGCTCATCGACCGTGACAAGCTCATGAAGCAACCGCGCGTGATCTTTGGGTATATTAGTGAAAAAGACTGGGCGTTCATAGAGTTCTTGTGCTTTACGCACGCATCGTGGCGCTACGTGGTGTCCATGGCACAGGTGCGTGTCGATTTTATCGAACACGTACGCTGGTCAGAGCGTAACAGTGCGGGGGGTTGGGCACTGTGTCGAACGGCCGGGCGGCCGGGGCAGCGGCCGGGTTAGTATGACAGCGTGGGGCCCAAGCGCTGCGTGCGGGCCAGTGCGCGCCGGTGCATGTACCCGCGCATGGCGCCTTAGCCCTTCCCCCGCGGTGGCATCCCGCGACGCCTTGTGCTTGTCTGGCCCCTTGCCTCCTGTGGCGCTGCACGCCCAATGCAACCAGCCCTGCCCCTCCACACACACGCACGCACCCTTCGACCCTTCCTCTCCTTGTGCTTTTTTAACACGCGCGCACGTGCAGCCCACCGGCTACCGCATAGACCTGGTGGTGTTTGCGGAGGGGCGCTGGATGCGCGAGCTGAGCTCCATTTGCGAGGTAGTGGACCTGGATAAGGTGGCAGGTGGTGATGGCAACGAAGGAGTTGGAGACGAGGATGGCGGCGGCGCCGGCGGCAGCTACCCGCAGTTCAGGCGACACGGCAATGAGTCCACGTGCTTTGTGGTGCCCTACCCGCGGCCGCCGGAGGCGGTGTGGCAGGTGGGCGGCGGGGGGCGGCGCAGACGCGTCGGGTGCGTGCGCATGTGTCAGGCGGTGCCCGTGCAAGGATGGGTGGTGCGTTGAGGGCGCAGTGCGGTTGCGACGAGCTGCAACTGGGCGCTGCGTAACGTATCACGCGGCTGCGGCTCTGGGACGCAAGCCTAGTTGCCAACCTACATTGCCGTGTGACGTGTATCTCCTTGCCCTCATGCTGCTATGTTGACGTACTGTTTCAACACCAACACAGAACTACCCCTTTGTGGCGAGCTACCATTTTCTGGCGGACCAGCGGGCGGCCGACCTCCTCACACGCAACTACGGGTACGCCATGAAGACAGGTGGGCCCGATGTATGCGTATGTATGTTTCAGAACAGCGGACTTGAGGAGTGAACGCAAGTTGAGCAATGTAGAGCAGGCGCATCATGCAAGAGGACGGCGTGGCCTTGCATCCGCTGCGTCATACAGTAGAGCGGCGCTCTTGTATGGGTAATTGTGATTGAGTCATTTCATCCGCACTTGGCGGCACTGATCTCCTGCGTGTGCGTGCCCATACCCTCGCCATCATTCTCAGACTTTGATTGCTTCATCACCGCCACGCTCATCCACCACTTCCCGCTCCAATTTGAGGTGAGACGTGCTGCGCTCCGGTTTGGTCAAGCGGACGATGGGCGATTCACGCGGTCAGGCCGCGCTAATGACAAAGGCACCATGCCTGCACCGTGATGCGCCGCGACGGCCGCCGCTGGCCCACCTGCTGTGTGGTGTGTACGCAACAGTACAAACCCCATCACTGATCGTGCCCACCTGTCCGTAAGCCACCTCCGTCCCTCCTGCCCCTCCCTCCGCCGCCGCGCATCGCCAGACCGGGTACATGCACTATACGCCGCTGCCCGGCACTGGCGAGCGGCTGAGGCGTGTGGCGGGGGACCTGGGGCTGCGGCACCGCGGCCGCCACGACATAGGGCCCACCTGGTGGGTGGTGGGTGGGGGCCCTTGGGCGTGCGTATGTGTGCAGCGTGCGGGCGGCTGCGGGCCGCCGGGTGGGGGCAGGCGGGGATAGGCGCGGTGGGAGTGCAGCGGCTGCATGCAAGGCTACCAACCAACTGTCGCATCCACACTCGCTTGCTGCGCACCTGCCCACCTGCCGTACCTGCTGGAATAACCTTCTGGTCCCACTGCTACCCATTCCCCATGCGGGCAGGTACGGCGACGCACGCACACTGGTGGCGCTGGCTCAGGCCTCCCTGCCCGTGGTGTACCACCTGCTGGACGAGGAGTTTGAGGCGGCCCCGGACGGCAGCTGGAAGCAGAATTGGGTGGCGGGAGAGGTGAGGGAAGAGAGCGAGGAAAGCGGCGGGGAGCCTCGGGCTACACAGCCCCTTCCACAAACAGATTGGTTGCTTGGGAGGCGCGGCAGGCGCGGAGCCGCCGGGTTGACTGTCGCGCTTTGCCATCGCTTGCTGCTGGGTCCTTGTGACGCCATGCGCGCAGCAGCCCCCAGAAGCGCCTGATAGGTTGGAGGCCGTGGCACGTGGCAAGCTGTGCCCACCCCATCGCACTTCCGGCATCCCTGCACTGCCTGTCAGCCGTGCGCCCAACTGCTGTGTCCTTGCCCCGCCCTTCCGTACCCCACCCTGCCCTATGCTGCCCCGCCCCGCCCCGCCCTGCCCTGTCCCACGTGGGCCCCCGCTGCCTGCCTGGGTTTTGGGTTACACAACGGCTGGTTTGCTTTGGGTTTCTGGAATTAACTACCCCCCCCCCCCCACACACACACACCACCTCCGCGCTCTGGGTTGGGCTGGCTGGTTCGGGTTCTCTTGGTCGTTTCGCTTTTGGTTTCTGGAATGAACTAACCCCCCCCCCCCACACACACACACACACACTCAGGGCTGGCCGCTGTGGAGCAAGGACATGGCGGTGATGTATGCGCCCGACATCGTGTTGAACCACCTGGTGGAGAATTTTGCAATCTCAAACAAGTGAGCTGCGAGCGTTGGCGTGCTCGTTTGCGGCCATGTTGTTCGCATCGGTAGCAACGCTGTGTGTGCAGCTGTTGCATATCGCGGACGGCGTGCAACCCTCTCCGTCACACACAAGCGAAATCGAGTCAGAAGCTCGCCGTAATCGCCCCGGCCGGCCCTGGCCTGGGCCGCACACAGGTACGACGTACATGGCGACTCCGAGCGCTACACCTTCAGCCTGTACCACATTCACTGCCAGCACGGCGACGGCAACTTCTCCAAGTTTGAGTTCTTCAAACACAAGTACTATGACAGGTGCGTAAAGCTGTGTTGAGAAAACACGAGGTAAGGGAGACGCAGACCATGTATGCAAATGCAAAGCTGTGTGTGGCGGCACTGTGTCACCTGCACGTGCTTGAGCCGGTTGTCTACGTAAGCGATAAGAAAGGCTCCTCCGCCCGGCTGCGGCCCTCTGTGCCGTTGCCGTTACGGCGCATGTGAGATGCAAGGAGGCGGCCACAGGGCGGGAGCAGCTGCACAACAGAATTGGTGGCACAGTGATTGCGGTAGTCGCCCCTCCGGCCGCCACGCACTTAACCAAGTCGAGACCCAGTACGCGTTCAACGCGCACGCAGTGTCCGCTGTCTGCTGTTCTCTCCCTTGCGTCTCTGACACGCACACACTTTTGCTTTCCCCTTTCTCGTGTTTTCTGACACGCTCTTGCGCTTCCTCGCTGCAGGGACATCACCACCGGTCTGGACTTCAATCTGGTAAAGGACTACGCGCTGTGGCTGGCGGTCAGCACGTGGCGGCACGTGCTCAGCATGCAGAACCAGGCGGCACAGCAGCAGCAGCAGCAGCAGCAGCAGCAGGGCAGCTGGCGGTAGCGGCAGGGCGGCGCAGGGTAGTTACGGCGTTGAGGAATTGGGCAGGGCGCCAGGGCGCAGTGAGGGCGCAGCAGCAGGCATACGCAGCGTGGGCAAGGGTGCATAGTGTGCGGTGTGTTTAGGACGGGCATATGCACGGCCGTTATAGTCCTGTTGTAGTCTTGTGAAGCCTTTGCGAATCCATGGCGTGTATGTGTTAGTGTATCAATACTTTCAGGTAATAGCTGGCGAGGTTGGTGCCATGGTGCTGTTGCAAACGGTGCCGCTGCGAGTGACCTGGGCTAACTGCTGGGTGCAGGTCGGGCTGGCTGGCGAGGGCATTGCAGTTTGCTTCTATGATACCCACAGCGGATGAATGCGTGCTTGGGCATTTGGTGGTTTTTTCTGTCTGTGCAGCATTGTCTATTGTCTATTGCATGTAAATAGGTGGCAGGGAAAATTCGGGCGGAGCGAGAAGTGCCTTTGCGCGTCCATGGGCATCTTGACTTTCGGCTGGGGCGAGCATAGCAGCCCGGCAGACTAACAATCTATTCAAATATGCGCACAGCAACCCAATAACGACTACTGACCTATCAAAAAACCAAACACCTTCTACCCAGCTAACCCAGAGCTGCTTCTCGTTGGGGGTGTGGGGCTTGGCCCCTCACCCCTGGCAAAATGACAATTAGGTCCAGCACCAGGAAGGTGCCACTGCGCAGCGTGTGCCATGACGAAGCCACGCTCGCAGCCATTAATTTCGTTGTAGAGCAAGTCGCAACGCCATTCCGCGTGCGGCTACTAGACTTCCTGCGGCACTTTGCCATATGCCGAACGGATCCCACGTTCCGCTGCGAGGCCTGCGACAGGGAGTGGCGGCAGGAATGCGGAATGGCGACGCGTCGCTCTGGATGTAAGTTGCTGCAACTCTTGGGCAGTGCTGAACCCACTTCTGATGGACTCTTTGCACAGTGCGCCAGCAGGAGGTGGGGCCCCAGCGGCAGGAGGAGTTCAACCGGCGCATCCCTACCATCGACATCAACTTCCTGCAGAAGGCCCTGTCGCTACTCACCACGTCGCTACTCACCACGTGTGCGGTTTAGGTGGACTAGCGGGACGTTACTGCTGGACGTAATTTGGTGGGCGGTGCCTGGTCAAACCGACCCCGGCTATGTCCGGGAGATGAGGTAGTTTCGAAACCTTCGGCCTCAGACGGTGGATGTGGTGCGGGATCAGCCCGCTTTTCCCGTGCTTCACGGGGACCACCTCCCTTGTCTGTCTGTGCAGGTTGAGGAGGATGTGCGACTGACTGACTGACTGACTGACTGACTGACTGACTGACTGACTGACTGGTCCACACGGAGCTACTAGGGTGTGTATGTGTACCATTTGCAGGAGGAGGGACCCGAGTGGGACAACCCGGTCGACAACATTGCAGCGGTTACAGGTTGCGCGGTGACTGGCGATGCGGCTTAACTGGCGACATGGCGCGCAAAGCCATTACCGTAATAGTGCATCCTGGGCGGGTCCTGACTTGTCACTGGATTATTGAAATACCGTATTCTGGACCATTCGTGCTGCGTACATGCCTCATCAGTGCTCAGGCCGCCGCACGCAGCGCTCCGTTGACGGGCGCTGCTCCATCAGGATCCATTCACTCGCGCTCCGCTTTCACCCCCCGACATTGCCCACCTGCCCCTCAAGCAAAATTTACCCCGTGGCGCGCGTGATGCGCGGATGTGTGTTAGGACACGCCGACACGGCGGTTGGATTCATACCCACACACCTTCCCGTCGCCGCCTCGTGACAACACGTCAACACGCCGCGCAAGCACCGGGCATTTCTATCACAGTACGTACCATGTAAACAAGGTTGCCACGAAGTGCACCGCGTCATAGATCGCCATCGAAACCTCCGGGCCACTGCCACGGGGACACCCAGTGACGATACATAGGGCAACCTTTCGGCTGCCAGCAAGATGCGTAGGCGCAAGTGCCCGTAATAAGAGTTGACGCAAGGCGTGTTCCATATCAGTAATTTAGTATCAATCGAAGCAGAGTACCTATAGGTTATCTTACGCACACTGCAACACGCTGGCTCTGCCTCGAGAGAGTGTACGCACAGCGTAGGCTGCACCCGTTTGTAACGCACGCGCCCTGCCCCCGAATCGGGGGGTTAGCCATCCATTGACGGTGTTTATTAGAGTTAGGGGGGGAGGGCAGACGCACGGGGCAGCCATGCCCCAAGAGGGGAAGGCATGCACCATTTAGCTAGAGTGGCGTGCATCAATGCGTGCCCGCTGGCCGCGGCGCGAGCAGCACGGATGCAGACAGTTTGGGCGGCTGAGCACCGACCTGACGGTTCCCCCACGGTTCCAATTGCACACGGCGGTGCGCCCATGCAGGGCAAAGCCCTCCTTTCACAGTGCCTTTCACCTCATACAAACGCTTGATGCAAGTCCATTGGGAAGGTTTGCTTGCGAGCATGCATGCATACAAGCCGTGCGCCCTGGTGCGCCATGTGGCGCAGGCCCTCCAGCAGTGCCGCTTCCAGCTGCCGTGCACTTGGCAGCGCCGGCGCACAAGGAATGCAACTGCACATCCTTAAATGAACCTCAACGGCGGTAGGGTGGCAGACGCTCGCTCCTGTTGGCCGACAGCGACCAGCGCGAGCACTCCACCTCCAAGTCCACGTCCGTGCCTGCGAGACCGCCGTGGCCACTGCCGCCGCCTGACGGCGCCGCTGCCGCCGGCACGGCTCCCGAGAACATCGCCTCCATGGGGACGGCCCCTGAGAATGTGGCTTCCGCGAACCGCTCCTCCGGCTCCGGCGGCATGTCCACAGTGCCGCCGCCGGCGGCGCCGCCGCCGCCATCCAACAGCCGTGCTGCCGCAACCCCCACACGTGGGCTGGGCCCGGCACTGCCGCCCCCGCCTCCGCCGCCGCCTACGGGCTCCGCGCCCGCCGCGCCACTATGCGACGCGCTCCCGCCGCGGCCGGAAGCGAAAGCGCGGCGCAGCCGCCCCAAGAAGGACGCACCAGCCGTTGCCGCCGCCGCCCCGCCGCCGCGGCTGCCTCCTGCCGCCCCTCCGCCGCCACCATCGGCGCTGTCCTCCCTAGAGGACAGGCGCCCAAGGGACCCGCGGTCTCCGCCCTCAGCCGGCTCGGCCCCCTCGCCCTCGTCTTGGTCGCCGAGCACGATGCTGACCGCCGCGCTGCTGGTGGCGCCGCGCTGCCGCCCCAGCTGCTGCAGGCCGCCCCCCGAGCCACCGCGGACCAGGCTGCCACCCAGCAGCCTCAGCGTCTCGCGCGTGAGCGGCAGCGGCAGCAGCAGCGGCGCGCGCAGCGGCGAGGCTGGGCCGGCGGACCCACCGCCGCGACCGGCCTGTGACACGCGCCTTAAGGGCGTGCTGGCGCCCGAGCGCCGCCCTCCACCGGCACTGGGCTGCACCACCGCATCCTCCAGAGGCCGATGCAAGATGGCCAACGAGCTCCTGCGCGGTAGCAGTGACGTCGGGCCCTTGGACCAGCCGGCCAAGCTATGGCCGCCGGGCGCACGTTCGGCAGTAAAGCCGTCGGGCTCCTCCGCCTCGCCGCCCGCACGCGCGGAGCGGCCCCGCTCGCGGCTGCTGCTCAGGCCTAGCCGCAGCGAGCGGGCGCGGCGGCTGCCGCTGCGGCCGCGGCGCGTCGCCGAGTGCCGGCCGCTGCTGCGTGCGTCCTCGGCAGCGGATAGCTCGCCATCCAGGCCGTCCTCAACGTCAGACGTCAGGATGACGGAGACGCGCGCCGACGTGGCGCCCGACGGCAGCGCCGCCGCGGCCGCCACGGCGGGCTCCAGTGGCGAGGCCAGGGCCGCCAGCGGGCCGCCTGGCGGCGCCGGCGGCGGCGGCGCCGCCGCGCCCGTTCCCGACGCAGCACCTGGTGTGGCCGCATTCGCAGCGGCGTCGCCAGGTGGCGTCACGGCTGCTGCGGGAGACGCACCGCCCATGTTGCTGACGCGGCCGCTGTTGGACTGGATCCGGCCCGTGCGCAGGAACGGTACTGTGCCGGCGTTGCTGTCCAGCACCAGCGCCGGCGGCC
Source organism: Chlamydomonas schloesseri (assembly GCA_016834595.1). Lineage (NCBI taxonomy): Eukaryota > Viridiplantae > Chlorophyta > Chlorophyceae > Chlamydomonadales > Chlamydomonadaceae > Chlamydomonas > Chlamydomonas schloesseri. The sequence goes on from JAEHOD010000003.1 coordinate 3,218,928, forward strand.
GGGCCGCGGTGTGGCGCCGCGCCACCGCCACCATAGCCGCAGCCGCCGCGCCCCAGCTCATTTCATCAACCGGCTCCGACGGTAATGACGACTCGTTCTCGTACGCAAACTCGCTAATCTCGCCATCAGCGTTGACGGCCGCTGCGGTGCCATCGCCGCTGTGGCCGGCTGCACCGCCAGCGGCGGCGGCGGCGGTGGCGGCGGCGGGCAGCCGCAGCAACGGCAGCTCGCCGACCGCGTCGCCGGCCGCCGCCTCCGCCTCATGCAGCAGCGCCTCAGCGGTGGTGGTGCTGCTGTGGAGGCTGCTGGAAGGCACAACAACCGAGGCGCTGGTGCCCGCCGCCGCCACGGCCGCTGCCGCCGCCGTGGCCGCGGCACGCACGCGCACGCCGCCGCCGCCACCGCTGCCAGGCGGTGCCACGGCGGCGGGGTTGACAAAGCTGCTGCCCGAGCCAGCGGGGATGTCCGCTGCGCTGAGCCGTGAGGCGGCCGTGCTCATCGTCCCCAGCTCAATCGACGGCTGCCTACCGGTGCTCAGGCCCCGCATGACGTCGCCGAAGCGCGACGGCACACGCAGCGGCCCGGACGACCGCCCGCTCCCCAGCGCCGGTGCGAACGGCCCCCGCAGCCGCACCGCGCCGCGCGGCGTAATGGAGCCGCCGCCGGCGGTGGCGGCTGACGGCTCGCGTGACACCAGGCAGCTGTCCGCGGCGGCGGCGGCGGCGACGGCGGCGCGCGCCGCCGCCTCCGCCAGCTGCAGCTCCAGCAGCGCTGCCGCCGCCTCCGGCGTCGGCGTCGCCGCCGCGGCTGTTGCGGCCGCGGCTGCCGCGGCCGCGGCTGCCGGTGCGCCTCCACCTGCCTCCGCCGAGGGTGGCGTCAGCCCGGTGGGTGAGCGCGCCGGCGAGCGCAGGGGCGTGTTGCCGATCGGGGTGTTGTGAGCGGAGCTGTTCCGGCTCGACTGGATGGTTTCCAACGTCGTCGCCTGGCGGGCACACGCCGCCGGGCCGCGCATCAGCTGCATTGTACGGATGGCGGGCGCCGTGGAGCTAAACCCCAACGACACGCTGGCTTCAGACGCGCCGCTGGCCGACGCGCCGCCGCCGGCGCTGCTGGTTCTGGCGGCGCTGCCGCCGGCTACGGTGCCGGCGCCGGCGGCGCCGCCGAGCGTGTTGCCTGCTGAGGACCGGCCATCAGCTAGGCTGGCGGCGCCGTACAGCGGTCCGCTGCGTTGTTGTGTGCCATCACTGCCTCCGGCTGCAGCCATTGCCGCTGCCACGGACGCCGCAGCAATGGCATGCTCCTGGTCCAGCCGGTTGAAGCTGTGTGCATCAAGGTGCTTGCCGCCGCGGTGGGGCAGGTCCGGCGGCGCCGCGAGGCGCGAGCTGGCGGCGGCGGCAAGTGCCACCGCCGCCAGGCCGCGCATCGGCGCGCCCGCCGGCACGGCGCCGCCGAACGGCGCCGGCGGCAGCACCAAGGGCGCTAGTGGCAGCATGGTCGCACCCAGCGACACGGACGGCATGACGGAGGAAGGAAACGCAACGCTGGGGCCGATCGCGATGGACGGCACCGAGCTCCCCGCGCCGCCGCCGTCGCCGCCGCCGCCACCACCACCAATGACTATGCCGCAGGCGGTGGAAGCATGCGGCCCACCCGCTGCCGCCGCCGCCGCTGCCGCCGCTTCGCCCGGCCCCAGCGGCGACGGCGGCACCACCCAGCCGCGTCCGGCGGGGCTTGCCACCTCCGGAACCTCCACCACGCGCCCACCCACAATCACGCTGCGGCAACTGCCGCCAGCACCGCCGCTGCCACCTGGAGCTGGAGCGCCCCCAATGGCGCTGGCGGCGCTGGTCGCGCCAAACATGCCCACACGGCCGCCGCCGCCGCGGGTGCCATAGGCGTTGCTGCCGCCGGCGCTGCTTACGTCATCAAGCATGGGCTGGATCTCCCTGAAGATTGCGCCGTACACCACGCCGCCGCCGCCCGTTGAGGCCGCCGGCGACGGCGGCACGCTCGCCGTCGCCGTCGAGCGGAAGAAATGCACGCCACCGCCGCCGACACCCATATGGTGCGGCGGCGGCAGCAGCCCCGAGCCCAGGCCCAACGAGTCGTCGGCCCGCGCCGCCGCCGCCGCCGCGTCCGGGCCGCCGCCGCCAACGTTCCAGATGCGACTGGAGTTGTAGCCCCACGCAGCCGACGTCGCCGACCCCGCCGCCACGCTGGCGCTGCCGCCGGCGCCGGCTGCTTCAAGGTGCGCCCGCGGGATGCGGTGTCGCTCGAGGTCGGACGAGTCCAGGCCGGCAAAGAACAGCCGCTCCGACATGGCCCAGTGCGTGCCCTGGGCCGGCGTGTCAACCGCCGCTGCCGACGGGTAGCCGCTCGATTCCGCGCCATACGCACCGCTGGCGGCGGCGGCGGCGGCGGCGGCGCCCGCGCCCAGCGTGCGGCGGTTGGTGGCGGCCACGCTGTGCAGCCGCATCTGCTTCATCCGTACGGCGGCGGTTGGTAACAGCACGTCCGAGTACTCGTACGCGTGCTCCCCACTACCGCCGCCGCCGCCGCCGCCGCCGAGCATGAGCGCGCGGGGGTCGGTGCTGGCGCGCCGCGCCCGCCGCCGCCGCCGCCGCCGGTGCCCCTTGCTGTTCTCCGCCCCGTGGCCGCCGTGGCCGCCGCCGCTGTGCCCGGCCACCGCCGAGCGCAGGCGGCGCAGCCCGCCGATGAAGCTGCCGCGAAATGCGGCGCCCACGCCCAGCGGCGTGCTACGATCCCTCTCTTCGCCGTCGCCGCCATCATCGCCGTCCGCGCCCTTGCCGCCTCTACTGCCGCTGTCGCTATCCTCAGCCGAGCTAAACGACAGCGAAGAGCCGTTGCCGCTGCCCTTGCGCACGCCGCCACTGCCAAAGCTCCAAAACGGATTGTCCGTGCCCATGGCCAATGGCGCAGCCCTGCGCTGCGCCAACCGCTGCCGCCGCCGCCGTTTCTGACTAGCGACCACCACGCCAACCACCAGCGCCGCCACACCCAAGCCAGACGCGCCGCCCACCACGCCGCCGATGACCGTGAATTTTACGGTGTTGGCGGAGGCGGCGTCTGGTGCGCGGACCGTGATCCGCACGCCACTGCCGCTGGCGCTGCCGGTGCTGCCGCTGTCGGTCAAGGGAGTGGCGCTGCCGCCGCTGGCCGCCGCCTCAGCTGCGGCGGGGTCGGCGCCGGGGCATGTGGCGGGGCGGCAGGTACCGGTGACGGCGGCGAAGGAGCAGCCAGGGTCCAGGGCGTTGGCCTCGCTGCCCGCATAGGCGGTCAGCGAGGCCGCGGCACAGGCCTGTAGGGGCGCAGCGGCACCAGCACCAGGAGGATTGTAAAAGCATGGTAGCATTGGCAGGCGACAGGGCGACAGTTTGCGGGCATGCACACCACAAGCCACCGGACATGAGCGCAGTTGCCATCTTTGTGACGTGCGCCCTGCAGACCAGGGCGCCAGCCTCTACCTTACAGCAGATCCCCACTGGCCCCCACAGCTCCGGCCCGTGCTGCATGCCACTCCCATTTCGCTACCCCATTTTTCTCTCCACGACTCGCCTCCTCCTGTACACCACCGCCTCCGCCTCCCCCCTCTCCTTCTCCTCCCCCTGCCGCCCTGACCAACCCACGGCACATACAACCCTCCTTCTTTGGTTCCTGGAATAAACTACCCACTCCCACCCCCACAACCCCACCCCACCGCCGCCGCCACCCACCACCGCCGCCAGCTCCACACTAATTTGCACGAAGAAAACGCGGAAGTAGTCGTCGTAGCCGCTGACGGCGTTGTGCGCCGAGCAGTTGAACAGGTCCAGGGGCACCACGAACTGCAGCACGGGGCGACATGTGAAAGCAGGAAGCGGCATCAGCGTTGTTACGGTATGTGCGACTGCCGCGACAATACACGCCCAGGAGCGCGTGGCTCGTCTAAATGCCGCGCACGGCGCACCCAAGGAGCGCCATCCAGCAGCACCCACACACGGCGCTTAGGAACGGCCGGGCGCACTCCACGGTTCGCACGCACCTCCCGGGAGGCCTTGCGCTTGGTGCAGTCCAGCGCGGCGCGGCTGCTGGTCAGCACCGGCTGCGTGCCCGGGCAGCCGTTGGGAACGCTGCGGGAGAAGGCGACCTGCACATTGCCGTCCGCGCGGTGCGCCAGGGAGTAGCCGCTGTCGGGGTGGATCTGGATGGTGACCAGCAGGCTGCTGGCGTTGAGGCCGGCGCTACTCGAGCCGGTGGGCACCGGGCTGCCCGAGCGCAGCAGCGCGTAGCCGACAAAGGCCCCCGACGGCGTCCTCAGAACGACGTAGTCGTCGCTGTCGGGAGGCGCAGGGTCGTTACAGGCACGAAACGCGCGGGCCGCCGCGGCGAAATCCGAGGTGGACGAATGTCGCGGAGCGAAAGTCACTGCCGACCGCCTTACCTGGAAAACTGCGCGCAGTCGGCCGAATCAATGACCAGCGGAATTGATACCTCTGCAAGCAACAGGAAAGACGCGTGAGGGGACACCACGACGACGGAAAAGGCGACGTCGACGCGGGCCGTGTGCTTCGCGCCGTGCATTCGCATAACGAGCGCCGCCAAAGCCCGCTTGCGCAGGGCAAGCACAGTTTGCACGCACCTGCCAACGCAATGCTTTGCAGCGCGCGACCCTGCGCCTGCGCAACGCGGAGTGAGAGCCCAATTCCAAGTAAAACCAGTAACAGCGATGAGAACGAGGCAAGCAAGCCAGCAGCTGGCTTCATTTCAAGGGCAAGCCGGCCGCGGAAAGAGGCCGGCTCAAGATAGGTTTTGAGACATGCCCGCCGCCGAGTCCAAGACACTACGAGTGCCTTAACAGCATACTGTAACAAATCAAGCGTTAGTTGTATCGCACTCGAGTGCGAGGTCCCGTTTTAGAGTCACTTTCTTGGGCATATTGTGGGCAAACGTGTCATCGCATCGATTGCTGCGTACCCTTAACATTTGCCAGTGATGAGAGTTGACACATAGTTGCTCATCAGCTCGGGCGGGGGGCGGGCGCAATCTGGTAGTGAACGGCGCAGTCTTACCGTATCTTGCAGTGGCGCCCCTCACCCCTGGCGCCCCTCCAGGGCGTGTGTGCGGCAATTCCCTCTGCCTTTGAGATTTGCGTACCGGGTCGACAGGTATGCATATCCTGCCCCCATATGCTTGTATTGGCTTAGCAAATAAAAGGGGGCCAGACCGCTGAGCAGCGTCAGCAGGAGCTTGGCGCGCTGCCGTGCGGGTGGGTGACTGAAGGTGGGCACGCTGCGACTCAGAGCTGTTGCCATACTCCAAACCCTGGGGGTGCTGCTTATGTACATTAAATAGTCCCTATTCGCTTCCGGCCGAGCTTGCCGGGGCGTCGAAAGTGCGTGAAACTTAGGCAAAGGGAAGGGCCAAGCACTTCCTGAGCGCCGAGGGAATTAGGTTCTGGATAGTTCTTTACAATAGTATGGGCTCTTTCAATCACCAATACAGTATGGTATTACGCCACGCCACGCCACAGTCGCGCTGGTCATTCGGGCAAGTTTCGCGTGTGGATCCGACTTTTTCGGAGCTCGTTGCGCTGCTTGGTGGCCCTTTCCCTTTCCTCAGTGCTGCAGTCACACGCTAACTTAAAGATACAGTATAGTTAGGCTACAATATGACGTCGCACAACGCGGAGGTGCAGCCAGCTCAGGGCGACAGCCGGGCTGACGCGCCAAATGTTATCCCTGAGAATGAATCAGCTGCTGAGCAGGACAGCTCGCTTTTAATTGAGCAGGCCCAGCAGCGAGACATTGCGCGTCCCCCTTCGCGGGCGTCAGCATCGTCCCTGAGCAACGTCGCGTTGCCAGTCGCGCTTGGCGCCGTGGGCGTTGCCATCTTCGGCACCGTTCTGGGACTGCTTTTCAAGCGGCCACGCAAGGCTGCCAGCAAGCCGGTTGACGAATCGGCAAAGGCAACAGCACCGTCTGAGCAGGTCGTGGCTGCCCGGGCCTGCAGCGGCCTGCCCAGCCAGGCCCCCGCGAGCGGTCTGCCAGTGGATCTGTCGCCCTTCGGCTCTCCGGTGGGAGGCACCCCCGCCCGCATCGCCGCAGCCCAGGGCAAGACCGGCGCCGCACGCCGCGCGGAGAGCGACGTCGACGATGCTGGGTGCGTACTGGTCGGAGCAAGGCCACGTTCTGGGCGCCTACCATCGCACGCACTCAACGACCCTAACGACCCCCGACCCTCGGCCCCCTCCAGGTCGGACAACGCCTCTGTGCGCGACCAGCGGCAGGGCGCGGCGGATGCAGCGGCGCTGCAGAAGATGCTCCGGCAGATGCAGGAGATGGCGGAGGAGAACCGGAAGCTGTCTGTTTTCCTGGCCGAGCATAAGGCCAGCACGGAGAAGGTGAGGAGGGCGGGCGGGCGGGAGGGAGGTTATAATTACCAGTGTCAAGTAAACCGAACCCTAAGGAGGAAGGATGGGGTAACGGGGCAGGGTAAGTTGTTGCAGCAAAGGTCGTTGCACGATGGTAACTGTCCGAGTGCACCCCAAAGCAAGCAAGGGGGGTAAGGGAGAGAGCGATGGCGGTTGGCAAGTCCACCGTAGAAGTGGTCAAACGATTGCCTCACACTTCCTGCCACCTGCCCAACTGCCGCCGCCGTGTTACCCTCATCCTCCCGCCTGCTGCCGTGTGCCATCGCTCCCCGTCCCCCCACCAGCTGCTCAAGCTGGAGCAGGAGAACGCGGCTCTGCGCGATGTTACCAGCCAGCTGGAGGAGGAGCTCAAGGAGATCAAGAGCGTCACTGCGGCCGCGCTGCCGCGCACCGGCGCCGAGCTGGAGGTGGGGTCGGGCGCTGTGACGTGCTCGCGGGGAGCGGGGAAGGAGGGCAGTGCATGCCAGGTCCCAACGTGACTGGCCAGGGGCTTGTGGGGCTTGGGCTGGGCATCGGTGGGCGTGGCCACGGCTGGGCTTTACTTGAAAGTCGTAGGTTTCAGACGTCGTGAGGAGCGGTAATGAGCACGCGTTGGGGGGACGCCGTGCAGTTGCGACAGCACGCCGTTGCACAAGCGTATCACACAGTCACACATCATAATTCTTCCACCCTTTCCCGCCCGGCGGTTGCCCGCAGGCTTTCAAGCGCAACGTGTCGCGTGTGCCCAACGTGGCTCGCAGCGTGTGCAGCAACGATGAGACCGTAGTGCTGGGCATGGGCGTCAGCACCGCGTCGGTGGACGAGGGTGAGTAAGCAGCCGCGCAGCTGTTTGTTAGCCCCCACACCCTCCACATGGGCGCATGTCCTCCACGTTGCGCTTTTGCTGAGCGGGATTTCCCTCACGGCTTCAGCTTGTGGCCGATACTGGCTTCGGACGTCCATCTCCCTCCCCCGCCTCTCCCTCCTGCCTGCAGGCACCCGCGTGCAGCGTGCCAACGTGTTCAAGACGCTACTGGCCAACCTGACCAACATGGGCGGAACCCCCAGCGCCGGCAACAGCGTCGCCACCACGCCCCGCGGCAGCGCCGGCGGTGCGGGCGCGGGCCAGCCGCTGCAGCCAGTGGGCGGCACCAGCCGCAACCGCCGGGGGCCGGCGCCGGAGGAGGCGGCGGCCATCGGGCAGGCCGTGTTCCACCTGGTGCGCGGGGGCAGGGGTAGGGAACTTCTGGGAAAGGGGGAGGCGGAGGGATGCGGTACAGAGCCAGCTGATTTGTACAGGTCGTTACTGGCATACCTGTGCTGACCTACAGCATTCTGCTCCAAGGTCTGAGCATTTTGTCCCTTGTCCCTTGCTCCATTTGTTTTCAGCTGGACCAGTTTGGCGGCCGCATGAGCTGAGGAAGCCGAGAAGGAGGAGGGCTTTGCAAGGCACCTGCAATCGCCAGCACACCCGAGGGCGCCAGCGCAGGGAGCAGAAGATAAAAGCGCAACCGTGTCAGCAGCAAACGCGCGGCTGTTGCCGCCAATGTGGTGGAACTAAAGCGCAAATGCGGGTCCATTGCGGGATAGCAGGAGATAAACAGCTTGCAGATACCACCACGCCCGTGTCATGTGTGGATAGGGAGTGAAGGAAGTTTATACATAGGATAGAGCATGGCCAAGCATGGGGGATGCAACGTTAAGAAGTGCCAACAGGTTGCGGTCCGCCGTTTAAAAGCAGTGCGTTTCTGCAGCGGTGTTTTCATGGTGCTAGGCACCATTTGCTGCTACACGTGTAGTGAGATTGGGCCCTGACATTGCCTAAATGCATACATCCGATTCGATGTGGGGCTGCTGCGCGAATTCACGCAGACGCCGCGGGTTCGTGTCAGGGCTCAGCTGCCGGGCGCTCGTTATGTGATGCAAAGTCATAGTAGCCCCATTATGTAATATACATACTCCACGACTCTTGACAGCATGCACACTAGCTGAAACTGCGAAAGCTGCCTTCATACCTCGCCAAAGCTCTTCTTGTGCCAGAACAATTGCGACAACTCGTTAATCGCGCTTTGGTTACATAAACACGACTATTGAAAAGTAAAAGCACTCCCCATAAGAGTTTGGTTCGATCCCCAACTGGAACCTGGAGTTCAGCTGCCGGGAATGGGCTGTAGGTAGCGACGAGGGCTCTGGGACAATTGATTAACTATGATGGAGCTGTACGTGCCTCGGCGGAGAGCCACATCGGCGTGCGCGGTCCTAGCCTTGGTGTTGCTTTCGGACATCCTCGCCGCGCCCGCGCTCACGTTGGCCGCGCCTCCGACGGGAGCGGGTCCTGCGGGAAACATCGTGATAGCATCGTCGCAGTCGGCCGAGCCCGGCGCTGCGGCCGGCAGCGCCGGGCGTCGCGTGTTCGCGTCGCAACTGGAGCGCGACGACGCACGCAACCGCACCTACCAGCCCTCCTTCGGCCTCTTCCCCAAAGGCTGCCGCTGGCGCACTGTCACCCACGACAACTCCTCGGCGGTGACGTACCAGTACTGGGATTTCCAGGAGGAGACCTGGCGCGACGAGCGGCCAGCAGCGTGCGTGCCCACCACCTACCCCGCACCGGGGCCGCCGGGATGGCGCTGGAACAATGACACGCCACGCACCGAGGTCACCTGCCAGACCTCGCACTGCGTGTACACCAACATGTATTACAACAACGGCCGCTGGTACGCGCTGGTGGACGGCGAGCTGTTCATCCCGTCCTGGCGCTTTAGTCGCAATCAGGAGGTGGTGCCGTTCCATGTGCTCGATGCCAAGGAGTTCACCGACTCGGTCAAGTACCACGTAGTGCCCGGCGACACCATCCTGTTTGACTTCATCTTTTTCATCCACCCCACCGCCATCGGGCACTGGTGGGAGATGCTGGGGCCGCTGTACAGGTGCGCACCAGCTGTGCGGAGGTTCCGGGGAAAGGATGCTAGGTGGTCCCACGTTTCGCGACCAAGCCATCCTGATGAGTGCGCAGGATGCTGATGTGAGGCACCCTGCAAACAGTACTTGCTGCTGCTGATGCAGATGGCCCAGCCGTGCAGCGGCGATGGCAGCCCCTGCAAACACCACTGATCCATGCCCTCTCTGCCGCCCCGCTTCTCCCACTTCCCAACCCCTCCGCCGCACCCCACCGCCTGCCCCGCAACGAACCCGCAGCATCCTGAAGACCATCAACTTCAAGCGCCCCTGCGACCAGTTCGTGCTGCTGCACCTGGGCCGACAGCACCTGCTGGAGTGGGTGCGCGCCATGATCGCGGTCACGCTGGGTACGTGCGTGCATGTGTGGGCGTATGGGCATGTTGGAGCCTGCGTATGTGTATGTGTGTGTTAGTAAACGGAAACGTATGGGCGTATGGGCGTACTGGAGCCTTTGTGTGTGTATGTGTGTGCGTGTGTGTGTGTGTGTGTGTGTAACAACGGGTTTACAGCTATCTGGGTGGATCACGTAATCGTGTATCTGAGACGCTGTCCGATGCTAGCGGCAGAGCACTAGCATCCCAAAGAATCACGCATTGGTTTGGTAGTCTGTGTCTCCCAAGCCGCAACGTGCAAAGTAGACGGAAAAAACCACTGGATTGGCCCTAGGAGCCGCACCCCGTCTTGAACAACACTACTACTAGCCGGCACGTGGTCACTGTGCATTGTTTGTTCGCCTGGCAAAGGACATGCACTAACCTACTAGTCAGGCACGTGGCCATAGCAGCGTCAAAACAAGTACGCCGAAGGACAGGATGCCTTCACTTCTCACACAGGGCAGAGTACGCCGATGGGCAGCCACAGTGTGTGTGTGTTAGAGATCACGAGGGAGAGAACAGCAGACAGGTCGCGAGTTACCTTGCATACTTTACCACCGCCGACCAACCTGCCGAGCCGATACCATACTCAACCGGAAATGCCTGTTACACCCATCTACCTAGCCTTGGGTTGGGATTAGTGTCCACACGCTCCCAAGGGTGCAGTCCGATGCGAGTGGCCTACAACGGTCCCGGGCACGCCTACTCCCGAATTCCCGCCCTCTGATCGTAGTGGAACTCACCTACAAGCAAGGGGAGGGCCAGCGGAGCACAGGCGTAACAGGGCACACGTTAGCGTCGTTAGCGAGGATGGATGGCAATGGCGGCGAGCAAGGCAACAAGCAGGGACACGCAGCCCAGCCCAGCCCAAGCCCGCTAAATGAAGCTGCAATGGAGGAGAGGAGGAGGCATGCGCGAGGCAGAGGGATGTAGGCCAAGGGCACATGGGCTGCATGGGGCACGTGTGTGTGTGTGTGTGTGTGTGTGTGTGTGTGCGTGCGTGTGTGTGTGTGTGTGTGTGTGTGTGTGTGTGTGTGTGTGCGTGCGTGTGTGTGTGTGTGTGTTAGTAAACGGAAACGGAGAGGATTCCCCGCAATCGCTCGGAGTTACTTACGTATACCTACCAAATACCGCTGTGTGTGTGCGCACACGCGCGTGCATCATGTGAACGTGCGTGTATGCGTGCATGTGCGCATGCATGCAACCGCGCGCCGCCTCATCCGGGTCCTGCCGCCTCCCGAACACAGTTGAGGCTGATGTGCTGGCGAGCTGCAGACTGGGCAGCGGGCCCAGCTTTTTTTTAACGTGCATGTGCTGCTCCTTTGTGAATGGGACCGTACAATACATTTACGCGCCTGCCTGCCTGCTTGCCTGCAGGCGTGGGATTGGACGAGGAGCTGCCGCCGGTGCTGGTGCAGGAGGAGACTGACAACGCATGGAACCAAATCAGTAAGTGGCGCTGGCGCGACCCACTTTCACGGCTTCACGCGGCACGGCGCCTTAATTCGTGGAGGGATGGGATGGGTTGGGACAGTGGGCTGCGCCTGAACCGTCAATGCTGACACCTCGGAGCCATACCATGTACTGTAGTGCCGTTGCAAAGTTTCCCTGCTCGCCTCTTCCCCGCGTGCCTGCAGCCCAGCAACTGTCCGGCTTTGCGCGCGACACGTGGTACGTGTTCGAGCGCGTCCTCATCGTGAAGGTGCGTGCTTGCCTTGTGTGAGGCTGCACAACCCGGGGAAGGGGACAACCTTTTGGTGAAGCGTGGTAAAGCGGTTGCTGGGGCCAGGCAGGGGGATCAAAGCTGTGGCTGTGTGCAGCGGGGCGGAGTTTTGCTGCACCGAGTCATTGCTGATTCTTCAACCACAGGACCTGGCTACGGGCGGCGGACGCGTGTTCCACACCTTTGATGACGCCCGCGAGTTCCGCGGCCTCATCTACAGGCAGTACGGTGAGAGCGCGCCTTGTAGTACGGTTCGGGACCGTGGGGTGTCAGGGTGTCCGACACCCGAGGGCGGACTGCTGTTGTGCGCCAAGTGCGACAAGTGCGTGCAGAAAAACGTCTAAGGACCGGTTACTACGGTAATTCTTTGGGTATGCATTTGGTATAGAAGTTCACAGCCAGCTGTACTGCTTGGAATTCGGCCCCAAGTTCACCGGCGTGAGGCATCTTTTCGCAGCGGAAGGTCACGGATGCTCTTTACGGCCGTCATACGGCTTTCATCGCTTCGCTAGCCCTTGAACTTTAAGCAGTTAATTTTATCCTGTAGAGTGCTTTTGTTGCTCTGGCCATAAACGCTCTCGATCGGCGACCTGTCCGTCGTTTGGCCGGCCCAGCTTGTGACCGACCGCAGTTAAGGTTTCCGCGTTTGCCTCGGCGCGTAGGCGCTACAACTATGCCATCATTAGCGCACTTCGAGAATGCTTCAATGATTTGCAAATTTGGTGTTGGCGCAGTTACGGCAGTTGCAGGCCGGCAAAATGGTTATTGAGTTATGCCGTCGACATCGTGCCAGAGCTCCAGGCCCGCCTGTACACAACTGGAAGGCCTGCGGCAAGTAGGAGCACAGTGAACCCGAGAGTTAATAGTTTGATGCTATGAGGGCACGAGGACGAAGGCATAGGACAAGGTCTTCACCGGACGAAACCGTCGGCCGAAAGAAACCGCCCTTCCGCTCAGCCTTCTCCCGTTTGGTCATCCTCCCCCAGCCATAGCCTTTCGCCCAGCGATACCTCACCCTCCTAGCGCCCGTTATCTACTCTCTTTATACTCCCTTGCTGGCACCTGCCCCTCCTGGTCATCTTCAAAGCGCATGCAACATGGAACCTTCACACCTTGCTCCCACACACGCTTGCTCGTGCCTCATCCCCGCCGCGGCACAGGCCTCCCGCCGCCGGCGCCGCGGCCGCAGGTGCCCCGGGTCATCACGTTCCAGCGCAAACGAGCCAATCGTCGCATCGTCAATGAGCCCGAGTTTGTGGAGCTGCTCAAACAATACGGAGAACTCAAGGTGCTGAGGGCTGAATGGAGACGCGCCGGGCTTGGATTGATGCTGCAGCGCTGGGGCAGCTACCGGGGCTGCGCTGGTACCACCGCAAGGCAGAAGTGTGACGGGAAATAGGGGGGAAGAGCACGTGGGGCGTCCTGCATGCTCGCATGTGGCACCGCAAAGTGCCTTGCTACCTTTGCTGGCCGCGTTGTAGTCACGCTGTGCATTTGCCCCTGAACATGCGTCGCGCTGCACCCGCAACAGATCGTTGAGTACGGCAGCAACTCTTCGCTATACGAGCAGCTGCTGCAGATGCGCGAGACGGGCGTGTACATATCCGTGCACACGTCCAACCTAGCCAACGCGCCCCTGCTGCAGCCGGGTTCGGCGGTCTTCGAAATTATTCAGGTGTGTGTGCGGGTGTGTGGGTGTGGGTGTCGGGAAGGGGCTTGCCCTTGCACACTGTGCGTCACCCTACAACCCTGCGACCCCGTCCCCCCATCTGTCCCCTGCTATGCAATTTAGCGTGGCCCTTCCAAACGTCTCGGGCGCCTTGTCCTCAAATGGAGTCTCTTCCACTCCATCCCTGAAAGCTCACAACTCAGTTGGTGCACCCCTGTCGCCCGGCCATCCCCGCATCCACAGCGCAACTGGATGTGGAACGGCTTGGATCGTTCCTTCAAGGACCAGACCCACATGATGGCCGACATCCATCACTACGCCTGGCGAGCCAAGTACATTAACCAGACCGTGTACCTCAATGAACGCGACTTCTACAAGTAAGTCATTGCGCTGTTGCCAGGGGTGCGGCGGGCTTGCGATGAGTCATGCACTCATGCCAGGCCTTGCATCATTAGTCACGCTTCGCATGCACGGAAACCGACCTCGCCCCGCCAACGCACGTGCACGTCATCATTGAGCAGATTTATATGCAAGCGGTAAATTCGCGCGACACAGCCGCGCAACACGCCTGCACACGCTCACGCCATCCCACACCTCAACACCCATCCTTGCCTCTCGACCCTGACCCTGTCCTCAAAGCTCGACTCATTCCCCGCCACGGCCTCTGCTGTGCTGGCCACAGGGTCGGTCACTGGCCTGCGGGGCAGTGCGGCACGGAGGAGTGTGTGGAGGCGCACACGAACGTGGACGTGATTGTGGACCTGGATGAGTTTAAGGCCCTGCTTGACGACCGCCTGCCGCACGTGTGGGCTGGCGAGAGCGTGCAGAAGGCGTCCATACCCTGGCCCGACTGGTAGGGGGCGAGCTTTCCATCCGGCTGCAGGCGTGGTTCTCTTGATATGGTGTACCGGTATGCCGTGTCGGGGTTTGGACGTGTTGATATGGGTGGGGGGACACGAGACGCATGTCGGTAACGAGACAATGGGTACACGGTGCGTGGGGCCTGCGTAAGTGGGTTTGGCAGTTCGGTGATTAATTTGCTGACGGTGTGCATCGGACCGGAAATGTCGGCAGTAGTACCAAGGACTGCATTCTCGTTCCTTGAGGAGGAAGTGTTGAACGTGCTGGCCGAAACTTGCGGGAGTTCCACGGGCAGTATGGCTGTGCGGGGCTTTTGACTGCGCGTGTGCATAAGGATGGAAGGCTCGGCACATTTGGGAAGGAACCTAGATAGGACATGGCAGGTCGAGAGGGGGGCACGATAGCACATCCATAGCATTGTCAGCGCCTCGGGCCTGAGGCCGATGATCCTCTGCGCGAACGGCCGGGCGAGACGTGGTCGGCTGGTGGCACCAATGGTTTCTCCCAGCCGTTCACCTCTTTCGATGCGGCGTCCTAGACTAGATATTGCCGTCTTGCCTATGCCGTGGGTTGAAGAGCGGTGGGGTGAAAGCGGGGAGAGGCCATCTGCCGCATGTGCCGCTCCTTGGTCTGGCCGCCTGTCACGGTAGCCAACTCTTGACCCGCCGTGTGGACTCGCGGACGTTGAACCCACATCACCAGGGGAGGGGGGTATGCAACTCGCGGTCGGCCCCCTCCACGTGGCCTGCATGGGACCGGCGACAGTGTTCGGACCCCCCAGCCAGGGTTGTAAAGTGCATACTTATGTATATTTGACTGGTACTTATACATAGGATATATAGGATAGGGCGCAAGGTGTCATCCTCGCCGATTCAACTGTCTGAAGTGTAGCTCGCGATTTGAGATACCAACCCTGCCTCAGTAGCATGTGGTCATAAAATGAAGAAGATTACGCGTGGCGAGCACCTCTGGAGGCTCGTGAGGGCGGCCTGGGCCAGCCGAAACACGGTGAGACGGGCGGAATCGGGCCTTCTCGCGCGGGCAGGGCCCGGAAAGGGCCCTGCGCGCCCCCCTGCAGCGTATTAGGTCAAAATGTTAGCCTGGACCGGGCAAGCTTGGTCAGGCGGGTCTGGGCTCGTCGGCTTGGGCTCGGTTCGGGACTCGGTCAGAATGCCCGTCCACCTCGGCGACCCCGCGCGGTCTGGATAGTCGAGCTCCGGAGCCGGTTAGGTGTCTCAGCCTAGCCTATATCACGGGCAACAACATGCGCTTTTCGGTTTTTGAAGCGACGGTGATTTAAGGCACAATGGCTGTGGGCGCGTCCTGGAAGCAGTTTTGCGCGTTGGGCGTTGGACACCGGGAGCAGGCGTGGCCTGAGCCCGCCCTGCCCGCGATATCCGTGACCTTAATACATCCCTTGATACGTTGTCATTGAGTCCAGGCCGCGAATTGGTGCCCCGGGCGCCATCCAAAATGCACGCGCATTTGGTCATCGCTCGGACCAGCCGTCGCTAGTTACCCCGTGCTTTCGTGTCTCAGCCTAGCCTATAGAGTCAGGAGTCCAGCGCGCGTTTCGGGCAGCGAAACCGTGTTGTGTAGATACATAAGTGCTGTGGGCGCGCGTGTTCCGGTCGCCCGGCCTCACCGGTCGCGCCTCCGTCCCCACCACGCCAACAGCAAGCGCACATGTGAGTCGGGCCCCATCGCCCCCGGAGGTCAACCCATGTATACCAGGCATGGTATTTCATCATTCCGCGGCATCCGGCCTCTTCTTTTGCTCGCCTTAGCTGACCCCTGCCCATTCCTTTTTCCCCTTCTGCCCCGCCCCCATCCACCCACCCACAGATTCTGCTTTACCTCGTCTACAGCGCGGAGGTCATAACGGCCGCATCTTCTGTCATGGGCGCGACGAGAGGAGGGCGGATGCGGCGGCAGCTGTGAAGCGGGGAAAGCAGGCGGGTGGTGACACGGCGCCCCCAAAGGGCGGGAGGAAGGTGGCAGCGCCAGCCGAGGAGCCGGAGGAGCCAGAACAGGGGTTTGAGGGCAGCAGCAGTGACGACGAGGACGACCATTACGGTGACGATTTCGTCTGCCAGCTGTGTGGCTGCCTGGAGCCAGCCGACACGATGGTCTTGTGCGATGGCTGCGACCACGGCTTCCACACCTTCTGCTTGCGGCCAGCACTAGACGACATCCCGACGGGCGATTGGTTCTGCATGGCCTGCGCGAAAGCCCAGCAGCACCCACAGCAGCACGCCGCTCCACTTGCACGGCCTGCTGGAGCACCTGTCGCGCCAGCGGCTTGTACCGCGGCTGGCGAGGCTAGCCGCAAGCGGGGCGCAGAATTGGTGCAGGCGGAGACAAAGTGTGTGCGGTCGGCTGCAGAGGCAGAGGGCGGCGCAGCAGCAGGAGAGGAGACCCCAGAGCAGGCAGCAAGGGCGGCTGGGCGTGGGGTCGCGCACGTGCCTGTTTCACGAGGGCGCGGCAAGCGTGGAGCCGAGGAGCAGCCGCAGGAGCAGGTGGTGGCCGTTACAGCGGCGGCGGCGGTGGCGCCTGCAATGGCGGTTGCGCGCCCTGCCCGCAAGCGGCAGCAGTCAGTCCGCTTGGCAGGCCATGTGCAGTACAGCTTCACGTGTCACATACATACGGTAGTGCATATCGGTGCCATGCATGCGCCGTGTTTATTCAAGTTTATGTATCAATGGGCTATGTGTATCATGTTCTCGGTGTACAGGGGCGGCGTAACACTAGAGGGCGGCGTAACACAAGAGGGAGAGCGTGCGACGTATGTATTATGTACAGTCCGTGACAAACTTCAGCTGGCAGGCAGGTTTGTGGTATTCGTGCGTAAGGACGCAATGACAACGGCTTGCTTATAGCATCTATGGCACGAAAGAGTGCACCCAAGGTCGCAGGATTGCGCCTGTCACGTCTGCAGGCAAATGCATTTATCTCAAGTTTTGCTTTACAGACATGCGCTAAATTGCGTTGATGGTATGCGCGGGATCCATGTATACAGGGCATATGCGGACAGGGCAAATGCACTGGCAGGGTAGGGCAACGTTGTGGACATGGACACAATAAGCGCATCTGTGCGCCGGGTACCGACTTGCAGGGGAGGTGCGGAGTGCATGCATGCATGCATACTGAAGTGAGTGGCAAGGTGCTGGCAGAGCCGGCCCCCCATTCGGCGCATATGTCGTGACGTGGGTTCATGTCGCAGTGTCAGAGCAGTGCCAGCAGGAATGGTCTGGCAGCATGCTAGATGGCGGCGTGAAAGGCGGGCTCAAGGGCAAGGGCTTGGCAGGGGAGGGTTCACTGATCCCCTGCGCCCAACCGCCCCTGCCGGCACGAAACACGCGTGCGGTCTGCGCACACGTGGCATCCCCGCAGAGAAGCATGTAACATGGCTAGCATCTGACTTGTGCTTGTTTGCCGGTGGCTTTGGCGCCGTGACTGTGAAGGAGCGTGCCCCCAGCGGTGGCCATGCCCTGTCGGAGATGCTCGATGCTTCCGCAGAAGAGCGGACACAACAGGACACGCACCAAACCAATATAACTAGGGCCTGGTTGTACCCTGGAAGGCATGCACGGGCGCCGCTAGCTTCGGTAGCCTTCGGAAGGGCCCCAAAACTGGGCATTTCCGCGACGGGTCGTTTTGGCCGGTTCCGGGGCGGACTTAGAGCAGCGCCCGAGCCTCCTTGATGCGCCGACAAAAGCAACGGATATCAGACACAAACGAGAGCCAGTATCGCGAAATAGGAATTTCATTCGTGAGGTTTTGGGTATGACCTATTCTGCGATTGCCGACTTCCTGGTCAAGGTCTGGGCCGCAGACCCAGCAGCTCCAAGGGTTACAAAGTAGTCTTAGGTACAATCCCCCATGCTCCGGGGCCCAGTCTGAGGGGTCCGAACACTACTTTCGGCTGGATCCAGGCCACGTGGAGGGGGCCGACCGCGAGTTGCATACCCCCCTCCCCTGCACATCACAGCACGCAGCAGTCGGGCGGAAGGGCCCGCAGGGACCCCGCCTCCGCCTGATCACTGGCTCTGGGGGGACTTAAATCTTCGGACCAATAATGCGCATTGATCGTGAGGGTTTTTTAAGAGGCGACGAATGCGACAACAACTTGGTTTTTGCCCGTCCTCGCATTGTGTCATGTTGAGTTAACATTTGTTGGCTTAGCAAACTTTACTTTTGCACCGCAAGCCGTAAGTGTAGACCGCTTTGTCTGCGCTGCGCCCCGGGGCACCAACCAACGAGAAGCGGTCTACTTCTGCACGGTTGTTCTGTCAATGTGCTGGTAGTGACTACTATGATATTATTGTCGATTCCATGTTCATTGATATTTTCAGACAGTATTAGCCAAGCACCCCACAAGCACTAATTACACTTTGCAAGTTTCTGCCAGGTCCCAGATTTACATTCCAGAACTTTGACAAAAACCGCTCCATTCTACTCTTTCACACGGAGCCCTGCAAGTGCGTTGCCGCATCATGCCGGTTTTACTCGTGCGTGTGCCGCAGCAGTAGGGAATATTGATTTGACCGCATCATATTGTGTGTAAAGCTCTGAATGCACTTCAAGAAAAGGTTGCAAGTCGAGGCACTGCGGCGGCCGCGCGGACCCCCGCCGCATCATTGCTGCAGGGAGAGCCCGAGCAGACGCAGTCATCGCCACAGTCACACAGAGCGCTGACCTAACAGACCCTGCATACGGTCCACGCCAGCACAGTGGCAACGATGTCTAGTACCTGAGACCAGCTACTATACGCTTGTATGACGGTCGACGCAGCCAAACACTTCCCAAACCTGCGTCCTGACGCCTGTCCCAGTTTCTCGGACTCCTAGACTGAAGTAAATTGCATTTCGCTCCTAGCGAAAATTAACAGGGGGCTCTTGAGCGGCAATTGCGAAGCAAATGAGGCCTCAGAGGAGCGAGAATGGGGGCCCTATCCGGCGTTTTCCGACTGGATACTGGCATGCCTTTAACAAATGGTGCGCCAACGGGGCTGACGCTGTTGACGCCGCGCGGCCGCAGAGCCGCTTGGCCCAACTTCTGCCTGTTCGTGCTCGCCGCAAGTCGTGAACGCTGCTGAGCCCACGGTTGCTCTGTGTGCAGGTGGCATGCTCAGTACTCTGCCTTGGGTGCGCGTCCCAGCAGCAAAGCGATTCAGAGGTGAGCATCTGCTGTTGTCCCGGCCGCAGTTCCGCGCCTAACCATGCTGTCGTGACTGATCGCCAGGTGGCACAGTGAGCACGCTGAGGAGGTCTGGGGAGACGCCGCAGTCAGGTATGCTGGGGGGTTACTGCAACCGAACGCTGATGCGAATGCTGGCCCCCAGTTTCATCGCGCAATAATCGTGTTGCGCAAAAGGACGGGGCCATACATGTCGGTGTCTGCTCGCGGAGTTACAGCCGGAGCCGCTGTGCAGCGGCCGGTTTCGGCAGGCAAAGTTACGACGCGGCTTGCCGGCCTCCGTGCCGCGTTGAGTCAACTCCCGGCCGAGCGCGCGCGCCGCCTTTCCTGCTCCCCAGTGTGATCACCTCCCACCCCCTCTCCCTGCCCGCAACCCCACTCCCGTTGCACCCCGCAGCTACCAAGAGGTGCAGCGCCACGCGAACCGCATGCGCTGCAAGCGCGGCGTGCACGACGGCGGGATGCAAGACGTTGACGACCCGGAAACCTCGGAACCGGACGATGAGCCCGGCTCCACTCCGGAGCGCGACCGGCGCACCTCCGCCAGCGCCCCCGCCCCCAGCGCCCGCGCCCTGTCTCGCGACACCTCTTACTCGCTGCTGCTGAATGCGCCTCGCGGAGGCGGCGGCGGCCAGCGCCGCAACGGCCTCGCGTTTTACTCAGGCCCCACCGGCGCACGCGGCGGCGTGGCCGGCGCCTACTGCCCCGACTCGGGCGATCTGAGTTACGGCCTTGGCCTGGGTCAGCTCGGGGCGCTTCCAACCGGAGTGCTAGCGTCGGGGCCGCAGCTGCTGCCGCTAGTGGCTGGCGACGGTCTGGATGGCGCCCTGCCGCCGCCGCTGCACGCGCTGCCATACGGCGGCGGCGGCGTGTCGGCTTCGCTGCTTGGGCAGCTGGCGGCAGCTGCGGCGGCTGGCACGGGGGAGCGCTACCCGTATGGTGACGGCAGCGAGGCGTGGCAGGACCAGGTGCGGCCTGGCTGACAGGAATAAACGCAGGCTGAGGTGGAGGTGGGATGTGGTTTCGTCTGGGCCTCAGGGGTAAGGAGTCCGCGCCTGCGTCACACGCGTATTGCTGGCTATTATAGAAGAATGCAGTGTGCCCCACCTGGAATGCAGGTTGACCCGGACGAGGCCGAGGCCGCGACTCGGCTCATGGCGCTGAACCCCTCGCACCGCAGCACCGGCAGCATCGGCGCCGGCCGCCTGCTGCACCTGCCCGCGGCGCGGGCCATCAGCCTGGGCGGCCCGGGCGGCGCCAGCGCCGCAGGGCGCGACGGCGGCGGCGGCATTGGCTTTGTCAGCTCCTCCACGCCGCCGCCGCTGCCGCTGCCCAGGGAGCAGCAGCGGCTGCTGCTGCAGGCCCTGAACGGCGGCGGCGCTGCTGCTGGCATCGGGCTGCTGGGTGAGGAGCTGGGTTATGATGACCCTGCCGACGAGTACGGGCACGCAGGGCCGTACAGTCGCCATGCGGCGGCGGCGCTGGCCGGCAGCCTGGATGATCCGCAGCATCAGCAGGAGTCGCTGCTGGCGTTGCAGGCGCAGATCCTGCAGCAGCCGGGCCTGCTGGGCGGCGGACGGGCGCTGTCGGCGACGGGCATCGCGGCCGCCGCCGCGGCGGTGGCGCAGCAGCAGCGCCTGAACTCGTTGCGCGTGAAGCGGCAGCGCGGCGAGCTGGATGTCGACATGCAGGACGTGCTGCAGGCCCACGTGGCGGCCGGCGGCGGCGGCGCGCTGGGGCTGGGGCTGGGGCAGCAGCAAGGCCCGCCGCAGCACAGGGCGCTGTCGGGGCTTGGGGCCCTGAGGCTGGGCGGGCTGGCGCTCCGGCCGCTGGGCGAGGGCCAGGCTGAGGCCGAGGCCGGTGATGACTTGGTCGTGGTTGACGTGGCCAACGGGCCGGCGAGCGCCGGCGGCGCGGCGGAGTGGGGCCGCCCGCCCAACCGCAAGACGGCGCGGCTGGGTGGTGGCGTCGGCGGCAGCGGCGGCTCGGTGTCGGCTGGCGGCGGTGCCGCCGGCGCCGGCGGCGTCCCCGGCGACCTGCAGCTGCAGCTGCAGCTGCTCATGCTGAGGCAGCGGCAGCAGCAGCAGCAGCAGAACGAGGCAGGGGCGGTGCCGATGCAGCTGCCGGGCGGCGGCGGCCTGGCGGCGGGCTCGCCGCGTCTGGACCTGGACCTGCAGGCAGACGAGCGATACGTGCAGGTGAGGTGGGCGTGAGGAGGGCGGGCAGGAGTTTGTTGTGATGTCCGGGCCGCCCATGCACCCACGAGCGTTCCCGTTCGGCGCGCCCTAGATAGCTGCCAATGCTTGCGCCCACGCGTCTTTGCGTGCGTGCGGCACTGGAACTGCAGGCTCGCGCGGACTTTGGCCGTCGCTCCGTGCCCTCGTACGCCGACCAGGACGGTGAGCAGCAGCAGCAGGTGCTGCGGCGCGGGGGGCTGGGGCCTCGGGCCGCGCCGCCGCCCGGCCTGGTCACGCTGCGCCCCCGCGCGGACTCGGGCACGCGGACCGTGCTGCCGGTCAGCGGCGGCGTCGGGCTCGAGGCTCAGTCACTGGGCGGCGCGGGCCTGGACGACCGCGTGGCGCCGGCTGTCATGATGCTGGGCGGCGGCGCCGGCGGCGCCGGATTCCAGCGCCACAGCGACCCGATTGATGTGGAGCGTGACGCGTCCGCCGCGGACACATGGGAGCGGGCGGTGGGCGGCGGCCCGCGTGCGGGCGCGCCGCTCCGTGGCGGCGCCGCCGCCGGCGGCCCCCGCGCTGCAAGCACCGGCGCCGCCGGCAACCCCTCGCTGATGCTGCCGCGTGACGTGATGAAGCATGAATCGGGGCTGGATGCGATTGCAGCCGCCGCGGCGGCGGTCGCGGCGGCTGAGGACCGGGATGGCGGCGCAGCCGTCGACCTCACCGACGCGGCTGACGCTCGCAGTCAGCAGAACAAGCAGCTGCGGGCGCTGCAGCAGCAGCAGCAGGCGCAGCTGACGGCAGCGCTGAAGGAGCTGCAGGAGCAGCAGCTGGCCGTGGAGATGCACCAGCAGCTGCAGGCGGCCGAGCAGCAGCAGCAGCAACATCGCCAGCACCAGCAGCGCCCCCGCGACACCCGCGGCGGCCCCGACGACGAAGCCGAAGCGGACCGCGCCGCCGCCATGCGCCTGGAGGAGCGGGCGCCGCTGCCGCCGGTTGACGTCGAGGCGGAGGAGCGCGTTTCGGTGCTGCGGAGCACGCTGCTGCTCCTGCTGCAGCAGCGCCGGGCTGCGGAGGCCGCGGAGGCGGATGCCGAGGAGCCGGGTGGCGTGTCGCTGGCGCCGCTGCGCGCTGGCGCGGCGGGGGCCGGGACGTGGTAGGGGTGCACGACTGAGCGAGGGGGCACTTGTTAGGAATTCAATCGAGCAGTGAGAGTCTGCAGCGCCATTCCGTCGCACGGAGATAGCCGTGCACTTTCACGGCTGAGGTTTTGATTGGCCATGCATGAAGCACCTGGGACCTGTGGGTTTCGCACTGGTTTCGCACTGACAGGAACTGTTATTGGGTTTAATGCACTTACTGAGAGCCGTACGTGCGAGGCGCCGACTGTGAGTCGCAGGAGCTGAGCTGGACACTTCAGCTCCCCGTCGCACAGCAGCCGGCTGCAGCAGCCATTCGCACATGGCACAAACAACCAAAACAAACGGAGAGCAGCTGATGATCGGTTTCTGATGGGCTGATGCTGTTTATTTGTATATGGAGGGGGCATGCGTCGGTTTAATCGAACATGCGAGTCTTGGCGCGGTGGAACTGTGCTGGCGGCTACTGGACGAAGCCGCGGGCGTACACACGTGCGCGCGTACGCCGACGCGAGCAGCCGCGGATGTCCTGCTACGTGTATCTTCTCCGCATTGTGAGGTGCATGTTTGCGGGGCCGGTGGACTGGAGGCGCAGCTGCCCGTTGTACCGGTTGCGCCGGGAAAGACACTGCGGCTGGGTGTGCGGGAAGCAGACACGTGTGCCACACTTGGCGGTCTGCGGGCCCACGCCCGACCATACGCATGACTATAGTTTCATGTGGGTATGCATGTGCGCTCGTAGACGAGACCCGCACGGCACGTGCAGGCCTACAGTAATAATAATTGAAAGAGCGTACAGGGGGCCATAAGCTGACTTAGCTCCGTCAGCATCATTGCACACTGCGTCTGTTGTGTATGCGCTGTTGCGCTGCCGCTGTGCTCTGCCGTGCACGGCTGTATCAAGGACTGTTCTTTGACGAGGCGCTATGGCGAATTACTGATGACTGGGGGTGGGTCATGGTTTCACTGAGTTGTCTGGCAGTAACTTTTAGGCAGGGCGAGGTGGTTGGGTAGCGCGGGTGTGCATGTGCTGGGGCTCTTGTGCTGCCGCTTGCAGTAGTAGTGAAGGGGCGTGGTGGTTGCGGGTCAGCTCATAAGTAATTGGCGTGTGCCGCGGCAATCATTCCAGTTCAGGGGGATATCCCGGCTGGGTGCTGATGTAGGTGCTTGTGGCATGGTGCCCACATCTGCTGTGTCCTTGAGCGCCGTGCTTGCTTGCATGTGCGCATGTAGGGAACGGCGTTGAGGCAGGTTGGACGCACGTGTGACCCGGCGGCGGTGGACTGACTCCGCCCCGCCCTACCTTGATACGGAGGAAAGGGGTTTGACATGCAGCCCATGCGCTGCCAGTCACGCGGCGCTGCATTGCGTGACCCTGACTGGCGTGGCAAAGGCGCGGGGGGTTGGGGGGGTAGCCATCCATGGATGGGGGGGAATGGGTTCCAATGCGGTTTTTAGGACGCGGTTTTACCAATGCTGACTTAGTGACGTCTGTGGCAGGAATGGCAAGAGGGGGCTGGCTCGAAATTCTTGAGCATGCAGAGGTGGGGGCTGGTGGGGACCTGGAGGGCATGGCCAAATGCTGAACGCCGTTGCACGCGGATGCGTACGACTTGGAAACGGATGCTTGACTCATACATACGTACACAAACACAACATATGTACACTTGGGACGTTGATTAATATTATTGTGGTTGAGCTGCTGAAGCCTCGACGTGGTGACGGGTTTTGAGGCGGCTGGAAGAAAGACGAGTAACGGTGCCGGTGAGTTCGCTGATAGGGATTGCATTGGGTAATACCGAGCACGCAATCGGGCGGGTACTCTTGAACTTGGAGCAATACTCCGCGAAGGTCTCACACATGGCACTTTGACATACAAGTACGTGTAGGGATGCTAGAGTGGGCATGAACAGACGGATGCACCGTGCATAAGGCAAGAGCCGGTACATGCTGTAACCAGACGTCTGCACGCATAGACTGGCAGCCAATCAGGCAATCACCCATCGCCGGTCGCTTGTCACACGCGCGTCGCATTCACATGCTCTGACATGTTTAGACATGCGCCAAAATGCGAATGCGAAGTGGACATGCTTCTATGTTAAACGACAACACGACACGGCTTACAAAGCTCCACAAGTTCGTATGCAGGGTCCCCTTCGCAGGGGCAATAGCGGTTCTGCACCTGCCAATCCCGCCCGCATAAGTAAGGAGGCCGCATAATGTGCGTGCCCAAAATGTTGAACACACAGGTGACGCAGTTGGATTGCCCCTGCAAGATCGCGGCGCCTGCGTCGTGGCCACCACATACGGTACATGCGGCCTTCACCCATCCCCACAAGACCAAGACACTAGGCGGGTGGTGGGTGCGCACGTTCTGCTGCCCTCAGCGCCAGCGCACGAAATGCTCGCCGTTCATGCGGATGCGACCGCCGTACCAACTGCCTTCCTATGGTTAAATAGCTCGAAGAGAGGTCATAACTTTGCAACCGGCGTCCCACCTACGGCTGCTCAGGTGCCCAATGCCCCGACAATGTCACTTGCACATGCCTGGCGCCCCCAACAATAGCCATCCATTACCCATGCAATACATGACATACCATACATCAAACCGCGGATGATTCGTTTCACACACAGGAGCCATCCGCCAACCGGCCAACGCGAACTTCTAGTTTAACATGCCCACACGCTAGCCGCAAGCCCATAACAGGTAGGACAAGACCACTTGACCACAACTGACCTTGACCCACACGGCAATTGTGCATATTCGTTGTTTGGCGCGCACACGACACGTTGGCCATCGGCCGTCGTAGGACCCGCCCCCTGTCTGCCTGCCTCTACCTCAAGTCCTCAACTGATTCGCTGCGCCTGTCCTCCTCCTCTGTGATGGGCCCAGCGGGCCTTGGGTATACGACACCAATCAGCCCAAACGTGTGTCCCCCTTGGCAATGGCTGCACTGCCTTCCAAGCCGAGCCTGTAGCGTTAGCCTGAGCAATTCTTGCCCATGTAAATGCTGCTATCACCCAGTCGCATCACCATGCACATGCGTTTCTGCTGCTTGCACATATGTTCTAATGCTGCCTCTTGGCGTGCGGCACATGCAAACGCATGCGTCAAGTTGCACCATACCGCTCCATAGCCAGCAGGCCGCGCGTTGTGTGTCCCGAGCGTGCCATGCGTCTGCTGCGCTAGTGACTCGCTATGTCTCTTGTCTGAGGATGTAGGTTTGAAGAGTTCCCTTGCCCTTCGCCTGCACGTGTCGGCAACAACAGTAACAAAGCAGCATGCCAGTGTCCATGGGTTACCAGGTACTTCCACAGCCTTGGCGTTCCGCAAGCGACTCCGCGCACCCTACCTCCGGCTGATCCCACACCTCACCCCCATGCATTGCCCGTGCAGGCATGTGCAGGCAGGCCATACCGCGACGGACGTAAGCACGCACGCACGCCATCTTCACCTGCACGCCGCCGGTGGCCTGCCACGCCTCGCCCGGCACCAGGTCGAACACGGCCTTGCTGACGTGGATGGCGCCCGCCTCGCCCGTGGACTCCATGCGGCTGGCGGTGTTGACGGTGTCGCCGAACAGGCAGAAGCGCGGCATGCGCGTTCCGACGACGCCACTCATAGCCGGGCCAGAATGAATGCCCACACGCAGCCGCACGGGCTCGCCCGTCGTGGGCAGGCGCACCGATCCCACGGCACGCAGCAGCGCCTGCGGGTGGGTGGTATTGAGACCAGAGCTGTGAAGAGAGACCGAAGACCGCCGCAACCTTCAGCAGAACCTGGTGTGCCCTTCCCTGTGACAAGGGCGGCTGGCATGCACCCAGCCATCCACAGGCCTCACCTTGGCGAACTGCACGGTGCGGTAGGCGTGCAGCGGGTCCACGTCGTCACTGCGCACCGTCACCGCGCCCGTGTCCTCGTCCACCTTCATCAGCCCGCCCGCCACCATGTAGCAGTCGCCGATGGTCTCCACCTTGTACACTCCGAAGGCGTCCAGCAGCGCGTCCAGCCGGGTGAACAGGTCGTTCTGCGAGTGGGTAGGGGTGAGCGAGTGGAATGCACGCATGCAGCGGTTTAGGAGCGGTGTGGTGTGGTGGCCAGCATGGGACTGTGGCAGTGCTGGAGCAGCTGCCAGTACTGCCAGACACAGCGGGGCGTGCCCATTTGCCCGAGTCACGCCAATGCAGGCCGCGCCGGTATCATGCGAACGCACCAGAAAAGCCATGACGGTCGCGGGTTTGACCATGTTGCACATAGCCTGCGGGCGGGAGGAGACGCCCAGGGCCCGGGTGTGTAATGTGTATGTGCATTGGTGTCATTCCTCCAGGTGCCTCAAGTCTGGAGCTGGACTTGCTTGGTCTGCTGGGTTAGAGGCGTGTTCTGTCTGACTTCCTATGGAAAAGCCCCAACACCGGACAGGGCGAAAACACAAAGAATGGCGCCACACTAGGCCGTATTGCCTGAGCGAGCTTAGCAAAGCCCCCGAAATAAGGTACAAGCCCTGAATGGTACAGACTGAAAGTGACAGCGCAGCCCCAAGCATCCTACAGACCCAGCTGGCGCGCGGCGCGTTGATCACAAGACACTGCTATGGTACATTTGCACGCTTCAGAGACGGGGTAGTTCACATGACACCATCTTGCTTCAACCTCTCACCGTGAAACCCTGCGGGCAGGCGACAAGGTGGGGGGCCAAGGTGAGGGCAGGGGTGGGGTGCACTGTGAGGGCGGCGGGACAAATGCCACTACAGCCCAGAGCAACGTGCTTTCCTTGTGCCTTCTGCCTTGCCTCCCTGCCCCCTGCTTCCGCCAAGCAAGCGCTTCCCTGCCCAGCCAACGAACCCCGCACGCCCCATGCAGTCCTGCCCATGGATGCAACCTCGCAAGCACCTGGATGTCGCAAAACAGCACAGTCAGCGACGTGTGCGAAGTGGAGAGGTGCAAGAACGTCTCGCCCGTGATTGGGAGCGGCGCGGGTGCGCCGCCGCCTCCAGAGAAAAAGGCGCAACCGGGTCCGCCGACGCCTGCTGGTCTGCCACTAGCCAGCCCGAAAGCCTGCGACGTGCGAACCGAAGGGCTCTGCGGCACGCGGACAGGCGGTGCAGGCATCAGCGGCGGCGGGCACAGCCCCGCCGCGGCGGCGGCGAGGTTGGCGGCGGCCATGACCCCCTGGAGCGATCTGGCACGCGCCTGGCGCTGCTGCTGCAGGAACAGCGAGCCGCCGTGGTGACTCCCGCTTTCGCCGGCGTCGGGGTGAAGGGGCAGCTGCGGTGAAGGCGGGCCTCCACCATCGTGTGCATCGGAAGCAGGCGGCTCGCCGACAGCGCCAGGTAGTCCGGCGCCGGCGCCTCCTGCCGCGGCCGCGGCCATGATGGCAATGTGCTCCAGGACTGCGGAGGGAGGGAGGGAGGGAGGGAGGGAGGGAGGCGGGGGTTAAGAGGCATTGAAAGGGCTGGTGCGGGATCTCCTGACCGAGCCCATGCTTCAAAGCTGTGTGTGCAACCCAGCGGTGCAGGGGGTTTGCTCGGTAGCAGATAGTTGCGATGCCATGCCAACGAGTAGAATGGGTATATTGGGCATGACATCTAGATGTCTGGCATGACCAGGCATGGCAACTAACTGCATTACGGTAGCAGCCGGTTGCCCCGTTTCTGCGACTACTCCCGTTTCCGCATTGGTCCCACCCTCGCCGGCTCGCTCACCGTGCGCCGGAAAGATGGCCTGTGGTGGCACACACCAGGCGCGCAAGTGTCACAGAAAGCGCATTTTTAGACCAACCAGACACACACGCTCACGCGCGCACTCCTGTTTTCACGACACACTCACCTCCAGCAGCGCGTGCTCCGCCTCCATCACCCGCGCCAGCTGCTGCTCCGCCCACACGCGGGCCGACACGTCGTGCTGCGGCGGCCGGAGAAGAGCAATGTTAATTTCACATAAAACTACCAAACAAAGATCACGTGCAGGCAAGCAAGTAACAGCAAACACATCTGTGTGACCAGCAATAGTTGCTCGCCGGTGTCTGGGTGACGGAAGGGACTGACCACCACCTCGTGCCACACCTGTGGCAGCTTCAGAAGCCCGCCGCCACCGCTGCTGCCACCCGCCCCGCCACATGTGTCCCCCGCTGCGATCTCCGTGCCTGGCCCTAACATCGCTTGCTCATCAGCACCGCTGTCCGCAGCCTCCTCCTCCTCCTCCTCGTCCTCCTCCAACTCCCGCAGCTGCAGAATCTCGTTCCCTGTTGCACACCGCATGCCCAACGATGGCTGTTGGGTCTGTGCCGCTTCCTGCGTCCGAGGCTGCGTCCCCACCTGCCGGTGCTGCTGCTGGCGCGGCGGCGGCAGCGAGGGCGCTGCTTGCGCCCGGTGGTCGCGATCCTGCTGGTGGAGCGGCAGAGGGTGCGCCAGCTGCTGCTGATGCTGCTGGAGGTGGAGGTGGGAGTCTGTGATGAGGGGCAGAGCGTTGCTGGCGCGGTGACCACTGCATCTGGCGCCCGAATGAACCCAGCAGCAGCAGCCGCTGGCACCGGTGCCGCCGCTGCCCGTCTGCTGCTGCTGCCAGCGGGGGCTGTCGGCAGCTACGGTTGGTTGCTGGTGCTGCTGCAGTCCCAGAGGTCCACGGCTGGCAAACTCGCTCTGGTGAGGAATGTAAGCGCTGTCATTGGTGCCCGCTGTCTCGTGCCCCAGCAGGAAAGCATTGGCGCGCTGTGCCACTGCAGTGCAATCGCCGCTGGCGGTGGCATCATGGGCGTTACCGCGGCTGACAGCATTATTGCCGGCACCACCGCTGCTGTCAGCATTGACACCCTCCCACCCCGGCGCGTGCCGCTTGAGTGTCGCTGCTCCGCCGGCACCTGGCGCAAAGCCGCAGGCTGTTTCAGCAGGCGGCGGGGACAGGAGGAGCGGTGGCGCCGCCGAGGCATGAGGCATATACAGGTGCTGTGACGGCGAGGGCTCCTCGAGGGCGGCTAGGGCGGCGCTAGCGGCAGTTGAGTCATCTGCCCCTGATAGGGAGAGCAGCGGCGCGTCGCGCGCTGCCGAGCTGAAGGCCCGACTTTGGCTCAGGCCGTGGCTATGCCCCATGCGCGCAACTCCTGCCACACCTGCTGCTGCCGATCCTGAGCCAGTTGCTGCATTCAGGAGCTTAGTCAGCGTCAGGCGCGGGACAGACACTGGCGCCAGCACGTCCGCTGGCAGCCATGCATGGGAGCCATCTGGATTACTGCTGGCGCCGCCACCGCCGGCGCTGCTGCTGGCCCTTGCGACTGGGTCACTATGGTCGGGATGGCTGCGTTGCTGCTGCTTGCTGCTGCGCGGGGCGTGCCTTAGCCCCCAGCGCTCCAGCCATCGCGATCCGCGACCCCTCCCGCCGGTGCTGATGCTGGTGGCACCGGAGGCGTTGCCAATGTCGCCACGGACTCCGGCGCTCATGGCCATTTGGCTGGTGGCGTCATCGTCACGCATTGTGGTGGCCAGCGTCCCGGCCGTGTCCGTGCGCTGCGTGCCAAATACAAGTGAATGCAATTTCAGGTGACTTAGGCAAGCCCGCAATCAAGTAAGCAAGCCAGCAAGCTGCCAACTGATGCATACGTGCATGTATAGAACAGGATGTATGGATGGAGCGGGTGGTTGATACACCTCATCACCTACCTGCCACGTATGAGTCACACTCGGTCGGTCGGACATGGGGTGTGTGCCACAACAGCTGCTCAGCTGGCTGGGTAATGCAGCAGCGGGTGTGGCAGCCGTGCGTGCCAAGCCAGGCACACCCACAGCTAACGCGGCGGCGGCGGCGGCAGAGCCAGCACGTATGGACGCTTGCGGCGGCTGCGCGCCATGCTGTGTTTGCACGACCGCTGCTGCTGATGATGCTGACGGCCTCTCGAAGCGCAAAGGCACGCGGCCGACAGCCTGAAGCCCACCGTCATCACCACCAGCAGCAGCAGCAGCAACAGCAGTAGCAGCAGCACCGGCAGCAGCCTCTCCACACCCGCCGCCCATGCTCAAGCTGCTGAACCTCGGCGCAGCCTGCTGGCTGCCGCGAAGCAACGAGCCCACACCACCGGCACTGCTGGCTTCAGCAGAACCAGCCGCAACTGGTGGCGGTAGGGGCTTGGTGAGCAGATCCGCAGGCAGCAGCAGGTTGGTGTCTGCGGCTGGAGGCATGGGCTCATCACCGCCGGCTGCTGCTGCCACCTCACCCGAGCCCAGGGCCAGTTGTAGAAGGCGCTTGCTGCCGTTGGTGCCACTGTCCGTTGCTCTCAGCGCAGCATGTGGCGGCCCTAGCGGCCCTAGCGGCCCTAGCGGCACCCTCATTGATTGCAGCTCCTCGACCAGACGGCCTGTGCCGCTGCCTCCGCAGCTGGTGCCGCGCCCCGTCCGCTGCTGCTGCAGCTGCTGGTGGGAAAGGGCGTAGTGCTGCTGGCCTCTGCTGCCCACGCCGCCGCTGCCCACCACAGCGGCTGCTGATGGTATGGCTGACACCTTGCTCGCAAGCTGCAGCATGCGCGGCAGCACACCGCGCTGCGTGCCACCCGCGTTGTAGCTACCAGCCCCAATAGGGGAGCCAAGCACTGGGCTGAGCTGCCTGCTTTGGCCTGCGGCACCGTTGTTGGACACAGCCGTCCCAATTAGGAAGCTGCTGAATGCTTCGCTGCTGCACTCGCGGAACCAGCCTGGGCTTGGGCCGCCGCCGGCACCCGCACCGCCGCCACTGCGCAGCAGCGGACTGCTGCCTCGCGGTTGCGGCAGCAGGCACGCGCTGCTGCCTCCGCTCCCAGCAGCAGCTCCGACAGCCCCTAACATGACGACACCGCCGTGGCGTGGCACATCGGCTGCAGCAGCGGCACCCGAAGCTGTAGCAAACTTGACGCCCCCCGACTTCATTAGGCCGCCCGTTGCTGCTGCTGCTGCTGCTGCCGCCGCAGCGGCCGTTGGCAGTGACGCGGAGCCGTCCTGGTGTGGTTCGGCGGCATGTGATAGTGAATTATGTGAGGCCCTCGACATCTGCCTGCTCATCATCAGAGGCGTGTTGATGACCTTCAACAGTTGGATCGAGAAGCTGTCATGCTGCTGCTGCTGCTGCTGGTGGGGCTGCTGTTGTGGAGGAGGATGGCTTGCAGCGGCGGGTGGTGACAGCTGCGTCCCATCACCACCGCCGGGGCCGACGCCACGGCGCGCGGACGTTGCAAACCTAAACGTGGTACTGGTGCCGCCGCTGGCGACACTGCCGTTGATGGAGCCACCAAGCAGACCGACGCTGCCGTCTTCGCTTCTGAAGGCACTTGCCGTACGGCCCCACTGTTTCCCAGCCGGGCCGCCGCCGCCCAAGGTGCCGCCGGGGCGGCCGCCGCCTGCGTGTCGGCCTGGCAATGAACGACCCAGCACTTCACCTGGCTGCTGCTGCTGCTGCTGGCGGCTGCGCCGGATGAACACCGGCATAGCACTCCGCATGCCCCCTGCTGCTGCTGCTGCTGCTGCTGCTACATCGCCGCCAACCCTGCTGCTCAACGGCACCTGCTGTGCTGCCGCCGCTGCATGTGCGCCTGTCGCGGGGCTGTCGCATGCAGTGGATTCGTCGGGATGGGTCATCACGGCGCCGCTGCTGCTCAGTCCAGCAGCATCACCACTTGACAGCTCCTGGCCCCCATAAGCACTGCACACCGAGCGACGGGTGAAGGCGCGCTGCAGCAATCCCGTCACGCGCCCCGTTAGGCCACGCGCGCGTCCACCGGCAGAAATTGAGGACGGCGTAGCATTGTTGCTGGCGTGCGGCGCAGCAATAGCAGGCGCCGCCGCCACGTCCCTGCCAGCAGCAGGTTGCAGTAGGCTCCTGTCACTGAGCCCGCCGGCGCCGGCGCCCGTGTTGGCCCCTTGGCCTGCCTTGCTGCCAGCAGCAGCATTACTGTTGCCGCCGGCGGAGCGTAGCACATTGTGGCTGCCGTGCGCCCCGCCGCAGCTGTTACGGTCAGCTGCTGCTGCAGTGGCATGCCTGTGTGCTGCCGTTGAGGCGGCAGCGGCGAAGACAATGGGCGAGTGGGTGTCGGGCGAGGCCAGGCCACACCCCGATTGCGCTCCAGTTGTGAGCGCCGCAGACAAAGCGCTCCTGGCAAGGTGCTGCTGTGGTGGGCTGCTGGCGCCAGCCGTTCGGCCCGCCAACTCTGATGACGCTAGCTGTGTGTGTGTTGCACTCGCAGTAGGCAGCAGCTCCGCAACACTGCCGTAGGCGGCGGCAGGAGGGCTCGCGCCCTCAACATCCCTGGGGGCGCGAAAGCTCGGCTTCCGCACGTGCGGCGGCGGGTAAGCCATCGGCACCGCGCCGCCCGGCGACGAGCCAAGCAGCGCGGCTGTGTAAGAGCGGCGCAGCGACGCAGAGGTGGCGGCAACTGGCGTGTCGCGGCCGTGGCGGCGAATGCCAGCAGCGCTTGGTGCTAGCAGCAGCAGCGAGCCCCAGGTTGACGTGGTGAGCGCCTCAAGCAACACGCTGTTGCGCTGCTCCTGTTGCTGTTGCTGTTGTTGTTGCTGGCGGTGGGTTTGCCGGCCCTGCGGCTGCTGCTGCTGGATGTGGCGAATGTCTCCCTCCTGTTGCTGTTGATGCTGTTGGGGGCGCCCGCTGATGACGTGGCCTTGGCACTGCACAAACTGAAGTGGCGTGTGTCCGGCGGGGATGAGGCCCGGACGACGCAGCTCATGTGCCGCCGCCGTGACTAGCGGCGAATCAACCTGAGACAAGCTGCGCTGCGAGCCCGGCGGGGCATCAAATGCCATGAGAGCTCCAACACCACCATCACCGCCGCCGAGGCCAACCTGCGGCGATGATGAGCTGCCGCCGCGGTTGCGCGCGCCGCTGCCTGCAGCAGCCGTGGGGCCGCTGGCGGCGCTGGCCTGCTGCACGGCCTCACAGCGCGATGCGCTTTGTTGCTGCTGCCGCTGCTGGCCGCTCAAGGGCCGCTGCTCCTGTACCATTCGCCGCTGCTGCGTCTGCGTCTGCGTCTGCGTCTGCGTCTGCGGCTGCGGCAGTAAGCCCGGTGACGCGGCACTGCTGTCCAGCAGCAGGAGGCCCGCGCCAGCAGGGCTGTGGTCTTGCGACATGCTGCGCAGATGGGAGGGGAGCGGGGAGTAAGGCATGGTGTCCAGGCCGGTGTGTGCCGGCGTGGCGGCGCCGCTGACGCTCTCAGGCGCACTGGAAGGCGAGAGCTCGGCACCAAAGGCGCTGCCGCCGTCTCCGTGATACGAAGGCATCGGCAGTGACAGTGGCGGCAGCGACGACGGCCTCGGGCGTGCTCTCGGCGGTCCTGCCAACGCGGGCCGCGTGCTGACCCCGGCCGCTGCGTCGCTGGCGTCCTGCCGGCGCGCGGGCTGCCCGCCGGTCGTGTGCGGCACGCCCCCAGCCTGCGGTGCATGCGTTGCATGTGGTGATAGGGCGCGTGTGCTGGCCCGGCTAGAGCCATCACGTGCCCATGCCGCCGCCGACAGCGCCGCTGCAGCAGGGCTACCGGGCGCCGCTGCGGCAGGCGGTGTGCGTGGCTTGTCATCGGGCAAGCCGCCGGCGGCCTCAAGGTCCAGGCAACCGAAACTGTCGCCTCGCCTTGCCGCTGCTTTTGCTTTCGCCCGCGCCCCGGACCCGGGCTGGGCTGTTGTTATGGGGACGCCGCCCGCTGCCGCTGCTGGCTGCCCTCGGTGCAGCGCGGAAGGCGGCGGCTCAAATGGCGAAACCCAGGAGCCACCCGTCACGAGGCCAAATGCATCCATGCTCGGTGTGAACGTCGCCTCCGCAGCAGCACCTGCAAGGCCCGAGCCGCCAGCAGCGCGTGCGCCGTCGGCACCCCCGCCAGCGGCTGCATGGTTCTGAGACGTGAGCATGAGTGACGACGTCTCCGCGGCCTCCGCGCTTGAAAAGGCCAGGCTGCAAAGGCTGCCGCCGCCGGCGGCTGCGTCAGCGGCAGGCGCCCCTCCCTGCGCCACCGCCCCGCCGTTGTCCGCAGCCTGTGCAGGCGTGTCTGCTGCCGCCGCCGCTGCTGTCAGCACTCCTGGCGTGCGCAGCGTGGGCTCGCCGCCCGCCGCCAATAAGGCGGGCCTCCCTTTGCCTTGCTGCCCAACGGGTGGGGCCTCCTGGTCTTCGGTCCCCGCTGCCCGATAAGCCGCATCCTCCTCTTCCTCCTCCTCCTCCTCTGACTCCTTGCAGCCCCCGCCCCAACTGTCGGCAACCGCGCCCCTCCAGCGGCTCTCGTTGCCTGCCGGGTCGCTGCCGTTCGGCATCTCATGCGAGCGGCGCCATGGGCCCTGCTGTCCCGCGCCTGGAGTGCTGCTCACCGCCTCCCGCCCCAGCCACGACCCAGTGAGACCCTCTAGCTCATCCGCATCCGCATCGCCGGAAGCCAGAAGCGATTCGGCGTCGGCTGTGGCACCGCGGCGGCTGTGAGCCTGCGTGCTGGGGGCGGGGATCCCTTGCGATTCCACCCTTGATGCGGGTGCTGGGGCGGCGGTGGCAGCGGCAGCGGCAGCCCCAGCCCGATGAGGCGAGCAACCCGCCGTGCCTGCATTGTTGCTGCCAGTGGCACAAGCTGGAGGGCCAATTAGCGACGCCGACGCGGCCTGCAGCAGCTGCTGCAGCGTTGCGCCCGCCGCCGCCCCAGCTGCTGCTGTACTGAGATGCCTCCCCGGGCTACCCGCCGGCGTGGCATCAGCTGCAGCTGCTGCTGCCGGCATTACCGCAAACGCAATAAGGGGCGCTGGCCCGGTTGCCGCCGGCCGGCACGGCACCGCCGCAGCGGCAATGGCACCGTCAAACGACTGCGCGGCGGCGGCGGGCACAGCACCGCGGTCACCTTTCATAACTGACCGACCGCCCTGGTGCGCTGAGAGCGTTGAAGCTCCCATGATGACCCCATCCTTGGCTCCTGCACGCAAGCTGTGCGGCCCCGCTGCCGCCGAGCTTTCCGCCGCCGCCTCGGCGGCCGCAGCACGCGCAGCCAGCTTAGCCTCAGCCGCAATGCGCGAGGCTCGGGCCAGGGCCTCCGCAGCAGCGGACGCCGCCGCAGCCGCCGCCACGTGCACAGCAGGAACGCCCTTGAAGCCAGACGAGAAAGTGCCGTAGCCGGCCGCGTGTGTGTTGATGCCACCAGCCGTGACACTGGCCCCGGCGAGTGCGTGCACCTGTGGGCGCATGCGGAAGCTTTGCGACCGGGCTTGCACCGTTAGGTGCGGCACCTGCTGCTGCTGTTGCTGCTGTTGCAGCGGCGGCGCACGTGATCGGCTTGGCACCAGCCCCTGCGACGGCTGCTGCTGATGCGTTGTAAACGGCGGCACCAGCTCCGGAGAAACTCCTCCCCCGCCTCCTGGCGACGCCCCGGCACTGCTGCTCGCTGCTGCAGCTGCGGCGGCTGCGACGGCTGTTGCAAAAGGTGGTGTGCCGTCGCCGCGACCGCTGATGTCGCCGACAGTGTTGAAGTAGTGGCTGCTGTGATGCTGCTGTGGCAGCACCAGCCCCAGACCCGATGCCAATGCTTGCGATTGCAGCGGCTGCGGCATTTGTCCGGCGCTGCTGCTAGGGCGGCGGCCGTGCACGGGAGTGGTCGCCGAGGCGCCTCCACAGCCACCGGGGGAACGGCCGTGCCTCAAGCCAGCCAGGCTAGGACACGCCATCGACTGAAGCGCATGCCGCAAATTGGCAGCTGCGCTGAGTGGACTGGCAACATTATTACCGACGCTTCCGTCATCGCCGGACGCCGCCGCCGCAGCTGCGAGCGATGCAGCGAAGGCTGCTGCGGCCCCGCCTATGCTCCCCGCCGCTCCGCTGCCGCTTACGCCCACGCCCGCCGCCATGACGAAGCCATAGTCGCTGCGTGTCCGCTGCTGCTGCCGCTGCGGTGGCAACGACACGCCACCGCTGCTGGGTGCGGGCAGCACGCCGTACGCGGTGGAGTGCCGGCGACTGGCGCTCAAGGGAGCGGGCGAGTACAGGCCTTCAGATGCGGAGGCCTGCGTGCTGAAGGGTACCGCTGCGGTGCTGGTCCCGACACGCAGCGAGCGAGCGTGCGACGCGCTAGGTAGCAGGGCGCGACTGCCCTCATTCTGTAGCGGCTGTTGGAGCTGTTGGGGCGCGAAATGGGGCTGCCGCTGGGGGGTGGAAGTGGCTGGGCTACTCGCTTCTAGACCGCTGCTTTGCACTGAAGGCGAAAGCGCTACTGCAACAGAGGGCCTCATCTGTACAAGGCCTGCAGCAGCACGATGCATCGGGGGACGCGCGAGTGTGTGCCTCTCCAAGGGTGTCATAGGGTTTTGTAGGCCCTTTGGCGCCGGCCCGACGGGAGTTCGTGAAGAGACCGTGTCGACATATTGTTATACATCCTTATACTTCCTTACCTTTCCACGCCGGCGCTCCTTTAGCGAGCGCCTCGATGACTGTTGATGCAGTCTCCAAACCGAGGAGTTCAGTGAAACATGTCGTTTCTTGGCCCAGCCTGCCCCGCATAAGCTCCCTCGCAGCATTGTTTGCGTATAACAGCTCGCCAGTGTGTGCACTGATGATACTCTGGGCGCTTAGCGGGTGGGTTTCGATGGCCTCCAGGAGCAAACCCGCAGGAACGCCTATCTGTGATTGTGCATCGTTATTTGCAGCTCCTCTTTGTATATTCCTATCATCTGACGCAGCGTTATCGAGAGCCTTAGCCCGGATGCCCAAACAGAAGCATGCGTTGAGCCAGCTGCGCATCGCTAGGCCTGCCGTCTAGTCCCTATGAAAAACTTCAACATATGAAAGCTTGCATCCAGGTAGCGACTGACAGTTTGTGGAGTGGCGAGTGCAGTCGGAAGGCTTTTTGCGTTAGGCCAGCGCCGTGCCATTGGAATAGCTCAAATTAAACATGTAGATGACTTCGTGTTTAATAAGGTATCAAATCAGGTTATCGCCAGGGCCAGCGTCGAGGTCATCGCGGTTGGCGCCAACTGCCGCCTGTGATCGTCGTGACAACATGGCTTACGGCGCTTTCACGTAGCCGCGGCAAGTGGTGGGCATACAGCTCCTGCTAAGCATAGAAATGGTCATGGCTGTAGTGCACCTGTGCGAATGATTGAACGCGTCAGCCGCAACCCGCGTACGGACTACTGTAGAGGGCCGCAGGGGCTGGGCAGCACCAAATAACTGACAGGGTTAGCAAGGCGCGTGTAGGCGCCGAGATTTATACGAGGCGTCGAGGCGTTGATCACCGCCTGACCTGTTCGGCTGTCCCTGATGGTACTTCTCGCTTTACCGCAGTGCCGCCCCCCGACAGCGCGCCTGGATGGGCCGGATCCGGCCCAGGCTTATTACATTACATTAGTCACCCCTCCCCCCCCACACACACACTAACACAGCCGCCTGGCCCCGTCAAGCCACCCTTGCACCCAGGCCTGCCGCCGCATCAGCCACCACTTCAGCCACACCAGCCACCACGTCAGACACACCCGCCACCACGTCAGACACACCCGCCGCGCGCGCACACACACACACACAGACGGCCCCTACCGAATGTCGGTGTACAGCCGCCTCTGCACCGCGTGCAGCTCCGCCGGCGCCGCGCCCGCCAGCCACAACATCGAGATGTAGGCGAAAATGCAGTTGGCCCGCAGCTCGCCCCAGGCCGCGATGCGGCGCCCGCTGGTGGCAGCGGCGCGGTCCTGCCGCATGCGTACGCGGCCCCTGGCGCTGCAGCCGCCGCCGCCGCTGCTGCTTTTGTGAGCCGGGCGACCCTTGCCCTGTTGCGGCGAGTGCCGCCGGGGGCACGGGTCATTAACGGGGCCAATCGCCAGCAGTGGGCGCCGCTGGTGCCACAAGAGGCAAGATGCAGGGCACACGTCCAAACATGCTCACCTTGCCTCCGTCCCCTCCGTCCGCTGGGTCCACCTACCACGCCACCCACCACTGCACCCATGCGGCCTCCGCCATCACCCTGCCCGGCTACCCCCCGGGTTTGGGCTGGTAACCACACACACCCCGCCCACCCGCTCCCCACAGCTGCTTACGCACAACGGGACTGGTTCACATGCACCGCCCATCCACTCACCTCCTCCGACGCAACCCCCACATCCGCCACCGCCGCCGCGGTCGCCACCACCTTCACCTCCGCCGCCTCCGCCGCCGCCGGCCCGCTGTTGTGCAGGTCCAGGCACAGCTCGGCGTCCTCCATGAGCGGCAGGTAGGCGCGGTAGCCGCCCACCGCGCGGAAGTCGACGGCGCGGCAGGACAAGCCCTGGTCGCCTGGCGGCATGGCAGCCGACGTATGTAGGCGCGGACACAGAGGTCAGCGGCACGGCAAGCACAAGGCACGGCGCGGGCAGTTGCACGGGGGGCAGCCGGCCAGGCGAAGTAGGGTGCAGCTGGCAGAGCCTTTGCTGTGTGGCGCAGCGTGTGGCGCAGGCCGCCTGGTGCCGGTGCCCGCGGTGGCTCTGGAATGGCGCCCGTGGTGGCCAACCGGGCTGCGAGCAGGCCGTTGTCGCACTCGCACACCCTGACCAGCCGTGGGGGTTGCCGAGAAAAAAGGCGGCAGTCGTTGCCGTACGCTTTTGCCCGGCAAGCCTGTGCACCCGGATGCAAGAGCGCCGATTCACAGCCCCAGCAGGAATACCGCACGGCCGCACACGCCTCATCACGCCATAGCCCATGGAAGCTCACCAAACATGATTCTGAGCCCGCGCACGTAGCTGGCGGGCCTAAGCAGCATGGGCCCATAATAGGTCTTGGCCCAGTTGTTGGCAGTGCTAAACCACATCGGCCTCCCACCATCTGCAATAATCCGTACGCAAGCAAGCAGTCGGCGGCAGCGTCAGTGTCGCACTTACAAGTCGCCTCAGAGCACTGTCGCGTGCCTTCATATCCTTGTACCGTATCTGTGCAGGGCTTCAACGCCGTCATTAAGAGTGGACCTTGGCGCACCTCACCTAGAATGAGCGGCCGGAAACCGACAAGCACGGTGCGCGCTATCGAGAAGTCGTGTCGTGCACAGGCAACCTGTTCCAGCAGCGTGGACGTTCAGAAAGGTGGCGTAAGCTTCCCGTGACGGTGCCCACGCGCCCCGCAATTTTGGACATGCAGAAGGACCGTTTGCCGCTGCGTGGCGGTGCCAGGTTCGAACCCACCCACCGCGTCCGTTGGGAGCCGCGTGTCTGCGTGCAGGAAAAGCAGCAGCTGGCCCGCCGCCACTTGAGCGCCCGCGTTCATCTGCAGCGCGCGCCCGCGACCACAGCGCACTATTCGTGCGCCCGCCCTGCGCGCCGCCGCCACCGTCCTGCACCCGCCACCCGCGGCCGCGACCGCGAGAGCACACATGAGCAGTCAGCCCACACGAGGAAGAGCTTGAACTAGTGCGACCATGTGCTGCGGCGCCAGGGGCTGGGCTGTACCAGTTGCTCCCTCCATCCCCAGACATGACAGGCAGGGCCCCAGAGCAAAGGGCCAATGGTGTGCGCCCATCCGCTAGGCACGCAGAAGAGCAGCTGGGCCTGCTGTGCGGGCGCTGTGCCGCACGCACCCGTCCGTGCTGCCACCGTCCGCGACGATGACCTCCAGCGGCGGCGGGTCCCATTGCGTCAGCACGTGTCGCACCGTGTCGGCGATCACCCGCTCCTCGTTAATTGCCTGTTGGTTCATGTGCCACAGGGCAGCGTAAGATGCATGCAGAGTGTGGTCACACGAGCACAACGCCAAAAAAACACCACATGCATCACAATACAAACGGGAAGAACAACTGTGTGAGAGCGCACCGGGATGACGACGCTAACGCTGGCTCTCGACGTGTCCACACGCGGGCTGATCGCGTCCTGCCACGCGTCCCATACGGCGGCGACCGTCCAGAGCCCGCCCTGCGCAGCGGTCCGTTTGTGCACGTCACACGCCACCCACACTTACATGCGCCAACAAAGCACCACACCATATCTGGGCTGACAGTCGCACGTGCGCGTCCTGCAGTTTACATTTGTACGTCGACTATTCTACGCCGGGCCAGAGGCCGCACGGCCTTGCCGCACAGCCCCGGGTCAGCTGCTGTTCCGTAACGCACCAGGTAGACAGCGGCGCCAGCGCCAATCTGCGCAGGCAGGCCCCATCGCTTCCGCCGCGGCTGCTCGCCGTCGCCGCCGCCACCTCCACGTACGTCCCCGTTGCCGCCGCCGCCTCCGCCGCCGCCTCTCCCGATGCCGGCCGCCCCACCGCCATGGCCGCCGCTGCTGTGGACGGCTGCAGCCGTTACCGCGCTACCGGACTGGCCCTGTGGCCCAAAACGCCATCGGCATTGTAGCCGCGATTGTCTAGCAGGAGCTTCATGAGATACTCTAGATAGTAATGCAGGTCTAGAGTAAGGGAAAGCTTCCGGTGTCTCACAAGCTGCAATGGCCGATTGGGTCGCTGACGCTGTGCGCAGGCCAGCTTGCATCCGGATTCTCAGGCCTACCGGCTACTTGATAAAGGTTTCGAGGAATGCGCGAGGCCCGCGAGCGGGGATCAATCACTATTCATTCGTTCTTGTGCGTCTGTCTTCAGTCCCACGATTGTGACGATTCAATTTATTATTAGTGCTATACTATGTTCGCGCATAGAAATATTGCAGCCTTTACCTGACAGATTGACGAGGGGGTTCCCTGGGCAGAATTGCAGCTGAACATGCTCGGATTTCCCCAGACACGAACTGAATTTCGCACATCACCCATAGCGGAAACTTCTAATAGCAACTGCCGCGCACAGACCACCCTCAACAATGGCAGCCGCAGCCGGTCTCAACGCAGCGTTTAAGCTGAAGGGGCACCAAGCGGCAGTCCTAAGTTGTGCATCGCTGGGCGCGCTGCTCGCTTCGGGCGATGAGGTACGCGTTGCCTGGGGAAGAACCGACAACTGACGAGGGCGGCGCGGGTAGCGGACACACGCGGACACAGTCGGCACGGCACCCGCGCGGGCGAAGGCCCACGACTGGCAGACCTCGAACGTGGCAACTGCTGCCTTGGAGAGGGCTGCCGCAAAGAGTTCTCGTATGATGCGTCAGGCGGCTGACCTGCATTAAGTGCAGCAAACGCCAACTAGACCGAGACTTCGGCGGCGACATCCGGCGCTTACACGCCCCCAGCTGCCTTTGCCGTGACCAGCCCCTCCGTCACCACACCTGCAGGACGGAAGACTGATCATACACGACCTGCGGAGAGCTGCCACGTCCAGCGCTGCGGCAGACGCAGGCACCTTTGCCGCCAGCGGTGCCGAGGCCTCGGCAACAGCCGGCGCATCTGCGTCCGCATCCGTATCACTCACATCACCGGCTGCAGAGGGCAGCAAGCCCCTGATCTCCGTAACGCTCAAAGGCGCGGACGGGCAGCCCGCGCCAATCACCGCGCTCGCGGTCATTCCCTCTTCCTCCACATCATCATCAACATCAGCAGCAGCAGCAGGAGCAGCGGACGGCGGTGGCGACGCCATTGGCGGCCTGTTTGCTGCCGCCGGCTCGCTCGTGCACCAGATAGACGTACGGGCACCGGGATCTGTCGTACAGACGTACGACAGCGCGCGGGAGGAGGTGAACGGGCTGGCCGTCAACTGCCGCGGCACGTACCTGGCGGCGGGGGACGACGGCGGCGAGGTGCAGGTGTACGACCTGGCGGCAGGTGGGCAGGGCGGGAGCGGTTGCGGCGGGGAGCGGTTGCGGCGGGGGCGGCACGTGTGTTAGAGATCACAAGGGGCACGTGTGTGTGCATGGCCGAGTGTGTGCATGGCCGAGTGTTTGCATTCGTGTGCAGGTGTGGGTAGGGGGCCTCAGACGCTGTAGCAGGTGGGGTGTGGGGCTGTGGGTGGAGGCGCGGCGGAACACGGTATTCGGGCGGGTTGTGGATGTTTCAGCTGGGTCACGGCACCAACCCTCCCGCACCCGTAAGTGGCTATGTGCCTGCATCGCAAGCTATCTACCCAATACGTCCCAGCTACACGCCGCCAACAGCAACGTGCAAATGCGCTGAACCACCACGCACGCTGACATCACGACACACACACACACACACACACACGCACACACACACACACACACACACACACACACACACACACACACACGCACACAACAGGCAAGCAGTACAAGGGCATCCGCAACGTGCATCGCAGCATCTGCTCCTCCGTGGCCTTCCGCGCGCACAAGCCCTGGGACCTGCTGTCCGGCGGGCTCGACTCCTCAGTCGCCAAGTACGACTTCTCCCGCCCCAAATGCATCGACCGCTGGGACATGGCGGCTCTGGCGGCGCAGCCGGGCGCCGGCGGCGGCGGCGGCGGCCAGATCTTCAACCCGCCGTTCGTGCACCAGGTGGCGGTGCCGGCAGGCGAGGCGCGGCCGGGGTGCGGCTGGCTGGCGGCGGCGCGCGGCGACGGGGCGGTGGTGGTGCTGGACGCTGACGTCAGCAGCGCCGTGAGCGCCTCGTCAGGGCCGACGTCGGTGCTGGCGGCGGCCGGCGGTGGCGGCGGCGGCGGGCGGAAAGGCGGTGGCGGAAGCGGCGGCGGAGCGGGCAAGGGCAAAGGAAAAGGCGGCGGCGGCGGCAGCGGTGGTGGTGGAGTGATGTTGCCGCTGGTGCTGGACCGAGACGTGGGCGGACACACGCTGCCGGTGTGCAGCGTGGCTTGGTCGCCGGGGGCGGCGGCGGCGGCAGCGGACGCGCTATTAGCGGCGGCCACAGCAACCGCAGCATCTGCGGCGCCGCCAGCCGAGCTGACGGAACCTGCAACGCCGGCGGCCACGTCGAGTTGCCGGCTGTACTCGGGAGGAGAGGACGCCCGAGTTGTGGTCTGGGACGTGGGGGCAGCGCTGAGCGCTAGGGCCTCTGGCCGGCCGCTGGTGCCGCCGCCCTGGCAGCCGCGGCCGCCGGCACCATCAGCAGCAGCAGGAGATGACGCTGATTCCAGCGGTGCTGCAGGACCAGGGACGGCGGGTGGGACTGGCGGCGACGGGACCGACGACGGGCAGGCGGGTGCAGTCGCGGTGCTGGCGGAGGTGTCGCACGGGAGGAAGGTGAACCAGCTGTGCGCGCTGGGGCTGGACGGAAAGGAGCTTGTCGCGGTCGCCGCGGTCAGCAAGTTCGTGGTGCTGTATGAGCTGAGAATTGGCCGTTCGTAGCCGTAGGGGTTGGACGTCGCTGGCGACGTTGGTTCGGTGGCGGTGGTGATGGGTTCCGATGGGTGGCGGATGCAAACCTTAGAACGACAGAAGTGTGTCCCGGAGCCTGTGGGCGCTTGTGCGCAACCTGCTATGTCATTGAACCATTGCAACGCATTTTACGCTACTTCCTTCTTTATGGGCGCAAGTATTCGCAGTACTGGTTTTTCCGCTCACAGGCCGCGGTCAGCGGCCACGTTTTTGTCACGCAGTTGACTTGTCCTTGATAATTTTCTAGCAGCTTAA
Organism: Chlamydomonas schloesseri; assembly: GCA_016834595.1. NCBI lineage: Eukaryota > Viridiplantae > Chlorophyta > Chlorophyceae > Chlamydomonadales > Chlamydomonadaceae > Chlamydomonas > Chlamydomonas schloesseri. The sequence continues at coordinate 3,262,840 of JAEHOD010000003.1, forward strand.
AGTTATTACAGCGCAGGACAAAATGGGCGACACGCTGCTCGCGTCATCGCTGTATGCAGCTCGCCTGCCCTCTCCTTCAGTCCTTACAGGTAACTACGTACCGCTGGTAACAAACAGGTCAATGCAAAAGGCAAATTTGAGCCTCAGGGGCATAAGGGCGCCAGCTGCTGCGGTGACGCTAGTTCTCATGGCTCGCGGTTAGGAGTGCGCAACGGCCACCCAGCCTGCGGAATTGCCACCTGTCAACACCTATGAATGCGCTGGCGTGCGTCTCGTGGGCGGCTCCGGCAGCAACAGGCCTTGGAGCGACGTTGCGCTCTTGGGCCTCCTCCGTGGGCCAATGGGTCCTGGCCGGGAAGCTCACTGAATGGCGCAGCTGGCCTTACGCTCACGGTGCCTGCCTTGCACAGGCAACTACGCGCCACAAACCGCGGGTATGTATGTGGAGCAGGCCCTGCAGGAGTCGCAGCGGCGAGCGGCGGGGTCCAGGCTGGGCACGCCAGCGGCGGGCGGGTCGCGGGGAAACCCCGAGGAGGTGAGTCGGGGTTACAGGTCGGGAGCTGAGCGCCCCGGGGCTGCTGCCGTACCAATAAATGAGCCAAAACTAATCAACGCAACGCAACAAAAACAGCAAGGGCTCTGCAGGCAGCGCCCCTGCGCACACACACTCCCACCACCACACTACTTGTACAGGCACCCATGCCATTAGCCGCACAATGCATGCATGCTGAGGAAACGTATTGCGAATTCTTAAGTGCACGCACGCACGCACATACAGGTGGGCACCCTACGCAGCTTGGCGGCCCGCCACCTCGGTAGCCTCGGACGCGGCATGGGGCCGACCGCCTACCCTGCGGCGCAGCGGCCCTTCTCGCCTAAACAGCCGCCGCCAGGGCTGCAGCTGTCGCAGCAGCTGCTACAGCCGCCCCGCTCGACCTCCACGCCGCCGCTGCGCTGCCATACACCCGTGCTGCTTTCCGGAGAGCCACTACATCGAGAAGGGCGTGGCGGCGGCGGCGGCGGTGGCATGGCAGCGGCCACGGGCATACAAAGCAGCCTGCCACGGCTGGTCGTGCCCAACGCAGACCCAGCCGGGCCGTCCGCAGGGCCAGCGGCGGGCTTCTTCTCCCCTCAGCATGCCCCCTCCAACGCAGCAGCAGCAGCAGCAGCAGCAGCAGCAGGAACAGCAGCAGGAACAGCGGCGGCGGCAGACGCGCCCTCTCCAGGCGTGCGCTTCGCGGGTGCGGCCGCGGCCGCCTCCTCCTCCTCGCGTCCGGCCACGGCGCTGTCAGTCCAGGACCTCAACCTCTCGTCACGGCCGGGCAGCCGCATGGGCCCGCCGCCCGGCACGCCGCCCTCCCGCTCCCACCTGGCCACCGGCAGCAGCAGCTTCTCCGCAACCGGCCGATCCAGCACCCAGCCGGGGCACGCCTCTCCGCTGAGGGGCGGCTACCGCCACACGGTCACCAAGCGGCTCATGGAGACCTCGCCCGCCGCGGCCGCGGCGGCGGAGGCCAACCGCCTGGGCGGTTTTCGTGTGACACGTGGCATGCTGTATAGCGTGTTCCAAGAGCTGGATGAGTTTGACAGCGGGCGGCTGACGTACTCGGCGTTTGAGCAGGCGGCGTGCCGCATCGGCATGCGGTCGGCACAGGCGCGGCGGCTGTTTGACCAGTGAGTGTGCAGCCGGTCGTTTGGCTGGGATGAGGGAATGGGCCCCATGGATGCGCCCCATTGAAGCTGTTTGCGGATAGGCTTGCACCAGGGAGATAGGGCTGTGGGCCATCTCGTGCGGTGTGTGGCAGGAACGGCACATGCAAAGATGGGCAGCTGGGATCTCGCGTGTGGCGCTAACGGCTGCGCCTTCTTGCGCCACACACTTCTCGCCTCTCATCACTGCTCGAAGCTGCTTTCGCACTCTCACCGCTCCCACACCGCCGCCTCCCACACCGCCGCCGCGCTGTAGGCTGGACCCTGAGGGGCAAGGTTACACCACGGTGCGCCGCTGGGTGGACCCGGTGGTGGAGCGGCAGATGGAGCAGCTGGTCAAGCTGTACGTGCAGGTGCGGCGGCGGTTGCAGGGTGGGCGGCGATGGATGCGCGCGGGCGGGCGGTGGTTGCAGGGTGGGCGGTGGTGGTTGGCGGACAGGCTGCAGGAGGGGCGGGCGGGCGGTTCACACCAGGGTGGCGGCTGCGGTTGCAGCGTCCGAACACTGGTGAGGGAAGGGTCGAGGGCTGTATGTGAAAGAGAGCGGGGTCAGGGAGGTGGCCTGGGAAGGTGGGCTAGAGCGTCAGGGGTGATGGCTTCTGTCCTGGGGTGGCTGGCATGCCGCAAGTCAGGCACTTGAAGAGGTGTTGCGTGGGTCATCAGGCACTTGATGAGATGTTGCGTGAGTCATCAGGCACTTGGTGAGGTGTTGCGTGAGTCAGCGACACGCGGGTCGCCTCAATCATGACGCCTGCACGCACAGGCTACACGCGGCGAGGACGGGCGGCCCAAGCACGTGAAAGAGGTTGGCAACATGCACATTGCCGTCCAGCTGGCCATGTGAGTGGTGGCTGGAGTTCTGGTCAAGTTTGGGGGCTGGGGCCCGGGGCTGGCGCGGGCTGCTCGCGAGTGGGCGGTTGTAGGGGGTAGCTACAAATTTCAGCCACGGCTTACACCGGCACACCAAGTCCCGTGCAGCCCTGCTTCGCTCCATTCCCTTTTTCCACTGCCACCAGCCGCTAACAACAACCGCAACCCACAGGAACAAGCTCCAACTAAAGCGCTGCGGCCGCGCCGTCAGCATCGAGCGCCTGGTAGACGCGTTTCGGTTCATTGACCGCGACGCCAGCGGCGCCCTGAGCGCCGAAGAGCTGGAGGACGCGCTCAACGCGCTGGGCATATTCGTGACGCGGGAGGTGCTGGAGACCATGATGAGGACCTTTGACAAGGACGGCAACGGAGGTGGGAGTGGGTGCGGTAAAAGGTTGGCCCGGGGTCCTCTGGGCGCAGTGGGCGTTGCGGTGTGGGGAGGTGGGAACGAGGGGGGGGGCGGGAATGGAGACGCGGCCACGTGGGTGGCTGTGTGTGCGCAGCAACACGGCTGGATGCTCAAGGCATCCCACACGCGGGCACTTGCGCCCGCCTGCCCTTGTGCAACGCGCTCCAACCCACGCCCATGCTCGCATTCATGCATGCATGCATGCATATGCAGGTGTGGACTATCTGGAGTTTGTTCACAGCCTATTTCCCAACGAGGCGACCAACATCAGCAGCTCCACACGCGCGCACTAAGATTTAAGATCAGCAAGTCCTGTATCACAGTATCAGTGACTTTGGGGATCCTGCTATGATTCCAGGCGGCAGATGCATATATTGAGCGCACATGTGCATTGCGCGTTGGTGGCATGGTGGTGTGGGAGCTCAGCGCACGTGCGCACAGATGGTTGGTGAGGTGGTGCGGCGGTGTGGCAGCCGGTGGCAAGCATATGTCGCGTAACCGAGGCCAATCGGTTATGAGGCAATGCAAGGGTCGTGATGGTGGTGGTGATGGCTTGGCTACCCCCCCTAAATAAACACGTGTCTTCCATAATATAATAGAAACATGTTTTGGGTCATTGGGTGCATTCCCTGTTGCTGGAGCCTGGAGGTGCCAAGCCTAGCGGCACGCAACATCATAGCACACCCGCCACACCGACACACCCTCATGTGCCGCTTTACGTCCAAGCAGAACATAGTCCTTCATATGCTGTGGATCGTTTAGCGCATGTCCGTAACAGGGGCCGTAATCGTCCCCTGTGCAGCTGCATCAGGTGAGAAGGTATTTGGAAACTGGGTAGAGGTGGAGCCCTTACGCGGGCAAGGCCTACTAGGAGAGAAGGCTGTAGGCGTTGCAGGTGGCACGCCTCTGAGGTCTAGAGCAGGGCGCACACCCACAAAGTGCTGTGCTGCCTCGTGAAATGCGTCGGCAGGTCCCTCCTGTAACAAATGCAAACTGCGTATATAAGCCAAGCTGTTGGAAGACGGCGCCCCAGCGGTTCAGACAGAACCTTCAAACCTGCCCGTGAGTGCCCGCGGGCGTCACGCGGAGCTTGGTGCCGAGGTCCGGGGCGCCCGGTATACCCGCCGTGCACAGCATGGACTTGAGCCATGCGAGGCAGTTCACTGCGAGGGACTTCCAGCCTCGAATGACGTTTCTAAGGGCTCAGCTTCCCCCTGACTTCCGGTCTTCCGCCTGACGGGTGCACATGATATGGTACGCCGCTGATGGAATAGGCATGGGGCAAGAATGCGAGGTCCCAGTAGTGTCCGAAGCGCCCCACATATCCGCAAATACAAGCAAGCAAGGCATCGGGCCATAAGCAGGAGAAACGCGCTGCAACTGCTAGGTACGCCGCGCATCATAGCCGTTTCCGCCTTCAGTATCATCCCAAGCGGCCTAGCTCTCTGCAGCCCGAGCGCGTACTTGCTAAGCTACTGCCACTCTGAGCGGGGGTTCGAGCTCATGCGGTTATGGCGCGCGAGGCAACCGGGCCCGCGTCGGCGGAAGACGGGCGGCGATCTGGAGGTGCAGGAGTGGCGTGTGTCCACGTACCGTGAGTAAGTGCAGGCGCGGACCCTGGCGTCACCGATGCAGTATGCGCACATAGGAAAGAGATTACTAGCTACCACGCGCGTTGGAAGGCTGGGCCTCCAGGAGACCTGCCACGATTGCCTCATTCGCCGCACTAGGGCGCCCAGGTTACTGCCTAGACCGGTACTGGCCACCACAAGTCCACCCACAACTCGAACAGCAACAAACATTATTCAAATCAAATATCGCCCATCCAGGGACTAGGTTCTCCAACTCTCGCAAGCTTCACGAGTTTCTCTCTTCGTTGCTAAAGCCAGCGCCCGATAGAAGTCCTCTTTCTGTAATGCTTGACTGTCTTCTCGAAGTGGCTATACTACTTCGCAAAACGTAGGCGGAGCACTCGAACGAGTGTTCACGAAAAGAAGCTGGGAATGGAGGTCTCTTCCTTATTGTAAACAGGCGCTGCTACAAACTGATATATTCAAGCTACAGGGTTGACATATAACCTAACCGCGGTGGTGTACTTCATGAGGAGCGACACCGACGCTCAGCTCGCTCTTCTTAGGTTGACACAGCTGGCGAGCAATGGCAACCGCACCAAACCAAGTCCGTTAACAGCCTGGCACGGCTGCGAAGCCGTCACTCGCGCTGTGAGTTGCAGGACCCACAAGACTGATTTGTACTGCGCCCCCGAGTGCGCCCCCGATCGTCGCCCCCTGAGCGGCACGCGCACGTGCTTGTGATGTTTCACCGCCTTCCCTCATCCCGCAGGTACTGAGGCTGATACTGGCACTGGTACATGCGTTGGCAGCGACGTTGAGGGCCCTGTCACGCCTTGCAACGAACGCCTGGCAGTTGCAGAGTGCTTCATCGCCTCGCTCCGGCTGCCCTGAGGCGCTGCCTGGACCCATAGCCGCCCTGACTGTGCGCCGCAGCGTGCCGCCGCATGTCGGGCTCAGCAGCAGAGATGATGATGCGGCATACGGGCCGGCAGCGTGTGCGCTGGCGCAGGTGGTGTGCGCCCGCCTTGCCGCAGCGGCCTTGGGGCTGGCGCTCCCGCGCGACGCCTCTGAGCGGATGACCTCTGACGCCGAGGTCCTGCGGCTGGTGATTTTGAGCCGCATGCACAACAGACGTGACTGGCACAACGTAACCTCCAGTGCGTCAGCCCGCCGGCCTCAGCTGCGGCTGACGCGACACGCGGCCATGCCGACTGCGGCAGCTTGCACCGCGGCGCCGGCAACCAGAACGGCGGAGCTGCTGCGGCTGCTGCCGTCAGCATCGCCCTCTTACGCGCTTGTGAGTGTGCACTATAAAATACACGGGGCAGAGCCGGAGCAGCTGACGCCGGGCTGGGCGCGTCGGTTGGAGTGCGCGGTGCTGCTGGGCAACGGTGCTGTCGACCCGCGTCCGCGCCATGCGCACCAAGACACCTGGAGGCAGCACGGTTCGCAGCAACTGGATTCGCGCCCTACCTGCAACAGCGCTGTGGGCAGTGAGGAGCGTGGGCAGCTTGGCACGTTGGCGGCCTCCGCGTGCCGCGCGGGCTGCGCCAGCTGCGTGCGGCTGGCGGGCGTGTGTGTGCGGCGCGGCTGCGTGGAGCTCACCCTCGACCTGCTGGTGGCCCTTCCACAGCACCACCACGCCGGGCACCACACCAAGGCCATGGGCGACGGCGCCGCGGCTGGGTCATCTGCAGCGGCGACTGGAGCACCTGCCGCCGCGGCGGCGTCCGCGCCTGCGGCAGGGGCTGCGGGTTGGGTGGACGAAATCGTGCCCGCCGTGGGGCGGGTGGTGGAGGCGCTGGGGCTGGACGGCGGCGGCGGCGTCCAGCAGGGGGAGGAGCTGGTGGCCGCGGCCGCCACTGCCGCAGCAGCTGCAGCATCTGAAGTGCCAGGGACAGCAGCGGCGGGCAGCGGTACTGCTGGCGCTGGTGTGCGTGGTGCTCAGCAGCAAGAGCCTGCGGGCTCCCTGGCGTCGGTGCTGCTTCCTGGCACCGCGGTGGGCGATGTCGAGGTGAGGGTGCGCATCGTAGGCGGCGGGCCGCTGCGACACCCGCAGCAGCAGCAACCGGGAGCCCAAGAGCGACACCCGCAGAAGCAGCAACAGCAAAAGCCACAGCTGCAGCAGCAGCCCGGTGGCATGGCACCGCGCGCTCCTCGCGTGGTGGCCCTGCAGCCGCGCGTGCTGCTGCTGCCGGCTTGCGGTGCTTCCGCGGCCGCGGCGCCACTTGCGGCGGAGGTCGAGGGCGCACCAGAGCCCGCGGAGCGGTCGGGGCCCCCAGATGAAGTGCTGCTGCGCGCGGTGGTAGCACGGACGCGGTCCCACCAGCCCCTGAGGCAGTCTCCACGGTCGGAGGCGCAGGCGCAGCTGCAGCAGGAGCAGGAACAGGAGCCTCTGGCGCCGCCATCGGTGCTAGTCCGTGCGCACAACCGTGTGCTGGCCACAAGGGTGGTGTACTTTGTTCGCCGCGACGGCGGCGGCGGCGGCGGCGGCGGCGCTGTTGGCGGCGAGGACCTGTACGAGCTGTGTGTGGCGGTGCAGATGCCCTCGCGGCCGGGACCCGTGCTGGTAAGCTGCCTTCAGACACTACCCGAGTGCAATGTGCCGTTGCTCGTTCCTGTGCGCACGCGCTGTGCCTTCTTAGGTGCAGCAAAAATTGGCCTGATGGCACCAAGCGGCCTGTGCTTTGCTTTGCTGCGCTGCGCTGTGTCGTGCAGGCCGAGCTGGAATGGCAGGGCTGCGCCGCTGAGGTGCTGCCGCTGGCGGTGCTGAGAGACGGCGGCGCCGGCGGCGCCGCCGCGGCCGCCGCGGCCGAGCTCGATGTCCTGACGGCCGCAGTCGCGGAGGTGTGCACCGCATCGATCAAGAACGGCGTGCCCGCCCAGGCCGCTGAGGCCGCTGCTACAGCGGGCCAGGACTCGGCACATGCTACTGCTGCTGCTGCTGCCACTGCCACAGCAGCCGCAGCCCCCCAAGACTCGGTTCTGGACAGCCTGCTTCTAGATTTGGCCGTGTGGGCCCAGGCGGAGGCGGAGGCCGCCGAGGCTGCGGCGAGGGCTGTAGCTGCCACTGCCGCGGCGCCAGCGGAGCCTGAGGCGCTGCTACAGCCTGCGCCCCTGCCGCTTCGGCTGCCGGCGGCGCAGCTGATGTACCTTGGGCGGCACCTCCTAGCCTTCTCGCAGCGAGTGGGGCTGCCTGCTACTGCCACCTGGGTCGCCAGAGGGCTGGAGACGCTTAGCGCATCACTGGTCGACAGCCCGGCAGCGCCGGCCGCTACTGCCGCTAGTGCCGCAGCTATGGCTGGTGCTGCGTCCGCGGCCGCTGCGGCTTGTGGCGCTAATGCTCCTGCCGTTGTGCCGCCGCGTTGCAGCGGCAGAGCCAGTACTGGCAGTGAGAGCACAGCCGATGGCGCATCTTGCAAGTCGCATAGCGTCCACAGTGAACCTGTAGGGCACGAGCGCTTCGGCTCGGGGTGGGCCGCGCACCTGCGCCTGTGGCGGCACGCGCTTAAGGCGACGCTGGGGCTGGAGCGCGCCAGTGCCGAGGAGGAGGCGCGGCTGGCGGCATTCGCGGCGCCCTGGGCGGTGGCGCAGGAGCATTTCATGTGAGTAGTGATGAGCGGGGCATTGACAACACGGGAATACAGCTCGGGTATAGTCCTTTGTGACGAGCCGCTGTGTGTCCAGGCTCCCAGTTGGAATCGTGCTGGCCTGCACACGCCCAAATGCCTTCCTGCCTGCCTGCTTGCCTGCCTGGACGCGCTCTCCACTGCGTGCTGACATCGATCGCTGCCCGCTGCCCCCCCCCCCTGCCTGCGCGCGCGCACCACAGCCACGCGGTGGAGGTGGTGGGGTTCCTGGGTATGATCGCCCGCTTCGCCGCGGACGGCACGCTGGTGCAATGGGGCGTGGCGCCCTTCATCCTCGGCGCCGTGCCCGGCATTGCGTCGCTGTGCGCGTGGCTGGTGCTGCCGCATGCGGCGTGGGTGCGCTTCGTGCGAGACGCCAAGCTGCTGCGCTACTTCTTCTACCTGCTGGTGAAGACGCTGGTGGCGGGCGGGCTGCCGGTGGTGACGGGCCAGGCGCAGCACTACCAGGGCGGCCTGGGCGTGGTGATGCTGGAGGGTGTGCTCATGCCGCTGTCGTGCCTGGTGAGCGAGTGGGGGCGAGTGGGGCATTGCCAGGGTTTGTGTTGAAAAGCACGAGGTGCATGCTTTGTGTGTGCGGGTGCTTGAGGGTGTGGCGCCGGTGGCTGCAGCTCTCTTTGTTTGCTGCGCGATGTTCGGTGATGTGCGATGATGTGCCATGTGCTGGGCAACTCACTCGCTGGCCGCAACCCCCTCTTACGGTATGCCTCCGGCAGTTGCGGGCTTGACGTTGCGATGCCTGCCCACCTTCCTGCCCGCAGCTTCCGCTCCGCACCGCGGCTGTGGTGATGACGGCTCGCGTGCTGCCAGCTGCCGCAGTGATGCTGCGGACAAAGGTCACGAACGTCCCGTCGGAGGCGCTGATTGCGTCGATTGGCGTGTCCGCCGTGGCGGTACTCACCACGTTGTCGTGCCACACATACCTGCGCGTGAGCTTTATTCGGCACCAGCGGCGGCAGCAGCAGGCGCAATGCGCTGTGATTCCCCAAGGCGGATCGACTGGTGGAAAGGGACCACAAGCCGGCAGCCTGGCTGCAGCAGCAGGCAGCAGCAGTGGCACTGTGTGCGAGGGGCATAAGCTCAAGGCAGAGTAGCGCGTAACGGTTTTCGCGGAATAGCTGCAGCTGGATCGAAGGGGCTGCTGCTCATTGTAGCACAAGACAAAATGGCAGGGGCATTTCATTTATGCGTGTGTTGCACGATGCATTAGGAGCGGCTTCTGTCGCCGTGGCTCGTTGTTTCAAGTTTTTGGGGGTTTCAAGCATAGGTCATGGCTGAATAACTGGTTTATGTTTCAAGTAAAGCAGCCGACACAGGCTGTCTGTCGCAAGGGATCCCACCAAACAACAACGCACGCATCACGACATGCATCATGCCAAACGTCGTGCAGGTGTTATCCTTGCGACTTGCATCACAGGCATATGCTAAAGCACGCGTGTTGGAGGTTAGGCGCCTGCATACGGCCACAAATCAAGGGGCGAACGGCCAGTCCGCCGTAACGTCCGGATGTGCATTGCCTCTGTATGTGAATAGTAAGATAAAGGTGCAAGAGCATTCCAGAATAGTAGGACAATAAATGCAATGCATGCAACTCTTCCATATCCTATTCTTAGTGTGAGGAAAATCCGAAGGTGCTGCATGGAGCGTCAGGGCACTCACCACTTAGCGTATGGCGTGTTCTGCAGTCGTTGGGGGCCGGTTCAGGGGAGGAGCGGCCCTGTTTGCGTGAGAACACGCGACTACTGCGTTGCCGTGTTAAGGAGTAGGCTTGCCTTCGCATCTGTACTTCCAATGCCGCTGTGCTGTGCAGTACGGTATGTATCGCACAGCCGCCAGATACGGTACTACTTGACGCGTTTGTACATCCAATGGCGCTATGACGGTATGCGCAACAAGTCAACAATGGAGGCGCCTTACGCTGCGAAAGCCTATATCGGTGATGGCCGGTTCCCGTGCGCCTCTGCTGCCGCTCAGGCTCAGTGGGCCGCCCAACGAACAAATTCCACGCTGTTTCGTCTGCACTGCACTATTGCGCCCAGCAAACTTACTCGTCAACAGGACCTAAACAACAAGGCATTAAACATAAAACCCCTCTGCGCTACCCGTTTACTTTCGCCACGCTAGCTACCCACCGACGCCACGCACACCCCAACCATGGGACCACAAACACGCCATGCGACCGCTTTTCGCGCCTGGCCCTGGTGATTCATCACACACGCAAACATGAGTTTCTATTGTGTAACCGAGAGAGGTGGCAGTGACAACTACCGGGGGATGCAGGGCAGCGCCATTTTATGGAGCTGGGGACCCCAGGGGCCCGACAGCATATCAGCCAGTGAGACCAGCAATACACAGAAGTACCGCGTGTCATGCATCCGTCCGACAGGAGTGCTGGTGACAGGTTACCAAGCCACTACCAGTGACCAGCGTCACAGCTCAGCGCACCATATTACAGTATGGCGAGCACAGATGAGCCCCGGGACCAACACCAGCGTGTCAGGCCCTAACACAGGCAGCGTTGCGTAAGGGCGAAGGGTTTCAGGAAACCCGAGCCGCATTCCGCTACGCAACCCGTACGCACCATCGACAGAGAGGGTACGGTTAAGCAGAACCCGCCCCAGAAGCCGGGCGCTACACAGCAGTTTCTAACCATCGCACTTGCTACGAAAGCTTTTCCCAACTGCATGACTGCTTACCGGCCCCGCGAATGCAGTTGAATTGGCGCAGCACGCGGTTCATTCACGGGATGGCCCCCACGTTCTCAAAACACACAATCCAGAATCACACTCCTCGCCCTTCCAAGTGTCTTTGTATCGCTGGCCCGCCACTGCCGCAGGGCCCCGGCGTTGCCGCAGCCCTGCGCCTCAGCGGCTCGGCCAATGACCAATGCAAGTCCTCCGTTGACATTCTGGCTTCCATAAAACCGGCACGCAATTTGCATGCAACCACCACCCTTCAAAATGCACACCCACTTACCCACGCAACCAACATTGAAACTTAACTACGGTAAAGAATTGCACCTCTATGCTACAACATCGCAGCCAAACCCCACGCTGTGCTGTGTGGGATACACTATGAGGCCTGTCGACATACACCAGTAACAGCACTGCGAGGACACGCCACCGGCGCGGCCGCCTGGACGTCCCCACCCGCTTCCACTGCTGCCACGGCCGCTGCCTCTGCCGCCAGGGCGGCCGCTTCCTGCTGGCTAGCTTCCACGCGCCGCCGCACCGCTTCTCGGCTAAAACGAGTGGCTGCCGCAGCTGCCGCCTTCTTCAGAGCCGGCCACCACACCAGCAGGTCCACTGCGGTAGGGGGTCGCGCCGCGACGGCGGCACGCAGCCACCGGCCGTACGCCGCGTCCAGATCCTTGAAGTCCAAGAAGCCCAGTCGTGCTTTCGGCAGCCCCCTAGGGGCCGGGAGGGCCCCCGGGGACGCTGCCAACGACACTGTGACAAGCCGGTGATCAGCCGGCGCGCCAGGGGCCACACCACATTCCACAACTTGCGCTGCAAGGCCTGCGCTGCACAACACCCGGTCGAGGCGCGCACCCCCCTTTGGGTGAAGGAAGGTGCACACACGACGCGCTGGGTGCCGCTGCCGCATGACATCAATCATGCCCGCGCACGCAACCGCCAAGGCAGCCGCGGACGCCCGATCCCCACTGCGGGGCACGCCCGTCACTGTATCAAGCGCCACGTCGTCCACAAAATTGAAGTCCGCCGCCAGCATATGAGTGCCGTCGCCACCAGACGCCGTCGGCCCCACCCACTCACGAATGAACGCTTGCTGGTCGGGGCCGTCCAGCGGGAAGTACGCGGCCGTAAGGACGGAGATGTGGCCGCCCCATCGCAGGGGCAGACTGACGCCACGGCCAGCCCACCGCTCCCCAGCGACAGCGACAGCTGCAGCGCCGCCAGGGATGGAGACAGCACCACTGTGGAGGAGGGCTGACCGCACCAGAATAGCAGTGCCGCCGATGAACCGGCGACCATCAGGCTTAGAAGCAGGCGACCAGAAAGCAGTCCACTCACGTACACACAGCCGCTGGGCGGCTGCACTCAAATCAGTCGTCACGAGACCAATGGCAGATGAAAGGGCGTGCGTTTCTTGCAGGCACACGACGTCCAGTTGCTGCCGCTCCCAGCACCGGAGCAGGGCGTGCAGGCGCGGGCAGCCCAGGTCCCGGACCTGGCTGCGCAGGCCGCGCACGTTGTGGGTCCCTACCCGCAGCGGCCGCAGACCGACAGCCGGCAGCTTAGGCCGCCGCATTACCGCAGCGCCCCGGCCGGGGCACCTGGGCTGGCGGCGGCAGGTTGCACACCAGCGCCACCGTGCACACTGCCGCCACTGCCAGCGCCGCCACTGCCGCCGCCACCGCCAGGGGTGTGGCCGCTACCGCCGCCACCGCCGTGGCTACCGCCACAACCGCCGCCGCTGTGGCCGCCACCCGCCGGCAGGTTGATAGTTGTGGACATAATAGAGTAGCTCAACACGGCAAAATCGCAAGGCGAGCTACGTTCCCCGTGCGGTAAAAGTGCGCGAGCCTGGGTGCAATACCGCGTCGCCAATAGCGCGGTCTTGCTTGAATCTTCAGTCTTGGCGACGTGGTTGGCCGGCGGTCTTGGCGACGTGGTAGCCCACTTACCCGGAAAAAATCCCGACCGGCCCGACCCACCCAGTACGCATGCCGTCCCCTGGCCCAGTTGCCCAAGCCTTAGATTCAAAGAAAGAGCGGAAGTGGCCCTGTCATCCGCGGATGACTTGCCTCCTTTCGGGGGGGGGGGGGGGGTAGTTCATTCCAGAAACCAAAAGCGAAACGACCAAGAGAACCCGAACCAGCCAGCCCAACCCAGAGCGCGGAGGTGGTGTGGCCTTAACCTATGGGCCTCGGGCGCCCTTGACCTTGAATCTTCAGTCTTGTCGTCGGTGTTGTCGGTAGTCATGGATGGCACCCAGGCTCGCGCGCGTACAGACCCACCCCGTTAGCTAGATTGCGCGATTCAATCGCGATACTCACCTGCTTGATACCAGAGCAATGCCGGCGCCGTGATGTGAGCGCCGGCCACGGAGGCGTACATGCGGGGGGGGGGGGTTGTGGTTACCAGCCCAAACTAATTCAATCTAAAGGAAGCGGAGTTGAGTAAGGCAATTACGGTAATACAACGGGTTGCAGGGCAGTGTTGCGTAAGTAAAGCGCAAGAGCGGGAGGAGACTAATTCTAAGTCTAAAGCCTAAAGCCTAAGCTAGCGCGCGCGAGCCCGGGTGGAAAGAGGGCTGGCCGCAACGCCAGCCGGGCCTAAACGGGAGCCGTGTCGGCGTTACTTGGGGGCCGGCGGGCGGAGCAGTAGCGGGCGTTAGTTCGCGGTCGGGGGGCGGCGCAGCGCGGCGAAGCACGACACACCCATGAGGCAGGGAGGGAGGTGTTAGTGACGGCGTGAGGGTGTGTTAGTAACAAGTTGGGCAGGGGGGGCGGGCGCATAGTTAGTGAGCGGGGGGGTGCAAGAGACAGTAGACCAGTAAATCGCACAGCGCACAGCAGCTGCATACAAGAATGCGGGAAGGCGAGGAGTTGTGATTCTTGTGAATGGAGCCATTTCCATGCTTGCATCTGTGCTGCAGCATGTGCCCCGCAGCGTATTGAGCGAAGAGAGTCACGTACGTACGGTTGTGAATTACTGGGCCTCTGTAGGCCTACTGCGAAGATTGCCGGCAGGAGGGACCTGCTCTCGTGTGAGCCAGCGACAAGGGAGGTGGTCCCCGTGAAGCACGGAAAAGCGGGCTGATCCCGCACCACATCCACCGTCTGAGGCCGAAGGTTTCGAAACTACCTCATCTCCCGGACATAGCCGGGGTCGGTCTGCTGCGCCTGCGGCTGCTGCGCCTGCGGCTGCTGCGCCTGCGGCTGCTGCGCCTGCGGCTGCTGCGCCTGCGGCTGCTGCGCCTGCGGCTGCTGCGCCTGCGGCTGCTGCGCCTGCGGCTGCTGCGCCTGCGGCTGCTGCGCCTGCGGCTGCTGCGCCTGCGGCTGCTGCGCCTGCGGCTGCTGCGCCTGCGGCTGCTGCGCCTGCGGCTGCTGCGCCTGCGGCTGCTGCGCCTGCGGCTGCTGCGCCTGCGGCTGCTGCGCCTGCGGCTGCTGCGCCTGCGGCTGCTGCGCCTGCGGCTGCTGCGCCTGCTGTTGCTCCTGTAGCCACGGCACAAATGTTACGTGTGCACTTGCGAACGACCGCCAGCCACCAGCATGCGCCACGGCGTCCTTGACCGCCTGCTGCACAGTTATCGCGCCGCCACCAATCTGCTCCGCGTAAGCAGCTGCAGCATGAGCTGCCGCGAGGGCTGTTCTGTTGACCAATAGCTCCTACAGCAGCAAGCACGTGAGGTCAGAAGCAACCTATCAGCCACACCGATGCAGGCCATGCCGTCGGCTTCCCCTTACCTGCAAAACAGTGGTCGTGACCGGCACGTGCACTGGCATGTAGCCCGCCTCAATGATGATGGTGAACGGCCGCGTTCGCTTCATGGCGAACCTGGCCTTCACCACCTCGCCTTGTCTTGACGCCGGAAGGGACCGGATACGCTGGTATTCGCGGGCGAGCCATCTGCAAATAGCAAGAGGATGCAGCAATGCAGATGAGCCATTGCACACGGGCCGTGCAATGCCAAATGGCAGCAGCAGCCCGGCACCTAAACACACCTATGCATTGGCACCAATTCACGCAGCAAGTCCATCGCTGCGCTGACGAGGCGTAGCGGATCCTGCTCCAGCAGTGGGCTATTGCCTGCTTTGACGGGCCAGATGCCGCGA
This sequence comes from Chlamydomonas schloesseri, assembly GCA_016834595.1. NCBI lineage: Eukaryota > Viridiplantae > Chlorophyta > Chlorophyceae > Chlamydomonadales > Chlamydomonadaceae > Chlamydomonas > Chlamydomonas schloesseri. The sequence continues at coordinate 3,277,850 of JAEHOD010000003.1, forward strand.
GCCGTCCATGCCTCCACCATCACCGTAGCTTTGGCGTTGGCACGCTCCAGCAGGGCGGCGGGCACATCCAGGCCGTCCAGACCGTCCAGACAGCCCGGGCCAGTCACAGTCAGTGGCAGCGTCCGCCAGCCCATGAGCGCGGCGGTCATCCCACGTGCCAAGGCCTTGCTGACTCTGGTGGCGACCAGGGCCTGTCCATGGAGGAGTGTAACGGCAGTGCCGTGAGCTGATTGCCAGCTGCCGAGCGCCAGCAGCAACCACAACCCCCCTACACCTCGCCCGCCCGACCATGGCAACCCAGCAGCTTGACAATCTTGGTGCCCGTACCTCCTCCTCCGCCTCCTCCACCTCGCCGTCCTCATTCTCGTCCCCTTCGTCCATCTCCGACTGCTGCGGTCCTGCTGCTGCGTGCTGCGGATGCTGATGCTCGTCGGGCACTTCGAGCACTGCACGAGACCAACTGCGCGCCCAGCGAGTAAAGTTGGCACGGTAGTGCTCTTGCAGGTTGGTCAGGACGTCTTCCACCAGGTGATGCGCCAGCTGCGCGTGGGGTGATATGCATACAGGGTGAGGGCTGAGCAATTTGCCAGACTCAGGGCTCAGCGTCAGGGCTCAGCAGCGTGTGAGGCACGGCAGTCACCTGGTGGTGCGCCGTGATGTCCACAGGCGGGCCGCATCTATCCTCGTCCAACAGCGGCGCGAAGTGAGCGGCGTAGAAGTGCGCAATGAGACTGCTGTGCTGACGCGGATGCGTGGACGTCGTGACCAGCGCGAGGGCCTCCTGCAGCAGGTTTATGCCGATGTCGGGGTGGCCCCGCGCATGCCGTTGCACCTCCGCTGGCGTCGGTGTGCGCGAGCGCACTGCATAGTGACCAGGGGCGAAAGGTGCAAAAATAAGCCGACGCCTTGGGTGCAGCTGCACGAGCGAGACTTACGTCCTGACCGCCCAGACTTCAGGCCGGACTCCAGCTCCCACAGCTGCTTGCACGTCTCACAGCTGAAGGCAGGGTCACAAAGGCACACTAGGAAGTGCCTCAGGAAGTCCAGCAGCCGCACACGCAGGGGCGTCGCAACGAAATCGACTAGGTACTTAATCGACGCAACGGTGTCCGCGTTGCAGCACACGCTGCTCAGCGGCACCTTGCGTGTGCATCTATGCATTGTCATAGCATGTGGGGGTGCGGGGCCGACCGCCCCGCACCCCTAAAGGCCTAAACTCTGAGTCTGAGCACGGAGGTGGTCTTCTATCAACCGCGCCTTGTAGTGTTATTGAAGTCCACCACAAACTTTGATTCATAGGTATGGCGCTATGCTAGGACTTTCCGAGAGGCGTCCTCTCCGTTGGGGACTGTTCCGAGGTGACGCCCCATGCAAGAAATACGCGCGAGTGTCACTGGAGGGCTTTATATTTCCCTGCCGCCTATTTACATGCAATAGACAATAGCAAATACTAATACGTGGCAGTCGCGGTTTGTGCCAGTATGATACTTTTTGCCGACGCAGCCACGCACGCACGCACGCACGCACGCACGCACGCACGGACAGGGGTGTTTTGGGGGGGCTTCGCCCCCCCCTCCGGGACGCTTCGCTGGGGGGGCTCAGCCAGCGAAAACGTACCAGTAATAGTACAACCGCCCTGCTCCAGACCTGCGAAGTGATGGGACCCCAACTGACCGATGTGACCACAACTGACCGAAACGACTTCGACAGTTCTGTCAGCCACGCCAACAGATAGGCGCGCAGCCGATACTATTAGCCTGCAACCAGCCGGAAGGAAGAGGACTAAAAGGGCACCAATCTTGTTCCGTGACAATAAGCATGCTCACAGCCCGAGGCAGCAGCCTCCGTCACCACACTCGACACAGACACGGCCACAGTACTACTGAATTTGCTACGTTGGCTTAGTTGGCTTGAAAGCGAGGCCAATTGCTGTGATGAACACAAACGACAGCATCAAATACATGACATCCTGCGTTGCTCAGAACAAGCGCACCTGCACCTGCAAATCTCGGAACGCATATCTACCCCTACACGCCCACATCCTGCGCAACGGCCGCCCTGTCCCTTACTGTTGATTGTGCGTGCGAGAAGAAACACATTTAAAGCCCTGATTGGTATTGGCTTGCGAGCAAACGAAGAGCCCATGGCGAGAAATTGAACCAGATGTTACCTTCCGAAACCATACCCCCATAGACTTATGGCTCAGTACATTGAATACATGAATTGCGCTTCGTCCTTGCTTACTGTACATAGCTACTCCTGCTGTGCTGCCGCCGCCAGCAGCTGCTGCAGCTGCTCCAGCTCCTGCTGCTGCTGCTGCGCGGCTCCATCCAGCCGCGAGCGGCCGTAGTCCAGCAGCACGCACCGTACCGAAGATGTACTGGTGCCGTCACGCCCGCCAGCACCACCACCATCGCCGCCGCCACCGCCGCTGTCTCCCGCCGGCGACGCCACCACTAGCATGTTCTCCAGTCGCACGTCGCCGTGCACGAAGCCCGGGCACGCGGCCTGGACGACCTGCATCACCCGCGCCGCAGCGGCCGCCACCGCCGCAGGCATCGGGTGCGGCAGGTCCGACAGCGCCCGGCCGCCGGCCACCCACCGCACCGCCAGGAAGCGGACGCCCCAGTCCAGGTCGCCCCAGGCCAGCAGCTCCGGCACGTCGGCGCCCTGCAGTCCCTCCAGCGCGGCGTAGGCCGCAACCTCCCGCTCATACGCCTCCAGCCCGCTGAGGTCCGGCCCCAGCAGCTTGATGACGCAGGCCACGCCGTCGCACGTGCCGGCCACGACCAGGCCCTCGCTGCCGCCGCCGCTCAGCTCCTCGCCGAAGTGCAGGAGCACGCGCGAAGGCCGTGGCAGGCGTGCAGCAGCCGCCGTGAACGCCAGGGCTGTCTGTGGCGGCGCTGTCACCGCTGCCGCTGCCACCACTGGCTCCTGCGCCACTGGCTCTGGCGCCGCCGGCTCCATTGCCGCCGCCACCCGGCTGAGAAGCACCTGCCCCACTGGCGCCCCCTGGCAGCCGCTTTGCGTCCCCTCCGCGAGCCCGCTCCTGTGCGCGCGCACAAAGAAGCAAACAAGAAACACAAGGCACTTATTGGCGCTGGACGTACGTGCACGTTCACGTGTCAAGTCCATGCAATGGAGGCCACCTTATGTACTAGCCATGCATAAGCATACACGTGCTGGACACACGGTTGCGCCCTCATCAAACGTACGCCCTCACACCCAGACTTACTGCGGCGGGTTATCTCCCGCGCCCGCGCCCGCCTGCCCACTGCCACTGCCGCCAGCACCGCCGCTGCCGCCAGCACCACCGCTGCCGCCAGCACCATCGCTGCCCATGCCAGCCGGGCCCAGCAGCAAGCCCGTCGGCAGGCGCGCGTCCTCATGCGGCGGCTGCATGAGTGCCAGTTTCTGCACGAGCGCCAGTGCGCCATACGCAGTCACAGCACTGCTGCCGCTGCTGCCAGCGCCAGCAGCACTGCCTCCACCACCCGGCGGACCGCTGCTGCTGGTGCTGCTTGCAGCGGTGGTAGCCAGGATGGGTTCCGAAATAAACAGCAGCTGGCAGTTGTTGGGTGGGCGGTACACCAGCCACGTCGCAAGCAAGCACGAGATGAAGCCGTAGCAAACGCCGTGCACGCACATGTACGTGTAGATCTACAGGTAGGCAAGTCATGGTGTCCCGAGCAGAGAAAGCGAAAAACATGAAGGTTGGTAGCCGAGCAGCAAGTTCTGTTAAACATTGAAGGCGCACAACAGGGATACTCGGTCGCACGCACGAGAACAACCGATAGAAATGAAATTGCAAGCAACGCATCATGTTTCAGCCGGGCGCAGCACTGCAGCACGTACCTGGCTCACGATCGCCCGCGCCCGCGAGTGGTGCTCCAAACCCTTATCTTTCCACGCGGCCAGCAGATCGAGAGGCGTGTTTTCGTCCAGCATCAGCTGCTGAATCGCCTTCACCTCTCCCACACACGTGCAACGCTGCGTTCGCTGCCGCTTTGGCCCGGGAGGCTCCTGAGGGACATCCACGTCCACGCCACCGAAGCCGCCGGAGGCCCCAGTGTTTCTGGATCTGCTGCCGCCACCACTACGGCGCTTTCCCCTTGCCTGCTGGTGCTGGTGCTGGTGTGGCGGCTGCGGCGGCGGCTCCCGTTGTTCCCCTGCAGCTGCTGCACCTGTTGCACCCAATGGCCGCTCCAGCAGCTCTCTGCCCGCACCCTGCTCGTCCCCAGACTGCTGCGGCTGCTGGTTGCTGACAGCGCCTGCCGCGCCTGCCTGTGCTCGCAGCGCCTCCGGTGGCTCATCAAGCCCGCTGCCCATGTCCTCCGTGCTCACCAAATCCAAACACAGCACCATGTCCATCTTGTACTGCTGCGGCGAGCTGCGGCTGCTGCCAGGGAAGGGTGCTAGCGGCGCCGCCGAAGCACTGCTCGTGGTTTGCTGCTGCAGCGGCGGAGGCGGCGGGGCCTGTTGCAGTTGCTGCGGCAACAGCTGCTGCTGCTGCTGCTGCTGCTGCTGCTGTGTTCCGTGCACGGCGCGTCCACTGATGACGCCTTGCTGGATGACGGCGGCCGGTTGCTGCTGGTGCCACACCGCGCTGCTGGCCTCGTCAGTACGGCCAGCTTGACCAGCAGTCGCCGCCAGGAGCGTGGCAGCAAGAGGTGTAAGCACCTGGTTGCACACGGTGCAGTACAGTTCAGATGCCACCTCTGCCTCCGAGTTAACTGCGCCCGTCGCACGCGGCCTCCACAGCCTGCACCGTCACGGCAGGCAGCGAGTGTACGGTGAATAAAGGGTAGTAGGTGTGATGAGTGCCTGAATGTGTCTACGGCAGGAAGCCAGCCGCCCGCTGCTCATTCACAGCTGTGACAGCAGCCCCCAAACGCTTCCCTGCCGTTAGACCAAACGGAGCCACCACCAGCCCCATCATCACATCCCCAGCAGCAGCAAGCAATTCCATACATCACAGCCGCTCCCACGACACGCACGCGCACCAACGACCTACCGCAGAGAATGGCCGTAGATTTGATCCGCGGCGTCTTGGTGGCTGCGAATAGCATCCACTAGGCTCTGGTGGCGGCAGTCTGCTGGCCCCCTCGCCAGCCCCACTGATGGATTCAATTGCACCCAGCTGCGCACGTCCTGTGGCTGGTTGGTGTAGGCCTGGCTGGACGTGTTGCCTTTCCACACCGCCGACGCTGGCTTTGCATCTGGCAGCGGCGAGCGAAGCAGCTCGCAGGGTGAGAGGAGGGATCCCACGCCGCCGCCGGGCTGCTGCTGCTGCGGGTGCATGGCTGCTGCTGTGTGGTGCGAGGTTGAGATAGAGAGGTTGAGGGGTGCGGGAGGGCGGTTATTAGCTTGCTGGTGAGCAGCAGCGAGCAACGCCGCAGTGGCAGTATCAGATTTAATGGTCCAACAGTTACAAGCTGCAATGCAAAACAGGTACAATCAAATTATGATCCTCTATCTATCTTTGGATCTGGAGTGAGTAATCGCCTCCCGCCATGCCATACCCATGCGCGTGAGTAGCAACGCCACCGCCACTGTGTGCTGCTGGCCGGCTGCGCGCCCTGCACTCTTACTTACCCACACACGGGCCCCAAAAGCATCTGCTCGTATCCCATATCTGCAACGTCATGGCTTCTTCTCTTGGCAAGCCCACCACGGCTGACACCCACACCCACACAGTTTCTTGTCAATACAGACGCAAGGTATACGGCACGAGGCAAGCCTCAAGCTCAATCGCGGGGAAATTGAAAGGTCGTGATCACTGGCTGAGCCACTGCGCAATGTGCCCTCGTCGCATGACGGAGTTCTAGGGGAGAGAGGGAATGCATGCTGCAGGGTCCTGCAGGGCTGCTGGTCGCACGGACCACGTCAGCAGTCAGTAAATAAGTAACCTATTAATAAGCGGCGTGACGCCGTGGGCCGATAAAACAAGGGGGTGTCAGTTGTGTACAGCTGGACAATAGGCTGAGCGCGAGTAGAATTGCTTACTAGTATGTAAACTGTAGTGTCACACACACATGGTATTTGGTAGGTATTCCGTTAGTAACTCGGAGCGATGGGCGGGCCCTCTCTCCGTTTCCGACACGCACACGCACACACGCGCACGCGCGCACGCACGCCCGTGGCCATGCACTAAAACGCAGCAGCCTGCCTGCCCGCCTGCCCACGCCTGTCCCAACGCGGCCACTGCGGCCGCGAGTACGCCTGGTCTCGGTGCTGCTGTGGAGCGGGGAGCGGGAGGCCAGCTCTAGCCAGCACACACACAGCCGGGATTAACGGGATACACACAGCGGTTTGGTAGTCCGCAACACTGCGATTACTCTGGGTCCATAACGCTAGCTTAGCCCTTACGGAGCGAAGCGGAATAGGGGCTGAGCGGGGTTTAGCATGGAGGCCGTACTGGCGGCCGAAGCTGCCTTCTGCTCGCAGCTCTCCTTTGTTCGGCATTCTGCCTCTCTAGTAGAGGAGCTCACATCGCTCGCTGCGGTCTTTTTCTTTGGTCCAAGCCTTGGGAAGTTTAAACTACTGCCCACCCGCGAGCCTTTCGCTCGCCCCCGCCCCAGGTGTCCATCTGAAGGAGCCATGACGCATGGCGCGTCTGGTCGCTTGTGGCTGGGGCGGCGCCGCTCCTCCTGGCGCCGCCCCTCATCTGGCTGCTCGCTTGGAGCTTGGCGGTGGCGCCGATGCCGGCTGGGTGTCGTGTTGTTTGTGGGGTGGGCGTTGCTCTAATCGGCGTTGAGGGAGGCGGGCTGGCCCGGCAGGGTCATAGTGGGCCCGCTGCCACGCCGTTAGGGGGTTGGGTTGTCGTTGTCGCGCTCCAGGATGCCCCGTGGTTTTTAGGGCTTAGGCAGGGTTCCGGCTTTTTTTCCGGGCGTTAGCCTGGAGCGCTTGTTAGCTGCCGGGACCCTGGCCGAGGCCACGGGTTGTGCGGGGTGTTGGCTGTGGTTGGTTGCGCGTTTCGCTTGTAGGCACCGTTGTTGTGCGCTGTTGTGGCCTCGTCGGGTTGTTTTGTGCTGCCGCGTCGTGTTGTGGCCGCGCCGCGCTCGCGCACACCGGTCGTTTGCCTGTGCCGCTGTGCTTGGGCCGCCGGGCACGGTCCCGCCCGCCGGGCGTTTATACGCCGAAATCCGTCCTTTTGAGTTTTCAATTCCCCGAAGGCAGCCTATCAGACGCCAGTCCCCGCCGTAAAAACGTATAATACGTATAAACGTATAAAACGTATGGTGCAACACTGGTCTCAAGATACAGTGGGTCCGGCGCACACTACTGCCCATGGGTCCAAGCATATGGCGCAGCAGTCCCGGAGTGCTCGTGCCTTCCACGGACGCGCGGCTGTACACGTAAGTCATCTTCCCCTTAATCGCAAGCCCTCCCTCCCGCGGTAAGTAATGCCATGCGGCAGAAGGGGGCGGGAGGAGCCAGCCCCCAGTACTTCAAGGCCACTGCAAGAGCAAACGACTCACCGCCTGATTCCGGCCCTAACACCACGCCCGCAATGCAAAACAGATAGGTGGTCAGGGAGAACGGGTTCCAGGGTGAAGGGTGTGTTTCGTGCGGGTTTGTGCCCCTCCCCTCCCCTTCCCTTCCCTCCCCTCAGGCCTCAGGCCAGTCCCGCAATCGCAAGCCCAATTCACCTTGCGCGTTGAGGATTTGGTCAACTCGCGCCGGTCTCAGCCCGGCTCGCTCGAGACTCGCCCGGCTCGCGACCTTCAGGTCCTCCAGCGTAGTGTATCCACCCTCCCACAGCCGGCGCAGGTCCTCGTCGCTGAACTTAGCAGCTCCAGCAGAATTGAGCCAGGCCGCCAAAGGCGCGCGCAGGCTGAGCCAATCCATAGTCTAGCCTCTGATGTATCTTAATAAATTCAAGAACATGAAGAAGTGAACGGCGGCGGAGTCCCGCTACCTCGAGCGGCAGATTTGGGTGGTGGTTTGGGCACACGGTAAGTTGCTGCCCTGATTTGTTTTTGTCTATTACTTGCATTTTTTAGTTACTTCAAATAATTTAGCGTACGAGGCAGCGGTCCATGAGCCTCCTGGCTTCATGGCTTGATGGCTCGTCTGGTGATCAGGACCAATCTACAGTAGTATAGGAAATTATTTGTCCACTAGAGGGCAGAATGTTTCGGCCGAAAGTCAGGTCGCGCGAGGAAGTTCTAGAAGTTCAGGGGGCCCAATACCTGTCATCCTGACCGTGTCCCATCCTCACCGTGTCCCGTTGCGACCGTGTCCCGTCCCGACCGTGTCCCGGCCTGACCGTGTCCCAGCCTTGTCGACTGAGGGAGATTTACTGCCTGTATTGCTTGTGACACCTCGCTAGCCCCTACTTACTTCATATAGTTACAACCACTTACCATGGCTAAAACTCAGCCGCGGGCCTTGCGGGCTTGCACCGCTGCTGTTCTGCCGCCCAGCCCCACCACCGCACGCATCAGCAAAGGCAGCCATACATATGCGCACAGGGGCCATCTCATCGGGCACTGAGCCCGCCGCTCAGCAGCAGCGACGCAAAGCCCGCCGCTCAAGTTTACGGTCATCACGCTCTCGTGTGGCGGGCAGGGGTTTCGGAACCCCTTCTCCCCCGCGGCGAATACCCGTCGGCACGGGCTGAGCCACCCGTTTGGTCTGCCCGGAGCTGCTGGGCGGCAGCGGGCTGCTGGTGCGCGGGCCGGGCGGGCGGTTGCTGCCCAACACCGGCCTGTCCGTGTAGCTGGTGGAGGAGAAGGGCGAGGGCGCCGGTGGGGAGGAGTCGGACGGGGCGTTTTGGGGCGAGGAGGAGGAGGAGGCCGACGAGGAGGAGGACGGCAATGACCTGAAACAGAAGCAGCACAATCAGCGGAAGCAGGAGGCCCGGCCGCCCCGGCCGCCGCCGCGGCCGCCGCTGTACCTTAAAAAGGTGGAGCTGGAGGCGGCGGGGGCGCCCGCCAGCGGCCTGCTGTAGCTGAAGGCGCGCGGCAGGGGCGGCGGCGGCAGCGGCAGAGGGTCTGTAGGTCTTTACGATTGGCCCAAGGCATGGGCACCTTGCGCATGAAGCATTGCACTATTATGGGACGTGCGTGTCCAATGACGGTCAACGAGTGACCTTGCGCCATACAAGAAGATCGCATGGCCGGACCAGTGCTCAACCCGAGCCGCATGGAGAAGGCGTGAAGGAGGCATGAAGACGCTAGTTACTCTTTGATAAGTTTTGGCGGGAGTGGAAGACATGGCGGGAGTGGAAGACATGGCGGGAGTGGAAGACATGGCGGCGGCGGGCTTGGCGTGTGACAGAACGACTTTGAGCTGTGGAAGATTACTCCCGCATCCCTTTCCGCGTCTTAACATCTTACGAGCAAGCAATCGCATTCCAACGTGATGGTCCAATGCATGCATGCACGAGCATGTTCAACGGTAACTCAATGTTTTCTGGCAGTTGACGTGATATGTGTTGTTTTTGGCAAGCCCTGAGGCGGCACGTCTGGGGTAGGGTGTGCGGGCTGCCAGGAAGTGCCGTGTGGGTATCCAGGCCGAACTCTCCAGGCAGACAGCCTGACACCGGCCTACTACCGGCTGGGCTGGGCTGAGCTGAGCTGAGCTGAGCTGAGCTGAGCTGAGGTATGCGCAACGGTATGCGCAACAAGTCAACAATGGAGGCGCCTACGCTGCGAAAGCCTATATCGGTGATGGCCGGTTCCCGTGCGCCTCTGCTGCCGCTCAGGAAGGGCCCAAACAGCAGTGCTGCGCTTCCCTCAGCCCGCCACAGCTCTAAGGACCCTCTGCTTGTGCGGGCCCCGCGCCTGGTCCTACCTCATTACATGCACCACACGTCCACACAGCTTTCAAGGCCGTGCATGCCCAACGTGCGTGGTGCGCCTGCTGCGGTGCAGCACACGGTGCATTGATGCCTCACAGCCTGTGCCCACTGCTTGAAGTTATACTCAACGCAATACGGTGCCCACTGTGATGGGCAGCCCCCGGTCGTCTCGCTTCTGGTTTCTAGAATGGACTACCCCCCAGCTTGGGCTGGTCCCCCCCCCCCCGTAGGCTGTGCAGGGGGCCAGTAACGCCAGTTGTGCACGAAACGTCACAAGCCCTGACAGAAGGTCATGCCCGAGTGCCAGAGCCTTAAACAGGGCATGCCCATGTCCTGTTGAGAAGCTGGATCCTCGACTTAAATCCGGGAAGCAGGCAATGTAAGGCCCAGAAGTCTAGAACCAGGCGTTTGCACTTGCTCGTAGCTGTGCTGCGACGCTGAGCCGTGCCTTTCAGTAGCGGCTCGCTCGTACGGCAGGGTGCTGCCACGTGTGTGTCCCACTCCTGCTTACGTTATCGACGTGCGCAAAAGTATGCTTTACAGCTACAGCTTAAACTGGAAGGTGAACAGCTGTTACGCCTGGCATGCGCCTGGACCCGGCTGGGGCGACCTGCCGCGTGATGTAGCAGCGGAGGCAATAGGTTTCCGCGGATGGCAGGGACCCTGTTGCATGTGATGTTATAGACACAGATACGCCTGCTTACAGGAATGGCTCAATGGGCCGCCCAACCAACAAATTCCACGCTGTTTCGTCTGCACTGCACTATTGCGCCCAGCAAACTTACTCGTCAACAGGACCTAAACAACAAGGCATTAAACATAAAATCCCTCTGCGCTACCCGTTTACTTTCGCCACGCTAGCTACCCACCGACGCCACGCACACCCCAACCATGGGACCACAAACACGCCATGCGACCGCTTTTCGTGCCTGGCCCTGGTGATTCATCACGCACGCAAACATGAGTTTCTAACCATCGCACTTGCTACGAAAGCTTTTCCCAACTGCATGACTGCTTACCGGCCCCGCGAATGCAGAAGAATTGGCGCAGCACGCGGTTCATTCACGGGATGGCCCCCACGTTCTCAAAACACACAGTCCAGAATCACACTCCTCGCCCTTCCAAGTGTCTTTGTGTCGCTGGCCCGCCACTGCCGCAGGGCCCCGGCGTTGCCGCAGCCCTGCGCCTCAGCGGCTCGGCCAGTGACCAATGCAAGTCCTCCGTTGACATTCAGGCTTCCATAAAACCGGCACGCAATTTGCATGCAACCACCACCCTTCAAAATGCACACCCACTTACCCACGCAACCAACATTGAAACTTAACTACGGTAAAGAATTGCACCTCTATGCTACAACATCGCAGCCAAATCCCACGCTGTGCTGTGTGGGATACACTATGAGGCCTGTCGACATACACCAGTAACAGCACTGCGAGGACACGCCACAAGTCCGTGTATGACAGAAATAAACTTCCGGCTGCCGCTTCAACGCAAAGCACTTATTAAGCGGCAGAGTGTCATAGCTCCAATAACAACCTGCAAGCTGCCCAGGGCGAAGACGCCTTTGTTGTTTGTGCTACGCAGTCCTGCACTTCATGGCGGCATGTGCGTAGCGGGCGGCATCCCTGCATGCCTTTACTGCGGGTGCGTGGTCGCCGCCTCAGGCCGCGGACCACCCCAGCGAAAACGGTTCTGGTACAGGTTAGAAGTGCCAAGCTCTTCGTGCCACTTTTCCAGCGGGCGAATGCATGATGCATTCCAACCTGTGTACGTCTGGGTCCCGTTTCGCTATTGCCCCGCCCCAGCTGCATCCAGCCCCGAACTCCCTGCTTGGGTCACACTTCAAAGCAGTGTGGCCGGCTCAACAGCAGCGGGCGCGCTCTGGCCACCCATGGCTCCAATAACGCTGACCATAGCCGCGTGCTCCCTCATCTTCTGCCGCCGGGGGTCCGCGACCTCATCAGCGGCGCCGCCTCCCCTGGCGCCGCCGGCGCCAGCCCCCGCCGCCGCGGCGGCGGCCGTCACAGCCACCGCCAGACGCTGCCGCAGATACTGGGCATAGGTGTGCTGCTGCTGCTGTGCCTGTGCCTGCTCGCCACCCAGCGCCGCCTGATACTTGCGCTCCGTGCACACGGCGGCAGGGTGCGCGCCCAGCTCAGTGCATGACAGCCCGCTCAGCCCCGGCGGCGGCGCCAGCTCGCCACTCGGCGGCGAGGCCAGGAACGCGGACGTGGGCGCGCCCAGTGCGCCCTTGGCGGACGCCGGCGCCGGCTCCGAAGCCGCAGTGCCCAGCAGGCTCAGCCATTCATCCAGCTCAGGTGCGCAGACGCTGCGGCTAGTGCTGCCGCCACCGCCGCAGCCCCCGGTCGCGTTCACCGCCGCCGCCGCCGCCACGACGTCGCGCACGCCCAGCAGCAGCCCGGACGACGCAGACGACATGTGCTGCGGCTGCGACAGGGAGGGCACCGCGCCGCAGCTGCCGGAGAAACCGGAGAACATGCTGGCGCTGCCGAAGCTGTGGCTGCGGCGGCCGCCGCCGCCTGCGACGCTGCTTCCGCAGGCGACGAAGCTACAGGCGTCGTCATCGGCCCTGGCGCAGGAAGAGGTATGCAGGAGCGCCAGCTCGTCGTGCAGCAGCTCGCAGCCGTCCAGGCTGCAGCTGCAGGTGCTGGCCGCCTCGTCCGCCAGCAGGTGGTGCGAGGCGAGCGGCGGCGTGCCCAGGTGCGGCGGAGGCGGTGCCGGCATGGCGACTGCTGCTGCGGCGGCGGCGGCGGTGGCGACGGCAGCGGAGGCGGCATCACAGCTGGATGACGTGATCGGCATCTTGGGCGAGGCCGCCGGGTCTGGGCTCTCGGCAGAAGCTGAGAGGGCGGCCGTGGCCATGCAGCGGACGCCGCCACTGCCACTGTTGCTGGCTGTGTGCTCAGCCTCGGCGGCCTCCTGCTGCTGCGCCGTGGCGGCCGCGACCGCGGCGGCGGCCGCTGCGGCGGCGGCGGCGGGCGGCGCCGCCATGAGACCGGGCACCTCGGCCAGGGCCGCCGCCAGGCTGTTGATCGCCTCCTCGGGAATAGCCATGGGCTGCATCGCGGCGGCGGCGGCGACCGCAGCGGCGGCGTTGTTGATGGCGGCAACGTTGGCGCAGGCCAGGATGCCCTCCGTCAGCGGCACCACCGGCAGCTCGTGGCAGTTGCACACCTGGGGAAAAGAGAAGAATGGCGGGCATCGGAGGAGGGTATCTGAGACCGAAGCAGCGTAAATTTTGCCAGCTTGTAAACATACGAGCACACGTGCTTGGGTGGTGGTGCCATGAAACACTGGGCAAGTTGCAAGCCTCACCTCTATGAATGGAAGGTGCGCCAGCAGGGCCACCGAGTGTGCAGTAGCGTATGCAGGGAGGGGCATGCGGAAGGAGTTCAGGAGTCCAGCTGATACCTTTGTGCAGTTGCATGTAGGGCGATGCATCTAGTACCCGGAGCGCGTTATGCCCCATTCCACCTTCGTCCGTCTTTGCATCAACATCACGAACACATCCTCCTTCGTGCCCCTAACGTCCCCAAACCTTTCCTTCACCAACATTCGCAGCCCCTAAGCACTGTGGCCCCACTGCATGCCCGGCTACTTGACACAACCTTCTCTTCCGTCCCTCTCACCGATCATGTTGTTGTCGGGGTCGTGGAAAAACAGCTGGCCGACCTGCACGCCGTCCTCGATAAACACCTGCTTAACGTAGTCCAGGCCCCACTCCTTCAGGTGTGCTTCCATTTCCTCAAGGCTGATGGACTGCAGGCACAAGAAGCATATCAAGCACACGTACAGGGGGCCACAGCGTTGACCGAGAGCGTTTACCGAAAGCGCAGCGGTAGATGCAGGATGCACGAGAGAGCGAAGAGGGCATCGCCCCACGGCGCATCCCCAGCCGGTGTAAACTGCCACCGCAGGCCCTCCAAGCCCTGAAGAGCGCCATTGCCACCACAATCTGGTCCTCCAGATGCGCTCACCACTTGGAAGCTGATGTGGCAAGTCTTGGGCTCAATTTTGGACTCCCGGGTGACTGGGTCGTCCTTGACGAGGTGCAGCCCGATGCCGTAGTTGAACATCCTGCGACACCGACAGGTGGGAGCGGGTCAGCACTGCGTAACCATCAATCGCACCGTGCGGCGTTGGCACGTCGACACAGAGTTCATCGCGGCAGCAAGATCCGGAGCTTCTCCCACGCTCGACATGCGACTGTTCACATGCTTCCGACCCTCCCACGCGCGAGTGCCGCCTCACCAGGCGCCCTCGAACTCAAAGCTGGCCGGCCGCTTGACCTGCAGCGTTGGATCGATGAAAGAGACCAGCAGGTGGGTCCGCAGGCGAAAAAAGCTTTGCATTCCCCCTCTCTTTTTTCCCGAGAAGGACTTGTTGCAGCCCTGGGCCAGATGCTTGCCAACACCACGTGCCAGGTAAGGCCCTCGCTTACCGGGATGAAGCCCAGTACGTCAGTGTAGAAAGCATAGCTCCGCGCGACATCTCGACAACAGCGGCTGACGTGATTTAGCGCCTTCAATGGCAATGGACGTCTGCGTGGAAGCTCCTGTTGCGCCATCCTGAGCAAGCGAGAGGGAGATAGCGCAAGGCAAGGTCTCCTCACAACGAGGATACGCCCGCTGACTTTTTGCTCGCGCCGCGCTCCGAAAGCTGGGACTCTGGTTCAAAACGCTCTAAGCATGCCGAAGGCACGCTCCGATTTGGCTGCGGTCGGTTTAGTGCGCTGCCGGAGTTCGGGCTCGCACAAAGTTGGCAACTTTGCGCGTGCTTTGCGTGTTATAAAGCGGCGCAGCAGCGTGTGTGGCAACTGTGTATCAACAGGTACAGAAGTAATCGCCCGTGTCTGTATCCGTCTGAGGGCGGCGCAGCAATCCCGGCGCAGCAACCTGGACCCGTTCGCCTGCGCGACTGCTGTGAGTCACTGCTACCGCGCAGGCCGTTGCACGATTTTGACTGCGTGTGGCTCAGTTTACTTGGATGCAAGCGCCGCTAAACAGAGCCCAGCGGCAGATGAACCTCAACCGCCAAGAACCGCCCAACCTTCGACGGGTTGGGGCACGCGCGCGTCGCACTCTCGACGAAGTTCAGAGCGTTACGCCGTTACCCCGTTATGAGCCGGACCGTGTGCCATATGCCAGCTGCCATCCGCGTAATGCCCTGCCCCCCATTTGTCACCCGCAACCGCACTACCGCTTCGTTACTGTATATCCATGCCTCGACGCCGTCATGCCCATACAAATGCTTTGGTCCACACGACGCACCAGACCACTTCTCTCTGCTTCCTGAGCTCCACTTCAGCTTCCCCAACACGTGTCGTTGTCCACCCTTCCACTTATCGTGTCGAACAATGGAATGCTCTAGGGCAGTAAAGGGCCATCGCTCATCTGCAGCAGCGGTCCGGTGTTGTCTTGTGTTCCATGCAGAAGGTGCGCCATCCTTCCTTGCATGCCTCCCCTCTCCCGGACTCCCGGACTGCACAGCTCAGCACACCTCAAGCTCCTTGGATTTGCCGTCATGTTCCGATTGAAGTTTCTTCCACGCACCCTAGCAACACAGCTACATGTGTACAACAGTACTCATCAAACTCCAGTCCTAACGTGCTTCCACCGCTCTGCAACAGCCTGCCGCGCAGTGCACCTGGGGACCAGCACCTCTCTCGCCATTGAGACCGCACCGAACTGCCTGGTGAAGTTGCAACCTAAGTTGACAGCGCACATATTCTTTTATTGCCATGCAGGGTCCGCACGTTAAGCGTCAGCATCCATTTGCGCCCAGACTCCAAGGCACCGATATTACTCAAGCCGGCAGCGCGTTTAGCCCCCTTCGCCCACAAGCATGGCCCATGCACAAATTGGGTTGCCGTGTCCGTCATCTGGCTACTCCAAGCGATTGCCCCAGGCTGTACGGGACCCTCTTCCCCCCTCCTCCGCCCTGCGCTCCTCGGCTCGATGCGGCGTTCAGCCTTCATCCCCCGGTGGTGCCTGCCATGTGCAGTCCAAAACGTCTCGACGCCAGGCCAGTGGCGCATCACCACTGCGGGATCTGATCCCAGCTGAACCCATCCCACCCCCGCCACGTCCCGTAGGCGATGTAGGTGTGGAAAGCGCCTGGGGCCAAAGCAAGAAGGCAAGGCGTGGCAGTCAGCGGCAGCGCCAGGACCCAGGTGATGGACTGATGCACATTCGCCCACAGAGACGCACATGACAAAGGCGTGGCTGCAAACAGCTAATGACATCTAGTACTGCAGGCAACATTTTAGGCCGATAGAATGGATCCTGCACGGACGTGCGCTTGGCAACACAAATGTCTGCATGCCCCTTGAAGTGCTGCTTAGCCCTACACAGCCAACCCCACCTGGCATGAATGTCATGGCGCCAAGGATGGTGAACCCGATTTCCTGCATGTCAGACGAGTTCAAGGTATTATTCCTATTAGGTCTTCACCCATCTGGAAAGTTGTGCCGCGCCTTATGGGAAGATGTCCAGACGTCCCGCGCACACCCGGCACAAAACCCACCGCCTGCGCCTTGCCCAGCACTTGTTGCGTGAAGTGCAGCCACGCAGCCACGAAGGAGAATATCCCCAGGCACATCAGAAAGATGGCGAGGGCGATGGAGGCGTACGGCACGTCCGGGGGCAGAGGCTCAAAGCGGCGGTCGTCTTCCTGCGCTGGTTCAAACACACAGTTCACTCGGACACGCCTGCCGCCCAACGTGCTACACCTAACCTGTTCTCATCCCGCTGCCATAGTTGGACTTCCCCACCGCGTTGCTGCCAACACAGCTACCTCAGCTCGCACCGCGCACCTCGTAGGGCTGGTCATCGTAGTAGTCGTTGGCCCCAAGGCGGGTGTAGCCCGCGCGGTTGCGCATCCTCTGTCTCCCGGCCCCAGCCCGGCCTCCGCGCGCCCAGCAGAGTTCGTCAGGCCCGCTGCTGCGTGGGCCGCGTCAATGTCGGAGCCAGATACTCAACACTCCTCAAAGTCTGTGTTTTGACGACGTTTCAGAAGGGTGCGGGCTTCAGAACAGATCGGGGGCTGTCAAGGAATGTCACCGCTAGCCTGGATTTATTGCCAGATGACAAATAGTTAGTATACATAGCTTGCATATATTTTTGTTGTAGTCCAACGACGAGGCCCTGCCGTGTTCACTTCACTCGGGTTGTCTT
This sequence comes from Chlamydomonas schloesseri, assembly GCA_016834595.1. NCBI lineage: Eukaryota > Viridiplantae > Chlorophyta > Chlorophyceae > Chlamydomonadales > Chlamydomonadaceae > Chlamydomonas > Chlamydomonas schloesseri. Next base: position 3,294,854 of record JAEHOD010000003.1, read on the forward strand.
CATCGGCAATTGCCATCGCCATCAAGTTCTGTCTTGTCCATTATCGCAAGTACAGGGTGAATATATTACAGCTTCAGGGAGCGTGGTGAACGAGGCCTTGACGTCTTGACCAGGGTTGAATGCAGCAAGGCCAGCCCTCTCTGCGAAGAATTGACGGGGCGGGCGCGTCAACGCTATCGCAAGGAGAAGTCAAGCTCTGGCAAAACAAGAAGGAACAGGCGCAGTATGAGAGCTACGCAGGTTAGCGATTGAAGGGCTGCTGCAGGAAGTTACCCTGGCGCTCAGCGCTGTGTCGATGGCGTGTGCGCAGACCTCTATGCCATTATCAAGACCACGGAAAAGCTTGAGCGGGCGTTCGTGCGTGACGCAATCAACGCGGAGCAGTATGAGGAGGCGTGCGGAAGGCTTATAGGGCAGTTCAAGGTCCTGTGGGCCTCAATGAAGGACACGGTGAGCAAGGCCATTGTCAGGCACTTAGCGGAGCACGGTGGGGATAAGCAATAAGCTTGGTGGGGGTCGGGCAGGGAAAACGGTGGGCGGGTATAAGACATGACACACGCGCCGCACGTTACACGAGCAACGTGTTGCGGGCAGCGTGGCAGGCAGGACGGGTGGGCAGCCTTTGTGCCGAGCCCCGAGCCCCCAGCCCTCCACACCACAACGACCACCGCCTCTCAGCTGCCACACCTCCGTCACAAGCCCTGCCAAGTCCCATTCCCTCCAACCTGCCATTTCCGGACCCGACAAGAACAAGCCCGCCGCCGTTGCCACTGCCGTTGCCACTGCCGTTGCCGCCGCCGTCGCCGCCGCCGTTGCTGCTGCCGCCGCAGGTGCCCAACGTGGAGCAGTTCATGAGCGACTACAACATGCAGTGCCCCATGGCCGCCACGCGCCTGCTGCACAGCGGCCTGCCGGCCACGGTGGAGCACCGCACAAAGCAGACGTGAGCGAGGATGAGGGGGAGGAGGGGAGTGAGGGTGGTGGAGAGACGGCCGGGTTGGGTGGGTGAGTGGTTTGGGTGGTGTGCTATGGTCAGGCAGGGCGGGGCGGCATTTAGGGCGGCAAAGGGGTTGGGAAGGGCTCGAAGGACGGGCATGGCGCGGCTGGCACAGAGCAGCACGACAAGGAGCAGGCGCATGCCTCAGTCTGACGCGCCAAGCATGGCACACCGCCGCTCCACCGCACCCGCCACACCGCCGTCCCTTCCGGCCCTTGGCCCCTGCAGCCGCACCAACGACCCCGAGGCGCTGGGTGTGGCGGAGACGGTGCAGCACTTCATCACCGCCATGGACTCGCTCAAACTCAACCTGGCGGCGGTGGACCAAGTGGGCAAGGGGACGGGGGAAGGGGCGGGCGGGGCAGGGGGGGTAGCCATCCATGGGGAGGGGAGGGGGAGGGGGGAAGCGGGAAGGGGGAAGGCGCGCGCGTGCTTATGTGTGGGGGGGCTGGGTATGGCTTGCGGGTGTGGATGGCTGTGTGGGCATGCTGGCCTGCGAGCGGCACACAGATGCGCACAGCGAGGTGGCTGGGTGGGTGCGTACTGCACGGCGGCAACAGCCGCGCTCCACACTGCCCTTCAACTGCCCTCCACTGGCCGTTCCGATGCACCCGCCATCCCCTCACGCGTGGGGGACTTAAACGAGTATGAGCTAACAACCCCCCCTCCTGCCCGCCGCTTCCCTCCCCTGCCCTGCATGGGCTACAATACAGATCTGCCCCATCCTGCTGGACCTCATCAACTCCATGGACAAGGTCGCCACGCTGCCGCCTGACTTCGCGCCGCGCGAGAAAGTCCGGCAGTGGTACAGCAAGCTGTACCAGAAGCCCGCCAACTACGAGCTGCCGGAGGACGACGTACGGCAGCTGATGTACGAGCTGGAGGCCAGCTACAACACCTTCCTGGCCACGCTGCGGAAAAAGTAGTTGTGGTGGTGGTTGACGGTTATGTCGGGGTTTGGGGATTTGTGGCAGGTATAACGTTTTGGGTTGGAAGCGAAGGTTAGGAAGAGCAGGGAGCTGTTGTTTGCGGGCCGGCGGACGGCAAGGGAAGGCGCAAGGGTGTGAGGCGTCCAGTGCTTGGCCGAGGCATTGAGTCAGCTCATCGGCTCGGTGAAGGGAAGTGGGGGTAGTTTACTCCAGGAACCGAATCGACAGTTGGGGGTTGACTCGGCACGCGGCACGCTGCATCAATAGGACGACTTCGCAGGTCGCGGTATATAGAGTTGCGCTACCATGGCCCCGCGTCACTCGGAAAGTGGCCGCATAGGTCGTTGTGAAATGTCAGTCCCAGGCCACACCCACCTAGTCACCTACGACCTGTGGAATGCCCCAGAGGCAATGTAAGATGGACGGCTGATGCCTTGTGCGCGCGTGGGGAACAGTTTTGGATGTGACTTACATAGGATGCCGAATGTGGGTCGGAAATTCCCTCAGTCCATGATTGCGGGTTACAAGATGGGCACAGTGTAAACACCGTCATGGACTCATGGCACAGGGCAGCCACCGTCCAAGGAGCGCAGTCAACCGCCACCATTGCTCGGCTGCCGACCTCCCTCACAGCTGCGTAGGTGCGTCACGGTGCGTCGAAGCTAAGCCAGAGCCCGCCAAAGCCACACCAGACACAGCATCACAATACGCGCGTCTCATAAACGCACCGCTAGTCCGTGTATGTAGTCTCGGCAGCACACGCAAGGCCAGGATCACCCGAACCCCAGTCTATGCATCCCAAGTCCCTACCGTAAGGTACCGTGCCGCAAGCGATCATGACCTGGGGGACTGCAGGGACTGTAGAGGCATCCCTTTGGTGTTAAATGCATGTTTGGCGCCTTGTGTGTGCGTCGGGGACAGTCCTCACGGTGACGCCCGGTGGGTTGCGTAACACATGTCGACCATGTCATGTAAGGGCTTGGATGCTAACTCCGACAACATCATCCCGCCCACTTCGCATTCGCATTGTAGCACATGTCCGTAACATCACCCAAACCTTCCTCTGACGCCTCCCACTTGCTCCTGCTATCTTTCAGACCTCTTGCCATGCAACTTGTAGGGTTTCGCAGATGCAAAACCCTAACCTTACGTGCTCAAAGGACCCGGGGCCGGCGACTTCTACTAATACTACATCCCTAGAGGCTGCGCGCGGACTGCAGCGCCTGGGCCCGCAGGTTCGCCAGCTCCGGGTCAGACTCACTGTCGCTGCCCTTGTCGGCACCAGCCCCCACTGGCCCCTGCCCGCCGGGCGCCGCGTCGCCCTCCTTGTCGCCCTTGCCGCGCTTCTCCTTCTTCTCCTTCTTTTCTTTCTTCTCTTTCTTTTCCTTCTTCTCTTTCTTCTCCTTCTTCTCCTTCTTTTTGTGCTCCTTGTCCGCCTTGTCCTTCTGCGCTTCCTGCGGAGCCGCCGCCGCCACGGCCGCTGCTGCATCCTCTGCCCCAGGGACCTCTGCCGGCTCCCTACAGACAACACGCCGAGTGAGTGTTACTGGCCGTGCTGCTGCGCTGAGCACTGAACAGTACATGCAAACTTGATGTCGTAGCTTCACTGTGTCAGTATGACACTGCCCAATAATTGGTATGACGTGGGCCAACGCATTCAAGAGTCGATTTGCTAGCAGAAGGCCGCCCCAGCGGCCAGAAAGACTTACCCGTTTGTGGCCGGCGCCGCGTCCTGCTCCTTCTCCCGCGCCTCTGGCGCCCTGTAGTGCCGCAACAACAGCATGGTGCAGAAAGCAGGTTCGTGAAGGCCTGGCTGATTCTAGACTGATGCTTACACGATGCGCAATGCGCATCAACCTTGTCTGGTGTCTACCGCGCCATTCGGCTTTCGCGTGCTGCAACTGTACATCACAGCCGTGTCCCATTACCCCACGTACTGGACGGGTATCGGCTGTCCAAGATAACACCACCACCACCACCCAAGTCCCCGCACCCCTATCCTGGTGAGGCATGGTTCAGATTGCGAGCCCTCTGGACCCCACACGCACCTGCCCAGGCTACGTTGGCCGTCCCGCGCCGCTGGCTCCTGTGCCTGCCGCCGCGGCTCCCGTTCCCCCGACGGAGACCGGCTGCGGCTGCGCTTGGGCGCATCGCGAGGCCGGCCCGCACCTCCGCGGTCCCGGCTGCAGGCACCACAACAGTATTTGGCACGAGTATTTGGTCATTACAGGCGCACTGAGGCAGCTGCCGCACACCAGGAACGTCGCTCATGACCGCACTGAACGGTCGCAGCCCCATACACAAGTGAGCCCCGAATGCTCCTGGCCTGACCGCCGGAGCCCTTAGACTCACTCACCCGCCTGGCGAGCGTGACCGTGACCGGCGCCGCAGCGGCGAGCGCTCCGGCGAGCGGCGGCGCGTCACGGGCGAGCGCGAGGAGCGTCTGGGCGACCGCGGCGGCGGCGAGCGGCTGGGAGAGCGCCGGCCGCGGCCCCGCTCCCGCTCTGGCGAGCGGCGGCGGTCTGGCGACCGTCTCCGCTCTGGCGAGCGCCTCCGCTCCGGTGACCGCCAGCGGCTGCGGGAAGGTGCAGCAAGAGTCAGCACGTGACTAAACGTTGAGGGGAGGGCTCGGTGCCTGGGAGCTTGCTGTGCGCTCCCTACCCCTCGCAGTGCCGGGCTCGACTTGAGCTCTAGTCGGAGTCGCCTCAGGCTTGCGGCACCAACGGCATCTGCATCGCCCAGCACCGGAGCCCCCTGAGCCCCCCCGCCGCCTACTTCCATCAGGATCAACGGCTGTCACTCGCTTCCGGAACGTCAGAGCCTATAAAAGCGCCGAAATTTTCTCCGACCGCGCCAACCGCCTCCGGTCTCACCTGCCACGCTCCCGCTCCCTGCTCCGCTCCCGCTCCCGGTCCTCCCGCCCGCGGCCCGAGTCCCAGCGGCTGGCGCGGCCGCCCCCATCGCCGCGGCCGCCGCCCTCCGGCTCGCGCGGCTCGCCCCATCCCCGCCGCTCCCGCCGCGGCGCCGGCGCGTCCACGTCCCGGGGCTCCCACCGGTGCCGCTCCCGCGGCGCCTCCTCTGCCTCGCCCTCCCGCGGCTCCCAGCCGCGGCGCCGCTCGCGGCCGCCCGGCAGGGGCGGCGGCGGCGGCAGCGCCTCGCCGTCGGCGCCGGACTCGCGCTTCACCTCCGCCACGCGCCGCTCCGCCGCCTGCTGCGCGGCCGCCAGCGCCGCCGCGCGCTCCGCCTCCTGCGCCAGCCGCTTCAACTCCAGCTCCGCCTGCGTTCCAAGGGATACAGGCGAATTCGTGTGGAGAGGGCAAAGAGAGGGCGGACGGCGACCATTATCAACGACCATTATCCAGCACGTGGCAGCATAACTTGGACTCACTGGCAGACCCAGACCGTGCGCGTCGGATCAATCCCACCCGAAGCCCTCAGCATGGCACAAATCGCTCAGCCCTTGAGAAGGCTCACACCTCCTGTCCACCTGCCTGCCCCACGCGCACCCACGGCCGCCCCGCCCACGCACCTGGATCGCCTCCTGCTGCTGGCGCTGCTGGCGTTGCCGCTCCGCCTCCGCGTCCAGCATTTGTTGGGGTATGTGCGACGCCGTCTGGTTGGCACTGTGCAGCAGCAACCACAGCTCCTGCGCACCACACGCACGACATGCAAGCAAGCGCTCTGGCACAACGCACGTGCGAGGTGCGGAGCGCTGCGCGCCGCTGCCGCATGTGCAACATGCGAGGCAGTCTGTGCGCACCGTCGCAAACGCGGTGTACACAGCCAGCTTGCATGGAGCCAGCTGCGCCCCAAGCCATGTCAACACAGCCAAGCACGCTCAGCTCACCTTGCAGAAGAGCGATGTGTTCTTTTCGAGAAAGGGCAGTAAGTTGACGTACAGCATTTTCCCGTTCATCTGTGCACAACAGCAGGCGGGCGAGGCAGCACGCGTGAAGCGCATGCCCTTGCTGCTCAAGCGGCAGCCTGCAGGCGGCATCCTGGAAAGTTCCGGTGTGCTACGAGGTAGGACGCTCACCCGCAGACCCTGCCCGTCCGGTCTGGTATCCGTCACCCCGTCGGCGTGCCTTACCCACTGCCACCCACCAACCGCTCCTCATCTGCCCCCCACCCCACCCCACACCTCCACCCCAACACGCACCTCTGGGTCTTCTAAGAAGTTGTACACCATGCCTATGAGCACCTCCTCCTCCAGCCCGCCCAGCAGCTGCGTCACGCGCTTGGCAATCCACTCCTTCATCACCTGCGGCCACGTGAAGTGCATGTGCGCGCAGCTGGTGTGGGCATTCGCGGTGTTGGTGTTGGTAGTCATGGGATGACATGGGGGAGGGGTAAAAGTCGCAACGGGCCAGCCCATCCACCACTGTAGCGCTGCAAATGAGGCTGCAAATGAGGCTGGACTGGTAAGGCACGGCAGCGAGTCCCAAGAGCTGGTGCACCCAGCCCACGCCCTGCTGCCCACGCACCGGCCAATTGACCTTCTTGAGGTCAACCCTGCAGGCATAGGCGCGCAGGTGGTAAGGCATAGCACTTGTCTGCACGCGACGAGCATGCAGTACCTCCCACACCACGGAGCCAGACCTGCAGCCTGAACCGGGGTGCACAACCGAAGTGCCCCCCACCACCCCTTCACCCAGCCTACCCCCGCCCGGTTCCCGCAGCCACTCTCACTTGAGGTCCAGCTCCTTGGGGACCTTTCCAGATTTCATCAGCTCCTTCAGCGTCTTCTTTTGCTTGCTGCGGGTGCGCACAGCAAAGCCCAAGTTAGCATTCAGGGATCCAGCACACGGCTGTTCCTCCGTTACGGCTGCTGGAGCTCACTCTGAGAAGCGAGCATCCTGCCCGGCAGAAACGCCGCGCAGGCCTCCCAGTCCAGCCATTGCCGGCAACGGCGACGGAAATTAAGTGTGCACGCAGGCAAAGACACTCGTTGAGCTTGAAAGCAGAGAATTAAAAATGGAGGTTAATTGTCTTCATCTGAAACTTCGGGCAAATTAAACGAGAAGACCGTTCCGCGCGCTTGCATGGGCCGGAAGGGCATTCCGAGTTTCTGGGCCGCAGTCGCAAGAAGCTTTTATGAAGTTGACCTCCTGAACTGTGCATAGATCAACTTAGCTGACCCACCGGCTTTAGCCTGAGCTAGAAGCTCAAGTCCACTTTCGCTTTCGGCCGTCAAGTAGAGAGCGGGCGATCTCCGACGTGCGTCGCGTTCTGTGCTTTGCGACAAGTTCGCTTATCTGCTGAGCGCTGATTGCTGGAAGATGGATTCTGGGGCTTTGACGTCGCGGCGAACTGCCGGCCTCCAAGCGCGCCCGCTGCTGCGCCGCGCGCCGGTCTCGCTGCCGGCGTGGTAAGGATGACGACTCGTGACCTTAAACGCCCAAAGAAGCCGCGATGCCCGTCGCGGCAAAATTCGACGACTTGGGTTAGACGCGCTGCAACACCCCCGGAGTCGACGCACCTGCCCGCACCTGCGGCGAGGGGGGAGGTTAAACTCGCGCCCTCTCTCCGCCAGCCCGCTCTCCTCAAAATTCTGTCCTGAAATCTCCCCTCCCCCCTCGCTTTCTTCTCCTGCAGGCGCTTCCAGCCCCGCAACTCGCGCCACGTGGCCGCGCTCGCCTCGGGCGGCGGCGACGGCGGTGCCGGCAAGGGCCCCAGCGGCGGCGGTGGCGGTGGCGGCGGCGGCGGCGACGGCAAGGGCAAGGGCGATGACGGCCAGAGCGGCAACGGCCCCCAGAAGGGCGGCATGTTCCGGGGCTGGGAGGAGCGCGTGGCGTACGACCCGGAGTTCCCCATCAAGGTGGGCGTGTGTGACGGGGTGGTTGATTGTTTGGGAGGGGGCGAGTCGCGGCCTGGGAGGAAGGAGAGGATGCGAAGCGGGATAGGGACATATCAGATGTGGTGTTGTCAGGAGGCTGGTTGTGAAGAGGGGGGGCAAAGGCTTTGAGGGATACAGATTGGGTTTGTGGTGGTAGAGGCGTGGGACGAGTCGGGTATTGTTTGGGGTGGCGTGGTGGTGGCAGACGGGGGGGAGTACGCAAGGCGCCGCACTGCATGGTGGCCGCAGCGCATACGTGCAGTGCAACGGGCCGGGATCGGGGCTGGACCCAGCATGCAGCTCTGGGCGGAGCCACTGCCTACCCAACAACAAGGGGCCGCAGAACCTGGGGCGCGCCGTTAGGCGTGGGGGGCCCTGTGTGTGGGGGCCCTGTGTGGGGGGGCCTGTGGCATCCGCAGTCAGGCCTGATGGCAAGGGCCCGGCCCGGCCGGTGCTTACATCCCGTAACCATCCAGAGTTGCAAGGCATTTTCTTGCGACGCCACGTAACAAGATTGCGAAGCATGTCGCCTTCGGCTGACAAAACCATTCACACGCACTATCTCTCTCCACCGTCCTTGTCGCAGGTGCTCATGGAGCAGATCATCGGTGTGGGCGCCTGCGTCATTGGCGACATGAGCGCACGCCCGAACTGGGGTAAGCGCGAGCGAGGGTGGGACGGCAGGAATGAGCCACGGTGCTGCCCTCAGGCTGAGGCGTGGCTGCGCGGTAGCGTCCAGCGATGTGTTTGTGGTGGGCGGGCTGCGGCCGCGGGGCCGCACGCGGCGAGCGGTGCGTGTGCCGGGCGGCCGGGCGCAGCGTCAGGGGGCGCATGCGGCCATGCGCACTCGAGCGCAGACGCCCAGGTCACGATCTCAATGATGTGGATGCGCACGGTCTGCTTTGAGCGACCGCATGCGAGCTGGCTGGCTGGCTGGCTGCTTCGGGATCAATCGCGTACGTGCCCCGGCACACAGCACTGGCGGCACGTGCACCCGTCCGCTCCCACGCATCCTGGCACCCCAGGATAAACACCATCCTATGGATGGCTACCCCCCGCCCCGCACACCCCTTGCCGCCCAACAAGCCCCCGCGGATGCCTTGACTCGTGCGCGCGCCCACTTACACAAGCCCCGTCCGCTCCACGTGCTCACGCGCGCGCACAGGCCTGAACGAGCTTGACCTCATCTTCGCCACCCTGGTGGTGAGGCTGTGGTGGGGGCGGGGTGGGGGTTGTGGTTACCAGCCCAAACTAAACCAATCTAAAGGAAGCGGAGTTGGGGGTGCCATGCATGGTTAATTAATGACGAGGGAGACGGGGGGCGGGGGGACGTGCAAGGGCGTGGAAGGGCGTGGAAGGGGGCGAGGAGCTGACGGGACCGGGAGCTGGTGGCGCCTGGGGGCAGCAATAGCAGTGGTGTCCCCAGTGACCGGAGCACGGGGCAGCGCATCCAGGGAGAACTGCTTTGCACGTGCGCACGCACACGGACGCACAGCCGCGCACGCTGCACCTCCCCACTGCACCTCCCCACCACCAACCTCACCAACAGCCCACCGCCGCCCCGCCTCTTTCCCAGGCCGCCACCACCACCACGCCGCCATTACGCCACCACCACCCTCCCCCTGCCTGCTACGTCTGTTCTACGTCTACCTCGTCCTTAATTAAACATGCATGGCACCCCCCCGCAGGTTGGCTCCATCATGAACTTCACCATCATGTACCTGCTGGCGCCAACCGCCGCCGCCGCCGGCTCCGCCGCCGCCACGCCGCTTGTGGCGCGCCTCATTGGCGACTACTACCTCAAGGCCTGGGGCGCGCCGGGTGGGTGGCAGCGGGGGCGGGGGCAGGGGGGGCTTGGCGGTGGGAGGAGCAGGAGGAGCGGCGAGGGGCGAGGGAAGGGGGTGGTGGTGCAGGGGGGAGGCGCCGGAGCGGGGAGGGAAGACAGAAGGAATAGGAGAGCGTCAAGGGCGCGAGGGACAGAGATGAGGGGGACAGGGCACAAAGGTCCCTGGTTATGCAATCAAGCAGCCCGCCATTTCCATCACGCTTGGAATATCAATGTCCTCCGATGCCCCAATCTTTTGCCAAAGCTAACCTCCAAACTCCAACCCACCTCGCCTTGGCCCCCACGCCTTCCCGCCGCACTCCACACTACTCCACTCCACCTACCACCAGGTGGCAACTGCTTCGAGGCGGGGCCTTACAGCCCGCTGCAGCGCCTCACCAACCTGGTGTACAAGGGCGCGGTGTTCGCGGTGATTGGCTTCTTCGCGGGCGTGGTGGGCACCAGCCTCAGCAACGGCCTGCTGGACCTGCGCAAGAAGGTGGGGGCGGGGGTGGGGAGGGAGGGAGGGTGGGAGGGAGGGAGGGAGGGAGGGAGGGAGGGAGGGAGGGAGGGAGGGAGGGAGGGAGGGAGCGAGGGAAGTTTGGAGGTTTGGAGGAAGGTCTCGTCTTGTCTGACACCGAGCAGCAGCACATTGACTCGGGCACCTACATGGATGGCTGCTGACCACCTGCCTCCCCCCCTGCTGCTGCCCGCCCCCGCCCCCGCCCCCCGCCCTGGCGCCGCACGTACCGTACGCAGGTGGACCCCAGCTTCACCACCCAGAACGAGCCGCCCAACGTGTTCGCCAACGCCTTCACGTGGGCGGTGCACATGGGCGTCTCCTCCAACATCCGCTACCAGGCGCTGGGCGGCCTGGATGCCGGGCTGGTCAAGGTCATGCCCGTGGGCCTGTTCCGCCTGTACCAGGTGCGTGGGAGGAGGCGGGGGGGGGGCGGGGGGTGTAGGTCATTCCAGAAACCAGAGGGTGGCGGTTGGCCACATGTGCCCGAGACAGTGTTCACACTGTCCCCTTCTTGTAAACCCGCATTCATATCCCTGGAAGTATAAGAGAGATCCAGTGATCCCAGCCACCAAGAATGAACAATTTGCTTGCGCCCTCTGACGCATTCGATCATCAGCTGAACATCAACACATCGGCTCGCATGCCCCCTTCCTCTCCCACGCTCAAGCCACCTACCACACACACACACACGCAAACACACACACATGGTTTTTATTTTTTCGCTCGCTTGTGAACCCTAACACACACCCTCTGCGTTCTTCCCTTTCCCTATCTTGTGTTTCCGAACGCACACACAGGCCGTCATCCGCGGCGCCAACAACGTGGTGGGCGGCATGTCGTTCGCCACCCTGGCGCGCATCCTGGGCACTCAGAAGGCCGCGGCCGCCTAAGCGAGGCCAGAATACGGCAGCAGGAGGAGCAGCGGCGCAAAGCAGAGCGAGCGGAGGCGGCGGCGTTTCGTGCTGTCTGGCTGCGGGAGGGGCACGGCGAGAGCAGCAACTGCAGCAGCAGGAGGAGACAGGAGCTGTAGAGGCAGCGGCAGGGGTGCTTGCTGCTAAGGAGAGAGCTTGTCTGTTGAATGTTGGATGGTTGTTGGGAACTGTTGGTATGTATGTACGGAGCTACGGCCGCGTAAAAGGGTGCGGAGGTGCGTGCCGGCTGCACTGGTGCTGTTGGCGCCGAGTGAGCGAAAATAAGGATGCCGGCTGAGCCGTGTTACGGACATGCGCTAAGCCGTGCGCTGAGGTCGAGGTCGGCATCGCCTCCATAGGCCGGTGCGGTGCGGTTGCGTTCCAGGGCAAGGATTGGGCTGGGGTTGAAGGCTTGCTTTGGTTGCAGGTATGAACTGAGAGGTGACTGCGGGGTTGGTGTGGTGAGCAATGAAGAAAGCGGGGAGAAGAAAGCGTAGTATGCAATACGTCCTATACTACACCGTAGCAAATGCTGCTCTTGCTGGTTGGATTGGGTCAACCGCGAATAGCACGCAGGCAAGCGGTTGAGAACAGAGGCATGCATGGTTGAGTTGACACGCAAGATGTATGCAGCTGAAGAATGAAGATGTTAGGTGTGCCTTTTGAGATGTGCAACCCGCCGCCCGCTCACGAGCCGGGTGGGGTGAAGGACAGACGCGCACGTTGTAACACAGTTCCGACTCCAGCAGTCCAGCTACGAACTCCCAAGTCCCAAGTCCCAACGTGCGGTGTTGCACCCATGCCGCTGCTAGTAGCCAGTTGTCGTGTGACTCTGCGCATGTGTCTTGCCGCATCGCCCTACCCCCCGGGGGCAGGCGATGCTGGGTGTGCTGGGCTGCTGAGTTGTGGTTGATTGTGCGCTGTGCTGGCGTGAGCTGCTACTGCCTGCGGTGTGTCTCAGGGTTGCTGTCGTTTGGACTCATGTCGAAGGGTTTGCGTACCGGCATCGGCGATACGGGCCATGCCGCAGGTGGCTTCCGAGACTGGCAGCCCTGGCTCGCCAGTTGAGTTGCCGCTAGCGCAAGCTTACAGACTGACTATCAATCTGTGTCGACTCAACTCACCATCCTCAAACGTGATAGCTTTGTCCAAACGGCCGGACAGGATTAGCTATCCTCCCGGGCAAAGCCTAGCTAGAGCAGCAGCAGCAGCACCTGAGCAGCACTGAGCAGCTGGCCCGCCCGGCTGTCCTTGGTCGCCCCCACTAATGCCGGTGTCGTCGGTCAACACCGGTGCGAATGGGACTCAGGGACTCAGTGGCCACACGGGGAATCAACTACGACCGTGTCGGGACCTGCAACTCAACTCGCCCGGGAGCACACCCATGCTGGGACCATCATAGCGCATGTCACAGTGCTGCGCACTGCTAGCTGTTGTCAGTTTGGAGTGACCCTCTGCAGCTGCAGGCAGCAATCCAGCGTCATGTGTAAACTCCCCCACGCGCTAAACAGTGGCAGCCCCCCACGCCTGGCCTCCATACCATATATTAGCTTGTAACAGCGGCTGCTTATAGCTGTGCCCGTGTGGCAGGTCACCGGTCACGGCGGTGGTGAAAGGGAAAGCGGGAGCTTGGGAGGAGGCTGGTTTAAAGGAGACTTGAGCTTCGGAGGCTTAACAGTCAGAGGCGTCGCCTGTGTTGGACACGCCAGTTGGCACTCGCAATTGCAGTCGAGCCTGCTTCCCGTTACCATCCTGCATCGTCCCGTTCCTGCCACCGGTAATGCTTACTCCTACCATATTGTGATATGGTTGCGGAATTCAAAGCGGCCTCACAGCTAGCTACAGCGCCGCATCTTCATTGGTTGGCGCCGGGCCAGTCGACCAGCTCCATCATGAGCTGCTGTACACGTGCTAACCGAACGCAAGCCCACCCTTGAGCCCACCCCGAATCCGACCACTACTCCATCAGCAGGCAGCGTCATTGTGGCCACGTCCCTTGAACAACCCCCGAAGCTGCCAGGCCTGACTGAGTGGCTTCCCCAGTGCGGTTATTATTTGGTCAGGTCCAGGTCCAGGTCCAGGTCCAGGTCCAGGTCCAGGTCCAGGAGGAGCTTGAGCGCTGCCTTTATCTCGCTGATGTCCCGCTCCAATGTGGCAACTTGCCCGTCGCGGGCGGACGGGACGGATGTGCCGGGGACGTCGTTCTCCAGGGCCTGCTCCGCGCCCATTGTGCGCAGACCGAGAATGCGGCCGCTTCGAGTCGCCTTGTGGGACGCGCTTTGGCCCGAAGCCATAATGGTGGCCTCCAGCACGCAAAGCGAAGCTCATTGCAGCTAGCCTAACACTGATCAATAGGAGTCGAGCTCCTGGTCACCGGGATGCGGCAGAAACGACCGGCGCAGCGACAACAGCACAAGCAAGTCGTATATACACTTGGCATGCAATTCTCTTGCATGGTACCTCACGCTTCGCCCGCTTCATGAAGAGACGGAGGATTGGGGCCATGGCGAGGCCCTCCCATCACCCCTGCCCCCAGCCCTGCCCCGTCGCAAAGCCTGCCTCCTCTGAAAGCCCTGGCTGCCCCATTTAGCCCCCCCCTGGATTTGCGACGCAGGTCTTGCCCCGCTAGTCTGTGTACAGCCCGGGCCTCAAGGCAAAGCCGCGTGCAAACACGACCCTAGGAGGGAGAGGCCCGATTGGGAGGATGGAGGGGTTGACGCGTGCGTCATCGAACCGTCGTGACCAGCTGCACGCTGGACGTTCTTCGCACTAGCCTGTGATTCATATAGACGCAAAAAAAATGGCGCCATCCGCAATCGTCACGGGGGGTGCCAGTGGCATTGGAAGGGCAGTGGCTGTCGCGCTCGCGGCGAAGGGCTACAACTTGACGGCGAGTAACCGTGTGCGAGCTGCTCTCATTTGCATCGCTACTGATAAAGAGCTCACAACAGCGCCAAAAAACACTGATGCATGGTGTTGCTTAGCCTCTTCACGCCGGTTCTGTGGTCCAGGAGGCCCCGCTAGCATCGGAGCTCATGTAGTAGTCCTGTATATTCTGGAATCGTGCAAGTTGCGGGCCACCCACATCCAGCCTGGACCCTCGCCTCCCTCCAACGGTGTTCAGTCCCTCCCTGACCCTCGTTGTTTCCGGACCCGCAGCTGCTTGACCTCGACGAGGCGGCCCTGCAGGCCATGGTGGGCTCAGGGGTGTTTGAAAAAGATAAATGGTCATGAAGCTGTGACGGGAGCTTCGTTATGGGCTGGCACGGACGGCAGGGCTGCACAGGTAGTACATGGGGGGAGGGGTGTTACACCACGGTGCCATACCCTCAGCAGGCGGGCGGCACCAGTGACACCCACGCCTTCGCCCTGCCTGCGCACGTTGGTCTCACTATCCCCTTGCCGACCATTACTACTACTGCCGCAGGCACGTGACATCACCAACCGCCACGGCGGCGCCGGCGTCACTGTCCGCGCCGCCCGGCTAGATGTGACGGATGCGGTGGCGCAGAAGGCAGCATTCGCTCAACACGTGGCCGCCTTTGGCTCCGTGCAGGTGCGTTTACAAAACTGCGTTGGCATGTGATTGTGTCGGCGTGCTTGCATATGTGCGGTGCGGGGTGGCGCGATCGATGCGGTGCGGTGCGGTGCGGTGCCAGGGGCGGCTCTGCACCGGTTCGTGGCGGTGGGCCGCATTCCGCCCGGTTGCAATGGGCCGTGTCACAGCACGCAAGCGCGCACGCACGCACTCACACGCCCGCCCACAGGCGGTGGTCCTGAACGCGGGCATCGGCGAGCGCGGCGCCTTCTTCGACCCCGCCAACAGCCGCCAGTGGCAGACCACACTGGACGTGGACCTGACGGCGGTGCTGTACGGAGTCAAGTGAGGGGCGGGCGGCGGGGCAGGGTGGCAGGGAGGCAGGGGGGCAGGCGGGCTAGAGGTTGGGGCGCGACGAGACGGGAAGAAGGAGGAGAATCCGGCATTGGGCGCCCGAGGGAAGGTAGTGGGATGGATAGATAGCGTGTTGTGGCATGATGCATATGGGTGAATGGCGGGTGGGGAATACGCGCTAGAGGGGAACGGGCGGGGCTTCGGCTGACCTGCCGTGACCTGCCATGCCCTCGAGCATTTTTGGTGGTGCTTGTGGGGAATGGCGATACGCGAGCGCGCCTGCACCGCTCACAGGCTGTCGCGAGTGGCTACGTGCCATGTGATTCAGACCTGGCGTGTTTGTACGTTGTAACGGCCGCAGGGCGGCGGCGGAGATGATGTCTGGCGGCGGCTCCATTCTGGCCGTGGCGTCGGCAGGAGGTGGGCGAGCCAGGGCCGCGGCTGGTCTGTTGACGACGTCTAACCCCGGTTGCCAGTCCCTGCACGCGCACACCGGCAGCTGTCGCTGTACATGCATGCGGACTCGCCCGACTGGCGCCATGACTACCACTCTTACGTGCGCGTTTGCCCCTGCCACCGCTGCTGCCGCTGCATGCCATGCATACATACCCCATTTTACCCACTCACCCACCCACCCACCCTTGGTCGTTTCGCTTTTGGTTTCTGGAATGAACTACCACCCACCCACCCACCCACCCACCCACCCACCCACCCACCCACCCACCCACCCACCCACCCACCCTGGTCGCTTTGGTTTCTGGAATGAACTACCCACCCACCCACCCGCCCACAGCCATCTTCCCCATGCCGGTGGCTCCAGTGTATGCGGCTGCCAAGGTGCGTCCCCAGCGGCAGACGCGCATGACGTGGGATGGGTCGTGCGTTTACGGTAGCTGTGGCAGCGAGATGGGACTTGGGCTTGTGTTGGGTTGACGGGCCTGGTTCTTCAACTGCTGCTGGTCGGCCGTAGCGGGTGGAGCGATGTGCTGGCTTTGTTGCCGAATACCAAACAGGGCCAGCTGTGCAGTTGTGAGTGTGTAGCTGTGAGCAGTAAAGGAAGGAGCAAAGGGGGCTGGTGGCGGCCCTGGCGGACCTGCGCATCGCACGTGACGCAATGCCGTGCCGTAACTGCGGCGCCCCGACTGAACCTCCACGGCTCCACTCCATCACCGCCCACAGGCGGGCGTGGCGCACTTTGTCCGCTCCGCGGCTCGCGGCCTGGCCAGCCGCGCGCCAGCCGCGGGCGGCCCCATCAGCCTCATGGCGTTGTGCCCGGAGTTCGTGGAGACGCCGCTGGTGACGCAGATGATGGGGCAGGTGGGGGTTGGGGCAGGAGGCAGCGCGGGAGCGGGGAGCAGGCCGTGGTTGTGATGGGGGGCGGGGGGTAGTTCATTCCAGAAACCAAAAGCGAAACGACCCGGGGGGAACAACCTTTGGAGGAGTGGGAGCCCGCGCGATGGCTGTGTGTATCACACCGTATGTGTGGCCGTGCGCCCATATGCACCTTCGCGCCGCCGAAGCACCACCTCGACCTTGTGGCTGGGATTCTCTTTTCCACGGACGCCGCATGCTTACCGCGCCTTTATGCTTTCATTGCGTGCATGCGGTGTGCTTGCCGTGTGTGTATGTGTGTATGTGTGTGTGTCTGTGCCGCTAATGACCCCTAACACAGGACCCCGAGACGGCGAGGCGGCTGCTTGGCTCGCTGGACATCCAGCTGCTGCCGCCGGCGTTCGTGGCGGGCGTGGCGGTGGACATGATCCAGGCCGGAGCAGCTGCAGGTGCAGGTGCAGCTGCAGGTGGCGCCTCACAGTTCAAGGTGAGGTTGGGAATCCCAGTGGCCGAGAGGCACAGGCGGCAGCGCCCCTTGGGTTCAACAGCACGGCGCTTGCGGTACAGCATTTTGCCTGGGGCGGGTGTTGCCGCCCACACCTGTCTGGCTACCCAGCCGGTGCCGGTCCTTTTCCCCGCAATGCAGCCGGGCGCGGTTGTGCTCATTCGCCAAGACCGCTCGCTGGTGCAGCCGTACGCGGGCCGCGGCGGTGGCAAGGCCATCGGGGGCGGCGGCGGAACTGGCAGGCAGCTGCAGGACTCGGCGGCAGCGGAGGCGCAGCGGCAGGAGCTGGCGACGTGGGCGGGCGCAGGGCTGCCCCGCGAGTACAAGAAGGTGCGTCCGCGGCTGCGGT
Organism: Chlamydomonas schloesseri; assembly: GCA_016834595.1. NCBI lineage: Eukaryota > Viridiplantae > Chlorophyta > Chlorophyceae > Chlamydomonadales > Chlamydomonadaceae > Chlamydomonas > Chlamydomonas schloesseri. The sequence continues at coordinate 3,311,953 of JAEHOD010000003.1, forward strand.
GCGGCCCTGGATGTGATGGCGGCGCGCGTCTGCGGCTGGCATGTTGAAGGCGCTGGGGAAGGCAGCCCCGGCATCTGAATCTTGTGCTTGCCGTGCAATGCAATGAGCTGGCACCTGACATACCCCCTGCGCACCACGTGCCCAGCTCCCGCTTCCACTCCCACCCAAACTCATGACGTCGCTACACACGGTTTTGTTGTGTTCAAACAGATCGTGATCACGCAGCTCAGCTCCAAGTTCCGCGAGGCGGCCCGCCTGGTCAGCGTGCCGCTGCCGTCGCCCGCCCAGCTGCCACCCGGCTGCCTGCTGGTTCGGCGCGTGTTCGCCGGCGTCAACGCCTCCGACGTCAACTACAGCTCGGGCCGGTGAGTTTACTGGATTGAAATGAGCGGTGGGGAGTGCGGCTGTGCGGCGAGCGGCTCCCATTGCAGTGTCTCTCATGCCTGCTGTCGGCTTCCTGTCTTATGGTATCGCAGCTCTGTATTGTTGATTCCCCAAAGGCTAGTCCTCATTCTTTTTACCCACCACCTCCTGCTCGTGCACCCTGCATCCCACGCTCCTCACCCGCCACGCAGCTACCACTCCAGCAAGGCGGAGGCTCACTCCAAACTGCCCTACGACTCGGGCTTCGAGTCCGTCAATGTGGTGCTGGCGGCGGCGCCAGGTATCTATCTGCTGGGTCATGTGTGCCAGTTGGGGTGGTTGCGGTTGGGCTGGTTCGAGCGCGCCCCGGCTCACTGGGCGCCTCTGCTGTTCACCGAGAGGGCACGCCGGGATGGTTTTGAGGTGCTTGGACAGTCTCGTGGGGTTGGGCATGCAACATCCACGCGCCCCCACCCCGGCCCCCCGTCCTTTGCTGCAACCTGTCGCTGCACCCGCTGCTGCGCCCGCTGCAGACGTCAAGGGCTTCCGCCCCGGTGACTGCGTGGCGGCGCTGTCGTACGGCTCGTTCAGTGAGTACGGCATCGAGCCGGCGCGTACGGCGCTGCCCGTGCCGTGCGTGGCGCCGGAGCTGGTGGCGCTCCTGACCAGGTGGGCGTGTGTAACGTGGGCGTGTGTGTTTGGAGGGCGGGGGTTGCTGGGGTCGGGCCTACGCACCCGCAGCAGCGCCCACGCACCCACGACCGCACAAAGCGTATCGGCTTGAGAGCTTGCATACCACTTTCCACTGGTGTCAAAGCATCAGCCGACATCTGCTTGCCCACTCCACGGCCAGACACCTTCACGGCCTGCACTCACCAACGCACCCACCATTAACCCTGAACCCGCCCGCCACCCAACCACCCAATCGCGTGCCGCCAACGCAGCGGCCTGACGGCCTCCATCGCGCTGGAGCAGGCGGGGCGCATCCAGCGAGGCGAGACGGTGCTGGTCACGGCGGCAGCGGGCGGCACGGGTGAGCCGGGGACGCAGGGAGGGATGAGTACAGCAGCTCTGTCACAGTTGACTGTGTGGTGGGTTGGGCGGGAGGCCCGAGCCAAGCGGGCCGCTATGCCCATGCGGACGGCCGTGCTATCCGCACATCCGTCAAAGAGCACCGCCCACCTTTTCACAATGCTGTCCACCTCTGCTCTCCCCGGCCCCCCCCCCCCGGCCCGCAGGCCAGTTCGCGGTGCAGCTCGCCAAGGCGGCGGGCTGCCATGTGGTGGCCACGTGCGGCGGGCCGGACAAGGCGCAGCTGCTCAAGGTGGGCTGGGTGAAACCGTGTGCGTGTGGCACGGGTGAAACTCCTTCACGCAAGAGAAAGGGAGAACAAATCGGAGCCAGCAGACTCGTACTGCCCTCACTCGGTCACCACGTCCCCTTCCTGCACGTGCCTACTGCGACACGCAGGAGCTGGGCGCTGACCGGGTCATTGACTACAAGCGGGAGTCCGTCAAGGTGCGGGGCAAAACCTTTCGCTTGCGAGTCTTGTGGTCGGCTGCATGCGGCTGTATGTCTTGGTTGAGGTTCGTCTGCGTCGCCGTGCTTGCGCCATACCTGGTTCTGCGGACTCGTGGTGCACATACACCCCTGCAGGCGGTGCTCAAAGCCGAGTACCCCAAGGGTGTGGACGTGGTGTGGGAGTCCGTGGGCGGCGAGATGTTCGACACGGCTGTGAACGCGCTGGCAACACGCGGCCGGATCATCATCATCGGTAGGCACCTTGGGGGCGGTGTGTGTGTTGACCGTTGATAGGGTGTTGGGGCGTTTGGGGGCGCGTTTTGTCATGTGGAAGCCTGTTGAGGCAAGGTCGGCCAGGCCCGTAAGGGCGCCTGCGCTGCGCATACTTACTGCGGTTGGGGAGTCGGACGCCGTGCTCGGCGCGTCCTGCCACTGCCACTGCAACAACCACACAATTGTCAACAGCTAACCGATAACTGCAACCGCAACTGCAACTACCAGGCATGATGTCGTCGTACGGCAGCGGCTGGGCGCCCGGCAACTACCCTGGCCTGGCGGAAAAGCTGCTGTGGAAGAGCGCGGCGGCGGTGGGATTCTTCCTGCTGCGGTGAGGGGCGGGGAGGGAGCGACGGGAGGTAGTGGAGGTGCGGGGAGGGAGGCCGGGAGGTGGTGGAGGTGCGGGGAGGGAGCGATGGGAGGTGGTGGAGGCGCGGGGAGGGAGCGACGGGTTGGCCAGGCGGCGCTCAGGCGGGCCACGCCACGTGCAGCACCAGGCGGACTGGCTGGAGCACACCCGGCACGCATGCACGCACGTACGAGGCCCCCCGTTGGGTTTGGTTTAGTTTGGGCTTGTAACCACACACACACACCCTCCACCCCCTCCCCCTCCAGCTACGCGCCGCTGTTCCGGGAGCACCTGGCGCGGCTCACGGCCATGTGGGGTGCGGGCCGGCTGCGTGTGGCGCTGGACCCGCGGCGCTTCGTGGGCGTGGACAGCGTGTTCGAGGCGGTGGACTGGCTGCAGGCGGGCGGCAGCGTGGGCAAGGTGGTGGTGCAGCTGCCGGCGCAGCTGCCGCCGGTGGGGCTGGCGCCGCCGCAGCCGCAGCCGCAGCAAAGCCAGCAGCAGCAGCAGACGCGGCCTCAGTCCAAGCTGTGAGCGGCTTATGGTCCCGTATGTGCGCGTGTGGGGCCGGTGGGGGTAGCCGTCCATGGATGGGGTTTCAAATCAAAAAGAGGGGGTGTTCGTTGTCGTGTCTTGTTCGGACGTTCAGTTCACTGCTCAGGGGTCTTACACCATGGAATGCGCTAATAGGGTCTTGATGAGCGTGTTTTCGTGCAGGATGCTGTTTTTGGGGGGGGGGATACAGAGGGTTCACATGCAGAGATGTTGCAGCGTAGCACAGCAGGTGGTACGTGCGTGCAGGCGCTTGTTCGTTGCGCTATTATTGGGTCGTCGACCAGGCTCCACGAGGCAATATGGTAGACTAGGCGTATTAGGCGCTCGTCGGCGCAGGTGCACGACTGCTGAGGCGTGGAGGGGCGATGTAACGTATGGCAGTAGACTCGGAGAGTGGCGGTGCAACGGGAACTTACAGAAAGCTTCAACGCGCCAATACATGTCCTGAAACACTACCATATCAACGGGTAATTTGGTCATCAATGGGCGCCCGACGCCACTGGAGTCGTGGATGTCAGCAATCCTTCCCTTCTTCGCTTGTGCCCACATACATGTTGGCTACGGCCCCGCGGTATCTGTGCCCCTTTGAGTCCCGCGCCCTCTCGCCCGCCTGCCTGCAGCCCCCGCCTGCCCCGCCGCCGCAGCGCCCTCCCCTGCACCGCCTGCCGCCGCCTTGGGCCCCGGCCCTGCTGCCGCCCCCACATCCGGTGCCCCCGTGCCCCTGCGGCCACGCCGTGTATGCATCTCCGGAGCTGCCGCCGCCGCCTCCTCCTCCTCCTCTTCACTTGCAGTTGGAGCGCTTCTTCCCCGCGTCTCCGCGACGCCCGCACCTGATGTGCCCTGCTGAGCCGCAGCCGCCTCCTTCCGAGGCCGCCCTCGACCGCGTTGCCCCCCACTCGCAGCGGCGGCGGAAGCCCCCGTAGTGCCAGTGGCCCCTCTGCCGGAGGTCGAGGCCAGGCCGGCATCCGTGTCAGCACGGGTGGACTTGGGCGCCTGGGTCTTGCGTGCCGGCTTCGGCGGCGCCGCAGCCGGGGTCGCTGAAGAATTGTTACCACCGCTTCCGCCGCCGCCGCTGCTGCTGCTGCCGATGCCGCCGCTGCTGCTGCTGCTGCTGCTGCCGCCGCCGCCGCTGCTGTTGACAGGCGCCGCTGTCGTGCCAACGTCCGGCGCGGCCGTCTTCCGCGGCCGACCCCGTGGCCGCTTCACCGCATCAGCCGCCGCCGCATTAGCCGCAGCCGCCGTCACCGCAGCCGCACCTGCCTCACGTGCCGCCGCTGAGGCGCTGCCTGCTGCTGCATCGCCGCGCTTGGTGCTGGTGCCGGCGGCAGCGGAGGCACGCGAGGTCGGCTCGGCGAGGTCGGGCCCAGACGGCGGCTGGCTCCGGGGCCGACCTCGCCGCCGCGGAGCAGCGCCAGCCGCCGCCGTCTCCGTCGCCGCCTGCACCACCTGCTGGGACGGCCCCGCCGCCTGCCGCCCTGACGTCTGAAACATCTCTTGCCTTCCCGCTGCAGGCACAGCTGCTGCCCCCGCCTCCGGCTCCGGCGCCAGCTCCGCCCCGCCCTGCAGCTGTGTGCGGATTTCATCACCCGACAGCAGCAGCAGCCCCGGCCGCCGCCGCAGCGTCTCCAACACCTCCGCCTCCAGCGCCGCCTCGCCCTCCCCTTCCGCCTTCCCCTGCCCCTGCTCCACCGCCTTCGCTGCGGATCCAGCTTCACCGGAACGGCTGCCGTCGCCGCCGCCACCCCGGCCGCACGCCGCCCGCACGTCGGCCCAGGCCCGCACCACGTCACGTGGCTGCGCCGTCAGCAGGCCGGGCGCGCCGCCAACCGCCAGCTGTACGAATTGTTCGTACGTCAGGCCTGTCGTACTGCAGATGTACATCAGCTGCTCCATGACGTCCATCGGCTCCAGCTCCATCACGTCGGGGTTCGACAGCGCGGCGCGGGCGGCCTACAGGCGACCGTACGGGGAGGGAGAATGTGAGGGAGGGGGAGAGTGTTCTTTGTGGCAGAGGGCGCCAAAGTCGGGAGAGGGGGTGAGGGCCGGCGGGACACAGAATACAGCCGCAGTGCATCGAGTTGTGTCGCTTGTGTGCACCACTGGCGGCACGGCGTTGCAGTCCCCTGATCTGCCTGGAACAGCAGCTTTCCGTACACGGCCGCCATGGGTATGCAGCAAGTGAACTTCAAACCCTGGTGTCGACACCAGTTCCAGCAGTTGTGTGTGTCTGTGTGCGCGCCCACCCATGCACCCACCCACCCCCCGCCATCCCCCGCCCCAACCCCGACCCCCACCCACCTGCTGCTCCGTGACGGACAGCACGCGGGTTAGCGCCGCCACGGCCGACCGCACCGCCAGCAGGTCGGTCAGCAGCAGCCAGGGGTGCACCGCAAGCGCCTCCTGTTGTGTTTGGGTGTGTGGTGGGGTCTTTATATGCGGTGTGTGTGGTGCGTGTGTCTGAGGAGGAGTGGAGGGGTGTTTGCGTGTGTGTGTGTGTGTGTGTGGGGGGGGTAAAACGAAGGGAAGCGCCAGAGCCAACACCACAACCTCGCTGGCCTGACGGCAACGCCAACAAGCGGCCAGACTCAGGCTGCAAGCACGCAAACTTGCTATGGCTGCCATCATCCGCCACCACCCGCCGCCACAGCGCCAGAGCGCCAGGCGGGCCACCACGACCGTTCGCGTCCCACGCCCCCCCGCTCCGCCCCCCGGCCGCTCACCGCCACGTCCTGCTCGCTCAGCTTGAGCACCGAGCCCGCGCTGCGAATCCACATGCGAGCATACTCCTCGTCCACCTCCGCCAGGTCGGGATACTCGGCCAGCGCGGCCGAGAGCACGGCCGGGGTCACCGTCGGCACAACGGCAGCGATGGCGGGCAGTTCCGGGCGCGCACCGCCGTTGTCGCGGTGCCCCGAACCGGCGCTGCAGCATGTCAACACTGGACGGACATGCTGCGGCGGTCGATGGAGCCAGCTGCGGCCTGCGGGGTAGTGCCGCGTCCGCGAGCCCAAGCCCCGTCCCAATGTGCAAGCACACTCGCGTTGGAGGAGCATGCGGTCGATTTGTTAGATTACTGCAATATTGTATTTGTTACGGGTTAGTGTTTGATTTTAGCATTTCATTTGAACTCAAGCTGAGAAGGGTTGCACATCCGTCTCGGCAAGAAAACCGACCCGAGCCAGCAAGTAACTTTGTGTTCGACGACCGTTCCACCTTCGTGCATGAACAGCTCGGTACTAGTTTGAAGTGCGATTCGCGGCGGTCCTCGCGGTCGGAGGTTGCCCTTGCAAAATTCAGCTCGTTGCTCGGTCGATTTCGGCTCCATGGCTCTCCTACAACAGCGTCCTCACTCCGCTCGGTTCTCAGCACGGGGGCCAAGCACTAGGCAGCGTTGCGTGCAAGTCCGGGCATCGCAAGCGGGGTCGCCCCGCCTGACGCCAATCCTTCGCCGCGCTAAGGCGCCCGAGGAGCTGAATGACCCAGCTCAAATTGGAGCAAGCGGTTCAGCGTTCCAGAGGTTCCCGGTGAGCTCGGGTTCGTGGCTGGCCAAGTGCTCGGCACGGGGGTTTACAGCAGGGGTGTTGCAGCTGTTGCGAAGGCCTGACTGGCTCTAGCGCGGCAGTCTACACGGACGGGGTTCCTTTTTCTCCCTGATGAAGGGTTTTATGGACCAGCCTCACGACACGCTGTGCATTGGCGGACGTCGGGGGACCAGGCCCCGGGTTGCGTGCAACAAGTACCCAGCCGGCGGCGGCGGTTTGCCACGTCGCTGCCCCCGCCGCAGCTGAGTCACCTGACCGCCTGCTCGACCGCTGCCCGCCCGCCTCCCCCTCCCCCGACGTCCGAATGCCCCACAACTGCTCTCTACTTGAACCACGCCCGTAGATCCAGCCCGGGTACGAGTCGCTCCAGACGTACATGATGCTGCCCGTGGAGCAGTACTTTGTCCTGGATCCAAAGCAGATCGCGCACCTGGGCGGCAACCGCTTCGTGCTGACCGTGCCGCGGATAAACGTGAGCGGGGGCTGAGGGAGGGGCGGCTGCGGGGGCACGAGGCGAGGCGCAGAGGGGATGGGGCTGCGCTGCAGAGCAGCGCTGGCTTTGTTGCTTCGTTGCTGGCGGGGTTTGCGAGTGCTGCATGCGTGCGGCTGACCGGCGCGTGGCTGCGCGTCTGCGTGCGTCACCTCCCCTGACTCCCCCCTGATGGGCCAAGTCCTGCCGTACCTGCCTGTCTACAACAGCTCTTCTTGTTAACCTAAGTGCATGGAACCCCCTCACCCCACCCGCTGCCACTCGTGCACGCGCTCATGGACGCGCACGCCATCTAACTCGCGCGTCATCACGTGCACACGCGCAGCTGCTGAACGTGTGGCTGGAGGTGGTGGCTGAGGTGACCGTCACCACCTACCCGCCGGACGCAGCCACCGGCCGGCCCGCCCGCGTGGTGCTGCAGGTGGGCGCGGGCGCGAGGTGGTGGTGGCTGTGACGGGCGCCTTGGGGAGGGTAGGGGGGTTGTGGTTACCAGCCCAAACTAAACCAAACCCAATGCATAAGAGCGAGGAGGTGAGCGTGGCCTAATATGGGAGAAGGAGGAGGAGAAAAAACTCGCAAACATTCCCACAACCCGATAAGTCCCGGTCCGAACCCAAAATTCCCAGTCGCTGCCCATCGAGCCACCCAAACTTAACCTTTGACTGAGTAGGCGATTACCACTTCAGTCTCGGGCAAGGTTGACGGCAGCCGCCTTCGCAAGTGCCACCCAGGCTCGCACACCAACAAACGTCACGTGCTAACGAGCAGTGCAGGCTAGACGCGCGAATTTGATACCCACCTATTAATCAGGAGTGGAGCCCGGGTAGGGGGGGGGATATACGTGCCTACAGGCGCAAGGAACGTTATGCGCATACCGCTACCCCTGCTGTTGCTGCTGGTACTGCTGCGGCTTCGGCTGGTCATGCAGCGGCGCTGCTTTGCTTGCCGCAGCCTGCTGCTCCCTCCCGCCGCCGCGGCACCGCCCATCAGTCTATTGCTGCAACCTGCTCCCCCACCCCACCCCCTCTACCTCGTCATTAATTCAAATGCATGGAACCCCACCCCCTGTCAGGCCGACAACTGCCGCATCAGCGGGAGTGACCTGGTGGAGAACCTGGCGCTGGACCAGCGCTTTGCAATGAGGTAGGGCGCGCGGGGGGGGGCGCTGGGGGGGGCCGCGGGGGGGGGGGGGCGTGGTCAAGGGCATGGTGGAGGGAAGGCAGTGGGAGAGAGGGCATCGAGAGGCAGCGGGGAGGCGTGAGGGAGCGGGGAGGCGTGAGGGTGTCGCGGCGCATGCCGTGCCGTGGAGGCCCAATGGCAAGTGCACGACTGCATGGCTGGAGATCTGCACTGCTCTGCACTGCACTGCCCATACGCCGCGCATACACCTACATAGGTTCGTGACAGAGCTTACCTGGAGCACCAGCGGCGGCGGCGAGGGCGCGGGGGCGGCGGCGGTGGCGCCCACCGGCGAGATCCGGGCGGCTTCCAAGCTGGACGTGTGGAGCGAGGTGCGTGGGGGGCCGCGTGTGGCTGTGTGTGAGGGAGGGGGAGGAGGTTCATCTGGAAGCCGAAGCAAGTGTGAGAAACGGCGAGTGGCCTTGGATATCGCTTAATGTATCTCCTTGCTTTCATCTGCTGTGGGCCCACCATCTCATGTGCTCACAACTGCCACCACCGCACGCGCGCGCTTGTGTGTGTGTTAGAGATCACAAGGGAGAGTACTGTGAAAGACTTGTGTGTGTGTGTGTCTCTCTCACACGCCGCCGCACAGGTGGTGCCGCCCTTCCACCTGCTGCCGCGCGAGGTGCTGGTGGGCAGCTGCAACGGCGTGCTGCACGGCCTGGTGGGCAGCCTGCTGCCGCTGTTCGTGCGCATGCTGGCGGCCGACTACCAGAGGTGGGTGGCTGGGTGTGGGCGGGTGGCTGGGTGGATGGCTGGGTGGCTGGCTGTGGGGGTGCGTTTGTGTGTTTGTGTGTGTGTGGGGGGGGGTGGCATTTGAGGGCGATGGGGGGCCAGGCACGGGGGCCAGGGCGCGGGCGGCAAAGACACCTAGAGACCCACACCGCTTGCGTGACGCAGTGCGCCGTGCCCACCGCCTGACGTTTGATGCATTGGTTGGCGGGCCAACTGGCTGGCTCACCGACTGTCTGGGCGACCCGTCCCCGCCGCCTCCACCTCCTGCCCCATGCACACACACACACCTACCCTACCCTGCCCTGCCCTACCCTGCAGGTGGGCCGCCGACCCCGCCTACCGGGCGGAGAGAGCCAAGCGCAGCCAGCCCATCGCCGTGTGAGGCGGTTTAGCATGGGCAGCGGTAAACAGCGACCGGGGAAGCTTACGGTAGCGGCTGCAGCAGTCACAGGGCCCCAAGACGCCGGGTGTGGTGGGTGGGTAGTTCATTGGGGGCGCTGGGGCAGGCTGCAAGTGGCCTAGCACAACAGGACGGCTGCTTTTTCTCTTACAATACATGCAGCCGGGGGAAATGAAGGGCCCGCAGGCAGGTGTGTTTGGCTCTGTAGCAAATAGCTACAACAATGAGAGAGCGAAGAACCAGGTGTTAGTGTCTCCTAGGTTCCTTGTATGTCTTCGGTGTGTACGGTAGTGAAAGGAACAGTGGCCGTAATCGCGGTGGGTGGTTACGGCACGTGCTTTTGCGTTAGGCAGCGCAGCAGGTTACAAGGGGTGTCCCGAGAAGCATTGGACCAGGGAATGGAGACCTGAAAGGTCTGTGGACGATGGATGTGGAGGGCACTTCATGAAGGCCAAATGGTTGGAAGCGCCTCGGTTCTTTATTTTTGGCTGGTCGGCTTGCAACCTCACAACGCTTGATGCACGTGTGCCGTACTTCAACTCTAAAGTGTGGGGTGCCGTGGCTGGCGGCGGGGACTTCGAGCTGCAAGCCGGCCGAGCATTCTTTTGTCGCCACTGGGCGTTCGGGCGGAAAGGCCGCGGTGGCACACAGGCAGCGCAGGCCGAAGGCTGTTGGATGTTGATTATACGTCGAAGGCGGTGGTAAGCATGTGCATGTGTGGACTTATGTGTCGCGTCAGCGGCCCAATTGGGTGTGGAGCGCTGTATGAGTGCGCGTGGTGGCGCGGGGGTCAGCGCAACTTCAGAGGTCGGGTGGGGTTCATCGGAGTGTGAATCATGCTCTTAAGTTCACCGACCGGTGCAAACCCCGTTTGCTGTTGTTGCTGAAGCTGTCGCTTACAGTGAAATTGTAATATAGTACAGAGCCATGGAATCGCGGGGTTTGCGCTGCTCTACTTTGTCTCCACACAAAACCCCTTCGCTCCGGTCCTTGCAAACTGCAAGTTACTTGCCGCAAGTACATGCAAACACAGCCACATATGCAAACGGAATAGCTCATTGGCCAGTGCCGGCCGTTCTGCAACGACGAGGGCCCGCAACATCGCGTCCATGCAAGGCCAGCGTGACCAGTCCGCCTAGCGCCCTCTCGCAGCCTCAGGCGACACACGACCCCGAGCTTATCGCGGAGTTGCTAAAAGGGCCGCCTGACGGCTTTGATTTCCGCGGCGAGCTGACCGCAGGCTCGCGGGCGTGGGTGGACGCAAACGCGCCTGAGCTGCGAGACTTGGTGGACGATGGTGAGAGCGGCAGAGCTTCTCTGGCCTGGCCTGTGGCTGGAGCAACAGCAGTGGGCTGCGATTGTGGGGGCGTGGTGAGGGAGGCGGGCTTAGCGCGGGTGGGACACGGAAGGAGGCACGGGTGCACGCCGCCCTAGCGCTCTCCCCGTGCTCTCTCGTCCCGTCGTGGCCCGCCCGGCGCATGTCATCCGCCTGGCGAGGGGCGCCGCATAACTCGCACGGGGCAAAACAGAATGCCCTGGGTGTTGGGTGTGGTTAACAATGCGGCCTGCTGCCTGGTTCGCCTTGGGTTCTAGACCGCACGTAGCGACCCCCCAACCATCTTCCTGCCCGCAACCGGCCGCCAGGCACGCTGCTGGTCGTGCCCCGCCGGCCCGACTACGTGGAGCGGCGCACTGACGGCTACGTGGAACCGGAGGTGGTGCTGCTGGTCGGCACGGCGCACGTCAGCCGGCGCTCGCAGCTGGACGTGGACCGAGTGATCCGGGTGGGTGCGTGGGCGGCAGTGGGCGGCAGCGGGTGCTGGGTGCTGGATGGCTGGTGCTGGAAATGACAGCGCGCTACGTGTGTATGTTTGGGCAGGGCAAGGCAGGGGTGGGGTATCAGGGGTCTGGCAATACATGGTTGCAAGGGGCTGCACAAGCGTGCGGATGGGAGGTCAACACATCTTGACGGAGAGCGGGGGCGCACGCGGGGTTACGGGGTACGAGATTCCTCAAATGCAACTGCAGTGTGCCGCCTCCGCTCCTCCTGCTCCTGCCTCTACCTGACCCGCTTCTGTTGCTGCTGCCGATGCTGCTGCTGCTGCTGCCGCTGCTGCTGCCGCTGCCGCTGCTGCCGCTGCTGCTGCTGCTGCTGTTGCTGCTGTTGCTGCCGCATCAGGCGGTCCGGCCGGACAGTGTGGTTGTAGAGCTGTGCAAGAGCCGCTCCGCTGCCCTGGCCGCGCAGCCCACCGCTCTGCTGGAGCAGCAGAAACAGGAGGCAGCCGCCGCGGCGGGCTCCTCAGGCTCAGGCTCAGACTCGGACGATTATGCCGCTGGCGCTGCCGCTGCTGCCAGCGCCGACCGTGCCGCCAGCGGCCTGGACGCCAGCACCAGTGGCAGCGGTAATGGTCCGGCGGCGTCGGCGGCGTCGGCGCGGGGCACTGCTGGATACATCAACCCCATGAACCTAGGGGGCGGCGGTGGCGGCGGCGCGGGGGGCGGTGGCGCAGGTTTCGCGGGTGCCGTGGCACGCAGCGTGTCTCTGGGCGGGCAGAGCGCACTGCTGCTGCGGGTGCTGCTGGCGGGGCTGGCCAAGCGTACAGCAGGTGGGGTGTGTGCGTGTGTTCGTGTGTGTGCCAGTGGCAGTGCGGCGGCGTGGCGTGTCGGTTTTGTTGTGTTTGGTGACGTCTCTTGCCTGTCTCTTGCTGTCTTTCAACCCTCCAACCGGCCACGAAGCCCCTCAGAACCCTGTCTCTCCTCCTCTCCAGTAACCAATACCACCAACACCAACATCATTGTCGCCACCACCTGCTGCCTAACCAGGCTCGCTGGGTGTGGAGGGCGGCGGCGAGTTTGCGGCTGCGCAGGCGGCCGCGGACGTGGTGGGGTCGCAGGTGGTGCTGGGCGACCGGCCCGTGGAGATCACCCTGAGCCGGGCCTGGGCGGCGCTGGGGCCGTGGCCTCGGCGGGCGGCGCTGTGCAGCGACCTGCTGCGGGGCGCGGCGGGCTCACCGCAGCAGGTGGGTGGGGCGGGGGGGGGGAGAGTGTACGGCACCGTGTGTGGAGTTGGAGTTGTTGTGTGTGGCGCTTGGGGAAATCCATGTGTGATTATGTGGTCAGGATCAAGTACACGTTGGGTGCGGTATGCGTGCCGCCTACGTGTGCTGCTGCCTTCCCCTCCACTGAGGCACCGCCGTTGGCCTGCTCCACGCAGGCTCTGAGCGAGGAGTTGGTGGAGCGGCTGAAGAGCGACGACGCCGTGGGCGCCTTCTTCAAGCAGCTGTCCAGCAGGTGGGTGGGTGCTTTAGGGGAGGCGGGAGGCGTGGGTGCAGGGATGAAAGCATGCAGGCGTGTGGGTCGCAGGCCGGCAGTCAGGTTCATAAGCCGGCTTTGCTGCGAGACGAGCAGTACGGTGCTACGTTGGCCCCTGACGCACGCACACGCCACACACATGACCTTCGCCGATCCTTCCCCACTACCTTCTTTCCTTGACGCCCGCACACCCTGTGCCCTTCCCTCCGGCCCGCCCCCCCCCCCGGGCCCGCCCTCACCCCTCACCCAACGTCTGTTCTACGTCTACTTCTTCATCAACTTAAATGCATGGAACCCAACCCCCGGCCCCCACCCATCCACCCCCACCCCCACAGCTACCCCGAGCTGGTGGCGCCGCTCATCACGGAGCGCGACCTGTACCTGGCCTGGAGCCTCAAGCGCAGCAAGGCCGTGTGCGGCGCCGGCCGGGTGGTGGGCGTGGTGGGGCGCGGCCACCTGCGTGGCGTGGCGCACGCGCTGCTGCGCGACCGCGGCGGCGCGGGGCTGCGCTTCAGTGACCTGGTGGAGGGGCGCAACAGCCGGCGGGTGCGGCGGCGGGCGGCGGCGGAGGGCGCGGCGCGGCTGGCGGCGGAGGTGGCGCTGGGGGCGGGTGCGTACGTGGCGTGGCTGGCCTACAGGGGGGAGCTGTAGGGGGCTGTGGCGGGGCCGCAGGTGGAAGGAGGGGAAGGGGGCCGCCGGGTTGAGGAGGTGCGGGTCTGCGGGAGATAGGGAGGGGGGCTGGCGTGCTCGTAGGTGATTGGTGGTGCTGCCAACAGGAGCATGCACGGAGTTTGCTGGTGTGGCGGGGGGTGGCCCCGTTGCGGTGTGGCGGCAGCAGTGGGGTGTTGGCGGTGTGGGTTGGCGGTGACCGGTGGCCGCAATGGGGCCCGAGTACCTGTGATAGCTGAGCCCCAGGTGCCGGCCTGGCTGGTTCGTTACTACGATGGCCGGTGGCCAGTTGGCGCTCCACGCACGGGGGGGCTGTGCGGTTGCAAGGCTTCTGTGCCGGTTCGTTCCATGAGTTCCGAGCCTCCCTCACCCGCACGGTGCCGACTGGGTGTCCGCGCCCTTAATGCGACACCCTGAGGGACTGTGATGACGGGAAAGCGGGCGTCGGGCATAATGACCTAGGCGGGGGCTAGAGGCACCACGCCAGCGCGAGCCAGCGCGACGCACGAGGCACGAGGCGCCACGCGGGCGAAAGGAGGCCAGCGAACGCGTGCGGGTGGCGTGCGGTAAGGGGGGTTTTCACACGTAACATGCGAACCCGGGTTCGACGGCGAATCCGGGTCGAAACCGACCTCGAAACAGACTTCGGACCTGGGGTTCGCCCGAAAGTCGGGATTCCCGCGTGTGGAAGTCCCTAAAGTGGGCCCCGCGCGTGGACCAAGAAGTTTTATTTTGTTCTTTATTGCGGGTTATAATATTTAACAGCGAGCCTTTTGACGCGGGGCCTGCGCTGGCCTGCGCTGCGTAATCGCCGTGACGCGGTTTTCGGGAGCGAACTGCGAACGAACCGGCAAACGAACCCTTTGTGAAAACTATGCAGAAGATTAAAACAGTATGAAGCATACCAAAACTATCCTGCATGTGCGCTGGCTCACAGCGGTCGTTCAGGCAGCTCGGCAGGGGCGCTCGCGCCCGCCGCGGAAGCTACGCGGGCGAAGATGTGGTGTCACCATGCCGGTCCGGCCCCACGCCCAAATGTGACAGTCAATCAGTAAAACTAAACAATCCATATTCAACTAGCCACACACCCTGTAGGAATCAACGAGTCAGTGTTCAGCCAGCACCATTACGCCCGTTTACCTTGTATGCATCTTGACGCCGCATGGTTCGTGGCTGCAAACTTTATGTCCACAATTACACCCGTGCAATCACATACAGCGTCAGCAACACTTAATCGACGCCTGGGCCTGGACATAGTTCAATCGTCGTGCCAACCGAGCGAGGCCCAAAGGTTCAAGCCAAGCAGGCCGAGTAGTCCCGCGACACCCGACCACTTAAACAAGATTGGTGCAATGTCAGAACTCACAAATATCCTCAGGGACCTCAAGCCCATACGCACCACGCGGCAGGAGACGATGCGCGCCCACCCAACCGTGAACGGCTCGTGCTCAACGCACGACTGCTGCGCCTCGACCCAACATGGCAGCGTCGGTGCCTGCAGCATAGTTACGGTCGCAACAGCAACGACGGCCCTCTTTGGGGATTACGATGCCGAGGACCTTTGCCTGTCGCTGTGCGAGTCGCCGTCGCTTTGGCAGTCGGTGCGGTGTCAGGAGGCTTCATCAAGCCTGGCGTCCAGGCCCGCGGACTTGCCTCCACACGGCACTCTGGTGCAGGACTCCGTGCTGCGTGCTGCGCTCATCGCGGGGCCGGCAGGTGTGGACCGGAGTGCGGCTTCGGCCTCCACACGCCAAACCAGCCAGTGCGGTGTCTGCACCCGCCAAGCCAGCCAGTGCGGTGCTGCCAGCCAGAGCCGTGCGCCCGTGTCTGACTGGACCGACAGCTACCTCGACGTCGCGATCGACCACGCCTTCGTCGACATCGCCAGCCCCTCGCCAGCTGTCCCTGCCACCGCGTGTGCTGCGGGCGCGGGGCAGCGGGCCGGTTTGGGCATGGGCGCTGGCGCTGGCTGTGGCGGTGGCCGCCGTGTCGCCAGCACCGGCCTCTTCCACGATCCCCAGCTGAACCAGCAACAGCCAGCGCAGCCGCTGTCGCATCAGCAGCCGCAGCAGCCCCACCCCCACCACCACCACCACCACCACCCCATGCAGCTGCCAGCACTGTACGGCCTCTGCCCGCAGCCGTCGCTGCACCGGCACGCCTACCTGCACACCTGCCACCCCGCACCCGCCACCACCTCCTCCGCCGTCGCTGCCACCGCCTCCTTCTCCACGGCGCAGCGGCCGGGGCACAGCCGCACCGCCAGCTCCTCCACACCCATCCCCGTCCCGTCGCCGCAGCCCGGCCCGGCGACGCGGCCGCGCCCCTCCGCCGTGCCCTTCATCGACCGCGCCGAGGACGACGAGGTGGTGCTGCGGCAGCGGCAGGCGCAGCAGCAGGAGCAGGCGGAGCAGCTGCGGCAGCGGCTGCTGATTGAGGAAGAAGCCGACCTAATGCTGCTTGAGCTGCAGCAGCAGGAGCGCGAGGAGCAGCAGAAGGCGAGGGAGCGGCAGCTGGGTCAGCAGGGCCCGCAGCGGCGGCGGCAGCAGCAACAGCAGCAGCAGGCCGCTGCCAAGGGGCGGGGCGCGCCACGCGACTGGCGGGAGAACAAGATGCTGCTGGCGGTGATGGGCTACTACAACGCGCACCGGCACGAGCGGTGAGACAGGAGGGTTTGCTTGGAACGGGGACGGGCCGAAAGGAAGTGATGAGTTGCAATCATCATGGGAGCGGGGCGGGGCTGGGGGCAGGGGCTGAACGGGGGGGGGGGCGGATTAGGGCAGTGCACGGATGACGGAGAGAGTTAAGCAGAGTCGGCCAGTCTCTGTCGCCGTGACCTCTTACAACAGCTGTTGCTGTTCTGCTCCCTTTGTGCTGACGCACTGCTTTCTTTTTTGTGCTGTGCTGCTTCATGCAGGGCCAAGCGCGAGTCGCTCTCTGGTCGCCCTGCGGAGCCGCAGCGCGTCGTGATGGGGTTTGCTCTGTAATGCAACTGGGTGGTGGCGGCAGAGCCAAATGCCGGGCTGCCCATGCCGGCAGAGCTTGTGGTTGAGGCTGCTCGGAGGCGGAGCGAAGGTGAAGATTCAAAAGTGCTCTTCGCGTCTGGGCCAGGTGGGGAAGCCTCGAAGTGCGGCGAAGGTCGTGCCCCACTTTTGGCCCAGCTTGAGCTGATATCGTGCGTGCGGACGCCGCGGCCGCATCCGGCGCGTGCGTCTGCCACCTGACGTTGATGATTGTGATTGTATGTGCGCGTATGTTCAGTAACGTGGTGGTGAATGTTGCGTGAGCGCTATCAACTTATCATGTGCTTTTATAGGCCTAATTGATTTGCATGGCAGTCCTGAGGACAGAGAGCGAGAGAGATTCACGGAGAGATAGAGGGACGAGAGCCGCGCCGCAGGACGTTTGCGATGTGCACACTCAGGCAGGATAAGTTGCTGTTTAGGACCTGTTGGTCTTCTTCGTTGCAAAGTGTGTCATGGGCAGCACACAGGTCCATCCGCTTACTATTACTACTATTACTAAGACATGCACTGTGGCGAATGGCCATGGGTGTCGCATTGCGTATGGTATGGTGCTGATTGCAGCCACATCATTTCATCACCACGTGCAGGAGACAGCTTCTAACGCTGGGGCATGAAATCGCTTGTGTGTTGGTTTGTCCCTGTTTAGGCTTTGTACATGCACATACCATGTGTGAGCATGGGTGCGACTGAGGGCTGCGAGAGTCAGCCAGCCACCATGTGTGAGCATGGGTGCGACTGAGGGCTGCGAGAGTCAGCCAGTCACCCTGTATCCGTGAGCTAGCCGTGTCCTAACCGTGTGGGCAGTACTGCAAGTACCGTATTATTCCTTCCATTCAGGAGTGCGAGGCCGTTGAGTTGGAAGCGAGGTGCGAGGGAGCAGTGTGCGCCAGGTGTGCACACGTACCGGCAGTGCCGTACGTGACGAGGCCACACTAGAGGTCTATTATGTGACGGTAGGTGTCCCATGCACAAGGGGCATGAGTGAGCCACAAATGTGGCCACCACAGCTGTAACAAATGTCAGCAACTGGTCCTCCTGCCCTCTGGCAAGGCTGGCCCTTGACTGGACTTCGCGATCTGAAGGTGTCTGTGGGTCACAAGGTGGCGCACGTGCGTGCTTTCTGTCCTTGCAAAGCCATGGCCCGGGCGCCGCCGCTAAAGACGCCAGGAACACCGGTGGGAGTGTGGGACGTAGCGCGGGTTTGCTGGCCCGGCCGAGTCAGCTTAGCTCATGCGTCATGCTGATCACGTATCACGACTTCACGAGCTGCGCCACAGCGCCAGCGGGTCACCCCCGCAGCCGATGCGGACTACCGTACATGCACGGGGCGCTCGTCAAGTGAGGGGCAGTGATTGAGGGGCGAGACGTTTAGTTGGCGCACGCAGCAATGTCAGCAGCGCGCCGAAGCGCACCCCAGAGCCAGCGATGCAGGCGTTTAGGGACAAACAGCCGAGGGCCGCGGCGGGGTAGGGCTGCTGCAGCAACACCACCAGGGGTGAACACCACAAACTTACAATGCCGCTAGCCCCCTAGGGCGCCTCCTTCCTCCAGCAGCCTGCCTTTCGCTGTTCCTGGCCGCCATACCGGCCTGGTGAGTGCCGTCATTCAAGCGTCTTCCTTGCACCCGACGTGCTTCACTGTCTTCTGCGTCCGTGTCATGTCCCGCTGATTGACCCGCCCCCGTGTCGACTGCTCCCACAGCCGCGTGCTCGACCTCGCCCCTACTCCCTGGGGCCGCCCTCACCCCTGTCGCCATGCCACACAACCTCACCTCGCCTCTCTTCACCTCCACTACCGGGTCGAGGTCGTGCCCGTGGCCTCCCGGGTTTCAAGGACAGCCCCCACACGCTCCGGCGGATCTGATTTGCCCCGTGGGCCCTGAGGTGGTACACACACGCACACTCGCAGGCCGTCCCACGCCACACGGCTGGCCACCAGGAGCTCAGCTCCCCCCCCGCCCCAAACTCACACGAACCCATGCCTCGGCCGCTGTGCCCCCGAACCCCACAAAACCACACAATCGTTGACCGCACGAACTTTGGGGCCCTGTTGGCTCTGCCGCGGCACGACAAATCCGCGCCACGCACCCCACACACGGCACCCGGCTCCATGCGCGCCCAACCGCCAGCCGCTGCTGCTGCTGCCGCCGCCGCCGCCGGGTCATCACGCCAGGCGGTACGCGCCGGCGGCCACGCCTCCTCCTCCCCCTCCTCCGCTTGGCCCCATGCCCATGGCCGACAGCTCTCCCTCCAGCCCGCTCACACGCCCCTCCACCTGGCCCAGAGCCTGCGGTCGGGGCGGTCGGAGTAAAGCGTGTTGGAAGCGGATAGCAAGTGGATAGAAGGGGCTTGCGCTTGCGCGCTGCTATAGAAGGGCGATGCGGAGCCCGGCCGTGTGTGCGCACGAGTTTGCAGGCCAGCGCCAAGGCGCCGCTGACGCCCATGTGCCCGCGAGGGCCCACGTCTGCCACCCCGCACAGCCCGCAAGCCCCCCTAAGCCCTTCTCCCGCAGCCCTGGACCCGAAGGCCCTGCTGAATCCACTCCCACTTCGTTGCTCCCCCCGGAGCATTTCGTTGTATCACCTTAACTGCACCTAACCCCTCCGCTTCCTTTAGATTGGTTTAGTTTGGGCTGGTAACCACAACCCCCCCTCTCCAGCCCCTGACCCCCGCCCCCGCCCCCCGCCCCAACAGCCCCAGCGGCCGCCACACTACGGCAGCTCCCTCCCTCCCTCCGACCCTCACCAGCAGCTGGTTGTTGAGGATGCGCACCACCGCCCCCAGCGGCGTGGCGGGGTCGCCCAGCGCCGCGCCGCTCAGCTCGTTCACGTCGCCCACCACCCCGCTCAGCTCCTCGCCCAGCCGCACCAGCGCCGTGGACAGCGCCTGAGGCGGGCAGGGCGGGGCAGGGCAGGGCGGGGCAGGGCAGGGCAGGGCAGGGCAGGGCAGGGCAGGGCAGGGCAGGGCAGGGCAGGGCAGGGCAGGGCAGGGCAGGGCAGGGCAGGGCAGGGCAGGGAGGCAGATAGGGTCAGGCGTCCACGAGTTCAGCTGCCCACATTGACAGAAGCGCTTCTGCCTTACCACCGCCGCCGCCGCCGCCGTTCCACACACAACCCCCATTTGGGAGTTGGAGTTAAGTACCCCTCACGCCGCGCTCCCCCCTTGCTCCTCTTGCTCTTTTTGCATTGGGTATGGTTTATTGGGGCTGGTACCGTACTTACACCCCACACACACGCACGCACGCACGCACACGCGCACACACGCACGCACGCCCCGCACCTCGGCCCGCGCGTACAGGCGGTCGCGCTCCACCGCGTCGCCGTCCAGCAGCTGGCGCTCCGCCAGGCACATGCGCTCCGCCTCGCCCTCAATGGAGGCCAGCGCGTCGTGCACCTCCTGCGTGTGGGGTGGGTGGGTGGGTGGGTGGGTGGGTTGTGGTTACCAGCCCAAACTAAACCAATCTAAAGGAAGCGGAGTTAAGTAATGTGGGTGTGGGTGGGTGTGGGTGGGTGCGTATGTGGCGGCGGGGGGCACGGAGGGAGAGAGGGAGGCCCCCCCCGCAAGTAACACCGCAACCCCATGTGGTGATATGGTTTGTGGAATGAAGCGCCCATCCCATGTTCGCTTCTGGTATCTGGAATGAAGTACCCGCTCTCCCCCCTACACACGCACGCACACGCCCCCTCCACCCGCATCCACGCCCTTACCCCCGCCCCCCACTCCCACCCCCTTGCTTGCTTGGGTTTGGATTAGTTCGGGCTGGTAACCACACCCCCCCCCCCCCGGCACTTCACAACCATTTGATAAACACCATCCGATGGATGGCTACCCCCCCCCCGCACTGCCCAACGCACCTTGTGGTGGGTCTCCAGCATCGCCAGCTTGCGGTCCAGCGCCTCCTGGCCCGCTGCCACCTGGGGAAGGGGCAGGGGAGGGGGCGAGTGGCAGGGCAGGGCTATGGACTCAGAGGTGGAGGGGGGGGGGGCCGCACGTATGCACGTAGGTAGGTACGCAGGGCGTCACCGTACAGCGCCGCAGCTTCCTGTCCGTCAGGGACGGCACGGCACGGCACGCACATGCCCCTCTACTACCCCACCCACACGCCTGCCGCTCATCACAGCTTGCAGTGAGCCAGCACGCAGCTAGCCCGTGTTTCAGTGTGTGAGAGTGCTCCAATCCGACACCCCACGCCCGCCCGCCCCTCCCGCCCGCCCGCCCCCATCCCCACCCCCACACCCGTCTGTCCCCCCCCCGTATGAACAGTTCTGCGTGTATCCGCTGTACCTCTGGACATCGGCACTTCATTATTGATTAAACACCATCCATAGATGGCTACCTCCCCCGCCCCCATGGTTTAGTTTGGGCTGGTAACCACAACCCCCCCCCCTGGAACCCCCACGCACCACGCCCAGCTCCTCCTCCACGCCCAGCAGGCAGGAGCGGTTGTGCAGGATGGTGCGGTCCCAGGCGGCCAGCGCGGCTGCAGGCGGCGGCGGAAGGGAGGAGGGCAGTGGGGGCATCGACACACGAGGGGGGGTAGCCATCCATAGGATGGTGTGTATCAAATGGTTGTGAAGTGCCGATGTCCAGCGGAACAACGGGGGGACGAGCGCACATCATTTGTAGGCCGCACACGAGGCCCCGCGCCCTTGCAGTGCTTGGCTTGGTGGCATGATGTTGCCCCCGGTCTCCATTGCTTCCACGCCCGGAGCCCGCTCGCACTTGATAGTTACCTAAAAGTAAAAGTTACCTAACGGTTACAGACATGACCTTGGGAGGCCGATTTCCATTAAAATGCTATCATGCCTGGAGCCCCGCCCCCACTTAGTAATTACCTGCGTGCTTGTTGAACGCAGCCACCTGCTCCTCCAGCTCGCTGTTCCACTCGTTGATGATTTCCTCGATGTTCTTGCCCTTGAGCGAAACGGGCATCTGGGGGTTTGCATTTGGGAGTTCCAGATTTTGAAGGTTATGGGGTAGGAATAGTACGGGTTAGAGGGACGGGGAGGTGCGGCTAGCGGAGAGCACGGGTACACAAGCGGCGCCTCGTCCGTTGTCAGTCAGTCAGTCAGTCAGGCAGGCAGGCCGCATGCAACCGGTCGTTGTGGGCATTGTGGTCACCTGTGGCTGTGTGGGCGCGGCGGGCGCAGCGGCGGGCACGATGGCGCCCGCAGCGGCGGCGGGGGCGGTGCCGGCCGCAGAGGCGGCGGCGGTGCCGGCGGCAGCGGCGCCTGCACGGGCGCCGAGGGCAGGCCGCACGTGCCATGGGTCACTTGCACTCGGCATTCAGTGCACGGATCGGACACGCGACTGGCGGGAGAACAAGATGCTGCTGGCGGTGATGGGCTACTACAACGCGCACCGGCACGAGCGGTGAGACAGGAGGGTTTGCTTGGAACGGGGACGGGCCGATAGGAAGTGATGAGTTGCAATCATCATGGGAGCGGGGCGGGGCTGGGGGCAGGGGCTGAACGGGGGGGGGGCGGATTAGGGCAGTGCACGGATGACGGAGAGAGTTAAGCAGAGTCGGCCAGTCTCTGTCGCCGTGACCTCTTACAACAGCTGTTGCTGTTCTGCTCCCTTTGTGCTGACGCACTGCTTTCTTTTTTGTGCTGTGCTGCTTCATGCAGGGCCAAGCGCGAGTCGCTCTCTGGTCGCCCTGCGGAGCCGCAGCGCGTCGTGATGGGGTTTGCTCTGTAATGCAACTGGGTGGTGGCGGCAGAGCCAAATGCCGGGCTGCCCATGCCGGCAGAGCTTGTGGTTGAGGCTGCTCGGAGGCGGAGCGAAGGTGAAGATTCAAAAGTGCTCTTCGCGTCTGGGCCAGGTGGGGAAGCCTCGAAGTGCGGCGAAGGTCGTGCCCCACTTTTGGCCCAGCTTGAGCTGATATCGTGCGTGCGGACGCCGCGGCCGCATCCGGCGCGTGCGTCTGCCACCTGACGTTGATGATTGTGATTGTATGTGCGCGTATGTTCAGTAACGTGGTGGTGAATGTTGCGTGAGCGCTATCAACTTATCATGTGCTTTTATAGGCCTAATTGATTTGCATGGCAGTCCTGAGGACAGAGAGCGAGAGAGATTCACGGAGAGATAGAGGGACGAGAGCCGCGCCGCAGGACGTTTGCGATGTGCACACTCAGGCAGGATAAGTTGCTGTTTAGGACCTGTTGGTCTTCTTCGTTGCAAAGTGTGTCATGGGCAGCACACAGGTCCATCCGCTTACTATTACTACTATTACTAAGACATGCACTGTGGCGAATGGCCATGGGTGTCGCATTGCGTATGGTATGGTGCTGATTGCAGCCACATCATTTCATCACCACGTGCAGGAGACAGCTTCTAACGCTGGGGCATGAAATCGCTTGTGTGTTGGTTTGTCCCTGTTTAGGCTTTGTACATGCACATACCATGTGTGAGCATGGGTGCGACTGAGGGCTGCGAGAGTCAGCCAGCCACCATGTGTGAGCATGGGTGCGACTGAGGGCTGCGAGAGTCAGCCAGTCACCCTGTATCCGTGAGCTAGCCGTGTCCTAACCGTGTGGGCAGTACTGCAAGTACCGTATTATTCCTTCCATTCAGGAGTGCGAGGCCGTTGAGTTGGAAGCGAGGTGCGAGGGAGCAGTGTGCGCCAGGTGTGCACACGTACCGGCAGTGCCGTACGTGACGAGGCCACACTAGAGGTCTATTATGTGACGGTAGGTGTCCCATGCACAAGGGGCATGAGTGAGCCACAAATGTGGCCACCACAGCTGTAACAAATGTCAGCAACTGGTCCTCCTGCCCTCTGGCAAGGCTGGCCCTTGACTGGACTTCGCGATCTGAAGGTGTCTGTGGGTCACAAGGTGGCGCACGTGCGTGCTTTCTGTCCTTGCAAAGCCATGGCCCGGGCGCCGCCGCTAAAGACGCCAGGAACACCGGTGGGAGTGTGGGACGTAGCGCGGGTTTGCTGGCCCGGCCGAGTCAGCTTAGCTCATGCGTCATGCTGATCACGTATCACGACTTCACGAGCTGCGCCACAGCGCCAGCGGGTCACCCCCGCAGCCGATGCGGACTACCGTACATGCACGGGGCGCTCGTCAAGTGAGGGGCAGTGATTGAGGGGCGAGACGTTTAGTTGGCGCACGCAGCAATGTCAGCAGCGCGCCGAAGCGCACCCCAGAGCCAGCGATGCAGGCGTTTAGGGACAAACAGCCGAGGGCCGCGGCGGGGTAGGGCTGCTGCAGCAACACCACCAGGGGTGAACACCACAAACTTACAATGCCGCTAGCCCCCTAGGGCGCCTCCTTCCTCCAGCAGCCTGCCTTTCGCTGTTCCTGGCCGCCATACCGGCCTGGTGAGTGCCGTCATTCAAGCGTCTTCCTTGCACCCGACGTGCTTCACTGTCTTCTGCGTCCGTGTCATGTCCCGCTGATTGACCCGCCCCCGTGTCGACTGCTCCCACAGCCGCGTGCTCGACCTCGCCCCTACTCCCTGGGGCCGCCCTCACCCCTGTCGCCATGCCACACAACCTCACCTCGCCTCTCTTCACCTCCACTACCGGGTCGAGGTCGTGCCCGTGGCCTCCCGGGGCGGACAGCCCCCACACGCTCCGGCGGATCTGATTTGCCCCGTGGGCCCTGAGGTGGTACACACACGCACACTCGCAGGCCGTCCCACGCCACACGGCTGGCCACCAGGAGCTCAGCTCCCCCCCCGCCCCAAACTCACACGAACCCATGCCTCGGCCGCTGTGCCCCCGAACCCCACAAAACCACACAATCGTTGACCGCACGAACTTTGGGGCCCTGTTGGCTCTGCCGCGGCACGACAAATCCGCGCCACGCACCCCACACACGGCACCCGGCTCCATGCGCGCCCAACCGCCAGCCGCTGCTGCTGCTGCCGCCGCCGCCGCCGGGTCATCACGCCAGGCGGTACGCGCCGGCGGCCACGCCTCCTCCTCCCCCTCCTCCGCTTGGCCCCATGCCCATGGCCGACAGCTCTCCCTCCAGCCCGCTCACACGCCCCTCCACCTGGCCCAGAGCCTGCGGTCGGGGCGGTCGGAGTAAAGCGTGTTGGAAGCGGATAGCAAGTGGATAGAAGGGGCTTGCGCTTGCGCGCTGCTATAGAAGGGCGATGCGGAGCCCGGCCGTGTGTGCGCACGAGTTTGCAGGCCAGCGCCAAGGCGCCGCTGACGCCCATGTGCCCGCGAGGGCCCACGTCTGCCACCCCGCACAGCCCGCAAGCCCCCCTAAGCCCTTCTCCCGCAGCCCTGGACCCGAAGGCCCTGCTGAATCCACTCCCACTTCGTTGCTCCCCCCGGAGCATTTCGTTGTATCACCTTAACTGCACCTAACCCCTCCGCTTCCTTTAGATTGGTTTAGTTTGGGCTGGTAACCACAACCCCCCCTCTCCAGCCCCTGACCCCCGCCCCCGCCCCCCGCCCCAACAGCCCCAGCGGCCGCCACACTACGGCAGCTCCCTCCCTCCCTCCGACCCTCACCAGCAGCTGGTTGTTGAGGATGCGCACCACCGCCCCCAGCGGCGTGGCGGGGTCGCCCAGCGCCGCGCCGCTCAGCTCGTTCACGTCGCCCACCACCCCGCTCAGCTCCTCGCCCAGCCGCACCAGCGCCGTGGACAGCGCCTGAGGCGGGCAGGGCGGGGCAGGGCAGGGCGGGGCAGGGCAGGGCAGGGCAGGGCAGGGCAGGGCAGGGCAGGGCAGGGCAGGGCAGGGCAGGGCAGGGAGGCAGATAGGGTCAGGCGTCCACGAGTTCAGCTGCCCACATTGACAGAAGCGCTTCTGCCTTACCACCGCCGCCGCCGCCGCCGTTCCACACACAACCCCCATTTGGGAGTTGGAGTTAAGTACCCCTCACGCCGCGCTCCCCCCTTGCTCCTCTTGCTCTTTTTGCATTGGGTATGGTTTATTGGGGCTGGTACCGTACTTACACCCCACACACACGCACGCACGCACGCACACGCGCACACACGCACGCACGCCCCGCACCTCGGCCCGCGCGTACAGGCGGTCGCGCTCCACCGCGTCGCCGTCCAGCAGCTGGCGCTCCGCCAGGCACATGCGCTCCGCCTCGCCCTCAATGGAGGCCAGCGCGTCGTGCACCTCCTGCGTGTGGGGTGGGTGGGTGGGTGGGTGGGTTGTGGTTACCAGCCCAAACTAAACCAATCTAAAGGAAGCGGAGTTAAGTAATGTGGGTGTGGGTGGGTGTGGGTGGGTGCGTATGTGGCGGCGGGGGGCACGGAGGGAGAGAGGGAGGCCCCCCCCGCAAGTAACACCGCAACCCCATGTGGTGATATGGTTTGTGGAATGAAGCGCCCATCCCATGTTCGCTTCTGGTATCTGGAATGAAGTACCCGCTCTCCCCCCTACACACGCACGCACACGCCCCCTCCACCCGCATCCACGCCCTTACCCCCGCCCCCCACTCCCACCCCCTTGCTTGCTTGGGTTTGGATTAGTTCGGGCTGGTAACCACACCCCCCCCCCCCCGGCACTTCACAACCATTTGATAAACACCATCCGATGGATGGCTACCCCCCCCCGCACTGCCCAACGCACCTTGTGGTGGGTCTCCAGCATCGCCAGCTTGCGGTCCAGCGCCTCCTGGCCCGCTGCCACCTGGGGAAGGGGCAGGGGAGGGGGCGAGTGGCAGGGCAGGGCTATGGACTCAGAGGTGGAGGGGGGGGGGCCGCACGTATGCACGTAGGTAGGTACGCAGGGCGTCACCGTACAGCGCCGCAGCTTCCTGTCCGTCAGGGACGGCACGGCACGGCACGCACATGCCCCTCTACTACCCCACCCACACGCCTGCCGCTCATCACAGCTTGCAGTGAGCCAGCACGCAGCTAGCCCGTGTTTCAGTGTGTGAGAGTGCTCCAATCCGACACCCCACGCCCGCCCGCCCCTCCCGCCCGCCCGCCCCCATCCCCACCCCCACACCCGTCTGTCCCCCCCCCGTATGAACAGTTCTGCGTGTATCCGCTGTACCTCTGGACATCGGCACTTCATTATTGATTAAACACCATCCATAGATGGCTACCTCCCCCGCCCCCATGGTTTAGTTTGGGCTGGTAACCACAACCCCCCCCCCTGGAACCCCCACGCACCACGCCCAGCTCCTCCTCCACGCCCAGCAGGCAGGAGCGGTTGTGCAGGATGGTGCGGTCCCAGGCGGCCAGCGCGGCTGCAGGCGGCGGCGGAAGGGAGGAGGGCAGTGGGGGCATCGACACACGAGGGGGGGTAGCCATCCATAGGATGGTGTGTATCAAATGGTTGTGAAGTGCCGATGTCCAGCGGAACAACGGGGGGACGAGCGCACATCATTTGTAGGCCGCACACGAGGCCCCGCGCCCTTGCAGTGCTTGGCTTGGTGGCATGATGTTGCCCCCGGTCTCCATTGCTTCCACGCCCGGAGCCCGCTCGCACTTGATAGTTACCTAAAAGTAAAAGTTACCTAACGATTACAGACATGACCTTGGGAGGCCGATTTCCATTAAAATGCTATCATGCCTGGAGCCCCGCCCCCACTTAGTAATTACCTGCGTGCTTGTTGAACGCAGCCACCTGCTCCTCCAGCTCGCTGTTCCACTCGTTGATGATTTCCTCGATGTTCTTGCCCTTGAGCGAAACGGGCATCTGGGGGTTTGCATTTGGGAGTTCCAGATTTTGAAGGTTATGGGGTAGGAATAGTACGGGTTAGAGGGACGGGGAGGTGCGGCTAGCGGAGAGCACGGGTACACAAGCGGCGCCTCGTCCGTTGTCAGTCAGTCAGTCAGTCAGGCAGGCAGGCCGCATGCAACCGGTCGTTGTGGGCATTGTGGTCACCTGTGGCTGTGTGGGCGCGGCGGGCGCAGCGGCGGGCACGATGGCGCCCGCAGCGGCGGCGGGGGCGGTGCCGGCCGCAGAGGCGGCGGCGGTGCCGGCGGCAGCGGCGCCTGCACGGGCGCCGAGGGCAGGCCGCACGTGCCATGGGTCACTTGCACTCGGCATTCAGTGCACGGATCGGACAGGCTTTCAATGCGCGGGCTCACATACATAGCAACAACTACTTTCGCGTGCCGACTCCGCGCGCTGCGCTGCGCGCGTCCTCCCCCACGCCGTAACTCGCTCACACTCACCACCAGTGGCGGACGGGAAGGCGAAGCCGGTGCCGGCCGCCGGCGCGCTCGCGGCGGCCCCGGCTGCCGGCGCGCTGCCCGCTGCGGCGGGCGCGGCGGAGCCGAAAGAGAAACCCGCGCCCGTGCTTGCCGTGGCGCCGGCGGCACCTGTGCACAATGAAGTGGTTTAAAAAACACGCATTGTCAGGACCCGCGCTTGCCCTGAGCCCGCTACGGGTGCGCCATGGGCTGTGTCCCCTCTGCTAACCCCATCCTTCCATACCCGCGGGACGGCCGGCCCCCGCGTGCAATCCCTCCCTCCCACATGTCCCGTACCCAGCGCCCTGCTTGCCGTCCCCGGTGCCGCCACACGTTCAGTGGCACCATGCAGCCGCCTCTGGCCCCGGCCCCGCCCTCGCGCTCCTTTGCGCCCGCAAACAGACACCGCCCCCACCTGTCGTACCGGCCGCACCGGTGGCGGCTGCCGTGCCCGTCGTAGCAGGCGCCGCCGCCGTCGTCAACGAGCCGAACAGGCTGGGGGCGGTGGAGGCGGCGGCTGCGCACACACAAAACCCGGGAGCAAATGGTAATGTATTGTGGGCACTTCCCGCGCCCCGTTGCGGTTAGAAATTGGGAGCAGTGCAAGGTGGCATTGCCTTGAGACCCTCAGGCAGAGCACCGGGCACCACCGCCACCACGCAAACCAACGCTGCAGCCACCCACACTGGACTACAGCCATCGTGCCGCCACAGACCCCAACCCCGCCCCCGCCCTGGGGGTGCCTGGTCACCGCCCGATGCCCGTTGGCTAAGGTGCTGGAAGTGCAGCAGCCGCCCAGTGGCGCGCACCTGAGCTCGCCGCCGAGCTGGCAGCCGCCGGCGCCGCCGCACCGAAGCTGAGCCCGCCCGCCGCGGGAGCGGCGCCCAGAGCGCCGAACGCCGGTGCCGTGCCGGCGGCGGCAGTGGCGCCCGTGCTGGCGGCGCCGAACAGCGAGGCACCCGTGCTGGCGCCTGTGGTGGCGGCGCCGCCAAAGCTGAAGCCGGTGGAAGCCGCGGGCGCTGCGGCTGCGGCTGCGGGTGCCGCGGTCGCCGCCGGCGCCGTGCTGCCACCAAAGGAGAACCCGCCGGCTGCGGGTGCGGAGGCGGCAGGCGCCGCGGCCGTTGTCGTGCTGCCAAATAGCCCACCCGCTGCGGGGGCGGCGGCGCTGGCGGCGCCGAAGAGGCCGCCGGCGGCGGGCGCGGCTGCGCTGGCGGCGCCGCCGGGAGCTGGCGTCGCCATAGCCCCGAACAGGCCCCCACCAGTGGCCGGAGTGCTAGCGGCGCCGCCAAAGGAGAAGCCGCCCGCCGCTGGCGCGGAGGCTGCGGCTGCGGGAGCCGCGGGGGCGCCGAACAGGCCGCCCCCGGCAGCAGGCGCTGCCGGCGCGGTGCTGCCAAAGGCAAAGCCACCCGAAGCGGGCGCTGACGCGGCGGCCGCAGGGGCCGCAGCTGCGCCGAACAAGGATGCCCCCGTGGACGCAGCAGCTGTAGCACACAGGTGCAAGTCGCGTGGAAAGTGATCATCATGATGATAACAATCCAGGGCAAGTTGCACGTTACTAGAAAGTTGTGACACAAAGCGACTCGACATCTCAACCGGCCGCACGCACTTATCACGGCTGAGCTCACCCGGCGCCCCGAAGCTCAGCCCGCCGGTAGCCGCCCCGAACGCGGGGGCCGCCGCTGGCGCGCCGAAGGCCGGTGCTGACGCCGCCGCGGGAGCTGCAGGAGCGCCAAAGGCAGGCGCGGGGGCCGCTGCCGGCGCACCAAAGGCCGGCGCAGGCGCCGCGGCCGGCGCCGCCGGTGCGCCGAAAGCCGGCGCGGCGCCACCCCCAAAGCTGAACCCGGGCGCTGAAGCAGCAGCCGGCGCCGCGCCGAATGCCGGTGCGGCAGCTGCACAAGAAGAGATGCAACCACAAGCTTTGGAGGTACCATACACAATATGTCGCGGCCTGTCCCACGCCCCGAGAGCTCATGTCCAGCCCAGCCCAGTGACACTGCCCAGCCAGCAGTATTTCGCCCCCTGCCCTCCAGAGCCGCTCCCTATTCCCGGCCAGCGCTTTAGCTTGCACAGCCTTCCGTGCGTTTTCCAGCCCGTGCCCGAGAGCCTGATTCGGGCCACTGTCTAGCTCCAGAGGCTACGTACCTGGCGCGCCAAACGCAGGTGTGCTCGCCGGCGCTGCGGCGGAGGGGACAGGTGGGGGCCCGGGTGTGCAACTAGTTTAGCAGGGCACTATGTTCATGTTACCGCTTGAATTTGGCACAGACCTGCCAACCCGCCAACCGCTATAGCTACAAAAGAGCTTCCCAGCAAGCCGGAACAACAAAGAGCTGGCAACGATCCACGCAAATGTTTCGCGCCAAGCTTTGTCAGGCCCAATCTAGCATGTATCATGCACCCCTTACACGTTATGCACATGTAAGGGAAGATTTCATTCTCCTGCACGCGCGCTTACCGCCAAAAGCAGGTGCAGAGCCCGCCGCCCCGAAGGAGAATCCTCCCCCTGCATAAAATCGCATTGAAGCGCAGCTGGCTAAGAAAAAGCCAAGTGGTCACGTAAGAACAAAACAAGTCACGGCGAGAAATGCTCACCGAATGGCGAGGCCATTTTCTTTAGTCTAAGAAGCGCTAATTATGGTGTTTTCAAGTTGTGTTTCTTTGATGTTTACAAGCTCAGCTACAGTCGCGTCCCAGAACGCGCGAGAAGACAGCGACGGATGGGTTGCGACACGGCACACACACGGGTGGGGGGCGGAAACAACCCGGCGTCTGGCCGGCCAGCTCTTCACGTCACGGTAACAACCCCGACCGCAGTGTTCATACAGCCCTGACAACACATCCACATTGACAGGTAGCAGTGCTGCTTGGTGACGTCGAGAACGTCGGTCAGAACAGCTCCCGGCCTGTCGCCTTGGCGGCCCTGCGCAGGTCTACCCACAAGTGCTGATATTTGTATCGGTATCGCGTTAGGAACGTGTGGCACGGGCATGTGCGTGAGCGCAACGGGCTCTGTGGGTCGTGCTCCCAGCTTTGGATCCAGCGACCCAGCCCGCTCGTGGGTGGCGTCATGGCGTGCCCCAACAACGCATCGTGCGTCCCTGCTGTGGTTTCATATAATTAGCGTCTTATTAATAGGCTTCGTGGCACATCAGACTGCGTGGGCACTCGCGCCCATTTTCAAGTTCATACGCGAGAAGTTGTGCGAGAATTCGTTTTTATTTACAACCACTCGCACTGTCTTTATCTTATAATTGCAACAGAGTAGGACAATCTACGCCCAACCAAATAATTGAAGACAGTGGCTCGGCGCAGACCTCGACAGCCCCGTGCAGGCTAGACTGCCTTGCGGATAGTAAGAGGCTGAACATGTATTTCGCTGCTCCCATGGGCTTTGTCCCGCCACCGCCACCTCCGCCTCCGCGGCGAGGCAAGGAGAATACGCATGGCGCGGACGCAGCCGGCCCCGGCCCAGGGAGCGTAAGTTGCTGTGCGCAAAGACCAAAGTAGATACTCTCACACTTGATAACGTCCATCGGACGCGTAATCCTATTACAGGTGAGGGAGGCAGGCAGTTTCCCGCGGCGTGCAGCCTCTGCCCGTAGCAGTGGAATTTACGTGCCGAGCCTGCGCGCGCCCTCGATTGCTAATGACGACAAGACTAAGGTAAGTGCATACATATTCATACAGGCCGGTGTGGTGGCGAACACAACATGCCGCGTCGCACATGCTTACAGCGAATCGTCCTCCACGGCCTTCAGGTTTCGCACGAGCACATCAGGCGCAGTGTCGACCACGATGCAGAAGGACAGGTGCGCACCTGCTGGCTTTACTGCGTTGGGGGCATTTCCACACGTGTTCCCGGTTCCCTACCGTATGTCCTGCTACCCGTGCTCGTGCTGACCCGCCCATGCCTTCCGCCTTCACACAATGACGTAGACGCATTTGACAGCTCGAGGTCTGAGCGCGGAGCTGGCGCGAATTCGCCGTGAAAAGGACCTCGCCTGGGGCCACGTCAGTGAGCTGCAGGTGGGTTTCCTAACGTGGAACAGCGCTCTCCCTCTCTCGCCCGTTCTCGCTCTCCCCCTCTGACCGGATAGACCCTGGGTACAGGTTGGTTACATGGTGCTTGACCCAAAGCCAGACTACGAACCCCTACCTGCTGCTCCCCGACTTGTCCCCAAGTACTTCTCTCCCCACCCTTGCCCCGTAACGTCCCATCTCACAGGAGCAGAACCACTTGCTGCGCCAGCGCACCCGCGAGCTGGAGGAGCACAACAAGGCGCTCGTGGGCCAGCTGACCAAGCTCAAACAGGAGCAGCAACAACACCAGCAGCAGCAACAGGACGCGGCGGCCGCCACAGCGGCGGCGGCCGCAGTGGTGGCGGCCGCCACGGCGGCAGCAGCCGCGGCCGCGGTGGCAGCATCTTCTCCGGTTGCGCCCGCCGCTGCGGCCGCGGCCTCGTGCTACTCGCCGGCGGCGCACGCAGTGCCCAGCATGTATCGGCTCACGGCGCAGGAGGGCACGCCGTCTGGCCACCTCCACGGCGCTGGTACCGCTTGTGCCGTCAGTGCTGCGGCCTCGCCGTTCGCGGAACGGCCGCCGCTGGCTGCGCGGTCGCTCAACCCTCAGCTAAACCTGGTGCAGCAGCTGCAGAAGCAGAAGGATCAGAAGCAGCCGGCCATGCCGAGTGTGTCGTGCCTGGGCGAGTACCGGGCCATCCCCAAGCTCCCGCACATGGCTGGCTATGGTGCAATCTGGTGATCAACCAACAGATGAACTATGTCAAGGCAATGGTCAACGGTATTGCTTTGGCTGCACCCGGAATCTCGGGACCAGTGTTCGCCATCCAGGAGTGTGCGAGGTCCTCGCAAGGGTTTTGGCAAAAATGGCACGCTCCTGGCGCGGAGAATGTGGGCTCCCGCCTGGCTGGCAGGAGGTTGCGGAGGCCCCCGCAGGGGGCCCCTCCTGGCAGCGCCAGGAGGTTAGACGGGGCCCACTCCATACTCGCCAGGGGAGTTTTCAAAACTCATGGATAAGCCTGCTCGGGGCGGCTCTTAAGTATCCTCTAGCTCTTGAGCTGTGGAGCGTAGCAACGCCGAACTAGGCGCTAGGGTGTCACCCACATTCTTTGTGCGTCACCCATACACATGCTGGGACTTCATATAACGCAATGAGCGCATCATGAGAAACGAAGCAGCGTGCTCTGGTCCTGCTGAAAGCCGCCAGAGGCCTTAGTCAGAGAGCAAGGAGGATACGGCTCCTTGTCTTGTGCGTCAACTGTGGTCACTGAGGGGCTTGATTGATCGGACGTAGGGGAAGCCGATTCTACGGCAGCCGGAGTGGAAGATTGCTAGGACAAGCTTTTTTGGCGTAATCTAATCACCGAAGTGGTGACTTGGTAGTGCTTTGTTCATGTGATTCGTGTCGGGTGAGATAGCTCCTCGATTCCTAACTAGCTATACTTGCACGACAGCTTAAAGTAGTGGTTTTGCACCTTTTGTGTTGCGGGGTCAGCGCACGGTGCATGCGGGGTGGCATTGCTCCCTGTGTGCACTCAGGTGCGGCTTCAGCAATTGATCAGTGTGGATACGATATCATGCGCATCGCCAATAGGTGGTGCGGCCGTCTTCAGATGCGTGGCTCTGGCATCATTGATTATATACGCCGGCATGCCGTGCGGCATGCCCCTAACTCTTTCTTATCGAGTGCCGTAGTATGCTCGACGTGTGGCTCTTCATTCTAGCGAAAGTAGCCTTGACCAATCGGATGGTAATTTATTCAAAACTTGCTGACGTTAGGCTAATGTTACGATTGGCTTCATTGGCAATAGGGATGAACTTCATGGTCTGGGTGCACGTGTGGCCGTGGGCTTCAATTTATCTTCGCGCGCTGCGGCATGTATGTGCAAGTATGAACTGAGGCGCGCGCATGGACACGACACAGGTGTTGTAGCTGCCGCCTTGCGCGTACTGAAGCCGGTGCCTTTGTAACGAGATTCGCACTACTGGTCCTTGTTAAAGCCCCAGCAGGAGGCTAGCTGGCCAACGCTCTGTTGTGGAGGCACGAAGTGCAAGACGAGAGCTGATGGAATAGGCATGGGGCAAAAATGCGAGGTCCCAGTAGTGCGTGTCCGAAGCCCCGAGCGTCCGAAGCACGACGAGCGCTGCTGCTGCTTGCATTAGCATCCATAAGCACGCGCCAAGGCGCCAGAGCAGCCGTGCCCTTAGGGCAGCAAACGAACAGAGCATTTGAATGCGCTTGATAGGAGACAGCTGGTTTGGATAGGGTCGTTGACTGCAACCGTCTGTCGCCACTTAAGCTAAGCAAGCTAACCCCGTGGCAAGGTAACATGCAGCGCTCAAGTGGACAGAGCTAGTCTCTCATTTGATCTTGTGCATCCCCAAGGCCCCAACAAATTGAATGATGGCAGATACCAGTATGCTACCATATCGACTGTCTACTGTATGGCGCACCACGCAGCCAGCCGCCACTTCGCACAACTTGCCCGCGACAATCCGCTCGTCCGCTCATGCGCTGTCATGCGTTGTCATGCCCAACCTCTCCTGCGGTCCTGCCGCAAGCCTGCCTAGTTAGTCACCGGCTGCTGCAGACACCAGGTGCATTCCCATCATGCCACACATGTCTTTCTCATTAGCTCGCACACCTAACTACGTGTCTAAAAAGCCAATCTCTGTTTACTTGAAGTCCTTACTGTCGAAATAGCCTCGCCTGTGCGGCACATAATCTAACCCTACCTCCGACTCACCCTCCCGCTCCCAGCTGCTCTTCACCCCATGCAGCGAGCGCGACGCTGAGCCCATGCCTCCGTGCACCCCCAACGCGCGCTCCGCCGCCGCTGCATGCTGCGCCGCCGCCCTTCGCTCGCCCGCCGCCACGTCCGCCGCCGCCTTCAGGCCCCGCTGCAGCGCCTCTGCGGCCTGCGCGGTCTTGCTAGACGCCAGGAGCGCGTCGCTGTCGGGCCCCGCCGCCGCGCTGCCCTTCTTCCTGCTTGCAATCCTCTTGACGGAGGCGGCGGCGCCGCCTCTGGCGCCACCAGCGCCCTTCCTACCGCCCATCCAGCCCTTACCTTGGCCGCCCTGCTGCGAGTCCTGCTGCTGGTGCTGCTGAGTGGTGGATTTGCCGTGCTGCTGACGGCGGCCGCCGATCCCTTTGCCGCCAGTGCCGCCGCCGCTGCCACCATCGGCGCCGTGCCGCGCCTTGGCGGCGCCCGAGTCGCTCTGCATCTTCCGACGGCTTGTACCGTTGTCGCGCTTAGCGCGCTTGCCGGCCCTGCCCTCGCCACCCTCCTCCTGCTCCTCCTCGTCCTCTTCCCCATGGCCCTCCTCTGAACCATCCTCGCCACCCGCGCCCTCCCCGCGCAGGGACGCCTCCAGCTCCTTGAGATCGAGGTCGCGCTGCGCCATGAAGGACTGCCACTTGAGCGCAGCGCGGTGCGAGGCCGCCGCGGCGTACAGGTAGGCCGCAGACTGTCCAAAGCCCTGTTGTTTGAGGCCCAGGAGCGCAGGGGCGCAAGTGAACACGGTAGCGGTGATGAGGCGACTGTGTGAACAACTAGCTGCCGTACACAGGAACACAGATGCAGACGCAGACGCAGAGCGGTCAGTGCGCGGCCGACTTAGGGTGGAGTAGCACATCCATATGATGACCTTCTTCGTCATGACACGGCAAGGCACGGTACGTCAGCCACCGTACCTGAAAGTGGCGGCCACGGCCGTGGTGGCTGACGGCGTTGCGGACGAGCCACTTGCATCGCGCGTCGCACTTGCCCTTGATGAGCACCGTGAGCGGGTCGTGCAGTGCCCACTTGCCCGCCTCGGAGCTGTGTGTGTGTATGTGTGTGTGTGTGTGTGTTAGAGAGCATGAGACAGGGAAACGCAGACCGTGTGTGCGTGTGTGT
Organism: Chlamydomonas schloesseri; assembly: GCA_016834595.1. Classification (NCBI taxonomy): domain Eukaryota; kingdom Viridiplantae; phylum Chlorophyta; class Chlorophyceae; order Chlamydomonadales; family Chlamydomonadaceae; genus Chlamydomonas; species Chlamydomonas schloesseri. The sequence continues at coordinate 3,347,415 of JAEHOD010000003.1, forward strand.
GCGGCAGCAGGTGGCGGTGGAGGCGAGGTGAGGTGAGGCGTCGGAGTGGGTTGACGCAGAAGTGACAATGCACGTTGCGTTTGACACATTGATAAATACCGTAGCCGAATATCCAACCGCTGCCACCGCAACTACACTACAGCCATACCTCACACGCACAGCACCGCACACCAAGCACACGTCTGTCCAAAGGCACGGCACACGCGCCCTTACTACCTGAACAGCACGTAGTTGCCGTCATACATGGCGAGCGTGGAGGTGCCGGGGTCGGTGAAGGCGTAGCCCTCACGCCACAGGCAGGTGGACAGCAGCGAGTCGCCGCCCGGCGCGCCGTACTGCTCCAGGATGCACTCCTTTATGCGGGCCGAGCTGAGGCGGCGCAGCAGCCCCACGCTGAAGATCATGCCGGCGCCGCCGTGCCCGCCGGCGGGGTAGCAGCCGACGCGGGAGTCCGGCGGCGGCGTGGGCGTGCAGGCGGCCTCGCGGGTGCAGAAGGGGCAGGCGGGCCGCGGCGCGTAGCGCAGGCCGGGCACGTTGGCGTCCTCTCCGTGCGCCGCCAGTTGGTGCTGTTTACGGCAGGTGGGCGGCAGGAGGAGGGTGAGCGGTGGGCGGAGGGCAAGGGCAGGAGCCACGAGTGATGTTGTTGATTGTGGCCTGGGCACTAGGTACGTACCGTGTGTATGTGTCGTGAGCGGGCAGGCCGCACACCCCCTCCGTAAACTTTGTGAACCGTGTAACCCTAATCTCGAGCGGCCCCCCGTACATAGACGTTCCTTCCGTGGAGCCGCACACGCGCACGCATACGGAACATGCGCACACACGCATGCGCGCACCTGCGTCTTGTTCCAGTCCTGGAAGGCCCGGGTGCGCATGGCCCGCTTGGCCTTGCCGTGGTTCATGTCGGCATCGGTGCGCGCGCCCACCAGGAAGCGGCCGTAGCTGCAGGCAGCAAAGTTTGGTGGATTCAGGCATACCGGTATGACTACTAAGTGACAGAGAGCGCAAGGAAAGATGACTTATGTGTGCTTGGGTAAAACCGTAAAAGACATATGAGTGTAGCACACGTGGAGCGCAGCGTCCCCAGCGCGTCACAGCCAGTTGCGCGGCCGTCCCAGCTTCTGCGTGCTAGCTCAGGACCCGCAAGGCACGCACCCGTTGGTGACCTCGGCAACGGAGGGGATGGTGATGGGCTCCGCTGCGCCTTCGTCGCCGCCGCCTCCCTCCCTCTCCTCATCCTCGCCCCCACCCTCGCCGTGCACGGGCGGCGGAGGCGGGTCGGCGTCCACGGCCATGTGGCAGGGCAGGCAGCGCGGCGCGAAGAGGTTGGGGTGGCGGGAGCGGTACCACAGGTTGTCGCTGATCGCGTACGGCAGCTCCGGATCCAGGTGTGCAAGCATTTGCTGCGTATGGGTGCATCCGGATCCAACAACGGGGAGGGGTATGAGGCGAGGAAGCAAGCACGAACGGAGGCAAAAGCCGGCCGAGAGCGGCATGGTCCCAGATGTGTGTCGCCGGCCCAGCCACGGCAGCAGCACCCTTCAGCTGGCTGCTGGAGAGCGCACCTTGACTGCGGGCATGTAAAATATGGTGTCGTCATCGCCGTACAACAGCCACTTGTACGACTCGCCAAAGTGCCTGCACAGCCACAGAGACGGAAATATAAAACGGAGAAGCGATATACCGGTATAGCAGAGACGCCTGTAGTCAGCCGCGAAGCAGCAACGGATCTTACGGCACATGTCTAGATGGCTACTGCCGCCCGCTACTACACCGCCCGCTCACTCGTGCGCCATGAAGGGCGCGATTGCCGCCCGGCTGTCTCCGCGCATGAAGCCGTGGAAGCGGGGCCCAAGGTCGCCCTCGCCCTCGTCAGGAAAGTACTCGTAGCGCTCGCGGTGCACCTGCGGTTTGACGTGTCGTGCGGCAGACATCAGCCACCTCCCTGTTTCCAAATTCCCACTCCCTTATGCAGCCCCGCCCACCCACTATGGGTGTGGCATACACAGGCACTCACGCCGCCGCCGCCGCCGCCCATGCAGAGCCCCGCGCACCCACACACGCACCCACCTGGTTGTGCTGGTTGAGCTCGTCCACGTCCCGCGTGTTGTTGATGGCAATGAAGGCGCGGATGCCGCGCCGCCAGCTGCGGGTGGCCTGTAGTGTGTGGGAGGGGGCGCCGGGCCCGAGGAGGCAAGTCCCATGATTTATGCATTGGTTCGGGTGCTTTGGCAAGGCATCAAGATACTTGCAAGCCCAAGTGCACAGCGCGTCACATCGCATCGACCCCATGCCCCCCACGCTAACCCACGAATGGGAGCACACCAAGGACAGGCAGACGCTGCTGCTGGTGCTGGTGCTGGTGCCGCTGCACACAAACACGCACACGTGCGCACCTGCGCCAGCAGGTATCGGTCTGGGTACGACCCCGTGGCGAACACAAACTGCTCGTCCTCGTACGACGCCGCCGGCAGCTTGTACGGCTTGGTCATGTCGTACGGCAGCGCCCGCCGCGCCTCCTCGTCCTTGAGCAGCTGCCGCAGCAGCGACTGCGCGTCGTTGAGGGGCAGGCTGTAGTTGGCCGGGAGTGAGGCGTCCAGCGGCAGGGCTGTAGCAGGGTCGATGGAGGCATTGACGGCTGTAGCATCCCAGGCGAGAAGCGCCTTGACGTCGCGAGCAGCGGGGTTGTACTGGACCTCCCGCATGCCGGCGGCCTGGAGGACGGGTCTCTGCTCGCGCCACACGGCGCCGCCGCCAGACACAGCCTCCCGCCGCGCCTTGGCGCTTGTGCTGGTCGCACTGCTACGCCTGATACTGCTGCTGCTTTTTCTGCTGCTGCGGCTGCTGCTGCGACTGGTGCCCACGTCTAGGGCTGTGGTCGACCTGGTGCTGCTGCCGCTGGCGCTGGAGCTGCCGCTGCTGCGCCTGCTCCTGCTGACGCTACTTCCGCGGCTGCTGCCATTATCGCTGCTACTGCGGGCGCTGCCGCCGAAGGGCCAGCCCCACGCGGCCGCGCAGGGGGCGCCCGACATGAGGACTGCCCCCTGCAGCGCCGCCGTCAACAACAGCGTGACACTCACGAGCGCCGAGGGCGCGGAGGAGGAACGTCGGGACCGCTTGTGTCCCCTGCTGCCACAGGCGGATATCCGTGCGGACGGAGTGGCGCAAACCTCAGCAGGGGGGCAGGCGGGAGAGTCAGATTGATGCATCCTCTGAGGCGCTTGCTGTCGTGGTGGTTGCTGCTGGCACGACGACAAGCAGCCTGTTGCTGCAGTATGGCCCACAGTTGGACTGCCACTGCAGGTCCGCGGTACCGCTCGAGCGCACCCGGCAACCCCACTGGCCGCCGTGATGAGCGGGGCGTCGTGCGTGCTCGCGAACACCTTCTGCGGTGCTGCCGCTGCTGCATCTGTCGCAGCGCATTCGTATTCACCCTCTACAGTGCGCGCGACGGAGGAAGAGGAGGAGGACACGCCGCCGGCGGCTGCACCTGCCCGCGGGCTGCAGGAGGAGGAGCTGCCGGCCCTGTCCAGAGTGCTGGCGCTGGGCCCGCCGTTGTGACTAACTGGCGCCGGCGAGCCGGCACGAACCGTCGCTGATTCGCCGTCGCCTTCCAAGCTTAACGCCATGGGAATTGTGGATTGGCAGTGATGTATTCTAGGACCGCTGCCGCCCGCGCATCCGAGAGTCGCCCGGGTTCCAGGTTTGGCGGTTGAGGGTGGGCGGGCGACTCGACACAAGCGTCACCGTCACAACTGGGCCCCACGGCCGCGGCTTATGGTCGCATGTCCAATTTGTGATACAAAATAATCAGTCGCAGCGACAGCGCTGCTGGGTAGCCGCTGGGCAGCAAGGCTTCTCAGCTGTAGCGACCCAGGTCGTTGCTTTTGGGCAGCCCAGTTCCTAATTACATAAATTCAATGTGTGTCTGGTGGATAGCGGTCAAGGAATTAGTATGAAGTCTTGCTATCGAAAGTTCGCTTGTCAAGCTTTGGAAGCGGATTAATTTCATTTCGAGCGTGACATCAATAAAAGTTGAGGTACGGGCTTCACAAACATCAATACATTTTTGGTGAGGTCTGTTAGCCCGGAGGGCTGGCCCAGGCCCATGCATGCCCATCGCGGAGCAAATGAGCAGCTCCAAAAATGCAAGCATGCTAGCTAACACCAAACATTCTCGTGCCTCTTCATATACTCCACAGTCTTAAATACTCACCAAAGTAAGATGGCTGGCATCGACGAGGCTATTCCGCGCGTGAACTTTGAGACTATGCAGCGGTACCACGGCCGCAAGGTCATCCTGTGCTGCCAGATTAGCCAAATTGATAATGGGACAGTTCGCGTGACAACTTCGGACAAGGGCGAGGTGACCATCGTCGGGGGATCGTCGCCCTACGAGGGGCGCTTCGCTGAGGTGATGGGGACGGTGGTCGGCCCCACCAACATCCAGGAGCTGGAGCACACAAACCTCAGCGACAACTTCAGTGAGTGCGGCGCTGCGGGCTGCCATTTGGCGCGTTCAAGGACTTCAAACTGAATTTCTGCTTGCGGTGCTGTCCTTCGCTTCCCAGGTCTTGACATGTACAACGAGCTTGTCAAGCTTGCTCACAAGGACGCTTACATCGGCATGTTCAGCACATAAACTCGTCGACAGCCGGGCGCAGCACACGGAGCACGGCCGTGGGCTTGGAGTCGCGTCTCCAGCCCCGCAGCAGTGCGCCAAAATCGTGAGCCAGCGCTCGCCGTGGACCTGACCGCAACGTCATTATTCATCGCCGCCTAGACTCTCCCGGCCGCTGGCACACAGAGCCAGCGCCATGACTGACAGCCCCCCTGACAACTAAAAACAGCTTCTGGACCTGGACAACTCCAGTGACTTTTACCTGATGCAACGGCCACTAACACCCAGCATGGCGGCGAGCTCCGTGTGGTGCACGCTCCGCCAGGAATATGCGATTTAGTTGGAGACGTCCACGACCGACATGGTCACGGTGGCGGTCCAGCTCTCCCCGGGCTTGACGGAGGCGGCCTTGCCGAACCTGTGTCGAGGGACGGGAAGTAGGAGGCGCCGAGTCAGCACGTAGGGGCACTATGTTGGAATGCTGTTGAGCAGGATGCAGAGATATGAAAGACGTGTCCGCCAGGCGACCGAGGTACCTGCTGCCAAATGCAGCTGTGGGGCCAACTTGCCCACCGTTACGGACCGTGTAATTTATGGTCGCGCAAGGGCCTTCCCATGCCGGACCCGCCCCGCCAGAGTGCCACTGCTATTCCAGCCTCGCAACCGCAGCCCCGCCTCCCGCGCCACGCCACAGCCCAAGCCATTCTCACTTGGCGTTCTCCACGCAGCAGAAGCTGTTGTAGCAGTCCTTCATGGTCAGGTGGGGGTTCCAGACCACGGTGTCCTCCCAGCCGGTGCTGTCCAGCGCCACGGCGGCGCCGGTGCCCACCTCCAGCTCCACGTGGGCAGGCGAGTTCAGGTACACTGCAAACACACACACACACACACACAAGTTACATACCGTACACACAGAGTTGGCGGCGGTGATGCGGCGATAGTGCAGGTGTCGGGAGTGTGCAATGCAACGCGGAAGTAGCAGCAAGGAAACCAGCAATACATGCGCGCGCGCGGCCGCCGCAGCTTGCTCAAACCCCACACATTCCCCGAGCCATTTCCTCTGCCCCAGGCTCCCAGCAGCCGCATCTCATGATCTGACGCTCCAGCGCACCGGAGTCAGTGTAGCCGCTGAAGACCACGGCGTCGCGGTCCTCCTTCTTGGTCTCGGGGACCTTGGGGTCCTTGGCCTTGCACAGGTAGGTCAGGCCTGGGGGCGCAGGCAAAGGGGGAGAGGGGCGCCGCAGGGTCAGGTGCTGCCTTTGCCACCGCCCCATCGTCCGCCTTGTTGTGGGACTGTGCCCGGTGCCCCAGCCCCTGCTGCCGCCGTTGATCCCCACCGTTCCCAACAGCAGCCCTCCTCGTCCCCACACCCCCCAACCCCCATGTTTGGAAGCCACCGTCCGCATGGGTGGCGGTGCCCGCCCGCCCCCACAAGTTGCGCCTCCATCCAGGCCCCAGTCCAGTCCTCTCCTCTCCGCTCACCCTTGAGGCCGGTGACCTTGGCCTTGGCGATCTCCAGCACCTCGATGTAGGTGTGCAGCGCGGCCGTGAAGTCAAAGGGCCTGTGCAGGTGGGCGGTCGGCGGGCAGCCGGCGGGCGGGCAGTCACACCAAGTGTTGTGTGGTTGCAGCGGCATGCATGCACCGCGCGGACGGAAGGCCGCGGCAGGTACCAGCCAGGAGCCCTGTTAATTGGCCCCAACGTAACCCACGGCCACGACCACCACCATAAAATACACAGCGGAGCCCTCACACGAGTGCGCGGTGGCTGGCTGGTTGCTGCTGCTGCTCCCCCAGCCTCACTCACTTGTCGTCAGTGTTGATGACGCGCAGTTGGAGGTTCAGCTGCTCGCCGTGCAGGGAGACCTGCGCAGTCGCGGAGGAGGGAACAAGGTCGGAGTGCGGAGTGCAGCGGGCGGCGGCGGCGCAGGAAGGAGCGGCAGCAGCGCGTGCAGGACGTCCATGAGGAGGTGGGGGGGGCCGAAATAGCTGACACGAAACAGCTGACACCAGGAGGCAGCTGTTGTTTGTACGCTGCAAGCACACACACCCTGTCACACAGGCGTGACCCAGGGCGCCCCCGCGACAGGCACTGCCCACCCCACAACAGCAGCGGCACAACACGTAGATACATACACAAACACACACACACATCGCACGCACGAGTCTTTCATAGTTCTCTCCCTTGTGACCTCTTAACACGCACACACACAAAGTAAGACTCACGGTGTAGACGGCCTTGAACTTGTGGGGCCACATCTTGAGCGTGTAGTCGCTCTCGCTCAGCACCACCTCCACAGAGGGGTCCTGTGGGTGGGTGGGAGGGAGGGCGGGAGGGAGGGAAGGAGGCGCAGCACAGGGTGGGTGGTTTTGGGGGTCAGTCGCAAACCCTATGTGGGCTTCAACCCGCGGTCGCATTTCCAGTAGCGGTCAGCACACCAGGCCCGTCAGCGGCACCGTCACACAACGATGCGGTGGCCAAGTACCAGTACCGTGCAGGCCTTTGCAGTGGCCCGCACGCACCGTCGTGAACAGTTCCACGCTCTACTACCGCTGTGCCACCCGCCCGCTCACTGATCACGATTGTCGGTCTGCTGTGTGGCCCCGCCCCCCATGGCAGGCTGTACACGCTCCCACAGCCCTAGCTCCCTCGCGGCGCCTCCTGCTGTACGGCGCCCCCTCCTGCCTGTGCCCCTTCCTGCCCTGCTGCGGCTGCCGCTGCCGCTGCCCACCCCCCACCCCGCCCCGCGCATGTGGCGTTGTCGTACACGCATCCATCGCCACAACCCCACCACCCACCAACCCCACACAGCCCGGCACCAGTCCGCACAGCCCCCCCCATCACCACCACCCGCCGCCGCCGCACCTTCTCGTCGGGGTTAGGGTCGGCCGAGGTGGTGGACACGGTCCAGTCCAGGTTGCGGGCGAAGCCGTGCTGCTGCATGGCGCCGGGGCCGAACTGCAGGGGGCGGGGGGTAGGGCCCAGGAGCAGCGGTGGAGGGGCCGAAGCAGGGTACCGGATCGGGGAGAGCAGGGGTGCCCGGGTGCTAGCTCAGCCAACCATGCACGTGCCGGTGTCGGCCTTCTGCCTCTCACATGGCTGCATGCCACATGCCACCCAAGACCACCCACAAGCCTCCGTAGCCTTCCCCCCCATCCCATCCCATGGATGATTCCCCCCTCCAGGCTGCTTCCCCTCCAACTACAAAGGGAAACAACCCTTACCCCTCAACATTTTGCGCGCTCGCCCTTCGCCACCTTTACCGCGCCCCGGTTCTGCTTACTGCGGGCTGATATTCACAGGCCCCTCACCCTTTCTGACCACCCCCAATCGTCCATTCGGACGTTCGAAGGAACTACGCCCCACCCCACCCCAACCCCAACCCCAACCCCAACCCCAACCCCAACCCCACTGCCGCCCCTCTCGCTTGGCCCCCTCTCACCCGCCCCCGCCCCCGCCCCCACCTGCGGGAAGCAGTGCGGCACGCCGCCGCTGATGGGCTTGGACTTGTCGAACACGGCGTCGGGGCGCACGTACAGCACCTCGTCGCCGCTGGGCTGCTTCCAGCTGGTCACGCAGGCGCCGTACAGGTACATCTGCGGCAGGGGGTAGCAGGGGGTGGCAGGCAGATGGGTCGGTGAGGCGGTAGCTAGGCAGGGGATGGCAGCGCGCGCAGTGGGAGAAAGGAGGTGGGTGCGGATGGGAGCAGGTGGGAGGGCCGGAGGTAGGGGGCACGGCCTGTGGGCAGAGGCCACCATGCGCGCGAGCGGGGCTCCGCCCGGTCCGCTGTGCGCGCTGCCTGCACCCCGGCCGCCTGGTTGCCTGGGACCCCGCCAAACGCTCCAACCCCCGAGAAGCCATCTCAGCTCGCAAAATGGGTTTGAAAACCGAACACCACCGTTACTCCTATTCTACTAACCGCAGCATCTTTTCCTTCCCCCCGCCCCCCACACAAACAATCCGCACGCTCCCTGCTACACCACACACGGCCTCACGCGCGCGCGCGCACACACACACACACACACACACATGCCCACCCACCCACCCACCCACCTCGGCGGAGGCGCCGCAGGCGTGCTTCAGCACCACCACCGGCGAGCCGCTCTTGCCCTCCTTGAACTCCACGCTGCCGGGGATGCCTACGTACGGTAGTGGCATGGCATGTTTCGATCAACTCAATGAATATCACCGCCGGTTTGGGTCCGACAGCTGCGGCCCGCTAGCAACCAAGTCTTGTTCTTACAGCAGGAGCAGAGGTGCCGTTTCCCGACGGCCATTCAGGCACAGCCTCAAACACGCCGCTCAAAGGAGCTCAGGAGGAGCTGCAGCCGCAGTGCCGCCACCGCATATCACCACCGCCTTCAAGAAACACCTGCTCTCCCCGCCCCACACGCACAGCTCCATAGCCCGGCTAGACGCATGCTCACCGAACTTCTTGTTCAGGTCAGCCACAGAGCTGGCCACCACGCTGACGGTGCGGCGCGAAGATACCGCCGAGCGGCGGGCGGCGGCCACATTGGGGCTGCGCGCAAGGGGTAGGAACAGCAGGCGATGGGTTGAGAAGGGAGGCGACGTGAGCTGGGCCGCGCAAGCGGAACAGGCCGGGCGACCTCTGACCCAAGACGGCCTGGCGACATTGTGCCAACGCGCATGCGCTCTCAGGCGCAGGTGCCGGATCTGCGCTGCTTATCGTTGCGCACGCCACATGCTCTGATGGGCGCTCCGCCAGGATTCCCCTGTTCAAAGCGCTCTTTGATTTATCATTTGTGTATACTCACCGCGCCTGACCACGCATAGCCACGGAGCGAAGGGCCATTTCGGCTAACAAGGATATGCAAGCTGATCAGACTCCGGAGTTTGGTGCGCAGCTTAGCTGACCCGTTACAGTAGCTAATACAAAAGTATTTGCACTTGGTTGCCCAGAAACCCAATTGGGGAGTCGCGATGCTCAATCTGGGGTCGAGGGGCCTGATGCCAATAAAACGCTTGCTAGCAACGACGAAAGGGCAATGCTCCTTAAAGCCATGCTGTCAAATATTTGTTTGGGTGAAAAGGAACCTCTTTCGTTGTGCTAGCACGAGAGGGTTTGGAGTCGTCGACACGCCCGTCCGGTTTCCCGGCCGGGTTACCCGTCCCCAAACGGTTTACAGGGACCCGAATCCTAGGCGTCAGGCACATGGAAATTATGCATCACGAGGATATAACGAAGGCGCTTAACCGCCTTGGTTCATTCGTTTGCCCTTGGCCTTATCAAGAAGCCACACACATGCCAGTGACAACATCCTTGCGACGTGACACCACAACTTACATAGTGCGTGTCTAGGCGTGCAGGCCAAAACTAGCACTGCTGTTTCCTATGTCCTGCCCGCAAACCACTCTACCAGCTCAGCTCTATCGCCCCTACGCCGGGTAATTGTCCCAGTGAAATGACAATCATCACGGTGTCTTTAAACCGGAACACAGTGTCATCTGGTCAGTATTTCGACAATGCAAGCGCCCGCACCCACACGCACGTCTGCACATCCAAGGTCACAGGCAGGCAAGAATGAATACCTCTCCTTGATAATGCACCTAGTATCGTACGTATTACCGGCAGCAACTACCGTGACCGCAGCCGCTAGTGCAAGTCACCTAAAGCCGTGCTATTACCCCCCTGCACCCCACTTCCCCTGTGCTCATCAGAACGAGGCACTGCGCCGCGCCGCGCATACAAGCCCACCGCCGCCAAAACACGGCATCTGCCCGCCCAGCTGCTGCCTCTTACTGAGGCGGGGTGGAGGGGCCAGTTAGGAAGCCCTTGCTGCGCAGGTAGTCGAGCAGGGTGCGCGCCTGGTCCTGGGGCGAGATGCGCTTGCCGTCCGCCGTCTCCGCCTCAAGCACCACCTCGGCGTTCAGGGGCTCCTCGTAGGGGTCGTCGATGCCGGTGAAGCCCTTCAGCTGCCCGGCGCGGGCCTTCTTGTAGAGGCCCTTGGGGTCCCGCTCCTCGCAGATAGAGATGGGGACCTTCATGAAAACCTCCACGAAGCGGCCCTCCGGCACGCGGGACCGGACACGGTCGCGGTCCCGGCGGTAGGGCGAGATGAAGCTGACGAGCGTGATGATACCAGTGTCAGCGAACAGCTTGGAGACCTCGCCAATGCGGCGGATGTTCTCCTCGCGATCGGTCGCCGAAAATCCCAGGTTGCTGTTGAGGCCGTGCCGGATGTTGTCGCCGTCCAGCAGCGCGGTAACCTTTCCAGATTCAGCAAGCGCGTGCTCCAGAGTGCACGCGACGGTGCTCTTGCCAGAGCCGCTGAGGCCAGTGAACCAAACGACGCATCCCTTCTGTTGCATAATCGCCTCCTTGTTTTCTGTAGGGACAGCACCTTCGTGCCACTTAATATTGGTAGAAGAGCCTACATCGTAAGCGGTGCTCATAGCGCGCGAGGCCACCGAGGCCGCAGCGAAATTGGCGGGACGCACCAGGCTGCCAAAGCGAGAGAGCAGCGAAGGAGCTGACTGCATGGTGGTGGACTATGCTACAATAATTGTGTGTGGCTGTGCGTGTGATGGAAGGGCTTTGTGCTCACGACGACGAAGGCTGTAGCTGTGTAGCGTGCCCGACATGAGCGCAACGGGTCCTCATGTGCCGGCGCCCACCCCCGCCCCCAGCCTCCTCCACCCACCCTTCAGGTGTATCTCGAGCAAGGCATACATCGCATCATACTACAGATACATGCACCATGTCAACGCGCTTGTGGCCTACCTGCTGCGCATCGCCAGCCCGCTATGGAAGAGCAAACAAACATGCTGCTCCCTCGAGAGTCAGCCGCATGCTCCAGTCCAGGTCATCGAGAATAAAAGCAACCGCAGGAGCACCGGCAGTCCAGATTGGCACGTGCAGCCCAGCTGATTATGATATTCCTGCGCCAGCTCCTTATTCCAGCAGCCTTGCCCACCGGCGCTTGGGGGCCGCCGTACCGCCAGTATTTTGTACACACAAGCGCAACCCCCCCCTCTTCAACCGCGTCCTCGACAAACGCAAGGTAATGCACGGGAATGCACGAAGCTTTCCTCCAGGTCAACACAGATGCATGCAAGGCAGGGCTCATATCTTCATCTTTCCGGAAAGATTTGGGCGCAGAAGATATGAGCCCTAATGCAAGGGGTCATGAGAACACGAACCTGGACACAGCGGCCCCTAATTCTCTACAGGCGCCCCTTGCGTGGGAGGCGGCCCCCCCCTACTGTTTACCAGTAAACCCCCCCTACTGCCCTGCGTGCAAGCAGCACGCCCTGCCCTCCCAAATACTGCTGTTGTTAGTGTCGAGCCACCAGAACACCAGAACAGTCGTCTGAGCAAGTTATAGGAACTTCCCACCATGAATGCCGGCAATCTCAGCAGCGTTGACTGCCAGGCGCTCTCAACAGCGTGCAGCCAGCGCGCAACGCCGGACACGAAGCCCCCAGAACAACGACCCGCCCGCCTGTCCACACAGCCGCCACCCCAAGCCAGGTGGCTCCTCAGTCTTCAGCACTCGCGGCATGCAGTGTCTGCCAGGCACCCCACAGTACGCATGTGCCACAATTTGGAGCTCTTCATTAACTCAGTCGGTGCCCCTGCCAATACTCAGGTTACGGTGTGCATGTGTGTGTTGCCGAACATGAAATGCATCGCAAGGCAGTAATATACGGGCCTGGATAGCCCCAGCTGTTTAAGTCTAAGGAGCGTTGTTTAGTAAGATGAGTAGCGTTTCGAAACACTAGTGGTGCGACTCGCCGAGCAGCTTCATCGCCTCCGCCAGCTGCTCCGGCGTGGGGCTCACAATGCCTGGCAGCGTGTAGTTGGCGGCGTGCGCGAGCGGCAACGCAGGCGGCGGTCCAACTCCAAACGCCGCTGCCGCGGCCGCCACGTCATCGTCATATCCACCCCGCCCGCCGCTTCCAGCAGGTAGCGGCGGCGGCGGCGGCGGCGGCGGCGCGCCAACACCAAAGGCCGCGGCCATGGCGGCGTTATCTTCGTTGCCGTGGTACGGCGCATCTGCTGGCATGTCAATGCCGTACGCAGCCGCCGCCGCCAGCGTGGCGGCGCCATCGGCTGTGTTGCTGGAGCTGCGGATGGGGCTGAGCCGCCGGCCTTCGGCTCGCCCGCCACCGCCGCCGCCGCCGTTGGCGCCGCCGCCATTGGCCCAGCCGCGCAGCTGCTTGCGAGACGGCACCCGCACCGCCGCCGACGCGCCACCGGGTGAGTCGGCGACCGCCGCGGGGCCGCTGTCGCCGCTGCCGCTGCCGTTGCTGATGTCATCGATGGGCCCCGCGGTCAGCGGCCCGCCATGCTCGTCCAGACTGCTGGCGCCGCTGCCCTCGATGCTGCCGCTGCAGCCAGGGCCGCCGGCGCCGCGGCCGCCGGCGCGGCCGCGCCCAATTACCACGCCGGCGGCGGCCGCCGTGGAGGGCATTGCCGCTGACGTAGGCGCTGAGCCCAGCGCCGACACGGACCCAGTCGACGTGGCAATCGTCAGGCGCAGCACCTGGCGGCTGCCGCCGCCGCCCGCCGCCGCGCCGCCGCCGGCCGAGTAGGTGTAGACGGAGCTGGTGGCGCCGGCCAGTGTGCTGCGCAGGCTGCTCCCCAGCTCGGAGTAGCCGCTCACCCAGGGGCTGCCCGGAGAGGCCACGTTGGAGGGCAGGTCACTGGATATGCCGCTGACGGTGCGGCCGGGCCGGCCGGCGGCGCCGGCACCCGCAAGGGCGGCGACCGCGGCGGCGGCAGGGCCGCCGCGCGGCGCCGCGATGCCGCTCAGCAGGCGCTTGCTTGCAGGGCCAGGCGCACCGTCGCCGTCGGCAGCCGCCTCTGCCGCCTTGGCCCCAGCCGCCATCCCCAAGTCGTCGCTGCCGTGGCGGTTGTCCTCCGGGCGCGCTTGCGCGGAGCCAGGGGCAGCAGGGGCAGAAGTGCTCCCGCTAGCGCCGTTTGCCTGCGGCCCGCCTGCCGCTACTGCTACTGGTTCCTCCGCCCGCGCGGCTTCCGCAACCGGATCTGCAAGGTCAGCCTCCACGTCCACAGCCGCAGCGGGCCGCAGCGGGCCTCCCGCTGCCTGCCCTGCCGCTGCGGCAGCTGTCTTCGCTCCTGCTGTCTGCGCCGCCGCCGCCGCCGCCTCCTCCTCCTCCGCAGCAACAAAGACCCGGAGGGCGCCGGCACCAGGGGCAGACACGGCCGCTGGCGCCGCGGCAGCGGCGGCGGTCAGGGCGTCGACGTGCGGGATGGAGCTAGACGACGCGATGTTCAAGACCGAGCTGACAAGCGACGCCTGCGCTGCCGAGGACTCGGTGCCGGCAGCAGACACCGGCGCCGCGGGCTGCGGTTGCTGCGGCGGCGGCTGCGGCTGCATGCCCAGCTGGCTCTGCACCCGCGACGGCGACAGGGAGTGCAGGTGCGATGTCGCCGAGGCCAGCGAGCTCCGTGACGTGCGCTTGAACGCTCCCGCGGCGGCGGCGGCGGCGGCAGCAGCAGCAAGAGCAGCAGTAGAGCCGTTGCCGACACTGCCGCCCGCGCCCCCGGCGCCCGCCGGGCTGGCAAGTCCTGCCGTTGCCGCTGCCAGCACTCCGGCCGCGCTGGCGCGACCGCCACCGTGGCCGCCGGGGACCAGCGACCTGATGCCGGCCCCGCCGCTACCACCACCAGCGGCGGCTGCGGCGGCGGCGCTTAAGCGCGGCGTGCTGCCGCTGTGCACGGGGCTCTCAAAGCTGGTGGCGCTGACCACGCCGGTGCCGCTGGCGCTGGTGTGCGTCGCGGCCGCCGCCTTGAGCGCGCCCAGGCCCGCCAGGTAGGCCAAGTGGCCGCTGACCGCGCTGCCCGGCCGGCCCTCCCGCCGGCCCTCGCCGGCGCCGCCGCCGTGCACTGAGCTGCCAATGGAGTTGATGGCGGAGAAGCCACTGCGGCCCAGGCCGTTGGCCGACACCGTCACCTCCAGGGTCTCAACCAGCGGGTTGTCAAACGTGGCGTCGGCGGTGCCGCCGCCGCCTGCGGTGTCGGCGAGCATGCGCGACACCGTGCCGCCGCCGTCCATGGCGGCGGCGGCGGCGGCGGAGGCGCCCTCCATCGTGTTGCCAAAGGCCGCGCCGAAGCCGCTGCTGTAGGCGGTGCCGGACAACGCGAGCTGCGACGGCTGCGGCGGCAGCGGCAGCTGCACGGGCGAGCGCAGCGAGGTGCCGCCGGCAGCGCCGGCGGTCCCGCCGCGGCTGCGGCGGTTGCCACGCGTGGAGCTCGAGCGCTTGGCCCCGTAGTGCCCGTTGCCGGCGGCGGCGCCGCTCTCCGAGACGCCCGGGGAGGTGGTGCCGTAAGCGCCTGCCAGGCCAAACGAGGCGCTGTGAGGGCTCATCACCACATCGCCGATGGTCGCCAGCACGGGGAACGGCTCGCCGGGGTGCGGCGGCGGCGCGCGCCCCGCCGCCGCGGCCGCCGCGCTGACGGCCACCACGGCGACGCCGCTGCCGGTCTTGGCCCGCCTGCTGCTCATGCTGGTCTCGGCGCTGCTGCCGTCGCCCTCGTTCGCGCCGCCCTCATCGATCAGCTCCAGCGCCAGCCCCACGCCGCTGGACGGCCGCGGGTTGCCGGGGTTGCTCACGGAAGCTGCTGCGGCCGCCGCCGCTGCCGCTGCGGCGGCCACCGCCGATGGCGACACACCGGCGGATAGCACCACGCTTGGCAGCATCGCGTACATGGCCGCCACGGGGTTGGCGCCGGCGCCGGCGCCTGCCGCCGCCGCGGCGGCGACGGTGCCCGCGGCGAACAGCTGCTGCTGGTGAGCCGCCGCCGCCGCCGCCACTGACGCCGCCGTGAGCGCCGCCATCTCGTTATCCTGCCCATCGCTGCCGTCAGCGTCATCAAAACTGGTTAGGTGCCCGTAGCCGCTGGCGCCACCGCCGGGCCGGTCCAGGTGGGCAGCGGCCTTGGGAGACACAAGTCGCGCGTCGCCGCTGTGGGGCGCCGCCGCCGCCGCCGCCGCTGCCGCCGCCGCCGCAACCTGTGGCGACGCCAGCCGGTTCCGCGAGGCGGTCCTGGCAGCGAGGCCCAACGCCGAGGGGCCCGGAGAGCCGGGCACGCCGGGAAGCGCGCCGTTGGCGGAGAAGGGCATCGACACCTGCGGCTCAGAGGCGGAGGCGGCGCTGCTGCCCAGCGCCGGCGCCAGCGCGGGCCGGCGGCTGCGCGCGGAGCGCGAGCGGAATGGCTGCGCCTGGTTGGCGGGGTGGTGGATGGCGGAGGCGGACCGGGTGCGCGACTGCAGCACCGCTGCCAGCGCGGCGCGCGCCGTTGCGACGGTGTTGGCGCCGCTGCTGCCCGTCGAGCCGCCAGTGCTGCTGTGGCCGCCCATGGAGGTGCCCGGCGCCGGCGTGCCCGAGGCCGCGCCGGCGCCGGGCCGCCTAGACCCCGGGGAGCCACCGGTCGGCCCCGTGCCGGGACCCGTCCCCGCCCCCGTCCCCATCCCACTCCCGATGCCGCTGCCGGTTCCGTGGCCGCCGCCGCTGGTGCCCATGCCGGCCGCGTCGGCGATGCCGCTCGCGGCCACGGGCACCAGCAGCGGCTTGGGCTGCGTAGGGGAGGCCGACACGGGTGCCAAGGCGATGACCGGCACACTGCCGACGCCGCCGCCACCACCCGCCGTGGCGTCCACTCCCATCAGAGTCAGCATCTCTGTCAGCTGCACCGCGCCCATG
Organism: Chlamydomonas schloesseri; assembly: GCA_016834595.1. Classification (NCBI taxonomy): domain Eukaryota; kingdom Viridiplantae; phylum Chlorophyta; class Chlorophyceae; order Chlamydomonadales; family Chlamydomonadaceae; genus Chlamydomonas; species Chlamydomonas schloesseri. Next base: position 3,363,721 of record JAEHOD010000003.1, read on the forward strand.
CTGTTGCGGGCAGCCATGGCCGATGACGCCGCCGATGGCCGCCGCGCCGTAGCGCCGCTGCCGGTGCCACCAGCGGCGGCTCCGCCGCCGCCGCCGCCGCCGCCGCCACCGCCCACGAACACGTGTCCGAGCGCCTCGGACGCGGAGGCGGAGGCGTGCTCGAAGGCGGTGCTGGTGTGCTGGGAGGTGCGGTGCGAGGCGGTGTGGTGGGAGGAGAGCTGGTGGGAGTGGTGGGAGTGGTGGGACAGGTGCGACATATGCGAGGTGGTGGACAGCATGACGGCGGAGCGGCGCCGCGTGCTGGCGGCGGCGGCCAGCCCGGCGGCGGCGGCGGCCGCCGCCGCCGCGGTGGCGGCGGTGTGGTTGTCGGACGAGTGCATGCCCAGCGACACGGTGCTGCTGCGGCGTGTGGAGGCCGCCACGGGGAACTGCCGCTGGTACCTGTGTTTGGGCGAGATGCACAAACACGTGCTTCATTGGCATACACGCGACCATGTGCGTGCCTATACAGAGCCCAACACCTCGAATGAATAAAGCGCTCCGCGGCGAGCCTACCACAGCCTGTCAAGGTCCGGAGATAGATCCGCACTGCAGGCGCATCATGCGCTACACACACTCGTGCCAACAATCCCACAGCTTACTGCCCTCCACACACCCCACGCGCCCCCGCGGCGCTTCCTCACGTGCAGTGGAAGACCTCGATGCGCTCCGCGATGCCCTTGAGCTGGAACAGGCCCAGGCTGGTGCCCGACACCAGCCGCAGCGCGTTGGGGTTGGCGGTGCAGCTCTCCCACGCCTCGGCGCTGCACAGCACCTGCGCCGCACCAATCAGGCGGCACACACACACACACACACACACACACACACACACACAATGGAGGCAGAGCCAAGGCGTTGTCAACTTGGATGAGAGTACGGGCCGTGACATGCGCTGGCAAGGACCCTCCTTTTGCATGGTACAGGTCAGCTCAGGGCCGCAGCGACCCTTACACTCTCCCAGCCGGCTCGTGTTCCCCCACTCGTGGCCAAGAGACCGCACCTTGGGTTCCGGAATAAACGAACCCCCGCCACCCACACAACACACCACAAACGCACACAAACGTACACACACACGCACACACATTCTCACGCCCACCTGTCCGCTGCTGGCGGCGGCGCTGATGCGCGCGGCGCGGTTCATGACCTTGCCGCGGTAGGTCATGCGGCCGGTCATGGTGTGCAGGCGCGCCAGCACCTGGCCGATGTCGATGCCGGTCTTGAGGCGCGGCCCGCGGAACACGGTGGCGCTGGTCACCTCGCCTCCGCGCACCGGCACCGTGACCGTCACCTCCTCACACAGCTCGTGGGCCAGCAGCTCGTCGGGCCTGGGGAGGTTGCCATGCATGGATGGTGTTTCAGCAAAACCCAAGTGCCGTTGTTCAGAGGTAGGGGCGTCAATGTGGCAGTGCAGTGTGGCAGTTAGGGACAGAAGAAGCAAGGAGGTTTGTGAGGGAAAGCAACAAAATGCCGGGGGTTGTAGTTGCAGGTGCCCGGGGGTTGTAGTGGCAGGTGCCCGGGGGTTGTGGTGGCAGGTGCCCGGGGGTTGTGGTGGCAGGTGCCCGGGGGTTGTGGTGGCAGGTGGCCGATGCGTGGGCTGGAGTAGGCCCAGTTCACATGCATGGGGCCGCCATACCTCCTGGGTGGCCATACCTCCCTGCCTTGCCGCGCCTCCCTCTCTGCCAGCCTCCCTGCCTCCCCTGCCTGCCGACCCCTGTCCTCCCGTTATGGCTGGTATCTACAACACCCCGCCCCCCCCTGCCCTCAACGGTTCTCTCCCTTCTCCCCCACCCCGCCCCCGCCCCCGCCCCCTCCTCCTCCTCCTCCTCCTCCTCCTCCTCCTCCTCCTCCGATTTCCCCCCTCACCCACCAGTCCTCCTTGAGCATGAGCTCCTGCATGCGCAGGCCCCACAGGATGGCGTCCGCGGGCGAGTGGAAGGCGGTGAGCATGAAGCCCTCCACGTGCTCCACAAGGTAGCCGCCCGCCTGCTGCAGCTCCACCTGCGCCAGCCGGGTGAACGTCTCGATCACGTCCTGGAGGGCGGGGGAGGGGGTTCCATGCAGGGGGAGGGGAGGGGCGGGCGAGGGAGCGGGTGAGGATGGGTGGGTAGGAATGGGTGGGTGGGCGGGCCTGGGCCGGTAAGGGGCATGGGTGAGGGCGTCAGCGGGGGTGAGTGAGCGGCGGGGGCACGGGAGGGGGCTTGCAAGGATATGTAATATGTAGGCCGCCGGCGCCGCCGCCGCCGCCCGCACCTACCTGCATGAGGTCGTAGTTCCATGCCAGTAGCGTCTGCACGCCCACCACGTGCGTGAACACCATGGATGCCGAGTGCACCGGCGCCGCGAAGGCGCCCTGGCTCCACTGCGGGGGGAGGCGAAGGAGTTGAGGGGAGGCAGGAGCGGCAGGGGGTTGCAAGGATACATGGCGAAGTGGGAGCAGGGAGGAACAGGAGGATACACGTGTGCGTCAGCACCGCGCCGCACACACGGCGACAGGGCTGTTATCGTCCGCAGCCACCGCGCTTGTGCACTGCTGCTGCAGCCGTGGTTGAGCCCGGAGCACCCAGCACTGCACAAGGTGCAGCACGCCTGTGTAGCCATCTGCCCGCGCCGTCAACTACCCGCACAACCCACACCCGCCCCAGCCCGCCGCCCCCGCCAGCCACCCCCGCCAGCCCCCAGCCCCGGCCAGCCCCCAAGGCCCCCAGCCCCCAAACCCCCAAGCCCCAAAGGCCCCACAGCCGCCAAGCCCCGCCCTCAGGCCCCGGAGGCACGATCCCCCCCCACACACATCCTCCGGCCCCCTCTCCCCCCCCCCCGGGACTGTTTACCAGTATACCCCCCCCGCCAGGCAGGCAGGCAGGCAGGCCCCCACCCACCTGCAGGTAGCAGGACAGCGGCCCGAACAGCGCCAGGCGCCCCAGCAACTGGCGGTCCAGCGCCAGGTACAGGTCCATGGGCGGCAGGTCGGCGGTGAGCTGGTACTCGCCCAGATGGCAGAACTGGGGGAGGGGAGGGCGGGGCGGAGGGGGGTGCCATACATGTTTAATTAATGACGAGGGGGGGGTTCCATGCATTTAGATTAGGCTGGGGGTAGGGGGGAAGGGAGGGCGCGTGTTTGGGCTGGTGAGGTGACAGGGTGTGTGTGAGGGTGTACGGTGCAGTTCAACGACTGTGCAAATGGTACGTCTGACCAGACCAACCGTGTACACCGGTCACGCTGGTGCGTGCCGCTCACCGTACACCGTACATGCCACTCGCCGTAGTGCGCGCACATGCCGCTGCTCCAAACCCGCCCGCCCGCCCGCCCGCACAACCCCGCCCGCCAGGCCCGCCCCCGCCCCCGCCACGCACACCCCGCCCGCACCAGGCACTGCTCCGCCAGCATCTCCAGGTGCAGCTGCCGGAAGGTGGACTGCGGGATGAGCACCATGCCGCCCTGCGCCGCGGCGGCGGCGGCGGCCGCCACCTCCACAGCCTGTGTCGAGCGATGGGGTCGGGCGGGGTGGGGCGGGGCGCAAGGGAACGTTTTAAAGGAGGTGCAACGTCGTGACCATGGCCACACGGGAGTACGGGGGTACGTACGACAAGGCGCCCGGCGCCAACACCGCCACTCTTGAACGTTCCTTCCTAGCAGCCCCCACTCGCGCCCCAGGGCAGGTGAACACAGCCCACGGCCCAAACCCCCACGCAACCCAACCCAACTCAACCCAACCCATCCCATTCCAACTTGCCCGCCTCATCAGCCCCTCACACGCAAGCTCACCAAAACCTGCATCGCGGCACCCAACCCCAACCCCCACCTACACACCAAATACACACACACACACACACACACACACACACACACACACACACACAAGCATGCATCCACCCACCCACCCACCCACCTCTCCGCTGAAGCTGTAGCGCCGGTGGCCCGGCTCCATCTCCAGCCCCAGGCAGCTGAAGCCCACGGCGCACACGCCCACGCGCGCGCGTATGCCGCAGAAGGCCAGCTCTGCCTCCGGGCTGTGCACCTCGGCGGGCTGCCAGGACGCCACGCACTGCTCGCCAAAGGAGCGCACGTTGTCGGCGCGCGTGTCCAGCGTGAACAGCTTGTCGTCGTCCTCGGCCTGCGGGGGTAGCCACCCATGGGATGGTGTTTGATGAAACAAATGAAGTGCCCAAAATGGGGCGCTGGCGGGTGCGGGCGGCGGGTGCGGGTGGCGGGTGCGGGTGGCGGGTGCGGTTGTTATTGCGGGTGCAGGTGCAGGGGCGGGTGCGGTTGGTGGACAGTTGAGGTGGCGGTTGATGACGGTTGGTGTTATCAAAGGTTGTTGTGGAGGCGGTGGCGGAAGCGGTGCGGGTCGAGGGGCGTGCAGCAGCGCTTGGGTGGGGCAGGACGTGCGCGCGTCCAAAAGGCAGTGCACGCTTGAAGCGTGAGCATGAAATGCGGTGTGTGCGACATATGGTGTGAACAGCAGTGTGCGCGCGCGCGCCTGTTTGTGTGTTTGACAAGTGGCGTGCATCAACGAGGCCGAGACCAGCAGGCGGCGGACACGGCGACGGCGGCGCTTACCATGGGGCCTGCACTCGCTAGCGGCGACAGCGGCACGCGCGACGGCCCATGCCCGTAGCTCTGGCTGAAGCTCGCCTTCTTCCTGCGGGGCAGCTCGCAAGGCGGGCAGGCAGCCCGGGTTGGGCAGGGCAGGGAAGCAGGCAGGGCAGCATGGTCAAGTCCAGCAGCCTGCATGGGCCGCGCATTGCGCATGCCCACACTCCCTGCCCATGCGCGCGCGCATTCGCACAGGTACACCCGCACACACCCTCACACGTCCTCTCCAACCCCTCGCCCCGCCCCGCCCCGCCCCGCCCCGCCCCGCCCCGCCCCCCCCCCCCGCCAGCCTCCCACCTCTGCGCCAGGTAGTGCGGCCGGAACTGCTCCATCTCCAGCACGTGGCGCGGCCAGCGCTGCGCCAGCAGCCCGCGCTGCAGCTCCAGCGCGAACTCGCAGGCGTCGCGCGGGCAGTGGAAGGCCACCACCACGTCCTCCTCCTCCGAGGGCGCGCGGTAGCCGCTGCGGCGCGGAGCGTGGTGACCGGGTTGGTTGGGCGACGCAGATGTGTGTGGGCCGTTTGACGCTTCGGTCCAAATGTTGGCTTGCGCATTGCTAGCACGCCACGTAGCAGCAGGGTAGCGCACCCCAGTGGCGGCGGCGGCGTATTCGAATCGCCCTCCCCTCTTCCGCGCCCCTCTTCCGGGCCCCTCTTCCACACACCTTTAATCCCTGCCCCTGCCCCTGTCCCTGCCCCTGCCCCTGCCCCTGCCCCTGCCCCTGCCCCTGGCCCTGCCCCTGCCCCTACCCCTGGCCCGCATCTCCTCCGCACCCCCCCCCCCCCATCCCCGCCCCTACCTGAACCTGCTGAGCAGGCTGTCCACCAGGTCGGAGAACTGCTGCAGCGCCCGCTCGCTGGCGTCGCTGATGAGCGCCTCCCACAGCTCGTCAAAGTCCTGGGCGAGCGGGCGGCGGCAAGCGGGCGGGCGGGCAGTGGCGGCGGGCGGTGGGGAGGTGATAGGTTGGGGATTAGGGAGGGAATGGGGGAAGCGGACGGGTGTGTGTGGCGTCGCAAATGCCCCACCAGGCGGAAGCCAGGGTAAGAGAAGCCCGTCCGGCTAGCCATGCAAGGTCACTGCTACTAGTCAACACCCCAGACTAAGGCTGCGCGTGGGCATGCCCAATGCACATACATACAGGGCCGCCTACCAACCCGTCCCGGGACCGGCATGGGTCACCCCAGCGGCGCCGCCTACCTGGATGGACGCCACCACGATGGTGGTGTCTGGGTCGCCCAGCGGCGGCTTGACGCGGCCCAGCAGGTCCTTGTGTCGCCGCTTGTTGCGCACCTGGCGGCGCAAACCAGGAGGTTGACAGGGGCACGGCGCACACGGGCTTCGTTACCTTCCGCAAGGGCTCTGGCCCCAAAGCGCAAGCTCACACAACCGCAAGCATGGGGTCACGCCATGGCACATACAACCACATCCAGTGCTGGCGTAGACGTCCTCAGCAGCGCACGCCGGCGCAGGCACGTGCGCACCTCCAGCGCCACAATGCCGGTCAGCGCCACCACCAGGCCCACAACCACCGCGATGACCACAATGGTCTGCTTCGACACGGCTGAGCTGCTGCTGCGCGGCGGCGCGGGCGGCTGCAGGCACACGAGCAAGGGGGAAAGTGGGCGGGCAAAGACAATGAAGAAATAGGTAGGGAGTGCAAGGCTTTGACGGCGTGTTGTGCAGTGCAGCGGTTGGGAACGGCGTGGGGAGGCTGTGCTGGTCGCGTAGTGCGCAAGAAGTATTTTGGCCCGTCAGCGATGCGTTATCTAGTACATGGTGCAAGCTGGCACGTGCGAAGCCTGCTTTGCGGCCCCTGCATCCGGCACGCACCTCGACAGGTGTGACCGCCGCCGTGTACCCCAGCTGCGTACGGTACAAGTGCACCCAGCCCGGCAGCCCGCCGGCGCCGCCAGCGGCGCTGCCGCCCGTGCCGTTGCCGGCGCCGCCACTGCTTCCATTGCCGCCGCCGTAGCCCGCTGCATACGGCGCCCACTCTGCATCCAGCGCAGCCCGCACGCCCGTGTCCAGCTGCGCAGCCACGGCCGCCGGCTCCGCGCCGTTCGTCAGGGCCGCCGCCGCGGCCGACATCAGCTCCTCCGCGACCGACTGCCCCGGCAGCCGCAGTGTGGACACGTGGTTGCTGCCCGTGTAGATGGCGGCCACGGCCGCCACCATGCGCGCCACCGCCGCCGCGTCGTAGCCGGCGGAGACCCAGTAGTGCGCCGCCGCGGGGCTCCAGTGGTCGGTGCGGAAGGGCGCCAGGACTGTGTGAGCGCGGGCAGAGTGTGGCGGCGACAGGCGGCAGGGTTGAATGGACTTCGGGCAAGGAAGGAAGGGCACGCGAGGGGCCTGCGGAGCTACTTGCAGGCGCTCGGTAAGCAGGGCCTTGCGCGGCCCCATGGCACGGCACGGCCAGGAGCCGCACGCCACGGTGTCACGCGCAGCCCCGCCCCCGACACAGTAGTCCCCACCGGGCAGCAGCCGCACACCACCCCTCAGTTCTGCCCTGCCCTGCCCTGCCCTGCCCTGCCCTGCGCTGCCTTGCGTGCCCGCCCGCTCTTCCCACCCACATGTGAATGGCTTCGTCAGCGCGTCGATGCCCAGCTGCGAGGGCGAGGTGAGGTGTGCGAACAGGTCCACCACCTGCTCCTGCACCGCGCGGGGGTTGCGCCGGCTGACCACGCCCACGATGCCGCCCAGCATGTACGGCGCGCGGTTCACCAGCAGTGTCGTGTGCGTCTGCCCCGCCGCCGCCGACGCCGCTCCTGATGCCGTCGACGACCCCTGCGTCCCGCTCGCCTGCTGGCCCCCAGCCTGCGTGCTGGCCCCGCCTGCGGCGCCGCCGTCGGTACTGGCGCCGCTGCCCGTGCTGGCGCTGGTGCTGGCGCCGCCTGGCACCGTCGCGTTGGCCGCCTGCGGCGGCGCGGCCGCCAGCTCCCGCAGCTCCCAGGGCGCCGGCAGCACCTGCTCGTAGGCGGCGGTGGGGCACAGCGCGGCGCTGCAGCCCGCCAGCCGGCCGCTGGTGCGGTTGAGGACCACGGCGCTACCGGGCAGCTGCGAAATTCCTAGGTTGGAGCGGAGGTAGGGCGGCGCGTTCGGCCCGGCGTACATCTGCAGCCGGCGGGGTAGGTAGGGTCCAGGGGTCGTCAGGGTCGCTTGCGTGGAATCGAGGGCATGCAAGGGGTGCTCCGCTGTCATACCAGCCGCCGCCGCGTTGCCACAACCTGGCCCCACCCCCATAGCCCTCAGCGGCCCGGCAGCAGCGGCTGCTCCCCACCTTGAAGTACTCGAAGTGGTTCATGGTCATCATGCAAGTGCCGGCCGCGAAGTGGTCCACGCCGTGGCTGGGCGTGGCGATGCAGCTGTGCGCGTCCTCCGGCGGCGACAGCGCCGCCAGCGCCTCCCACACCTCCATGGCGCGCTGCCAGCCCGCCGACCCAAACAGCAGCGACCCGGACGCGGGGTCGATGAGGTAGCCGGCGGAACGCGAGGTCTGCAGGTAGGCGGCCGCGACCGCCTGCATGCCCCAGCCGCCGCAGTCTGCACCAATAGCAATCGGCGGGGGGAAGAAATAAACGGGCCGCGCATCTCAGGCAAGCGAATCCGAAATTGCACATGCCCACCCGGCCTGACCCACACCATTGCTGTCGTGGCCACGATCGCTGACACAGAAGCCGAGCCAGCGACCACCTAGCGCACACGTGTGCCTCCAGATGCCCGCCCGGCTGCCAGCTGACCAGCTCAGTACTCCACGCCACGCCGTCCACCCGCAGCCCACCCTCTGCGCCGCCCCCGCGCCCCGCGCCCCCGACCCACATGCCAGGCGGGGGTAGCAGAACGGCCAGTCGGGCTGGCCGTCGCCGTTCACGTCCACGCCGCGCCAGCGCTGCGCAGTTGCCAGCACCTGCTCCCACGTGGCCGGCACCTGAACGCCCAGCCGGTCAAACACGTCCTTCCGGTAATACATCAGCATGGACGCGCCGCCCAGCGGCACGCCGTACGTCTCCTGGCCGTGCAGTACGGCAGAGCCGCGGAAGAAGCGGGCGATGCGGAACCAACCCAGGTCGGGGCTGTTGCGGTGGGGAGGTTGAGGGAACGGGAACGAGAGCAAAGCGGCGGCTGGGTGGCGGGGGAAACAAGTCATGGGAGGTGCTAGTCATCCCGGCTGGCTGGGAGTCGAGGCTGGGCCGAATGCCACCCAACTGCGCCCTAGTCTTCAAGGCTCTACACGCCCATGCGTCCGTGGGTTGCCTTGCGAAGCCGACCGCAGGGTACCCCGGAGCCTGCCCACTCCCCACAGCCGCCCTCAGCGCTCACGTTTCCAGGATAATGCGGTCCAGCGGCGCAACCAAGCCCGCCAGCGCCATCTCCGGCAGCGCCTCCGCCGGCACGACGTAGCCGTCATAGTAGTCCAGGATGTCGTGCGAGAGTTCCTGAGTGATGTTGACCGCCCGCAGCTCGAAGATTTTGGGGGTGACTGTGGCCGAGAGCCTGAAGCCACCCTCTGACGCCAGCCGCTGCCCGGCCGCCTGCAGTGGCCCCGCAAGGAAGCCGAAGGAGCAGAAGACGCGCAGCGCCTGCATGTGTGTGTAGAATGAAAGTTTGCGGGGACCAGCGAGCAGTTGATTGTGGCGCCAAACGACAGAGTGAGGAGGAGTGTGCTGAGGGGGAGGGGGTCTGCCCAGTGGGGTCTGCCTGGTTTCACTCTGGCCTCTGGACGAGGTCGATAACTACGACCGCGTGACGAGGGTTTAATAGCTGAGCCACCGGGAACAACCTGACAAGCACAGGGGCGCCGCGGCAGCCATAAAAAGACGCACCTGACTCTCGAGCGACGATGCGCATTGAGAGGCGTTCGCCACCAGCTGTGCTGCTAATGTAGCGTCGCTGTGCGCACAGCTGCAGTAAACAAGAGCATGACTGCATTGAGTTGTCTGCATTGGTTTAGAGGGAGTCGACACATGAGTGAGCGAGGCCTGCTGCAATACGCACCTAGCTGCCAGGCCCTGCGTCCAATTGGCAGACGTGCAGACAGCTCCACCATAACGGCAGGTAGCCAACAGCAGCGCCACCAGCAGCGCCCGGCACAGCAGGCCGTGCTCCATCGCGGGCGCCCAGCCGCGCTTTTCAACGTTTATCTTATCATTGCAGACATGCTCAACTTATCTGGACCCTGCTGAGCAACTAAGGAGCCCAGCGCTCAGGCTTTGTCATTTTAGCTCCTAGCCTGAGCCTAACCCCTATCTTAATCTTGATTTATGTTGGTGTGCACTTTATTATGTCAATGCCTAGGAAAACCTGCTTCGTTCGAGTACCCTGACCACCGCATGAACATCCCGTTCCAGACGACGACGAGCTGTGCTTACTTGCCGCCGACGCCCCCTAGGAATTCGCATCAAAGCAAGTACCTACATTGTAATAAAAATGAGCGCTGCACGAATAGTCTCCCTCAGCGTCGGGGCGCTGGCAATCGCCGAAGTCCTGCGTCGCGCGGTGCTGGGTTGGAAGCGGCGCAAGTTCTGCGGTCTTGACAGTGAGTCGTAATGGGTTGCGCCTCCGCGCTAGCGCGCTTTAGGAACAAACGCACCTCCACACCTGTCCACACCCGAACTACGTATGCGCGGCTGCGCCCGCAGGCCTCGTCTCCTTCAGTGCCTGCGTCATTGCGGCCCGCCGGGCATTTGAAACGGAGCTGTCGGACGCATACATACGCGACCCCCTGGCAGAGGGCCTGTGCGGCAAGGAGGCCCTCGAGGTCTGCCGCAAGCGCGTGGCCGCGGCAGAGCTCAAGCAGCGCAACGACAGCACCACCAGCACCAGCACTGCTGACAGCACCAGCAGCGCTGGCGCTGACACCTCCAGCTCGTCGCTGCCCACACCTCCAACAGCTGGCGCTGCCGACGGCATCAAAGCGCCTTCTCCCGCGCAAGCGCCTGCGCCGAACAGCAGCGCGGCAGTGGGACCGGCACGACCCATCTCTCGCCTCATCATCCGCACCAAGTTCTTTGATGACGTCGCCGCCATTGTGACGTGGCACGGCGCCGCCGCCGCCGCTGCGGTGCCCTGCCACGCACAGCTAGCGGCGGTGTGCCGTGCCGCGGCTCAGTGCAAACAGGTGCGGGGAGGCCCGGGGGGCGGGTGCGGGAGGAGGCGTGCGAGCTGCGCGACTCGCGAGGCGGTGTGTTGCACGTGCGGCTAGGTAAAAAAACGCCCAGCCCCTGCCGATTGGATTTCAACACGGTGGCAGTGGGTTCGAGAGCCTGGCAGCTCTGAGACCTGCTCAAACGCAGCACGGGGGGCCGGTACACGGCACGCGCACCCTGTCTTCGCGCCGTCCTGACGCCCCATATTTCTTCCCGCCACCCGCTGTGCGTCGTGCACATTGTCACGGTTCGCTGCCTGCTTGTTGTCGCCACCACAACCAACCATCATCAGGTGGTGCTGCTGGGATCGGGCCTGGACTCCCGGCCCTGGCGCCTGGCGCTGCCGCCCGGTGTGGCCTGGTTCGAGGTGGACCGCCGGGACGTGCTTGCTGCCAAGACCCGGCGGCTGAACGAGATGGGCGCGCAGACGCAGACGCAGACGCCCAGGGCCCGAGCCGCCAAGCGCCAGCTACAAGCGCAGGGCGCAGAGCCGCTGCAGATGCGCAGCCTGTCAGGCACGGCAGCCGGCGGCGCCACTCCCACTCGGCAGGAGGAGCAGGCGCGGCCGGCGCTGCCGGACGAGAAGGTCGAGGAGTACGCGCACCCGCTCAAGGCGGCCAGCTGGGCGTGTGTGGCGGTGGACCTGCAGCACCGGGGCTGGTCGCGCGGGCTGCTGCGCGCGGGCCTGGATCCGGCCGCGTCCGTGTGCTGGATCCTGGAGGGGCTGCTGTACTACCTGGAGGAGCGGGACGTGCGGGCGCTGCTGCAGGTACGGCGTACGGCACACGCGTGCCTGGAGTCGAACGGTGTGTGTCACGCGAAAGTGGAACTCTTTCAGGGGGTTAAGCCAGGGAAGGCCCGGCGCCAGCAAGCGGTAAGGTACCGTATATCAACGCCTGCCGCCCCACGCCCATACAGGAGGCGGCCTCCGTGTCGGGACCGGGCAGCGTCCTCGCGGCCTCTATCATCCAGGCGCCGCCTGCCGCCGAGCCCGGCTCCGGCTCCGCCTCCTCCGCCGCGACGCCCACGGCAACCGCGGCCGCCGCAGCGGCGGCGGCGGCGACGCCTTCCGCGGCGGGTAGCTCCCCGCTCACCCCCACTGCCCCCGGCACGCCGTCTGCACCCGCTGCTGGTGTGGCGGCGGACTCGGCGAGCAGTGTTGGGACGCCCCCGACTGGCGGGACTAAGGCCGGGGGCAAGGCTGGGGCCAAGGCCAGCGGCAGCGGCGGGTGGAACGTCCGCTCGGAGTTCAAGTGGCGCTGCGAGGGCGGGGTGGGCAAGGTGAGAATGCGTGTGGTGTGGGTGGGCCCACGGGGTGGGCCCTGGGGGCAATCATATGCAACTATGGGACTATGGGACTACGCAGCACCATGTCTCTTGCGTCAACGCAATTCTGCAACCATGCTGCATCTTCCCATGCTGTCAACCTGCGAGCGTACCATGTCCACATGTCAATGTGTGGCCACGTACCCATCGACTTGATACGTGCCCCCCTTCTTGGTCGTTTCGCTTTTGGTTTCTGGAATGAACTACCCACACACACACACACGCACACACACACGTGTCTTTCATTTGTGTCTCCCTTGTGAACTCTAACACACACGTGTGCAGTTCCTGGGCGAGTGCGGCTGGTCGGCGCTGTGGACCGAGTCGTGGCTGCAGACCGTGGCGTCCTACGGCCTGACGCCCGAGGGCGGCAGCACCGCGTCCGGCGTCTACTTCACCAGCGCCAAGCTGGGCTAGGGCTAGGGCCGCGCTACAGCCAGCGGGGCCAGTGGGGCCAAGTGTTAGTGGACGGAAACGGAGAGAATTCCCCGCAATCGCTGGGAGTTACTGGGGGCCAAGTGTGTGAGCGAGAGACATCAGACACACTGTGAGATGTGAGGAGGCCGCCAGAGGCTGCGTGTGCATGTTTGTGTTAAGGCAGCCTGTGCAGATGGGAATTGTTGCATGCGTTGCTTGCCACCCCCTGATCAGGAACCTCTGTGATGAGTGCGCAGTGTGTTCAAGTGTCGGTATGCGTCGTGCGCAGTTTGGATGGCAGGTGAGCGCGTGGTTCGGAGCGTTTAGGCAGGGTTTAGGTCTTGCGTTGAGGCCTGAGAGGCGTTGCTGACTGTCTCGTCGCGAGAGGTCTGAGAGTTAAGAGCACGTACCGCCGAAGCTGTGTGCGCGAATGTGTTTCAGGTGCGGTACAGGGTGTACATTCGAAGGTGGTGCGAGGGAGACACTATGATTACTGGCATTGTGGTCTTGCCAAGGGTATAACCAAGGGGGCAAGCCAAGCGTGCACGCATTGAAATGATGCCAGGGCCAATCTGAGCACCCCTGCATGGATTTCTGCACACACACACACACACACGTGTTCGGTTTCCTTGGTCTTGGTCAATTTGTTGGGTACTCGGTTGTTGCTTTGGGTTGTGTAGGCGAGGGGCATCGGGCATGGCGTGCTGTGGCGATGTACCCCACCCCGGTTTGAGTCACCATGGCTAGTGGCTGGCGTGCTGCCGCGGGGAGGCCGGCGCGCCATCCGTCACCAACCTGCAAACACACCTGCGTCTTACCGAACGCCCAAGGTTACGCCCAAGGTTACAACTGTATTATGCTCCATTGCGACATAAAAACGGGGAGACGGCCCTCAGCTCGCATCGGGCCGCATGCGTGGCCCCGCCCAGACAAAGAGCCCAGACGGCTTGCCAGGGCTTGCTTCCCCACGGTGGGCGCTGGCCGCCGGGAAACACCACATGCTTGCTTTCCTATGGGGTGGGCGCCTCCCTGGTGCGGGTACACCGCAATAGAGTTACGTCGTGGCGCACTGGTGCCAAGTATATACGGTAATCTGCTGCAGGTAGCGGTGATACCAGGCGTGCTGCCTCCGTCGGTGATGCAAGCAAGGGAACAGGTGTGCGGCTTAGTGCGGCTGCTCCAGCACCTGTGATTCAGCACACACAACATAGTTACATGGACGCTGGTGGACCCGGATTGCATTAGCACAAAAAACTATGTCACAATGCAACCTCTCACATCCACCTTCCCTGTTGGAAGCATTTTAGCGCATGTCCGTAAGCCGTGGCCGTGGTCGCACATGGCGGAAGCCCAAAGCCATCATGATGCCTCATCCGGTCCTTACAGCGCCTCCCCTGCCGCCCGTACACATGTAAAGCCGTTCTCTGTGCCTTTTGCGCATAGCGCCCCGCTAGGCATCCATTTCCGCAATCCTGCTCTCTCTTCACTCGAACCCTCTTCTTCACTCAAAAGCTCACGTACCGTAGCTGTTCCGACCGACCCAATCTTAAGCAGTACCACCACACCACCCCTCAATACATCGTGGTAATGCACCAGCAGTCCGGTTATGCGTTCACGCGCAGATGCTCACTCATCTCTACTTGTCCTGCTTTTCCCCCTTGCTGCCGCCGCCTCGCCCCGTGAGCGACTTGATCCAGTCCGGGATCCACCGTGGCGCCACGAAGAGCGAGCGGCCCGTGGCATACACCGTGCCCTTGCCGTTGGTGACCGTCGCCCGCATCCACACCTGCGTCCCGTGTTTGCAGGCGTGAGGAGCAGCAGCGAGCAGCGGAGCGTCAGTGCTGCGCACCGTTTGAGTTCAGCCATACATACACTGGTGCATGTCTGCAAACTTTGTGGCTAGCCCCAGAACCTGCGCCCGAACAATGAGGCCCCAGAGGCCGAAACCCACCAATTACGGCTGCCCCCATTGACCGCGACAAGCCATCAGCCCAGGTGCAGACCTCCAGCCCCTCTCATCGCACATGCAGACCCCAGCCCCAGCCCTAAAGCCCTAATCCACCCCATTAGCAGATTCAGGTTTGGAAATGAAGTGCCCCTCTCCCTCGCTCCCTCCCTCCCTCCCTCCCTCCCTCCCTCCCTCCCTCCCTCCCTCCCTCCCTCCCTCCCTCCCACACCTTGCGGTCGGCCACCTTCTCCACCTCTGTAGACACCAGGATGACGGAGCCGCACGGGATTTTCTATGCAGTAGTGGTGGGGGATAAGGTAAGGTAGGTGGGCGACCAGGTAGGAGGGGCAGGCGGGAAAAAGGACGGGAAGCGAAGCAGATACGGGAACAGGTCAGCATGACAGAGCGGGCAAGCGTGATTTGGACGGTCCGAGGTCTGGTTGCTTGTACTTCCAGTTTCACTACTGCAGTACTACTGGGTTTTCTAGCTCCAGCCGGCGCCGGCCTCACCCGCTTGTAGTCCACCTCCAGTCGGGCGGTGTAGGCGGGCGGCCGGAAGCCCAGCTGCCCGGCGCGCCACAGCGCCACCGCCAGCCCGCCCAGCGTTTCGTCCACCAGCGCCGCCGTCAGGCCGCCGTGCACCGTCTGGGGGAAGCCGCACACCTCCCTGGCGGGGCGGGGCGGGGCGGGGCGGGGCGGGGCGTGTGGGTGGGCGGGCGTGTGTCGTCGGCCAGGGTGCGAGGTGTAGTGTGGAAGGCCAAAAGGCGAGGTGCTAGGGCAAGTAGGAAGCCCGTCAGCAGCCCTGCCGCCAGGAGCTGCCAGCCCCACACCACTACCGGTAGTCATTTGCCCAGCTTCCCTGCCCCAGCCTGCGTCACACCACCACTCACTTGCCCAGCTCCACCACGCTGTAGAACATCTGTTTGCGCGTGTCGTAGAAGCAGCGGAGCTCCTTGATCTGGCCGCTCACCACCATGGTCTCAAACTGTTGGCAGTGTGTATGTGTGTTAGAGACCACAAGGGAGAGTACTATGAAAGACGTAAGGGACAGGAACGCCAAGCAGGGAACGCGACGCACACAATGTGTGTTAGAGACCACAAGGGAGAGAACAGCAGACATAGGACCATGTGTGCAGTGGGAGGGGCGTGCAGGGGGATGCGCAAGGGGAACCATGACACGAGGGTCATCCGTGTGGGGCCGTCCGGTATTGCCCCGTCAAGAGGGCACCTGCCCGCCCCCTTGCCCCGTCACACATAGCCAGCAGTCCCTAGCGCCCCTGATCCAACCGCCTTCCGTGGTCAGGGCACATGGCGCCTGCCATATGCACGTATGGCCACAAGCCGCCTGCCACCTGCTAACGTAAGTTCCCTTGGGCTGGTCACCCTGCCCCCGCCACCCCACACCTTCGCTGCCCCTTTCTCCCGCTACTGCTACTGCTGCCACCGCCAACCCTCCTACTGCCACCGCCCACCCACCGATCCCCAGCTGGCCCCTGCCACCACTGCCTCCCCCCGCACCCACCCACCCACCCACTGCCCCCCACCCACCCACCAGGTGGTCCTGCTCCACTACCAGCTTGCCCACGGGGTGCCGCCGAAGCTGCTGGCCCGGGCTCAGCACCTCCTCCACGCCCTCCTCCTCAGCCAACTCGCGCACCCTGTTGATGTTAGGGCAGGTCGGGTCGTATGCCGCACTGTGTGGTTGATTGCGAGGAAGCAAGAACCGTGTCAGCAATATGCGTGTGCTTCATGACGCGGGCTTCACGGGCGTGCGGGCCACACGCTCCCCGTGCCACGTCGTCACGGCGCGCCTGGCCCCACACAGGTCCGCGGCCCTCGGCCGGAGCCCCCTGCCCCACAGGCGGGACATAGGGTAGGGTGTGCCGCACCCTGCCCGCCCGCCAGAGCCCCGCACACACACACACACACACACACACACACACACACACACACACACACACGTCTTTCGTAGTTCTCTCCCTTGTGATCTCTAACACACACACAGCCAGGACTGTGCTTTCCTAACACACACAGCCAGGACTGCAACCACCCGGAGCCCTGAGGTGGAGCCCGTACCCGGCACCCCTTCTTTCTCCTGCTACCCCTCCTCCTTTCCCCGCCCCGCCTCCCGCCGCCGCCAACACAAGCTAATAGCAACAGTCACGTAACACAGCAACAATCAGCTCGCAGCTCACCAGGTGATGCGGTTGCTGGACAGGTCGCCCTCGCCGTCGCTGTCCGTGGCCCGGTTGCTCTGCGCCAGGGCGAAGGCAGCGCCCGCGAACAGAACCGCGGAGCCGCCCAGGCGCGCGCCGCCCTTGGCGAGTACTGCGGCAGGGGTGAGAGTCCGGGAATGATAAGTTAGGAGGTGGAGTTGTGGACTGGGCAGTGCGGGGCGAGGGCTTGAGGAGGGAGGGTGGTGGGACGGAGGGTCCAGGAGGAGTGATGAGGAATGCAGGTTGTTAGGTAGGTTTGCTGGCTAGCTACGAAATGAGATGCTGGCAAGGCAGGCGGTTTGTCGGCGGATGAGTGCTTTGTGGAGGGGTGGGCAGAAGGAGGCGGGGCAGGCCACGAGGGCCGATTGGATGCAGTGCGAGCGAAGGGGGCGGCGGCCTCAGTTGGAACCCGAGGATTTGTGCGAACCCCGCAACAGGGTCGTCCCCACATTAACAAGCCCCACGGCCGCGCCACCGTTCCGCACAAGGCCCCCAGGTTGGTGATGCTCACCCTGAAGCACAGGCCCTATGTGCGCATGTGCCGCCGTCACACACAGCGTCCGCGGTCCTGGCCCCGGCTTAGACCCAGGCGCTGGCGGCAGCCGAGGCGGTACTGAGCCTCGCCACGCATGGACCAGCGCCGCAAACTGGCGACCACCTGGCATCATCTTCTCTGCTTCTTAAAGGCAGCCCTGAACGCCTGCGCGGCTGCAGACCGTTGACTCAGCAAACCGTGCCTCCAAAACGTTGCGCTTCAAAATGTGGCACGTTTACACGCCTGCTAATTCTTGCAGTAATTCAAATATGTATTTTCTACTCAGCGCGTGTACCAGGTGTAGGCTAAGCGGCCGACTCAGTCACCGAGGAAAATAGAAGGTATCAAGCAAACTCCTGTTGACTGCGTCGCTAGTTGCAGTACCTCAACTACCTTGTAGCGGTGTTATGAATACAATTAACTTAATAAGCAAAGGTGGTGCTGCCAGACCAAACACACAACTCCGCGCATTAGGCAGCAGCTCCACGCCTTGGCCTGCAGCGGCGCCCCATGGTCATTGCCCACCAAACCCCCTCGCTTATCGCGGATAGGTTTTTAATTTCGATTCCCGCCGCTCCAACGGCTCTACCCAGACGGGACAGGTGAATGCGGGGGACGGCGTCACGGCGCGGGTCACGGGGCCAGATATCAGTGCATTGCTACCCGTACATTGAATGTGCATATGTGAACTTGGTCGCCAACCAATAACCTCGCAAACAGGCCACTCAAAACGGGACTTGTTCCGCGTGACGGATATGGTCACCAAAGCTATGGCCAGGCAGCAGTTCTGGGCGCGCCCGCCGCCGCCGTAGCTGCGGCGGCCGCCGACGCCCCGGGCGGCTTTGCGGGCGAGCGCGCAGATCTGGAGGCGGCGGTGCCGCGGTGGGGAGCGATGTCCCTGCTGGCGAGGACCTAGACCTGCCCTTTCCTTTGGAGGTCGCGTGTGGGCCTGTTTGGGTGGCATGCTCATGGCCGCGGCTGCCCTACCTGCTGGGCCGCCAAGCTGCACTGCTGGCTGCTGCGCTCGTGCTGGGGCCCCGCGGTGGCGGCGCCGCTGCTGGCGGGGGGAGGGGGGAGGGGGGGCCGGGGCGCCACCTGGTGGAGCCGGCGGAGCTGTATGTTCGGCGCAGTGGCCAGCCGACTACCTGCAGCGGCTGCAGCACCTGGCCGCGGCGGGGATGGAGCTTGACGCGAGCGCGGCGGCGGCGGCGGCAGCGGCTTTAATAATTTCTGGAACGGCCGGGCGGACGTGCTGACCTACCTGGCTCGTGGACGAGTGCGGCGCGCTGCACGCTGACAGGGACAAAGACAAATTCGATGACTCGTATGTACATGTCAAATGCATTGGGGCCGGGCGCGTGCGTCCGTCCAGGTGCTGAAGGTGATGTGGGGGCGCGGCGGGGCCTCCTCGTTAGTTGCAGCGGCTGGCTGGTGGGCGCGGTCATGGGGCCGCTGCTTGGCTGCTGGACGCGGCGCTACAAGCAACGGCTCGCGTAGTCGGTGGCCGATGCGTTTGGCGATGCGTCCGGAACCGCTGCTGCCGCTGCTGCAGTTAGGTTGTCTTCGGTGGAGGATGTGCGGGCGTGGTGGACAGGGCTGCTGCTGCTGCTGCTGCTGGTGACGGCGCGGCGCGGCAGCTGACCGGTGGCTGCGGTGGCGGCGATGGGCAGCGAGGCAACCACGGAGTGGGCGGCAAGAGGGTGGGGCTTGCGGAGGGCGGGGCCGCAGGCCACCATGCTGGCCGCGGCGGCGGCAGCGGTTGCGATGGAACAGGGCAAGGGAGAAAAAAAGACAACTCCCGTGAAAAAGATAAAGAAGAAACTTCCTCCCGCACTTCCCAGGCACCGATGGTCTCGAAAATAGTCCCTGTGCCTCACAACGCCCGGCCCCGATCCCAGCAATACGTTACCACATCCGGTGGCGGCGGCGGTAGTGGTGGTGGTAGTGGTGGTGGTAGCGGCTTCAGTGCGCTGAAGTTGAGAGGGCACAAGCACGTCCGTGTGCGCGTGTGGGGAGGGCAGCTAGGGAGGGGTGCTTGGTGTTGGTACTGTATCGGAGCCTGCCTGCCTGCCTGCCTGCCTGCCTGCCTGCCTGCCTGCCTGCCTGCCTGCCTGCCTGCCTGCCTGCCTGCCTGCCTGCCTGCCTGCCTGCCTGCCTGCCTGCCTGCCTGCCTGCCTGCCTGCCTGCCTGCCTGCCTGCCTGCCTGCCTGCCTGCCTTAGGCGCACGCATACACAAGCTCACAACCGGCCGCATCCCTCCCTCTGTCGACGTGCCCGCGCAGCCCCTGCGCCGTGAACAGGTCATGCCGCTGTTCACAGTGGCAACGTCGCCGCGCTGGCGGCTGGCCTGGCTGCTGGGGCACACGGGCCTGCTGCCGCGGAACCCTCCAGGCGACTGATGACTGCCGAAGCTGCCGGAGCTGCTGTGAAGGCGGAGGAAAGACACCTGTGGCAGCAGCACCCTCTGGAGGCTGCAGCTGTGGGGGCGGCTGCAGCTGTGAGGAGCAGCTGGCCCTGGGGGCGGACGCGGCGGTGGTGCTGGAGGAGGAGGAGGAGGAGGAGCGACCATCAGCCCTGGATGACGCTGTGTCAGCAAGCGAGACAGCGGGCGGTGCTGCTGCTGCTACTGCTACTGCTGCTACTGCAGCAGCGGCAGCATCATCCATCCCGCATGCGCTCCAGCTGTGGGCGAATGTGGACCTGCAGGTTGGCCTTATTGGTGTGGCGTGGTACGGGCAGTACGAGATCCGCTGTGTAGAGAGTTTGAAGATTGGCGAAGGGTTGCACGTGGGTCTGTTGGGTATGGCGGCCTTGCGGCATCAGCACGCGTGGTTGAGCAAAGGGGGCTGCTGAGTTGCGCGCGGAGCGTACCTGGCATATTCCGGGGCTCGGGCCTTGAAGCTGAGGGGTGTAAACACGCATGCTTATAGGGTGAGGGCGGGCAAGGTCCTCCCAAAGGGATGCGCCGCAGGCTGGCAAGAACTCAAGTTGTATGCACAGTTTGACAGTATCTGGCGCATCGTACGAGCGCACAAGTAATAAAGAGAGCTGAAGGCAGCAGCTTGGTTGCGTCGCGGGCCCCCGAGCTGGCTTGGCGTGGCGTGTGGGTTTCGAGCGGGTTTCGGAGAACAGGCAATCGGGCGGGAAGCAATCCTGCAACCAGTACCGGGGCCAAAGCACTATCAACTTCAAAACTGCTTTCCTTGCCTTGTAAATTACAAAACCGGCCAGAGTCTCTGAACAGCTGCTGCGCTACTTCTTGAATCCTGGTTAAACGCAGTCGGACCGCGAACATCATGGTAGTTTTGCACCGAATTGCGCAGGCGAGTTCTCCTAGAGGGAAGCATGCTTCTTACTGCATTTCGGAGTAGCTCACTGCTTCTATAGCGTAAGGGACCCGTTTACGTTGTGTTCCATCGATTTGGTTTTGCGCTTCCCTCGGCAAGTTGTGCCGTAGCGGCTGCAAGTAGTCGCAAGCTTGATCAAGTCACATCTATGGCTCAATAAGGCGTCGCACAGCCGCCCGTGCGCGTCAGAGGGGATGGAGGTGCCGCCCGGGAGCACTCGCCGAGCCGGCGTGCGCCTGCGGCTCGCGCTGGCTCTGGCCCTGCTGGGCTGCCTGCTGGGCCCCGGGGGTGAGGCGGCCAGCAGCAAGAAGAAACGCAGCAGTGCATCCGGGTTGGAACCGGGCGCGCGAGTGGTGCCTGTGGAGGAGCTGCTGGAGTACGGGAAGGTGCAGGGGGCCACCGGCAGCGGCAGCAGCAGCGGCAGTAGCAGGGGAGGAGGCAGCGGGGGTCGGGCAGACGAGTCGCCAAAGTCACGGCAGCTGTACGGACTGACGGACGACGACTTTGTGTACGCCACGGGCACGTGTCGGGAGCGCATGCTGCTTGCCAAGTCCACAAGGGCTTGGAGGAGAGGTGCGCACGCGCGCGACGCACCCCCCGGGCTTGGCGGCGTGGCGCGGGGGTGGGGCTGGTGCGGCTGTTTTCTTTGCATACGCCGTGCACACGCGCACTGGTCCTGTGTCATATCATCCTACCAGCCTATTCCGCTGTTGGCGTCACCGTGCACCATTGCCGTGCGGCATGCCCTGCCCCGCTGGACTAGGCCTGCGCGGCTTCTTCCTGACGGACGTCAACGACACGGCCAAGCTGGCCGAGCTGAACGCGGAGGGGGCGGCGGGGCACGCGGAGGCGTACGCCTACTTCCCAAACGACGGGGAGCCGGGGCTGGGCGGGCTGCGGCACGGCCGCATGGCGGGGGACACGCGCGCGGCGGCCGCTCCCTTCGCTGCCTACAGGTGCGGCGCGGGCCACCCGGGGGGGGGGACGGGGGGGCGGGGCCTCCGAAGTGTGGCGACTGGGGGTGGGGCCTCCAAAATGTGTCGTCAAAGCTGGACCAAGCAACGCACTTTCTTTAACGCGGCACACGAAGCGCCGTGCTTGATTGCGGTGCACGCCGGGACCGGGGCGGAAGAAGCTGGCGGCGCCGGCACAGCCACACACACACACACTACCTGTACTGGGCCGGGCGCCCTGTCGCCTGTGCCCCTGTGCAGGCACTACGGGGACTCCTTCAAGTGGATGCTGTACGGCGACGATGGTGCGTTGGATAACGCACGTGTGTATGTATTTATCTGCGGGTCCAATGCTGCGCTGCACATGTGCATCCCGATCTCGTGGTTGGCACGTGGCTTCAACCCCTCATCGCACGTGGCTTCAACCCCTCATGGCACGTGGCTTCAACCCCTCATCGCACGTGGCTTCAACCCCTCATGGCACGTGGCTTCAACCCCTCATTGACCCCTGCCACGCGTGCAGACACGCTGTTCTACCTGGACGCCCTGAAACACATGCTGTCGGAGCACGACCCGGAGCTGCCGCTGGCGTTCAGCGACAACCTCTGGTGAGGGGCGTGTGTGTGTGTGTGTGTTTGTGTGTGTGTTAGAGTTCACAAGGGAGAGGACTATATGAAAGACTTGCGTGTGCGAAGGTACAGACCTTGTATGCAAATGCTTGAGCGGTCGCGCGCGCGTTCCGGCGTTACCTGATATACTTAGCCTGTACCGACCTGCCGAGCCGAATTTCCTCCTTACCCGAGGAACCTGTAACCCCCTAAACCACCGTCTGCCTAACCTCGGGTGGGGACGCGGCCTCACGCCCCGAGGATGCAAGCCCATGCTTGTGCCGACGTGCGCTGCACTCCTAGATCCCGCTAGCTTTTGCCCAACCCAGGGTGTCTCACCTGGTGGTGAGTGTGTGTGTGTATGTATGTATGTGTGTGTATGTGTGTGTGTGTGTGCATACCTGGCAGCAGCGCCTGACAAAGCGATGGGGGAAGCAATTGGGCCGGCCCCCTGCTGCAGGGGGACGCTGCACGCAGCTGCAACTGGGCTTGCCTGCGGATCCTCGACCCAGGGAGGCGCTGGGGGAAATGCGAAGCCGCGGCGCCCGCGTTCAAGGGACGCTGGCAAAGACCAACGACATTTACACGCGATGACACGCATGCAATGACACGGCTCCTTCCCGGGGCTCGCTCCACTCCGCTCCTGGCTCTCACGGCGGGCGCGCAGGTATGATGGGCGCCATCCCAACCCGCATGCGCCGCGCTGCCTGCCGTGCGGCATGACGCACGAGGAGCTGCCCACCCTGGCCGAGGTGCTCAGCACACCGCACATGCAGGTGGGGGGTGCTGTATGCTGTGTGCTGTGCCGCCGTGGTGGCGGTGTGATGCGTGTGGCGCGGTGGTACGGTGGTGGTGGGGCAGGCGATATGGTGATGAGGCGGCAGGAAAAAGGGGGGGGGCGTGTGTCAGGACATGTAGGCGAGCCGTGGCAAGCGCGTGCTGATACCTACGCATACGCTGCCCTTTCATTCCCCACAGTAAACCTAGCGAAGTCACATGAAATAACATTACGCGCAGCGGTGACTCCAGAAAATTTAAAACGCTCCCGTCCAACCACACACAACGTGCAACAGGCCCAGATCCGCAAGGGCTTCCACCCGCCCATCAGCGAGGAGGTGGCCATGGAGATCGCCCGAAACGCGACACCGGTGAGCCCCCTGGTGTGTGTGGTGTGGCCTGGCGCGGTCCGTGTGCGCCAAACAGCTCGGGGATGCAGGTCTGCATGAGCATGGGTCGCACAGTTAGTTGGGTGCGCTGATAATCCACATCCTGATTCCTCCTGACAGAGCCCAGGTCGGAAGTTCGTGCCGCGACCCGCCTGCCCCTACTGCACGCCCAAGGATGCGTGCCCCGAGGTGCCGGACCCGCGGCGCCCATGCAAGGTGTGTGTGCGTGTGCATTGAGGACAGAAAGATAGGGCTGCGAAACAGGTGTCTTAATGTGTTGTCAGTGCAAACGGGCGCCTTGCATCGTGCACGGCGTGCGTGTCTGTGAAACACGCATACGCCCATGCCCACGCTCATCACACACCTCCACTCGCCTCAGTCTGACTGCCCATGCTCCTGTCGACACCGTCACCCCACCCCCCACCTCCGCCACCGCCAACCCCACCCCCACCACCGCCAACCCCACCACCGTGCAGCCCTCCGGCGCGCACGGCGGCGCGGGCATGGTGTTCAGCGTGGGTCTGTTCCGGCACGTGGCCTTCCCCGACTTCCTCAAGTGCATCACCAGCCTGGAGGAGGTGCCGGGGGGAGACTACCTGGTGAGAGGGGGGGGAGGGGGGAGAAAGGGGGGTTGTGGTTACCAGCCTAAACTAAACCAAACCCGGGGGGCTGCACTCCAGGACCCAAGTAGAAGGTTGAAGCGCAAGTGCCGCTGATGCACTCCCCGCCCCTTGTTTCTAGAATAAACTACCCTCTCTCCCCCCATTTGGTACTTGGAATCAAATTTCACCCACCCCCCGCTACCTATCCTTGCATCCCCCCCTCACACACGCACACACACACACGCACATACACACACACACACGCCGCGCTCACCCACTCACCCACCCGCCCGCTGCTGCAGATGTCGTACTGCCTGTGGCAGGCCGGCATTGCGTTCACGGACCCGGGGCCCATCGTGCGCGCGCGCTACGACCCGCGGTTCTACGTGTTCAGCGGCAACGCGGTCATGGGCTACCTGTTCGACCCCATCGGCATGCTCACGCACGGTGCGGGGGGGCATCGGGCCGGATCGGGTCGGGTGCTTTGGGGTGCGGCTGGGGTTGTCACTACCAGCCCATTCTAAACAAACAAACGGGGGGGGGCGATGACCAGCAACCGGCTGGCTGCGTCGCCGACATGCGGCGATGAAGGCGGAGAGGGGCTGGGGCAGTGGGTTTGGGGTGTGTGAAAATACCAGCCCAGTTGGGGGGTAGTTCATTCCAGAAGCCAAAGCGACCATTGCAACCCAAAAACCAAATCTCTTTTGCATGACGGCATGTACGGTGTGCCCCCCGGTCCCCGGGGGACACACCGGGGCTGTTTACCAGTAACCCCCGGGGACCGGGCTTGCGCCTGTACCTACCCACCCGCCTACCCCCGCGGCGCGCAGGCCGCTGCGACGCGCTGTGCAGGTGGGCGATGCGCAACAGCCTGGCGCTGCACGTCATGGGGCGCCACTACCGCTCCTTCCGGGTGCGTGCGTGCGTGCGTGCGTGGTTAGCAGGGCGGTTGGCAGATAGGGTGGTTGGCAGGGCGGTGGGCAAATAGGATGGTGGGTAGATAGATAGGGTGGTGGGCAGGGCGGTGGTGCGTGCGGCGCGATGCAGAACGCACTGCGCGGTGCGGCGTGCTGTACATCGGAAGGAAGGAAGGAAGTTGTGGTTAATGCTGGAGGAAGCGCGGCGGGCCAGTCCGGCGCCTTGTTGCGAATGCCACTGCTGAGGTGCATGTTGCGCCTGGTACATGTTTTGCTCCAGCGCCTGCTGATGAAAAAGCCCGCACCCGCACCCGCGGCGGCGGCGGCGGCCTTTCTTTTACGATCACACGCAGGTCAGCAGCATGCACATGTGGGGAGTTGCATACGCCACGACGGCAGCCCATGAGTGGCTCCAGCTGACGTACGGCGGCGACGGCGAGTCCGGGTCGCAGACGAAACGACCGTACGGCATGGTCGATGATGTGAGGGAGGCCAGGGCGCCGGCTGCTAGCGGAGAGGGCAAGGCAGACAGTGATGGGGGCGAGCAGGACGGTGCGGAGGGTAGCGATGGCGCCAGTGAGGCGGAGGAGCGGAAGCGAGTGAGCCGCCGGAGCCGCCGGAGGCGACGGCGGCTGCACTCGGCTGAGGGTGCGGAGATGCCAGCAGCCAGCGGGTGGGGTGGGGGCAGCAGACCTGGGGAAGGCTGAGGGGCAGCAGGGGGCAGAGCGGACAGCAGGGGAGGTGCACCTGGCTAGAGGCTGAGAGTGCCGATGGAGGCGTTGGCCTTGCTCGCTGATGACGCACTGCTGGTCGGGTACGGGCAGCAGAGACCCAGTGGCGGCTGGTTATGATTGCGTGGTTACAAGAGAGGACACGCCGAGCTCGCAAGCGGGCAAGGGGCAACAATCCTTCATCCTGCAAAGGGACTCCATTCATGTGTGCCAGCCGCTGGCCCTCAGCGGCCGATGCCGGGAGGAGCTCCATTCCGGGCGAACCCAAGGCCCAGCTGCCGCGCATCCCGATTGAGATCCGCCCACTCGCCGGATACCGGCGCGCCGCCGTCATAGCCGCTACAGCTGTCATCCTGTCTCACAAGGCTGCCCGAATCAAATGCGGTGCTGACCAGGCCCGAATCGAGCCCCGACCTCAAACGCTTCAGAGGGCTTTCACTACTTTCACACGCGGCCGCGTCAGCTGCCGCCTCCGCCGCCAACGCCGCCAGCTGGAGGTGCTGCAGCGGCAGCTGCGGATGGCTCAGGCGCTGGCTCGCCACTAGTAGCGGTGCGGCACGTTTCATCAGTGGGCTGAGAGGACTGTTTGCCGCACCGCCTCCAAATGCAGCAGCACCGGTGTGGGCTCGCGGCACGGCAAAGTACTGCTGCTGGTGCTGTTGCTGTTGCTGTTGCTGCTGTTGCTGCTGCTGTTGCTGTTGCTGCTGCTGCTGCTGCTGCTGTTGCTGCTGCTGTTGCTGCTGCTGCTGCTGCTGCTGGGCGCACCTCAGCGCGATCAAGTCATTGATTAGGCCGCCGCCGCCGCCGCCGCCACGCCCACTGCTGCCGCACCTGCCGCCGCCACCGCCGCCAGTGCTACCCCCGGCGAGCCTGCAACCGCCATCACCGCCGACACCGCCGAGCCCAGGCACACTACCCAGGCCGCCGACGCCCGCGCCCGGCATGCCTAAATTGCCCATGCCGTGGCCTGCCAGCTGCAGGTTGCTGGTGGTGCCTCCGCTGACGTGATGAGCTGACGTTGACGACGCCAGGGACGTCGCCTGGCCGCCGACAAACGCGGGCAGGCTGATGCTCAGCGTTGCGAATGGGCGTATCAGTACCGGGCTGGGCTGCTGGGCGGTGAACGTCGCCGCTGCAGCCGCGTCAAGTGTGCTGCTACTGCCGGGGTTGTGCTGGCTGTAGCCGCCATGCGAGCTGTTGGGGTTGCTGGTTGCGTTGCCGGCTGCGGCGGACCAGGGCTCGGTGTGAAGGCCTGCGCGCGTGCGTGCGTGCGTGCGTGCGTGCGAGCGGGTATGCGGGCACCGTTAACACACATCATCACATGCATCGACGGACTCGTAAGTAAGGCAACATGCCAAAGTGTGAGGCACAGTCACAAGGCAACATGCCAAGCAAACACTTTGAGTGTCCTAAGTGCCCTAGGGCGCCGCCCGCTGTACTCCTGGCAAACAGGCGTTAGTTGCAGTCCCCTCCCCGCCCCATGTCATTGCTCACTCTGCCACAGCTCCTCCAACTCCACGTCTTCGCTGCTGTTCTGCGGCGCCGCCGCCACGCCCTCCGCCACCGGCGCCAGCAGGGATGTGCCGAGGCCCACCAGTGCCCGCGCGCTTACGCCGCCAGTGCCGGTCTGGCCGCCGGTCAGACCGCTGCTGCCCAAGGCGCCGACTGCGGCGGCAGTAGCAGCTGTGCTGCCGACACCAAAGCCGTGATGCAGGTTGCCGCGGTCGGGCCCAGCGGCGGCAGTAACATCCAGGCCTTCTGCCGCGCTGCCGCTGTAGCTGCTGTATATTGCGCAGTTGCGGGCAGCGGAGGTCGGGGCAGCAGTTGCAAAGGCCGCAGCCGTGTCGCCATCCGGCACCGGCAGCGGCACAGTGGGACGCAGCAGCGGTGGCAGGGGAGGCAGCCCCTGCAGCTGCAGCAGCAGCCCGGGTCCGTGCTGCTGCCCGGACGCCTCAGCGCCGCCTGCCGCTACCGCCACCGCCGAGGCCAACGGAGCCGCTGCATCCATTGGTCCTCCGGCGGCAGCAACGGCGGTCACCGGAGAGCCGCTGCGGCTGCCGGTGGGGGCTGGCGCAGCAGTCCCGCCCACCACCGCCGCCGCCGCCGCCGCCGCCGCCGCCGCCGCCGCAGAAGCGCTCCCGGCCAGGCCGCACACACTGAGCACCTGGACGGGCTTGTGCGGTGCTGCGTCGCCGCCGCCGCCATCTGCATGCCCGCCAGCACCATTGCTTGGGCCTCGAGCGCTAACAGACCAGTAGCCATCATAGCTACTTGGCATGGCCCCCGCTGGTGCGCTGTCGCCGGGGGAGGCGGGGAAGCCGCCGCCGGCCGCGCCCGTGGCGGCTGCGGCGGCGGCGCCTGCAATGGGTAGTAAAAGTAGCGCCCGGCCCGGCGGTGCACAGGGGGCGTGCGACACGTACCCAGGCTGGCTGGGAACACCGCTGCTGCTGATGCCTCTGGGCAGCAGCGACTGGGCGACTAGGCCCGAGTCCGCCCGCGCAGGTGGCAGCACCAGCGACTGCGGCGGACCCGGCGCCGGCGGCGGCACGAGGCGCGTCTGCAGCAGCTGCTGCTGCCCATGCCCCGCATATGCATGCGCCTGGCCCTGCGCCTCTGCGTGCTGCGGCAGCGCAGGATCCTGCTGCGTCCTGCCCCCATGTCCGCCATGGGCGTTTGATGTGGGGCTCACGCCACACGCCACGCTGCCCGTCGGTGTGTGAGCCCGGGCGGCGGCCGTGGCGGCGCGCTGCAGGCCGACTTCAGTGGCAGCCCGGCGCGGCACCGCGCCGGCGCCCCGCTGAGAACCACCGGCAGCGCCTGCCGCCACAACCACAGCCGGGGCGGCGGCGGCGGCGGCATCCGCCTCCAGTTCCGCCGTGTCCTGCATAATCACATCCAGCTCGCCGTCTGAGAATTCCCCACCACCATCATCACCACCATCATCACCATCACCATCACCATCACCATCACCATCACCATCACCATTATCCAACGCAGCGCTGCCCGGCATCTCAACCGCCGCCGCCGCCGGTGGTGGTGCGGGCTGCGCCACCACCTGCTGCTGCTGCATTGCAGCGTAGTAGTGCTGCTGCTGCTGCCGTTGCTGCCGTTGCGCCTGCTGCTCCTGCATGACTTCCTGCCGCCGCTGCAGCTCGTGCATCTCGCGCAGCAGCACTGGGTGCGGCACCGCCGCATGGGGTGCTGCTGCCGCCACCCCCAGCTCCTCGAGGCCCACGCCAAAGCAATGGCCGCTAGGGCCAACGCCGCCGTGGACAACCACCGCCGGGAGCGGCGCCACGCCAGCAGCTGCTGCCGGTCCGAATCCCCGCAGCAATGGCGCCGGCAACAGCGGCGCCGGCATCAGCAGGCGAGCGGCGGACTCCTGCTGCACACGCATGCTGCAGCTGGCACTGCTGCTGCTGCAGCTGCTGGCCAGAGTGCCCGCCGCCAACGCCGGCGCCATCCGCTCGCCGCCCGGAAGCCCGCTGAGGCCGAAACATGGAAGCGCCAGCGATCCCCCAGGCTGTTGCTGTTGTTGCTGGTGCTGGTGCTGGTGCTGGTGCTGGTGCTGCTGGTGCTGGTGCTGCTGGGGGTGGTGGCCGTGGTGGTGGTGCATCATCAGCTCCGGGATGGGCGGCAGTGGCGTCCTGCCCTCCAGGACCTTGCGCGGCGGTGTGCCGGGCGGTGGCGGCATGCGCGCGAAATGCACTTGCGCCAGCGGAAGCAGGACTTGCGACGTCTGCTTCTTGGGGTCTACGTTACACACGGCAGGGCAGGCGGCGCGGCGTGGGGGCAGGATGGATGGATGCGTGATGGTAATCAGCGCGCCATCCGCAATCATACGGAATGAATTGTGTCATTGTGTGACATGCGCGCTCTGAGCAGCATGCATACCGTACTTGCACGTCACTCTGCTTGCATGCCACCCTGTTTTTGTGATGGGCCCACACTCCGCAGCATCTGCTGGGAAGGACTCGAGCACATATCTGCACGTGTCCCGTCTGCGGCCTTGCCTGAGTGGTATTTGAGGGTGTGCACGCCTGTGGCGGCGTCGAAGCCCACCACGGTTGCAGCACGCCACGCGCCCGCCGGCGGCCGCCGTAGCTCCGCCAACTGCTGTCCACGCTGGCTGGGCGGCGGTGGCACCGTGGGGCCGGGGCCGTCGCTGTCAATATCCCACCTGAGGACGTCCGAATGAGAAGGATGGAGCAGCGAGCGAGCGACAGTCGAGTAAGGAGTGGGGGGGACAGGATGGGCGGGGAGGGGGGAAGACGATGTACAAGGTCTGCCTGGCAGGCGTGAAGCTGAGGCTGGGAGACGGCACAAGCTGACTGGTGGTGCCTTTCAGTCCCAAAGCCACGCTGCGTTGCGCTCGGGAGCGAGCGAGCTCCGGTCCTCATACAGTGACACCAGTCACTCAATGGCGTCGAGTGCGCTGCCCACTTACCAGAATATGCTGAGCTGCTTGCGAACAAGCGCGGCGCCTCCCATGTGGTGCGCCGCCGCACGGAGCCAGACAGCGAGCGGGGCCTGTGCGGCAGCGTATTGAGGTGGGTGGGTGGGTGGTGCATGGGTGCACAGCAAGATCCGGGTTATAGGAGTTCATGACACGGTATCGGGGGGAGGGATGGACGGCTAGCGCACGATTCGATGGTGAGTGCAAGGTAGGCCGTAGGGTGAGTGTCGCAGGTCACGGAAAAAGTGTGGCAATGCGCATGGCAACCCCCTCAGCTCGCTGACGGATGGAATCATCGGAACCAGCACGATTAGGTCCATGTATGGAAAGTACGTGGCATGGGCCGGGAGGGGGGGCACAGTATGTACCGATTAAGGCCGAGTACGACATGTGTACACATGCTCAGGGGAAACACATAAGGCAAAACGCGCGCTTCAGACAGGTTGGGCTGACCACGCCCGAGCTGCCCAGTCGCTGTCCAGTTGACGGATGCGCAATGAACGCCTCGTTTATCGCTTCAGCTCTGGGTGGGCTTTGTGTCCATTTACGACGTAAACTGGGGCCACACTTGTCGCACCCCGGCCACCTCGCTGTCGCACCCCGCATAAAACCTCACCTCGGCCCCGGCGTGGCTGATCGACAAATTTGCCTCGCGCCCGAGCGCATTGTGCGCCGCCAACCACGCATCTAGCGTGAAAACACGGCCTCCCTCGCGGTAAAGCTCTTTTGGCAGCCCCGCGCAACTTTCGCAGTTACAGACGACCATCAGGCCGGTTGCAGAGGCAACTGCACCACCGAGAATGCCACATCGGTGCTTTCCTGAGAAGAAAGGGCAAAGGGTAGCAGGCGCCCAGCGGCGTCACGCGGATGGTATGCAATTCCAGCAGCCACGCACGTGCAAGAAGCCCACTTAATAAGCTGTGGGGCGGTCGACTCTTACCGAGAACTAATTCTGCACCCGCGGATGGCAAATGTGTTGAGCCGCTCAACAAAGAGTCGACCGCGACGCTTCGGCAGTTTGCCCCCATACGTATCTTCGGCGGGAGCGCGGGCAGCTAGTTTTGATGTGACCTATTATCCAGCCTGAGGGATGCTGCCAATTTCGTGCGCTCAACGTCACAGTTCATGCGAGCCTTTTGACATATGTAGTCTTCATTACACAATAAACGCTTGGTAGTTGCTGCGTATGATGCAATTATGATATTTACATGTTAGTGCTTGGGTTTTCCCTTGGACGCAGTTCAAACTACATTTCATTCGGGTTTTTTTGCCCGCCCATGCGCGCGTCCAAAAGCGAGCACTGATTTGGCAGAGATCGTGCTTGATGTTCATGATATGCATGGCGCGGCAGCTTTAACCTTGGCAGCTGGAGGACTGGCGAACAGGGTTTCGGACGTACGGGCGACAGGACTGTGAATTTCGGGAAGCCGTAAGTTTTGTCGGTGTGTCTGGGACCGTCCCTTGGGGAGATAGAGGCGCCTCTAAACTGCCAAGAATTAGGGTCAGTAGTGCCCACGTGCGTGGCGTGCCCGTGCCTTCGCCGTTTCGCCCTTATTTCGCCTTTCAGTACCATCAGTACCGCATTTCCCTTAGAAGCCCCTTGGGCAAGCAACTTAGCCCAGAGCATTACGAGGGTTGCCTTTGACGGCCGGTCAACTGCTGCCCTTGAACGCAACTTTTGGCGCCGGCGTGTCCTAATAGCTGAGAGCCTCAGACGGCGTAAGGGTTACACGCAGGCGAGTAGCCTCCGCAGCTTAAAGTCCGCGCATATCGGCGTATTTACAGCGGCATACAAACCGTGCCTCACAGCTTGGCCCTGTCCTACTGTGCAGCGGTGGCGGGTGGGGTGGGCCGGGGAGGGGGGGGGACGGGAGAAAGGGGTGAGGGGGCCGGGTGCGGGCGCACGAACCCAGCAGAACCTGGCTTCGCAAACTGTGCCTCTGCCCGCTCAGAACTATTCTGGACAAACAATCTTACCACACTGTTGATAGTTGACGTGCAATTCCCGCCGGTAAACGCACTGCAAACACACCAAGACTTCATTGCAAGCTCGCTCACTCCTTGACGTCCGCGCCGCTGCCAGTGTGGCGGCCCCTCTGTTAGAATGCTTCTGCGACAGAGATAAAAACTAGCGTTGCAGCCGAGACCGCCGGCTGGCCAAACACGCTTTCAGAAATGGGCAAAGCAGCCGTTGGCTGCTTGTTACTTGTTTTCTACGTCCAAAGCGTCTTTGTTCTGGGGAAGGCAAGCTCAGCGGAGACTCCTAGCGGCTTCAACGCGACGCAAGAGGCATGCATCGGTGCTGCTGCCCAGGATGTGCTGGCCAGGTACCTTGTGTGACATAATTACTGAGAGCCCTAGAACTCAGGGTAGGGGGACCTAGTTTGATGTGTGTGTTCGTGTGTGAGTGCACATGCCCATCGCATGCCCCGCTTTTGCAGCTGCGCGTACAACACGTCCGGCAGCAGAGAGCAGGCTTTCGCGAAGATTATGTCGCGCTCATACGCGTTGTGTATGGAGGGCAACGGGACCACAGGCTCTGGCACGAACCAGGTGAGGGGAGGTGGAGTGAGACTTCCAGCCCGAAAGGACGTGCAGCTACCCTATGGCCCATGTATGGAGCGGCAGGCCCTTTGACGGGCCTGGGGTCCAGGTTAATGGATTCCTTTTGGTATGCACGCGCGCCAGGGGCTGTGCCTGGGAGGCGATTCATGCGTGGGCGCGGGAGGTCGGTTGCTCAGCGTTGCAGGCAGCCTTGCAGGCAGCCTTGCAGGCAGCCTTGCATTTTGAAGTGCTGCCAGTACATGCGAGCACGTGCAGCTCCAGCCTTCGGAGCGGGCTCGCCCACGGCTAAAAACGCGGCTGGATCCCGAAACACACCTTCCTCCCCTCCCTGCCTGCCTGCCTGGTGTGCTCCGCCCCGTCCCGTGTGCCCCACGCCACAGCAGCTGCAGGTGATGGTGCCCACACGCCTGTTCCCAGCCTACAGCCGGCTGGCCCGGAGCTACTCGCTGGTGGGGCGGGGGGCGGGCATGGGCATGGGCAAGTGGGCAGGTTGCTGAGTGCCTGTGCGCACGTGCACGGTGCCAGTTGCGGGCTGCGCTGGACTCCTGCAACCGGATTAAAGTAGCGGCGGCGAGGCCGGCGGCTGCTCAGTGGGGCGCGGTGCCGAAGCATGCGGCAGCAACGGTTGCATGAGGCCCTTTCTGGAGGCTCGCGCTCACGTGCCTTGACATAAGGGCACGCAGCCGCAGCTCCCGACATCTCTCCTCTCTCCTTGGCGTTGCTGTACCAGCAGTAACCCTACTGAGGTTACTGGCGTTGTCCAGGGTTGCTGCGTCTCCCCGGTGGACTCCAGAGCTTGGTTGCGCTCCGGGCAGGGGGGGGGGCGCGTGATAGCGGCAGCGTGCACCAAGAGTGCCTCGCTGTCGCTGGCTGTCCCACCCACCCCACACACAAACCCGCATACCCACATACACGCAGGCCTCCCCCTCCATGGCGGTGGCGGTGGTGCCGGTTGACGAGGACCAGCTGTTGCAAGAGGCGCTGTTTGAATTTTCAAACAAGCTCAACACCATGCACGACGCCTGGATCCTGCAGGTACGGCAGTCACGGGCGTGGCCGCAGCGTGTGTATTAGAGGGATCATGGCACCGCATGCCTCTGTCCTCTGTCTGTTATTCTTATTCTTGTGAACTCGAACACACGCACGCACCCTTGCGCGACGCATGCGTGCGCCCGCTATTCTCACGCTCGCGTACCTCTTGACGCATTCTGTTCCGAAGCACACACACACGCACACACGTACTCGCCCATGCTTCGGTTTCGTTGTGTTAACACACGTACTCGCCCACGCTTGCACGCTGCACACGCAGTTGGACAGCTACTGGCAGCTGGAGGCCCTGAACGCCATCCTGGACCTGACCAACCTCACCACAGCCGCTGCAGCCGGCGGCAGTAGCAGCAGTAGCAGCAGTACCAGCGCCAACACGAGTGGCGCGACGGCGGGAGCCGGCAGCGGCGGCGGCGGGGGCGGGGGCGGCTGGGCGGAGGTTCCGCCCGCCTTCCGCCGCCTGTCGTACTCGTACGACCTGGTGAACATCCCGCCGGGCATGCCGGCCACACCCACGCAGGTCCGCGTGAGAGTGCGTTGTGCTGCGCCGCGTTGTTCGTACTGTGTAGCGGCCAGGAGCTCTCTCGACGCTGTGGGTGATAGTAGCAACGGATGATGTAGGCCGGGCGCGGGTGGGCGGGTGGGTTGGTGGGGGTGGGGGGGGGTTGGGAGCCAGTCGTGCGCCCGCGCCGTGCAGGCCGCGGCGGTACGCCCACCCGTACGACCCAGCCCGGCTTTGCACTGGTACGGTACCTCCAATGTGTCAACGTCCTCCACACGTGTGCCACGCCCGCCCGCCCGCCCGCCCGCCCGCTCGCGCCCCCCTAGATGTCCCTGCCGCTGGACGGCTCGGCTCCGCTGATGCTGTACCGCACCGACATGCTGGCGGCAGCGGGGCTGCGGCGGCCGCCCGCCACCTGGGCCGAGGTGCTGGCGGCGGCGGCCGCCATCAACGGCACCGACATGGACGGCGACGGCCTGGCCGAGTACGCACTGTGCTTCCGGCCCGACACGGGTGAGGCCGGCAGCAGGGGCAGCAGCAGGGGCTGCTGCAGGGGCAGCAGCAGGGGCAGCAGGGGCAGCAGCAGGGGCAGCAGGGGCAGCAGCAGGGGCAGCAGCAGCAGCAAGGGCTGCAGCAGAAGCAGGGGCTGCAGAGACGGCAGCAGCAGGGGCTGCAGGGGCGGTGTGTGTGTGTGTGTGGGGGGGGGGGGGGGTTGTGGTTACCAGCCCAAACTAAACCAAGCTAAAGGGGGGTAGTTCATTCCACAAATCAAAGTGAGCATTGCATTACGGGGGGGAGGAGACCGTGAATGAAGGATGATGACGATGCGCCAGCGGGGACGGTTGGGACTGCGGAAAGGGGCGGATGCGTCAGGAGGGATTGGGGAAATGATCGGGCGGTGTGTGTGTGTGTGTGTGTGTGTGTGTGTGTGTGTGTGTGTGTGTGTGTGTGTGTGTGTGTGTGTGTAACAACGGGTTTACAGGCGGCCTGACGAGTCTCGTGAGCGAGTACTCGGGACAGCCAGCGACAGCGGGGCATTTAGGCCACACGCTGCCGCTATCACGCGTCTCCCCTGCCCAGAGCGCAGCCAAGCTCTGGAGTCCACCGGGGGGACGCTCCAACCAACCTGGACCACGCCAGTAGCCTCAGAACACACTGTGTGTGTGTGTGTGTGTGTGTATGTGTGGAACTGGGAAGGGATGGGGGCACTCGCTGCCTGGTCATCCCGCTGCACGGGTGTGCGGGTCCGCGCCCTGCCTGCCCCCGCCCCCTACCTTCCTCAGCAACCCCATCCCCCTGGCCCCCAGCCCCTTCCCGCTCCCTTCCCTTCCCGTCCCTCCCCCACCGCTCCCTCTCCCTCCATTCCCCCCAACCACCCCCCCCGGCCTCCTCCCCTTAATTTAACATGCATGGAACCCCCCCCCAGATTGCTCCTACACCTCGGCATTGGGCATGGTGCTGCTGCCGTACCTGCAGTACAACGGCACGGCCAGCGGCGGCTTCCTGGCTCCCGAGGACCTGACGCCGCTGCTGGACAGCCCGGGCGCGGCGGCGGGCCTGGCGCTGTTCCAGGCACTGCTGGGCTTCCACATCCCGCTGGACCTGCAGGTGGGCGGGTCGGGGTGGGTCGGGGTGGGGTGGGTCGGGGTGGGTGGGTCGGGGTGGGTGGGGTGGGTGGTTGGGTGGGTGGGAGGGTGGGTACGCGGGGGATAAGGAGGAGGAGGGAACGGGGGAAAGCGGGGGAAGGGGGCAAGGGCACGGGGCAAGGGGGAGCTGTGGGAGGGCTGCGGGGCGGTAGGAACCTTGGTGCCACGGGGGTCGCGAGCACCTGGCGACAGCTGGTCAAGAGTGCGGCGGGCGCGAGCACCGGCCGCCGCAGGTTTGCTTCTGCGTGGTGACCTTGCGCATGCAGTCAGTCTTCGGCTTTGTGTTGTTGTGGTGACGCACGGCCCGGTGCGACCCCTGTTCCGTTGCGCACGCGCCTGTGTGGGTGGGTGTGTCGTCGCACAGGGCATCGAGTGCGCGGCGGGCGATGTGGCGCTGGCGTTCGCGGAGGGCGAGTGCGCCATGGCCTTCGGCTGGGGCGAGCTGTTCAAGGTGAGTGGGAGCGGGCACCTGGTTGGGTAAGATGTGTGTTAGAAATAAGAAACGAATCGCCCGTTAGCCGCCCAGAGTTACTTACCGTAAGATGTGTGTGTGTGTGTGTGTGTGTGTGTGTGTGTGTGTGGGTGGGTGGGTGGGTGTGGTTGTGTGTGTTGGGGAAGGGGGGGGGGAGCCAGGCCGTGGCCTGCTGAGCCATGGGCGCTGCAAGCCGCCGACGAGGACCACCCCCCGCGGGGCCCGAAGCGTTCCTGCCCAAGTGCCCACGCACCTGCCCACACCATCACCACCACCACCATCATCGTCACGTTACCGCCCCCCCCCCCCAGCCCCTCGGCCCGCCTGCCTGTCTACAACAACTCTTCTTAACCTAAATGCATGGAACCCCCTCCCCCCCCCCGGCCCCCGCCAGCTGTCGGAGGTGGGCACCTCCGTGTCCGGCTCCGGCAGCCCCCAGGTTTCTAACAACAACAACAACAACAACAACAACAATAACAGCAGCAGCAGCAGCAGCAGCAGCAGCAGCAGCAGCAGCAGCAGCAGCAGCAGCAGCAGCAGCAGCAGCTCGGTGGCGGCGGGCAGGCAGCGCAGCGCCAAGGGCCGATACGCCATGGCCCCGCTGCCCGGCTCCTCACAGGTGTGTGCGTTTGTGTGTGTGATGGGGGGTAGTTCATTCCAGAAACCAAAGCGACCATGTGTCTGTGTGGGGTGGGGTGAGGGGCTGGGTGGCTTCTAGCGCCGCGCGCCTGTCTGCTCGCGGCACAACGCAGGAGGTGCATGCGGACGTGGGTGTGGTACGGCAGTGGTGGCAGTGAACAGACTACCGTAGCTGGGTATGATCCGGTGCCGCTGGGGTGCGCGAGTGTGCAATTGTTTTTGGGTTTGTTGCAAAGGAAACAAATTGTTGGGCCGCGACGCCCACCGGGCCGGGTCGTGCCGGGCCGGGCCGCGACGACAGGTGTACGACCGGCAGCAGCGGGCGCTGGTGGAGTGCGGCAGCGCGGTGCAGTGCCCCTTCGGCTTGGGCGGCCGGCCGGAGCCCCTGTCCACGAAGGTGGGGGAGGGAGGGAGGGAGGGAGGGAGGGAGGGAGGGAGGGAGGGAGGGAGGGAGGGAGGGAGGGACGGAGGGAGGGAGGGAGGGAGGGAGGGAGGGAGGGAGGGAGGGAGGGAGGGAGGGAGGGAGGGAGGGAGGGAGGGAGGGAGGGAGGGAGGGAGGGAGGGAGGGAGGGAGGGAGGGAGGGAGGGAGGGAGGGAGGGAGGGAGGAGGGAGGGAGGGAGGGAGGGAGGGAGGGAGGGAGGGAGGAGGGAGGGAGGGAGGGAGGGAGGGAGGGAGGGAGGGAGGGAGGGAGTAGGTAGGCGACCCGACAGGCCTGTGGCTCTCTGGGGGGGGGGGGGGTATACAACTGTCGGCACGACCTGACAAAAGGCGTCAGCACCTGCACACCTGCATATTTACCTGGTGCTGACTCCCTCTGTCGAGTCGTCAAGGACTCGTTTGTTTTTACCATACCTGGGGGGCGCCCTCACACACACCCTACCCATCCACCCAAATGCCGCACTGTTCGCACCGCACGCGGCAGGACGGGCGCACGCTGTTCGTCAACCGCGCGCCCTACCTGCCCTACACCGGGGTGGTGGGGCTGGTGGCGGCGGGGGTGGACCCCGCACGCCAGCGCGAGGCCTACGACTTCCTGGCCTACCTGTCCGCCGCCAACCTCGAGCTGTCCCTGTCCAACGACAGTGAGTGTGCTTGCTGGCAGCAGCATACCGTGTCTATCCACATCTGCCAATCTGCTCATCGGAGGAGCCAGTCCGACGATGTGCGTGCCCCCTCTCAGCTCCTCGCTCCGCTGGGCCTGCCAGCCCCTCGTGCAGCGACGGCACCGCACCCAACCGCCCCCCAACCGCCCCCCCCAACCGCCCCCCAACCGCCCCCCAACCGCCTCCCGCGCGTGCACCGGCCCCGTCCCCTCACGTTCTTCGCAGTTTGTTTCTCACCGGGAGTGTTTTACCAGTAACCCCCTCCCCCCTCCTCGCCCGCACAGACCCCATCGTCCCCTTCCGCACCACCGCACTCTCCGCCGACCGCGTCGCGGACTTTGTGGCGGCCGGCTTCGACGAGGCCGCCGTCCGCTCCTACATGGCCGTCGTCAACGACACGGCGCACCACCCCAACCTGGCGCCCGGGCCCATCATCCCGCGCGGCGAGATGCTGCGGGCGGCGCTGGCCGTGGCCGCGGCCAACCTGTCCGCCGGCATGGATGTGGCGCGCGTGGCGGCGGCGCTGCAGGCGCAGGTGCGTGCATGCGTGGGGTGTGTGGGGTGTGCGGGGTGTGTGCGGGTGTGTGTGCGGGTGTACGGCTCGTGTTGGGTGTGTGCGGGGTGGCGGTGTCTGTGCTCCGCAAGCTTAGCTTGGTTTGGTTTAGCTGTTTGGGGGCTGGTGCTCACAACCCCGCCCACCACCACCCCGGGACCCGGATTTGGTGTCTGGTACCGCTGACGCCCCTGCGCGCGTGTATGTGCGCGCGCGTGTCCACCGCCCGGTGATGCCGCTCCTGCCTGTGTGCGCCGTCCCTGCCTCCCTCCCCTGGCCCCCCTGCCTATCCCCTCCTACGCCTTCTCCTCCTAACTCTAATGCATGTAACCCCGCCCTTCTACCACTTCACCACATATCCCTGCAACCCCCCTGTTTTTGGTTTAGTTTGGGCTGGTAACCACAACAACAACCCCTCCCCTCCCCTCCCCACCCCCTGCCTCCCCACCCCCTGCCTCACCCCCTCTGTTTTTGGTTTAGTTTGGGCTGGTAACCACAACCCACCCCCCCTTCATTATTGATTAAACACCATCCATGGATGGCTACCCCACCACCCCCCACCCCACCAGGTGGTGGACCAGGTCCTGAACTACCAGCCCACCTGGTCCTGGCGCCTGGGGCTCAAGGCCGCCTACTGGGCAGCCACCGGCTACACGCCGCCGCCCGTGGTGAGTGAGCGGGTGGGTGGGTGGGCGGGCGGGCGGGCGGGCGCTGCGCCGCCGCAGGCGCACACGTGCGCGGGTTTTAGGAAACAAGGACGAAGGCCGCTGCACAGGTGCGTGTGTGTCATAAGTGCGTTGCATGAGAATGGAGTGCATGGGCTGGGCGCACATGCCCTGAACGGGACACGTGCGGCGTGCCATGCCATGGGGCGGGTCGCTGGGCGGGGGTTGGTGCTCATGGAGTCCCCAAGCGTGGAGGACGGGCGGGCGGGCGGGTGGGCACCCATACAGCGCACACTGTTGACGTTTGCTTCAGCTTCGTAGGCACCAGAACATCGCACGCCCATCCTCATCGCCGGCCTATGCTCTGCTGCTCAAACATACTCCCACTCCCACTCCCACTCCCACTCCCACTCCCACTCCCACTCACATATGCGCGCACGCACGCACGCACACGCGGCCTTTGCGCGCTTGTTGCAGAACGGCACGGGTGGCGGCGACGCGGGCAGCAGCGAGATGCCGGCGGTGTCGCTGGCGGTGCCGGTGGCCAGCGCGGTGGTGGTGCTGCTGCTGTCCACGCTGTACGAGTTCAAGAAGCACCGGCAGCACCGCAGCCTGTTCGGCAAGGTGGTGGCGCCGGGGCCGTTCGAGGACACCACACTGCTGGTCACGGACATCCAGGTGTGTGTGTGTGTGTGTGTGTGTGTGTGTGTGTGTGTGTGTATATGGCGGGGGGTAGCCATCCATGGATGGTGTTGGCGGGGGGGGCGTGTGTGTGTGTGTGTGTTAGGAAAGCACAAGGAGAGGAAGGGTGTGTGTGTGTGTGTGTGTGTGTGTGTGTGTGTGTGTGTGTGTGTGTGTGTGTGTGTGTGTGTGTGTGTGTGTAACAACGGGTTTACAGCTATCTGGGTGGATCACGTAATCGTGTATCTGAGACGCTGTCCGATGCTAGCGGCAGAGCACTAGCATCCCAAAGAATCACGCATTGTGTGTGTGTGTTAGAGATAACAAGGGGGAGTGTGTGTGTGTGTGTGTGTGTGTGTCGGGGAGTGGGGGATTGAAATACTAGCCCATATGAAACATACCAAATGCAAAAAGGACGAGGTTGGGGCGTGCGGGGGGCGTGTGGGGGCGGCAAGAGGGGATGCGGCAGGGCGGCAGCGGGGGGCGACTTGCGTTGCCGTACCCAGTGGATTCACGGGGTAGTGGTGTGCAGAGGGGAGGGGAGGCCGGCGGCGGCGTGTGCACGCGGATGCTCCCACGCGCTGCTGCAGCTCACATACATCGTATTTACCTCATGCCGTGCCGCACCACACAGGACTCCACCGCACTGTGGGAGATGCTCTCCTCCTCCGTCATGGACCGAGCCATCAAGGAGCACCACACGGTGAGCGAACGGCGGCAGGCGCAGCAGCAGCAGCGTGGGAGCTCTCAGGGAGGGAGTGACTCGGGCATTGGCTGTGAGCGTGTGTGAGCCATGCGTGCCAGGGTCTGAAGTACGGTATGTGCCCCCGCCACGTGCGCACCCCTCCACCTCCACCTCCACCTCCCGCAGTGTCTACGCAAGCTGCTGCTCAAACACAGTGGCTACGAGAGCGCCACCGAGGTGGGTGGTTCCCCGCGCCCATTGCCTGCCTGCATCCTTCGCCTTTTCGTCCGCCTGTATCGTTCATTGCACTTTGCTCGTGTGGGGACAAGGGCGGGTTGCGGGACGGGGAGGGGCAGTGTTTCTGCCTCCAGGCCCGTCCGGCGCGCGCGTGTGTGTGTGTGTGTGTCCGTGCGCAGCTCACTTTCCGTTTGCCAACACGCCTGCTTGCCTCCGCCGCTGCCGCCGCCGCCTCCTCCACCTGCACCTGCACCTGCCCGGCTGGCACGCACGCACGCACACACACACACACACAGGGCGACTCGTTCCTCCTGGCCTTCCACTGCCCCGAGGACGCGCTGCTGTTCGCTATGGAGGCGCAGGTGGGCGGGGCAGGGGGCTGTGCGGGCCGCGTTGTCATTACCGTAG
This sequence comes from Chlamydomonas schloesseri, assembly GCA_016834595.1. Classification (NCBI taxonomy): domain Eukaryota; kingdom Viridiplantae; phylum Chlorophyta; class Chlorophyceae; order Chlamydomonadales; family Chlamydomonadaceae; genus Chlamydomonas; species Chlamydomonas schloesseri. The sequence continues at coordinate 3,404,922 of JAEHOD010000003.1, forward strand.
TCAGCCGGTCCTTCAACAGAGACGCATGGCACTTCACTCCGGCGACTCTGTCGGGGGGGCGATCTATCCTCGCCATTGCACCGTGCAGCCGGCTGCCTAGCTGCCCGCACACTCGCACACACATCGCATCGCGTACACGGCCTTTGTTTTGCCGGTTGACTCCTTTTGCTATCTGACACATGCACGCACGCGCACAAACATGCACGCGCATGCGCCACGCTCATCACCCACCACCAACCACCGCCAACCACCGCCAACCATCACCAACCAACCAACCAACAACAATTACTACAACAACGTCGCGTACGGTGTGGTGTGGTGTGGTGTGGTGTTGTCGCCCACCACCAGGTGGCGCTGCTGGAGTGCGCCTGGCCCATGGAGCTGCTGGACTGCGACGTGTGCCGGCCCGCGTACGTGGTGCACAAGTGAGTGGTATGGTGTGTGGTGTGGGCGTGGGTGTGGGTGTGGGTGTGGGTGTGTGTGTGTGTGTGTGTGTGTGTGTGTGTGGTGGAGTGGTGGTGTGGTGGAGTGGAGTGGAGCGCAGCGGTGGTCGGGAGGAGGCGGAGGCGGAGGATGGGGAGGAGGAGGTGGGGTTGTAAATACCAGCCCAGTTAAGCGAGAAATAAGAGAGTGTCAGGGAGGCATGGGGCGGTGCAATCCGGGCTTACGACGAATTGTCGGGTCCCAACCCAAACGACATGGTTCCCACCACTCCTGACCTCCACCACTCTTACCACCACCACCACCACCACCCCTGCAGTGACGGTGACAAGCGGGCCAACCTGCTGGCTGACGGCGGCGACATGGGCGGCGGCGGCGGCGGGCTGATGGCGCTGCCGCGCACCAACAGCGGCCTCAGCAACAAGTCCACGTCCGAGGACACCAGCAGCCCGCAGGTGTGTGTGTGGTTACCAGCCCAAACTAAACCAATCTAAAGGAAGCGGAGTTGCGTAATGCATGGGGTGGTAAATACCAGCCCATTCTAAACCAAAGCAAACTAGCGAGCGAGCGAAGGGGACTGGGCTGGGGCGAGGGGAGGTCGGGGGCTCTTGCAGGAGGTGGCAAGAGGAGGCCACTGCGCCCACTGCAGAACTACCGTATCTGGCAGTCTGGCCCATGATGCGCTACCGCACTTGTTCATGATCACCGGCTGCCGGTTTCCGTACCTCCATTCCTCTTCCCTCCTCTACGGCCCCTCTACACACATAACCCCGCCTCCACCGCCCCCCCCCCCGCCGCCACCACCGCCCCCACCGCCCCCGCCCCCACCCAGGCCTCCAACCTGCTGGGCACCTCGGGCGCCACCGGCAGCGTCATGTCGGCGGGCGAGTCCAACACCTTCCTCACCGCCTGCCAGGCCAGCTGGAAGGAGGCCACCGCCGCCACGCCCAACAACGTGCTCATATTCCGGTGAGGAGGGGGAGGAGCAGCAGCGGGAGAATGGGGAGGAGGGGCAGCAGCAGCAGCAGGAGGGGGGTGAAGGGGGAGGAGGGGGGAGGAGCAGCAGCAGCTGCAGCAGCAGCAGGAGCAGGAGGAGGAGGGGGGAGGAGCAGCAGCAGCAGCAGCAGGAGGAGGAGGGGGGGAGGAGCAGCAGCAGCAGCAGCAGCAGGAGGAGGGGGGAGAAGCAGCAGCAGCAGCGAGGTTGAGGCGGGGAGCATGCAGCTACACGTGCAGCAGTGGTGCGCGAGAGGGGCGGGCGGGCGTGTTACGCGGTGCGTGCACGCCGACTGGTCCCTCACTGGGTGTCCCGCACGTCACCCTTCCCTTCCTGGAACCTTCACCGGGCCCTCCTGCCTACCCGTCCTGTCCCTCTTGCCCGTTTCCCCCATAGATGGCTAAGCCCCCGCCGCCGTTTCTATGCCAGTCCTCCACATTCTTTGTCTCCTAACTAATCATATAACCGTACCTGGAACCACCCCTCCTGCCCCGCCCCGCCCCGCCCCGCGCTGCGCAGCGGCCTGCGTGTGCGCATGGGCATGCACACCGGCATCAGTAACGAGGCCGACGTGGCGTACAACAAGGCGGCGGCGCGCATGCAGTACAGCGGCGAGATCCTGAACTACGGCAAGAGCGTCAGTGACGCGGCGGCGGGTGGCATGATCCTGCTGAGCGAGGCCACCTACAGGTGGGAGGGGGTGGGTGCACTGGGGTGGGTGGGTAGGGTGGGTGGGTGGGTGGGTGGGTGGGTGGGTGGGGTGGGTAGGGTGGTGGGGGTGGGTGGGTAGGGTGGGTGGGTGGGGGTTCCATTTCATTCCAGCACCAAAGCGGCCATTGCAACCCGAAAACCCAAAACCTAGAACCAGAGAGCGCGGAGGAGAGGGATATACTCGTGTTCTTGGCGATACCCCAGCCCAAATAAAGGGGGGCTGGGAGGGGGGCCCTAACGCTGGAGGGGGGTGTCGATACCAGCGCAGACCAAACCAAGGCCAGCGAAGCGAGCATTGCACACCGGTAGGGTAGGGGCGACAGATGCTAAACAGGGATACTTATTCGGGGGGGGGGGGGGCCGAGGGCCGTGGAGGGGGGCTGAAGGGGGCTGGAGGGGGCTGGAGGAGGCTTCGGCTGGGAGGGAAGTCGGCTGACAGAGCCGTGACGGGTATGGGTAGCGATGCGGAGCGAAGGGGGCGGCGAGCTCGCGGCGCCACCGTCAATCAACGTGACTTCACATGACGGTGGCCGCGGCACGCCGGCTCGCCTTGTTCCTTCCTGAGGCCAGCCTGCCCGGCAGCATGTGCCGTTGCGTTTCTCCCTCCCGCCGAGTGGGGCGCCAGCATAAAGCCACGCCGCCCGTACTCGCAAGGGTCCATTTGGGAACTGGAATGAACAACGACACTGCACGCCGCCTTCCCCCCACAACTACGCCTGGACCCCCCGCCTCTTTATACATGAACATGCATGGAGCCCCAACATACCTCCACCCCAACACACCTCCACCCCCACGCCTTCTCCTCCTAACTCTAATGCGTGTAACCCCACCCGCACCCACACACCCACACACCCACCCGCACCCACCCACACACCCACACACACGCACAAGTCTTTCATTTGTCCTCTCCCATGTGGTCTCTAACACACACACACACGCGCCCGCCCCCCCCCCAAGGCGCCTGCCCATGGAGCGGCTGTGGGACAAGGCGCTGGTGATGCACGTGGGCGAGTACCGGCTCAAGGACGACCTGCCCGTACTGCCGCTGTACCAGGTGGGTGGGGCTGTGGGCCGGGTAGCCATCCATGGATGGTGTTTAATCATTAATGAAGTTAGGTGTGTGGGGGGGGGAGGGGTAAGTAAGGGGACAGGGGGTGGAGGTGGGGAATGCCAACCCCCCAAACAGGAAGGGATGGGGGGGTAGTTCATTCCAGAAACCAAAAGGGGGTCCTAAAGCCAGAAGGTGTGGGAAGCTGGAGGAGGAGTTGTCTGGCGAGTCTTGAGCAGGGGGAATGTGCAACCCCGCGCGTTCCAGCCGCCGCCTCCCCCTCATTGCTGCTTGCGGTTAACCCAGATTGCCAACACGTGCCCTCTGTGCCCCCGGACACACAAGCCCTGCGATTTGCCCTCGGCGTGCAGCTGTCGCGTGCTGCCCGTCTGCGCAACCCCCTCCCTCTTTAAATGCATGGAACTCCCTCTCTCCACCTTCCTTCCCTCCCTCCCTCCCTCCAACGCATGTGTCCTCCTCCTCCTGCCCCTGCTGTACCGCTGCACTTGACCCCCCGGGGGCCCGCTGCCGCAGGTGACCGGGCGGCGGCTGATGGGGCGGCTGGGCCACCTGGCGGGTATGCGCTTCAAGGAGCAGCTCAGCCGGGGCGTGTTCACGGCGCCGCTGGGGGCGGTGAGTGTGTGCGGGGCGGGGGGAGGGGAGGGGTTACATGCATTGGAGTTAGAAGAAGAAGGCGTAGCCAGGTTGGGCGGGGCGGGGCGGGGCGGGGCAGGAAGGAGCGGAGGGCTGAGGGAGTGGGCCGCGAGACAGTCATCGGGTCAAGTCCTGGCTTCGGCCGAGGGCAAGAGGCCATGTGTGCATGGGGTTGCTCATATCGTACACACACACACCCGCTGGTACCGTACTGCGCATCTCCCCTGCCGCCGCGCTCCGCGCTCATGCCCCGCCTCTCTCCCTCCTTCCCCGCGCATCCACCTCGTGCCCCTCATTCCTGTACTGCCGCTGCCGCTGCCGCTGCCGCTGCCGCCGCCGCTGCCGCCGCCGCTGCCGCTGCCGCTGCCGCTGCCGCTGCCGCCGCCGGGCGCCGCCGCAGGTGGCCATGGTGTACGTGGGCGTGGCGGGCGTGACGGCGCTGCTGGGCTGGGACGAGGGCCTTACGCGCGAGGCGCTGGCGCTGCTGCACGCCTGCCTGGGCGAGCACGTGCGCACCTGGGGCGGATACCTGGTGGAGGCGGCGGACGAGCAGGTGGGGGGCGGGGTGGGGGTGCTGGTGCTGGGGGGGGTGCTGGGGGGCGGTGGGTGCTGGTGGGCGGTGGGTGGGCGGGCGGAGGGTGCTGGTGAAGATGGGGAGGGGTTGCATACGCCCGCTCCCTATAAAATAGGGGGAAGAGGGTGTGTGTGAGGGTTGGGAGGGGTGTGTGTGGAAGATGCGGTCGTGAGTGCGGGCAGGCAGGCAGGCAGGCTGGCAGGCTGGCAGCAGCTCTCATGTGTGCTGTCCCTCCAGAGGGCTCCAGACCGGCTCCAACGCAAGGCGCCCCCAACACCGCTCCCTGCCCGCCAGCCTTGACGTCCCAAGCCATCCCCCCCCCTCGCCATCGTCTGTCTACATCTCCTTCGTCATTAATTTAACATGCATGGAACCCCCTCCCGCGCTAACCATCCTTGCACCACCATTCCGACCTCCTCTGGCCCTCCTCTTTTCCCTCCCTCCTCCTCATTAGTGACCCACACCGTCCTCCTGCCCGCTCCCCGCCCGCTCCCTCCCTCGTCATCAACTAAACATGCATGGTTGCTCCCATGCCGTCCGCTGTCTTGGTCGCGTGCATGTTTGTGTCTTTTATTTTTAGGTGCACGCGCATGCGACCTCTCTCTGTTTGCCTTGCCGCCCTCGCCTTAACGGCCCCTGCCTCTTTTGTTTGCCACCCTCACACATGGCGCGTCTTCGGGTTTCCCTGCGGCGTGGCACTGTCACGCCGCTCCGTAGGTACGTATGGGTGCAAGGCGTTCAGCAAACTATCGCGCGTCTCTCGCACCGCACGTCTCGCCGTCTCGCCGCCTTTTCTTTGCTTTTTTCAGCCGCCCGCTTAGGGGCGCGCTACCTTTCACTCGACATACATACCGATTACTATACTCGCCAGCAAACGGGAACGCAGCCTCGGCGAACACGGCGCTGGAGCCAACGGTAATGTACCCGCTGTTCCGCTGGACATCGGCACTTCACAACCATTTGATAAACACCATCCGATGGATGGCTACCCCCCGCTTCTGGTTTCTGGAATGAACTACACACACACACACACACACACACACACACACACACACACACACACACACACACACACTTGCAGGTGCACGTGGTGTTTCCCTCCGCCTCGGACGCGGTGTTGTTCTGCCTGGCGGCGCACCAGGCCGCCATGGAGCTGCCCTGGCCGGACGCGCTGCTGGACCACGAGCTGGCGGAGGAGCTCATCGTGGGGGACGCCGTGGTGTTCAGGTGCGGGGGGCGGGGGGGAAGGCCGGGGGGGGGCAGGGGGTTGAGGGGGGTTGCAGGGGTGGTGCCAGCGGGGGAGGGCCAGAGGGGGAGGGCAGCGGTGGAGGCCAGGGGGTTGAGGGGGTTGGAGGGAGTTGGAGGGGGTTGAGAAGGGGGGTGCAGGTGGAGGGGTCAAGGGGGTGCGGCGGGGGGAGGTGCGGCGGGTGGGTGGCTGGAGGCCGGGAAAGGGAAAGGGGGCGGGGGCAGCAGGGGGGTATGGCGGTGCTTGTGGGGAAGGGGCAGAGGTTGAAGATGTGCCGGAGGGTTGATGTGGGCTGGAGCTGTGGCGACGGAAAGCGCCGTGCTGGGCCTTAAGTCCGTATCGCTCACCGTGCTGGACTGTTCCGCTTACGCCGCCCCGCTGTGTGCCTGTTGTGCGCAATGGACACACCCACCCACACACCCACACTCGACCATGACGCGGCAGGGGCCTGCGCCTCAAGAGCGGCGTGGACGTGGGCCACGCGGTGGGCGAGGTGAACGCGTTGACGGGGCGCATCTGCTACCGCGGCAAGGTGGTGGCGCGGGCGGCGCGCATCATGCAGAACGCCAGCAGCAACCAGGTGCTGGGGCGGGGAGGACTGGGGCGGGAACGGGAACGGGAAAGGGGGCGGGGCGGGGCGGAGGAGAAGCTGTGGACAGCAAAGGGGTTGCCAGGGGCGGGGGCAGCTGGCGGCAGCTGTGGAAGGAGGGCGACTGCGCGCGATGAGCACACACGCACACGCACACACGACATGTGACTGCCCCCTGAGCGCCCTGCCTCCCTCCCTTCGACACACACACGCTCACTCACTCACTCACTCACTCACTCACTCACTCACTCACTCACTCATTCATTCACCATGCGGCCTCCGGTGGTGCTTCTCAGGTGCTGACCAGCGGCGAGGCCTGGGCGGCGGCGCTGTCCGCCAACGCGGCGGTGCTGCAGCTGCGCGGCGTGGTGGGCGACCGCCTGGGGCCCTTCAAGCTGAGGGGCGTGGCCGAGCGGGTGGAGGTGGTGCAGGTGCGACTGGCTGGGTGGGTGGCCGACTGGGGGGCGGACTGGGTGACAAGGGGTGAGTGTGGGGTTGCCTGGGCGGGCGGGGTTGCTTTGCAGCAGCAGCAGCAGCAGCAGGAGGAGGAGGAGGCGGGGGGGGGGGGGCTGATGGCAGAGCGTGAGGAAGAAGCCGGGGGGGGGAGGGGAGGGGTCATGACAGCAGCTGAGCAGCTGAGTAGCTGTGGTCCGCGCCCCCCAGTTGGCCTGGCGTGCATCGGCCTACGCATGCTGTTTGTTTTGAAACGTGCGCAACGACCGGACCTGCCGTACTGCACACGGACCTGACGTGGACCTTGCCGTACCGGCTGCAGGTGCGGCTGCGGCGCCTGGACCTGCCCGGCGCGGAGGGCTGGGCGCAGGACCTGCAGCAAGGGGGCGACGGCCCCGGCGGTGGCGGCGCCACGGACGGCGAGGGAGGCACCACCACCGACGGCGACGGCCCCGCCCAGAGCACGCGCCCGGGCAGCCTGGCGGCGGTGGACCTGGGGCTGGCGGCGGCCGCCGGCGACGGCGGCGGCGGCGGCGGCTCGGACCGGCCGGCGTCGAGCAGCCGCTTCGGGTTCTTGGGCCGTCGGTCGAGCCATGCATCCATGATGCCGACGGCGAACGGCGGCGACGCCGGCACGAGGGGCGCCGCCGCCGCCGCCATGGCGTCACCGCTGCTGCAGGCGTCGCGCCTGGGCGCCGACGGCGCGACCACGGGCGGCGGCGGCGCCGCTGGCGCCGGGAGCGGCCCCGCCAGCCCGCGGCTGTTTGCCGGCCTGCTCCGATCGGCGGCGCGGGCGCAGAGCTTCAGCGTGGCGACGAGCGGGCTGATCGCGCGCATGACGAGGCGCGGCCGCACCGGCAGCGGCGCGCCGTCGCGTACGCAGACCGGGGGGGCCTTGGGCGGGCAGGGCGTAGATGGCAGCGGCGGCAGCGGCTCCGCCGCCAGCGGCGGCGGGATCACCATCACCAGCGGCGGCGTGGGGATACAAGCCGTCGTCGACAGCGGCGGCGCACCTGCCGACCCAAACAGACAAAGCATCGGCGGCGGCACCCCGTCCGGAGGCTTCCTCCGGAGCCTGTGGCTCGGCAGCAACGGCGGCGGGGGCGCGGGGGGCGGTGTGTCGCCCGGCCTGACGTTTCCCTTCACCTCCGCCAAGCGCCTCCTGCCATCCTGGGGAAGCAACGGCCAGAGCAACCACAATGGCGGCGGCGGCGGCAGCGGCAATGTGGCGGCGGCGGTGGCGACTTCCATCCCCGCCAACCGCGTCGGCGGCAACTCGGGTGGATACCACTACATGGCAGTGGACGCCTCGCTCGGCGGCGCCAGTGTCGCCTCCGCCGCGGCCGCCGCCGGGGGCACGGCCGCGGTGCCGCTGCCGTCCCTCACGGCAACGCCGGCCGCGGCACTGATGCTGCAGACGCAGGCGCCGGCCCCTGCGTCTGTTGATGGGGCTGCTGGCAGCGGCACACCTGCTGCCGGCTCCGCCGCTCGCGCCGTCGCGGCGGCGGCGGCCGCATTCTTGGCCGCCGGCGGCGCCAGCCCCATATCGCCGAAGGCGGTGGATGCGACAGTCCTGGCGGCGGCGGGGGCGGCGGCGGCGGCGGCGCCGGGGAGCGGGCGGGGCGCCGTCAGTGGCGGCGCGGGGTCGAGCGACGGGCCGGGCTGGTTCCCTGGGGAGATGCTGGCGGACGTACTGCAGGGGGTGCAGGAGGAGGATGAGGCGGCGGCCGCCGCCGCGGCAGCAGCCTCGAGCGCCGGCATGAGCGGCGTGGTGGCGGCTACGGGGCGGCAGCTGGCGGCGGCCGCTTCCCCCACACGGGCGGCAGCGCACATGTAGATTCGTGAGGCTGGTCTGCTGTTTTGGACTTGATAGGGTTGGGACGCGTTAGCAGGTGCGCGTGTGTACATGAGATACTGACGGACCGATACCGAACTGACAACAGCAGTCGCTGCGACAGGCGACAAGGAGTGCGCGGCTGGCTCTATGGGACTACGGTTTCGAGAAATGTAGCTGGTGTGCTCATTGTGGATCCTGATTGTTTGTTCGGCAAGGTGGTGCACGAGTGCTGGGCGCGCAGTTTGCAGGAGCGCTGCATAATAACTGCGGGTTACAAACATGATGCATTCAGATACCGCTGCCTTGTTTCGGGCACCCGAGACCCTCCTGCCCCAACGGCCGCTCGGCGCGCGCAGCCAAGGCGGCGAGTGAGTCTGGGGAGAGGCGAAAGGGCGTGGTCGACAGCCACCCTCCGCGCGCGGGTGTGGGCTGTGCCAATTGTAGCTGCACCCCATCAGGTGCCCGTGTGCCTTTGCATGGAGGGACGAACGATGTACTTTACGCCACGAGACCATACCGCGCATGCCAAGTGCGATATAAAGCGCTTGCGAGCGTCTTGTGGACCCGAGCAATCGGGGGCGTTGCTTCGGAAGGGTACGCGCATCGGGGATGCACGCAGGGGAGGAGGGCTGTGTTCAGCGTGTCTGCGTGTGTAAGCCCATCGCTGGCCGGCATGGACCTCTATCTGTCTTCCGTGCCCTCATGCAAATCCTACACTCCATAAACTGCGTGCACCTACACTCGGGCGCCCCCCGCATAGATGTTCATACACGGGTGGCGTGGTTTAACATTTACGAAATCCACGGAGTACGGTATACGGTTAGAGGGAGGCACAATTTTAAACGGAGCTTACAGATTTGCCGCGTTGCTGCGAGCAGGGCAGCCACGTGTGCTCGAGGGCTCGAACTATTGCGTGCAAGGCGCAAACACACGGTGCTGCCGCGTCGCATGTTGTGGTGATGATGGTGGTGGTGGGGGGGGCAGCCTGCAGCATGGGGTTAATGTGGCGGGAAACCTTCACAACTCCACAATAACCCCGCAAGCTGTCTCCGGCTAGTCATCAAGTCCTTTTACCGGCATACTGCTACAGTGGTATCGAGTATCAGTGTCCCGACCTACGGATAAGGTCAAGGGGTCGCATCCTGGTCTGTACGCTTTACGTCGGTAATAAGGCCTGTGCGTGTTCTCGACGGACTTAGAGGCACCGACTAGGCGATATGTTGCCGTGCATATCGTGACGTGGAATAACGTTAATCATCCATGGTCGGCGAGTTCGTGAGTGCAAGCACAGTAGCCGAGACGGCTAGGACTGGCCGAGACGTCCAGTCCAAAGGGGGGAGAATGTGGCGGGAAACCTTCACAACTCCACAATAACCCCGCAAGCTGTCTCCGGCTAGTCATCAAGTCCTTTTACCGGCATACTGCTACAGTTAATCAGGTTCGTGCGGTGGGCCACGTGCTGCCGCGTCCTCACGACGGCCGCATGTGTGACGTGGTGCCGCTGGGGCTGGACGCTGGTGTTGGGAGGACGAGCGGGTCACGGGGGGGTTATGCAGCTCATGCCGCAGCTGTAGGGTTTACGCTCTCAGCTCTCTGCTTTGCCATGATTGGGCCGCTTGTAGCGGACGCGTCATCACCGTCATGCTGTGATGCTGGGACACACCTCTGCTGCGCGGGTAACCCCAGTGTGGGTCGGCCGTTGGCGATTGGGTGCAAGGACCCTCCTACCGCAGCAGCTGGCGTCACCTTCGAGTGCGCTTACACATGCAGGTCGGTCACTCATCATGCTCGATCTCTCGCTCACCCGCTCTTTCACTACTGCAAAGCCGCTTGCGGCCGGCACCGTACTGCTCGGACTCTTCTGTTTTCCGTCACACAGAAGTCAATGCTGCGCCCTCGTAATGCCAACGTCCACCAGGTGCCTGACAAAAAACACGGGCGCACACAGCCTGCCCCCACCCTTCCTGGCGATGCAACACAGCGCGTTTCTGCCTGGGGAGCACTTGTCACCATGCCAGCCTGCCATGCCACCTTTGCATTTACGGGAAAAGGCGGGTCGTGGCATGGTGAAAACGCCTGCCCGCCTGCACCACCGGCTGCCAGGCGCACACACCTACGGTATCTGGGTGTGCGCAGTATGCGACGCAGGACTCGCCTGCCCGCCTAACAGCTTTGTTGTCCGAAACCCACCACCTGCACCTGCACCTGCACCTGCCGCCCTCCTAGGTCTACCTAATGCCGCCACTCCTGTCATATTCCTTTTCAACTACGCACGTGAAAACATCATGCCTCCTTTCTCCTCAGTGCTTCCCCATCAACCCCAAGCCCCGGCATACAGCCCTTTAGTCACTCCCGCGCAACCCCGTCGCAGGCTGCAGAACAAACTGGCTCCTTGTAGTACCATGACACCCATGACACCCACACCGACATAAACCTGCTCCGACAAACAAACCACGTGCCCGTGCTCCCCCACAGCAACCAACTTCTTTACTTTAGTTGGTCTCCATGGGCGCCTCCGAGCTGGCCTCGGGCCCGGGGCTGGCCTCGCTCTCCATGGGCTCGGGCGAGGCGTCCGCCGCGGCGGCGTCCGCCGGCTCGGCAGCGGCGGGCGCCGGCGCGGGCGCGGGCGCGGGCGCGGGGGCTGGCCGCGACAGGATGGGCTTGCACACGCGCTCCACTGCGGCGGACGGGCGGGCGGGCGGGCGCAGAGGGCGCAGGGCGCAGGCGCAAGCCGGGTGGGTGGGTGGGTGGTGGGGTGGGGGCAGGGGCAGAGTCAGTGCCGATGTTACAGCATAACTTATGGACTGCAGAGCAGATGGACGTCTGGCACCTGCCTGGCCACACCGGCCCCGTGGTTCCCAGCACTGCTTCGCGCTAGGCAGACGCGCCGCGCCCGCCCGCGTGCAGTCCCCCCCTGGTATTAGGCAGCACTCACGGGTTTCCCGCTTCTTGTTGATGTCGGCGGTGAGCAGCGCGGGGTCGTCGGCCTTGGTCAGCTTGGACTGCAGCGCCAGGCGCTCGTCTGGATCAGGCAGGACACGGGGGGGGAGGGGGGTGCCATGCATGCTAAATTAATGACGGGGGAGATGTAGACACAGAAGGCGCGGGGGGGGGGAGAGTGGGGGCGGATAGAGGGCAGCGGGTTTCATGCATGCTGCGACGAGAAGGCTGGCTTTACAAAGGGGAGGGGAACTTGCCGGGGCCACCACGGGAGGGAGCCCCCACCAGGCCCTGCACCTACCTACCTCCCGCAGCCCTCCCTCTCATTCCCCAATAACTCTCACTCCCCAACACCCAACAACGACAACAACAATGCCCTTCCCACCCCAGCACACTCTGAACACGCCCCGCAATCCCCCGGCCACGCCACGCCACGCCACATCCACATCCACACCCACACCCCGCAAACCCCGACTCACTCAGCCACGCCAGCGCCGCATCGCACTCCTTGACCACGGTCGCCTTCTCCTCCGCGCCGATGTGCGCCAGGCTGGGCCGGTCGCTCTTGGCGCTCTCCAGGTAGCCGGCGGCGGCGGCGCGCAGCGCCTCCACCGCGGGGCCGCGGCTCTGCTCCTCGGCGTAGCGGGCCTCCACGGGCGCGCCCTTGGCCTTGAGCTCGTCCAGCTTGGCGATGTAGACGGACTTGGTGGTGTCCTCGCCCTTGGGGGTGGGAGGAGGTTGGGGGGTTAGGAGGTGGGAGATGGGGAGGTGGGAGGCGGGGATGGTTAGGTTGGCGAGGGGGGCCCGGTGGAGGGAGGGCGGGGTGGCAACCTGCAGAAACAGCAACTCCACGGCTGTGCCCCGCCCGCCCTCCTGCCATACCCGCCATACCGCTGCCCTCGCAAGCCCACCGTCCCTCTCGCTGCCCTCCCGCCAACGTTCATTCCTCCGCCCCCTGGCTGCCCCCTCAACCCCCACCCCCAGCATCCCTCACACACACACACACACACACACACACACACACACACACACACACACACACACACACACACATACACACCCTGGTTTCTGGGATGAAGTACCCCACCCCCCCTCACCTCGTCGTACAGCCAGTCCTCCATGGCCGTCAGCTGCGCCTGCAGCGCCTCCTTGTCCGCCTCCTTGATGTACGGCGCGTACGTGTCGTACAGCTTGTTGCGCAGGTCGTACACGTAGCTGCAGCCGCGCGCAGGGGGGGGGCCACGTGGGCAGGGTGGGGCAAGAAGGGGGAAAGGAAGGTTACGCACAGGTACGGGTACGGGTACGGGCGCTAGGCTGCTGCTCAACCAACCCACGCAGCGCCCCACCCAACCCACACCAACCGCAATCAACCCAGCCCCTCCTGACCTCACACCCCTGGCCCGGCTGCCGGCCTTCCCTCCTCCACCCCCCTCCCACCCACACGGGCAGGGACGGGCAGGGGCACACCCGCCGCAGCGACCCATATCCCTTGTCCCTATCAGAACACCCACCCCTCCAGCGCGTTCTTGCGCTCGTTGGTCTCCTCCTGCAGCCGGTCGGCCGCCTGCATCTGGCACTCCTTCTCAAAGTACTCGTCCAGCTGCGTCTTGCTGTAGCCGCACACGCCCACCGCCTGGACAGGCACGTCCGTCTTCTTCACCTGTGTGTGTGTGGTGGGGGTTCCATGCATTTAAGTTAATGAAGAAGTAAACGTAGGGGGTGGGGGATATTAGCATTGGAGTTAGGAGAAGTTGAGGGGGGTTGTGGTTACCAGCCCAAACTAAATTAAATTCAATGCATAAGAGCGAGGAGGTACCGGGTGATGGTAGAGGGGGGTTACATGCATTAGAATTAGAGGCGTAGTCAGGTGGAGTTGTGGTGACCAGCCCAAACTAAACCAATCTAAAGGGGGGGGGAGGCGGTTGATGGCGCGTGAGGAGTTGGGGAGCAGGGAGGAGGCGGCCCTTCGCGGTTGGCTGGGAGAGGTGGTTGTGGCCGTGGCAGTACGGGAGTACGGCACACCGGAAGAGGCAAATCCAGCTGCTGTTGCCACAGCGCGTGCCCCGCACTGACGAGCAGCCCGCCCGCCCACCTTCTTCTTCTTGGGCGCGGGCGCCGGGGTGGTGTCCATGGGCGCGGCCTCGCCGTTGGCGGCGGCGGCGGCCCCCTCGCCGTTGGCGGCCGCCGCGGCGTCGTCCATCTTGGCGTCAGCGGCGGGGGCGGCGGCGGGCTGCGAGCAGGTGGGCGGGGCGCGGTTCCATGCATGTTGATAAATGGCGACACGGCGAAGACACGCAATGCGGAACAAAATGGGGGCGGAGCAGCAGCAGCGTGTGTGTGATTGAGCAGTCCGGCGACCTGGTGCTGCGGGGTCGCTGTTCGGTTGTGTTAGAATGTGACGGACCACGTACTTTCAACAGGTTCGATTCAGTCACACAAGCAAGCGGCAGGTCCGTCTGAGCGCGCCTCCTCCTCCTCCCCCTCCTTCTCCTCCTCCTCCTCCTCCTGCCTCATTTCCTTTGCCCTTTCGCGCGCTACCACCTGGCCCTGCAACCCTTCCCCCCCCCTGGTAACCACAACCCCCCCCCCTCCCTCTCTCCCTCCCTCCCCCCCCAGCCCCTCCCTCCGTCCCTCTTCCCACCTCGGCCGCGCCCTCCTCCTGCTCCTCAATGGCCTGGCACTGCTCCACGTGCGTGAGGCCGTGCAGGTTCATGCTGATCTTGAGCTTCAGCTTGGCGGTCTCGGCGCCGGCGGGCACCTGCAGCAGCAGCAGCGCGTTCTTGTTGTTGCATTTGTTGTTGTGATGGTGGAGTTGATCTTCATATTCCAGACCCCAAAGCACCCAGTGAACCTGAAACCAGCCAGCCCTGGTGACTGACTGATGAGTGACTGAGTGGCGGTTCCGCGGGCTAGGCAGCAGGCCGCCCCACCTACCCAACCTCGCCCTCGACCCCTCTTCCCACATCCGCTCATGCCCCATCTGCCCCGCCCCTCTCTCCTACCCTCATCTCCTCTGCCCCGCTCCCCGTCCTGCCCCCAACCCCCAGCCCCCTCATCCCTCATCCCACACCGTCCGCATGGATGACTAGCTTGGTTTAGTTTGGGCTGGTAACCACAAACCCCCCCCGCTGTACCACGGAGTCCACGACTACTGAACCTAACAACCCCCCCGCCCCCCCTCCCCACCGTGAAGGGTCCCACGCTGTACACGCCCAGCTGCTTGTCGAAGGAGGGCGGCAGCAGGTCGGCGGGCGTGTCCAGGTCGTAGTGGGCGCGCACGCTGAAGGGCTGCGCGCGGTTGAAGGAGATCATCTTGGTGCTGGGGAAGGCCTCGCCTGCAGGGGGGGGGGGGAAGGGGCAGGGGTGTCAGGGGCAGGGGGGGCGGGGGGGCAGGGCGGTGTAGCCGCGGGGCGGTGTGGTGGCGGGTGAGTGGATTTGAGAGGCAGCAGGAGATGAGTAATGATCGGCAGGCCTCCTGACCACGATAGATGCAGCATCGGCTGCCTTCACACCACCGGCTGCGTCTGCCTGCCTCCCTGCCGCCTCCCCTCCTGCCGGCGCCGCCAGGCCTCAGCCCCAGGCCCAGCTCGAGCCCACTCACCGCGCTTGAACAGCGTCTGCGTGACGGTGTTGCCGTCCTTGCCCTCCCAGCTGAAGCACACGCTCAGCGGGCACGAATCAATCACCTCGAAGTCACGGACCTGCATGGCACGCCGGGGGGAGGGGTAGCCATCCATAGGACGGTGTGCATAAAATGTTGTGGAAATGCCGATGCCCAGAGGGACAGCGCGGCGGGGGCGGGCCGCGGGAGGGGAGCGTGGCGCGAGCGCCAGGAGTCGGTAACCACGAAACCGACAGGACAAACGCATCGCTTTCACCCCCATTCACAGCCCCCTCGCCTCGCCACCGCCCCGCTCCCCTCCAACCATCTCCGCGCCCATGCCCACATCAACCCTCGCCAGCCAACACACACACACGCACATACACACACACACACGCACACACACACACACGCACACACGCACACACACGCACACACACGCACACACACGCACACACCACACCACCACACGCACACACACGCACACACACGCACACACACGCACACACACACACGCACACACACGCACACACACGCACACACACGCACACACACACACACGCACACACACGCACACACACACACAGAGTGTCTCCAACCCCTCCTCCTAACTTCATATGCATGGAACCCATCCCCATCCCCATCCCCTCCACGCCCGTCACCCAATCCCCCACACGCCCCGCACAGCCCCCACCGCGGCCCACCTTGAACACGGGCGACAGCATGGCGCACTGCAGCGCGGCGCCGCGGCTGACGCACTCCTTGGAGTTCATGGTGCGGCTGGGGGCCTGCACGTGCGTGTGAGCACATGCGTGTGAGCACATGCGGGTGCGCGCGTGTGGGTGCGCGCGTGGGTGCGGATTGGAGTAGAGGAGTGAGGGTGGGAGTCGAGTGTGGGGCGGAAGTGGGAATGGGCGTGGGAGCGTTACTGTGTGAAGAGCATGGTAGCTGGTTTGATGGCAGATGGCTGGTGGGATTGGCTTGTGCATCACGCGAGGCAGGTGCGGCGTGTGTGCCTAGGAGGGCGGCGGGTGCGGGTGTGCCCCAAGTCCTACACCGCAGGGCCCACGGTTCAGGGCGGCTGCAGCTCTAGCTCCGGACGCGGCGCGAAGCCTCATGTGGCCCGCAAATGCATGACTTAACCGCGCCATGGGTGTGAGGGCGCGGAGTCGCCAATGCGGGCACAATCCCCGTTCAGCGCAGCTGCACAGCTGGGCCCCACCCGCTCGCCTCTAACTGCCATTGCGCGCATTTCCCGCACTGCGCCTGTCCCGCCAAGCTCTTCCCGGCCCCGCCCCCCAAACAGCCCCAACCCCGCCCGACCACCGCCCCCCCAGGTTGGGCTGGCTGGTTTGGGTTCTCTTGGTCATTTCGCTTTTGGTTTCTGGAATGAACTACCCCCACCCCCCACCCCCCAAAACGCCCCCCAGTTGGCCTGCTTGAGGATTCTGCCACCTACTGACCCACCCCACCCACCTCCCAGCCCCCAGCCCCCAGCCCCCTCCCCTCACCTTCTTGAACACGTCCTCCACCACGCGGCACACGCAGGGCGTGCGGGTGGCGCTGCCGATCACCTCCACACTGGACAGGTCGTCCACGGTCAGGCCGCTCTCCGCCAGCGCCGCCTCCATGGGTGCACGCAGCCGTGCAATGACCGGCTCCGCCAGCTGCTCAAACGTCTCGCGGTTCATCATGCCGCTGCGGGTGCGGGTGTGGGGGCGGGGGCGGGGGCAGAGGTGCGGGGACGGCGGCGGGTTAGGGGGAGGCGTAAGAGGGGGGTGGGGGGCGGGGTCAGCGGCGCAAGAAACAGATTAGGCGGGTGGTAGGGTGGTTGAATGTAGGCTTCACACTTGACGCGCCCCGGCTCCCACCCCTACCCCCGCTCCCAGCCCCAGCCCCAGCCCCACCCGCCCCATCCCCAGTCCCAGCCACCCACCGCAGGTCCTCGTCCTCCATGATGCACTCCACGTTGAGCGGCGCCTCGCTGTTGGCCGACAGCATCTTCTTCACCTGAGGGGGTGCGGGGCGTGTGGGGAGGTTGGCACCGGGGGTGGTGGCCGGGGTGGGCGTGGTTTGGTGGAGGCGGCTTGTGGACTTGGTCGTGGCAGTAATGGCCTCATTTCGCGCCCCTCCCGACCCCTGCACATACACGCACCCCGCCCCGCCCCGCCCCGCAACACGCACCTTCTCCACCGCCACGCGCAGCTTGAAGGAGCCCTTCTTGTTTTCACGGATGTCCAGCTTGGTCTTGGCCCTGTGTACGTGTGTGTGTGTGTGTGTGTTAGAGATCACAAGGGAGAGAACAGCAGACGTGTGTTGTGTGTGTGTGTGTGTGTTGTGTGTGTGTGTGTGTGTGTGTGTAGCAACGGGTTTACAGGCGGCCTGACGAGTCTCGTGATCGAGTACTCGGGACAGCCAGCGACAGCGAGGCATTTTTTGTGTGTGTGTGTGTGTGTGTGTGTGTGTGTGTTGTGTGTAGTTCATTCCAGAAATCAAAGCGACCATCACAACCCATTATGTGTGGCGTCATGTGTGTGTCATGTGTGGAGCAGTGGGGTGGAGCGGGCAGGCCAGCACGTCGGCGTCAAGGACACAGGCGCACCCACCGGCACCGGAACCGGCAACCCCCCCCCGCCACTCACTTGAACTCGGCGGCGAAGTGGTCGAACAGCACCTCGTCGAAGTCGCGGCCGCCCAGGTTGCGCTCCCAGGCGTGCGAGCGGACCACCAGCTGCGAGCGCTTCAGCGACACGATAGCCACCTGCGGCGCGTGGGGTGGGGGTGGGTTGTAAATACCAGCCCAAGCTAAGCTAAACCAAACTAAACACGGGTGGGGTGGGGGTGCCATGCATTTAATGGTGGGGGTGTAGCCATCCATAGGACGGTGTTTATCAATGTTTGTGAAGTGCCGATGTGGGGGTGGGGGACAGAAAGGGGGAGGAGCGGGTAAGATCCCGTGTCGTTGTGCACACACCTGCTTGCCGACCGTGACCGACCCCACCCTCTCGCGACATGCGCATGCGCAGCAACCGCTCCTCCCGCTGCCAGCCGCATGCCATTTCCCCCCACCCACGACCCCACCCATCCACCCCAAACACACGCGCGTGCACACACATACACACACAAGTCTTTCATAGTTCTCTCCCTTGTGATCTCTAACACACACACACACACACTCACTCACTCACACACTCACACACACATACACACACACACGTCGCACGCACCTGGGTGTGGCTGTGGCCCACGTCCACGAAGGCCACGTGCACGGGGTCGGTCTCCGGCAGGTCCGTCTTGTAGATGCCGTACGCCAGCGCGGTGGCGGTGGTCTCGTTGATCAGGCGCAGGCAGTTCACGCCCGCGATCTGGGGGAGGGGGGCGGTGGCAGCCATCCATGGGATGGTGTTTACCAAGTTTGTGTCATGAAGGGGGGCCAGAAAGGTGCGTGCACGCGTGCGTGCACGTGTGTTGCGGCCGAGGGGCGGGCGGCGGTTGGGTTGGTGTGTTGGTGGTGGCGGTGGTGGCGGATGGTCACGCACAAGCAACGTGGCCCCCGCCCGGGCAACAGGACCTCGCCTCGCTCTTGCCCAATACCCTCTCCCAACCGCTCACACCTCCCACCTTCCAACAGCCCACCTCCGGCCCCTCCCTTCTTCGCGGGCCCCAGCTCCCCTCTCCAACCCGACGGCTTGGTTCAGCTTGTGGGCTGGTCTTCATGGTTCCTAGACCCTCAGCTCCCCCACAGGTTCCCCGCACCTCCCCCGCAAACCCCTAAGCTCACGTGCGCGCACGCACGTACGCACGTGCGCAGCCCCCGCCCCCGCGCCCCCTGCCTCCCTCCTGCCTTCCCCCCTCGCTTCTGGTTTCTGGAATGAGCTACCCCCCATATATACACACACACACACACACACACACACACACACACACACACACACACACACACACACACACACACACACAGTGTGCGGGGGTTCCTCTCCATTTCCATTTACTAACACACACAGTGTCGACCCTTTCCCTTGTGTTTTTCTAACACACACACACACGCACGCACGCACCTGCGCGGCGTTGAGCATGGCGTAGCGCTCCGCCTCCACGAAGTAGTCGGGCACCGAGATGGCGCAGTCGGTGACGGGGATGCCGCCCTCCGCCTCGGCGATGCGCTTCAGGTCCACTATCACCATGGCCATCACCTGGCGGCGGCCACGTGTGCAGCAGGTGCGCGTGTGAGTGAGTGGGAGCCGTGTGTGTGAGTGAGAGGGAGGGAGGTCCATGGCAGGTAGCCATTGCATGAGGTTGTGGCGCGCGCGGCTGGCCATTCCCTTGCCCTGCCCGTGAATCGTGTGCGCTCGCTCCTCCTCCTCTCTCTCCGAGACACCGGCAAGGAGGGTGGGGAGGCTCACCTCGCCCGCCTGGCTGAACCACGCCCTCCTCTGTGTCCCCGACGCACATACCGCGCGCCTCCCCTCCCTCCGCGCCACCTATCCACCTCCCCATGCCTCCCCCTACCTCTGCCCCCTTTCTATCCCCCTTCCCCCCTCTCCCCTCTCCCCCCCTCCCCCGCCCATCCAACCGCCCCCCCCCCCCCCACCTGCTCGGGGGTGAACACCGCCTCCTCGTTGCAGTAGCGCACTTTGATGAGGCAGCCGCCGTCGGGCGCCTCAAACACGGTGAAGGGCAGGCGGCCGATGTCGGCCTGGACCTGTGGAGGTTGTTGTTTGCGGTGGCGATGGTGGTGGGGCGAGTGTCAGCAAAGAGAGGGTGGGGGCGCACACCGGTGGGATGTGCTGGTTGGCGGCGGCGAAGGAACAGCAGCCCCGGCGCGAGCCGCCGCTGGAAGTGAGAGCCACGCAACAAAACACACACGCCACGCCACCATGCACGCGGCACACGCGACACAACACACGCCACGCCCTTTGCCAACCACATGACCAACGCGACAAACCAAGACAAGTGCCACCCCAGCTACGCACGTGCCAAGCCAACTAACTGCACACACGTTGCACAGCACGCACACGGGCACACGCACGCACCCACACCCACACACCCACGCACCTGCGGGTCCTTGAACTTCTTGCCCAGGATGCGCTTGAGCTGGTGCACCGTGTTCTGCGGCTGCAGGCCCAGCTTGGCGGCGCCGTCCGTGCCCAGGAAGCGCATCTTCTCGCCTGCAGGGGTGTGTGTGGGCAGGTGGGCAGGTGGGTGGGTGATGGGGGGGTGGCGGATGGGGTGATGTTGGGAAGGAGGCGGGATGAAAGAGGAGGGCAGCGGGTCAGGGGTTGATACTGGGGGTGCGGGTGGCGGTGGGGGAGAGGTGACGGCACCAGGAGGCGGAGGACGGGGCTGCGCCGCGTGCGCCGTGGGGACGCGGCTGGGGTAGCCGGGCGGGTCCTTTGCGCCGGCGCTGCTGGGAGTTTCAGCATGCGCCCAGCAGCGACCGCCGCTGACTTTCACCGCTCCCTCGGGTCCCCGAGAGCGGCCCGGCTACGGTAGCTGCACATGCCTGTTTGGCACTGCGCCCGCCCCGCTTGCGCCGCTCCTGCTGGTGCTGGTACGGGAGGCGAGATAAGGTCATGCCTCCCCGCCCACCCGCCCACCCGCCCGCCAGCCTCCGCGCGCAGGCCCGAGCCAAGCGGAACCCGCACAGCCCCCGCCCTGCGCTTCGCCGCCCCGCGTGCTTGCCCGCCAGGCTCCGTACGGTGCCTGACACGCGGCTGTGCTGCGCTGTGCCGCGCGGGCGTTGAGCACCCCGCTTGTAATGGATCCCCGCTTGTAATGGAACCCTGCTGGGTAGCGGCAAGCGCCTGCCAGCCAGTTGCCGAGCTAGCTACCCGGGCCCGCCTCACTGATGGGGCCCGTTCTAGAAGGATCACAGCTGCCTTCGGGCGCCTTGCTGACTTGTGGGGTGCTGTGCAGGCTCAATGGCGCGCCAGCTGACTCCACGCTGGGCGAGGAGCAGACCGCAGACGGGCTGGTATGCGCGGGAGGGTGTGAGCTGTTGCGCTGTTGCTGCCGCACCACGCTTCCAAGCAGCCGCGCCTTCAAGCCACGGCCGGCCGGTGTGTGTGTGCCAGCTGTCCCAGCCCGCCGCATGCGCGTGCACCTGCGCATGCCCCCCCCCACAGGTGCCGTGCAAGCTGCCAGAGCTGGTTGCTAGCCTAGCAGTACTTGGTTAGGTCCATCGTGACCTGCTGCAGGCCGCTAGCGCGCGGCCCGAGCAGACGGCTGCTGGTGCGGGCCCGGCGGGGGTCGCCTGGCGCCAGCTGGCCGGGCGACACCTCCTTTACAGGGTCGAGGGGCCTCGCCCTGGAACGCCGCGGGCCTCCGCGAACTGGCATTGCCGCTGTCAGACTGTTTCCCGCGCTCCTTGCAGCGCCGCGCGTCTGGAGAGCGCCCGAAGGTTCTCTGGAAGGCTCCAGATCCAGGGAAGCCGCCAATCGTCGTGCCCTACAACCCCCTGGCCCACCCCAAGACGGCGCAGACGGAGGACAACTTACCAAAGTTGATCGCAGCAGGCGTCTCACGCTTGCTCTCCTTGTTCATGATGACATCGATGCCCCTCTTGCGCGCCAGGGCCACGCAAGAGGTATCGTTACCCACATCGAAACCAACGACGGAGACAAGAGCCTGCAGGCATAATCGGCGTGTCAGAAGGTGAGCGAGCGCTCAGCGGCGACTGAACTGCCAAACAATGGCGCCGATTGGTGCTCGAGCGCTCCAGAGCCACTCTTGACATAATACTCACCATGGTTGCGGGTCCGGTATCTAAGTTTCAAGTGATCTAGGTGCAAATGTGCGCGGTATAGTTAGTCTTGCGGGTTTACAAGTGAATCGACCGTATAACTTGCACAGATAATAAGCACTTGAACAGCTTAGGCTTGCCGGGTAATTGGGAGGAATCTTGGCGCTTCTCCAGACTTCTCTGCCAGGCGGGCAATGCTGCATGGGACTCAGACCGTATTCTGGTTCTTTTAGGGCACCGGCTCAGCTATCCCCATGCATGTGCATATGGTTGTTATTGTAATTGGCGCACCAAGTCCCACCGCTACCGGATGTGAGGAGCTCGGGAGCGTGCGGGTTGGTTGAAGGATGGGTCCTCGGCGCGCTGCGCCGTTGCTGGTGCGCGCGCGCGGCCTGCAGCTCGACTCGCACGGCGGTGAGCAGTTTAGAGTCGGCAGCTTGAACTTCTGCAGCCCTAGAGACAGGGGTGGGGGAAGTCGCAACACCCCTCGCTTACTCCTCCGTCCCCCACGCAGGTGCTTGGGCGTGGAGCAGCACTGCAGCACAGCCTTCGTCATGCGCGCCATGTAGCGCACCTACGGATGCTACTGCAAACACCTGCCGCAGCAGCAGCAGTAGCAGCAGCAGCAGCAGCAGCAGTAGCAACTGCATCACCACCACGTGTGCCGCTGGCCCAACCACACCGGCTCACAGCGGCGCTGGCCCAGCCCAGTCCACTCCAGGCGGTTGCACAGGGCGGGCGCGGCCACTGGAATGCCGGGGCGCCTGCGGCAACAAGCAGCCCCTGCCACAGCTACTGCCAGCAGCAGCACGCCACCCGCACCGCGCCCCCGCAGCAGCTGCCGCCGCATCGTTGCCGCTGCTGCGTCTGCTCCGGCCACCAGCGCCGGGCGGCTCCACGGCTGCTGCAGGCATCGTGGGCGTACTGCCCCGCTCCTGGAGCTCCTCGCATGCCTGTGCCAGCAGCTTCGCTAGCCAGCCCCTGCCTGCTGGGCGCCTGGGCGGCGACGCTGCTCGCGCCGGTGCAGATTCCACTGGTACCGTCGCCGCCGGTCCGGGCGACTGTCCGGAACGGGTTGCTGCTGCTGCTGCTGCTGCTACTGCTGCTGCCTGTGCAGCTGCAGCCAGCGGCGGCAGAGCGCTGGCGGTAGGAGCTTGGGGCGGCGGGGGCTGGGACCGCGCACCCTGGTCCGCGGGGGCTGGCGGCACCCGCGGGCAGGGCCAGGCTGTGGCGGGCTGCCTTGTGTGGCAGCGCTCGCTCGCCACAAGCAGCCGTGGCAGCTCAGGACCTGGCGCAGGCAGCAGCGGCGGCAGCAGCGGCGGCAGCAGCGGCGGCGGAAGCGGCGGCGGCGGTGGTAATGGCGCAAGGCCACATGGCGAGCGGCGCGCATTCGGTGCCGATGCCAGCTCAGGTGCCAGGAGTGGCACCAGTGCCGGCAGTGGCAGCGGGAGAAGCAGTAGCAGCAGTAGCAGCAGCAGTAGCAGCAGCAGCCTCGAAAACGACTCCTCCAAGCCGCTGCCGCTGCGCTCGGCGCTGCGGGCGCTGTACAAGCGAGTGCACCCCGACCTGTTCCAGGACAGCGCCACAGCCAAGGTGACGCGTGGGACGGGGGGCGGGGGTTACGGGGCGTGTGTGTGTGTGACACGGCTGCTGGGCGGGCCGCCGGCTGGGCAGGTCCTTTCACCAGGGGCCTGCTGCATGCAATGGTAGCAGTAGCAGCAGCAGCAGCAGCAGCAGCAGCAGTCAACGAGGATCCGCACCCGCCGCCGCCACGCACCGCCCAAGTGCTCGGCGCCAGGTTCTGATGCCACTGTCAACCCGTGCCTGCTGCCTCGTCCGGCGCTCTCCATACGGTACTAAACACACCCACCGCATCTGTGGCCCGCCCACCCACCCACCCTCCCACCTATCTACCTCAAAACAGGCCGAAAACGAGCGCTCGCTCAAGCTACTGCACGAGTACCTGGCTCTGGCGCGCGGCGGCGACGGCCGCTCGCCGGCGGCACGGCTGCCGTACCGCTTCGCCTTCTACATGCGGGAGGCTCCGTCTACGGGTGCGTGGGTGGGTCGTGTGACGTGACGTGGGTTGCACAGGCTGGCCTGTCGCGGGGCCCGCGCAGAATGCAGCGCGCGGTACGTTGGAGGAGCAATGGCTTGATTGAACACACCACCCACCCGGCGTGCATCGGCAATAACCGGCTTGCCTCGGGTGTTACCCTGCGCTGCGCAGCGCGGATGGAGCAGCAGCAGCAGCAGGAGGAGGAGGGGCAGCAGGAGGCGGAGGCGGCGCCAGCCGGACCTACGACCCCGCCGCTGCGGCCGAGGGCCGGCGAGACGGGCCCTCCGCCTCGGGCCATGTGGCCAGGGGGCGGCAGGGCCGCCGCACCACCCACAACCGCACCGGAACCGGCATCGGCGCGGACACACCCACGCCCACCAGCAGCACCAGCAGCAGCCCCAGCAGCCACGGGCAGCGCCTCGCAAGCAGCAGCAGGGCCGGGTGCTGCAGGAGATGCGAGCAAGGGCGTTGGCCAGGCGGCGCAGCGGGAGGAGGAGGCCGATGACGCGGCCGGACTGCACAAGATAGAGCTCACACTGCCGCCACCGGCCATCAGCCCGGCGGGTGAGCGGCCAGGGGTGCTTGCGGGACGGTGCTTTGTGTACATCCCAGGCCAAAGTGTGAGGAATAACGACATCACGCATTGATGGCGCAATCTGCTGCCGATGGCATGCTATCCTCACCCGCTGCTGCGGTGCCCCTGTTCCCTCATCACAGACAGCCGAGCCCTGGCGGGCCCCACCCGCAAGGCGCTGATCAAGCTGCTGGCGGCCTGCGGCGTGGCCACCACGGGGCACGACGGCAGCGGCGAGGGCGGCGCCGAGGGCGGCGGCGGCGCTGAGGACGGCGACGCGGGGCCTCTCAGCCTGGCCGCTTTCCTGCCGGAGGCGGTGGAGGCGCTGCGGCAGGTGCGTGCGTGTACACAGGCGGCGGCGGAGGAGGAGGAGGAGGAGGAGGAGGAAGAGGCACCGGTGTGAAAGCGAGTATTCAAACGGTATACGAGGAGCTGCAATGTCCGGGCTGCGAAAGCAATGCGTACCATGTGTCCCTACTGAGAGAGCAGCTTGACACTTAGGAGCCGCCGCCGCTAATGTTCCTGTACGTGTGGGGCACGACATGCCGCTGCACCAACACCAACACCAACACCAACACCAACACCAACACCAACACCAACACCAACACCAACACCAACACCACCAACACCAACACCAACACCAACACCAACACCATTGCCCCGCTGTCCCCGTGGCTGCTGCCTGCTGCTGCCTGCTGCCTGCTGCTGCTCTTCAGGCGGAGGCGGCGCGGCCGTCCGACCCCGCGGTCCGAGTGGCCAACCTGCGCGGCGCGCTGCGGCTGCACCACCAGGTGGGTGGCTGGGTGTGGGAGTGGCTGGGTGGGATTGAGGGCTCCCTGGGGGCTGTGTGTCAGCGGTCTATGGCAGGGTCAGGATCTTCCATCAGAGGGGGCCATTGTGTGCGTTTGTTACTGGTGCTGGCTTGCCTCATCTCATCTCATGTGGCCTGGATGTGCGTTGACAGGTGATGGCCAGCTTCGCCAGCAAGCAGCTGGCGCCCGCAAAGCAGGTGCGCGCGGGGGAGGGGCTTCAGTGCGCGCGCGCTGATTGAGTACATGTACGGCGGTACCGCCACACGCACGTCGGGACATCCCTGGGCAGTACGGTATCCCCGCAACGTCGTGGTATCACCCAGCCCTGATGAGCTGCGTGCGACCGGGCCACCGCGACACCCACCTCGGTCCCCGCCCCGTGACCCCCAGTCCCCCGTGTGAGTGTTCCCCGTTGTCATTATAGGCCCCGCTCTCCTCATCGCTATCTTTGCATTGCGCTGGTACTTACAATCTACAACCCCCCCCCTTTGGGCTGGTAACCACAACCCCCATCCTGGTCCCCCACTCCGCCCCTGCTGCAGGTGGCGCTGCTGGAGCGCCTGGCCAAGGTGGTGGACGGCGTAGCCCGCGCCGGCCGGGTGCGGCTGGCGGGCTGCCATATCGTCATCGGCGACAGGTGTGGTGTAGGATCGGATCGGGTCTGGTCGGGTCGGGTGGGTGCGGTCGCGACACCCGGTGGTGACCGACCCAACACGCGCACCACCTCCGCCCTCGCGCCTCGGCGGGCACCTGTCAGGCTCCCCCCCCTTACACGGCTGGGCGCCAGCCGGCCCCTTGTTTAAGGTTGGCGCTTGGCCCCCCGTGCGCCGTATTGCTGCCTGAGCGCATGACAACTGCACCACCTGTCCGGCGCTGCGCTCCCACCTCCTCCCGCCGCCTCCCACCCACACCTCCCACCCACCCAGGCTGGGGCTGGACCGGCTGGGGCACCTGTGTCTGGCGGCACACGAGGACGACGCCGCGTGGCGCGCCTTCCTCACCGGCGTGGACCTGGGCTTCGTGGCGCAGCAGCGCAAGACCGTGCAGGTCCGAGGGCGTCAGAGGGGGTTGTGGTTACCAGCCCAAACTAAACCAAACCCGGGGGGCGACTGGCAGCAGCGACCAAGGCGACCTAACAGCGCCGTAGAGTACAGCAAATGGTTTTGCACAGGGGCTGGAATGTTGGAAATGGGGCAGGGCAGCGCCGACGCCCCTGTGCCAATGCGCCATAACGTGGGTATGTCCCTGCGTGCTGTCACTGCTGTGCTTATGAGTCCGCTTTTGACTGCCGACTGCTGACACCCGTCGCGCCATCCCGTCCACGCGCTGCGCCCTACAAGGCCATCCGCACCCTGGAATCCAACGTGGCGAAAGCAGTGGGCCTGGCTCAGATCTACACGCCGCACGGCAACCTGACCGAGCCGTCGTACCGCACCTTCCTGGAGCGGCTGGCGGCGGCGGCGGCGGCACGCGGCCCGGCGGGCGGCGGGGGCTTCAAGCCGCTGTCGCTGTGCGTGCTGCCGCCGGTGCCGCAGATGCAGGCAAGGCTTGTGCGTGGGCTGGTTGCACGGCTGCAGCAAAGCCATCCCTGTGACCTGAAGAGCGACAGACCCGACACACAGAAACAGTGATGTCAAGGCGTTGTTTGCGAATTTGATTAGTGCCATGACGTGCACTGATGCTGTCGACCTTGACTCTGAACCACAGGGCCAGACGCGGGAGCCCGACTTTTCTCTGGATGGCAACGTGCCGGGCGTCGTACAGGTCAGTCACAACAACAGGGGCTGGCGGCGTGAGCTGGGTCCGGTGCCAATCTTTGGTGCTTGCTGTGTAGGCGTGCAATAGTCAAAAGTCACACGGTCTGTCTTTTACCTATGAAAGCTTATACCCCGTAGCGTTTGTTCGGCCAACGCCCATATGGCCTTCTACCCACACAAGCCACGCGCGTGCGCAGGCCTCCTCCGCGGCAGACGCGGACGCCTTCTATGACTGGCTGGAGGGGCGCGGCGCTGGCAGTAGCAGTGGCGGCAGTGCGGTGCTGACCGCGCTGCGGGCGCGCCAACACGAGGATGCCGGTCTGGCCGAGCTGACCGAGCGGGTGAGAGCAGGCAGCCGCGAAACCACCAAGCGCGCCGTGCGCGCTCCTCCCCAGTCCTTTGGTATGCTTTATCGGCCGCGTCCCGCGATCCATCATTCACTTACCCCAGACCGGTCTCGGCAGGCCTTCGCAGCGCCTAAGGCACAGTGTGCAATCCTCGTCACAGCATTCAGCAACCCTAAACAGCGCCTAACTCGCCCCTGCCCCCCCCCGTTTATACGGTACCCCCGCCCAGGTCCGCAACCGGCTGCGGCTGCGCAGCCTCACGCGGGACCCCCGCGTGGCGCCGGCGCACTACCGGCGCGCCTGCGGGCTGGTGCTGGAGCAGGCGGCGGCGCTGGGCGCGCTGCTAGAGGGCGCCACGGTGCGGGTGGGCTTCGCCAACCGTCTGGCGCCGGACGGGTCGGCAATCGAGATCGCTTGGAACTGCGAGCTGTGAAGCAGTAGACGGGGCGCGGCGCTTGGCGCTTTGTGCAGCACGCAGCAAGTCGGCGTGCGGACGGCCAGTTGTGCTTGGGGGCATGGCTGTACGGTACATAGGCAGTTGATGAGCGAGGTGCATAGCGGCGTGCTGGTCTGGGCTCTGGGGGCGACTGCTTATGGTTGAGGATGTGTCGGTGGTGCAAGCAAGGGAACAGGTGTGCGGCACCCCGGGGCCCGAGGCTGTGTAATGTTACAGCTGTGGGCCTGCCTCCGACCCGGGCCCGACACACGGCCTCTGCAGCCTACCAGTCTCTGGACTGGCGAGAGCGCGCACAAAAGCAGCGCTAGAAACCCAAGCCAACGGCTGACCTGCCCTGCCCGCGCACAGCAAGCCTAGCCGTGAAACGAGAAACGCCACCCTGTGCTCTCCTGAGCCCACAGGACCAGGCGGTGTGGAGACAGCTCGCGAACCCCCGACAAGAGACAACCCGAAGACGAGCGACCCACGCTCCCCTGGGGGCTACCTACGCCTGTGAACGCACACGTCACCCCTATGCTACTCATCAGCAGGCCACACGTAGCAAGAGGGACAGGGCCGGCGAGAACGCTCAAAGCCGCCGCACCTAGCCGCTAAAGCTACAGCCCAAGCCACCACCTCAATCGAGTCACCGCAGAGGAGACAAGCACGCAACCTAGCGCCTACCGGCCACCACAAGGGTCACGAACGTACGTTACCGTCAACGGGGGTGTGTCCTTACACCGGGCTGTGTCCGGATCGCTTGTTATTGCCATCCAGGCTTTAGTGCTTGTGCGGGGCGGGCCGTTGCGGAGAGCTCAAGTGTTCACAGCCTCACTCCTCGACCGAGCCGCGCAACCACACGTAGGCAGGCAGGCAGGCAGCGTAGACGGAATGGCAACTGCGAGATCTGACCCCCCCACTCGTGCGGTGGACCCTCGCTGCCCAGTAACTCTGCACCCGCTTATCCCGCTACCACTGGGCTTGCCAGCCTAGGCGTCTCTACCCGGGAGGTTTTTCATCTGGGGTCTGGGCACGATTTGCATCGTGTCAGGGACCAGCAGGACCTGACAAGATTCGGGCCGCCAAGCTCACCCGTCACGCACGTGTGCATCGACGCGCACACACGCATGACGTCCTATGTCTGCTGTTCTCTCCCTTGTGATCTCCATAAGTTAATGTTACAGCTGTGGAAACGTGATCTCTAACACGCATGACGTGCTCCGGCCGACTGTTCCCTGCCGCCTATTTACACAGGCACCGTCAACAAAATTACTACAGATAAGCGTACACCAAGCACTCCCTCGATGTACTATGGGCGTAGAGAAATTAGACACAGGCACACCAGATACAGCTAGGAGCTAAACCGAATGCAGTGCCAGTGGGATGTCGACCAGCCGCCAGTACGCCCTCAGCCTCAGCCCAGTGCCCTTAGCTATTACGAGGTGATTCGACCCATAGTCTCAATTCATCCGATTAGATGAATCTCATCGTTCCCATTGTCGGTAACGCATGTCGCACCAGTCGAACCGCGCACGCTGCCGTGGGACATCGCTATCTGGCAGTTCTTAATTCAGTGCAAAAGCCAACCGTCCCCGCCTTGCTCAGCACGGTATTACACCGACCTGCCTGTCCAATAGCGCAGCTATCTAAATAGCTAAGCTTGGGTTTCACGTGCCACCTCTCTGTCTCTCTCTATGGTGCTGGCACAGCACCCTATTCCAGCCACGTGTCTCCACGGCATTACGGATTGAGTTTCTAGACACCGCAAACCGCGCGGCAGCCACCCTGACCCACAGCTATACCCGCTCCTCGCCGTCTTTATGGCTATGCGGGTGCGCGTCGGCACTCATACCGCCCCCGCTGGCTGCTCTCCCCATCGCCTCCCGGGGGTGCCGCTCCAGCAGCGGCGTCTTCAGCTCCAAGGACGACGAGGTGTGGAGGTGGCCATGCGAGTCGCGGTTCAGCGGCGACTTGTGGACCGGGGTGTGGCCCGACGCCAAGGGAGCAGACTTGTGTTGTTCTGCCACCGCAGGCTTGGTCGGCGTCTCCACCCTATGCGCGCAAGGACGAATGCAAAGGCACACGATGTCGGCACGAGTGGCCGGAATGGCGCACACGGTGTCGGACCGGCAACATGCAAAAGGAAACGCCTCGGGAAACCGGCGTGGGCGGCAGCTGGACCGCTCACCAGAAAGCCATAAGAGAAGAGTCAGCACGCAGGCTCGTGATTGAATCCACTCCCGGATGCCACACGCTCACACGCCCGCCCCTCCCCCCCATAAACACGTGCCACCCGCGCAGGCAGGCACCACTCACATGTCGCGGTCGTCCTCGTGGTGCTTGGCCTCCGTGGCCTGCACGTGCTGCCGGTGCTCCGAGAACTTTTGCGCCGCCTTGGCGTAGATGGCGCCGAACACCAGCAGCGTCCCCGCCCTGGGATGTGAGAGTGGGAGGCGTGTATGTGTGTGTGTGTGTGTATGTATGTAGTGGCCTCGATGTGATGGAGCAGAAAGGGGTCCACGGATGCGCTCATGCAATTGACACATGCACCCTGATTCCATCGAATCCCACCTCCTGGCCGGGACCCTCACCACAACACTCCTCATCACTGGAGTTGGAAGGACCTTACCCACCTCCATTGCCGCTCCTACCACCACCAGCACCGCAATGCCGCAACCGTCCACACGCCCTCTCACCCCGACCCCGACTCCCGACCCCGACCCCCCATTTGATAAACACCATCCTATGGATGGCTAACCCCCCCACCCCCACCCACGGCCGCCCACTCACCACTGGCCAAGGGTGAGCGGCGTGAGGAACACCACGCTGGACAACAGGATGCTGAAGAACTGGCGCGTGGTCATAATGGTGGCGAACACCACCGCGCCGTAGCGCTTGATGGTCCAGCTGATCACCAGCTGCACCAGCGCGCTGGCCACCGACAGCGCCAGGATCCAGGCGATGGCCTCCGGGTTGCGCGCCAGGAAGGCCAGCGGCGGCAGCAGCTGGTGCGTCGCGACGCAGCCGATGAACGACAGCCCCATGGAGAAGGAGGTGGTGTACAGCACCTGTGCGCGGGCAGGGAGGGAGGGAGGCGGGCAGAGAAGGAGGGAGGGAGGGAGGCAGGGAGGAATTGGAGGTGGTGGTGGTGGTGGTGGTGAGCATAGATTGGTTGCGTGGCGAGGTGCCCGCCCGCTTGTGTGTCGGGCATGACCAGGTGCCCGTCATGCCGTCCGCCGCCGTTGCGGGGCCCCGCTGCCCCGCCGCCTTCAGCTTCAACAACCGCCACCACCAGCCGCCACCCACCATCAGCCACCAGGCACTAGCCACCATCACCATCACCATCACGACCGGCCAGCCGCCAGCCGCCCCCTGCCGCCGCCCGCCCGCCCCCCCCCCCGCCACACACACCTGGTCCGCCACGCTGACTGGGTAGCCGCGGAACATGGAGTCCTGCCACGTGGACGTCAGCCCGTCCACAAACAGGTACAGCACCATGAGGCCGCCTGCGAGCGGGTCAGGAACACACAGGGGGGGAGCGACGGAGTGTGGCGTCGCCGGGGGCCGCGTCATCACCAGATGGCAGGTGGTGGATTACGTAAGCGGCGGCGCGCTTGGGTTGCACCGTTGCGTTGACGCGATGTCTGACCCGCCGTTTGCGCCTTTCGTGCCGCCCCCCGTTCCTGCTACCCACCTCCAATCAGTACCAACGCCGCGTCGCCCTCCACGCCCATCCCCGTGCCCTCCACAACCACAGCCGCCCGCGCCAGCGCTTTGTCCGCCACCCGGCTCCGGACCTGCGAGCGCGCGCGAGGAAAGCACCAGGTGGATGGGCAAGCGGAGCAACATGAGGTCAGTCCCCCATCGCGGCATGTCAGGAGAACAGTCGGCTTCGCGCTGTACCAGCCGTACCCACCACCCACGACCTGTTGCGCCCGCACGTTGTCCGACCCTTAGGCGTCCCCTTAGGCCTCGCGGACATTTGCTTCATTGCTCCGCTCCGCTCTGGAGCCCTTTCTCTCTACCCTCCCTCCACGTCTTCCCCCCCGCGCCCCGCGCCACCTGCCGCCGGCTCGCCCGCCATCGCCCGCTAGTACCACCCCGCACCGCCATGGTCGCCTTGGTTTCTGGAATACCGTAAACTACCCCCTTCCCCCATCACGCCGCATCCCCGCCGGCCGCACGCACATGCCCGGTGAGGATGAACACGGAGCAGCCCAGCGTGATGCAGAAGGCATGCAGGTACTCCGACACCTTGAAGCGCTTGCGCATGTACAGCGTGCTCCAAAGCATCACCGGCAGTGCCTTGGCGCTCTTGGCCAGCGTCTGTGCGCGTACGGGTTTGCGCGCGCGTGTGTGGGCAGGCAGCGGGAAGGTTGGAGCGATGAGCGCGAAAGTTGATGCATAGTTGAACGGGGTGATCCAAGTAGTGGGATGCACAGCTGTGACTGTCACGCGCAGCTGCTGTACCTACTCGTACACAGCCAAAGCTTGACGACTCTGGGACTGGCAAGGAGGAGCAGTGCCCCAGGGCCACGTGCACCAGTCAACGGACCAGCCCAGGCCCTGGCACGGTTTTCGCCGCCATCCACGCACACCCGTACCCTGATGCCCCCCCGGCTTCGCTTCGACCCAAGGGCGTGCCCAAAGCCCTTCCTCCCTCACCCTGCCCGCCGCCAACGACATGCCCAGTTGCCGCGTTGCTGCCCTCGCGGTCCCTCCGATCTCTCCCCCTTGCTGCAGCCCTCCCCCAATTCTCCACCTTTGCTGCAAATGTTTTCCCAACGGGATCGGCTCAGAGTATAACCCCTTCCCTCCCCCCCCCGCTTCAGCAGCTCCCCACCTGTACGGCAAACGACACGTACTGCAGCGCCTCGTACTGACACGCCGTGGCGATGACGTTGGTCAGCGACACGGACGCGTAGCTCTTCAGCGGCGCCGCGGGTGCGGTAGTGGTGCGGCTGCACACCAGGTACAGCAGCGCCATGGCCACCGTGACCAGGCGGTTGCACAGCACCAGGAATATGCTGTGGCTGAATACCTCCTTCTCCGCGCCGAAGCCGATGGTCACAATGCGCTCCTGGTGTTCGGAAGACAGCGGCGGTTTGTACGGAATGGCGGGGGTTAGCGCGTCGTGTCAGGAAGTGGGAACCCCTGGCGACCCGAAACAGCGTGCCAAGCCACGCTGAGCATGGCTGTGCAAGGCACGCAATGATGCTTGCGAGCATGTGCGTAGGGGCCACGCCTGGCCGGGAACAGAGCCCTGCATGCTCCTGAATGAAGCGCGAACCCCAGTCGCCGCCCAGACCGACACACCGACACGGCTGCCACGCACCTGCAACAGTCCATATACGAGCAGCGCGCCGGTCACGACCACGATGCCCGCAATGTCCTTCGCCACCTCCGTGCTGAGGAAGTACGCCACCAGGTTGCGGTGGTGTGGCGAGACGACGCCATCCACGATGGAAGTTCTCCGCTCTTGTCGTCGGTGCCGTGTAGATGGCAGCGTGTGACCTCCCCCTCCTACGCTGGTCCTCTCAGGCAGTCTCATAGCTTGCTATTGCGAGCGCCGTGCGTCGGGTCATGTCAAAGTGTTTGTCCTCATGTTGACCGTCCTGGCCCCATACTACTGTGGGATGTAATTAAGTTATAGAGACGTGACTAGATCCAATGTCCTAAATACAGAAGCGACAAGTCAGCCGAGGTTGCTGCAGCCGGCACCAACACGCAAATAAGCCGAGTGAACTATCTTCTTCGCCTTAAGTCAAGCGTAAGTGTGAAAGCAGCTCGCTTTGGTAGCCGAATCTCAACAAGGCGAGTCTGCCTTTGTTTGCGAGTGTCGCAGTGTTTCGAGCGTAGTACTTGAGCGCGTATTTAGGAGATTAGCTGGTAAGAAATTTACTTCATCTAGAGTTTACAGATTGTTCCCGCGTGCGCCATCGCGCCCACCCGCCCAAACACGACACGACAGCCGCCGACCAAACCCCACAAACCCCAGCAGGCTATCCCGTTACCCGCCGCGGTCACGCGCAAGCTCGGCGCCCCCTCTCCAATCCTGCAAGTGTTCTCTCCTTGACACGTATCTTGCAGCATTTCCAAGGCCACACGACCGCTTAACACTGGATTGAAACGACGGCGACAACCAACGATCGCTCACACCGGCAAGCCCCTGCTAGCATTCCACACGCACGGCGGCGCCTGTCGGCCCGCGGACACCGTGTCTTCACGCCCGCGGCTTTCATAGATACATACTTAGCTCCTCACAACGTCCGGCGCCCGGGAGTATACATTTACAATCCTTCCACCACCGGGCGGAAAGGAAGTGTTTCTTTGGAAGATGGGGAGGTCACCATACAAGTCGGCATTCCCTACGACACCACCCCTGATGGAACAGGCATGGGCCGCCCGCTCAGTCCGCTCAAATACATACATGGCTGCTCCTGAAGCCGCAGCACCTGCCACTTCACGGGCGGGCATGCTTAACGCTCACTCTCTCCCGCTAGCAGCCGGCGCGCTGACAGTGGGCAGGATGCGGATGCGCGCCTCTGCGCCGGCGCCAACGATCTCGTGCGACAGCTTGTAGCGCTCAAGCAGCTTAATCTGTTTCAGGGATGCAATTTGGGGCTCACAATGACACAATGGCGCAATCCTAGCATTCGCAAGACCTCAAACTGTGGCTCAGGCCCGAGTTCCATTTCTTGCCGGTCGTCCGGACACCGGTATCAGTAGCCCTTCCAACTCTAGCCCAAGCTCAGTCCTCAACCCGAGAGATCCTCCGCTGCAGCCCCTCGCAGCAACCATGGATCAACCAGCGGGCTCACAGACGCCGGCGCCCCACCAAGCCGCAAGCCCCACCCTCTCACGCCCTGCACGGCGCGTCAGCAGCCCGCCCGGCCCCCCTCCTCCCCCTCCTCCCCCTCCTCCTCCCCATCCTCACCTGCGCGTCCAGCACGCTGCGCGCGCGCGGCATGAGCTCCACGGGCTGATGCAGCGGGATGACGATCTCCGTCACAGCCACCTGAGGGGGGGGGGGCAGGGAGGGAGTGAGGAAGCGGCGCATGTGGAGTAAAGTTATGACGACACGGCGAAGGCGTGTGGGGAGCGGCGCAGCGGGAGGCGCAGGAGGAGGCGCACCCAGGCGCGGGAGCGGGGCGTGACGTCAAAGGATCGAGGGGCCTGGATGAGGGTTAGCAGCCGTAATGGTGAGCTGCTGATCACGCCAGTCACCCATCCGCCCAACCGTTCCCATTCACGCACACACGCACGCACGCAGGGCCCACCTGCGCCTCCTCCAGCGCCTCGTCCTCCGCCCACGCCTTGTAGCTGTAGCCCTTGGCCGCGGCGGCGGCGGAGCTGCTGCTACTGCCGGCGCCGCCAGGCGACCCCGCGTCGCCGTCATCCACCGAGCCCAGGATGCTGCCAGTGGATCCCAGCACGGAGGCAGCAGCAGCTGCCGCTGCGGGCGGCACCGGGCCCCCCTCCTCGCTGTCGCTGGCGGGCCCAAAGGCGCCCCCGGCGGACGGGTCGATGCCCAGCAGCGTGCGGAAGGCCTTGACCAGGTTGGCGCTGCCGCTGGTCTTCACGGCGTAGATGGGCACGCTCGACTGCGTGCGTGTGCGTGTGCGTGTGTATGGTCATGAAGGTAAGCAGCGGGAGAAGGTAAGGATTAGGCACACCCACCTCCCACCTCCCACAACCCACCTCCCGCACGCACAACCCACCTCCCACGCCCACCTCCCGCACCAACAACCCACGACCCACCTCCCGCGCCATGGCCCGCAGCTCGGCGTTGTGCTTGACCTTGGCCCTCAGCGCCAGGACCGCGTCGGCGTTGGCCAGCGAGGAGGTGATGAAGATCTGCGGCATGCAGTATTGAGGTGGGGTGGGGTGGGTTCTAATCACCAGCCCATTCTAAACCAAAAAAGCAGAATAGTGGAGTGGGATGCGTGGTTCATTCTAATTCCCCATTGGTGGGGTGCGATGGCGACATCGAGCGCGCACGCCCGGGCAGGTGGGATTATAATTCAATCAGAGCAACCGCTGCCTGCCTGCCTGCCTGCCTGCCTGCCTGCCTCATGAAGGACTCACTCTTGGTCGCCTCGGCCTCAGGAATAGACTACCGCCCGCCATCCCGCGCCCCCTCCACACACGCACACACGCACAGTCGCACCCGCACACGCCAACCCCTCCCCTCCCGCACCTTGCCCGTGAGCCGCATGTCCGTGAGCACCTCCCACAGCACGTCCTCATCCAGCTCGTACGGGTACAGCCGCAGGCTGGCGCTCTCCGCCGTCACGCCCGCGACAGCCTGCCGCGCCGGGCCGGGCCGGGCCGGGGGGAAAGGTGTGTCAGCCAGGTGTGCGTGCGCGGCAGGCACACGGGATGTGCGAACGGGTTGTGTGGGCCAAAGGGCAATGCAGTCGTAAGGGGCAACAGGAGGGCGAGGGGGCGACAGGCCCGCCATTCATCCCTAGCGGCCCCTGCATACACGCTGTGGCGACGGCGCGACGGATGGTGCCGACCGGCCCGTGGCGCTGTGTGCCCACGTGCGCGGTGCAACTGGCTGTCCAGCTGTGACCCGCACCGCACCGCGCAAGATCGCACCTACCTGGCGGGAGGTGATGCGGCGAAGGCGCTTGCCCGCGCCGAAGTCGCCGTCGCCGCCCGCGCCGTCGTCGCCGTCATCAAAGGACGCCGTGGCCGAAGCGACCGGCGAGCGCACGAAAGAGTTGCCGGGGGTGCGCACCGGCGCCGCATCTGTGTCATACAAGTCGGGTCCGAATCACAAGGCAAAACATCATCACGATGCAGGCTGTTCACGGAGCGCAGGCAACGGGCAAGTGCACAGACGAGGCCAGAGGACCGCAACCAGCAACCCGCGCACCCGCAGCGGCGGCGCTCGACTCCCGGAACGAGCTCGCCGCGGCGGCGCCCGCCGCCGCCGCCGCCGCCGCCGCCGCGCCGGCGGCACCGCCGCCACCGCCGCCACGTGGCCCGGTCATGGCTGGGCCGCTGCTGGTGCGGATGACGCCACTGATGGCCGGGTTGTAGTTGTACTTGAGTATGGTGCCATCCGCCGCCTTCTCGCGCACCTGGCCGCCCGACTCGCCGCCCGCCAGGACCATGTCCACGGCCTGATGGGGAGGCGGCGGGTGGAAGGGGTGGAAGAAGGGGTTGAGGCAAATCCGGCCGCGGCTGCCCCCGCGCGCCCCCGCGCCCCCGCACGCACGCACGCACGCACGCCCCTCCTCCTCCTCCTTTTGTACTGAGCTTGGGTTACCCCGCCCCCACCCACGCCACGCCCCTGCGTGCCACGCCCCTTTCCCCTCCCCCGCGCCCCCGCGCCCCCGCGCCCCCGCACCTGCCCCACGTCCAGGTGCACGCGCCACTTGGTGCGCTCCAGCATCTCGATGCACACGTCGAAGGTGGGCGGCGCCGCGCGCTCCAGGATGGACTTCTGCACGCCGCGCCGCTTGGCCTCCTCGTCGCCCAGCGTCACGGACTGGATGCCGCCCACCTGGTTGGGGTGGTTGAGGTGGGTGGACACGGTGGTTGGGGTGGTTGGGGTGGTTGGGGAGGTTTGTGGCTACCAGCCCAAACTAAACCAAACCCAACGCATCAGAGCGAGGAGGTGAGCGTGGCCTAATACGGGAGAAGGAGGAGGAGAAAACTGGAGGTGTGGGGAGTTGAGGCGAGTTTAGGGAGAGGTGAGGGGGCGTGCATAGTGCGCGAAATTGGAATCAAGATGGGACCTCCGATCCAGAACAGCAGAATGGCGCAGGTGTGCCCTCCCGCCGCATGCCTCCCACACTCACATCCAGGGTGCCCAATCCGCCACAGCCCCTCCTGCTCTCCCCACCTCCACCCCAGCCCGCTCGCCCCGCTGTCTCCTATCTCTCCCCCAACCTACCTCTCCCCGAACCCCAACGTCCCGCCCACCCACCCACCCACCCACCAGGTCTGCCAGCTGCGGGTTCTTGATGACGTTCTCCAGCTCGTTGCCGTGCGCAGTCGCCACCAGCTGCACGCCGCGCTGCGCGATGGTGCGCGCCGCGCCGCACTCCTCCGCCGTGCCGATCTCGTCAATCACAATCACCTGGCGTCGCGGATAAACAAGGGGGACGGCGGAGCAGCGGCTTCAGGCAGGCAGGCAGGCAGGCACCCCTGGTTCTGGGCCGCACTGGCGGTGCGGCCTGACAGCCCCGGGCCCGTCGTCTCGTGTATTACTGACAGGAGCAACTCGCGCGCGCACGACGGCGCACGGGCCACCCACGCCCCCAGCCATGATACGCACACACACACACACACACCTGGGGCATGTGGTTCTCCACCGCCTCGATCATCACTCGGTGCTGGGCCTCGGGGTGCGCCACCTGCATCACACACACAGCACGCCAAGCCACAGCGTCGAACCACAGCGTCAAGCCACAGCGTCGAACCACAGCGTCAAGCCACAGCGCGAAGCCACAGCGTCGAACCACAAAACAAATATTACCACCACCACCACCAGCAGCAGCGCCGCCGCGACCGCATCCCCTACCTACCTGCATGCGGCGCGCGCGGCCAATGCCCGAGTGCGGGATGTCGCCGTCACCGCCGATCTCATTGGAGGTGTCCACAATCACGACGCGCTTGGTGCACTCGTCGGCAAGCATGCGAGACACCTGCAGTATGCGGCGTAATGTGGAGGCACATGCAAACGCGCAGCGCGGTCTGTGTTTCCCATATCTCGTGTTTTCCTAGCACCGCACCACACAGCCCAGCAGGGCTTGAGGCTGGGTTTAGGGTTTGTGGGTTCAGGCTTAAAACCCTAAGCCCACCTGGTGCCACCCTTTCCCACGCCCCCAACCGCCAGCGCGCGTGCGCGTGCGTGCGGGCTTGCCCCCTCCTCCACCCCTCCTCCACCCCTCCTCCACCCCTCCTCCACCCCTCCCTCAGCCCACCCCACCCCCCACCTCGCGGATGGCCGTGGTCTTGCCCACACCCGGCCGCCCCAGCAGCAGGATGCTGGCGCCTGCAGCGAACGGGCGGGCGGGCGGCGGGGGGGCCGGGTCCATGCATTTAGGTTGAGAAGTGAGTTGTTGTAGGCAGGCAGGCACGGGTGGGGCGAGCCACCCAATGCCGACGGCCCGCACGGGTGGGGGAGCAAAGGAATCCGATGCAGACGTGTTTAGCAGTAGGGAAGAGTGAAGGGGGCGGGGCAAGGGGATCCGATGCAGGATCGCGACTGAGCCGGAGCTCTCGAGCTCCTGAGCCACAACTGAGTCCCAGTTGTCCTGCCCTGTAACCCTCCGCTGCTCGCTTGTGACAATGCGCTCTCCCCTCACTCCTGCCCCCCCTGCCCCCCCTGCAAACCCCCCTGCAAACCCCTTGCCCCCAGTCGGTTTGTTATGGTTACTGGAATGAACTACCCCCCTGCCCCTCCCCCCCCACACGGAGTCCACGACTACTGCACCTAACAACCCCCCCACACACACACGTCTCCTCACCGCTCAGCACCAGGTCGCGCACCATCTGCGCGCTGCCCTTGATGGCGCGGCCCACGCGGCAGGTGAGGCCGATGATGCGGCCGGTGCGGTTGCGCATGCAGCTGATGCGGTGCAGCGTGCGGTCAATGCCGGCGCGGTTGTCGCCGCCGAACTCGCCGACCTGCGCGGTAGCACAGCGGCGGCAGTAGCACAGAGGCGGCAGTCGCAACAGGCGCGCCTTCAGCCATATAACGTGTGTGCCACTAGACCACCGTCCCACGGTTCATAACCCCACACCAGTGAGGCTGCACCCTGTCCTACCCTGGCTCTTGCCCCTGCCCCCGCCGCCGCGCATCCGTCCAATCTCTCTTCCTCCCACCTCCCCACTGCCCTCTCCCTCACCTCGTCCTTCCCCGCTGCCTTCTCCCGCCACTCCCGCCATCCCCAGTTCCGCGCCATCCCCTGTTTCGCGCCTTCCTCGCCCCGCCCCGGCCCCCCTCCCCCCCTGAAGGGCACCCATGATAAAGGTTAAGGCCACACCTCCTCCGCTCCCTGACTGGTTTCGGGTTCTGGGTCTTCGGGTCTTTTCGCTTGGGCTTGGAATCAACTCCCCCCCCTCCCCACCTGGCGCACTGCGAACTCCAGGTCCTCGGCGGTGATGGCCGCCGTGGACAGCTTCACGTCGCCGCCCGGGAAGCGCGCCAGCGGGGGGCGGCCCAGGTCCATCACCACCTCCAGCAGCTCCAGCATCTGGGTGGGCGGGGTGGTGGGGTTACTACTGGTGAACAGTCCCGGTGAGAAATAAACTGCGAAGAACATGGCTGCGCTGCCGCTGGGGTGGTGGGATGGGAGGGTGCGTGCGGGGCCGGGAAAGTGGAGGGGCGAGCGAGCCCCCGCCTGCTTATGGGCCCCCGCACCCGCACCCCCTCCCCTCATGCAGCCAGCAACGACTGCCACGTAGACGCATGGGAGCTGCCTCCGGACCCTCGCCCGGAATCCCCCAGGCCCCCCAATGGGCTCGTGTATACAAGCCCCCTGGGCCTCCACCACCCTGGACGCACCTGGGGGTGGTCCTCCAGGGCCGAGCGCACAGAAGCGGGCAGCAGCTGCACCAGCTTCATCAGCTCTGTGGTTGATTCAGAAGGGAAAGTGATGTGTAAG
Source organism: Chlamydomonas schloesseri (assembly GCA_016834595.1). Classification (NCBI taxonomy): domain Eukaryota; kingdom Viridiplantae; phylum Chlorophyta; class Chlorophyceae; order Chlamydomonadales; family Chlamydomonadaceae; genus Chlamydomonas; species Chlamydomonas schloesseri. Next base: position 3,445,366 of record JAEHOD010000003.1, read on the forward strand.
GAAACACGAGGGAAATGAATACGCAGACCGTGTATGCACATGCTTGAGCGGCCGTTCTGTGTATGCGTGTGTATGTTTACTAGCGAATAGAGCTGAAGGACCAGGCATCCAATCGATTATCATCAAGCGCCAGGTGGTTGATCTCACGGGCACACGCACTGATCGTGTGCTGCACGCCGCGCGAAGTCGCACGCAGCGTCGCCAACCGCCGAAGCCCGTCAATCCAGCCCACTACCATGCACATGCAATCTAAATTCCCATCCACATGCGCACCGTCAATCTCCTGCTCCCACTCCTGCTCCATTTGCCCGTCAGCGCCGCCGCTAGCAGCGGGCGCATCCGCTGCCGCAGCTGCGGTGGCGGTCTGCGGCCGCCCGCTGCTTTCCCCAACGGAGGCTGGCACCCGCAGCAGTCTACACCCCCGAGCACGGCGAGCGCTGAGGCCGTTGGCGAAGCCGGAGCCGGCCGCCGCGACGTCAAGCGAGATCCATGTAGTGGGGAGCCGAGAGTGGCCGTGGGCGTGCGGCACGGTGGCCGCGACGACGGGGACGGGGCCGGTCACAGCGCGCGCTGCGGTCCGTGCGGCAGCGCCTGCGCTGGCACGCTGCCGACAACTGCTCTGCATCTTGTTACTTTGAAGCTGCACGGCAGAGGCAGAGCGCGAGGAAAAGGTGCGCGCGCTCGACCAGGGTTCTTCGCCCGATAGACGTGGCTCTCGCTGAACAGGTACAGGGACATCGACGCGGCCAGAAAGTTACAATGCACGATCTGGAGTGATGCGGGAGGGCGCGCCAGACTCGGCGACTCAAGCGGGAGGTGCGCACCGAGCCACGCGATACCCTCGCTTCCCGCCGTTTCGTCGACCGATCTTCGTGTGCGCAATCTACACACATACGCCGGCTACATACGCACCTTTGGCTGATGTGCTCCTGCTCGCTTTGTCGCTCACAACGCTAGGACGCGACCAAGTCGCTCACCCCGCAACGCTCGCGAGCTGCGCGACCTAGTCGGTTATTTTGAAATAATGTTTTGGTAGCGTCCAGTATGCTCGAGCTTTCGGCTACAGATGATTTGCAAAAGGCAGAAGCAGCCCTTGTTATGTCTTTCGCAGGGGGAGACTCTGGCCGGCGCTACGTGTAAAATACCTATGGGTACAGACACTTGGTGTTTTGTGCCCCGCGCTAGGGCACCCATGGGTGTTGCAGGCGGTTCGACAACTGATCGCGGCAGGGTTTCACACGTTCAACCGGTCCTTGACTCGGACGTCCCGGCCCCCGAACCATGTGGTATCGCGCGCCAGATTATTACAGCTACACACTCGATATAACATACGAGTCCATGGCGTCCCAGAAGCCCCTAAATGCCGAAGTCTCTGGCCTTCGACGTGGTCAAGAGCCACATCCAGGCTCTCCGAAAGTTGCAGCGCGCCAGCAGGTAACCAAATGCGGGATAAATATACGGTAAGGCAGGAGGTCCTGGCCTACCAAACGATCACAAAGCGGGATGACCTGTCCCGCAAACCACGCCAACCATTGTATATCAAAACGCACCGTCATCACGAGAGGGTACCGTAATCGCGCTCAAGTCGAGCCAAGGTGCAGCGCGCCAGTGAACACCAATCTCAGGCGTCAGGTCCCGCGCAGGTCCCGCACGGTTTAAAACCAATACAAATCCATACACATGCGCCTGTCACAGGTCATTGCGGCATCGCCGTTGCCCCCAAGCCTTGCATCCATGTCAGCATGTGTATACGTGTCAAAGCCCTCGGCTGCCGTCACGCCGCGCACGCGGCCTGCTCTGCTCAGTTATCGTCGGCCGCCAATTCGATGCCCAGGTGTGCAGCATTGGCTGCGTCCAGGTGCGGATCCGAGCCCTGGCGCTGGCGGAAGCTGCCCGTGCCACGAGTGAAGGACCTGCACACCCCGCAGCAACAGCAAAGCACCACATCAAGGGTTTAGCCGGCAGGCAGCACCACGCGGCGGAAATCCCCCACAAGGCCCAAGCATGTCAGTATTCTCAGTGATGGCTATGCCAATGGCTTCTTTCCAGCAGTGCACACACGCGCCAATACGCACGCACGCACGCCACTGTGTGCACTCGCCGGCCCAGCAGCAGCAGCACGCACGCACGCACGCACCTGGGGGACAGCATGTTGCCGCGCAGCGAGTCGCCGCCCAGCAGCACGTCCTCGGGCCCCACCACGCCCATGCCCACGCCCATGCCGCCGTTGCCGTTGCCCACCATGCCGCCGTTGCCGTTGCCGTTGAGCCCCATGCCCATGGCGCCCATGCCGCCGCCGCCGCCGTGGCCGGACAGGTGCTGCTCCCACTTCCAGTGGTCGGCCATGGACATAACCAGCGAGGAGGCGCGGCGCGCGGGCGCCACATTGGAGACCTTGCGGCAGTGGTGGATCTCAATCTTCTCCGCCACGCCCTTGAGCCGGAACTGGCCCAGGCTGGTGCCCGACACCTTGTTGGCCAGCATCACCTGCGGACGCGGCGGCGGTGGTGGCGGCGGTGATGGAGGCGGTGACGGTGCAGGCGGTGGTGGTGGTGGTGGTGGTGGAGGTGGCGCGTCGTTCGCATGATTGTGTGGTTGCGTGTGTGGTACAGGTCAGGTAAGCACCGCGTCATTGCAATACGGGGTAACACAGGGGTAAGGGAATGACGCGCCAACGTGAATGCTGGTATGAAGCACGCACCATCCAGCCAATCAAGCCGTTCACACGCACGCGCACGCACCTGCGAGTCGGCGCTCATGGCCAGCTGCCAGCTGTCGCTGCTGCACAGCACCTGGCCGGTGGAGGCGGTGGAGGCGATGCGCGCGGCACGGTTCATGACCTTGCCGCGGTAGGTCATGCGGCCGGTCATGGCGTGCACCTCGCCCAGCACCTGACCCGTGTCCACTCCCGTCTTGAGGCGCAGGCCGCGGAACACGACCGTGTTGATGACCTGAAGCCAAGCGTGCAAGTTGTGGCCGTCAAAGCACGCATGGGGAGGCTCTTACATGCAGTGGTGTATCGCGGTTGCTGGTGGTCGCCGTTGGTGATGGAACTGGGAAGCGGGGGGCCGGAAAATGCGGGAGCTTTCGCTTTGGGATGGGTGTGCGTCGTGTGGATGTGTGCACGTGCAAGAGCGGCGCGTCAGCACTCTCAGAGTGAGGGAAATGCATCTTCAATGTCGAGTCCTCTGACAATAGATGAAAAGAATAGTAAGGTTGTTCATCATAGATGGACACGGCTCGCGTTCATGCCGTGCAATGGTGTGCGTGTGTTATGCGGTGGCATAGCGGCGCGGGGCGCGTCGTGTGGATGTGTGCACGTGCAAGAGCGGCGCGTCAGCACTCTCAGAGTGAGGGAAAATGCATCTTCATTGTCGAGTCTCTGACAATAGATGAAAAGAATAGTAAGGTTGTTCATCATAGATGGACACGGCTCGCGTTCATGCCGTGCAATGGTGTGCGTGTGTTATGCGGTGGCATAGCGGGGCGGGGCGCGTCGTGTGGATGTGTGCACGTGCAAGAGCGGCGCGTCAGCACTCTCAGAGTGAGGGAAAACGCATCTTCATTGTCGAGTCTCTGACAATAGATGAAAAGAATAGTAAGATTGTTCATCATAGATGGACACGGCTCGCGTTCATGCCGTGCAATGGTGTGCGTGTGTTATGCGGTGGCATAGCGGGGCGGGGCGCGTCGTGTGGATGTGTGCACGTGCAAGAGCGGCGCGTCAGCACTCTCAGAGTGAGGGAAAACGCATCTTCAATGTCGAGTCCTCTGACAATAGATGAAAAGAATAGTAAGGTTGTTCATCATAGATGGACACGGCTCGCGTTCATGCCGTGCAATGGCGTGCGTGCGTGTGGTGTTGCTTCTTTTTAACCAGCCGTAGCCAAGTACGTGGCTAACCCATCCCACCCTACCGCACCCCCAAGCCGCCAGCCGCGTACTTGCGGCGAGCCGCTGGCTTCTCTCCATCCCCCCACCCTGCCCGGGGGCTCACCTCTCCCTCCTTGGTGGGCGCAGAGATCACCAGCTCCTCGCACAGCTCGTGCGCCAACAGGTCCTCCGGCCAGTCCTGCTTGATCATGGCCTCGTTGCACTCCAGCGCCCACAGGATGGCGTCGCTGGGGCGCTGGAAGGCCGCCAGGAACAGGCCGTCCACCGCCTCCACCTGAGGGAGGGGGAGGGGGCGGGGAGAGGGGAGAGGGGGCGGGGGCGGGGAGAGTTCCATGCATGTTAAGTTATGACGCAAAGGAGGGGAGCGGGGTTTGCAGGGACATGTAGTAAAGGGTAGCAGGTAGGCAGGGGAGGGGATTCCATGCATGATAGGGTAAAGAGGTCAAGACGAAGGGGAGACAGGAATTCGGACGGAAGTCGACACGTAAGTGCCACGGCCCGGTGCCATGGGAGTGTGTATTAGTGCTTTGCCCGCGCGCCGGCCGCGAAGCTGCTGCTGCTCCGCACGCCTGCCGTGCTGTCTGCACCGCCTATAGGCGCTTCACTGCAGGGCGCCTCGCTCCCCGCCTCCTCTCCACACACTCTACGCCCCCATCCTCTCCACACACACCCAACCACTCACCAGGTAACCCTTGCGACGCTTAAGCTCGTCGCCCACCACGGTGTGGAAGATCTTGATGGCCTGCTGCGCCACGTCGGCGTTCCAGCTCAGCAGCGTCTGAGCGCCCACCACGTTCATGAACGCCACCGTCACGCAGCCCACGGGCGCGTCCAGCACACCGGGGTCCACCTGGGGGTGGGGAGGGGAGGGTGGGAGGGGTGGTTCCAGGTATAATTCAGTTATGGCATGAAGACGTAGACAGGGCAGTGTGCGGTTCAGGCGAGGGAAAGGTCCATGCATGCCAGTTTGCCAGGTATGAGAAGCACGTTCTGCTAGAATGCAGTCAGTCCATTGTTTTGTTCCCCCCGGACTCGAAGGTGTTAGGGGGGCCTGCATGACCTGAAGCCATGTAAAGTGCTCATGCTCATGCCCGGCAGGGATGCGGCGGTGCAGTGGCGCAAAGCGTTCTCCGGTTGCACCCAGTGCGTGGGCAAGCGTGCGCCTGACCACAAGGCCAGGGCAATGCGAGTCGTTCCTGGTGCACCACGCAAGCACGCGAGCGCGCGAGCGCGCACACACACACGCACGCACCTGCAGCAGCGAGGTCATGGGCCCCACGTACGCCAGGCGGCCCTCCAGCGTGCGGTTCAGCGCGTGGTACAGGTTCAGGTTGGGCAGCGTGTCGCGCAGCCGGTGCTCGCCCATGTGCAGCACCTGCATTGACGCCACCACAAGGCGCGCGCGCACACACACACACAAATACACACACACACACATTTACATAGCATGTCAAGCAGCTTAAAGACAGGCTGGACCGACAACGTCGCTAGCTCTTGGGCAAAGCATGGCCTGGCTCCAACAGCAGAAAAGTACAGGCGGCCACACAGCACGCAGCGGCCGCCGCACCAGCCACGCACCAGGTACTTGTCCCACAGCCGCTCCAGCGGCAGCTTCTTGTACGTCTCCTCGCTCAGCAGCACCGTGCCGCCGTGCGCCGCCTGCGCCACCGCGCGCGCCAGCACCACGGTGTCGCCGCTGTAGGTGGTGCGGCCGCCGTCGGCCTTGGAGTGCGAGATGTCGTGCTCCGAGTGCACGCCGGCGTGCAGGCCCATGCGCACGCGTGGGCCGCAGAAGATGCGGACCTTGTTTGAGTCCTCCTTGGACGCCTCCTTCCACGCGCGACGGCAGGCGTTGGAGAAGGTGTAGGTCTCGGTGGCGGGCACGTTGACCAACGAGGGCAGCGTGGCGCCGCTGGAGCCGTAGTGGCCGTGGCCGTGGCCGTCCAGGTGCGAGCCCAGGCCGGGCGTGAGCGCCTTGATCTTGGAGGCGCCGGCGGGCGTGATGGGCTCGTCGGACACGTCCAGGATATCGTCCAGCGCCTTGGGCTTGGCGGTGGGCATGCTGCAAGGCGGGGCGGGAGGGGCGGGAGGGGCGGGAGGGGCGAGGAAGAGGGGTTGCAAGGATATGTGGCGAAGTGGTTGAACAGGTACAGGGGTGGGTGGTGAGGAAGGTCTAGGGTGGTTGGCGCGGTGAGGAACTGGCGGTGCAGGCAGCGGGTGGGTTTTGAGACGTGGTGGTTTAAAGGGTGGAGGTAAAAATAAGACACGGTGCAGGAGAAGCCGCGCGAAGATACAAAAGAGCCAAGTAACTGCGCGGAAGCGTAGGCGCACTCACATGCCCTGCACCCAGAGCTGCGAGCAGCAGCCCAGCGACAGCAGCTCCTCCGGCCAGCTGACGTTGAGCAGCGCCGCCTGCGCCTCCATGGCGAACAGCAGCGCGTCCTTGGGGCTGTGGAACGCCAGCACGAAGCTGTCCGCCTCGCAGCTGCCCTCGTAGCCGCTGTGGCGCAGCAGCAGGCGGCGCAGGCAGTCGTTGTGGTCCTTAAGCAGCCGGTCCACCGACTCGCTGGAGAGCGCCTCCACGATCTGGTTGTAGTCCTGTGTGTGTGTGTGTGTGGTTATGTGTACGTGTGTGCACGTGTGTTAGAGATCACAAGGGAGAGAACTATGAAAGACTTGTGCGTGTGAAGGGACAGGAACGCCAAGCAGGGAACGAGACGCAACGCGTCGACCAAAGTCATGGCTGGCAAAAGGCAAGCACGTCACAGCCGGGCGATGCTAAGGCGACGCACACACGCCCGGGGGAAGATACGTCGCACACGCCCGCGCCCGCGCCCCCGCCCCCGCCGCCGCACCTGGATCTCGGTGACCAGGATGGTGGTGTCGGGGCCCACGCCGGGCGGCACAACCTTGCCGAACAGGTTCTTGTGCTTGCGGTTGTTGCGCACCTAGTGGGGCCATGTAAACACACAACGCAGCGGGCATGAGCACAAGTCCACGTCTACGCTGCGATGCGGCATCCACATGGCCCACACTCAGAAGCAGGCTGCAGGTGCAGTGGCCGACACAGCCACACCAGTACCCACCCACCTCATACACAACGCCGGCAGCGATCAGCAGCAGCGCGCCCACGGTGGGCAGCACGATGGCAATGGGCAGCCAGGACGGCGAGCCGCCGCCGCCGCCGCCGTCGCCGCCCGCGGTGCCGTTCAGGTTCTGGATGTTGTTGTAGTTGATGGTGGCCAGGTAGGTGTCGGCCAGCAGCGAGCGGAACTGCTTCTGCTGCGGGTCCAGCAGCAGCTTGTAGAAGGTCTGGTTCATCAGCGCCACCACGCTGTCCACGCTGCTGCCCGTGGTCAGGTTGGCCAGGCCGCTCTCGTAGATGTCCCTGCAGCAGCAGCAGGAGCAGCAGCAGGTGCAGGTGCGCGATGCATTCATGGGGCGGGCGAATGGGTCAGTGGCGAGCAGTGGCTGGTGCCAGCACCAGCATGCGGTTGCTCCTCTGCTCTCTCGCCCCGCCCCGCCCCGCCCCTCGTGCCGCTGCCGCTGCCGCACCTACCTGAACAGCTTGGTGCCGGGCGTGCGCAGGTCCAGCACGATGTTGGGGTGGCTGAAGGACTCGTTGGCGCGCGCCAGGTAGGCGGCGGTGTCGGCCGGCTCGTAGCCGGACTCGTTCCAGCGCGCCAGGTTGGAGAAGTGCTCCAGCCGGTACGGGTCGAAGGCTGCGCAGGAGGGTGGGTGGGAGGATGGGTGGGTGGACATGGAGCCCATTCGCAACAGGTGTTGTGAGAGGTCCGCCACCCCCCAGAGCTACGTGTTTGGCACAGCCTGACGGCCGTCGGAATCTGAGCCCAACCCACGTCCCGTCAGAGCCGCAGCCCCCAAATCCTCGCCGCCACCGCCCCAGCGTCCCAGCCGCCGCGACTCACTGCTCTCCGGCAGCAGCACGCGCTGCCACGACTCGGCGGGGCTGGCCAGGTGCGCGAAGAAGCTGATGGAGTAGTTGCGGTAGTCGTTGGGCGTCCGCGCGTTCACCGCCGCCACCCAGCCGCCGCCGGCCGCGAAGGGCGCGCGGTTGAGCACGCGCGTTATCGTGGGGCTGCCGGCGTCCGCAGCCTGGGGCTGTGGGCCGGGCAGGGCTGGGACCACGGTGCCGAAGGGGCAGGTGTCGGTGGCGCAGGGCACCAGCTGGTTGGAGGTGCGGTTGAGCACCTCGAAGGAGCCGGGCATCAGCGCCACGCCCAGTTTGCCGCGAAATGCCGACGTCTTAAACGCCTGAGGGAAGGAGGCGCGGAAGCAGGAGCAAGGGGTGTCGGTGTGCGCGGATCATTCAAAATTTGAGAGTTCAGAGGCCAACTTGAAAACCTGCGCGCCCATGTTCAAGAGCCTGGCACCGGTGTTGCTGGCCACGATTGTCACCGCCGCGACACGCGACACGCGATGTCCGCCCATCTGCGCCCGTCGCATCCCCCGGTTGGTTCGGGTTCTCTTGGTCGTTTTCTTTGGGGTATTTACACCCCACGTCATTATTGATTAAACACCATCCATGGATGCCTTACCCCCCTGGTGATATTCAGTAGCTCGCACAGGCGGCTGCGTTTCCCAGCTGCAGCGCAGTCGTGTTCGCATTTTGTTTCTCACCGGGACTGTTTACCAGTAACCCCCCCCCTCCACACACACACACCTTGAAGAAGTCACCTAGCGCCACGCCCATGAGGCAGGTGCCGTTGGCGAAGCGCTGCGCCATGGCCCGGCCCGCGTCCGCCGGCGCCGCGCCCACCACGTCGCACTTGTCCTCCACCTGGCAGTGGGGAGCGCAGGCGCGGGGTCAGGGTCCAGGGCCAGGGCCAAGAGGTTGCAGCTTACACACACCCGCATAACACTGCCCGCATCCCAGCAGCAGCCAACACCCAAGCCCTGCGGCGGCCGCGCTTCTGGCCAACCCCTCCGCCTTCTTGGCACCCATCCTGACCCACCCACCTTGTAGTCGGCGGGCGACAGGCCGATGAGCGTCGCGTACAGCGTGAGCGCCTTGGCCATGGCTGGGTTGTCCACCAGCGCCGGGTTGCGGTCGAAGGCGCGGATGGTGGAGGGCTCGAAGATGACGCCCTGGCTGCTGCCGTTGTACTGCATGTACGGCGCCAGGATGGACATGAGGTCGAAATACGACTGGTGGCAGTCTGCGGGGAGGCAGAGGGAGGGGAGGGGGGCGGAGGAGGAGGGGGGATGGGGGACGAGGGGACGGGTTGAGGGGCGGGCTAGCAGGAAAGCAGGGTGTGTAGCCCGCGGCAATGGAAGTGGTTGAAGCCGCGCAGAATCACGGCAGCAGAAGTAGTCCCGGGCTGGCTCACCCTTGCGGCGGTCGAAGCAGAATGGGCTGGCGGGGCGGCCGTCCGGCCCCTGCACCCCCAGCTTGTTAAGCGCGCTGGCCACAGCCACCACCTCCTCCCACGTGCGCGGCACCGTCAGGTTGTTGGCCTCAAAGATGTCACGACTGCGGAGCGCGTAACACAAGGGGACCACAGCCGCAAGTGTACTGAGGGTGCTGGTTTACTTCATGTGAGCAGCACCCGCCCGACCGCGCATTCGGGGTGTTCGCCTCCCACAGTTCTCTACTCCACACAACACCACAAAACGCACCGGTAGTACAGCAACTTGATGTTGCCGTCCAGAGGCAACGTCACCACCAGGAACTTGCGCTGTGCGCTGTCATAGAAGGTGGACGTGTTCTGCGGAGATTGGCAAGGTATTTGGGAAGGTGATGCCACTGTTGTTGCTCGCTTGCCTCTCCAGCCTCCAGCTCCACTCCCACATCCCGCGACGGCACGTCTTGCCCCTCCCCCCCCCCCCCACCCGTGGCCGCCATCCCCAGTGTTCACCTTCCACCCCCCAAAAGCCTGTCTGCCGCGCCCCACCTGGAAATAGGGGTGCACGTCATCCCACTTGATGATGTCGCTGGAGTTGCTGGCAATGACGGCCGGCTTGACAATGGTGGTCAGGTCCTGGAAGCCGTCAAAGTTGAAAATGGAGCCCATGCCCATCGGATCCAGCACCCAGCCGTCGTGGCTGCGAGCGTGTTGCAGAGGCAGGGAGCAGTGTTTGGGCAAGGCGTAGCCAGCGAGCGTTGCTCGGTGCTCAGCGAGCATGCACGCGGGCGGCCGCAAGCACACGACACCCGCAATTTTGCAACCACTCCCTGTCACCCGTGCCTGTCACCCCTCGGTGTCGTGCTACATCTCCCCTTCAATGGATAAGCCTCCCCTCTGCTCCCATCGACATGTACCTCGGCGAGGGGCCCGCCACGCTGCCAGTTTACCTGTTAGTCAGGTTGTGCTCCAGCTCAAACTCAATCTCGCTGTTAATCTGAGCAGCCGGCACGAAAGTCGGCACAACCTCCACGGACTCGCTGTCTTTGAACGTCTCCGAGACGTTCTTGAAGTAGTCCGTGACCGAGTCGCCCAGGTCGGGGAGCATGGTGTGCAGCGCCTGCATTCGCCGCAAGGCCCGCGCATGTCAGTTCCTGCCGCCGACATCAAACACTCCCACAAGTCGATACGCGTGGCACATTCGCCGCCCTCACCCGGCTTGAGCTGAAGTTGGTGTGAAAGCATTTCCGCAGGTAGTCCTTCAACAAGCTCTCCAGAGCCACATAGTAGCCCTGAATGTCTGGCTTCGAGCAGCTGCAGTCACGGAAGCGGAAACGTAATAGGCAAGCTCGGGTCAAGTGGCTTCTCACTCCCCGCGTCTGAAACTGACCCCCGGGCGCTAGACAGACCCATCCAAGGCCCTTATTTCTGCTGGTACAGAGCAGATGTGCAGTCGGGCCGTTGGCAACCGCACCTAGTCTCAATGTTGGACACCATTTCAGCCATACAGAGCAACTTGTTGTCACTTGTCGAGCTGGACGTGGTGTCCTGTCCAGTCGCCATGCTGATGGCCGCGAGGGCGCATACTACTCCTAGCAAGAGTGGCCGCAGAGCGGCCATGGCAGCGAACTATTTGCGCAGGACAGTGAGCGCGACAAGCTAATATCAACTGAACATGGTGTATGAAGTAATATCTGTTGGCTCAGACGCAGGAAGATAAATAGTGGTAGCGGCTAAAGAAAGCGCCGCTTTGAGCTCATCGCAGCTTCGACGCGGGATGCCTAGGCCGCTGGGCGGGCACCACTGGTGCATTGGCTTGCAGTGCGGCATCACCCCTCGCTGACATATTGGACAGCGGGGTCAACAGTCGGCTGTCATATTGTGGCGGCTTAGGAACAAGGGGAAAGCCGGGGTACCACACCGGTAATTGCACGCGTGGCCATCCCTGGGCATGATGCCGACAATAGAGGAGCAGGGCACCATCAAGCCACTCGTGCGAAGCGAGCCACGCGTTATGGTAGGATTTGCAACATGACCACGTTAGGAGTCTGAGTTCACCCTGGTCCACCTGCTTCCACCGGTGCTTTCCACACCGCCGGCCCACGCCCTATCACCAGCCCACTCCCGCGAGCCACTCGGCTCGGTGACCGGAGCCCCACAACCACTACATTGCAGCGTGTTACACGTTATTTGAAACATGCGCAGCGGCCAAGGGGCCGTAGACCAGAATAAGCTTCTTCGCCGGCAAAAGCGCGGGAACAGCGCGGATTGGCGGCTTTGCATTGACCTTTCCTTTCCTCTGCCCCGCCTTGGCAAGCGTCTAGCAGTTCCGCAGTCACACAGCTTGCCTTGCTTCTGTGCTGAGAATCAGACGTCCTTGTGCGCGTTCACCGCCGCGGGCGCTTCTTTAGCTCGCTCACTTACTTGTAGCCGCGGTCCTTGCGCCTGCCCACGCTTAAAACGCCGCTTGGAACAGCACGACTCACATGGCGTCTCATCCAGGCGCGCAGGCCTGCGGGGGCAGCCGCGCGCGGCGGGCCGAGGAGCTGTTCGCCAAGGGCAGCCGGCTGGGCGCGCGAGCAGACGTGCGCGCCGTCACTGCAGACGGCAAGGAGCTGTGGCTACACCGCGTGGTGCTGGAGATGTGGAGTTCGCTGTTCGCGGAGCTGTGTGTGGCGGCCGAGGAGGCGCAACAGGCCGAAGAGAGGGAGCAGACCGGCGCGGTAAGCCCCTGAGCCCCGTTTGCTCGTGCCCCGCGTTGCCCGGCCATACTTCGCCGAGTCGTGCTAATCGACCACCTCGCTGTTCGCAAAGCGCAAGTAGACCCACATGCGCGCCGCTGTCTGACGCTGTCTGCCGCCCATCACTGCAGGGCCCGTCGGTACCAGCAGCGGGGTCGCCAGCAGCGGCAGCTGTGAGCATCCACCTGTCGGACACGGCGGAGGAGCTGCTGCCGCTGCTGTCTTGCCTGTACCCCACCCTGGCCGCCGCCGCCGCCACACACCAGGATGATGACGCGGCGCTGAGCGGCTCCAGGCTGGACGCATCCACGTGAGCCTGCCACTATTGCCTTGGGGTTGGCTCTCGTCGGTAGGGCTGCCAAGCCACGATTGCGACCCGCCGGATTGAACTTGCAGCGGACACAGCCGCCCGCCGCACCCACCAAGCTTCACAGCCCTACTTGCCCGCAATCGCCCCTGCGATCCCCACCAGGGCCCTGCCGCTGCTGCGCCTGGCCGACAAGTACGACATCCCGCACGTGATCGCAACCGCCGCCGCCACCATGACCGACCATGTCCTGCCGCGCCTGGCGGCGGCGCCAACCGCCTCCGCCGCCGCCAGCTGCCTGCAGCTGTCGCTGGTGGGAGGCGGCGCAGACGCGGAGGAGGAGGAGGCGGCGGAGGCGGAGGCGGCGGAGGGCGTGGCAGAGTGGGTGGTGTCCGCGGTGGAGGTGGCGGCGCGGTTGGGCCTGGGGACGCTGGAGGGCACGGCAGTGGAGCTGCTGGCATCCAAGTTTTTTGAGTGGGACCTGCAGGTGAGAAGGTGACGGCGGCATGTGGGAGGGAGGACAGCGAAGCCTTGGTACTGAGAGGCATTTTGCAGGAAGTGGTGGGCTGCCACGTGCGGCGATTAAACAGGGAACACCGTAGCAAGCTCCTAAGCAAGCGCCCGCACCCAAGCAACTGGAATGTTCTACTAACGATTTGAGGCGCAAGCGAGCGCACACGTTTGAAGCCACCGGTCTTTTACCGCTGATCGACTTTGCAGGACCAGCCCCTTTTGCTGCTGCGCCTGGTGCATTGCCTGCCGCCCGACACGCTGGTGGGCGGCCTGCTGTGTGCCCTCCGCCCCGTTCCCAACTCCACGCTGTCAGCACCCCACCACGACGGCAAGGAGCAGCACCCGGCTGCTCCAGGCATCAGCAGCAGCAGCAGCAGCGGCGGCGGCGGCGGCGGTAGCGGCGGCGGCAGCGGCAGCCGCTCGCGGCGGCTGCAGCTGCGCAGTGGCATCCGCAGTCGCAGTAACATGGGCCTACCACTGCCGCCGCCGCACCTGCAGCCCCGCGGCCGCGCGGTGGGCGGCGCTGCGGCGGAGGGTCAGGCGGGAGCAGGCCCGGGCAATGGTGGCGTGGGTGCCGGAGGTGGGCCGCGCATTGTACCGGTGCTGATTGCGGCCGCCGGTCCCGCCGCGGCAGTCGCGGCGGCGCCGCCGCTGCTGGGTCCCCACCATGGCCCTCACCACCAAGCGGCAGCTGCGGGGGCAGTTGCGCCGCTGCCTCTGCCACAGCAGCAGCTGCATGAGGCAGCAGCAGGAGCCGCGCTGCACGTGCCGCAGCACCACCTGCTGCTGCAGCCACCCCTGGGCCCGATGCACCCGCAGCAGCACATCGCCGTGCCGGTGGCGGCGGCGCCTGCCGTGGCGCATGGCGGCGGCGGCGGCGGCGGAGGCCTTCATGTGGCCGCCGGCGGGGCAGAGTTTCAGCCCCCGCCGTTTGCTGAGGTGGCGCCGGGCGGCAATGCGGGCGGCGGCGCGGGCGGCGTGGGCATTCCTGTCGGCTTTGGCGCTGGCGTGGGTGTCCCGGTGCCGCACCAGCACCAGCAACAGCACCACCAGCACCCGCACCCGCACCCGCACCCCAACGCAGGACTGCTGCACGTGCCTCACGGTGTGCAGCCCCTGCCGCCACCGCCGCAGCACCAGCTCCAGCAGCCGGAGCCATTCTGGGTAAGGAACATTTTACCATCATGGCAGCCGGCAACCGCGTGCTCATGCACACTGGGTAGTGCGGCGTCGTGGTACGGAACGGTCAATGCCCAACCGCCAACCACTGTCGCCTTGACGCCTTACTTACCGTATACCTTGCCTGCCGCCATGTCATCGCAGGGCGGCGGCTATGCCGGCGGAGCGCTGGGACCACTGTGAAGTGGCGGCGGCAGCGGTGTTACGGCAAGATAACGCTACTCTGCGCGCGCGATTGCTTTGACACATACGAGCAAGGGCAAGGCTTGCCAACAAAGTGACCTCCACTTCTACCGTGTACTGACGTGTGGCCGCTGGAAGGGCGGCGAGGCGTTTCATGTAGCCGTGCGCAACCAGGTCGAGGGATGTGACTGTGGCGTGCGTTTTGCGCCAGCGAGCGGAAACCTCAATGATGGCTGACTGGGGGCATGACCGTGGGGCATGACTGATTATGTGAAATTGTTACAGCCTTACAGACGGCAGGCCGCGGACGCGGCGTGCGCGCGTGCCGCTGTGATTGTGAGGTTTGCGTGCCGCTGTGATTGTGAAATCTACGTGTGTATAGTGCAGGTGCATGCGAAAGTACAGGAAGTAGATGTCGTTTGGGGCGCAGCCCACGGCCTGAACTTGAGTGCGACTAGGGCACTAGGCACATTTGATCTGTACTGCGTGCTTTGCGTGCTGTTGAGCTGCTGGGATTGCCAAGCAAGCGGGATGTGCTGCTGGCTATGTTGGAGCCAGCCAGTGCGGCTACCGCTGGCGAAGTGAGTTGACGGCTCAAGAATGGAAGGACAGCAGCAACACACATCCACCATGTTACAGCTGAAGGCGCGCCCGCCTCAAAAGGCTACTTGCTCCTCAATCGACCCCGCACGCAGCGTGACCCCGCGGCCCACCACACTACTATCGCACCCGCTCAACACCATCATCCTTCTTGCTAAGCACCCACGACATCAATCAATGTCTTGGCGCCGGCCCAATCAGCACGACGCACTCTACGGGGCATGGTTAATCGTGAACGGCCGCAACTAAATCAATCGGCCTCCTGTCCGACACAGTCGACACCCTAGGTTGTTTCATACAAAGGATGGATCACATCGTCAGCTAAACGGGTGCGCTGGCTCTCAGCCACTCTCTGGCCAGCCAAACAACCGAGCCCTGCTTCCATGAAACTCGGCCATCACACGGCTCCAGCCAACTCGCGCCCATAGTTTCCAATTTAGCTAAGAATAGGTTTCGTCGGGGTCATGCACGGACCATTACGCGTGCATCTAAGATCGTGACGCCGGCCTAGGGGTGAACGGGCAAACACCGGTGCTAATCAGGCAGTCTCTATTAAAGGCACGTCATGCCACCGCAGGCCCACGTTGTTAGGATTATGCGTGCCGGCTTCTCTAGCAATCATTGGGAACCTATGTGTTACCCGTCGCCGAATCAATTGCGCACTTACTATTCCCACGGCTCGCTTTCCCAGCGCCCTCAAGCGTTTCTGTTTTGCAGAGCCGCATCTCACACGCGCTTACCACACAACAACGTTTAGGAACACACGCAATACATAGGAGCTCACCACATAACTTGCACACACATACACACACTTGCACGCACGCACGCACCCTCCTGCCGCCTGCGAAATTCATTCGAGCCGCTCGCTCACAGAACCACGGCCGCGGGGGGCGTGGACAGGACCAGGCTGCCAGCCGCCGCCTTGACCGCGCCCACCTTGCCTCCGCTGCCAGCTGCAGCCGCCCCAAGCAACGCCTTTATCTTGTGGTACCGCACGTAGACAGGGCGCAGCGGCTCCTTGAGCGCCGGCGTCAGCGGCTGGCCGGCCAGGGCCTCAAAGGCGTGCGATACCTGCGGAAGATAAGACGCAGTCACGAGGCGGCGGCGGCGGCACACATGCAGACACCAAGAGTCGAATCATTCCCCGTCCAAGTAAGAATAAATCTACACGTTCGTACATACACGACCGTAGCTGGATATCAGCTGCCTTCCCAGTTCCCACAGCCCTCTGCTGCCAGCATCTCCGCAACCATGCCCTAACCACAACCACACCCATACTCACGTCCTTGAGCTGGCGCTTGAGCCGCTCCTTCTCCTGCTGCTGCTGCACCTGCGTGAGGCTGCGGATGGGTACCCGGTGCGCCTGCGCCTCAGGCGTGCGCAGCTCCCGCACCGCCAGCGTCTTGTCGCACGTGTTGAGCGCCACAGCAAAGTGGCCGGCGCAACCCAGCTCCACCACACCCGCAGTGCCCGGGGCTGCGGTGCTGGTGGCAGGCACAGAGGAGGCAGGGCCAGCACCAGCGGTGGGGCTGGTAGTCAGGGCCGGCGAGGGCGGTGCCAGGGGCGTGGAGAGAGTGCCGCAGGCGGGCGAGGCGCTGCCGCCGCCACTGCTGCGACGTGCGCCCCCACCGCTGCTGCCACCGCCGCCGCTGCTCCGGCGGCCGCCCATAGTCTGGCGGCGCGGGATCTGCACACTGGTGTAGTGCACAGCGTGGCCGTGGTGACCGTGGTGGCGCGGCGAGGCAGCGGCTGCGGCGCCACCGCCTGAGCTCGCGGGCGACCGCGGGGCGTCCGCAGGCGCACCACCGTTGCTGCCGCCACCCATGGTCATGCGGCGCTGGCGGCTGGCGGCCGCGTCGGCGGCCGTGGGGCTGCTGGCGACCGCCAGGCGGCTCAGAGCGCGGGCGGCGATGGCGTTGCTGGCGTGGTGGGCATGGCGGGGGCCGCTGTGTGAAGGGGACGGCGGCACGGAGCCGGCACCGCCCTCGGTGATGCGGCGCGGGGTGGCCGGCGCGGGGCCGCCGATGAGCGCCTCCTGCTCCTGAAGGTACTCCGCCATCTCAATCTGCAGCGGGCTCAGCTGGCGGCTCAGAGGCTGCGGCTGCGCCGACTGCGACAGCGGCTTCTGCTTCTTGGCGAGCTGCGAGGAGGGCGCCTGCAGCGCCGCGCCCTGCTTGTTGGTGTTGGCGGCGGGCAGCACGGCGGCGCTGTCGGTGGTGGGTGTGGTTTTAGGGCTGGCGGGTGGCTGCGTAGAGATGACGCAAAAGGCACCGCTGCCGGCGCCAATGTCACGCCGCGCAAGCTCCGCCAGCACCGCCGCGGCGGCAGCGGAGGCCGTGGAGGTCTTGGCGGCCACAGCCGCCACCGCAGCGCTGATGACGCCGGCGGCCGCGGCAACGGCGGCAGCCGCCGCCTTGCTGTCGCCGCCGCTCGGCGACGATGCCTTGGGGTCCTCCGCCGCCGCCGGACCCGGCGTCACGAGCACCGCGTTCGGGCTGTATGGCGCCAGGTCGAAGGCATCGCCGCTCAGGCCCTGCGGCGGGGCGGGAATCACAACCAGTGGCTGCGCGCGCTGCTGCTGCTGCTCCTCACCGCCGCCGCTGCCCGAGCGGCTGCTGCCGGCGCTGCTATCTGCGCCGCCGCTGCTGAGGATCTGCGTGGCGGACCAGCTGGAGGCGTCGCTGGCGGCGCAGCAGTCCTCCTCCGCGGCCGCCGCCAGGGCCCACGCGGCGGCAACGCTCTCGTACGCCACTACCTCCGCCAGCCCCGCGCTGCCCTCGGCCGCAGCGACCACGGCCTCGTCATCATCGTCACCGCCAAACAGGGCGTCGGTGATGGAGGCGCAGACCATGGAGTTGAGCGAGGCGAGGAAGGCGCCGTCATACAGGTACGGCTCGTAGTCATCCGAGTCGGCGGCGGCGGGGTGGCCAAGGAGCGCGGGCTGCGCAGCCGCGCCGCCCTCCACCTCCCCCGCAGCCGCGACCGCCGCGCTGCTGCTGCTGCCGTCCGCACAGAAGGTGTGTGACGTATACTGGTAGCTGACATCCTGGTGCTGCTGCATCTGGGGCGGCGCCTCGCACTGCATCATCTCCACCTGCTCCGCCTCGTCCTGCTGCTGCTGCATCTCCGCCGCCGCCTCGCACAGCGCCTGCGGCGTCACCACGGGCACGTTAACGGCCAGCGCGGGGTTGAACACGTGCAGCGCGTTTGACACCAGCGTGGCCACCGTCTCCTCCGCCAGGCGCAGCTCGGGCGCGCCGGCGGCCAGCGCGGCGGGGAACAGGATCGGGGCCATTGCCACGGCGACCTGTAGGTGGGTTGGCGGGTTGGTGGGGTTGGTTCAAAGCAGAGTCGAAACAAGGAATGCGTACCGTATCCCCTTGAATGGTAGAGGGGTAGAAGGCTCAAGCTGATACTACGTTAATGCCAACAGCTGCTGACTACATACTGCACGCAAACACGCAAACACACACCTGCAGCAGCTGGCAATCAAAGCGGCGTTGGCGGAAGCAGTACTGCTGAAGGAACAGCAGCAGCGGCTTCAAGGTGGACAACGTGTAGTGGTCGATCTGTGCGACGGGAGCAGATGCAGGAGCAGATACTTTCAGGCACAGATAAGACTGGCATTGCGTTACGGGATCAGCGGGGCGGCAAGACCGTGCAACAACAGATTGAAGGAGCAGTTGGGTATTGCAGGTGGAAAGCACGCCCCACATCCACGCCCCTGCACGCTCCCAGTGCAACTGTTTACACAGACACGACCCGGCATGCCCGAAGCTCTTGTCCCAGGCGGTATACTCGCCACCTTCTGATCTACCCCGCTTTAAACACCGCCACAGCGCACCATGGCCAGCCCATCGTTGAGCGCGGACACGCGCTGCTCGATGCTACCCTCATCCTTGCAGGCCGATAGGAGCTCCACCTGCTCGTCCCAGTTCAACAGCGGGTCTGGCAGGTCCTGAAGCCACAACTTCAGCAGACTGCCCACCTGACGGGCGGGAATGGGCAAGAAAGACGGAACGTCACGTCCTCCGTCGCATGTGCGCCTGCTGGGCCCCGTAGCTCGACCTGCGACACTCACCGTCGCGGGCTGGCAAGAATCCAGTAGGTCGGCTACCGGCACGCCCGAGTCGATAGCTCCCTTCAGCTGGCTCGTCGCACAGCTCTTCGCCGGTTGCGCGAACGCGTCGGGCGTCGACAAGGCGTGCGTTGCGAGCCATCTTAGCAGGTCACCGAGCAGCAGCGGAACCTCTACTGCGTCCCGTTCGCAGAGCACCTGCGAGCAATAACCCAAAGCCGTCAACCTCTTGGGTCACGAATTCAGCGCTACAGCAATCGTCGCACCCACCCGCAGCGGCACGCCGAAGAACGGCCCGCTCATTTGATTGCTATCCATTATCTAATTCCTGGGCTGGGAGCAAGTGGGGAGTGCTCCAACGACAAGACGGTATCAGTGCGTCTATGCTCCAGTTTTGGTGTTTTCTAGGTTGTCGCTGCGAAACGACCAGCCCAACTGTTCAGGGCGGTCGTGTAGTTAGGTAGGGAAGAGGGAATATGGCTAATTGCCGCGCAGACGCTCCTCGACGGTGCCCGGCCGCGCAAGTACGGATCGGGCGCCAGTTGCGGCCATTCAGTGTTAGGGTACTCTGTATTTTTACATGCAGCTCAGAAGATTGCACTGTGTATGCACCATATAGCAGGTGGAGACCTTCTCGGCAGGGCGCGCCCGTCGGAGTAAGATTTCGTGCAACCATCCTTTGCACGCGTCGGGCCCAAAGGCCTGCCGCGCTACCACCCCTTGCTTGAGCGCATCAATCAGATAGGTTTGCACTATTCTTACGCTGGATGAATGTCTGCTACGCGCCCACGGTGGACAGCCGGGCACCACTTTCTGGTATCATATCACGAGCGTGGCGGGTCAGTCTTACACAAAAGTCGCGCGCTTCCACGGTGTTCAACGCACCACCGCAACACCCATTCTGCACCTCCCTACTGCACTGCGGCGAGTTTTTGGTACCAGGCGCCGTCTATGGTCGGACCACATATTACGGTACGCTGTGGCGTGGTTCACGCCAGCGCGCCAAACCTGCGCCTGTGCCTCCGCCCGGCCTTCCCCTTCCTGCACATCCTGTCGTTCCACATCATATCACAGCCCCGGCGGGAAGTTGGTGACCTCGCCCATCTCTTCGTGCGCCTGGCCGTTGATGGTGAAGGTGATGCGCAGGCGCATGACCAGCGGCTTGACGCCGTGCTGCGTGTTGTTGATGGCGATGCGCTGCGACACGGTGCCGCCGCGCGCCGCCAGCACGGAGCCGGAGGCGGGCTCCAGCCGGATCTGCATGAACTTGGGCACAGCCGCCTGGAGGTGGGGGAGGAGGGGGATGGGAGGACGGGTAGGTGGGAGGGAGGGAGTGGAAGGCATTTTGGAGCAGGTGACGGGAAGATGGGCGGAGCTGAAGGGTGGTGCTGCCGTGATCAAGGGCACAACGCTACATGCAGCAGAGGGCCGGCGCGGCAGTGGACTGTGGGTGGCTGCGCAGCCCGCGGAAGGCGGGTGTGGGCGTACCTGCAGCGTGAAGTCCGTCACCTCCGCGGCGCCGTTGTTCGTGGTGGTGGCCGCGATGTCGGTGACGGCGGGGTTGCCGGGCTGCGGCTTGGTAAGCGTGAAGGACACGCTCAGGCCATGCCCCTGCCACGCCACGATGGTGGGCGCCGCAGGCGCCGGCGGCGGCGCCACCAGGGGCGCCATTGGCGCAGCCGCCGGCGCGCCCAGGATGGCGGCTAGCGGGTCCTGTGAGTGTGAGGGCGTGTAGGGGCACAGTGCAGCGCCAGCTCGTGAGCGGCCTGACCACGGCAACGCTTGCAGTCGCAACAACACATGCAAGCGATCAAAGGTCTCTGCATCTTCGCGGCCAGCGTGCACCACTTCGCAAGCATGTCACTCACCGCCGCGGGTGCTGCAACCGGCGCAGGGGCCGAGGGCGCGCTGCCGCCAACGCCCAGCAGGTTAAGTAGGTCGTCGGACACGGCCGGCGGCGCCGCGGCCGCGGCCGTGGGCGCTGGCGCCGCAGCGGCCGCCGGCGCGGGTGCGGTGGTGGGAACGCCGCCTAGTAGGGCGTCCAGGTCGTCCACCAGGGCCTTGGGCGCCGCTGCCGCCGGGGCAGGCGCCGGCGATCCCCCTATAAGGAAAGATAACAACGGCGTGGGAATAGACTGTTGTTGAAGCGTTACCATAAACATTCACGCTAGCGACATCATATTTGAGGGTGCGCAACGCAGCCGAGCAGCCCAGGGGAAGATGCTGCCGCCTTTCCCTCACTTCATCATCTAGGCCCCACGCCTCCAACAAATAGCGCCGAGACGCACCCAGCATGTCCAGCAGGTCCACGCCCGACCCCGCCGCCGCCGCCGCGCCACCGCCCGCGCTGCCCGCAGCGCCGTTGGCGCCCCGCGCGCCGCCCGCAGACGCTGCCGCGGAGGCGGGCGCGGAGCCGCCGGCGGAGGCGGAGCCGCCCGCTGCTGCCGCGGCCGCGTCAGGGTTGTTGGCTTTGAGCCACTCCGCCTCGTCCAGGGCCGGCATTCGCTCCAACAGCGAGGGCCGGATGCGGTCGTGCTGGAAGATTTTGCCGTACTCGCACGATCTGGGGTGGGTCACGATGACAACAACAACAAAATGCTTGAGTATCATGAGTTCTCCCACACAGCACACATGGTACGCATTAGGGCACGTACGCAGCAAGCACAGCGCAGACGCCTCTGCATCCCCCACCCCCAACCCACCGCGTCTGCGCCTCCAGCTGCACGCTGGTGCGGTAGCGCGCGATGAGCGCCTTGAGCCGCGCCAGCTGGCTGGGCAGCCGCGCCGTCAGCTTCATGGCGGCGGTCAGCACGTGCTCCGTCACCACCGCCTCGGCGCGGTGCTTGCGCAGGACCACCTCCAGCAGCGACACCACCTGCGCACGCACGTACCGGTACCCAGGACGCGGCCGGGCGAGGTGCAGCGGGGGGCGGGATACGGCATTTGGCTGGCCGCGTGAAGCCTGTGCTAGCAGCCTACGGCACCCCGCAGCCCCGGCCCGCTCTCTTCCTTGCCCGCTCCACCGCCCGGGCCCTTCTCCCCCCGCCCCGTTCTTGGTTTTGGGTTTGCAATGGTCGATTAGGTCTCTAGAATGACCTACACCTCCGGCCCCGCTCCCAGCAAGGCTGACTTACATCCGCCTCCGACACCGGCAGCGGCGCCTCGCCCGGCAGCAGCGGGCCGCCCAGGTCGGGCAGCAGCATCTCGCCGTACTCGCCCACCACCCACACCGCCGTGCACACCAGGATGGGCGCCGCCGTGTCGCCGTTGGCGGACAGCGACCGGAACATGGCGCGCGCGGCGTAGGCGTGGAGGTCGGGCGTGTTGGTCAGCTGCACTAGCAGCGCGCGGGCCACCTCGTCCTTGACGTAGGAGCCGGCCTGGGCGCGAGGAGAGGGGGGCATTGTTTGGAGGTGCGGCGGGGCGTTGTTTTCGTGTAGTTGGGTATGGCCGAGCTGGGTCGGTTGGGCAGCAGGTTGAAACCCTTGAAACCTACTATATGTATAAGTTCCAAATCACCGTGCGCCACGGCCAAGCACCTCAAGCACGGTGAAGAATACCAACCGGCCGAGTGCCCTGCGCACCTGCAGCATGACCGCCAGCAGCTGGTCCAGGTGCCACCGCCGGTCGGGCGCGAACCTGTGTGTCAACCAGGGGAAACAAGCTGCTCAGCGCAACTGTGAAGCTCACTGTCTAGTATGCCGGCTCGTAAGTCTCCTCTCCCCCGTCAACAATTCATTCTTCTTCACTGAAATCACCGGCCACAAAGGTGGCTGCCCGGCCCCCCGCGGCCTTCCTCTGCCATGCGCACGCGCCCCCCACCCCCACCTCTGTATGAGCATGCAGATCTTGGCGGTGAGGTCGGGCTTGAACTCGGCGTCGCTGACGGCCAGGTAGTCCAGCAGCTCGCGCGTGAGCGTGCGGATGTTGGCCTCGTTCACCAGGCTGCGGGCGGTGCCGTGCGGTGTGTGTGTGTGTGTGTGGGGGGGGGTTCCATGCATTTAGATTAAGCAGGGAGGGGGTTCCATGCATTTAAATTAATGACGAGGTAGACGTAGAACAGACGTTGCAACACACAGGGGGGGATGAGGTGGGGATTTGCAAAGATGGGGCAGCGAAGTGGTAGAATACGGGACAGGGACAGTTGGGGAGTTGCAAGGAGGCGGGCAGAGCTGGAGCTGAATGTAGGCGGGATGGAAGCGACCTTGCGGCCCAACGCTGCGCCCGCGTCACCCCACATCGGCCCCCATTGTCGCCAGCCCATGCACCAGGCCCCAGGCCCCAGGGCCCCAGGGCCGCCTGCCCAGCCCCGTGGGCCCCACCCCGCCCCACCTGTACACCAGCTCCAGCGCGCGGCGGCGGATGGACACGTCCGCGTCCTTGACGCACTCAACGATGGTGGCGCGGTGGCGCTGGACCGCCTGCAGCAGCGGCAGCGGCAGCGGCAGCGTCGGGTGCAGTGCAGTGGGCGCCGAGTTTTGAGGAGCCAGGTGGACAGGGGTGGGCTTTTGGCGACTGGTTGGGTTGACGCCTGCGCGGGGCCCTGTGTGCCCTTCTCCACTCTAGGGAGCGCCACCCCCGCTCGATCGTCCACTCCCCAGTCCGTCCGCTCCTCCCTCCACGCCTCGCCGGCTCATCCTCCTGCACTCGCTGCCGCCCACGCGCTCTCCCCCACTTGCCGCCCCCTTGGTTTTCACTAAGCTGGGTACTGGGTAACATCACCCGCCCCCGCCCGCCTGCCGCCCTCCGCACCCACCTGCGTGTCCACCGCCACCACCTTGGCGAGCGTGTTGAGCGCCACGTAGCGGATGTTGTTGTCCTTGTTGGCCAGGAAGCGGCCCAGGATGTTGATGGCCAGCACGCGCAGGCCGCCGATGGACTCGATGCCCATGATGGTCTGGCGGCGGGCGCGGGGGTTGTTGGGGTTGTTGGTGTTGGTGGAGATGGTTGGTAATGGTTGGTGTGGGTGCATGTGTTTCGCACCCAGGTAATGCAGCACCCAGGTAATGCAGCGACATGCAACATGTGCCCTTTCGGGCGGGCTTCCAGACACGCACGCACACATGCACGCACCTGCACGCACTCGTACAGGATGGCGTTACCGGCGTTGCGGGCGCCTTCAATGTTGGAGGCAACCTGCGCGGCAGCACGCGGGCGGCTTTAGGCAGGGCTTGCTGCGTGTTGCTCGCGCGATGGCCCCACCCTAACCCCCGACTTTCCCAAGCACCGGCGCCCCCGGCCACCCCGACACTTTGACCCCCCACCCCACCGCTGGCTGCATGCAGGCTTCCCTCGTTTCCCTGGCTCTCTGCTGCACGTGTGTGCTGTCCGCGCGCTGGCCCCACCTGCGCCAGGATGTCGCTCATGACGTCGCTGGAGTGGGCATCGCCCTTGCCCAGCAGCCGCAGCAGCCGCAGCAGCTTGACCTGCGGGCGGCCGAGGCGCGCGGGCGGGCGGCTGGGTAGGTGAGAATGCAGTGCTGGAGCCGATGGCGCATGGAGAGGATGTGGGGACCGGCCATATGTAAGAACGGCACTGCGCTGACACCGTGACACCTGAGTAAATCACGACCCGAGCCCCCGACGCTGTCATTCCCACCGTCCGATGTCGCCAGGACCCCACTAATCACGCTTCGCCAGGTGCGCATCCCTTCCCAGCACCCGCATTCCCCCCCTCGAGCCGCCGGTAATGTACCCGCTGTTCCGCTGGGCATCGGCACTTCACAAACATTTGATACACACCATCCTATGGATGGCTACCCCCCCCCCCCTTCCAGTGCACCGCCATCCGCTGCCGCCCTCGCCCCTCGCCTTCCGCCCAACCCTCCCCTCCTCCACCTCCCCTCCCCCCTGGCGCACCTGCAGGAAGGGGTTTGTGATGCCGCCGATGTCGTGCTCGGGTGAGATGCCGGGCTGCAGCAGCTGGCGCAGGATGCGGCAGATGCCGGACACGAAGGGCCGGTACTTGACCACCATGCTGTGCTCCAGCTCCACGACCTGTGTGGTCAGCGGCGGCGGCCAGGTGCGCGTGCACACACGCGGGCGTGGGCGTGGGCGTGCGGGCATGTCTGGGGTATGGATTTGTGGGGCGCAGCTGTACCGCGGGCGCCGACTCGTGCGCCCTTGCGATTCGAATGCCGCCACCCCGAACGCCTCCTGTTGCCGTCTGAACCCGCAACGGTGGGCGCAACGCGCCTTGCGGCCGCCTGTCTGCCCTTGGCCCCGCAGCCCCTCCCTGAGACCACATCAGCCCGCCGCTGCATTTGCGACACCGCCCGCCCGCCTTCGACCAACTTAACCACCGCTACCACCACCATGACCATGCCGAGCCGCCGGGCGGCCCGGCGGCTGCCCGGCTGCTGGCACGCAAAGCCTCCCCCAAAAAGAAGCACACTCACGTGCAGCATGAGCGTGGCGCCGCACAGCACCACTGCCTGGCTGCGGTCGTTGAGCAGCTCCGCCGCCTTGTCCACGAACTGCTCCAGCAGGTCCGGCACCTTCTTCACGACCCTATGGCGCGTGTGAACAATGCATACAAAGGCACAAGCGCTCGCGCAATCCTTCCTCATACACGGAACGTGACGCCTGTCTAATGGCCATCGTGTCGGAGCCGGCCGACGGAGGCGCCAAAGCCCCGTCGTGCCCGAGGACCCTGTTCATCCCACCCAGGCCGTGGGCGGCATTCACGTGCCGCGGCAGCGCAGCGCTGCGCCCCCCGCCCCTCCAGCCAGGCCAGGTGTGCTCCACAACCACCCACTGATGCGCCCAGCCTTGCCCGGCCACCTGGCCTCCACCGGCCCTGCCCCAACGAGGCGTACGTAGGCGGTAGGGCGCGGTGTAGGGCTCACTCCTCCCCGTCCCGTGTCCGGCTGCCCTGACAGCGCACCTGATGGCGCACAGTGCCGCCTTCTTGCGGATATAGGCCAGGGTGGAGTCCATCAGCTTCTCCACGTCGGGCGCCAGGTCGCGAGCCATCTCTACAAGGGGCACCAAGGACACCAGCGCAAGTGAGAGAGCTCGCTCGGCATGGACCCTTGCACGGCCGACCCGGCACCACAGCACGTGCGTGTCCTCAGCAGCGCCTAGCGTAGGTGTCCCTTGACAGCGGCACTGTCCCCCG
Organism: Chlamydomonas schloesseri; assembly: GCA_016834595.1. Classification (NCBI taxonomy): domain Eukaryota; kingdom Viridiplantae; phylum Chlorophyta; class Chlorophyceae; order Chlamydomonadales; family Chlamydomonadaceae; genus Chlamydomonas; species Chlamydomonas schloesseri. The sequence continues at coordinate 3,471,346 of JAEHOD010000003.1, forward strand.
GCAGCATGCTGCTGCATGCGCAGGTAAGATGCTAGGCGTGCGTGCGTCCGTAGCACGGTGGCTGCACCGCGCGGCACTAACCCGCCGAGCAAATGTTGCCCAGGGCCACCAGCGCCAGCCCCACGATGTAGGGGTTTTTGGTGTTGTTGAGGTCCATCTTCACCGAGTTGGTCACGAGCATCAGAACCTCCTGGCGCTCGTCCAGCAGGATCATTAGCCCCAGGTAGCCCATCCGCTGCGGTCAATTGGCAGTGCCTGATGTCACTACATGTTCCGCGGCCGGTTCTGACTGCTGCACATGCATCGAGCTGCCTGAGTACTGAATTTTGTGTGGAAAGACCGACCTTCTCGGGGAACCCTGCGCCCGCGATGAGCTTGAGGGTCTCCATTTGCCCGAAATGCGTGGGATAGCCCAGCATATGGATATACATAAGCTTGGCGACATTTCGGTGCCGGTAGGACTGGTCCTGGTCCCTGAAAGCCTCGCGCAGAGCTGCACTCTCCTTCGCTATGACCTCGCGCTCCTCCGCGGCAGTCTTGCACGCACGAACTTGTTTAATAAGGTCGCGAAGGCGGATCGACATTTGTCAAGTCGTTTCGCACAAGTGTCAAAACTGTTATTGCATTCCTCTGCAGTGCGCTCAGGCCGTGAGGTGGTTAACGTGGACTAGCCCTTCGTTCAGTCGGCTTAGGCAAGTTTGGACTGGTGGCACAGCTGCTGGAACGCAACATGGGGATGTCGCGCCAGCTGGAACTCGCCACCAGCCCCTCCCACGCACCCAGCATTTCAGGCCCTCCCCCCTGAAACCAGCCTCGATGCAAAAGGCCGGACAAATGGTTCTTCCATTGCTTGTCTTGCCATTCCCGATAGCTTCGTGCTTATATCAGCTTGGAAGTGGCTTTAGCCGTCCAGCTGAACTCGTTCCCTGCGACCCTCCCAAGGCCCCTCCCTGCACCTCCGCCCCGCCTCTCCCCCCAACCCCTCCCCGAAGGCCGCATTCTCCTTGTAGCCGTGATGAGCTTTGGGGCACCGCTCTTTGCTGCGGTATGCCTGTCGGGAGAGGGACCTTGCATACTGAGAATGTGGCGCATACGCGGAAGGGGAATCTGGCCGCTTGGGGCGGAGGTACAAGATGAGCAATTTATGAGCGAATTGACTGACATCGTGCATCGAGGGTGGTTACCAGGGGATGGGGTAGAGCCTGTTTGCGGCAAGGGGGGGGGGGCTGGACGGGGCGGGTTCCAGCTGGCTGGATCCTATGGTCAAGGTGCGGCGGGCCAGGCCAGGCCAAAAGCCGTCATCATTCAATCGTTATTTACTGCTGCCGTATCGCTGTGGCATGCTCTAACTCTAAGAGAACTTTCTGCTTCTGCAACACAGTGAATCAATCCTTAATCGCCATGAAAATTATTGACTATTCGCAGACTGCATAGCTAAATCAAACATACTGCTGCATGCGTGCCTAGCAACACCCTTTCCGACGACATGCTTGGCTTCTAGGGCGCGAGCGCTCCGGCTTCGCTGCGCGACACTGTGCCACGCATGGACGCAACCTGCCCTGCTGTCCACCGCGGGCCCAGCAGCACCACGAGGAGCTCGGCACGGCCCCTGCGTGCCGCCTATCGCACGCCCCTCCCCGGGCCCGGCGTTGGCTTGACGGGCCCGCCCCGCCGACTGCGTGCGGCCGCTCTGAGTCCTGACATGCTGTCACAAACATCCGTTGCCATGGGCAGCCGACTGGCGCTTCATTTCGCAGCCGGCGCCGCAGCTTCCTCGGCTGCGGCCTGCGTATGCTGCGCCGGCCTGACGCCTCGGCACCTGAGCGCTGCCAGCAGCTGGGGCCTGACGGCGGGGCCCGCTGCCACAGCCGCGCCCGCCCGCTCTGCACCACACTTGCGCAGCCTCCACAGCAGCCCCGGGCTACAAATGGGCACTGATGCCCCCACGCCGGACCCGTCCAGCGCAGCGGCCGCGGGCGCGGCAGCAGGGCCCGGCGCCGGCGCCAACCCCGGCACGGCCCCCGCGCCGGGCACCGCCCCAGGGGGCCCCAGCCGTTCCCCCGGGTGGACACTGACCCTGGAGCGTGGTATCGGCAAGTCTTACGGCATGGAGGCGGAGCTGCAGGCAACCGGCGCTTTTCGTGCAGAGGTGTTTCCCGACCTGCCCATCGCCACCACCTGGCAGAACTGGGTAAAGGCCATACGCAGGTGCGTTGTGGTGGGCGGAAGCCGCCGGATGGTTAGGAGTGGGCGTTGCCACACGTGGCCGCACGCCGTGTTGTTCAGAGGCAGGCATGGGCCTGGATGATATGCAGGCATGACACATGGCCTCCTGTGGTTTTAAGATGGCTTTGCTTTACACCTCAAAACGCCCGGGTACTGCCACGCTCTTAATCCACCTCGTCATTCGGCGCTCTCATTAAAGGAAACCCTCCTCGGCCCGCCCACCCGCAGCTCGCTGACGTCGCCGCCGGCAGACGACCCCTCGCCGCCCTTCACGCACTACGCCACGCGGCCGGGCGCGCAGAAGGTCATCACCGTGGCCGCCAACCTGCGTTCGACGATGGAGATAGAGCAGCGGGTGGTGGAGGCGGCGGGCGACGGCGCAGTGGCGGCGGGCGGGCAGCGGGCGGACGTGCTGCTGTGCGTGTCGGGATCGCACCCCGTGCGCACGCTGCCGGGTGTGTCAAGGTGCGTGCGTGGTTGACGATTGTCCTAACGCACTGGGCGGCATGGGCACATGGAACCGCCGAAAGCTTGTGGGCTAGCCACGTAGTCAGCTGAGGTTTAACGCCTTGCAAGGCACCTGAGGCTTGAACACCTGACACCTGCCTGCCACGGTGTTTCAATGGAACTTCTAAGATGCGCTCGCCTTCTCCCCGCACCGCACCGCACCGCAGCCTGCTGCGCAGCAGCCTGGACACCCTGCGGCTGGCGGACCGGCTGCGGCAGGCCGGCTACATCCCGCCCTCCACGCAGCTGTGGGTGGTGGCCAACCCCAACACGGAGCGGGGTGCAGGCCTGCTTGAGCGCAAGGTGGGAGCTGGCAGCACCGAAGGACTTGCCAGCCCTGCAGTGGCCAGGGTCACGCGGCAGAGTCTGATTGCCCTGTGTATGCGTAGTGGCCCCCCTTGTGCGCTGGGCAAAAGCGTCGCAGGCACTCCTCGGCCACTAGGTCGTGAGGCAGCTTGTACCCACGTGCAGGCTGCCTGCAGGATACTTGACGTTGCTACTTCCTAAACTTCCCCTCGCTTCTTCCCGTCTCCCATCGGGCTTGGTCTTTCACGCCGCAGTCGGAGCTGGGTGCGAACGCGGTGCTGACTCAGCCGCCGCTTGACTGGAACGCCTACCTGGCATGGCTGGAGGACGCCCGGAGCCGTGGCCTGCTGAACGAGCAGCTGCCGATGCCCGGCAGTAGCAGCAGCAGCAGCAGCACCGGCGGCAGTGGCAGTGCCGGCAGTAGCACCGGCGGGCCGGTGCGGCTGATCGTGGGGCACCCCATGGCGAGCAGCGCCGCGAACCTGTCGTTCTGGGTCAGCCTGGCGGGCTGCGGCGGCTCGGTGGCGGCGCGGCAGTTGGTGGCGGACGCGATGCGGGCGGAGGCGGGTGGCAAGGAGGCGGCGGCGGCGCACACGGCGTCGTACAATCGGAAGCTGGTGGAGCAGGTGCGGCGGCGGCGCAAGCGTATGGCGATCACGGATCACCTGACCGTTCATAGCTCTGCTGTGTGTGGGTTGTGGGCGCCCTGTGCGGTGACCTTGGCGGTGTTGCGACGCGCCTTACTTTGCGCCTCGCGTACACGCATGCGGTTCGCGCGCACAGGTGCTGGCGCACGGCGGTGTGGCGGGCCTGCACGTGATGCCCATCGGCAAGGCCAGCAAGGGGCTGGCGCTGCGCATGCTGGCGGACGGCAGCCTGCCGCCCTCTGCCGCGTGAGCAGGCGCCGCCGCGCGCAAGGGGGCGAGGGGCAGGGCGTCGAGGGAGGTGTGCCAGGACGGGTTGTTGTTTGTGTACTTTGCTTGCATGTCGAAAGGGTGTTTCTTGATGCCATGGTGAGCTTGCGTTATGTTACAGCTGCGGGGAGACTGCTTGCGCGGTGAGTTAGTTGAACTTTACAGGCTGTGAGGGCGATGAGTGACCTGCACCGTTTCCAAAGACAGCTATGCGGGTACGCGACTTGCAAGGGCTCGGATGCAGTGATGCACATCGTACTGCCAGGATATGTAAGCAAGTGCCATTAAAGGGCCGCTCTTCAGGAAGCGCCAGTGGAGGCGGGACTAGTGGCCGACCCCCTGGAGGCAGGAAGGCTCACCCTCCTCTCGTGCTGCTTGCTAGAAACGACGTCAACTTCCAGTCGGTTTCGCATTTCGCATTCGCAATTTAGGGTATGTCCGTAAAGAAGGGCCTGGTGTTACACACACGCACTCGTATCGCCCATCTCAGCGGCCCGAACGTCCACAGTCCGCACACTCCATCGCTGCGTCTTGCTTAAAAACGAAACCACTGCTCTCAAAGGCACTTCGACAGCGCCCAGCTAACTCCTTTCACAACAACACACAACTAGCGGCTCGCATTTGGAGCCCAGCACACACCAGCATGACGCATTCGATGACCATCTCCGCTATGCCTTGTGCGTGCATGCGTACATTCCAAATCGTCGTACTGAGCTGCGCTAAGCTTCTCTAGTCCTTTCCTTGCGTGCTTCGCGTCATCCACATCCTGCCTAGTTCCTGACTGACTGCAAGCTACGGCGCTCCGCACCGTCACATTCTGCACTTCTTGAGGTCAAACAACACACGCGTGGTGCACAGCAGGGACATGCACGACGCACGAGCACACCCGGGCCAACCCGCCCTTGCAACGTGCAGCGGGAGGCGTGCAGCCTGACATATGCAACACACAGCTGCGGGTACGGTCTTTCACCAATCAGGCCAGCCGCCGCGCTACACACGCACACAAGACACTTAGGGCTGTCTTGTGATATCTAACACAAGACACTTAGGGCTGTGAAGCCACCCAGTGCCAGACAAATAACAACTGCAAACAGCGGCACACTCACACGTGCAAAAAAATGAAGACTCTATGACTGCCCGCCGTTCTGGCAACCTCGGTGGGCATATGGAGTTCCCCAAAGTCCTGCCTATACTCCGCTGAGAACGGACACAGCAAAGCGTCAGAAAGCTGTTGCTGCGTGACAGTCCAGGCCCCTCGCCCTTCTCCCCGTCCGTAGGATCAGCGACCTGAGCGCAGGGCCTTGCCGCACACCTGCTGCGGCTGATGCCCCTGGGCTTCAAGCCCCTGCCCCCGCAAGACCGCCGCTATCAGACCCTTAGCGGGACTTCTTCTCGGTGATGGCCTCAGCTGGCGCCGCCGCCGCGGAGCCGCCCATGCCCACCGCGCGCTTCAGGCGCTCCCCGGTGACCGCCGCCGTCTCCTGCACACCACACAAGACGCCACCATGTCACCAGAGCTCAAAAGGAAGGCCTTGCACCAGCGCACTGCCATGACTGCGCGCCCACAAACACAAACAGGGTCGCGGCCAGCATCTGGCCACCGCCTGGCACGAGCCTCCACGCCCATGCAAGGACCCACATCCTGGCCTGGTACTGGCAGCTTCCACAACCCAACCAACAACCCCAAAGCCCCGGCCAGCATCCCCACACACCTGCAGGTGCTTAGTGGCCACGCAGGAGTTGACAAGGATGGCGTGTGCCCACTCGCGCGCCTTGGCCGCCGCCCTGTCAATGGCGTCCGGCTGCGGCGGCGCCTCCGCCTCCAGCACACGCGCCACCTGCATGTGTAGACGTGCGGGCGACGCACATAAAAACAATGGATAGGTACCGCACACTGCCGCTGCGCCGCATCTCTGTATGTTAGTAAACGGAAACGGAGAGAATTCATCTCTGTATGTGTGTACTCCTGGCAGATGCCCCGAGCCAGGGCGCGTGCCCCCTCTGAGCCACGGCGCGGCCCACCGGGACCGTCCCGACATGCCGCCCCCCAACACGCCCCGCTGGTCGCTCAGGTTTCTGGAATGAACCAACCCCCTCTCCTCCCCGCGCCTGTACCAGTAGCCCACCTTGACCGCCGCCCGCACGTGCCGCGCCTCCTCCTCCGCCTGCGCGTCCTCCACCGTCAGCCGCCGCGCCGCGTGCAGCACGTTGCGCACCACGCGCCCCGGCTTGTACGGCACCACAGCGCCGCCGCCGCTGCTGCCGCCCACCGCCTCGGCGTCGTCGTCGCCTCCGCGGCGGCGCTGCAGCCGCACCACTCCATCCAGGCGGCGCAGGGTGAGCTGCGGCTTGACGCCCTTGAGCGAGGCCTCGCTGTCGGTCACGTGCAGCACTGCGTCGGCCTGAGGGGAGGGGCGGGTGTGGTGTGCGGAGCGCAGGAGGGTGGGGGCCTGTCTCAGAGAGTCCGCGGTTCGTGCCAGCCACCTGCCTGGCGTAAGTCTGACCAGCCACCTTTTCACCCCGCCCAGCCGCTCCGCACGCTAGCCACCTCTGCCCCCAACCCCGCCCCCCAAGTGCAGTGCGGTGTGATACCTTGAGGTACACGCTGCCGGGGAAGCCCGCCCGGTCGTACAGCGACTGCGGCAGGCCCAGCCGCGGCCGCAGCTCCAGCGAGTAGTCGGGCGGGCTGCGCACGATGGTCCTGTTGGGTGCGTGCGGCATGTGTCCGTGTGCTTGAGAGCAGAATGTGTTCGTGTAGGGGGGTTGGCTGGAGTTGGTGGGTTCCGCATGTGCTCAGTGGCCCCCACACCCGCCCAGCCTGGGCTACCTGTGCCCCTTTTTCAAGACAGCCGCGGTGAGCTCCAGGCCAGCCCCTGTCGTGGAACCCAGCTCTCAAGCTTTAAGAAGCCCCCTCCTGGGCAGGCCTGGCTGGTTTGGGTTCGCTTGCTTTGCTTTGGGTTCTGCAATTGGTCTGCCCCCGCCTCCCTTCTCCCCTCCAGCTCCGGCACCCAGCTGCGGCACCCACTTGCTGTGCAGCGGCTCCGCGGCGCTGCTGATGCGCAGGCCCAGCAGCCCGCGGCCCAGCAGCCCGCCCGCCTCCTTGGCGCTGCCGGGCAGGGCCGCCGTCACCTGCAGCCGCCACAGCTCCGTGTTCAGGAAGGGCAGCCGGATCTTCTTGCTGCGGGGGGCGGGATGGGGGCGGCGGGAGGCCGGCGGTGATAGTCCGTCAGCGGGACGCGGAGGGGAAGCGCATGCGTCGGCAGAACCAAATGCAGGCATATGAAAATGGACCAGGCTGGATGCCACATCCACATCCTGCAACTGCTGGTGTAAATACCGCCTGCCCCCATGCGCACGGCTCTCCTGGGCCGCGTCCCTAAAGCAGCACCCTCCCAACCGCTCCTGCCATTATCAGCTGGTCCCCCACACTTGAGCCCCCCCAGCCCAACAGCCCTTCAACTTCCGCAACTCCATTCCTTCCGCTGTCTTCTCCTCATGCCCACCTGTAAGACACCTGGTTGGTCCAGGTGGGCTTCCAGCGGTTGGCTCCCTCGCCCTCGCCGCCCAGCTGCAGCGGCAGCTCGATGCGGCCGCGGAAGAACACGTCCTGCAAGCCAGACAGGCAGGTGACGCGGGAGGCATGTGACATGTGGCCGGTCAATCTGAATGGAGCTGGCAAGGCGGTGGGGTAAGGTGGTGCTGCGCAGGGGGAGGGGGAGGGGGCGGTGGGCCCAAGGCTGCGGCGCTGCGCGCAACACCCGCCCTGCCGCAGGGCTGTCTCCCATCCTAGCCCACACCCAGCCGATGTCATCCACCGTGGCATGTTCCACATCTGATTCTGGCGCCTGGCTGAGCGGCATGCTCCCTGACATGGACAACAGCCAGGGAGCGTGTGCCCATGTGGCGAGGTCGGGGACGCCGACCAGCGTGCTACCGCACGCTTGTCGGCTGCTCGCACCTTGATGCTGAGCGACGGCCTGAAGGTCGTCGAGCTGACTTTCTTAAGCTGTCCCTTCTCGTCCGCCTCCAGCACATCAAGGGTGCCCTTGAGGCCGAGCTCCAAAGGCCCGATAATCAAACGGGGGCTCTTGAGCTTGACGCCGATGGCCGCGCCATCGGCAAGAGTAAACAGTTGATGCTTGGCAGAAGCAGTGGGCTCCTGGGCAGTCATCGTGTGCGGTTGCAAGCGCCCAATGCAGTCGAATTGGACCTGTTTTAAGGCTTTCAGCGTTCCAAGAAGCGACCCAAATAGTAAATGGCTGATTGTGTATTCGTTTAGCAGGAAGTTTCGCTGAATGGTGCTGTCGGGCAAGGCCGAGTGCGTCCCGGCCACCCAAGTCGCTATGCATGGGAGGCCCGCGGTCGGCCGTTCGCGTGCACTTTCCCCTCATGCCCGGATGCCGCAAGTGCACATGTCGCAAATAAGTGCGTAAGACTTACGCACCTACACAGAGTTTTGCCAAAAAGAGCGTGGGAGGACCTGCGACGGTAAACTCAGCGCCATTCGCGGCGCGAAGCTTTTTCGTATGTTTGAACTGATGGCACGAACGAAAGGGTCCCAGACGCGCGCGGGTGTTTGTTAAACAACGGGGGAGGGTGTTGCTCGGTGTCGGAATCCTGAAGGATTTCGCTCCCGAGCCTGCTCCCGATGCTTCACGCGCTCTTCCTTCTGGAGGGTTCACACACGCGTACGGGGACGCAATGTCACGGAGGTTACTGATGTTGCCCATGCACTTCTTGCTTTTTGGCATCAAGGCCGCGCGCGCCCCCGCCCAGGCAGCCCTTGCAGGCCAGCCACCCCTGAGCTTCGCGCCATTTATGACCCACCACCACCACCACCATCACCACCACCACCACCACCTCCAGCAGCAGCAGCAGCAGCCGGTCCGGCAGCAGCCGGTCCGGCAGCAGCCGGAAGCTGGCGCGAGCCCGCCGCCATTACCGCCGCCGACACAGCAGCCGTCAGGTCGCAGCCCAAGCTAGCGGCGACTGGCGCTACTGGTGCTGGTGCTGCATCCACCCGCACCACGTCAGCTGCATTTAACATCCATGGCGACGGCGGCTCCAGCAGCTGCTGCACCACCTCCAGCAAGAGCCGCCGGCACTTCTCCCACCAGCACGCAACAGCTGCCGCCGCGATTGTTTGCGAGCGCACGAAATAAACAGTTGGCGCGCAAAATAGAGGTGATGTAATTGTCATGGCACAGTAATGAGTAATAACGTGAGACGCTCTGACTGTTCACAATTCAAATGTGTAGGGGGGCCCTGTATACCGTGGAGGAGGGCAGGAAGATGGGGAGGGGCGGGGTGAAGCGTGGTTGCGTGCGGAGATGAAGCGTGTCGGGTGCATCGAGGTCAGGTCATTCATCCTGACCTTTGACATTATTCACGAGGTTACAGTATATACAGTGTTTGGAGAGTATCCCTGTCTCGAACACATAGCAGGTTGCAAGTTTATTGGCACCCCCCGGCATGTGACATCGCGACATGCGACATCCCGACAGGTGATATTGCGACATACGGCCAAAACCAACCTCAATGCCCCACATCGTTTGCCAAAATATGTATTGATGCAAGTGGTGAATGTGGCGCGTGGCGCCACACGCCTCAGCTATGCCGCTGGAGCCACATCTTGTGTGGTGGTGCTGGGGGTGTGTGGGGCGCATCAAGCCATCAGGCTATGGTGCGGAGCCGGACAGCCGCAGAACGCTTCACTTGCCACCAAATGCTTCACGTAACCATACGCGGTGGGCTCTAGTGGGTATAATTCCTTAGGCTATATGTCGTATTGTCACATGTCGGGTTGGCCATATCTCCACCCGCACTTGTGCCGTGCTTCTCTGCCGCTCCCCTCATGTCTTTCATCACTTTCCATGCCCCAACGCACCAGCTGCCCCCTAACCTATTCCCTTAGCTGCTCGCCGCTTTGCCGCCCGCTTGCCACGCGACGGACCAACCCATCCCCTTCCCCACGCCTGCTTCCCCGCTTCCCCATTTCCCGTCGACATGCCCACCTCCACGGACGTAAAGCACACTGCGCGACCGCTGCAACTTACATGTCGCCCTGCAACCGGGCCTGCCCAATGCAGAAAATGTAAATTCTGCACGTCTTCCCACAAAATGCACGTTCCCCAAACCCAAACCCGTCCCACCCCCCGCATACACGTTAGTGGTTTGAGGCATGTTCAGTTTGACCTGTCCCCTGTGCGGTGGCTGATTGCGTTTTCGCCGGCTTGGGAAGAAGAGGTTAGCTGAGCAGTGGTGGAGTGTCAGGCGTTGGCCCTGGCCCAGGAGTTGCTCGGGGAGTTTTCTTTCTTGCTGTGTGTGAGTGCTGTTTGTGCGCGTTTTGTGAGAGCGAGCGAACTGCCTTCCTGTTACGTCTGACCTACGGAGGCAGGCGCCCTGTGATCGCGGCGGTCAAGCGTGGAGTGCACTTCGATCGCCGTAGGCTTGGTTAGTGTGCGCCGTGCAGGTTGTCGGCGCTCTCGCCAGTCCAAAGAGGCTGGTAGGCTGCAGCGGCCGTGTTTCGGGCCCGGGTCAGAAGCCTCCCCACAGCTGTAACACAACCACAAGAACTGCGGCAGCGCACACAGCCGAGACAGGCACGAACACAAGCATCAATCGGCATCGGCCTGCTGCCGCTGCTGCTGCTGCTTGCACAATAGGGGAACCCCTGTTGCACAACGAAGTAAGGCAGCACTCGCACGCACTGGCACGTAGGCACCTACCGCGCACGACCTGCACACCGCTCATACACTCAGCTTGCGTCTTGATACCCGAGTCAACGCAATAATGCATACCCCCGTGCCGCACGCACAGCCCGCCCCAACGTACGCCGCAACAGCCATGCCCCAATACCGCCGGTGCCGTGCTCTGCAAAGTCATTACGCAAGCATGCGGGGCCCGCTTAGTCACGGCACGACTCGACTTCCTCAAATCTGCTGTTCAAGTGACGGACCCGCCGAAGCGCATGCAGCCTACAACCCAGCATAGCCACATGAGACTTGAAGAACGCCAAGTGCTCACCGCTTGCAGGCACGCCCCATGCGCAATTGCTCGTATCTTCCTTCGTTTGGAACGAAATTTGCCCCCAAAATGCCTCCGGCGGACGAAATGTGTTGATCTTGGCTGGAAATCTCGGCAAGCATCGTCCTACAGGTAAGCAAGTCAGGCCTGCTAGGAACAACGGTGCTGCATCAGGAAGGTTCCGTATCAGGATAAGGCGCGGCATGCTCATTCTACACAAGTGCTCACTCTTCAACCATCCCAGCATCTGTGCTCCCCAAGCACATGTTGCGGCAAGTTGCCGGGTGCAACTCTCTGACGCCCTCCACAAGAGCAGTACGTATGAAAGTGGTTCAACAGCATCCACGTGCCTACAGTCCTAGTGCTCTTGCAAGTTGCAATGCATGTCGCACGTGCACATACACACATGTGCACTGCGCAACCGAATAGTGGGATCACTCAGGCCCCATGTTAAGAAGTCCAGTACCTATGTATTCACAGAGTCGCACCCACCAATAATATCTCCCTCCCACACTCCCCAACGCATGTGTGCTCCCAAACCATTTTGCCGAGTGCAAATTTCTGACGCCCTCCAACAAGAGCAGTTTACATGACAGTACGTATCATTCACAGTGGCAAGCATGTAAATAGTCTCATGGGAAAGCAGCATTGTGTGTTGCAAGAATCCTTCCGACTACGACTACTGCAGCAGCGCAAACAGCAGAGACAACCTCGAGCACATGCGCAGCATGCGTGCATGCGTGCTCAACCTGCACGGGTGCTGCAAGCAAGCAAGTATGCATCCACCCACCCTGCTCGGCCTAAGCCGGACTACATATGAAGCTTATGCGATTGAACATTAATGCTGCTGCAGTAATAGAACTTGTCCTCATCACCACATCTCTCTCTCTCTCTCTTTCTCTCTCTCTCTCTCTCTCTCTCTCTCTCTCTCTCTCTCTCTCTCTCTCTCTCTCTCTCTCTCGCTATTAGTGGCTAGCCATGCCCACTGCATCACGCCGTGTACTGCTGCTGCGCGAGAGTGGCAGGGTAAGATTACAGAGCGAGGCGCCACTCGCTCGGGTCCAGGCTGCGCAACTCAATCACCGGTGTGCATGCGGCGGGCACGGCGTGTGCTCGGGCCAGCGAGTCGCCGGCGACCCTCAGCAGGGAATAAACTCTCCAGCGTGCCACACGTTTCACTAGATCACGTAGTTTGGGGTGTAGGGTAGCTCGGGCCGCAACAGCCACGTGTCTAGCGTGCCCTTGCCCTTCACCTGCATGCCGCCAGTCGGTTGCCACGCCTCGCCCGGCAACAGGTCGAACACGGCCTTGCTGACGTGGATGGCGCCCGCCTCGCCCGTGGACTCCATGCGGCTGGCGGTGTTGACGGTGTCGCCGAACAGGCAGAAGCGCGGCATGCGCGTCCCCACGACCCCACTCATAGCCGGGCCGGAATGAATGCCCACACGCAGCCGCACGGGCTCGCCCGTCGTGGGCAGACGCACCTGGCTTGCCGCCCCCAGCAGCGCCTGTAATAACACAGTGAAGATGAGAAAGGCCGTTAGGCTAGGCGGCGCCTAGTCAGAGCTGCAAGGAATGCCGTGTGCGTGTGGAGCGAGCTTCACGACTCTGCGGGCGGGCTGACTGCAGCCAGGCAGGCATGGTATTCATTTTTGTGCCCACCTTGGCGAACTGCACGGTGCGGTAGGCGTGCAGCGGGTCCACGTCATCGCTGCGCACCGTCACCGCGCCCGTCTCCTCGTCCACCTTCATCAGGCCGCCCGCCACCATGTAGCAGTCGCCGATGGTCTCCACCTTGTACACTCCGAAGGCGTCCAGCAGCGCGTCCAGCCGCGTGAACAGGTCGTTCTGCGAGTAGGAGAATGGGAATATAATCCGCCATTGCTGTACCGCACCTACCGGCGGCAGCATACCAGTAGGCAGCCGGGGCACCCACCCGCAACCTTACATGCACGCAAGAGTTGCGTGTGTGCTGCTGGCACGCATCATTGCGCACGTGGCATCATCACCCGTACTGACCAGGAATGCCATCACGACTCCGGGCTTCACCGAACCGCACATGTTCGTAAACCCCTGCCGGGACCGATGGATGGGAAGTGACGCGAGTAATGAACGCAAAACGCCTGCAATAGCTTCACTGGGAAAACCAAATGCGTACTGGCCGCTGGTGCACCACCACGGCCCCCAGCCATTCCACAGCCTGCCCCATTACCACACGGCGTGCGCACCTCGATGTCACAAAATAGGATGCTTACGGCCGTGTGCGCGGTGGCAAGATGTAAGAACGTGTCGCCGGTGATCGGGACCGTGCCGCCGCCACTGCCACCCCAGGCATCACCGGCAACCCCGCCGCCGCCAAAGCCAGGTGGCAGCGGGCTGCTCTGCCTGCTGTTGTTGCGCGTCCTAGACGCTGCGGGCGTGGAAGCGCTGGTTCCTGCAACAACGCCACTGCCCGTGGGGCGCCTGCTGGTGCTGCTGCCAGCCACCACGTCAGCGGCCTCGGCTCCCCCGTAACGCACTTGCTTGGCGGCGGCTGCGGCCGCTGTTAGTGCAATGTGCTCAATGACTGCGCGGTCAAGCGAAGGGGCCACAAAGTCAGCGGAGGGAGTGGTGTTGTGGCACACACACAAACTCGTGCATGCCTGCATGCGCGCATCCCGGTTTCCGCTTGCACGCGAGCGCCCGCCTTTCCGACTCACCATGCGCGGGGTAGATTGCTTCCAGCAGCGCGTGCTCCGCCTCCACAATCACTGCCAGCTGCCGCTCAGCCCACACGCGCGCCGACACGTCGTGCTGCGTACAACAACACGATCAAAGGTAGGCAATACACTTGCTTGGGGCCAGCCTTACGCAGGAGCTTCCAACGCATCCAGTGCGCATCAGGCACTTGCTTCATGAAGCACCTCATGCCAGCACACCCGCGGTTGCGCACCTGAGTCACCACAATCAGCTGTTCGCCGGTGCCGGGGTGTATCATGCAGCTGATCGCAACCTCGTGCCAACGCTCCATCACAACAGTCGGCGCCGGCTGCTGCTGCTGCTGCTGCTGCTGCTGCTGCAATGGCGGCGGCGGCTGCGATGACCGCCAGAGCAGCTCCTCCTCAGTCGCTGACGTGCGTACGGTAGCGGCTCCTGCTGCCGCGCTGCTGCTACTGTGGCTGCTGTTGAAATTGTGTCGCGGCACGCCAGACGCGGCGGCAGTGACCTCGACGCCGTGCGCTGACGTGTCGCACGAAGACGGCACCATCGTCGCCTGCTGCGCAGCCGCCAATTGCAAATCACTCCGGCGCCGGCCTGCTGCTTGTGCAGGCAGTGGGCTCGGCTGTAGCGGCGGTGGCCTGCTGCCGCCTTGCGCTAGTGTAGCTAGTGGGCCTGCTGCTGCCGCCTCCGGTGCGGCCTGCTGGCGGTGATCCAGGAAGTCAGGGGTGCCTCCTCCCGCAGCGTACGCAGCCGGTTGCGGTGGGGCCGGCAGAGGCGGGAACGGTAATCCTGGACCCGGGTGGTAGCCGCCGTCAAAGCTCAGGGTACCCAGGTAGTTGGTCTCTGCCCTGCTCGTCAGTGGCGTGGTTGCGGCGGCGGCAAGTTGGCTGCCGCTGGCCCCGCTGGGCTCGGCAGGCGCGCCGCCGCCAACAGCTACTCCCGCCACCACCGGCGCTCGCGCAACGCGCCCGGCAAGGCTCACGCCAGCGGCAAGGAGCTCGGCCATGGCCGCAGTGCTGTGGCTGTGGCTCGTGGTGCTGTGCTCGCCCGATGCCTGTTTATCGCGGCGGCGGCTGCCGGCACCTGCTGCTGCTGCTTCTAAGGCCATGGCCGCGGCAGCGTCAGCACATGGCGCCGCCGCCGCATTCATGCCGCTGCTTGGCGCACCCAGGCGGGAGAGCGGAGAGCGCTGCTGTGCCAGGCTACTCGCTGACGGCTCGCGCACTACTGCGGGCGGGAAGCGCGCCACAGCCGACTGATAAGGCGCAACCTGCAGAACACATGCATGCATGTACAGACCATGGAGTGAAAGTAGCACGGTAGCTATAACTATACATACCGCCGCGTGTCCGCCTGCCCACCCGCGTCCACGCACCTGCGCTCCTGCTGCGTCCGTGCGCACGTCAGACCGGCTCCGGAAGAACCTATGCAGCCTACTGACGCCCGAGCCAAGAGGCCTGACAACACCAGCAGCGGCGCTGTGTTCCAACGCCCCCTGCTGTGCATCCGCCTCCTCCTCGCTCGCACGCGCGCAGCTGCTGCCTGTGCGCGATCGGCGCAACACGCTGTGCCACCGCAGCCCTGTTGCTAGGCGGGAACTGCTGTCACTGTCCCCCTCCCTCGGAGCCTGGACAGCAGCCGCGGCAGCGCCGGCTGCGGCTGAGAGCGTGCCCCCGCTAGTCAACCGGTGCGGCGAGTTGCCACTGCTGCGACCCTCACTGCCCTGGCCGCCAGGGATCCCCTCCGACAGTTGCACACAGCTGCTGCCGCTGCCGCCTGCCCCGCCCACCCCTTTACTCGTGGCCGCCGCGGCTTCGCCACCGTCGCCGCTGCCGGTGGCGGCGGTAGCGCTGTGAGGACTAAGCGGCGGGCCAAATGCGCACGACCCTTGAGAGAGCGGCCGCCGTCGGCCGCTGCTTATGATGCCCTTGCTGGACCCGCCGGCGGCGCCGCTGCCTGCTGTCAGCTGGTGGTAGTGGCCGCTGCGCGCGAGGGGCATGGCGCCGCCGCCGCTTGCGACCGCGGACACCTTGGATGCAAGGTTGAGGATGCGTGGCAACACGCCGCTCGGACCGTGCTTTGGTGAAGCCGCTGTGACTATGACCCCAGCGCCGCCTCCGCCTCCGCCGCCTGCTGCTGCGTGGCCGGCGCCGCTCAGCTGCTGTGCGCCTGACGCAAGGGTTGATGTGGCATGGCCGTGTGGATGCTGCTGCTGCTGCTGCTGCTGCTGCTGCTGAAAGGAGCCGGAGGCGAGGTGGTTGGCGTGGTGGCTGCCAGACGCGAACATCAAGAGTTTGTAGGCGCTGGGATGCGAGCCAGGCACTGACACCCCTGCATTCCCGCTAGCGGCTGCTCTTATATGCCCTGGAGGCTGCGGCGAGCAAGAAAGAGGGCTGCTGATACTGACAACGAAATCGGCGGGTGTCACGGGCGTGCCGCTAGCGGCTGAGCCGCCGCCGCGACTGCCGCCGCCGCCGCCGCCGCCGTGCAGCGCGCCCGCGCGAATGAGCATGGCGCCTGCGTGGCTCAGGAGCGCTCGCCCGTCGTGGTGGCGGCCCGAGCTGCTGGAGAAGGGGAGGTCCCGGCTGTCCTGTGTGCTCATGTGCGAAAAGGACAGAGCATCGCCGCCGTCGCCGCCACCTGCGCCCAGCCCTGCTGCTGCTGCTGCTGCCATACCACCGGGCACCCTCGCCGCCGCCGTCGCCGCCACCGCCATCGTTGCTGCGGCGGTCGGGCTGTTGATTTGGAGCTCATGAATCGGCATGAGAGCCCGCGCGGCGGCGGCGGCGGATGCGTCGTGCGTGGCGTTTAAGCTGGACGCGATGTCGTCTGCAGAGCACCAGCGACCCGTGCCGCCTGCTGGAGGGGTGCCACAAAAGGGGCGTGGCAGGGGCCCCGCAGCGCCTAGTGCGGCGGCGCCGGTGGCGGCCGCTCCAAAGTCGTCGTCTCTGGCGCTGGGCTGGCAGCCGGTGTCTTCATACGGCCTGAAGTGCGCCGCCTCTGTTGTCCTCTGCAAGCCCGTCCCAGACGACTGCTGATGAGTTGAGGCGGCAGCAGCGGTGGCTGCAAATCCAGGGCGCCCCTGTCCGCTGGCAAGGGCCCTGCGTGCTGTGGTGCTGCTGCCGGTGGCGCTGGCGGCTTCCGTGTGGGCGGCGGCCGCAACGCACGCCGCCGCTGATGAGAACAGCTTGTCCAGCCCTTGAAGTTGGGGCAGGCTGCGTGCAGTGCCGATGCCGATGCCGGGCATACCCCGGCCGCCATGGGAGTCGGGCCCCTCAGGCACGGTGCTCAACTGCGCGCCGCAGCCTGTGTGTTGTCATTATTAACATGCCGGAGGCAGGCGGCGGTCATGCGTCGATTCGGGGATAAACGAAGGGCGTCCCTGCTTGGTACCGGAGGTGACACAGTCACCAGGGATTGTCCACAAGCAACAGACCGACACGCTGAGTGCATGATAACATCCTGCTCGCCAACCCCGCCCGCCAGGCACGAACTCACCTGAATACGCCTCGTTCAGCAAGCCGCCACCCAGGCCTCCAACGGCACTGCCGGCACGGCGCCGGGACAGCAACCCCGGCACTGCCGCCCATGACGATGCCGGGACCGGGCCCAACGCCGCAGCTGCAGCTGCTCCAGCCGCCACATGTGTCGTCGCTGCGCGCTGCTGCTGCTGCTGCGCGCTGCCGCTGCTGCTGGCGCCGCTGCCGCCACCGCTTCCCAGCAAAGCCGCTCCCACGCCCTCATCATTCATGTGCGCCCTCGCCACCACCCCGCCACCCCGCGGCCCGCCAGTGCCGAGAAGGCTGCCGCTGCCTGCCTGGCCACCGGCGGAGTCTAATGCCGCCAGGGGTGCTACTGCTGGTCCTACAAACTCCACGTTCTGCAGCATCTGGGCGACGGCGTACAGTCCACCGCTGTCTGACTGCAGTGAACCGCTGGGCACGCCACCGCCATCAGCGACAAAGCCACCGCCGCGCAAGTAGGCCAGGGGTGAATGGCCCTGGTCCGCCCCATGTGGGGCGAATGGCGGACTGGCGAACACTGCCGCTGACAAGGTGGCGCGTCGTTTCGGCTGCGCACGGCTCCCGCTGTTGCTGTAGCCGCCGCTCCGTGGGCTGCTGATTAATGTTCCTGTGCGTGGGTGGCACGAACAGCAAAACGGCGCGGAAGCCTTTCAAGCATGCAAACAAGCATGTACAGCACACAGCGCGCGGACACCAGCACCGCCGTGCGTGTGCGCCATTGCTCACCCCAAGCACTGGTGACAAGCGCATCCTGAATGCGCTGCTGCAGCTGCAGCTGCTGCTGTTGCGCTGTGCGCGCTGTGATGGTGGCGTGCTGGCCGCTGGTGCTGCTATCGCCGCCGGGAGCCGAAGGCACGTGCACGCTGCCACTGTTCTGGGGATGCTGATGAATGACGCCGGCTGAACCAACGCGCCGCGCGTGGCGGCGCGGCTGCCTCGCGTCGCTGGGCGGCGCGGTGGCAGCCGAGGTGCCCTGCGCCGACGGCGGCGTGGCCGACGCAGCCCCCACGCTGCTGCTTTTGGCTTGGAAGCTGCTCCCGGTCGGTTGAATGGCGCTGCCGGGGCGGCCGCCTCCAACGCGCGCATTGCGGCGGCCGTGGCCTGCTGCAGCTGCAGCTGCCTGCTGTCCCACCAGCCCGTCAATTTCACCTGTCGCCCCATCGGCCACAGGCGCGGCTGGTGCAGCGGGCATGGCCGCTTTCTCCCTGCCGCCCATCGCTGGTGAAGTAACAGGCCGTCCGCCGCCGCCGTCCATGCTGATGGACCTCCTCCGCGGCGCGCGCAGCCCCAGCGCCGCTGCCGCGGCCAGCACGGCAGTGGGCGTAGGCAAAGCCCTATCGGCGCCCGCTGCTGACTCAGAGGCGGCACCGCGCCTGCCGTCGCCTGCGTTGACGGCTCTGGCGCCAGTAGTGCCGGAGCCGGCGGCGACAGAGGTTAGCCAGGGGCCCTCTGCTGCAGTAAGTTGCTGGGCCGCCGAACTAGGCACTCTTGCCGTGCCTGCTATTACTGTGGTGTGGGCGGCAGCTTTGGCAAAGCCACTCACCCCAGCGGCTGCGCTGCCCGTTGACCCGTCCACGCCCGCATACCATGCACCCACTGGGGCGGCAGCAAGCCCGCCGCCACTGCTGGTGGCGGCTGCATGTGCGCCTCCCTTGTCAGCGGTGGTGTCACGGCTCAAAGCTTCCGCGGGCACGGGACAGCGCACTTTGCCACGCGTGCCGCTCCCGACCGCTTGGGCTGCTGCCAGTCTGTTTGCAACAGGTCTGCCTGCCCCTGCCCCCGCGGCCGCGGCCGCAATAGTGCAGGCGACGCCGTCGGCTGATTGGCAGGCGCCGGCCGACTGGCTGTATAGACTGCTGGTGATCACCTCATCGAGCGTGACTGACGCCCTGCGCACTGCCCTCCCCTCTGATGCAGCATCAGCAGCAGCAGCAGCCATCGACGGGACAGGGCCGCCTATTGAGCTGCTGACGCCGCTTTCAGCTTGCTCCGCAGGAACCACGTGCTGCTGCTGCTGCTGCTGCTGCTGCTGCTGCTGCTGCTGCTGCTGCTGCGGCGGCGGCGGCAGAAGCTGCTGCAAGCTGCCGGTTGTGCTGCTGTCAGTGTGATGGGCGGCGGCGTCTGCTTGGGCGGGCCCATTTCGGCGGCGGCTCTTGGCCAGCTCTGCAGGCCCCGACACCTCCGCCTCCGCCTCCGCTTCCTCCACGCCGCCGCTAACGCCACGCGTCGCCAGCAGCTGGTGCCGACTGCTGTTGGCCCTCCCGGTCAACGTGTATTCGCCCGATGGCGGTGCACAGGCAGCCTCGTGGGCCACGTCAGCGGCAGTGGCGCCTGAATCCCTTCCGCCTGCATCAGACGCCGCCGCCGCTGCGAGTTCGGCGCGAAGCGACTCCGCGACAGCATCGTTGTCATCTGCAGCACGAATCAATTGCCCGTTGTGCATGCGGCTCCCTCCAAGGCTCCCCCGGTATGCAGTACGGCTGCCAGCGCAGCCTGCCACTTCAACGCCACCGATGGCGGCAGCGGCAAGCGCCGCACGCACGGCGGCCCTGCTGGCGGCGGCGGCGCGCTCGGCGCGAGCCACGGCTGCGGATGCCGCGGCCGCCACGGCCGCTGCTGTGGCAGCAGCAGCCGCATTTGCCTGCTGCTGCTGCCCTGACCCATGCTGCTCCAGCTGCTCCGTTGCCATCCGCAGGTATGCAGTCACGTCCATGCTTATATGGCGGCCCTCTGCCCCTCCGCCTCTGTCGCCGCCGTAGCGCCAAGTCACGCTACGCCGCCGGAGGCCGGCGAACGCAGCCGCTGCCGGGCCGCTGCCGTCAAGTGCAGCCACCGCCGGCCGTGACAGCTGCAGAGACGGCCGGGCGGCGGTCTGCAGCACCAGCACACCACGGCCGTGCTGCTGCACCGCGCTGCCTCGCAGGGCCGCTGCGGCCTCGCTTACTTGCGCTGCCACAGCGCCGCCCGGCCCAGCGGCGGCTGCTGGGGCGGCGCCGATGCTTAGGCGGCTCGCCTGAGGCATGGCCGCAGCGGTGCCGCTGCTGCCGTTGCCCTGGGCGCTGCTGCTGCTGATAATCGCCACCGCGAGGCCTCCAGCGGATCGGCCCGCAGGTGCGGATTGCAGCGGCGCCACCACTGACACAGCGCTTGCCCTCATGTGCTCCTCGTGCACTTGGTGGATGTCCACGGCGGCCCGGGTCAGGTGGACGCATGGGTCCGGGTCGGCGCAGCTGGTGAGGCTGCTTTTGCTGCTGTCAGCGCTGCCCTCCAGTTTTTCATAGACCGGCCCGCCGCAGCCAGTCCCGGCATCGCCTAGCTGGGGCTGCACCGCTGGACTTGAAGTATGTAGCAGACCCTCCGGGACCAACATGAGGCCTGTGCATATCAGCGGCACCCACGTAATCGACGTAATCAGTCATGCGGTTCGTTTTGCCTCCCCCCTTGCGCCAGCCCCTGCGCCCTGCGCCCCTCTGCCGCCACCTGACGAGTGCTCTGGCCCTCTTACCTCGCCAGGTACCAGCGCCCGAGACGGCACAGTCCAGAGCCTCAT
Organism: Chlamydomonas schloesseri; assembly: GCA_016834595.1. NCBI lineage: Eukaryota > Viridiplantae > Chlorophyta > Chlorophyceae > Chlamydomonadales > Chlamydomonadaceae > Chlamydomonas > Chlamydomonas schloesseri. The sequence continues at coordinate 3,492,099 of JAEHOD010000003.1, forward strand.
CCAGCAGGGTGCTATGGTTCGCAAATAGCTCGTGCAGGCACGCCGGACGCAGCATGGCCTGGTGTGCTGCGTTTTGATACAAGAGTTTGCCTTCGCCATCAGATGAATAGACTGCGATAGGATTGGGAAAGCCCTCAAACAGCGCCGCGAAGAAAAACCCGGCCGCATGCGGAGTCCAAGCTTGCGCCTGGGGTTGCCTTAGGTCCTCGTCGACAGTGCCTGCAATGCAATAAAACACAATGGACTTGGTATGGGCAACATAATTCACGTCTGTGGAAGCCGGGAAGGACTGGAAACAGCGCCAGACTGATGCGCGACAGCTCCACTCTACTCGGCTGAAACGGCGAGTTAACAGGCAGTAGCAAATGAAAGACTATCCGTATGTCTACTACTCAGAAGCGCCGGGACTGGCGTCGCCGCGTACGGGCGCAGCAGGCTTCGCCTACCGGCCTCGTGCCCCTGTCTCGATGGTCCACTCGACCAGAAGCAACAAAGAAAACGTTTCCACATCGACATAGTCACATAGGCAGACTACGAGTCCACGCGTTGGCCCCTCGCGAATGTCTCCAAAGTTTCTGCAGGAAGTCGCGCGGTTGCTCGTTTAACATTTGTAGAGTCGTGATATCGGCGTTAACTTCAGCGTAATTAATTACAAGTGCCCCGGAGAGAAAATCGACATGTGCGACAAAGGGTCCAGGCATAGGGGCTCTTCGCTTTTGTGTGTCTGGAAGTGCAACAAAAGCAACCCTCACAGCAATGTCAGTTGTAGCATTGAATAAGTTTGGCTCTTTGAAAGCATCAGCCTGACACGGCACGGCTGCTGCGCGCGTGAACCCAACCGTCGCGGATCGACAACTGGTTTTGCGGGCGCCGCATTTCCTCCCTGGCACGAGTACAAGCGCAACGGACTGTGCTACGCTACATGACATGGGGCCCAGTGGTGTCAGATCGCTCAGGCTGAACCGCTGCCGCCAGCGCTGCGGCAGCCGCCTTCTGCTCTGCCTTCCACGGCCACAACAGGTGCTTGTGCATCCACCCCTGCACCGCTCGCTGCATGCCGGCCGTCTCGGTGTGCCCAACACCTACCTCAACCACGAACTTAAACTTTTCGTCAACCATTGCATCCACCGCCTCCCGCTCCAGCCTTGAAGCCTCCTCAAACAACGCCCGCGCCTCCGCCGCCACCACTGCCGCCATCTCTGCACAGGTCTGCGCGGCAGCGGCCGCCACCGCAGCCGCGGCTTCGGCCGCCTCCGCGGCAGCCTGGGCCGCGCGCTGTGCCGCCGCTGCTGCAGCTGCCGCCGCCTGCGCAGCCGCAGCCGCTGCCTCAGCTACAGCAGCAGGGTCCTCTGCGAACTCCTCATCAGCTGCGGGAGCGGTCTTGCCACCCTCCCCGCCCTCTTCAGCTGCCGCCCACGCCGCCGCCTCGGCCGCCCGCGTCGCCGCCCTTGACGCCATCGCCGCAGCGGTGGCGCCAGCCATGCTTGTCTCTGCTGTCTGCGCCGCCTCAGTCGCTGCACGCGCTGCCGCCTCCGCCGCCTGCTGCGCCTGCAGTGCCCTAGCGGCCGCCCGCACCGCCTTGCGCCGCGAGTCCAGGGCGTCCCAGTCAGCATCCGAGGTGCAGGGCGGCACAACGAAGCGATCCCGGAGCGAAGCCTCAGGAGCAGGCGCGGTGTCAGCGCCATCCACACCAGCGCCGCCCTCACCGACGTCTGCTACATCCCCGCCGCCGAGGCCCTCTGCCTCGCCGCCAACCTCGCCTGCTACAGCCGCTTCCGGCGGCTGCTCACCTGCTGCCACGTCGGCTGAACCTGCAGCGCCGTCGGCCCCTGCAGTCACTGCCGCTGCCTCCGCTGCGCCCGGGTTTTCAACAGCTGGCGCTTGCCTCCCCACCGACGCCCTGCTGGCCTCTGACCGCACGCCCGACGCCTCCTTCTGCACGCCGCCCGCTGCCCCCTTGCCCACCGCACTGGCACTGCTACTGCTGCCCTGCGCCGACGGCACCACTCGCGACGCGCCGGTAGCAAACGCCAGCGACTGCTCTGCCGCGGGCCCCGGCACCACAGGCGCAACCGTCGCCGCGGCGGCCTCCTCCTCGGCGTCGTCTGCGGCCGCGCGCTCGGCTGCGTGTGCCGCCTCCGCCTCCGCCAGGTCGTGCATGCCCGCCTCCAGGTCGGCTGCGCGCTTGGCCTGCGCCCTCAGGTGCCGCGCCCACGCCTCGTACCTGAGACAGGAAGGGGTAGTGGAGCAAGCGTGGGTGCTCATGTTTGTGTGGACTGGGTGTGCTCACCTGATTGTATGCATGCAAGTGGTTGCGGACTTGCGGGCTAGCCCTTACGGCAACATCCGTAAACAGGCCAGCGCACGCGCGCTCCACTGCCGCTGCCACGGCATCACGGTGCCACACAGCGCCACACGTACGGCACACACACCGTGCGCGGGCGGCGCCCACCGCCAGCTTCACGCCCGCCAGCGGGCAGCGCGGGTCCAGCTCCCCGGTGGCCACCAGCAGCGGCCGCAGCGGGATGAGCGGCAGCGAGCCGGGGCCGTCAAAGTCGGTCAGCAGGCCTGCAGGAGCAGTGGAAGCAGGAGTCAAGGCTGGACGTGAGTGTGGGCTGTGACGGTTAGGAGCGAGGGGGCTGCGGAACGGAGCGAGGTGGGTGACGCGCCAGGCTGGCGGTGTGTGATTGGTGAAGCGCTTGGTAGGCACGCGGATGCTGCTGTTTGAGCCTGGCTCACCCGGCAGCAGCTTGTCCCACACCGCCCGCACCACCTCGGCCGTCACCTGCGCAGCACAGGCGGAGTGCACACGTCCACAACGGCCATCATGTCGGCTGCAGAACACAGCCCCTGCACACAGCCCCTGCAACATGCAGCGCAAGCATCCACTGCCTACCTTGGCCCGGCCCACCGCATCTGCGGCGGCTGCAGCGCCCACAGCAGCCGCAGGCGGCGCCGACGCGACCGCAGCTACTGCACATCCGCCGTTGCGCCGCTCCCTGTCTGCCGCCGCCGCCAGGTCGTCTGCCGCAACCTCGAACACCAGCGGAATGGAGTCCACGCGTGCGCCCCAGGTGCCGGCCTGCAGCGCCCAGCCGAAGGCCTGCACTCCCATGACTGGCGCCGCCACCGCCACCCGGCGGTCCGCCGCCGCCGTGAGCCACGTGAACATGCCACCCAGGGACACGCCTGCGCGCAGCGGCGCCAGGGGCACGCGGCAAGCAGTTAAAAACCAATTGCGCCCAACGGATCGGATCCGCTGCTATTGCGGAAAATGCACGACAAACAGCAAGACGGGCCCTACTTCACTTCCGTGCAACAGCGACGTTGTGCGCCTACACTACGGATATGGCAAGCAACCCCGCTTGGTCACCGTCCAACAAACTAACACAAGTGTCCGCTTTTGCACGCACCCGTCATGCCGATGCGACTTGGGTCCACGTCGCAGCGCCGCACCAGAATGTCCAGCAGCACCACCACGTCCCACACCTATGCAGGGCGACGGCGGCAGCGGCAGCGCTCGGGGTGGTAATGGTAGTGGTGGTGGTGGTGGCAGTATGAGGCCTGGGTTTTGCAGCCCGACGCCATGAAGACAGCCGATGTGCGTGCAACACAGTCGGGCCGCAGGGTGGGATGTGCGGGATGCTGGGGATGCAAACGCTGACAACCGATAACTAGCAAGCCACGGCCTATGACACAATTCCGGGAATTTGCGAAGAGCAAGGCCTGCAACAGCAGCTCCCGCGTGGCCGCTCCTACCGTGTCGAGCAGGAAGGGCCGCTCGCCGGAGCCCCGCCACGCCGCCACCAACGCCATTTCGTACACATTGCGCGGCGTCAGCCGGTCGCCCGCCGCTGCCGGCGCCGCCGGCCCGCGGCCCCGTGCCGCGGCTGCCGCCGCCGCTGCCGGTCGACCAGCGCCCTCGCCGCCGCCAGCGCTGGCAGCCGGCTCCGGTGGCGGAGCCGTGGCCATGGCGGCGGCGGTGGCGGCGGCGCCCCGTCGCGCCCTGAACTCCGCCGCTGCGCCGATCCAGGCTTCAAGGAAGCGCGTGTGCGCTGCCCGCCGCGCGGCGTCTCGCCGCGCCGCCTCCGCCGCCGCCGCCGCCTCGCGTGCACCCAAGGCGCGCCCGCTGCCCGCCTCTGCTCCATCACCCGCACCCGCCTCGCCGGCAGCTGCAGGCGAGGGCGGCCGGAGAGCGCCCAGCGCAGCAGGCGGTTGCCCAAACTCGGGCGCGGCAGGGAAGCCGCTGAGGAAGCTGCCGCCAGGCGCCAGGCCCGCCGCTGCATCCGCGCGCTCCAGCGCCGACAACGTTTTCGCGTCCAGGCCCTTAATTGCCGCCATGACTGACGTGGACGCCGCGGCAGCCGCCTTGAGCTTGGCCGCGTGTGCCTTCGTCGCCGCCGCCTCGTCAGCTGCAGGGCCGCTTGCAGTACCGCCGCTAGTACCGCTGGCGTCGGCGACGTCGCCGCCGGCGAGCATGCATGACACGCCGGCGGGGCCGGCGGCGCTGGCGGCGGCGTCCACTGCCGCCGCCAGATCGGCGGGGACGGCAGCGCGCTGGCCGTGGTAGCGGGCGTCGATGGCGGCTGTGAGATAGCCCATGCGCGCGAACAGCTCCTGCTTGGCGCGAACGTGGTCCATGCTCTCGCCTGTTGTTACAACAGGTAGACAAGAGATCCAGGCGGGCAGGGCAGGGCAGGGCAGGGCATGATGGGGCGAGAAGAGACACAGCAAGGCGCGCCTCCGGGGGTGCAGGGCAGTGCAGGTGGCGCGGCGCGGAATACCGTACCGGGGCGGGCAGCAGGCATGAGCCCGCTTGCAGATGAGGTGGCGATGGTCGAGTGCCTTGCATCTACGCGGTGTTCTAGACACCTAATGCACATTACCGCAGTGGCGTTCATCGAGTGCCCTGATAGATTAAGCATACCTGTGGCATGCATGAAAATGATCACGGGACGCCGGACCATGGGCGGCGGCACACAGTCACTGCGCTGCCGCCGGAGCTTGGGCGCAGCGCCGCAATCTGCCCCTTCGCCCTGCTGGCTTGGCAGCTCGTCGTCTTCAACCTCCCCTCCATCAGCAGTTGCTTCAGCAGCAGCCGCCTCGGACGCCTCGCACGCTTGCGCCCCTTCTGCGGCCTCCGCAGCGTCCGCGGCCTCCGCAGCGTCTGCGGCCTCCTCAGCGTCCGCGGCCTCCGCAGCCTCCGCGGCAGCTACTGCCCCCCCAATGCTGGTCGTGGCGCCGGCGGCAGTAGCGGCGGCGGTCTCGACGGGCTTTATAATGCGTAGCGGCACCCAGCCCTGTGCCCCTGGCTCCACGTAGTACTCATACTCCTCCACCTCGATACCTGCGCATGCAGCGAGGCGTCCGCGTTCAAGTGCACGCGAGGGGGTGTCCAGGGGGAGTTGACACGCCACGCATAGCCAGCAGGAGCCACGAGCAGCTCCGGCGTCAATAACCACACCTGTCGGCACCGGAGCTGCAACAGGCCAACGAAAGGTGGCCTTGTTGACCTGCAGGTGAACGCGGCGTCAGATTCGGACAGTCAGTACACGTGCCGGAAGGAGACTGGGGCCTGGACACGTGGCGCCCGGTGTACAGCGCATGCGGCGTGTTCATCGTGTCTCGCCACGACGAGCTCATCGAGCTTTCATCCCATGCACTCATGGCCGCTCAGCCATCTGTCCGGGCAAGTGGGCGGCCGGACCAAACCCCCATCACGCTGCTCGGCCCCTGCCCCCTCCCTCTCCCCCGACTCACAATAGGGGGTTCTGCGCGCTCGCGAGAACGCTGACACGCTCGCAGCAAGCAGTCGCGCACTGCGACGTCCTTCGCATGCTCCCAAGCGCTGCTCATGTTGGCCTTCGGCGTCCTCGCGAGGAGTCTGGCAGGCTACGCTCACATGCCACCTCCTAAACGCATACAGGAGTAACTGCGGACTAACCAACGACGTAGCGAGCTCATACAGATTTGTATAAAGAAATATGGGAGCGGTAACAGTCTTGGGCTTGCCAGTTGAACAAAGATCACTTTCTATTATTTTGTGATTTCAGTCGACAAAATGCTATAACAATCACTCCAATTACTCCAATCCAACAGCATCTACATCATGTATAATGGAAAGCATGCGCGTGCCACCGCGTGCCATCCCGACTCCCCAGTCGGCCCATACCAGGGCCTCTGCCCTGGCCCATACTAATGCTCGGTCCCCACCCGGTGTCCAAAAACACACACTCCCCAAACCCCGAGCTGTCGGCAGTGCAATGCTGCTTGCCCGTGCTCATGAAAATTTAGGCCGCTAGGCACGATATTCTATCCTCGGTTGTCCAGCACGGTGCCGTATCCAGCCACGCTTCCAGCCATCAAGGTATCGGGTGAAACTGCGTGCAGTAAAGCGCAGTCAGCCCACTAAGCAATCTAAAGCAGGATGCATTTGGTTCTTGAGGGCGGAGGCAAGGCCGCTGCCCCTACTGGAAGGTGCCGCGGCTGCCTGCTTAGGGGATGGTGGCTGAGTCGGGAGAAAGGTAGAAGCGACCGGGCCCAGCTCATCAGAGCAAACTCGCGAACTCTGTATAATTGCGTGGTGACCAAACAACATAATCATAGCTGCATACTTACCAAGAACTCTGCAGGTTCGCAACTTGTTAGCACTTTGAAGCCATGCGCTCCCTTGCATCTCCCGGCACCGGGCGCATGCAACATGACGCCGCCTGTCACTCACGCAAAATAATGCGGCCATGCGTTGCGGTGCACGCGTCTGCAAGTGGCGCGCCAGGGCCATCCGGCGGGAACCCGGGTTTGCCAATCATTCGCTCCATGAAGCTGCCGAACCAGGCTGACAGCGTTTTTAACCCAAAGGACACCAGGGACCTACGGGTACCGGTGCTGGACGCGCCAACAAAGAGCGTTTCGGACCTGGACTACCTCTCGGTGAGCAGGGCCAGGCTTAAATGCTCTGATCTGATCACATGTGCACGCTTAATTAAATTCAAGCCGTGCAAATATGCCGGCCTGCGGAAGCCATCGTCAGCATCGCATGTTATTGCTCTTTTTGACACAGGAGCTGCTGGCCATCCAACAAAGCGATGGTCCAAAGAACCTTGGATTCTTCGGGACTCGGAACATGGGCGTCACGCACCAAAAGCTTGTGGAGATCCTCGCGTACGCGTACGCATCCACGGTGAGGCGGGCGGCAACTGAGGTGGGGAAGGTGGTGTCGCTGTGCCAGCGACAGGGGCTCCTCGCCAAGTTTGTGTGCAAGCTGGAGGTAGAAGGATACCTCGTGGGGTTCCTGTCGGGGGCAAGGGCCGTTTAAGGCGGGCCGCTGGGGGCCCCGGTTTAAGTAGGGTTTTGCCACACAGGCACAGCAGAGCAGGGTGGCCGGGGGGGGTTGTGGTTACCAGCCAGGGTGGCCGGGGGGGGCGGGGAATTGGTTTAGCTGACCCGTAGTGCGTTAAGATCTGGGCAATACTACCGAGTGAGTGTGAGCGCTTGCGTGGTGCCCCCAAGGTTGGGAACCAGGCGACAGCTGGCATCACAGCTGGCGCAAGACGCTGCGTGGACCGGCCCCACATGCCTGTTCTGTGTTGTCAGTGTTCTTGCCACTGCTGCACCACTCGCGTCAGGGCAACCACATCTACACCTCGGGCGCCACGGGAACTAACGCGGCGGTGATCAAGGGCGCGCTGCGCGCCAACTGCCCGGACAAGCTGACGGTGCTGCTGCCGCAGAGCCTCAGCAAGCAGCCTTACGAGTCACAGGAGCTCCTATCTCAGGTGAGCTGGGATCTTGCGCTTGCTGCTGATTGGTGCGGATGAGCAGCAGCTCGTGGGTGCGGATTGGCTTTGGGTCATGTCGGGTGGCGTGGGCAGCCCCCCAATCGAAGCCGCAAATGTGAACATACAGATGCTGATGCATTCCTGATGGCCAACAGCTGAGCCATGGACTGTGAACAGCGTCGTACCTAGGTGGGCGCCCTAGCCTGGACAGCTCGCGTAGCATGCTGTCAACAAGGCCTATGCTTAGCTACGCTGTGTAGTCCCCCCCCTTGCGCGCTCATCCTGCCCGTCCGCCCTCATCCCGCCCGCACCACCCGCACCCATCCCGCCCGCACCCCCGCCTTCCTGCCGCCGCAGGTCGCGAACCTGCAGGAGATGCCGCAGAACGACCACCTGCCGCTCATGGAGGCTAGCCGGTGAGTTGTTGGAGTGGTAGGAAAGGGGCGATTGAGTACGCGGTGGACGCTTGCAATCGTTGAGGAGCTATGGCTATGTGACAACCTGTTGAGTTTTTAGCGGGCCCACATAGACGGCGGGTCGAAGGGATGTCCAAACAGCAGCACGGCATGCCCACCAATAAGTGTGACAGTTTATATCACGACGCTTCCTTCCCACTTGCAAACTTTGTCCGTGCAGGATCTGCAACCGCAAGATCATCTCGCACATCCAGCAGGTGGTGTGCTTTGCCTTCCACGATAGCCGATTACTGCTCGAAACATGCCAGGAGGCCAAAGAGATGAAGAAGATTGTGACGCTTTTCTACCTCGATTAGCGGACCTTGAGCAGGTGAGGCAGGCCAGGTGTGTGAGTGCCGTATCTACCACATCCTAGGCAGTGCCCTCGTGCAAAGGGCATCTCACTTTCGTCTGCTGAGCCCGCCGGACGAGCCTGTAATCATTATGAGACGGAACGGGGCGCCCACTACACGCCGCCGCATGTATCAAGATTATGTTTGTGTGCATTACAGCCCGGCCGACGCCGGGGGTTGGCGCATTGCAGAGGGCTGCCTTGAGTGCTAGCAGTGTCTGCATGCGGTGATAAGAGACTAGGACCGTGCGGCGCGCTGTTCCCTCGCGTGCTGTCGGGCATCTGCGTGCTGGATGGAGTTCATTTGTGCAAGGATGCGTCAAGGGCCGTTTCTAGTGTTGACCTGGGAAGAGTCAAGAGTGTGTTGCTTGGGTGGTAAGTGAACCGCGATTGGGCTGACTGGAGGACTGGTTAAGGAGAGCCAAAGCTGTTGGTGATGTACTGCAGCTGCTGGCGTTCAGACGATGATCATGGGGCATGCCTGCTTATGAATGTCCAAGCATGAGCAGGGGTCTCCCCTGAGCATGAGGGTCTTCTGGGCAGATGTTCCCCTGACCGTTGCACGGCTTGCACCAGGCGTTTGCCCTTTGGTCGCCACCAATCGGTCCAACCGCAGCGAGTCCATAAGCTGACGGCGGTTGAACCGTTGAAGTGCATCGTTAATTAGCCCCTTACCCTGTGTAAGGGACCATGCTAGGGGCCCCAGCGTGTGAGTCCCTATTGCCGAGCACCCTGGCCATTGCACCAGGCGTCTGCCCGGCGGTGCTCTGTCGATGGGACATGGCAAGGGGCGAGGTATCTCGGCCCCGAATAGTCAGTGCCGCGGTGGTCGGCGGGCCCGCATTGAGTCCCAGGTGCGTGCAGGTGACTCTGTATGTAGGAGGGCAGGTGGCCGCACAATGTCCGCCCAGATGCATACACGTTCATAATTGAGCAGGCCTCGAATGTCCAAAATGCGAGACTTGTCATCCGGTTCCTGGATCCAGGTTTCTGATGCGGATGTGGCGCAGCTGGTTAGCGCGTAGGTCTCATATGCGAATATGACCACGACAGTCGTGGGCGATCCTAAGGTCATGAGTTCGAACCTCATCATCCGCAGCAATAATTTTATCGGTCCCAAGGTCCCGCTCCTGGCTGGTTTTGTCCTTGCGAGGGCCGAGCTCTGGTCTGTTTGCCGATGCGCACGCTGGGGTCGTCATTGGGGCCGGCGGGCTGGAGAAGAAAGCGGGGAGGAAAGAGGGAGAAAGGCAGGGGCAAACAGAACCGCAGGGTCAGGGGAGGGGGGCGTGGGAGGGGGGTGTGCAACTCGGGCGACACGCCCCCATCGGCCAGCATGTAGATGGCGCATTCGGGCAGTCGCACGCCCATAGGGGGCCTGGGCGAGCAGGAACCAGCGAAACAAGTGTAAATGGGAGTAATCGACGAGGAAGCATAGGAGAATAAGGGAGACATACCGGAGGCCCGTCGAGTCCGCAAAGAGAAGGGGGGGGAGTCCATGCAGAGCAGGAGTCGGTGCCCAAACGGTTCGGCCGTTCGCTGGGCACACATACTTGTGAACTTCTGGCCATCCATCATACTTGAAGAAGCAGTCATGTAGCGCTGGCGCGGCGTTCGCTTAAGCTGTTTATGAGCAAGCATGCAATCCCAGTTTCGCGCGTCATTTATTGACTTTGACCTTGACGCAACAATTCCTGAAGGTAGTATCACAGACCTCAAGTATGTAACGAAAGGAGGATTCGCGCTGGTTCACCATGCAAAAATAGGCTCTCAGTCAGTCGCTGTTAAAGGCAAGTGGCGAGCTCCAGATATGGCGTGTACTTGTAAACGGATGGATATGATGATGAAAGCGTCAAGGGAGGAGTCAGCGCGATGTTAAACCACACGCACATCCATCTGTCTTACGCGGGCTTGCTCGTCGCATTTGGGTATTATTGCTGAAGAGCAGAACATTGGTAACTACAATGGGGTATGCTATCTCGCACACAACAGCGCTCTCAACGGGCCCTGACGGCCCACCTTCCCCACAGCCACGCAGCGTGTGCCCTACCTACCTTGCTTTCTGTCACCCCTGGAAAAGCGAGCTCTGCTCCTTGATACGCGCAGTCCTCAAGCCCGACTTCCACTTCAAGACACAAAACTACCTGAAGTTCTTGCAGGAGGTGTCCTTCCAGCTGGCGCTTGCCAACTCGTGAGTCTGGGGTTGCGCCTCTTCGTTGGTGTCCAAGACAACCGGGCAGGTTCTCCCCGGATGGCCGCTTGCAATATGGACTAGACCATGGCGGTTACCCGTGTATTCACAGGTGCATTGTTCGGGCGCTGGGTTTCTGCTCCATTCCTGTGGCGCGCCTACTTCCATGCACGCCGCCGGAGCTGCTTGTCCCGGAGCTAGCGGAGCGCAAAGGGCTCAAGGGCCTGCCTGCGAAGCGAGCCGCAGCCCAGGAGTGGTTCGATGGGCGCAAACTGACAAAGTGCTGGGCGCTGGTGCTGGAGCTTATGCCGGTGAGCGCTGGGGGCGGGCGAGCGGCTGAGAGGCCGACCATACGGTATTTACCCGGACCGTGCTCAAGATACGGTATTCGGGTTCATTTTGAGTTGCAGTGCTGCCCAGTGCTTTCAACCTCCGACCTCCGCTTGGTGGCTTGCGCTCCGTGGCCTGTCTATCGCGGCAGGATGGAAACCTGTTTGACCAGGTCATTCACTCTAAGGAGGCTGTGGCGGCAGCAACATCGGTGCAGCCGCGCCGCTCCCACAACGGAGGTGGACCTGGGGCCGGGGCCGCGACCGGGGGAGGCGCTGGAAGCACGGGGCCGCTATACAACGATGCCCAGGCGCTCACGTGGTTGATCGAGGTGGCGGAGGCCATGTCCTACCTGCACAGCCGGCAGCCGCTGCTGATACACAGGTGGGCACGCGGGGGGCAAGCGCTCGCGGCGCAGCTGGCATGGCAGTTCTGGGGATGGGTGAAGATGCGCCGTTGCAGCCGCATGCAGGAGAGGGTATGGGGTGGCGGTGCCCAACATGGCCTTGGATATATCTCCATGCCTTCAGCGTGGAGGACGTTTGAGCTTTCGTGGCCAGCACCGCAGCAAGAGACTTAATCATGCACTGAATTCCAGTTACCTTCTTTGTGAACAGGGACCTGAAGCCTGAGAACATCCTGCTGCGGCGCGAGGCGGACGGCTTGCTTCACGCCAAGCTGTCCGACTTTGGGCTAATGGTGGCCATTGATGACGCCGGCAATAAGCTACCGCTGCCGCAGGTGCCTGACCTGGGTCGAGAGGGCGCAAGGGCACTAGGAACGTGTGCACGACTCGTGCGCGGTGGTCATACCCCTACGACAGAGCTCCACAAGAGCAGATGCTTGTTGACACACCGCTGACCTCGCTTTCAATGCCCATCACTGCTGTCCTGGCGCCACTACCATACTAGGCGAGGGTCGTGGGTTCTCAGTGTGTTATTGGATGCTAATAGGAGCAATTAGAAGTAAGCTGGCAGCTTATATGCAGCGTATTGACAAAGCTCTCGTATTGACAGAGCTCTCTTGGCTGGATCCGCCCCTTTGACCACTTCACGGGACCCAGCCGCCTGCTCGCGATCATCCTGTACCGCGGCATGTGGCAGCCGTACTCGCACCCTGTGCTGCTGCGGCACGCCCTGTGCACCACGGTCCCGCTGGCCTCAGTGGTGCCAGGCGCTGCAGTGTAGTTGTCTGCATGCAAGCATGCGGCGTTTCGTGTGCGCGCAGCTACCTCTAAGTATGTCCATCCATCACCATCCCGGCACACAGATTCTAAGGCCCCCGGGGCAGGATGCAAGCGCCCTGCTCACACCGAACGCCTCGCCGTTCAAAGCAGCCCCGAGCGCGGCGGCGCTGGCCGCTGTTCCCGGCGGCGCCGCCGGCAACGGCTACGTCCACGCCTCCAACGCTGCCGCGGGCCGTGGCGCCGGCGGGGCGATGGCGGGCGGGGCGTACGGCGCATGGACGGGCGGCGCCGGCATTGGGCTGACGCAGCAGCAGCGGGCGGGGCAGCAGCAGCTGAACGGCCGGACATCCATATCCGCCAAGTCCTTGTTCCCCAGCGGCGCGGGCGCAGGCTCTGGTGCCATGGTCGCTCCGCACCCGGGCGACACGGCAGCGTTGGCCCTGGCCAGCGCAGGGGCGGCTCTTGGTCAAGGCGCGGCAGCGATGGCGGCACCGCAAGGGCCGGGGCTGCCGGCTGCGGCGCCGGCGGGCGTGCCTTCCACCACATCCCCATCACGACTGTCGGAGACGGGGGCTGGCGCGGTGGGTTGTCGCATGTGCTCCTGTGCCATGCCTCCTGAGGTGCCCCCAAGGGGCGACCCGCTGAGTACGTTGAATGCATGCGGCTGTGTTCTTCTGCCGCTGCTGCCCCCGCTGTGCCGTTGCTCCTTCTGCATCAGGTGGGCCTGGACCAGCTCAACGGGCTGCTGCGGGCGGGCAAGGCGCACAAGGACTTCATGCCGGACATGTACCAGATGAACTTCCGGCTGACCAGTGCGTAGTGCCGTTTAAAGCCGAGGGGGCGCGCGACACCGGCGGGGCGAGATGGTGGCCACCACTGGGGCTGAGGGGGACATTGACACAGTGTGTGGGCACAGCCGGGCCTCTGCTTGGGCTTTAGTGGAGCGTGGCTTGTTTACTCTTGTTGTGTGCGCCGCGTCACAATGCATGAAGTCCAGCTTACAACCCTACCCGTCCCCGTGCGACACGTTGCCTCTGACCGGGCGCTGCGTCCTCCCTACGACCCTGGATGCCCACACATGCACAGCCCAGTGCGGTAGCATCTGCTACATGCCGCCAGAGGTTGCGAGAGAGCAGCCCTACAACCAGAAGGCAGACGGTACGTCAGCGTGCGTGTGCGTGTGTGTGGGGGGGTAGTTTATTCCAAACCCAAGCAAAACACCAGAGACCAAACCCGAACCGCCAAACCCAATGCGGAGGAGGTATGGCCTTAACCTTTATCTAGGGGGGCTATCCGATCCGTGAACCCGTCAAAAGCGCCGTGCCGTTTGGCCCCTGCCCCAGACCGGCGTCATACCCATGTGGGGGCCTTAGTACATTCCAGAAACCAAAGCGACCATTGGGGAGCGAAGAGCCACACGCACATCGCCTTACAGCAAATGCCAGCCTGCTGCCTCCCAGCTGGCCAACCTCGAGCCTCTCTTACGCCCTCCACCCTGGGTTGGCAACGATTGGCTTTCGGCATCTGAGGAACAACCGCCTGAGGCATCCTCGTCTCCTGCCGCTCCTCACCCCACCCCACCCCATGGCTTCTCCTGCTCCTACTCCTTTTCCCCCTCCTCCTCTGCCGCCGCCGCCGCCGCTGCAGTGTTCTCCTTCGCCTGCATCATGTACGAGGTGCTCACTCGCACGCTGTTGAGCGACGGCATCGCCGACAACGACGCGGATGCCGCCATGGAGTACGTGGGGCGGGTGGCGTGGAGCGGCTGGCGGCCCGAGCTGCCGCCAGCCATGCCCAAGGACCTAAAGCTGCTGCTGTCGCTGTGCTGGCACCGGGTGAGCACTGGGGCGGGCGGGTGTTTGGTGAGGAAGGCGAGGATGGGTCGGGAGAGTTCCAAGTCGTGTGGCAGACGTAGAGAGGGCGGGGGATGCTTGCAGGTCAGTGAGGGTCGCGGGATTGTACTGGGGCCGGCCGGTGGCGGCATCGGTGGTGATGGCTTACAGGCACGGCACGGGCAGACAGCAGATTATGGCCTGGCGTGCCCGCCTCGCGTGCGAAGTTGCTGTGTATCAGGGTGATAACATCTGTCCCCAACGGCTGTCCTGGCTGTCGCAGGAGCCGCGCCTGCGGCCCAACTTCCCCACCATCACCGCCCGGCTGCGGGAGCTGATGATGGCGGCGTGCATGCCGTACGTGCCTTTCCCCATGCAGCCCATGCAGCCCATGCAGCCCATGTTGGCAGGGCCGGGCGCAGCGGGGCCCGGGGCAGCGGCAGCAGCAGCTGGCAGTATGGCGGGTCTAGGCCTGCCGCCGCGGCCACATAGCGCGTCGCCGTCCCAGCCCCTACTGGCGCAGCAGCCACAGCAGCCGCAGCAGGCGGGGTCTTTGTCGGCCTCGCAGCCGCAATCGCGGCCGGGCTCGCAGCCGCAGGCGGGCTTCGTCGTGTCAGCCTCCTCGCAACAGGCCACGCCCACGCCGGCCAACATCGCGGCTTTCATCCAGAACGGCACCCCCGGCGGCACCGCGCAGATCGATGCAGCCACCAGTGGGACGGCGGCAACAGCAGCAGCAGCAGCAGCAGCAGCAGCAGCAGCAGCAGCACCGTCAGGGTCGGCGGCCGCTGCCGGCGGCGGGCTGACGCCCACGCAGCAGAAGATCCAGGCGCTGCAGGCGGAGCTGGCGAAGATGCAGGCGCTCGCAGCGGCGCGTGCCAGCGCCGCCGGCGCCACCGGGCCTGCTGCCGTCACCAGCCGAGTGTCAGCTTCGGGCAGCTCCGCTGCGCCAGGCGCCTCACCCTTGGCCTCGCCCATCGGCCGCGTGCCCAGCATTGTCGTTGGGGTAGGGGCGGGCGCCGCCGGTAGCGGCGCTGCGGCAGCGTCACCCACGGCCGCGAGTCAGCCGCAGTGGCGATTATCTGGCAGCGTGCCGGGCGCAGCCTCTGTGGCACCGCCCGGCGGTGCCGCTAGCATGCCGCAGCTGATTACAACAGGCGTCAACGCACGACGAGCATCGCTGCCGGCTTTGATGCTGACCACCATGCCCGAGCTAGGGGATGCGAAGGCGTTTGAGGCAGCCTTGGCTGCGGCTGGGGGAGGCGGAGGCGGCGCTGCGGGCACCGGGCGAATGAGCGACTTCGGCGTGGGCACTGGAGTCGGCGGCGGCATGGCTGGTGGAGTGGCCGGCGGCGGCGTAGCTGGCACAGGCGGCCCCGGGGCATGCCTGGACGTGAGCACGAACTTCAGCACCATGTCGGGCGATGTCCTGATGACGACAGCGGCGGCGGGCTGGAGCCGCTCCTCCGCGCAACAGCACGTTGGGGCTGCTTCGGCTGGCCTGCTGTACGCCAGCGCCGGCGCCAACCCCATGTACGGGGCGTACGGTGCCAGCGGTGCGCTGGCAGCGGCAGGTGCAAGTAGGGCGGGCGGCGGCAGCAATCACGGCCAAGCGCAGACAGCTGTTCCACATGCTGGCGGGGGCGTGATGAAGCCGTCTGGGAGCAGCGGCGCGGTGGTGGGCTTGGCTGGGGTTGGGGCAGACCCGGCGATGGGTGGGCCGAGCGTGCACAAGAGTGATGCCAGTATGGGCGCGCCGTCGGTCGCGGCGTCGGCAACGTCGGGCGCTCCCAAGCAAGCGGTTGGGGCCAAGGACGGCGGGTGCGTGGGGTGTGTGATTTCTTGACCGTGTTGGCGATGGCTAGCGCGCGCAATTCATCTCAATGTACTATGCTGCACGCGGGTATTGTTTGTGTGAGGCACAGAACTGCAATATGTAATGTGCGCATGTATGGCGACCGCCCTGACGTGCGCGTTGCGTGCGCACTCACAAGCGCCTGCAGCCGACGCTGCTGTGAAGGCGATGCATAAGAGGAATGCGTCGTCGTCCGTGATGTCTCAATACATACGCGCACGCCGGATGGCCGAGGTTGGTGCTGTGAGCACGAGTACGCAGTTACGCACGTGCGCCGTCCGTGGAGGCTCGAGAGTGTTCTTATCAGATTTGTCGATGCCTCAACTTTGGGATGGTAGCAAGGCAACGCATGCCGGTGCGCAAGAACTGTGGCGGATGAGTGGATAGAATGGAACAAGTGCGTGAGAGCTGCATAGGATTGCGTGGGAAAGTTCACGCTTCAGTGCATGGCAAGACCCGTCCGCCCGCTCGCGTGCGTGGTGGGGGCGGGAGTGCGTGGTGTCAAGAGCTATGGTGTATGGCCCAAACTTGTAAATCGACACGCGGGCACGCTGAACACGACACGCTCACCTCTGCATTCACACACGTGTACGAGGGCGGCACGCTGCCGCCCAGTGATGGATGGCAGGTGACCGCGCAAACCTCTCAGCTCCGCAGCGCAAGGGCTCGCCCCAAATGGGGATTCTTGGCTGGGCGCAAGGACCGGGAGAAGGCGGGGGTGAAGGGGAGGAAGGGCGAGCTGGGGCGGGCTACTGACGCTGGCTGACGCTCGGGTTGCCGGAGGCACGCCTTCACTCCTTGCCGATAAGTTCCCAATGGTTACTGCGTTGGTTTCGCGCACTGCTGTCATCGTGATTTACGTGGGGCAGCAGGCACCAAGTACTCGCTTATTTTGTACATCAGCCAGCATGAATTGCCTCCATCACCATCAAAAACGGGTGCCTGGCCATGCAAACGGGGCTGCCCTCTAGTAAGCTTAGCCATTGCGTTCAGTGGGTTCTTCAGCACACTACTGCTACTCCCGCTCCTCCTGACTGTCATGCTGCAACGTTGTCTTCTGCTGGCCTACTGGCTACTGTCGCACTCGCTCTCACACAGCCTGCTGGTCATCACATGTACATGGCACGCACCTGTTGCTTCACGTCCCCATCCCCGCGGTTCACCTCCTCCTCCGCCTCCGCAACCAGGTCAGCCATGCTCACGCCCGTCAACCCTGCCCCCGCCTCCCCTGCTGCCCCGTTTGCCGCCGCCTTCCCAGCGGCCTTCGCCTCAGCCCCATTGCGCCCCTGTGCCGCCGCCACCGCGCCCTCCGCGCCGCCACCGCCGCCACTAGCAGCTGCCCCGGGCTTGCCGCTTGCGCCGTCCGCAGCAGTGCCCGGTCCGGCGGCGCCTGCTGACGTGACCCGCAGCGCGGCGCGCGTGGCGGCACGTATGACCGCATTGCGGATGGCGCCGCCGGACAGCTCGTAGCGCTCGCCCAGCACCTTCCAGTCCACCTCGCCTGGTCGGTGCAGGGCATTCGAGGGGAGCGGGGTTATGCATGTGAGAATGCGTAATGTTAGTGCATAACGGCCAAGGAAACAGCAGAGGAAAGCGCAGCAGCACGCACCTGCCAGCGGCGTCTGCTGCGGCACCGCCGACCGCCACAGCTTGGCCCGCAGGCTGGCGTCCGGCATCGCGAAGTTGAGCATGAAGCGGATGCGCCGATGGAAGGCCTTGTCAATGGCGGCGGGCTGCGTGCGTGTGTGTGGGACATTGAGGGCGTCACACAACACGTGCTGGTGCGCTGGCAGTCAACTGGCAACAGGCAGCTGGGCACCGTATATGCCCGCCGGGAGGCCGCCGTTCGTGGGTCTCATCAAACCTGCAGCACACCAACGGCCCAGGCAGCAGCAGCCATGCAGGCCCGCCCCCACATGTGCCTGCGCACCTGGTTCGTGATGAGCACGACGATGCCGGGGTGGGTCTCCAGGTGGAAGAGCAGCACGCCCACGTCCATGGCCGCGTACCTGCGTGCGTGCGCGGGTCACGTGATGCACGGTCACCAGGGGCACGCATGCGGGAGGCATTCGGGTGACATGGGGGTGGAATCCAGCGGAATCCCTGCGCATAGGGTGCGTAGCGCTGGGCAAACGCTGCAGGCAGCGGACACCGCCGCCGCCACACCACGCACCACCACGCACCACCACGCACCACCACCCTGATGAAGGCCCCCACCTGTCGCTGGCGCTGCCCATCTCCGTGGGCCGGCTGCCGAACAGCCCCTCCGCCTCGTCGAACACCAGCACCGCGTCCGTGGCGCGCGCGTCCGCAAACAGCGCGTCTATGTTCTTGGGCGTGTCGCCCACCCACTTGGACACTAGGCCAGCGCAGTTGACCACCTGACGAGTGGCGCGGGTGTGTGTGTGTGGTTACCAGCCCAAACTAAACCACGCCAAAGGAAAAAGGGGGGTAGCCATCCGGGGCGGAGGCAATATTAGACAAGGGGGTTGCAAGGATATGTAGCGAAGGGTAGCAGGTAGG
This sequence comes from Chlamydomonas schloesseri, assembly GCA_016834595.1. Taxonomy (NCBI): domain Eukaryota; kingdom Viridiplantae; phylum Chlorophyta; class Chlorophyceae; order Chlamydomonadales; family Chlamydomonadaceae; genus Chlamydomonas; species Chlamydomonas schloesseri. The sequence goes on from JAEHOD010000003.1 coordinate 3,510,598, forward strand.
CAGTAGGCGTAGGATACTTGCGTACCGATGACCGACGGCGTTGCCAGAGCGGGTCCGGGCGTCCGGTGTTCCGCGTTTGGAGCTTGACGGCTAGGTTCTAACATTTTCTCTACGCTATATAAAAGAGCAGCGTGGTAAGGAAGCGTGTGCGCTGGGGAAACCGGTATCGTTCTGTTGGTAAATAGTGAAGCTTAGAATCGTGTGTTTACGCCGCGAACGTTTGCGTCTGCCTTACGCCGTTCCTAGCCCGGTAGGGCACCAGCGTGGCACAAGATAGGTTCCGTGCCCCCTGCAACCCTTCTCTCCCTCAACCGTATTCTCCAGCTGCCGTATTCTCTCCCGCGCCGCAACGCCTCGCCCCGCCGCGCCGCACCTTGAGCGGGCGGCCGGTCTCGTAGCCCACCGCCTCGGCCGCCAGCGTCTTGCCGGTGCCGGGCGGTCCGTGGAAGAGGCACACGGTGCCGGACAGGTCGCCGCCGCTGCCGAAACCCCACTGGCCCACCAGCACCGCCCGCGCCTTCTCATGCTGCACCACCTGCGCCACGTACGACAAAACACACACGCGGGCGTGAGCACATATGGATGCACAATGTACGGCAGCAGTCCACCGCTTGCTAGGACGCTTGGCGCTACATTGCTAGCTGAAGGTCGAAAATGGAAGGCACACGCAGCGGCGTGGGTTCGGTCGGCGGAGTCACTTACCTTCTCCAGCTTCTCTTTGAGGCTGGCCGGCAGCAGCACGTCCTCCAGGCCCCGCCGTGGCACCCGCTGCCGGTCTTGGTCCTGTCGGCGATCAAAGCACGCATTCGGTTGATATCATGTTGTTATTGAATGGTGGATGTCTTTATAGCAGTGGATGCACTGGCCTTTTGTGACTGCCGTTCGTTGGGCTCTCAAGGGCACCTTGCGCGCCCAGCTTCCATGTCGCACCGACGCAATGCCTTCGCCTCGGCCCCGCTCACACACCTTGAGTCTGAGCGCCCCTCGCAGCTGCAGCGTCGCACCCGCCAGAAGGTCGCTCTGCCTCAGCGACAGGCCCACCACGCCCTCGGGGCAGCGCGAGGTGGCCTTGCTCAGCGCGGCCTGGGGTGTGCATGACGGCAATGGAGCGGGGGTTGGGTGGTGGTGGTGGTGTGTGGTGGTGGTGTGTGACGAGCGTGGTGTGCAGGTTTGGAGCGTTGGCGTACGGTGCGTTACGAGGCTCTGTACGCGCCCGAGTCCGCGGCTGTCCGCTGCCTAGCCCTTAGCCCCTCCGCACTGCCTTCCGCACTTGCACGCATAGCTGTCGCCCCAAACGCGCACAGGCACGCAGCCGCGCACCTGCACCGCGTTGCGGATGTACCCGCCGCTCAGCTCAAACTTGAGCGCCAGGGCCGGCAGGTCGACATCCGGCTGCGGTCGGGCGTCCCACGGTAGCGAATCAGGAATAAATCAAACGCCGTCGGACGAGGGGCTAGGGAAGGGGCCTGGTGCTGAGGGCTTGAGCTGACTGCGGTTTCCACACCGCCTTCGCCTCCAGGCCAGCCCTTTGCACATATGATTTTACACGCACCACTCACGCCCACCAACACTCGGATCTGAACGCCCTCCCCTGCACCTGCCCTCCCCACGCACCTCCAGCTTGCACGCGGGCGGCAGCTGCCTGCGCCAGATCTCCAGCCGCTGTAGGTGGTCGGGTCGGCGGAACTCAAAGGCCATGGTGATGCGGCGGTGCATGGCCTCGTCGATGTCGTGGGGCCTGCAGCAGGGAAGGCGGCAGCGGGAGGGAGGGATGGCAGCAGGAGGGGACAAAAAGTAGCTAGGCACGCGGGAATGAGAGGCGGCAGAGGTCGAAGGGTGCCAGATACAGTAGATCGAGGCCCCATGCACCTGCACCTGCACCATGCACGTGCACCATGCACCATGCACGTGCGACAGGCCGCCATGCCCATGCACGCGCTCTCACCTGTTGGTGGCCATGACCACCAGGCCGTCGTATCGCTCAATCTCTGTCAGCAGCATGTTGACGGCGTGCGAGCCCTTGTCGCGGTCCTCGAAGATGGCCTCACACCTGCGTGTGTCAGTTCGAGATGTTGTGGGGTGAAAATTGTGTTGCGCATAAGTTATGTGGTCAACTGGTGCGCCCACTGGCGTACTTGTCAGCTTGGACTGGTGCTGCTTAGTATTACTCAGCTGCAGCAGCAGCAGCAGCAGCAGCAGCCAACTGTGGGCCAGCCCCGTGAATGGCTATGGATAAACTCCTGCGATCAAAGTCAACACACACAAACTCACTCGTCGAAGAACAGCAGGGCGTCGTGGATCTTGGCCTCCCGGAAGATGAAGCGCACCACCTCTCCCGCCTGGTTCTGGCCCAGGCTGGGGAAGTTAATGAGCAGAACTGTTTGGGGCAATGCACAGCAGTAACGGAAGCAGTGTGAGAGGTGTGAGAGGACGAGAGAGATGCAGGGATAGACTGACAGGGTGTGCGCCACGAAGCGGTTGTTTGACAGACAAGCGCAAATCATGTGGCCTCCGCCCGCACTCCCTGTTTCGTCCTCCTCATGCTGTCACGCACCCTTCTTGCCCACATGGTGTGCCACCGCGTTTGCCATCATGGTCTTGCCCACGCCACTGGCGCCGTGGAACAGCAGCACCAGGCCCCCGCCCGGACCGACGCTGCGAGAGGAAGACGCCGACGAGGAGGAGGAGGAGCCTCCGCTGGCGCCGCCGTTGCTGGCGCCGCCGCCGGCCACGCCGCCGCCGCCGCTGCCGTCCATGCCGAGCGCTGTGCGCGCCTTCTTGAAGCGCGAGAAGTTCTCCACGGTCTCCACAATCAGCTGCGGAGCGGTTAGGGTTTGGGGTTCGAAAGATGACAAAGCGCGCGGTTGCGGGCCGTCTAAGAAAATGGTATCTATGTGGACGAGGTTGCCATCTGCAACCGCAGCCGTGACCAAGGGGCTTCCGCTTCAGCCACCGTGCCGCATACACACACACACACACATCTCCTTGTGATCTCTAACACACACACACAAGCACACAAGTGCAAACCAAAGAAGAGCGGGCGCACCTGCTTCTGCTCCGCCGGCAGCACCACGTCCTCAAGCCGCACGTAGCCTGCAAGGAGGATGGAGGCGGAGGCGGCGGAGCCCAAGGGCGGTGATACGACAAGGCCCCGCACCCAGCAGTTGGCGACGACTGGACCACCAACTACGGCACGTCAGGTGCCAAAGCCAGCCAACTAGGCGTTAACATGGGTGCATGCAGCGCGAATGAACCACTGCCCCCACCCCGGTCTCCGGTCTCGGCCCCACCCCACCTGGGAAGTACAGGTGTGAGCCGTCCACCATGTCGCTGAACTCCGTGTCCAGTCCCACCTGCGGGCGGGCGGCGGGTGGGGCAGCAGCGGTGGCGGCAGTAGCAGCGGCGGCAGCGGTGGCGGCAGTAGCAGCGGCGGCAGCGGCGGCGGCAGCAGCAGGGGAGGCAGTAGGGAATGTGGGTCAGCCAAGGTCAGCGCGACTCGACTCAAACGGGCCACGTCTTAACTCAAACGCTTCGCGTCCATCACGTGTTGGCGATGCGCCCTGCCATGCCGCTAACATGCCGCTAACCTTGTTGCAAGCCCCAACACCCACTCCCACCGCCACCGCCACCACCACCGCCCTCACCATTGCTCCCCTTGCATCTGGGTCCTGGACTCACAATGGTCTGTATGGGAATCGGGGCAAACTATTCCCCTCTGGCCAAATTGTTTCTATGATGAACTACCCCCGCACCCGCACCCGCACCCGCACCCGCACCCGCACCCGCACCCGCACCCGCACCCGCACCCGCACCCACCCACCAGGAAGTCCAGCATGCGGCGGTCGATGTCCACGCCCTGCTCCATGATGTCCTTGCTGAAGTCGGTGCCGTGCAGTGTCAGGATGCCGTCCTGCGTGCGTGCGTGCGTGCGGGTGGTTGGTTTTAGGGGCGTGCGTGCGTGCGGGTGCGTGCAGGCCGAGGGTGCAGGCCGTGAGTGGGTGTGGGCAGATATGCGTGCCGCGTGTACCAAGGGCAGCGACAGAGACACCCCGGGGGCTGTGTTTACGGTTTGCCTTGGCTTGGGAATAGGAAGGAACTACCTGCCCCAGACAAACACGTAGGCGCATATGCACATCAAAGCACACACACAGCGACGAAGCCTGGTGTGCCTCGCTGTCGCAGGTTGTCCTGAGTACTCGATCACGAGACCCAAGGCGGCAACCATGTAAACCGTAGTTACACACACACACACACACACACACACACACACACACACACACACACACACACACACACACACACACACACACACACACACACACACACATACACATACACATTGTCCTATGTCTGCTGTTCTCCCCCTTGTGATCTGTAACACACACACCTCGATGAGCCGGCCGCTCTTGTAAAAGTAGCGGCGCGCGTTGATCTGCTCCCCCAGGTCATCAGGGTGGAAGGCCAGCAGCAGGTTGCCCACCGTGGCCAGGTTGCCGCTGGCACCGGCTGCAGGCAGGGGCAGGGGCAGGGGCAGAAACATAGGTGATGGATTACCAGGCAGGTGCTTGGTGCGCGATGTCCCCTGTAGACGGTGCGTCTCCGAAAGGTTATCTTGGCATCCGAGCTACATCCGGGCGCACCTACCCACACGGGCACCTACCGTACATAGACGTGGCCACACACGCCTGCAGCGTGCGCGCCACGGTGGGGCTCACGCGGCAGCCCACCAGCAGCAGCAGCACCTGCGTGGGTGGGCGGGTGCACGGCGCACAGACGGCAGTGGCGGGGCGCGGTGTGGCCCAGGGCACCGAGTGTGTTGTCAGGGCGTAAAAGGGTCTGGCAGGGCACCGAGTGTGTTGTCAAGGCGTGAAAATTTCCAGCACGGTGCACGAGGAGCCACCAGGCGCGGTAAGCACGGCACATCTCCCTTCAGAACTCCTGCTTCTTGTCGGGGCCCGACACAAAGCCCAGCCCCAGCCCCAGCCCCAGCCCCAGCCCCAGCCCCAGCCCCAGCCCCAGCCCCAGCCCCAGCCCCAGCCCCAGCCCCAGCCCCAGTCGCCCGCCTCGGGCGCCGAGACAGAGCCCGGGCACCACCGCCCACACGTTCACACACGTCCACGCACCTTCTTCTCAAACGGTGCCAGGGAGCGCGCCTCCGCCAGCCGCTCGAGCCGCGGGCGCCAGGGCGGCTGCCCGTCGGCCTCGCGCGCCGCCGCCGTCAGCCGCAGCCGCGCCTCTATGCGGCTGCGCTCCAGGCGCTCGCGTCCCTCCAGCTCGCGGACCTGTTGTGGTGAGTTATTTTGTGTGCCGTGCGTGGGATGGTGTTTGGGCAGAGAGTACACGTGTGTGCGTGCGACCGGGCATGCATGTGTTTCAGTTGGCGCTAGTGCAGGTCCGCAGCGAGCGCACAAGGCCTGACACGCAGCCCGTGTGTCACATCATCACATGTGCGCCGCACCTGCTGAGCTGCGCGCGCCTTGGCGTTGCCGCGGTGCGTGACGTAGTCTGCAGGGCCGGCCGTTGATTGCGTCAGGAACGGGAACAGGGAAGTGGGCGCGCAGGCCATACGGTACAGGCCATACGGTACAGGCCATAAGGTACATCTGACACGCCAACAAAGTGCTGCGTGTGCCGAGCACGCAGCCACGCCCGCCCGCCCGCACGCAAGCACGCAGCCACGCACGCACCGTAGTCATAGTCCTCGGGCGGGATGCCATGCCCATCATGGCCCTCCTCCGAGTTGGCCAACACCCTGCGCGCATGAGATAGGGTGGGAGGAGCAGTGGGAGTATTTCGCAAACATCCGTACGGGTCGGGCGGGAGGCGGGCGGGAGGCGGAGCCGCTGCCGGCGCGTGATCGCAGGCACACCATCACGACCGGCACATACAGCGGCCGGGAAGTTAGGTCCACCAGTTCTGACAGGACAGCCATCCTTCGTCTGATAGGGAAGCCATTACTCACGCGAGCGAAGCGCAGATCGCGCGTCACCCACCTGCGATGCTTGCCGCACAGCAGCTCGGTCATTAGCAGTTTGAAACAGGACTCCAGGTACTCTAGGTCGGAGGTGTAGGGGCGTAGCTCGCCTGAGCGCGCGAGGGGGCGGGTTCCATGCACTTAGGTTAGGTACAGTAGGTGGTTGGGTAGACGCTGTGAAGGCGCAGGCAGGTGTGGAGTTCGGAGTTCAGGCCTGGGATGCTGGCTGCGGACATCCGCTGGTTGCGGACAGCGAAGCACATGGTGCCATTTAGCACCGGTGCACATACCGTATGTGTCCGCACGCACCCTTCTTGCCGCCCTTGGTGCTCTTGCTGGGCGTCGCGCCCGCAGCCGCCGCCGCCGCCGCTGCCGCCGCCGCCGGTCCCCGAGCCGCGCCTGCGCCCTCGGCATCCTCCATCGCCTCGTCGCCGTCACCCGCGCCCTCGGCGCCCTCGCCGCCGCCGCCAGGCGCAGCCGCCGCCGCCGCCAGACGCTGCCGCTTGGCGGCGCGCTCCGCCCTGGCGTCCGCTGCCACGTCATCGAAGAGGTCGCCAAGTCCGCGCGGCCCGGACACGGCCGCCGCCGCCGCCGCCGCCGCGGCCGCGGCCGCTGCGGCGCTGGTGTCTCGCCGCACCTCTGCCTTGATGAGCTCGTACAGGTCGAGACCTGTCCAAAAGCGAAGTTGTCAACCAACAAGCTGGCACGCATATCATTACGTAGTACTTGCGTGGGTGTGCTACGTGTCAGCAATTCCCGTCGACTCACCCTCGCCTCCCGGCGCGATGCCCCGGCCCGCCACAGCCAGCGGGTCTGAGCCGTCGGCGCCGTCAGCGCCGTCGCCAGCAGCATCCCCACCCGCGCCGGCAGGCCCCGTCGAGCCATGCCCCACCAGGCCAAACGTGTGTGCCTCCCGGCTGAAACCCGGCTCCTCCGCAAGCACCTCCATCAGCGCAGTCTTGTCAATCTGAAGGCAGCCAGCCAGCAGTTAGCGTTGGCTAGCTCGTCAGGCGTCCCGGCATACGCTCATGGAGTTGGCAAGGGGCAAGAAGGCAAGTTCCCGGCAGTGTCCGAAGCCCTCCATATATCCAAAAATACGAGCAGGCAAGGCATTGGGATCAGAAACAAGAGAAACGCGCTGTACCGACGTCGGTAGCTACCCGGCATACGCGCTAACTTTTACATTACCACAGCAGGCAGGCAGGCAGGCAGGCAGGCAGGCAGGCAGGCAGGCAGGCAGGCAGGCAGGCAGGCTCGCCCAGCACTGAGCGCGCTACTCGTTTGCTGGTACCATGCGCGCCGCGCTCCCGACGCACGGCCATGCTCCTCCCTGGCTGGCCTGCATTCCCTGCTGCCCCCTCACCTTCACCCCTCCCCACACACTAACTATGCGCCCCCCCTGCCCGACTTGATACTAACACACCCTCATGCCGTCACTAACACCTCCCTCCCGGCCTCATGGGCGTGACGTGCTTTGCCGCGCTGCGCCCCCCCCTTGGCCACGAACTAACGCCCGCTACTGCCCCGCCCGCTGGTCCCCAAGTAACGCCAACGCGGCCCCCTTACAGGCCCGGCCGGCGCTCCGGCCAGCCCTTTCCGCCCGGGCTCGTGCGCGCTAGCTTGGGCTTTAGGCTTTAGACTTAGGTTCAGTCTCCTCCTGTTCTTGAGATTTACTTACGCAACACTGCCCTGCAACCCTCCCACATGTACGCTTCCGTGACCGGCGCTCACATCACGGCACCGGCACTGCTCTGGTATCAAGCAGTTGAGTATCGCTATTGAATCGCGCAGTTAAGCTAACGGGGTGGGTCTGTACGCGCGCGAGCCTGGGTGCCATCAATGACTACCGACAACGCCGACGACAAGACTGAAGATTCAAGGTCAAGGGCGCCCGAGACCCACAGGTTAAGGCCACACCACCTCCGCGCTCTGGGTTGGGCTGGCTGGTTGGGGTTCTCTTGGTCGCTTCGCTTCTGGTTTCTGGAATGAACTATCCCCTCCCCATCCCCCGCAGCTTCGCCGCGTCTGCCTGTAGATGCCTGGCTAGCTACAAAACACCCAGGCGACCCCACTGCCCCAGCCCGGAACGAACGTCTCCCGCACCATTCCTACTTCAAACCCGCCCCCAGCCAGCCAGACCCCAGTCAGCCAGCCCCCAGTTAGCCACCGTACTTTGAGCAGCTCCTCCTGGCTGAGGCTCTCGCCAATGAGCGCCTTGACGGCCTCCAGCCCCAGCGCCAGGTTGGGCCGCGGCAGGCCTAGGCCGCCCCAGCCGTTCATCATGTCGCTGCCCGTCAGCAGCGCCTGGCGGGAGGGGGTTTGCCATGCATGTTTAATTAATGACGAGGGAGATGTGTGTGTGTGTGGGGGGGGGTTGTGGTGACCAGCCCAAACTAAACCAGTGTGTGTGTGTGGGGGGGGTAAAGTTCATTCCAGAAACCTGAATTGAAACGACCAAGAGAACCCGGGGGTACACGCATTAGAGTTAGGAGGGGGGGAAGGGCGGGGGCTCCGTGAGTTACTGGGCGGAAGGGTGGTAGGCGACATGCACTGGCGCTGTCTGGCCGCTGTCTGGACTGCGCAAGCGCCGTCGCCGTCGCCGACACTGCCCGCCTGATACTCCGGCCCGGCGGCCGTCGGCTCCGACCTCCATACGGTACCTTGGTGCAGTCGGGCAGCAGCCCCTCCTTGATGTGGCGCCGCTCTCCAGCCATGAACGCCAGCAGCTCCTGCGTGGTCTGTGGGTGTTTGCATAGGAGAGTGACGGGGGCGGGGAGGAGTGGGGGCGGGGCAGGCGAGGAAGGATGTGAAAGAGACCCTTGATGAGAGGACGGACAACTACCCTTGCGCAAGTTCCACCGTCAGACATCCTGTCAGGTCTGGCAGGGACCTTCATACCCGCGCTACTGGCACGCTCGCGCCGCACAAGCGCCACGTAAGCAGGCCTCACGCTCACACATGCACCTACACCTACACCTACACAGGCGCCCTCACGCACACACCCACACGTACCATGCCCACAAAGGCGTGAGGCGAGGGCGCCGAGCCGCGCGGCAGCCGCATCTCGCCGCCCGCCGCCATCAGCCCGGCCACGTCCTCCTGGCTGGCCTGGCTGAACAGCACGTAGCGCAGCCTGCGGAGTGCGGGCGCCGTGTGGCATGGCGGTGTGGTGGGTGGGTGGGCAGTTGGTTGGGCAGGCAGGCAGAGGCACAGGGGGCGGTGGTTGGTTGCTTGGGGTTGCGGGATGCGGGATGCAGAGCAGAGCGAGCAGCAGAGGCAGTGAAAAGGTCGGGGCCGAGAGGCATTGGGTATGGTTTATTTGGGCAGGTATTTAACCCCCCTGGTTGCTGGAATGAACTACCCCCACCCCACCCACCCGACTGTCCCACTTGGCCCATCCGATTCACCGCACAGGCACCAGACACAGCCCCCAGATCAAAAGGCACTCACAGCGCTCCCTCCTTGGGCGTGAGCTGCAGCAGCGCAATGAGCCGGTCCAGGCGGCTGGCCAGGCACCCCACAGCCGCCGCTGCCGTGTTGCGCCACGCCACGAATGCCTGCATTGAGCGAAAAGGGCGTGTGCGCTGGTGGGTCGGGTCGGGCGGGTCGGGCGTGCACGCGTGCCGCCGGGGGCGGGGGGGGGGGACTGTTCGGCCAGGCGCTTGCGCGGCCGCGCACGTGCGCCGGCGCCAGCTGCCCTGGACTCATTTCATGAGAGCTCGAGCTCTTGTGAGGAGCAGCACAGCAGCATTCAGCTCTTCACAAGCACTACCATGCACATGTACATTCATGCTACGCGCCCCGCCGCACCTCCGCCGCCTGCAGCGCCGCCGTCACCGCAGCCAGCGTGTCCTGCACGTGGTGCCCACGGAAGGCCGCGGCCCGCGCCGCCGCCTCGGAAGCGTCGGTGCCCGCCGCATCCTTGCCTGCGCCCTGGCCTGCCTCAGCCGCCCCCGGAGAGTTGCCGCTGCGCTCGCCACCGTTGGCCGCTACCGCCGCGGCCGACTCGCCTGCCTGCGGCGGCTCCTGCCCCTGCCCTTGCCCTTGCTGGTCCCCCGCAGGCGGTGCGCTGCCGGCGGTGCCGTTGCTGCTGCCGGCCTTGCTGACTGCTGCCACCTTGTAGCTGGCGGACTCGAGCACGCGCTGGCACGAGTGTTTCTGCAGCGCTAGCACGTACACGGCCTCTCCCTCCCTGGTGTGTGGTTTGGGGAGGCGGGGGACAGGGGGATCAGGAGAGAGTGCAGAAGGATAAGTGTGGATTCGTGGGCTGGACGAAGGTGGGGCGCTTGTGCGAAGAACACCAGCCGATTGGTGTGAGCAAGTCAGATGGTTTGTCATGCATACAGCATGCATGCATACATGCCACATTGCACGTGCAGCAGCGCAACGGCATGCATGCGCCTGGGACGAGGACACAGCCGTGGTGCACGCCTCTGATACCCCACTCTTACTTGAACGCTATCTTATCGTTGTACGACTGTGCAGCTTCCGCGGCTGCCACATCGTCTGCGGACGCTGCAACCATAGCCTCCAGAGCCGCTTTCACAGAAGGCCGCAGTGTGTAGCGCGTTGGCTCGTGTGCGAAACGCTCCAACGCGCTCCGCAGCTGAGCAACTGCATGGAGCAAACAAGCGGAACGGGTGACAGTCAGCAGCAAGGCGCGGTATTAATGTTGTGCTGCTCTGCGCTGTAATGATGGCCAGGGGACGCCCACAGCGAAAGCCCAGCGTCCTTGCTGCACGACATGCGGGCACTATGACCCGCGCCGGTGGACCTGGCACGATTCTTCCTTCAGGCCATCGTGGGCCCAGACCCCACGCAACCCTTTCCCCTTTAGATCCTCGTCCTCGTTACACCTTTTTAAGGCAAAGAAACAGCGTTGTAAATCCAAAATGGACACGCTTACCAACATCCTGCCTTGTGAGCCCAGTCTTGGGCTCGTCGGCCACCATTTGCTGGCTGCGGCCTGCTATTCACAGTCTCTTACGTTGATTGAAGCAAGCCGAGGGTTATTTTGCGCGCAGCTGGCGCAAAGCCAACTGCAGTAGCCCCAATTAATGCACGAACAGGCGTGCCGATCAATTAGGAGACACTTTTATATTCTCTTGGACTACAGGAACTTAACTCGGAACAGGGAAGGTCAACAAACGATAAACCCCATTCTTCGGTCCCGCATGGGCCTTCCTTTTTACCTTTCTGGGCCATGGCGTCGTGGTGTAATAACTCAGGGGTCCTATGCACGGGCTGCACACCGATAGCAACGAAGTTATTTTGCTGGTGTCGACCAGTTTGTTAAACACGACGCAAGAAAGCTTCAGACCGTGCTCAGCAACACTGTCAATCCTCATGCACGCATTCAGTATACCATTCGTATTATTGGAGTTCTGATACGCTCATTCGGCGGCAGAGTTTGGGCTTTGCGTGGGCGGGAGCGGGACGGCCATGGTGCGCGCGCAGCCGACAGCGGCAGAACATGCTACGTGGCCGTCATGGCTGTAAGTCACTGGATCCGTCACATATGCCGACTGGTATGCACGCAGGGGCGGGACAAGTCGCGTTCACCCTCGCGGAAGCACAAGGACAAGGAGAAGAAGGAAAAGAAGGAGAAGAAAGACCGCAAAGACCATGACCGGGACCACGATCGGGGCCACCGGGAGCGTTCGCCGGTGAGCAAGGGCCCGGCTCAGAACGTTCCTGTTGTGGGACCATTCCGATTGCGGTCCAGCCTGCAGCGTCTTGCAGCTAACTCCCGCCGCTTCCCACGCAGGATCGCTATGACCGTCGTGAAAGGGCTCGTGACGACTATGGTGGGCCGTCCCGTGACAGGTACGCCGGGGTGGGCGCTGTGTTGTGGGCACCCTCCGAGGGCCACGCGTGCGGCCACGCACCCCTTTGCCTCCTGTGCTTGTCTTCCGCATGCCTTTCACCCCCGGGCATGGAACCATGGCGTGCAGGAGCTGTGTAAGGTGATGTGCCTCTATATGCATCCGCAGGGACCGCTACCGTGACTATGGGGCGCCTCCGCCGGGCGACTTGCGGAGCGGCGGGGGCGATTACCGGGCACCGCCTGCCGACTATCGCGACCGTGACTATGACCGTGACCGGGAGCGGGAAAGGGACCGCGACCGTGACCGCGACCGCGACAGGGACCGGGACCGCTTCCGGGAGTCGGAACGGAGTGACCGCGGCGGCGGCGAGCGGCGCGGCCGCGGCGACGGCGGCGAGGACGGCGGCGAGCCTTCTTCAAAGCGCCGGCGGGAGGGCAGCGCACCACCGGGAGCAGGCGGCACATCGGCGCCGGGCGGGCTGACGGGGGCGGCGGCGGCAGCTCTGGGTATGACGGCGGAGACGGTGGCGGCGGCCGCGCGGCCGGGGCTCACCGCCGAGGTAAGCTGACGGGCTGGCGAGCGGGATTGTGGCTGCAGCTGTATGTGTCTGCTGCAGGTTGGATGTCATGCAGCATCCTTGTTGAATAAACAAATGATACCACATTTACGAGGCGGCATTGCTTGGATATTGTGCGGCCGCTGAACGTTACCTGCCGTACACGGTTTCCGAATGCCCTACAGGAGGCGGCACAGCAACGGCGGGATGCCGAGGCGGCAGCTCTGGAGCAGCAGGCGGAGCGGCGTCGTAAGGCGGTGGAGGAGTGGCGCAAGAAGCGAATGGCGGAGCAGGTGCGACCTCCTCCATTGTCATGTGAAGGGCTGGGTGGGGGCAGGCGCCTGCTGCAATGAAGGGGCAGACTGTGGGAGGAGGCAGGGCGCGGCGCTGGTCGCTCTCCCCGCGGCGGCATGGCGCGTGGTATCCACAGGGCGAGCTCCATACGGGCCTCGTCAAGGAAAGTTGCTATTGAATTGCTCGCTAAACCTGACGCCGGCACAACACGAAGGCAGCGTAGTAAGCTGTTTGGTGGTGCTGTGTTGCAGGGCATTGCCGAGCCGGCAGCCCAGCCAGAGGTTAAGGCGGAACCGGCGGAGGGCGCCGCGCTCGGTGCCGCCGCAGCTAGCAACGGAGCCGGCGAGGGCGCCGCCGCCGCAGCCCCAAGCAACGGGGACGCAGCAGATGGCGAGGGTGGGCAGGAGGGGCAGCCGGGCGCAGAGGGCGACGAGGGCGGTGGTGCTGGATCCTCCAAGCAGAAGCACAAGGGCTGGTCCTTGGAGGACGATGACGAGGACGACGATGACGGCGGTGGCGCGGGGGCGGATGAGGAGATGCGGGATGCGGACGCCGATGAAGACGGGGACGCATTGCGGCCGCCCCCCATGCTCGGTAAGCAAATGTTCTAGCACGTCTGCCGCTTCGCCAGCACTGCCGGCGCGCACCTGCCGAACTCCTGCAAGTGCTTCCTCGAGGCATGCCCTGTTGCTTTCATCCTGGTTATCGCAGGCATCAAGAAAGAGCAGGACGACGATGAGGATGACCCCCTGGATGCTTTCATGGGCGGCATCACTGCGGGCGGCGCGGCCGGCAAGGGCCCGCGGCCCGCCGCCGCCGCCGGTGGGTCGCGGCCCACGCCCGGCAAGCCACTGCTTGGTGGCAAGTTTGGCGTGCCTGGGGCGCTGGGCGCCAAGAAGGGCTTTGTGTTCGCCACGCCCGGCACAGCAGCGGCGCCAGGGTCGGCCGCTGCCGAGGCAGCGGCTCCGCTGGCGAAGCAGGAGCCTCAGGCGACGGCCGGGGCTGCGGAGGCCGCGGCAGCGGCGGCAGGGCCCAGCGCAGCGGCGGTGGCAGCGAAGCCACGGCGAAAGTGGGCACCCATAGAACCAGGTGCGCAACTCAAACACCTGCCAATCCTATCTTCATCACTCGCCCACCGCTGGAAGGCCGCCTACCTAGCAGGCCTGCCTGTGCTGCCAGCGCCCATGCCTCGCGCCGAATGTAACCTTTCCGACTGCCTGCACCACATGACGGTCGTGTCGGACTTGAACAGAGCCTAAGGCCGAGAACGGCGGTGCTGCCGACGACGACGAGGTGGACCCGCTGGACGCTTTCATGGCGGCGGAGGTGATGCCGGAGGTGCACAAGCTGGCAGCGGAGGCAGCGCAGGAGGTGGCGGCGGCCGCGGCGGCGGCGCGGGAGCCGTCGCCGGGGCCGGGCGGCGTTCCCGGCAACGACGACATGGACGTGGACGGGGCGCAGGTGCGGCGGCGGTTGTTTTGGCGGTCTCTCCTGTTCAAGGAAGACGTACCCCTCCACGGCATCGGGGTTGCCCTTGTGTGCAAGTTGTGCAAGTGCGTCAGCCATGCATGTGACTACTGCTGTGCGGCCCTGACCAGGATCCTGACGCCGCGTTTCTGTGCGCACGCACGCACGCATGCTGTCACAGGTGAAGCCGGACCCCGACCTGCCTGGGCCCAGCAGCCGCCTCTCGCCGCCGCCAGTGGCGGGCCCCTCGGCGCGCGTGAACGGCAACTTGGGCCCGGGAGGCGTGTTGGGGGCGGCGGCTGGGCGCGGCGGCTCGGTGGCGCGGCGCAAGCCGCGCGCGGCGTTCAAGCGGCGCGCGGGCAGCAGCGACGAGTCCAGCAGCGACGGCAGCGACGAGGACAAGGACTCGGACGAGATGGATGACGCGGTGAGTGGCAGCAGCGACTAGACAAGGGCTGGCTGGCCTTGCAATGCGCAACCCACACCCAGCCTGGGAGACGATACGCTGTGACGTGTTGGTCTTTGGGTTGGGTCATAGCTTGGGCGTGCGGGCCAACAGGCAGGTCGTGAGCGCAACCCTCCCCGCGGCTGGGACCAGCGGCTCGGACGTCGGCATTGCGCTTGAGGTGCTCGCCCGCGCTGGAGGGTCTTGACAACTCGCGGGACCGCCCCTGGCCGATGCACCGCCCGCCCGCCCTCCGCACCGGCCGCAGGAATGGGCCCGGCTTGTGACGGCGGGCAAGCTGAGCAAGGGCGACAAACTGGTCGCGGTCGACCACTCAACCATCAACTACCCGCCATTCCGCAAGAACTTCTACATCGAGGTCACGGAGCTGACGCGGCTGTCGCCGGAGGAGCTGGCGGAGCTGCGAGCCGAGATGGACGGTAAGCGCTGGAGGGCGGATGCGTGGAGGGGGCGGGCGGCAACAGCGCGGCAAGAGGGCGGTGGGCTTGACAGGGACGGGATGATGACTGGAGTGACCCGGACTTCCTCGGACCCAGCGGCTGCCAAATGTGGGTTTGCTGGCCTGCTCATGCCACTCCCCCCCTGTGCCGCCCCTTCCCTCCCGCTGCCCCTCCCGCTGCCCCCGCCTCCTTCCCTGCCCCCGCCCAGGCATCAAGGTGCGCGGCAAGAACATCCCGGCGCCGGTGCGCTCCTGGACTCAGGCGGGCCTGTCCTCGCGCATCCTGGAGGTGCTCAAGAAGCGCGGCTTCGACCGGCCGCTGCCCATCCAGGTCAGTCACTGGGAGGTGGGGGCGGCGACACGGGCGCAGAGGTGCTGGCTGCGCGCGTGTGGCGGGTGATGATGGCGAGTGGATGCCTGCCTCCACGCTTGAGGCCTGTCCATGCGCTCATTTGGAAATTATTCCCGCCGCTTGCCCCGCCCATCCCCGCCACCGCGGCCGCCGCCCCTGCAGGCGCAAGCGCTGCCCATCATCATGAGCGGCCGCGACTGCATCGGCATCGCCAAGACCGGCAGCGGCAAGACGGCGGCGTTCGTGCTGCCCATGATGCGACACATCAAGGACCAGGCGCCGCTAGAGCAGGTGCGCGTGTAGGGGGGGGCGGTATTGTTTCCAGCCCAATAAACCACGGGGGGCGGCGCCGCGGCGGGCTGTGGTGCACAAGCGCGAGACGTGGGAACGGGCGCCAATGCTGAAGCGAACGCGCTCTTGCAGGCACCACGCAGTGCGGGGCTGCGGAAACGGTGCTGGCCGCGCTCTTGCCTGTGCTATCGCTGCCGCCCTGACACGGATGTGTTCTTCTACGGGCTGCAGGGCGACGGGCCTGTGGCGCTGGTGATTGCGCCCACGCGCGAGCTGGTGGCGCAGATCGCCAAGGAGGCCAAGACCTTCGCCAAGCCGCTGGGGCTCAACGCGCTGGCGGTCTTCGGCGGCTCGGGTGAGTGCGCAGTGCGGCAGCAGGCAGCTGGCTGGCTGTCGCCCCAGTGCTGTGGCCCTGGCTTAGTGCTGCGGGCGGTACTTGCCCGCGAGGGGTTCCGCAGCGCTGAACCCACCAGCCCGCGCCTACCCAACCCGCTCCTTCCACTCTCCATTAAATGCATGGAACCCACCCACCCACCGACCCCCGTTGTTCACGCCTTCTTCTTCGTCCCCTAACCAACCATACCTGGACACCCCAACCTCCCAAACCCGCACCAGGCGTGGCCAACCAGATCACGGAGCTCAAGCGCGGCGTGGAGATCGTGGCGTGCACGCCCGGCCGCATGATCGACCTGCTGGTCACCTCCAACGGCAAGATCACCAACCTGCGCCGCGTCACCTACCTGGTGATGGACGAGGCGGACCGCATGTTCGACATGGGCTTCGAGCCGCAGATCAGCCGCATCGTGCAGGTGCGCGCGCCTCGCGTTGTGTGTGGGGGGGCTGTGTGTGTGGGGGGGGGGGGCGTGTGGTTCATTCCATATTTATAGTCGACCATTGGAACCCAGAAGGGGTGAGAGGGGGTAGTTCATTCCAGTTCCCAAGAGGGGGAGTAATGTCAGGGTTTGCGTTGTGTGGGGGTACGGAGCACGCATGCGCCCTGCATGCATTTGGGGCGGCGGGCAGGCGGGCAAGTAAGCAGGGTTTGGTGGCTTTTTGCCGTCAGCGGACAGGCAAGCGACGGCACGAGCCACTCGACTACACAAGCACGCCCTTACATCGCGGCGCGCCCGGTATGTGCCCACCCACCCGCCCGCCCATCCTCCCACCCACAGAACATTCGGCCCGACCGCCAGACGGTAATGTTCAGCGCCACCTTCCCGCGCGCGGTGGAGGCGCTGGCGCGGAAGGTCCTGCATGAGCCGGTGGAGATCCAGGTGCGTGCGCGTGTGTGTTTGCAAAGTGTGTGTATGGGGGGGCGGGGCAATGTACGGACTGGAACGGCAGGCTTTGGTATACCAGGGTTGAGCATACCCGTGCTACCCAAGGCCCCGTACGCGTGCTTCATCCTTGCCGCATCCGATACACGCGCCTCTCTCCATGCAACCCATTATCTCTACGTCGCTTCAAGCCACGCCCGATCTCGCCCCGGAACCGGAACCGCCACGACACAACTCAAAACAGGTGGGCGGGCGCAGCGTGGTAAACGACAGCATCACGCAGTTTGTGGAGATTCGGCCCGAGAAGGAGCGCTTTCACCGCCTGCTGGAGATCCTGGGCGAGTGGTACGAGCGCGGCAAGCTGCTCATCTTCGTGGACAAGCAGGAGAGCTGCGACAACCTGTTCCGGTGAGCGGGCGGCGGCGGGCGGCGGGTGTGTGCTTACATGAAGAAACCTGTTCTGGTCCGCTAGGTGCGGCGCATACGCTTGCGTCTTGGGAAGCGGGGGGGGGGGGGTTGGTTACGAGCCCAAACTAAACCAAACCCAACTGGGGGTCCAAGCCCGACTGAGTTGAGGCCAACCACGGACGTACCCTGGAGAGTACGTGGGCGCGTGGGCGGGCACAGGAGGATGGCGTGGTGCTTGTGTTTCCGTGTGCTGTATTCGACTGCCCTGCCGCATCGCACCGCCGCCGGGCTGCTTGTACTTTTGATTCATCCATCCATCCACCCGCCCACGCGCCCATGCTGCCCGCCGCTGCGGCTCCCCCACCACCGCCCCTGCAACCCCCGCCCCTGCCCACAGTGACCTGCTGCGCTACGGCTACCCCTGCCTGTCGCTGCACGGCGGCAAGGACCAGTCGGACCGCGAGTCCACCATCGCCGACTTCAAGGGCGCGGTGTGCAACATCCTGGTGGCCACCTCGATCGCGGCGCGTGGCCTGGACGTCAAGGACCTGGTGCTGGTGGTCAACTACGACGTGCCCAACCACCACGAGGACTACGTGCATAGGTGGGCGGGTGGGCGGGCGGGCGGGCGGGCGGCCGTGTGGGTGAGTGTGTGTGTGTGTGTTAGAAAATCACAAGGATGGGAGAGTGTGTGTGCGCGTGCGTGTGTGTGTGTGTGTGTGTGTGCGTGCGTGCGTGCGTGTGTGTGTGTGTGTGTGTGTGTGTGTGTGAGGGGGGGAGGGGAGGGGAGAGGAGCAGCGGCCAAGGGCGGGTGGCCGGGTGGCCGGGTGGGCACGGGCAGGCTTGGGCGCGGTGCGGGCTGAGTGCGGTGCGGTGCGGCGTGGTGGCTTTATTGGAAGGAGAGGGAGGCGCGTGGTTGGCACACGCCTGCGCATGGTGGTTTCGCAAGGTGCTGCGAGTCACACGCGGCCCGCTAGCGCTAAAGACTTGTTCCTCCTCCTGCTCTTGGCGCTTCCCCCGCCTTCCTGGCCTCCTGAAGCGTTACTGATCATGCCCGGAACCTCGCCCACCCACCACCCTCCCTCCCCTGCAGAGTGGGCCGCACCGGGCGCGCGGGCGCCAAGGGCACCGCCATCACCTTCATTGCGGAGGAGGAGGAGCGCTACGCGCCCGACCTGGTCAAGGCGCTGCGCGAGAGCGGCGCGCCCGTGCCGCAGGACCTGCAGGCGCTGGCCGAGTCGTTCAACACCAAGCACAAGGCCGGCCTGGTCAAGGTGCGGCCCCCATACGGCGCTGCGAAGTGCGGGCGTGAATGAACATGCAGTCGCGTGTGGCTGATTGTTTGGGTGCGTGCATGCCTGGAGCCCAAGCCTTTTGCAAAGATGACCCTGGCACGCTGTCAGCAAGGACGCTCTTGCGCCTCCCGCTTGACTGACACGCAGGCGCACGGCAGCGGCTACGGCGGCAGCGGCTTCAAGTTCGACACCAACGAGGAGGAGCGGCACCGCACGGACAAGAAGGCCAAGGCCAAGGCCATGGGGCTGGAGGTGGAGGGTGAGGACGAGGCGGAGGAGGCGGCGCTGGACGCGGCGGTTGCGGCGCTGGACGCGGTGAGGGCAGGGCAGGGCAGGGCAGGGGGAGGAAAACGAGCGCAGCTGGGGATGCCAGGTTGGGGCGACGGCACCATGTATGGGACATAGTAGCCGGCAGCTGCAGGCCGGCTGGCCAGGTGGGGCTGAAGGAATCAGAGTATGCCACCGGCCTAGCCTATGCCCCGCCAGTCTTGACTCGTTGCTCACATGGCGTGCGGCTGGCTGAACTTGTTTCATTTATGTTTGCAGGACGACATCCGGCCGAAGTCCGCGGCGAACGCCAACAACACGGGGGCCGCCGCCGCGCCCATCAACCCCGCCGACTCCGTGTCCGCGGTGGTGGCGGCGGCGCGCGAGAAGCTGGCGGAGGCCGCAAAGGCCGGCCTCATCCAGGTGCCAGCTGTCACTGTCAACGCCATGGCCGCAGCGCCCGGCGGCGCAGCGGCAGGCGCAGCCGCGCCCGGCGTGGCAGCAGCTGCCGCCGCAGCGGCGACAGCCGCGGCCGCGGCCGCTGCCAACCCGCTGCTCGCCGCTGCTCAGCAAGTGGCGGCGAAGCTCACCATGCAGGTCACGGCGGGCCTGCCGCCGTCGGCAACGGGGCCAGCGCCGGCGCCGGCGGCACCCGCCGGCCCGTCGGTGCCTGGCATGCCCTCCATCTCCGCAGATGCGCTGGCGCGCGCCGCGGCCATTGCTGCCAAGTTCGGAGGCACCATCGCGCTGCCCGGCGCAAGCGCTGCCGCCGCCGGTGCAGGCGGCGCCGCCGGGCGCACAGCGCCGGGCGCGCCCGCTGGCGGCTTCGAGGCGGAGCTTGAGATCAACGACTTCCCGCAGCACGCGCGCTGGAAGATCACGCACCGCGAGACCATGAATCAGATCAATGAGCTCACGGGCGCGGCGCTGACTGTGCGCGGCACGTACGTCCAGCCCGGGCGGCCGGTGCCGGAAGGTGCGTTGCCGGGACCGGAGGAAAGCTTCAGGGCGCAAGAGCGTATGACGTGTGGGCGGCCGGTCGTGTAGTAGGGGAGTATGTTGCACTCAACTGTTAGGAGTGTGCAATGCGCGAGCTGTCAAGCTGCCAGCTGTAAACCCTGTTTCGTTGCGCGCTTGCGCACTTTTGTCCCCCACAGGCGAGCGCAAGCTGTTCCTGCTAATTGAGGGCCCCACGGAGCAGCACGTCAAGAAGGCCAAGGCGGAGATCAAGAAGATCCTGGAGGAAACGACCGAGAAGATCATGCGGAGAGACGCGCCGGCGGCCGGCCGCTACAGCGTCATGTGAGCCCGCGGCGCGGGCGGTTGAGGACGTTCCATGTTAGTGTTGTCGTATTGTTGAGGCACCACGGCAGGCGGCAGCAGAGTACAGGATCACACAGGTTAGACGGAGTAATTTGGGAAGGGACATGGAGATGCAATGCGAAGGCGGCGGACTTAAGGGTGGGTCGTTGAGAAGAAAGTGGAGGATGCATGGCTGGACACTGTGGCGTTTTTAGAATTTTGTAACGGGTGACTGGAAGCGTGCTGGCGGAAGGTCATGGTCATATGTCGCAGGTGCTGGTACGGTACAGCTCATCGAATGGCGCCTGTTATGGCATCGTCAGTTTAGCCCCTTAGCCTCGTCAATGGTGCAAGCAAGGAGGGGTGGGAGCTTCTGACACTCCAGGGACGCCGCACACCTGTTCCCTTGCTTGCATCACCGAAGGGAACAGGTGTGCGGCGTCCCTGGAGTGTCAGAAGATCCCACACCCTCAAGTACCGTCCAAAACATAAGCAGTTGGGGCAGAAGCAAGATTGCGCGCTGTGACTGTACCGACTGAGGTAGCTGGCCGACGTTGCTGGAGCGTTTTGCTGTTGCGCATTCCCCACACTCCGGGCGCCCGGCCAGCCGGCCAGGCGATGCCACCACACACACTGCGACGCCACGCAGCGCGAGAAAGATGGAAGCGTCGCACCTGCAGGCAGGCGTCTAGCGTCCACGGACGAGCGCTAGGCCGAGGGTCAAGTTGATGCGAGCGGCGTGCAGACATTGGCCGGGCGACAGTGTACAAAGCAAGGGCAAAAACAGGCCGCGACAAGGCAAAAGAAGGGGCCCGGGGTGTACGGTATAGTGGGCGAGCGAATGCAGTGCAACACGCCAACAACACAGCCGGAGCCCGGAGGTGAGGAAGCGTAGCTGATAAAGGGGCGAGAAGCTGGAACTTCGGAAGGGAGGCTGAAAGCGCGCCCTAAGCAGTCGGTCATGTTTCCGGTCATGTTTCAACGACTGGCAGAGTTTTGGCTGGAAACGGCTGGAAGGTGTTTGCTGGTAGAGTCTGTGCTGGTGCATGGGTGGTTGGCTGGTTGCTGCTGCCAAAGGCAGTGGGTGGAGCTGAATGAGGCCCATGGGGCGGAGGGAGCGGACCAGGGGACAGGGACATTGGTGGGCGCTGCAGGTTTGCCCCCTAACCCTGTGTAAGGGACCATGCTAGGGGCCCCAGCGTGGGAGTCCCTATTGCCTAGCACCCTGGCCATTGCACCAGGCGTCTGCCCGGCGGTGCTCTGTCGATGGGACATGGCAAGGGGCGAGGTATCTCGGCCCCGGATTGTCAGTGCCTCGGTGGTCGGCGGGCCCGCATTGAGTCGCAGGTGCGTGCAGGTGACTGTGTATGCGGGAGGGCGGGTGGCCGCACAATGTCCGCCCAGTTGCATACACCTTTATCATGTTGCAAGACTAGTATATCCAAAATGCCCAAGTGTTCATCGGGTTTCTGGATCCAGATTCCTGATGCGGATGTGGCGCAGCTGGTTAGCGCGTAGGTCTCATATGCAAATATGACCACGTCAGTCGTGGGCGATCCTAAGGTCATGAGTTCGAACCTCATCATCCGCAGTGACCGTTTTAGCGGTCACTAGGTCTCGCTCCGTAATACGTCCGTGTTGCGAGAATGGCGGCTACCAATTGATTTATGGTCAGGGAGTGACCCAAGAGCCCGAGGAAGGTACAGATGTGTGTGGAGAGGGGCGAAGCTTGTGCGTACCGAGCTTGTTCACAAGTCCTGTCCCCCCAGCTACTCCCTACCTTGGCAGCTTGGCAGGGCAATTTGGGGTTTGGGAGGAGGGTGTCTGTGTGCCACTGCCTTTCTCCCTGTTTCCTCCCCGCTTTCTTCTCCACCCAGCCCAGCGTGCGCATCGGCAAACAGACCGCAGCTCGGCCCTCGCAAGGACAAAACCAGTCAAGAGCGAGACCTAGTGACCGCTAAAACGGTCACTGCGGATGATGAGGTTCGAACTCATGACCTTAGGATCGCCCACGACTGACGTGGTCATATTTGCATATGAGACCTACGCGCTAACCAGCTGCGCCACATCCGCATCACGAATCTGGATCCAGAAACCCGATGAACACTTGGGCATTTTGGCTATACTAGTCTTGCAACATGATAAAGGTGTATGCAACTGGGCGGACATTGTGCGGCCACCCGCCCTCCCGCATACACAGTCACCTGCACGCACCTGCGACTCAATGCGGGCCCGCCGACCACCGAGGCACTGACAATCCGGGGCCGACAGAGCACCGCCGGGCAGACGCCTGGTGCAATGGCCAGGGTGCTAGGCAATAGGGACTCCCACGCTGGGGCCCCTTAGGGGATAATTAACGATGCCATAGGAGGCGCAGGACGACTATGCCGCAACAGGGACATTATCGTCCCGACTGCCTCGCTTTCGCATTTGCATTCTAGCGCATGTCGGTAACAGGGCTGATGGCCTGCTGCCCTTCCCAGCGTCGTTGCCCGTCCTGCAAGAACCTTGCGCCTTAAGGTGTGTGCTCGTTGCAGGCGCGCTGACCACTGTCAAATCCACTCCCGCCGTAAAACCGCATCTCGCCGGCATGGCTTCGGACGCCTGTCCAATCACGCTGGCGTGGCGCTGAACGCCCAACGCCCACCCCAACGTCTGCCTTGCGCCTACCTAGCCTATCAGCTGGCACCTTCAGGTGCCTTTTGGCAGGTCCCTGCTTGGCGCCCTGAATCATCTGAGCTAGCCTAGCTACTAGCTAGATACCGATGGCTTAATACCGTGACATTGGCCACACAGATCTGTCATGACACGCCATAAGTATATACGGCATCGTGCCCCCAGCATGCAATCCACCTTTCCGACGTTTCTGTCATTCATGCGGAGTGCCAAACCTGTAACCCGCGCTGGTCATTCAGCTGTGCCCTAGCCACGCATTTGTCCCGTCCGCCTGTTCTCCATGCAGGGACTCCCTTCGTATTGCCGCTCCGCAACGCACGCATCTACTCACTGGCATCCACTAAACATTCACACACGTAATCTCTCGCTCTCCACGTGACAGACACCTCCTCAGCTCCCCCAGCTACAACAGTCCGTCTGTATGCCGCAGCGCTTTCTTTCCCCCCATATTGTTACCATCCCAGCCTTATCCACGATCGCCCTAATGATGCCCGTTGGCAACCGCGCCTTCGGCCTGCGGCGCAACCGCCGCCGGCACGCCAGCGCTGGTGGTGCCGCCGTTCTCTGCCGCTGCTGCTGCCGCACCGCCGCCGGCGGCCGGCCCGCCGGATGCGAGGAAGGGCTCCTCCTCTGGCGCCAGCGGCAGCGCCAGCAGCTTGGTGCCGGCTGCGATGGCGGTGATGATGGCTGGCAGGTGCAGCGAGTACAGCACCAGGCCCACCCACGGCATGGACATGTACCTGCCAGGTCATGCCAAAAGAACAAGAGGTCGGACGCGCAAGGAGGGAAGGGCGTCAGGGCGGCAAACTTCTCGCAATAAGGCCCTTGACGGGAGTGTGTGTGCGTGTGTATGTGCGTATGTGTGTGTGTGCGGGGGGGTTTCCATGCATGTTAAGTTAATGAAGAAGGAGATGTAGACGGGGGGGGGTGAGTGAGTGAGTGAGTGAGTGAGTGAATGAGAGAGCGGCGCTACAAGAATATTTACCATCGGTCCGCGGTGTTGACGAAAGCACTGGCTTCCAACCTTTCTTCCCGCCGTGACCCAGCTACGCCCAGACCTTCGCCCCTGCCATCTGCCCCCTGCCACCTACCCGAGCCCCCCCCCCCCTCCTGCCTCCCTTGCCCCCTCTTGCCTGCCTGCCCCCTTCCTGCCTCCCTGCACTTCCTGCCTCCCTCCTGCCTCCCTCCCTCCTGCCTGCCTGCCCCCCTCCCGCCTCCTCTCCTCCTCCTCCCTCACCTGAGGCTGGTGTACTTGGCCATCATGGCCACCAGCACCGGCCCCACCATGCAGGCGCCGCCCGCCACCGCGCCGAACACGCCGTTGATGAAGCCGGTCACGGGCACGTAGCGCTCCAGCAGCGCCACCGCATTGGCGTAGCCGGTGCTGTTGCCCAGGCCTGGGTGGCGGTTGGGAATGGCGGTTGGGTGGTTAGGTGTGGTGGGCGGTTAGGTGCTGCGAGGCGGGTGCACTAGGGGCAATTGTGGCAAGGAACCAAGTGCTAGTGGCAGAAACCTTGATCAGCAGGGGACTTTGACCTGTTTCTTGGTATCTGCATCAGGGCAGCTTGACGCCTTGTTGTCTGCCCTAGCCTGCCCCCTCTCCCCCCTAGGTATGCCTTCTGTGTCGCAACGCCTGTCTACATCTCCCTCGTCATTAACTGAACATGCATGACAACCCCCCCCCCCGACTACTGAACCCAACAACCCCCCCCCCGAAGCTGACCTCGATGGCCGGACGTGTGCATAAACGGATATTGTGCACTTGCTTCCTCACACCGACCCACAAACGTCCCAAGCCAGCCAGCGCGCCTCCCGACGCCTTCCGCCTGCCTCGACCATTCCCAGCCCCACCCCTCGCTCCTCCTCGCTCCTCCTCGCTCCCCCGCGCTTCCCCGCGCCTTGCCGGCCTCACCCGTGAGCGCGGCCATGGCCATGACCAGGGTGCGGCTGAGGTGCGCGCGGCCCGCCAGCAGCGGCAGCGCGCAGCCCAGGATGGAGAAGGGCACGGAGCCCAGCAGCAGCACCGCGGGCGTGGTGGCGTGAGAGATGGCGGCCTTGGGGGGGAGGGGGCGGGAAAGGGGGCGTATGGTAGGATGGATGGGTTCCATGCATGTTCAGATCAAGACGGCAAGCATGGGCAGGATAAGAGAACAGGGATGGATCTGCGGGGATGGCCGTCAATACGCGCGCGCCTGTTGCTGCGCTGCGCATTGCAAGCAACATTTGCCAAGACGCGACCGCCGTGTCCCAGCCCACCCAGGTCCACAAACCCCACAAGTGTATGCCCTAGGCCATCAGAGCACGCCGCCAGCCGCACGCGCTACCGTACCAAACCCGCATGACCCGGTCCTCACCCTGCTCCTCCAGCTCTGCTTCCTCCTCCTCCCTTCCCGGCTCCTCCCCATCCTCCTACATGCCTTCTGCTGCCCATTCACCTCCAACCCAGCCCCAGCCCCCAGCCCGAAGCCCCAAGCCCCAAGCCCCAGTCTAACCCGTAACCCCCGGCCGCTCACCCCGATGACGCGGCCCACGGTGAAGGCGCCCCAGAAGCCGCTATTGGCCGCCGCCGCCGCCGCGTCGCTGTCGCCCACCTCCCGCAGGCTGAAGGTGTAGATCCAGTTGCCGATGGCAGTCTCCGCCGCCGTGGTGAAGAACACCAGCACCACCACCGCCACCGTCGTCACCAGCTCCAGGCTGCGGCTGGCGTGGTGCCGCGCGCCGTGCGCGCCGTCGCCGCCGGCGGCGGCGGGGCGGGTGGGCGAGGCGACGAAGAAGAAGGGCACCGCAGACAGCGCTGCCAGGCCGCCAACAAGATAGAACACGGCCAACGCCGAGCCCAGGTAGATCTTGCAGGCCTGTGGGCAGGAAGGAAGCGGGGAGGGGGATTTGCAAGAGTATGTGGCGGGGACGGGGAGGGGGAGGTGAGGGGACGCACGGCACGTGGGCGTGTGTGGGCCAGGTGTGGGCGAGGACGAGGTGGCGGGTGGTGGGGTAGCTGAAGCCCGCCCCGGAGTGGTGTGTGCGTGTGCGTGTGCGTGTGCGTGTGCGGGCCTGGGGGGTGCGCGTGGGGGTTGGAGAGAGGAAAGAGTCCTGCTGCGCGCCTTGCTGCACCCAGCGGTCATGCAGCTGTGACAGAGGGGGGCCGCATGCAACACTGTTGCTGACCCGGGTAGGCGGCTCACAAAACCCCCGTTGTGCTGCAGTCCTCACCCATACGGTATCAATCAACCAGTCCCCAATTTGCCACTCCAGCCCCCGCGCCCGGGTCCTGCCACTGGTCGCACTGCCTGGCCCTGACGTGTGGGGCCTTCGTGTGTGTGTGTTGCGCTCTCCTGGTACCAGTCCCCAGGTCCCCAGGCCCCCACATACCCAGGTACCCATGTCCCCAGGTCAGTAACGCAACGTGCACTCTCTTTTGTGTTGGTCCGCCTGTGGCCCTTTGGCTCCCGGCCATATAATAAGGTATTGTTACGCCTCAGCCACATGCTAAGCCCTCGGCCGCGCTCATCCCCCCTGGTTCCCGCTGCACCTGGGCGTTGGCACTTCATTCTTCACACCGACCCATACCATCCCATTAATTGCTACCCCCCTCCCTCCCCGCCTACGCACCTACCGTCCTCCCCCTCCTTACCCACCTCATGCCTGTCCCGTCCTCATGTCCTAACCATTACACATAGCAGCACTGCCGCATACCGCCGCCGCGTGTGCACGCATACACCGCTCCTCTCCATCCCCATTCCCTGTGGGCACGCTGGGGCTCGCCCCGTCCCCTCCGCCACCTCCATCTGCCCCCGCCACCGCCCGCCATACCTCCCCTCGTCCCATCCTCCGCACACACCCTCCCCCCCCGTTCCCCACCGGTCCTGACCACCCACGCTCCCCACCCATCCTCCCTAACCCTTCCTCCCCGCACACCGCCCCTCCCCTCCACCCATCCCCTACTGCACCCCACACGCCGCAGCCCCCCCGCCCCTCATAAACACAACTCGCCTGCGCCGCCAGCGGGATGAAGAATGAGCCCAGCCCGAACATGGCCAGCACCAGGTTGATGCCGGGGCCGGCCCGCTTGGGGAACATCCAGGCCAGGCTGGTGAAGACCGCCGAGTTGGTAAAGTTGTAGGAGAAGCACACCACAAAGTACAGCGCCGTCAGCGACCACACGCTGGGCATGAGCGGCACCAGCGAGAAGCCGATGGCCTGTGCGGGTGGCGTGGGCGTGGTGTTTGTGGGGGCGAGGTGGGAGGCGGGTTGCTGCGAATGCTGCTTTGTGTTGTGTTTTGTGGGGTGGGTGGGTGTGGGCTTGTGGCTGCAGCAGGGTGTGTGAGGAAGGCGGGTGGCGGTGCCCGCGCCGCCAACCGCCGCCTTGGGAGTGACCAGGGGGCCCAACTCCAATCGCCCGTCGCCATGTCCCGCGATGTTGCAGATGCCGAAGAGATAATGTGAGCACCTCCCCCGGTCTCACCTCAATTACTAGAGATCCAATAAGCACGTGGTGGGTGGGCATGCGGTCTACCAGCCACCCTGAGGGCGTGCCGCTGACGATGCAGCTGACACCAAGCGCCGTGAAGAGCGGGCTGAGGTCGGGCTCCTCCACGCCCAGTCGATCGGCAAGCCCCGCAATCGTGGGCCCCAGGATGCTGACTTGCGAGCCGAAGACGATGAAGCTCATAGAGTAGCCAATCAGACATGTGAGGAGGTACGCGCCACGCCCCTTCTTCTCCTCCTCCTCCGTGGACGTCTCCGGCTGCTCCTCATCCTGCGTGGGCCTGTACGTTGACCATATGTCCTCTCCGCCGCTTGTACTAAAGCGCCCGGAGCCACCGACTGCCCTCGCGGCAATGGGGCTCAACATCCTGCCTCAACGACTTCTTGCGAGAGGGTTACGTTCCTCCTATGAGCTGATGGTCGCTAATAATAGAGCAATGGGCAATCGTTTAGATGTGCCAGCAAGGGCTTGCACACAAAAGCGCACGGCGTCGTGACTTGCGCTTACGCAGCGCTATTATGTCAAGACGCTTAACATTACTTTGTTTTGTTAGCGCTGAAGTGTTTGGGCGGTCTATTGGCGTAACCCGCGTCGCCGCGCAGCACGTTTCTGCCCTGCTTCACGTTGCCGATCCGGGGCGAGCTCGCAGCTGACGTTCGTCCCTTTCCCCTCATCCACAATCGATGACATATCTATTTGCATTGCCTGCCAAATTTGCGTATTGGTCGGCACGGTGTTGGTCGGTGACACGAACCCTAAAGTTTCACCCCGCGTCAACAGTCTCACCCCAAGGACGCGCTCCGGCCGCCGGTCGGTCCGGCTCGCCCTGTGGTAACATGCTGGAGGTAACACGCGTCCAGAAATGCGTGCATTCATCCAATCCTATAATGCTGGAGGGGTAAGTGCTTCATCCGCGCTTCGGGTGGCTTCGGGTGGATCGCGCCGATGCAGGGGCGACAGCTCAGCCATATCTCGTGCTCTTTCTTATTACTCCAAGCCATTTTAATAATTAGATTCATCGCAACCGAGATAGAAGACAACCAAGCAGCATAGAAAGGATAGAAAATTTGTCACAGAAAGCTAAACTATTTCGTGCGGCTTCCTCCGGAGCCAGACCAAGCAGTTGCAATTGCAAGAGTAAGCATTCCACATCAATCGTAAACTCAAGTTTTACTGTAGTAAAGTGGTCCCGACTTTGCACCTTCCTTTGAGGCGCCCGGAAAACAAATAGCAAGCGCCCTCGCATGGCCGCAGGCGGTGGCAGCGACGGGGGAGTCCGGACTGATATCATGGGAGGGGGAGAGCCGTTGCAGCTTATTGCGCATAATAACAATCAATGGACGATTGACGACCGCGCGCTGGAGGTGCTGAAGCGCATAAAGGCGCCCATCGCCGTCGTTGCTGTGTGCGGACGCGCAAGAACAGGTATGTAGCGCCTATAGCCGGAGACGAGAGTGAGGCTGTGACCGGTCGCTGAAGGAGTTGATGGTTGCACGGAGGAGATGGAAGCTGGCACCGGGTGTGCGTGCGTTTGCGTTTGCGGGGCGTGCCATGACAGCTGTGCGCCCAAATCGGCCTACTGCAGCGAGCCATCTCGAACCCTGTTGGCACTACAAGCAAGCCGTACGTGACACGCTGCACACGCATCTCAAATATACACATGATGCCTCTGTCTCGTGTTTCCCAACATATGGTGCATTCCTGCGCGGGGCAACGCAGGCAAGAGCTACATTCTGAACAGGCTCCTTGGGGCCGCTGGCGCGGCTGGTTTCGAGGTAGCCAGCAGCTACCGACCATGCACCAAAGGTGGGTGGCTGGGCACGTACAATGTGAGCGGGTATATGCGTGTGAGGTAACAGAGGCGGCCCACACGAATGATCGTGGTGCTGCGCGTGCTGGAACAAACAACAGGTGTCTTCATGGTAGAACGAGCTCCTGGACGGGGGTGAATGGTGGGACTGTTGCGCCAGCTAGCTGCTGCAGGCTAGGCAGCACTCAGGCAGCTGCCGCTGCCAAGCAGCGCCCATCCACGTGAAGTGGGTCGGGACGCCGTGTCGCAGCTTTGCAGCCTGGCTGCACTGCTGCGCCATGAGCACTCAAAGCTTCGCAAGTGCATCTTTACACGCGTGTACCCTGTCTCACCCCACCCTGCCGCACAGGCCTGTGGATGTGGTCGCAGCCGCTGCGGCGCACCGCCCTGGACGGCAGCAACTACTACCTGGTGGGTCGGGGAGGCTGTGGCCATGTGGGTTCGTGTAGGGTGTCAGGAAGATGGGGGTTGGGGAATTGGATGCGTGACGTGCGGGCGTGGGCGTGGGTATGTGGACAAACTTGGAGGGGCAGTAGGCGGGGGGAAAGGAATGGGGTCGTTACACTGGCTGCATCATCTCCCATCAGCAGTCATGGTAACACCGCGCTGCGCCTGTCAAGGACTCCTCCCCGCCCGTACCCCGCCGCCTGCTCCTCCTCCTCCTCTCGCTATCAGGTGCTGCTGGACACGGAGGGCATTGATGCCTACAACCAGGTGGGTAAGGGGGGGACGGGGGCTGCGGTGGATGTGATGGCGGGCAGAAGTGTGAATGGGGAGCCACGCCGGGGCGCACCTTTGTTGCACCGTGATGCATGATGATGCATCGGCGGGTGTCAGGAGACGCCCCCACTCGCGCCAACGCTCCCTATCGGTCGCGTCGGCGCCAACCGGTGTGCTCCTCACCTCCTACCCCAACCCCCACAGACCACCCAGGACGGCGTCTCGCTGTTCAGCCTGGCAGTGCTGCTGTCCTCCCTGTTCGTGTTCAACCAGGTAAATTGCGTCAGAGTGGGTGTGTCAGTGGGTATGGGGGGCGGGTGGGGGTTTGTTTGAGGCAGCGCAGGTAGGCAGGGTGGGGAGCGAGTGCCATTGCGCTGCCCCGGGGTACGCAAGGCCGGATGCACGAACCTTCTACCACACTGCTCTTCGCGGCTTGGCGCTGCTCCGGCGCCCGGACACGTGGGGTTATGGTTGTCGCCCCTGCGGCTCCTCGCTGCACCCACAGATGGGCGGCATTGACGAGGCGGCGCTGGACCGGCTTGCACTGGTGACGGAGCTCACCCGCCGCATCCGTGTGCACGGCGCGGCGGCGGCGGGTGGCGGCGGCGGGCTGCTGGAGGAGGTGTCTGCGCTGTCCGAGTTCACGCCCAGCTTCATGTGGCTGCTACGCGACTTCTACTACGACCTGGAGGGCGAGCACGGCGTTAAGGTGGGGAAGGGAGGGTAGCTAGCAGGAGCGGGGGCGTGGCAGGAGCAGGGGTTGGCGGGGGCGGGGGTTGTCATGGCTAGGCGGCAACCACAGGCCAAACCCTGTGCAGAACCCCGCGCTGGAGACTCCTAGCTTATTTACGGTGAGATAGGAGGAAGCATGGGGGAGGGGTTGGAGCGGTGGAGAGGCAGGCGGAAGAGAGGCTTCCGCGCCAGGCCGCGTAACCAATGGCGCCCTGCTCTCGGCTGTGCGTCCCGGCCCGCGCAGCAATCTCCTCGGGACTACCTGGAGACGGCACTGATGCCCACGGCGGGCAGCGGCCCGGCGGTGGAGGCGAAGAACACGGTGAGCGGGCCGGGATTGAGAGCGGGTGAGGGCTGGTGGTGGTGGTGCGGCCGTGAGGAGGCGAAGACGCGCGGGGCAGTCAGGCAGCTAGGCCCGGTGGGCCAAACGCCGCATGGTTGGCTTTGCTGGCTGTTCACCACCACATGGCTGGCACCTCCACGAAACGCAAACCTCTCATGCACACAACCTCTCATGCATGCGTGCATGCATGTGCACGTGCCTGGGTCCACGTCCTGGACCGGATCCATGACCCTTGCACCCGCGTGTCCGTGTCCAGATCCGTGAGTCCATCAAGTCGCTGTTCAAGGAGCGCGATTGCGTGACTCTGGTGCGGCCGGTGGCGGACGAGGCGGCACTGCGTAACCTGGACACGCTGCCGGAGGACCAGCTGCGGCCCGAGTTCGCGGAGGTGGGTGGGTGGGTGGGTGGGTGGGTCCCGGGGCTTCGGTTGAAGAGGAGGGTGAAGCTTGCTGGGGGATGGTTTGTGTTTAGCGTAGGGGAAGCGCGCGCTGTGCACAGCTTGCGCAAGCAATGCTCGTGCCCATCCTTACGCCAGCCCGCCCTCCGGCCCAACCGCCACCTCCTGACCGCTCTCCCCGGCCGCCGCTGTCTCTCTGTCTGTCTGTGTGCTCTTCATACCGCTCTTTACTGCGCAGGGCGTGTCCAAGCTCACGGCCGCCATCTTTGTGCGCGCGCAGCCCAAGCGGCTAGGCACGCAGCTGCTGAACGGGCCGCTGTTGGCGGGGCTGGCGCAGGCGTACGTCAAGGCAATCAACACCGGCGCTGTGCCCACCATCCACACCGCTTGGCATGTGGGTGCGCGGCGGGGGCGGGTGACAAAGCGGTGGTTTGTTGGGGATGGTAGGACCCAGATTGTATGTCGACATTCGAGCCGCGAGTGAATGCGGAATGAGGGGCTTCCCCATGTGGGCGGCGTGCGTGCCTGTTCCCATGGATAAAGCACTCGGGCACAAGCAGGGATCAACCGTCGGTGCGCGGCAGGCGTTGGCTCGCGTTGGCCGCTTGGCTCCTGCCTGGCCCACGGCTCTCACTCACCTGCGAGCGCCCCTACCTGTGTGCGTGACGGCGACTACAGAGTGTGGCGGAGGGGGAGTGCCGCGCCGCCTGCTACGCGGCCGAGGACGCCTACCGCGCCAGCTTTAACCCCAACACGCCGCCTGACGAGCAGCTGCTGGAAAAAGAGCACCAGGTTGGGATGGATGGATGGATGGATGCGGGCGCGCGTTGGGGGCTGTGGAGGGGCAACGGGGTGTATGACAACCCCCGAGTCAATGCGGGCCAACCAAGGGCGCGCGTGGAGCTTGGGGTGGGCGTGGGGCTGGCTGCGGGACGGTACAGCAGGGGACGGGCGCGGCATAATGCCGGCGCTGTGTTGCCGCTGCTCCTTACTCCTGCACCCCGTCCTCACAAGTCGTGAACCCCCAGCCCACCCGCTTTTTTCCTGTCTTTCCGCCTGCTTGCCCTGTTTTCACGGCGGAGTCACTCACACGCGTGTTCCCTCGCCTCACACACGCAGCGAGCGCTGGCAGCGGCCACCGCCGCCTTCAAGGAGAGGGCGGTGGGTGACCCCGCCCTGCAGCGGCGCTGGCAGGAGCGCTTCACCGCGGCCTGCAACCTGGCGTTCGAGGCGGTGCGGGAGCGGCGGCTGGCGGAGTCGGCGGAGGCTCTAGAGCGGCAGCTGGGCGAGCTGGCGGGGCGCCTGCACACGGTGCGTGGGTGCTGTAAGGAAAGGAAATGAAGTTTCCGGGGCCTCGGGTTTGGGGGCCGTTGGGGGTGACGCTGTGGGTGCTACAGCACAGATAGGGTACTGTGAGGGGGGGGGTTGGGAAACAGGCGCAGGACAAGGGAGCTGCACGGGAAGAGGCCGTCGTCTGGCCAGGCGGAGCCTGATGGTTTACTACATGCCTTGAGCACGGCTCGAAGCGGTGTGGGAGTGCGACCGGAGACGCCGCTGTGGGTCGGGGATGCGCGCGGGTCCCTCGGGGCAATGATAGGCTGGCCCGGTGCGGAACTTTTATAGTCGTACACAAGTCGTACACGCGCTCATAAACCTAATTTGCTCTTGACTGTTAAGCTGCACACACACCATGCACGGGACTGGCCGCACAGGAGGCTCGGCTGGGCGGCCAGGACTTCTCCCGCCTGGCCGCCTCGGTGGAGGCCGGCATCAGCGGCGTGGTCGGCAACACGGTGGGCGCGGCGCGCTGGCCGCGGCTCATGGCCTTCGCGCACCAGCAGTACGGCAGCCTGGGGGCGGAGCTGTCGGAGCGCGCGGCGGCGGCTGCGGAGGCGGAGCGGCAGCGCGCGGCGCTGGAGGCGCGGGCGCAGCTGGCGGAGGCGCAGCGGCAGGTGGCTGCGCTGCAGGTAGGCGGGCGGAAGGCGCATACAAGTCAGGGAAGGGAGAGGCAGAAGGCGAGTTGAGCCTTCAGCGCTGCGAGTCTACCAAGTTAATTACGCAAGTGCGACTGCCCACAGTGGTTGGTGAGCCCCACTTCCCATGCCCTCGGCTGTAGGCGGAGCTGTCGGACGCAAAGCAGCGGGCAGACGACGCGACTGCGGCAGCAGCAGCAGCGGCGGCGGCGGCCAAGGCGAATGGCGCAGCGTCCCGGGCCACCGGCGGCGCCGGGGCCGGGCGGCGCGCGGCGGCGTATGTGGACGGTGACGATGAGTATAAACCCCAAGCGAGCGGCTGTTTCGGCTGTGGGTCCTGAGCTTTGGAGGGGGCTAACGCAGGGTCTAGTCCACAAGTCATGGCAGGATTGTGAGTCGGGAGTGTGAGTGGGCAGGCATTGCAAGCACGCCGTGACAGGCACAAGCGCGTACGTTTGTGCCGGACTGCGACAATACCGTATAATAATACAGCAGCTCATGCGCATTGACAAGTGCACAAATGCACAAATGCAAGCCGGGTATTCATGTTCACACCTTTGCAGTTATCGTAACGGTTACGCGCGCGTGTGGAAAGTGTGTTGCCACGCGTGCGGACACGGGTCCTGACAAACGAAGGGACGGCTCCCCTGGCTTTTCCACGCTGCCCACCTTGATTTTGCTGTATGCGGGCGCACCGATTCCGGGTCTGAGAGATGCGCTGTGCTGGTGGAGCTGCTGGAGTGGAGACTGGCCAGCTCTATGGAGGGAATGCGCGGTGAACTTGCGGCGGTTGGGCGCAGACAGCGAGTGGCGTGCGCTCGAGCCCAATAACCTGTCGGACGAAATGCCATGACTCGGCCCCATTCCTAAAAGCTGTGAATACACTTGCCGTGGCCACTTAGTAAATTTTGTCTACTTGTAAACAAACCGCTCTCTTGTTTCAATTGAACACATGGCCAAACTCGCTAGGACGGCTGCGCTCATGGCGGCTGCATTGCTGCTCTTTGCTATGGGAACAATTGGCACAAAGAGGTAAGCGCTGGCCGCGGTCGGAAGGCTGGGCGTCGAGCCACGCACACGCTTGCGCACGCCTGGCGCGCGAGCATGGCGCACTGTCTCGGAATGTTGCTGGGTTGTCCTCCATTTCCATTTGTTATGATGTTGCCTCTTGAAATTCGCGGTTGGACCCTGTGTTTCCGGTGTTGCCGGCCTAGGCGGCTCAAGCGTGTCTTGGGCAGTTCTGACTTCGGCCTGCCGGGGTTATCACCGCCAACCGACGTGAACTCGATGTGCGCTTGCATTTCTTGAACCGTATGTGCAGGACACCAATCCCCGTGCAGTGCAACCTCAAGGTGAACGCCACGTACGCCATTCCTGGGCTGCCGCTGGCTTACGATGCGTACATGCCGGCCATCGACAACGAGGTGTGCAGTGGGTGGGAAGACTAAAAGCAAGCGGCAGGGCGGGCAGGCCCCCGTTTCGACGAGACAAGCACCGAAGCCTCACTTCCCTTACCGCCTCACCGGACTCCCTCCCCTTGCGGCCGCCAACCTGTCACCTCACAGACCATGTTCCTGCACAGTCAGCGGCACGTCGGGGTAAGCTGGTCAGGCTGTGCGGTCTGGCCGCGTGCGGGTGCAAAGGGCACGGCCACATGCAAGAGCGCAGTGCCGTAGATTCCGGCACATGTGGCAACTTGGGCCGCTCCCATACCTGTGCGCGTGCGTGGGTTGGCAGTGTTGTGTCAATGCCTCGTGCTGCTAATGCCTGGCTACTGCCTCCCCTCCACTCCTGTGGACCACAATTACGACAGGCGGCTGTGACGGCCGTAAACGGCGTGCTGGCCCGCTACCCCGAGCTGCGTGTGTTGTCCCTGTCGGAGATCGTCAGCCAGGTGGGGGCGTACGGCGGCTGTGTCGGTTTGTTGGGCCATGGGCGGGTGCCAGTGTGTGTGTGGAGTGGGGGGTGGAGGGGGGGCGATGGTAGCATGCGGCCCCATGCATGAGGCGCAGAACCGCATGCAATACAGCACGGACGCCGGCGGACCTCGCGGACAGTTCTGTTCTTTACCTCCCTCGTCACTTTCTCGCCGCGCGCTCGTGCGACTCCCCCCGCTTTGGTCACTTTGGTTTCTGGCATGAACTGTTCCCCTCCCCCCCCCCCGCACGACGGTGACGGCGTTGCGCAGATCGGCGTCAAGCGCTTCAACCGCAAGTACGCCATCCTGGCCAACGACAGCATCGCCCTGCGTAACAACGCCGGCAGCCTATGGAACCACGCCCACTTCTGGCAGTGAGTGTGTGTGTGTGTGTGTGTGTGTGTGTGTGTGTGTGTGTGTGTGTGTGTGTGTGTGTGTGTGTGTGTGTGTGTGTGTGTGTGTGTGTGTGTGTGTGTGTGTGTCGAGAGGAGACCAGAGGCTCTTGCCCTACGGCCTGTGCCAGGCCCCAGCTCACGCTGATGGAAAGAGAGCACAGCGGCGTGCCACACACTTGGGCCACACACGCTATGGCAAGACTCATTCATCCTCCACCCAACCTCCACGCACCCGCCGTCCTCGCGGGCTCACCTCAGGATCATGACCACCTTCAACTCCTCCAACCCCGCCACCGTACTCACGGACGCCGAGCCCAAGGCCGGCGTGCCCTCCCTCAAGGTGCGTGACACACGCGATTGGGCAGCGGGATGTGTTGCGAAATGCTTGGAGGCGTGGATTGCGTGATGGAATACCCCGATGTTGACCCCCAATATGATTCCTTTTTGATGCACGCCTCCTTGCAAGCTGCCGCCGGCAGCCAGCCAGTCCATGTTCAGTCTTCATTGGTGATACTGCGTCCGCGCCTCTGCGGAGCGCATGGAGAGAAACGTCGCCACGCTTGTTTGGTTTCGTGGTTCAGAATGGGCTAGTATTGCAACCACCTGCCCCCACACCCGACCACGCCACAGGCTGCCATCACCGCCAAATGGGGCAACACCACTGCCATGCTGGACGCCCTCCGCGCCACCGGCGCCGGCGTGTTCGGCTCCGGCTGGGCGTGGCTGGTGGTGCGGCCGGCGGCGTCTGGCAGCGGCTACGAGCTCGCCATCGTGCCCAGCCCCAACCAGGTGCGGCATTCTGCTTGGGTCATCTGCTCTGGTCTGGTGAATCGGAGTGGATGCACTGTAATGGACTGTGCCTCCCCCATCCAACCACGCTGCTCGTGCCCAAGCAGGTGCCCCCACCTCCCCCACCTCCCCTCGCGTGTGCCACATCTTACCCCTCCGTGCCCCCCGTGCCCTCCGTGCCCTCCATGCCCTCCGTGCCCTCCGTGCCCTCCGTGCCCCGGCCCTCACACAGGACAACCCGCTGATGGAGGGCTACACCACCGACCCCGCCCGCCGCGGCATCCCCATCCTGGGCGTGGACGTGTGGGAGCACGCATGTGAGTCATCATCACGCGATCACGCATCATCTATCAGTCACGAACCTCACATGTGTCATGAGCACTTGCCTTGGTCTTGCCGCCCTTACTGGACCCTTACCCGCGTCTCGTGCCTCTCTCCCGCGCAACCGCGCACACAGCTCTGCTCGCGCCCTTTCCTGAATATGTGCACGGCCCTTCTCTGCTCTACTGACGGGCTAGTCCGTGGCCCCTCCGCCCCTGAACCCACTCAAATTACCGGTATCCCCACCGCACCCGCGCCTCCCTCCCTCCCCGCCCCCCCCCCCGCAGACTACCTGCGCTACCGCAACGTGCGCCCCGCCTACCTGTCCTCCTGGGTGGGGCTGGTGGACTGGGCTCGCGTGCAGCGCAACTACGCGCTGGCGGTGACTGGCAGCATCGACCTGATGCTGTGCTGATCGATGGGGCGGAAAGATATAATAGATGTATGCAATTAAATGTGGAGGGGGCTAAGGTGCGGGGCCTGAGCGGGTCCGAACGGAGGAGGGAGCCAGGGAGGGAGGTTGAGCGGGGGAGATGGACAGATGGTCCGTTGCGTGGCTGATGGACTGAATTGCGAACGTGCTTGCGGACCCTCCAGTCCTTGGGCAGGCGGGCGAGCGGAACAGCATTGAGGGAGGCCTGCCGGTGTTCGAACGGGCGCACCTGATTCATTCGTGCTGCGCCATGCGGCTGCCCCGTTGCGAGCTATCGGTATAATGCGGGCTCTTTTCTTGGTTCATACGTGCGCGTTGTTCTTTTCTAAGCGACTAAGCCTGGAAAGGTGCTACCATGTTACCGTACATACGTCTGCTTACAATCATGCACCTGTGCGTGCCAAGACGGTGTTCTGTCGAACTCCTGACGACCTGTAAGTAACCCTTCAAAATGCGTCCGTGCGCCCTGCCGCCCCAACCCTTGCCAGCAGCAAGCTCAAGCGCCACATATGATCGCAGACACTTGCAACGCAGTCCAGGTGCAGTCAGTCCTAACACACGCGCTTACACAGCTGCTGCGGCC
The DNA here is from genome assembly GCA_016834595.1 of Chlamydomonas schloesseri. Taxonomy (NCBI): domain Eukaryota; kingdom Viridiplantae; phylum Chlorophyta; class Chlorophyceae; order Chlamydomonadales; family Chlamydomonadaceae; genus Chlamydomonas; species Chlamydomonas schloesseri. Next base: position 3,548,390 of record JAEHOD010000003.1, read on the forward strand.
AGAATCACCATCAGCATAGCCAAGCATACCATCCCGCTGGTGTCCCACGCAGGCACCATGCGTGATGCTCCATGCAGACCCCGACTCCAACCGGTGCCCACTACAATCCTGCTTGGGCCGATCGCACTCCCAACATACGTAACACGTACATTGAGTAGGCTGCCGCACGACCCACCAGCCAAGGGCCGGCTTCACACCAGGTCCGAGGGCGGCAGAATCCTGAGCGTGCCCTTGATCGCCCCCTCAGCCAGGTACTCGCCCCAGGGCTCCAGCACACCCTCCTCCTCAGCGCCGCCGCCACCGCCGCCACCGCCGCCACCGCCCGCCGCCGCACCCGGCGCCATCCGCAGAGGCAGCGCGTCGTGCCCACGCCCCTTGCCCAGCATCCAGAAGTCCCTGTACGCGCAGAAGCGCAGCGTCACGTCCCGCCGCGCCCGCACCCGCGCCGCCGGCCCCCGCAGCACCACCAGCGGCTCCTCCTCCCGTCCCTCCAGCCGCTGTACGCTCAGTTCCGCATCCAGCGCGATCACGGCCGGCGCGGCTCGCTCGCTGAGCGCCGAGCCCGGGGCCTCGAACGCGGCGGGCAGCGCCGCGCGCAGGAACAGCGCGGCGACGGGCTCGCCCACCTTGCCCTTGACGTACGGCACCCACACGAACCCGCGCGCCGCCACCTCGTCCCCCGACTCCACCAGAAACGCCTCCCCCCGCGCCTTGCCCGCCAGCTCCTCCTGCAGGTCCTCCCGGCTGATGCTCCAGTCATACGCCCGCCCCTCATCCTCCTCCTCCGCCGCCGCCGCCGTGGTGATGGTGGTGTCCAGGCACTGCTGCCGCGCGGCGGCGCAGTACCAGTCGGAGTCCAGGCTGGCGGCGCCGAAGCGGCGGGCGCCGGCAGCCAGCAGCGCCTGGCGCTCGCCCTCGCTGCGCGCGCCGGCGAGGTTGGCGATGAAGACGGCCTCGGCGGGCGTGATGGGGAACCAGCCCAGCGGCGGCGCACTGCTGGTGCCGGGGACGGTGCCTGTGCCGGTGCCTGTGCCGGCGCCATTGGAGGAGCCACTATTCGAGGGGGCGGAATGCTCGCCGGCCGCGCCTGCTGCTGCGTTGGTGCCCAGGCCAGTACCGGGCGCGTTACTGGGCGCTGATGCGTTGGCGCCGTGTGCTCGCGCAGGCTCCGGGGCGTGCTCGCGTTTGCAGGGGCTAGGGCCAGCGGGCTCCAAGCAGTCCACCTGCATTGGCTCACCCACAGCAGCTGCTGCTGTTGCATCATGCTGGCTGTAAGAGCCCTCCGCGCCTGCTGCCGCCCGCCCCCCAGCCCCTGCCCTTCCTCCTGGCCCCGCTGCACCGCCCCCAGCCGCCGTCGCCGCTGGCGTCACCGCCGCGGTGGCGGTCTGGTGGTCGGCGGCGAGCGCGGGTAGGAAGGCGTGCATGTAGGTGGGTGTCAGCTGCACCAGCCGCACGCAGCGGCACAGCTTCTCACGTTCCGCTGCGTCCACTGTGTGGTAGTTATCGCCCATCCACCTGTGTTAGAGATCACAAGAGAGAGAACAGCAGACATAGGACAATGCGTGCGGTGCGATTACGGACGGTCGCGAGTTACCTCCACCTGTGTGTGCGGCAGGAGTAGGGGAGGGCACGCGACATGCGCCCCATGAGGTTTACTGCATTCACACCGAGGCTGCCGCTTGCAGCGTCAGCCCCAGCTCGCCTCCTGCCCACCTGACCTGGGCAGACACCCGTGCAACAGACGCCGAAAGCACGAGCATAGTAGCACACAAGCACGCCCCCCACAATGGTCGCTTTGGTGTCTGATATGAACTACCCCCCAGCCAGCTCGCGCTGCGTTCGCGCGCGTGTGTGTGAGTGTGCGTCTCAGTGTGTGTGCGCCCGTTGGGGAGGCATGCACATCCCCGCGGGCGGCGTGGTGGCGGGAACTCCGTGGAGCCCCGCCACGCCCTCGTATCCTACCCGTTCCCATTCCGCCTTACGCCATGCCTTAACACTCGCGCGACTAACGCCCTCTTTTATTCCGCTTCTATAGGTGCACCGCATAAACTCCGGCCTTGCTTGTTGTTGTGTTCGCCTGCCTGTCGCGCCACGCTTGACCGCGCCCGCTCCTACTCTGTGCCCCGCATGTTTCCCTCGGTCGCGGCGGCGTGGCGGATGCGCGCTGGGCGCGCAGGTGAGTTTCTGCATCAGCCTGTCAGCCAAAGTATTTAGGTAAAGAACGAGATCGCACGCGACCCACATTACCAGCCAACTTTCACAACGCGCCACCTGCGCTTCTCGAGCTGCCTATATAGTTAAACTGGGAATTATCAGCGCCTTATCGGAGGGACCACGCGCTGGAGCTGGAGCTGGAGTCGCTCGGCCGCGCAGACGGCCGGGTCATCGGTAACGAGTACCATGTTCGATTGTTCCCGCTGTACCACGGAGTCCACGACTACTGAACCTAACAACCCCCCCACACACACACTAGCTGATCTTGATCGCATTGCATGCACGGTCTTTGATTTGCTTGTTATCTCCTTGTGATCTCTAACACACACTAGCGCTCGGCCGCTCAAGCAATTGCATACACGGTCTGCGTATACCTTTTCCTCGTGAGCTCTAACACACACACATACACACATGCGAGCACCAAACAGCCGCCTGCTGAAAGCACAGCCGCCCACCCACTGCCACCCACCGGGCCAGCAGGTGCAGCACCGTGTTCTCGCAGTCCGCCCCGAAGCGGCTGCAGCTCAGCACAGCGGCCACGTTGGCAGCCGGCAGCGCCAGGAACTGCTCAAACAGCTCGTCGTTGTTGAACACCTAAAAGTCAAACAAACATGTGGAAACCCACTAAGGTAATGAGTTCAAGCACCTTGCTGTAACCGGCGTCGCGCGAGAGTCAGCCAAGGCTAGGAGTACATCCGCAAGCATGTCGTAGGTCGCATGGCGCATGTGCTTGTCTACGGCAATCCACATCTCCGCCCCGCGACCCCGCGCCGCCACACGCACACCTGCCTGCAGTGCGTCTCCAAAGTGCTCCACCAGCCGCTGCGCCGCCACCGCCGCCAACACGTGGAAGCGGTCGTGCACCTCGCCGCTGCAGGTGTCGGCACTCGGCCACAGGTCGCGGCACGCGAAAAACTCCAGAGGCGGCGGCAGCAGCGGCTTTTCCTGTTCGGCCTCTTCTCCTGCTGCCTGTCCTGCCGCTGCCACTTTCCCACCAGAGGATTCCGCAGCTGCCGCTCCCAGTCCTGCCGCCACCGCCGCCGCAGCCGCAGCGGCGGCGGCTCGTCCACCGCTCCCCACACCCGCCTTGGCGGCTTTCGGCCGGCGGCGGTGCTCGCAACCATGCAGCAAGCCCGACAGCTCCTCAAGCGCCGCTGCCTCGCAGCCTTCCACCTGCAGGAACGCCGCCTGCCGTAGCACCTGCAGCGCCGCCCGCACGCCCGCCGGCGGCGGCAGGCTCACGCGGCCGCTGTAGCAGAACGCCACGACCGCGCGCGCCGCCGCCTCCTCCTCCGGGCTCTCAACTGGCACCACGATCACCGGCTGCTGCTGCTGCTGCTGCTGCTGCACACTGTGCTTGGCGCCAGCATCGGCGGCGGAGCTGGTGTGGTGTGTGGCGCTCCCGGGTTGTGGGTGCGGCGGCGGGAGGCCCGCCGCTGGTGGTAGACGCCGCTGGAAGGGGCTGCTCGGTATGGCGCCGTCTCCACCGCGCCCGACATCGGTGGACAGCTGCATAGCGCGCGCGGTCGCGGGGACACCCGTTTGCGACGTCGACCTACCACAGCGAGGTCCCAGAACGCGGGGACCGGAGGAAAACCGGGAATGTTTGCAGCGCCTTCAAAATAGCTGTCCACCTACCTTGACCTTGAAGAACTCGGACGCGTGCGCCAAGACAAAGGAGTGCGCGGGCAGCTCGCGACAGCCGCTGCCGTCACCTTGACTCTCCATGCGCCGTCGCTTTGCAATTGGAGTTCCATCGTTTCCATTTTGGCTACTTGTCAATTGAAAACGTATAACGCAATCCGAGCCAGCGGCGTTTTCGAACAAGCCGCAAATTGCCCGTGCAACGTTGGCATTAATGCTTTCATATATAATGACTTGCATTTATATGCGGTCGCATGTGTATAGAGGCTTGGTTGATTGGTAAGCCTTTTTCCTTTGCCGCTTGCCGCTGCCTCAAGGCAATGTCGCGTCTTGATACAATATATATGCAGTCTTGCTTGGCAACTGGCTTCTTCTCTCCGGACATGATCATGTGTTGGGCTACGGAAAACACGCCGGCACGTCGTGACACCCCCCTTCGACAATGCCGCGGTGAGATTTTCGGTAGTACTCCCATTCCATATTCCTGGCATGATTTATTCTCTCAGTTACCGCAAGTTTACTAACTAACATGCACCATCAAATACGCCAATTTACTCCATCTTCCTCCTCGCCATCGCCCGCGCATCGCCTGTCCATCCACCCCTGCCTGTATCCGCCTCCCCATGCACCGTGGCTGTGTGCTGCACGCGTGCCTCTGTCGTGCCGATGCACGCGCCGCGCCTACTGCGTGGGCAATTCACCTACTGTCCGGCATCACGCAGCGCCGTGCACGCCCCCTTGTGCCCCCCCGCCCTCCAGTTCGCCGCCGGACAGCCCCTGCTGCAGTACGCCGCCGCGCCCCGGCAGCCGCTGCAGCCGAGCAGCGTCAGATCTGCATCGCTGTCCGCCCCGACCGCCGCCGCCAGGTTGGTGCAGCGCGGGTTGGCGCAGCAGCGCAACGGCGAGCGCGTTGGACCCTGAGGCGCAGCCGCACCACAACCGGGGGCACCAGCATCAAATTACACACCGGTCACACCGGTCACACCAGCGCCGGCGCCGCCGCCGCCGCCTCCGCCTCTGCCGCTGCTTCTGCTGCTGCCGCCGTCGCCGTCACCTGCCGTACCGCTGCTGCTGCTGACGACTCCCCCCGGCGGCGGCCGCCGCCTGCTGCGCCGCCACCTGCTCCTCCAGATCCAACTGCAACTCCATCCACCGCGCCAGCTGCTGCGCCGCCGCCACTGCCGCCGGATGGCGCTGTGCTGCGTGCCGCGACAGCGGCTCGAAGTGACGTCTGCCGTCGCCCTGGGCCGCCGCCGCCGCCGCCGGCAGCAGGCGTGCCACGGGGCCGCCGCGGAACGCTGCATGCACCGCCGCCACGCCGTACTCGCTCACGAAAATGCGCAACTCCGCCAGCGCCGCCTCCGCTGCGGCACCGCTCGGCGGCGCCAGCCGCAGCAGTGGCTGCGCTTCGGACAGGCGCAGGAGTCCTATAATCTGAGGGTTCCAGGGCGAGGCGGTTGCGAGCCCGCCGCCGCGCCTTGACGGCGGCGGCGGCGGCGGCGGCCGCAGCATGGCTGCAGCCAGCGGCCCCGGCGCCACCATGCAGGTGTCATGCAGCAGCGCCAGCAGGCGTGGGAGGAAGCGGTGCACCGCCGCCGCCGCGGCGGGGGGCAGGTGGTGACTGGCCAGCAGCTGCGCGGCGGCGCGGACCGCCGCGCCCAGCGTGCCCACCACGTCCACGTCCCGGAGAACGAACTGCCGCCAGGCAGCCAGCTCGGCCGCGGCGGCGGCAGCGGCTGCAGCGGCTGCAGCTGCTGCTGCTGCAGCAGCGCGCTCTGCCTCCGTTGATGGTGGTGCGGCTGTGGCTGTGGCTGATGGCGAGGCATGGGCCCAGAAGGCGAGTGCCTCGGCAGCGGACAGCTGGTTCAGTGCCGGCCACATCCAAGTGAGGAGGCGGCAGAGGGTGTCACACGCCCCATGCAGCTCCGACCAGTCCTGCCGCGCTGGCGGCCGCTGCAGCTGCGCCCTCACGATACAGCCGAGGTCGACAGCCGCCAGCAGCCGGGCAAAGCGCGCCAGCGCCGGCAGCCCGCGATGCAGCGCGTGCGACAGCACCACCCTCAGGTGCTGCCAACGCCACCGCCGCACCTTCACGTCCGCGGCGGCCGCATTGTTTTGGGCCGCCTCAGCCGCGGGACACGGGCTGAGCTCTTCACGGTCACCGCAGAAGCGCTCCCAGCTGTAGCTGTCTAGGAAGCTGCTGCTGCTGCTACTGCTGCTGCTACTGCTGCTGCTACTGCTGCCACTTCTACTGCTACTGTCGTCATCAAACTCCAGCAGCGCCTCGGAGGGCAGAGCGGCCGCCACCGCGCGTGCGAGCATCAGCAGCGGCCGCGTCACGGTGCCGTCAGCACCCAAGAACCAGCGACTGCCATAGCCACCGCCACCACCACCGCCGCCCGCTTCTGCTACAGCCGCCTCCGCCTCCGCCTGGTCCAGCGCCAGCTGCAGCCGCTTGCCCAGGCTGGTGACCAGCGCCGCGGTCTGGGCCGGCGGCGCGAACGCCAGCAGCTGCTGCAGCAGCGGCCAGCTACAGCCGCGGGCGCCATAGTCTTGCCCACGGGCGGTGGCGGCGGCACCTGCTTGCTGCTGCCACAGAGCAGTCAGCGGCCTCGCGGCGGCATTGGTGTCCGCCGCCCGCCGCAGCGCCGCCTCCACTGCGGGGACGCAGCCGCAGCGGATGGCCACCGCAATGCTGGGCGGCGGCTGTAGCGGCAGTAGCAGGGCCAGGGCCCCGGGCCAGCGCAGCGCGCGCATGTGCAGCAGCGCCGCGGCGGCGGTCCGCGCCGCCAGCGCCATCACATGGAGCGGAAGCAGCAGTAGGCCACCGCCGCTGCCGCCGCCCGCCACCACCACCACCACCACCACCACCAGACACACGCCGAGGATGGACGCCGCGGCGCCGAGTGCCTGAAGGCGCACGGCCTCGCCCTCGCGCGCCATGCGGTCAAGGTAAGTACTCTGCTGCTGCTGCTGCTGCCGCCGCGCTTTCGCATTACCGCCCGCGGGTCGCACCGCGATGCCGGCGCCGGGAGGCTCCGCCGTCTTGGTGGAAAAGCCCGCGGCCAGTGCGCACTCCGCGGCGCACGCCTGCAGCTGCAGCAGGCCCAGAAAAGCTTGCGAGCTCATGATCGCCGTGACGAGCGGCCCCGAGCCGGGCCCATATTGCCGCGCCTCGAGTAGCGCCGCCAGATCGAATGCCGGCTGCAGCAGGGCCCTCAGCGCGTCTGAGAATGAGATGCCGTGTGATTGCGCGCGCCTCTCTGCGCTGCCACGGCGGTCGGCGTCGAGCGCGGCGGGCAGGCTCTGCTCCAGCCTCGCTAACAGCTCGCCGAGCCCTGGTGGGGGTGGTAGGAAAGCTGTGGCGGAACTTTTATGTTTACTACGGGGCCAGGATTGCTTGCGGGAGCGCTTTCAATGATGGTTGCCCCGGTGACCGCCCAGTCCCCATGCCGGCATGCCCACGCACCCCGGGCTCCAACCCCGTGCAGCCCCGGCTCACTCACCGACCAATGACAAGGGAGTGCCTGATGCGTTACCGGCCCTGCCAATCTGCACACCGCACTGTGCAATGCACAGCCCGCCATGCTGGTGCTTTCGCACATTCTGGCCCACCACGCCTCTGCAGTGCACAACCACTCAGGGGCTCCCCTGCGGCCACCTCACAACAATAAGGTTGTCGCCTCCATCCCCACCGCCTGCATGCAGCACCTAACACACTGCAACTACCACACAACAACCAGCAACGCTTTTCTGTGGTGTTAGTGGGCAGCTGCGCTGCCGTCTATCTTTCCCGCCCGTTCTCCTCAGTGTGCACGCTTGAAAGAAAGCGGCAACAGAGCGCGCACGTGTGTATGAGACACCCCAGCGCCACACGCCCGTCCTGATGCATACGGACCAGTGATTGCGCCACCTCACGCACACACCGGCACCATCAGTACCGTAATCCTGTCGCAATCCCCTCTTTTTACCGGTCACGCAGGACCCTGCACGCCTCCTTGTGCCCCGCCCTCCAGTGCGCCGCCTGACAGCCCCTGCTGCAGTACGCCACCGCGCCCCGGCAGCCGCTGCAGCCGAGCAGCGTCAGATCTGCATCGCTGTCCGCCCCGACCGCCGCCGCCAGGTTCGTGCAGCGCGGGTTGGCGCAGCAGCGCAACGGCGACAGCGGCTGCGGCTCTGCGGGCCTCCCAGCACTGCTACTGCCGCTGCCTCCTGCTACACCCGATGCCGCCGCTGCTGCTGCCGCCGGGCCCGCCAGCCTCGCCGCCAGCGGCGACACCGGTGTCCAGATGTCCAGCCCAGGCACGCCCTCACTGGCAATGCGAGCGTGCCGCGCCGCCGGGCCGCCGTCAAACCCGGCCGCCGCCGCCGCCGCGCCGTGCGCCTTGGCGAACCGCCGCAGCCCCTCCACGCTGCCGTGGACGTGGGCCGCCATGCCGCCGGCGTCCTCGGCGCTGAAGACGCCCAGCTCTCGCGACGGGCCCCATGCCGCCTGGAACAGCTGTGTCAGCACGGCGGGACTCCAAGGCCAGGCTGACGCCGGACTACCCTCACCACCACCATTGGCACCATCCCGCGTGGGCGCCAGCAACAGCACCTCGGCCAGCGCTCCCGGCACCGCCTGGCTCACGGTGTTCAGCGCCGGCAGCAGCAGCGGGATGAGGTGGAAGGCGGCGGGCACGTTGGCCTCGACGGCGCCGGCGCCGCCAGTGATCGCCGCGAGGGAGGGCACGGGGATGTGAGCGGTGGGGCTGCGCAGCAGCTGCATCACCACGCGAATGCCGGTCTCGAGTAGCGCCACTACGTCCACCTCTTTGAGCAGCAGCTGCCGCCAGCTGGCCAACTCGGCTGTAGCAGCCGCCAGGTCTGCCTCCCGCTCCGCGACTGGGCTGCTGCTGCTGCTACAGCCGGCGGCGCGCGCAGTGGCCAGAGCCTGCATGCGAGCCGCCACCGCCGCCTCGGCTGCGGCCAGCTCGATGAGCGGCGGCTGGATCCAAACCAGCGCCTTTGACACGCACGCACACGCCACGTGCATGTCCGTGAACCCGCTGACTTCGTCCACTTCCCTCGTGCCCATCCGCATGAGGCGGCTGAGCTCCGCCCCAGGCAGCCGCCGGGCAAAGCGCGCCAGCGCCGGCAGCCAGCGATGCAGCGCGTGCGACAGCAGCAGCCGCACCTGCGCCCACTGCTGCCGCCGTGCGACAGCCGCTGGGGTGCGCGCGGCCTCCTGCCGCCGCCTGGCGTTCAAGAGCTCCTCAGCTCGAGCCATGGCGGGGCACGCCATGGCCCGCACGGCACGGGACTCCAGCTCCTCTGCGTTGGCAACAAAGCAGCCCACGCCGTCGGCTCCGGGAGCGTCCACGTCCAGGTCCACAAGCGCCATCAGCGGCAGCGCCGCCGCCAACTGCCGTGTCAGCAGCAGTACCGGCGTGGTGAGCGCACCGCCGCTGCTACTGCCGGAGGCTGTAGCAGCAGGAGCAGCCGCCTCCGCCTGGTCCAGCGCCAGCTGCAGCCGCTTGCCCAGGCTGGTGATCAGCGCCGCAGTCTGGGCCGGCGGCGCGAACGCCAGCAGCTGCTGCAGCAGCGGCCAGCTACAGCCGAGGCCATCGCTTGCGCCGGGTTCTGCCGCCAGCCACTCAGGCTGTAGCAGCGCCGCCGTCAGTCGCGCCGCCGCCTCGGTGCCGTCAGCGCGCCGCAGCGCCGCCTCAAAGGCCGGGACCAGCCCCGCCTGCAGCGCCGCGGCCAGGCCGGGCGGCGGCTGGGGCGGCAGGAGCATGTCTGCGAGCGCACAACAAGAGAACGATGAGCAGCGCGTTCAGCAGGTAGAGCGGGACGGCGGTGACTGTTCGTTTGGTTCCCTGAAAGGCTGCTGTGGAGCGTGCTGCACTCCTATTCTCCTGCATCCAGGTGCACGCTGCACACATGCGCGCACGCGTGCGTGTGCAAGCCGCGAGAACCCAAAACACACACACACGCCCCTCGCTCACCCGGCATGCCTTGCAGGCGCATCGCGTCCGTCAGCAAGGCATGCGGCTGCCGCGTAACAGCTGCAGCCTCCCGGCCCTCCACCGCAGGATCACCGGCGTTGCGGCTTGCCAAGCTGACGCTGCCGTCGTTGTGGTACACCCAACTGCCCGGCTCGTCGTCGTCCACCAACGCCACACGCAGCGGCACCGGGACGTGCAGCAGCGCCGCCAGCGAACGCCACCACGCTGCCGGCAGCTGCGGGAAGCCGACAGTGCCGTCGCCGCCGCCACCACCAGCCCACCCTCCTTCCGGTCCGGCCGGCGGCGGAGTACCCACAGCGCGCATACCTGCGTCCGCACCGCTAACCGCGGCAGCAGCGCCGCCACCCGCCAGCCGCCGGCCGTCAATGCCGGCCGGGAGCAGCAGCAGCCGCCGCGCGTTGTGAATTGCATTCGTGCCGACGCGCCACAGCTGGTGCGGCCGGAAACGGATCAGCACTCGGGGGCTGCTGCTGCCGCTGCTGCTGCCGCCGTCGCGTGCCGTGACGACAGCAGGGCTGCTTGCGCCGCCGCCGTACGCGCCGTGCCCCGCCGCCGCCAGGTCCGCAATGCGCAGGCAAAGCGTCGCCAGCGCGCGGCGGCCCACCGGCAGCCGCCAGCAGGGCGGCGGAGGCTGCGGCTGCTGCTGCTGCTGCTGCTGCTGCCGCCGATCAATGCGTGCTGCTGCCGCCCCGCTGCCGCTGCGACTACTCCCCCGCCGTGCCGCCAGCAGCCGCGTGCCCTGCACTGCAGCCTCGTACGGCCCGAAGAGCACCCGCGTGGCCTCCAGCGCCGCTGCGTCCGCGCCGACCCCGGGCAGCTCAGACACCAGCAGCTGCTGATTCAGCACAGCCGCAAACATGTGGAAGGGCTCGTCGTTGAGCGCCAAAACCCGGGCTGCGCCGCGCGCGCTGCTACCGGTGCCGCCAATCTTCTGGTGCTGCTGGTGCGACAGCTGCTTCATCAGAGGTCCCAGCTCGAAGTTCATGCCGCGTGAGTCCAACCCCAGGACCGGCAGCCCCGCCACCAGCTCCGGCGGCAGGCCCCACGTGCCGCGCACGCCGCCGCCGTAGCCCGCCGCCGCCAGGCCCGCCACCACCTCCGCCAGCATCAGCGTGTGCATGCAGTCGCCCCACAGCGGGGGCGGCGGCCCGGACGCGGCGGCGGCTCTGCTGCTGCTACTGCCGCTGCCGCCACTGCTGCTACTGCCGCTGGCGCCGTCACCCCCTAGCGCCCTGATGGCGGCAGCCGTGAGACCGCCACCGTGGCGGTGGATGCAGTGGCGCCTGCGCTGCGAATGGAGCTCCACGGCCGACTTGCAAAGGTTTGTGAGGAACACATGCCCCATGTCTGACACCTGGCTGCGACTACCGCCGTCCGCCGCCTCCGAGACGTAGCGGTAGCCACTCGGCATATGGCCCTCCACGTGCGCCATCAGGCCCGGCTGTAGCAGCCGCCGCCGGCCCAGCCCCGCCGCTTGCCGCAGCAACAGCCGCGCCGCCTGCTCGAAGAAGCCGCTACTGCTGACCTCGGCCAGCAGCAGCGCAGGCAGGTCGTCAGGCGGCCTTCGGGGCTGCGTGCTGCTGCCGCCGCTGCAGGCGGCGCTGCTGCTACTGCTGCTGCCGCCGGCACTGCCCCTGCTTGGTGTCAGCTGCTGCTGGTCTGCCACGCGTGAGATTGCAGCTGTCATGAGGCACGCACGGTACATGAAGTTATTGATAAAGGCACGGACCACCATCTCCGCGTGCGCCGCCGCCACCGCAGCCGCCGGCAGCGCGCCGCCGCTGCTGTCACGGCTACTGCTGCCAGCAGACGCCTCCTCCGCTGCAGCTACAGCCTCCGCCGCCGGCGGTGACGACGCCGCAAACACCTCCAGCGCCACCAGAGCCCGCGCCGCCAGGGCCCCGGGCCAGCGCAGCGCGCGCATGTGCAGCAGCGCCGCGGCAGCGCGAGTCGCCGTCGCCTCCTGCGCCGGCGGCAGCGGCGCCGCGGCGGTGGTGCTGCCTCCCCCGCTCGCCGCGAAGAGGCACATGCTGATGATCCGTGTTGCCCATTCAAGCGCGTATAGGTGCGCTGCCTCGCGGTCCAACCGGTCAAAGTAGTTTCCAGCTGGCTGCCTGGAACCGCGTCGCCGAGCCCCCAACACGCCCTCGGTGGGAAATCCCGCGGCTACAGCGCATTGCACAGCGAAAGTTTGCAGGTATAGCAGGTTTGAAAAGGCGCTGGACGCGAGAATGCGTGTTGCCACCGGAACTGCCTTGGGCTCCAATTGAATTGGCTCAGTGAGCGCTGCGAGCTCCCCCAGCGGCTGCATCAGCATTGCCATCCCATCCATGTCGGTATGTAGCCCAGTGCGATAGGCGCAGAGTGCGAACGGCAGGTGCGCCTCGAGCTCGGCCAGCACTCGGCCCAGCTGAGGCAAAGGGTCTAAGGCAGATGCCATTATCCCAGGAGATTTTTATGCAGGAAATGCACGTAAACATACACAGGTATTGGAGTGGACGCCAATAAATCAGGACATTGCGTCGTGCGGCGGCAGGTCATGTCAGCCTGTGTCAGCACGCCTCTGCCCTCCGGTTCTCCCTCGACCCCCTTAGTCACAACCAACTGTAAGCGGCCAGTCACAACGGACATCAGCACACATGTCTTGTCCAGCATGCACAATCGCTCATGAATCTGCTGAAAGAGCGGTCCCTTCGCTTCGCATCCGTCCTCGTAACATCCCGCACGCTTGCCTGCTCTGGCAGTTATAGCACTTTCACATTCTTGCTTTGTCCCATGACATCTGCCATCGCCTGTACGCCTATAACAGTAGCTGCCCTGCGGTACTAGCTACCGTAGCATGCCTACAACGCGAGCTGTGCCTCAACGTCGCGCGCCGCGGCAGCCGTGGGTGCGACGTGGCGCACGTCCTCCTGGACCGACCCGCCGCAGCTCACAGTCACTTGGACTGCTGGGGTTGGAAGCACCGCGTTGTCGTCACCACAGCAGCACTGAGCTACCTCGGGGTCACACTCGAGTCCAATTGGCTGCAGGTACGGATCCAGGCAGCAGCGGCCTGCTGGTGCGCCTGGTGGTGGGGGCAGCAGGGTGCGGCAACGTCACTACGTCAGTTTGCATGATGCAGTGACACTATCCAAGCCGCGGTCCCCGAACCCCTAATGACGGGCACCACCACGGGATAGCACATTACGGTACCCTCGTCCTCCACGGACAGTGGCCAGTGCTCAGGTGTGCGGCCTCAGGCAAGGCGCAGGCATATATGCGCCTATCCATTGGAGCAGTGCTCCACAGCCTCCGCTGCTCACGCACCTGCTGCTGCCACCATCACTCCATGGACAGGCTGTGAGGGGTACGGGGGCTGAGGGGCTCCTGCTCCTCCTGCCGTGTCCCGGTGGGTACCTGCTGCTGCTGGTGGGTGGATGGGGGCAGCAGGGCGGGCGCGGGCGCCGGCGCGCGCCGCAACCAAGTTATGGATATGGAAACAGCGGGCATGCAGTTGAAGAAGGCCGGCGGGAATGTAATCATGTAAGCGCTGTTGCCAGGGTCGTCTGTCCCGCACTATCAGGGTATCTAGCCCTACGTTTCTCATCCCCTACATCCCCAGCCAGGACGTCCCCTACTGTGCCAACGACTGTGCCTTCACACTCAAGAGCGACTCAAGCCCCATCACCCGCCCGGAGATAGTAACCGCAGTCGCAGCCCGCCGAAGCGCTCACTCTTACGGGCACAGCATGAGAAGTACCAGATCGGGATGAGCGCCAGGAACAGCAGCGGCGGGGCAACGAATATGCCCAGCACATACTTCCAATACAACGGGCACGGGCCGTTATCTAAGCAGTCCGAGCTTAGCGCCAATGCGACTACTCCTGTTGCTATAAATGATGCAAATAGGACCGCGAACAAGAACCAACAGGCCCGGTTCTGGGCAGTCCTGCATCCGAAATAGCATGCCATGCTCTATCTCACAGCAAAGCAGAGCTCCGATTTTGGGCTATTACCTCTCAGGCGTACAAGAATCAGGATTATTGGTGCTGGTGGTATTGTCTAAGGGTTGAAAGCTCCTCGTGTCGGAAGGTCCCGAAATGTCTCGGAAACACTTAATGAAGTTATTACCCTTGTCGCCTACCACGAAACAGGAAGGTAATTGAATGCCTCTTTTTGTCGGCAGCAAGTTCTTAAGGTCTGGGGCTGAGGGGTGCGCGTTTCTGGAGCGTCTGAGATGCAGACCCGCCCTCATCCAGACGTTGCCCGCTGAGACCTTGGCCCCAGGCCTTCTGGACACGCCTTGCGCCGTTGCGCGAAGGCGTTGCCCTGCTCGATGTTCCGTATCACGACTGCTGCTGCATAGAATATTCGGGGGAGCCCGCTAAGATGTCTGTGCGTGGAAGTTGGGATGCGGGCATGCGGCTCCCTTCGGTTGCCCCTCCCGCCCCCCGCCCCGCCCACGCCGCGTGAGCAAGGGTTGGGCTGTCGTCTGTCACCAACACGCCCGTCGTCTTCTCGTGCAGCACTTGCCCACACTACTAGCTACCTTAGGGTTTTAGGGTCCACGCTTCCAATGTCAGGAGCGCCTGAAGCTGCAGCAGGCTGCAGCAGCTGCGGCAGCAGGCCGCTGCCTACGACGTAGCTCGCCGCGTGCGCCGCTTGTTCACCGCGGTCCGGAATTGATGCGCGCAGCTCGTTCAGCTGGCCCAGCTGATTAAGATCGGGCAGGCGGCTAGCGCGGTAGGCTGCTAAGTAATCGGGAAGGGCGCGCAGCACTGCACTGACGGCCCGCCGGGCCCGCCGCAGGCTTAAAGCTTGCTGTGAGCTGTCCAGGACGACTTTTTGCCGATTGCCAAATATAATACTCCGTATCGCTGAGCACTAGCCAGAGGTCAGGGCTGACGCTCATTCGCTGTCGCAATCTGACGCACATTCGACCCCCATTTTTGCCTCGGACATAATAGGATTGCTGCCAATGTATGCTGCAATTATTGTAAGCTCCTGTTTGTTGCCATCGAAAGTCGGATCTCATTTCGCGCCAAACGACCACACAGAATTCTTTGCTAGAATTCGAATTCAAGCAATAGTCTGCGTCAATATTTGCAACGCAAACATAATATAGATCAACAACCCAGTCAGGTCGCAAGCCAGGCCGATGGGACAACCGCCTTCCACACTGCTTAGCCTTAATGCCAGGGCACAATAGTTGAAGTGCTCGTCTCAGTACAGGACTTTTGCCGAAGAAGAGCAGGCGTGCCGTGACGGAGCCATGGCGCAACCGCTGGGCGGACCCGTCCCGATATGGAGCCCCACACGGCCGGCGGTGGTGATGGACTGCGGGACGGGCTTCTCGAAGATTGGCTTTGCCGGGAACGCGGAGGTGAGCGGCGGCACTGCCCTCGCAGTGTGTCTGCTGCGGCTAGGGTGGCGGAGGAGCGCTAGGGAGCTTGGGCACGGCCACGTGCCCCATCACCCGCACTCACAACCCAAGCCGTCTGTGGCCACGGCCCCGCTCGGCCCCGACCCCAACCCGTCCTCCCCATGGCTACCGCAGCCGAGCTTCGTCATCCCCACCGTGCTGGGCCCCGGCACGCCCTCCACCGTCTCGGTCCCTGCCTCCGGCGCCGCCACTGCCGGGCTGGGCGGCCGGCCGGGCGGGCCGCTGCTGTCAGACCTGGACTTTACGATTGGTGAGTGGAAGAGAGAGACGGGGTGAATAAAAGAGAGAGAGAGAGAGTACATGGTAAGAAGGCCAGACGAGGGCAGAGGCACTGCCGGGGTGCCTTAACCCGTGCAAGGGCGAGCGAGGGTACGGCGGGTAGGGCATGCGGCGGAGGCTCGTGGCCGTGACAACCCCACCCTACCCCACCCCACCCTACTGCCTCCAAGGCGAGGAGGCGCTGGCCGCCGCCACCGCCGGCTCCGCGGGCGCCGACCTGACCTGGCCGGTGCGGCGGGGCATGGTGTCAGACTGGGACGCCATGGAGCGCTTCTGGCAGCGCAGCCTGTTCCAGTGAGTGTGTGTTAGAAAAGCACAAGGAGAGGAAGTGAGTGAGTGTGTGGGGGGAGGGTAGTTCATTTCAGAAACCAAAGCGAACATTAGGGAGGGGTTGTGAATACCAGCCCATTCTAAACCCAAACCAAACTAGCGAGTGACAGGCAACGGCGGCAAATGCAAGGCGTAGATACTTATGGATAATGGGGCACAAGGGAGGGCGAGGGCGTGTGTCTGTGTGGGTTGCGTGCTGTTAGGGTAAACAATGGGGGGGGAAGGTTACGCACAACGACACCTCATTCCGCACCCACCGCCTGTGGTCCTGGGTTTCGGGTTTCAATGGTCGAATGGGGCATTGGAATGAACTTCCCACCCCACCCCATTAAATTTAACATGCATGGAACCCCACCCACCCCACCCACCCACCCCTCGTTCGGTCGTTTCGCTTTTGGTTTCTGGAATGAACTATCCCCACCCACCCCACACCCACCACCCGGCACACCCACAGCTACCTGCGCGTGGACCCCGAGGAGCATTGTGTGGTGGTGACGGAGCCGCCGCTCAACCCGCCCGAGGCGCGCGAGGCCATGGCGGAGATCATGTTTGAGACCTTCAACGTGTCTGGGCTGTACGTGGGCGTGCAGGTGGGGGCGGGGCGGGGGGGGGGCGGGGACGTGCAGGTGGGGGCGGGGGACGGGGCGGGTGCAAATACCAGCCCCTCAATAACAAAACCAAACTAGCGAGTGAGATACAGGCAGTGGCGACAAATTGGGGGTAGTTCATTCCAGAAACCAAAGCGACCAAGCGACTGGCAGGGGTATTTGGCGAAGTGGTAGGGAAAAAACACAAGTCCAGCAGACGTTTCTGAGTGGGCAGGCGGCTGGGGGAGGATGATAAGGAGGTTGGTAATGGGGAGGGGGGTGGCACGAGGCAGGAGCGAGAGGCGGACATGGGGAACGCGCTAGTGCACTGGGCGGAGGTGTTTGGAGTGGCGCCGTGATTGTTGCCAGGGAGCTCCTGCGTCGGCTTGTACTGCCGTTACTGCTGCCGCACACCGCCGCCTTTTTCTCGGGTGCCCTCCATGCCCTCCCCCATGTGCCCCCCCGGTCATCGGTATGCCAACGTGTGTTGCAACGTCTGTCCTACGTCTACCTCATCAGTAATCAAACATGCATGGCACCCCCCCCCCGGCGCAGGCAGTCCTGGCGCTGTACGCGGGCTGGGCCAGTGCAGACCGGGCGGCCAAGGTACGGCATTGGAGAGGGGCTGGACCTCGGCAGAGGACCTCGGGAGAGGGACTGAACAGGCCGGGCCTGGGCTGCGGCAGGGTGGCCGCAAGTGAACTGCCGCGCGTCATCGTCAAACCCCAGGTGCAACCTTTGCCCCAATTCAGCCCCGACAATTCAACCCCGCATTCCCAGGCCGCCTCCGGCGCCTCTTCCTCCGCGGGCGGCGCCTCCGCCGCCTCCGCCTCTGCCTCCTCCGCGGCGGCTGTGTCGGCGCACCTGACGGGCGTGGTGGTGGACGTGGGCGAGGGCGTGACGCACATCATCCCCGTGGTGGACGGCTACGTACTGGGCGGCGGCATCAAGAGCCTGCCGGTGGCGGGGCGGGCGGTGACGGGCTTCGTGCAGCAGATGCTGCGGTGAGCGTGTGGGGGGTTGGGTGGGGTTGTGGTTACCTGCCCGTATTACCAGCCCCAACTATACCAAGCCCAATGCATAAAAGCGAGGAGGTTGGGGGGTGGGGGGAGGGGTGGGGCGTTGGTGTGGGACGGTGGGATGGTAGTTGGGGATACTTGTGGATGGATGGTGGATGGCGAGGGTGCAGAGGTGGGGAGTGGCGGTGGTGCCGCGTGCTGTGGTCATGGCGGGGGCGCGGTTGCTGGTTACATTGCTGGCCGGACCAACGGGCGACGGTTCGGGTACCGGGTGCTTGTCACCTTCTCCCGCCAACCCCACTGCCCGCCACACTCCTCACACGCCTCACGCCTCCACCCTCCTGCTCCTCCCACCCACCCCTCCTCCTCCTCCTCCTCCTCGGCCCACCCCGCACACACACACACACACACGCAGCGTCCGTCCGTCGCCGCACCGCACGCATTGTCCTATGTCTGCTGTTCTCTCCCTTGTGGTCTCTAACACACATCTCCTTGTGAACTCGAACACACATCTCCTTGTGATCTCTAACACACACACACGCAGCGACCGCGGCGAGCCGGTGCCGCCCGAGATGTCCCTGGAGGCGTGTCGGCGAATCAAGGAGGGCCACTGCTACGTGGCGCCCGACATGCTGCGCGAATTCGGGCGATACGACCGCGACGCGGCCAAGTACTTCCGCACCCTCAGCTTGGGGCCCAACCCGCGCACCGGACAGGTGCGTGAGGGCGCGTAGGCGTGGGACGGGAAGGTGTGTGGGTGGGCACGCATGATGGGTGGGTTTCAACACCATTCCGCTACTAAGTGGGTTGGGGGCTGTACATGGGAAGGCCGGGTGTGTGTGTCAATAGTTGACGAAAATGGGAGATGTGGAGGGACCGCTTACGAAAGGGTGACGGGGAAGGGCGTGAGCCCATTCCCGTGCCGGCCAGTCCACTTCCTCTCGCTCCCCCTCCAGCACCAGCCTCCCCACCCGATACTAGCCCATCCCATCGCCCACCAGCCCACCACCACCACCTCCTCACCACCCACCCACCTCCCTGCCTCCCTCAACACGCCAGGACATCTGTGTGGACCTGGGCTATGAGCGCTTCCTGGCGCCCGAGGTGTTCTTCAGCCCAGGCATCAGCGGCGTGGCGCCGGCCGGCACGCCCTCCCTGGCGCGGGTGAGCTGCTGTGGGGATGGCCCGCTGCTGCGGCCCCGTCTGGGTTTCGGATTTGGCAGGAGGCGGGCTAGGTTGTGAGGTGGGGTGCAGAGAGGGGAAAGAGGATAGTGGGAAGGCAGGCCATTGGCTCGTGAACGTTCCTGTGGCAAGGCTCTACAATCTAAGCTCATACACACACACATGTCTGCTGTTCTCTCCCGTGTGATCTCTAACACACACACACACACACACTCTCGCCCTCTCTCGCCCTAGGCGGTGGACGATGTGATCCAGGCCTGCCCCATCGACACGCGCCGCGCGCTGTACGGCAATGTCGTGCTGAGCGGCGGCAGCACCATGTTCAAGAACTTTGGGCGGCGGCTGGCCGCGGACATGACCGCAGCCACCAGCCGCCGCCTGCAGCCGGGCGCCACGGTGCGTGGGAGCTGTGTGTCCTGGGTGCTGCGTTGCGTGCGTTGCGTGCAGAGTGAAAGAGGCAACTATGGCGCTTGGCGCTTCAGCTACCTTCAACGCTCACACGTACCCAAGCGCCAGCCAAAATCCCCCTCCATCTCTCCAGTTTGGCATGCATGAAGCCCCTTTCTTACACACCACCATCTCACGCCACATCACACCGCCACCACACTACACCACACCACCAACCCCACACCAACACCACCACACACCGCCAACACCACGCACAGGCCATCGAGATCGCTGTGCGCAGCCACGCCATGCAGCGCTTCGCGGTGTGGTTCGGCGGCTCGCTGATGGCCTGCGACCCGGCCTTCGGCTCCGTGTGCCACACACGCGAGCAGTACCAGGAGTACGGGCCCAGGTGTGTGAGGGGGTGGGTGTGTGAGGGGGAGTGGGTGGGTGGGGGCGTGGGTGGGTGAAGGGGGTAATGGTTGCGGCTGGGGCAAGAGGCTGGGGCAAGAGGCTGGGGGTGGTGGACGGCGGGGGTGGCGGTGCAAGCGCGTGCGGGCGCGGTGTGGATGCGCGCGCGCGCGCGCGCGTGTGTGTGTGTGTGTGTGTGTGTGTGTGTGTGTGTGTGTGTGTGTGTGTGTGTGTTGGTAAACGGAAACGGAGTGTGTGTGTGTGTGTGTGTGTGTGTGTGTGTGTGTGTGTGTGTGTGTGTGTGTGTGTGTGTGTGTGTGTGTGTGTGTGTGTGTGTGTGTGTGTGTGTGTGTGCGCACGCGCACCTGCATGCGCAGGGCAAGCAGGGCGTGTGATCAGTGGGAGAAAGGGTCACGCCACCCGCACGCCCCGCCTGACGCGTTTGCCTTCGCGCCATGTGCTTTCTTCCTGTGCACACACACCCCACACATGTGCAGCATCTGCCGGACCAACTACGTGTTCCGGGATGCATGACCGCCCCACCCCGCGAGGGGTCCCAATCACCACCTACCACCTCGGCAGCAGCAGTCACCCGCCCCACACCGCATCGAAACCCTCCCCCCGGGAAAGAGGAGGTGTGCTTCAAATGTGGAGGTGGGGGCTTGGGGTTGGCAGGGCGCGACACGGCACGGCACGGCGCGGCGGACATACGACCGTTGGCGCAACACCAGTGCATGTGTGCGTGTGTGCTGCGTGAGGCTGGAGGGCCCCAAGAAAGAACATAGCGCGAGCGGTAGTTGCAGCGGGACGCAGCAGGCTGCGTCGAGTAGCCGAGGATTCGACCTGGGCGCTCCCTTTGAGTTGGGGCTTGCCTCAAACACCGGCCGC
The DNA here is from genome assembly GCA_016834595.1 of Chlamydomonas schloesseri. NCBI lineage: Eukaryota > Viridiplantae > Chlorophyta > Chlorophyceae > Chlamydomonadales > Chlamydomonadaceae > Chlamydomonas > Chlamydomonas schloesseri. The sequence goes on from JAEHOD010000003.1 coordinate 3,568,764, forward strand.
GCGGACACGAACACCCGTAATGCGCGCTTGCCATTTAGCAGAAGAGTTCAAGAGGCATGTCTTTGCAATCCTTGGCGGCCTGCGTGTGGCTTTAGCGGGCTGGTGCAAGCTAGTCGAGCCGTGTCCGCGCTTCTCGTGCGCTTCCCGAGCGGGTCTGCGAAGGGTCGGGCGCGGCGGGCACCCCTACATGCGCATTACCGTAAATGGCCAGTGGCACTCACAGCGGTGCAGCGCTGCAACGCGGAGGCCTGGCACGAAGAGGCACGTGCTGTTGGGTGAGGCGGTGCAGCAGACATAACGCCTGTACCGAAGCTGTTTTACGCTTGGATAGCTAAAGGCTTTTCGTCATGCAAGCAAAAAAGGAAACTGCCTGGCCTCGTATGGCCTGTATGGCATGTTTGAAGGCGGGTCGGGCGGGTTCGAAGGCTTGAAGGTCGCGAGCGAGGCGCTGGCCAACCACTGCGCTGCTGACGTCGAGCCCTTCCGGCACGGTTGGGGCATGTACCTGCAGGCATGAGCAGTAAGACTACCGAGTGTGTTATGGCCAAGGAGGTGGCAGAGTCCACGGAGCGTCGGGAGAGCGTGTGCGCCATATTCATGCACTGGGCGCGGGATGTCAAGGATGGTTGCAGGCTTGGCTGGGTTTTGCAGGCGCCCATTGCCGTGATCGACATGCGAACGCATGCTGTATTTGTCTGCGACGCGCTCACGGCGTGTTGGACAGCCTTCTAAGTTTGGTGCGGACGAGTGCCGGCGAGCGGTGCGTGAGATGGTCGGGCACGGGGTGCTGGCTGGCTGGGCCTCGTGTTCTTGAAGGAGTCGAGTAGTTGTATGGTAGTTTACTGACGTGTAATTGAGCGTCCGTGCGTAAGAAGAGTCCTTCGAGCGCACTCGATTGCGTCTTTCGACTCCCTGTACCGGCCAGTCGCGTTGCGAGAGTCCCCGACGATAACAATCGTGGCTCCTTCACACTGCATTGAACAAGTGGCTTAAGCATATTAAATGAATAATGCATTTATGGGCTGGGCAGAACTACGTCAGCAGTCAGGACCGAACGCCACCGGTAGGCCGCGGGTCGGGCGGCGAGAACCCGCGTCTCAGAGGGCTCGAACGGCCCGCGCCAATCCGCAAGGCTGGAGGGAACCGAGCCCATAAAAGGGATACAGGTTTGCACTGTCTACACAAAGAAATCAAGCTAACAAGGATAACAGCCTGGACAAAGACAAAGCCTCGTGCACAGCGACATTTCGGCGACCAGTGCAGTGTTCGAAGGCCCTGAAGGTTTGGCGATACTCCTACATTTGATCAGAGTCTGTGAAGCAGGCGGCGCAATGCTGCCTCAAAGTGAGTGGTTCAGCGTTATGCAAGCTAACGCCCGCATGTCGCCCCACACATGCGAGCCGCCCGCGCCAGGCACCACAAAGGCTACTCATCCATTAGCGCGCATTCCCGCCTATAACTTCGCGCGCCTTGCAGGATCAAGTCGATCGGCCACTGCGTGGCGCCTGGCGGCCGCCCTGTGCGCTGCTGCTGTGCTGCTGGCGCCGCGCGGCGCTACTGCTGACACGGTCACGCTGCAGGCCGGCAAGACTCTGCCGGACTGGACCGCGGGCGGCGCCCCCGCCTACTACAACCACACCTACGAGACCTCCATCACCACACAGTATATCGACACCTGGAACAACCAGAACGGCATCACGGTGAGTGCGCGGCTTTGGGCGGCTTTGCACGGGACCCGGGGAGCGGCACTGGGGGAGCGGGCCCTGTGCGCTTTCATCCTTTCGTCTCCTGTATCTTTCGCCCGTTCATCTCCCCTTGCCTTTCCCCTTCCACTGCCCCCTTCAACCCTTCCTCTTCCCCATCCTCATCATGAAATACCACGCAGTACTTCTGGGGCTCGGCCGCCGACTCCGACTTCGCCTTCAGCCTGGCCGATGCCAACCCCTACAACCCGGCTGAGAAGTACCGCACCCTGCTGCGCTTCCACCGCCTCAGCCGCGTGGTACCGCCCGGCGCCGCCGTCACGGGAGCCGAGCTGACGCTCACCTTCATCAACTACGGCGGCGCCAGCGGCAACGCGGCTGTGCAGATTGAGGGCTGCTTCATGACCAAGGCCTGGGCCCACCTCAATGGTGAGACACACACCCGCGTGCAGCGGACAGGGTCTGCACTGCACTGCGCCGCTCCGCCCTAGTGGCGCGCATGCTGCATTCCCGGCTGGCTGCTCGCGCGCTTGACACAAACGCTCTTGACGGCTGTCATGGTGCCTTCCCGCCCATTCGTGCCGGTGCTCACCACACACGCAGAGAACCCTTACAAGGGCACGGGCTGGCGCTATGCCCGCTACGACGCGCCCTCCGCCGCCTCCGTGCCCTGGGCCCAGCCCGGCGCTTGGGCCGACTGCTCGCCCGCCGCCGCCATCTCCTTCGTGCTGCCCGCCAACGGCGCGTACGGCTACGTGAGTCAGACCATCCCGCTGCCGCCCGCCATCGTGGCCAGCTGGATCGCCAACAACGGCGCCGCCAACTACGGCGTACTGTTCAGGTGGGCATGAGTCATGAGTAAGCGCGCCGGCACCGAGCAAGCCCAGCCAGCATTGTCGTGCGTGTTTACCTGATCTGTTCGATCACCATGTGTTGCGGCGTCCTTGCTTTCAAATCTAAACACCCACCGCGCATACTACCGCCCATGCCTTCTCCCGTGGCCTTCTCCCCTCCTTGGGCTGGAAACACCAACCTCCTTCCCCCCCTTGCACCTGCACCTGCACCTGCGCATCACCCACCACCAGGGCCACCAACGGCTCCGTGTCGCTCATCACCAGCCAGTGGCGCAAGGACGCGCCCGCGCTGCGCCGGCCCGCTCTGTCCGTCACCTACTCCACAGACCCCGCCACGCCGCAGCCGACGCCCCTCAGCGGGCCGCCCCTGGCCATCACCACCATGCCCCGCACCTGGTGCGTTGACTGCCGACGGCCCTGTCGTGCTGTCGGTGACTGCTGTGTGCCGCTGTGCCCGCTCGCGGCCATTCCATCCTTTCCACAACTCCCCCAGACTCTCCCTCACACGGCGCGTGTGCCCCCAGCCCTCCCACATCTCCACACCCCCACACACTATTGCACATCTTCACACCCACATCCACACCCACACACCTTCATTCGCAGGTGGGTGGACCCCGCCGGCAGCGATGAGGCGGGCAGCGGCCACCCCGACAGCCCCTTCAAGACGCCCGCCAAGGCGCTGTTTGAGGCATGGCCCGGAGACAAGATCTACATGCGGTGAGGGGGGTGCTGACCATCGAGCTATACGACGGGCTGCCCGTACAACTTCCCACGCGCCCCTGTATCTAGTATCTACAACCTTTCATACTCCCACCACCCGCTGCCTCTACCGTCGCCACCCCACCACACCACCTCCGCGCTCTGGGTTGGGCTGGCTGGTTTGGGTTCTCTTGGTCGTTTCGCTTTTGGTTTCTGGAATGAACTACCCACCCCCACCCCCAACCCCACCGCCGCCCCCAACACAGGACCGGCGTGTACCCCGGCTCGCTGCAGGTCACCCGCCCCCGCATCACGATGCAGTCCGCTCCCGGCCACTGGGCGGTGGTGGCCCTGCCTCGCGACGACCCCCAGGCCGCCGTGAACGTCATCACGCTGCGCCCCGGCGCCGACGGCGGCGTGCTGAGCAACTTTGAGATCACCGGCGGCTTCTACTACGGTGCGTGAGGAGCCGCAGCGTGAACGCAGTCAGGTGCACATGCCGTTATGTACCGTATGTACTGTATGTCGGTTTGTCACGGTCTTGCATGTTTGTCCCGTGGCCGTGGCAACCACACGCAGCTCAACTTTGCCCCGTCCCGGCTCCTGTTGCTCCTTGCACCTGCCTTCACCTTCCCTGCCTATCCTGCTTGCCCACCGTCGGCCCCTCCCCACCCATCGGTACGCCTTCTATGTCGCAACGCCTGTCTACATCTCCCCCGTCATTAATGTAACATGCGTGGCACCCCCCCCCAGGCGTCATGTTCTTCACCAGCTGGGAGAACTACGGCGCCATGGCCGACCGGGTGGCCCGGGGGGCGGCGCCCAGCGGCTGGACCCTGTCCAACCTGAGGTGCGCGAGCGCGGCACCAGGGGTCAGATTGAGGGGCCAGATACAGTTGGGGCCAGAGGTGGTGGAACAAAGCAAGGAAGGCGGGAGGTGGGAGGCGGGAGGCGGGAGGCGGGAGGCGGGAGGCGGGAGGCGGGAGGCGGGAGGCGGGAGGCGGGAGGCGGGAGGCGGGAGGTGGGAGGCGGGAGGCGGGAGGCGGGAGGTGGGACCCGTCGCTGTGTGCATTGAGCGCTCAGCGTGCGTGTCATGTGGCAGCGCTGCCTACCCCCTACCCACGTGCCCCCACCCCACCCCGCCCCGCGCCCATGCACGTGCCATGGCGGCGGCAGGATCCACGACACGGGCAGCAGCGGCATCAAGCGAAGTGATGAAGGCGTCCAACAACACCTTTGCCAACCTGGAGGTCTTCAACACCGGCGCGCGCTGGCGGCTGGGCGGCCACGGCATTGAGGCGGTGCAGGCCTACGACATCACCGTGCGCGACTGCTACTTCCACGGTGCGTGACTGACTGTCGTACGCACGCGGCAGTACTTCGTGGTGCCATGCACCTGCTGCCTCTTTCTGCCCTGCATTAATTACTTCTGCCCAGACCATATTCCATCCACCCCGCAGCTCACCAGCCCGACCACTCCGACTGCCGCGCCTTTGTCCCACATATGTTCACACTTACCTTTGTTCACGCCTGATGCCATGCCACGCCACCACCACCACCACCGCCACCACCACCACCACCACCACCACCACCACCACCACCACCACCACCACCACCACCACCACCACCACCACCACCACCACCACCACCACCACCACCACCACCACCACCACCACCACCACCACCACCACCACCACCACCGCCGCCGCCGCCGCCGCCGCCACAGACATCCCCGGCGCCGCGGTGCACCTCGCGGGCGGCACCGCCCGGGCGCTGCTGGAGCGCAATTTCGTGACCCGCACCAACTTTGGCTTCAACCTGGGCTTCGCCACCGAATACGAATAGTGAGTGCAATGCATGTGCGCCGAGTACGAACAGTGAGTGCAATGGCCGCGAGTAGCTAGGCCAAGCTGCCGGGTATTAAAACAATACCCGCCCCGTTCCAATCCCCACCAAGCCTCCTAACCACCGCCGCCCGCCACTCCGCTCCCTCGCGCCCTACCTGTTGTGTGCGGCACGCATCATCGCCACAGCATGGACCCCATCCACAACCCGGCCCTGTACGAGTCCATCAATGCCACCGCCCGCAACAACATCATCGCCGCCACCAACAACGCCGGCATCAACGTGTGGGCCTCGCTGGGCGCCGTGGTGGCGCACAACACGCTCTGGCAGGCGGCCGAGGGCGCGCAATCCGCCGTGCTGGTCAACGCCTACTCCCACGACTACACCCCCTCCGGGCCGGTGCTCACCAGCTGCAGCCGCCTGACGGTGTGGGGCAACCTGCTGGTGCGCTCCACCGCCGCACGTGCGGGGCCCGTGTTCCAGATCCGCGCCGCCGGCCTGGACCCGAACAGCCCGCTGGTCATGGGCGGCAACCTATACTACGACCAGGACGGCGTGGGCCCGGTGCGTGAGCACGAGCACAACTTTTCTATACATCTTTATATTATTTGTGGTGATGAGCGCAAGACTGTTCACGTGCTGCAGTGTGCATGCTGCGTGCTGCGTAGCGCTGCTTTTTACTCATCAGGAGAAGGAGTGTCCCCCTACCTGCCTTTGCGAGCAGTGGCTCAGTGGCCCACCTCCTTGCTTTCGCATTTCGTATTCGCAATTAAGCGTATGTCCTTGCTTGCTTGTATCAATGCAAAATCCCGCCGGCAGGTGCCCTTCGTCTGGGGCAATGGGGCCATGCTGGAGGACGAGCGCGCCGGCGGCCTGGCCTTTGTGGGCAACGCCACGGGCTGGGCGGCGCACTGCGCGACCGCGCTGGGCCAGGCCGCCACCTGCGACCTCGGCAGCCTGGAGGCGAACCCGCGTCTGGACGCCGCCTTCGCGCCGCTGCAGCCCTGCAGCCCCGCGCTGGGCCGCGCCCCCGCGCTGCTGCCCTCCGCGGGCGCGGCGGTCGTGGCGGACGACTTCCATGGCCGCTCCCGCGTGGCTGCTGCGGCGGGGGCGGGGGCTGCGGGTGGTGGTGCGGCCGGCGGCTTTGACGCGGGCGCGGTGCAGGCGGGAGCGGCGGGCCCCACCAAGCCCATGCCCGCGCCGGTGCCTTTGGCGCTGGCGGCGGCGCCGGCCCCGTTCATGGGTGTCGGCCCCGGCCCTGCCTACGACAAGCAGGTGGGCGGGGAAATCGGGAGCGAGGGGCTTATATTGCTGCAGAAACCCATGTCCCGCACCGCCGCCCAGGCGCCTCGCTGTCGCACACACGTACACACGCACTGACACCGTCGCGATCTCCCTCGTGGCCACGCTCGTGCCCGTCCGGCCCGGTTCGTGTGCATGCACGCGTGCGCCCTCCCGCGCAGTGGCCCTACGACTTCTGGCGCACGCGCGCCTGCAAGGACCTGGTGGTGGACGCGGTTGGCGGCAGCGACTGGCAGTCCTGGAAGGCCGACAGCAGCTACGGGCCCTTCAAGACCGTGGGCAAGGTGGGCGCCTTTCGTGGGGTTGGGGCACGTCCATGTATGTGCATGCCACGACTTGGCCTGCTGGCATGGCGGCTATCTAGTGGGATGCCGAACACCGCCCCACCCCACTAGATGCTCCCGCCCCTGCGGGCAACAACCCGTTACCACCGTGTGTACTGATCGCTTCACTTCACTCATCGCACACACGCCCATGCCACACCTGCTGCGCGCACGGACACGGACACGGACACGGACACGGACACGGACACGGACACGGACACGGACACGGACACGGACACGGACACGGACACGGACACGGACACGGACACGGACACGGACAGGCGCTGGAGCTGATCAACCAGTGCGACCGCATCCTGCTGCGCGCCGGCCAGACCCACGTTGGCCCCTTCGCCATCTACCGACCCAACGTCACCATCACCACCCACCCCGCCGACCTCGCCGCCGGCAGCGGCCGCGCCGTGGTGACCTGCCCCGCCGCCACCGGCGCCACGCCCTGCATCCGCACCGGCGAGGGACTGTACGGCGGCGCCGCCGCCGTACAACTCACCAACTTCAACGTCGTGATGGCGGCTGGAACCACCGGGTCCTGCATCCACTTCAACGAGGGCGCCGGATCCGGATCCAGCGCCTACTGGGCCTTCTACCTTGCCTCAACAGGCAAGGCCGCCGCCGCGCCCACGCACAGCGTCATCTCCGACATGGCGCTGACCAACTGCGGCATGCACGGCGTCAAGCTGAGCACCTTTGTGCGCAAGGTGCGGCTGGAGGGGCTGGCCATAACCAACCCCAAGGGCGCCGGCATTGAGGTGCGCGGCGGCGGTGACCTGGTCATCGCGCGCAAAACCATCACGGGCGCGGTTGACACGGCGGTGCGGCTGGGCGGCGGCGCACGCAACTGCCTGGTGGAGCGAAACCTGATCAAGTGAGTCGTTGGGGGCAGGGCCGCAGGGTAGATACTATCTGCTATACGGTATAATATCGCTGCTGTTGGGGCAGCGAGCGGGTACACGTGGAGGCAGGGATATGGCCGGCCTGCGGTTTGATGAGCTTGCTCAGGAGTAATGCGACGGCGGCGCGTGGCAGTGCGTGAACGCAAGTGCACGCACACGTACGCATGCTCGCAGGGACTTTGGCGGCCGCGGCATCCTGCTGGGCAGTGACAACACTGAGGTGGCCTACATGGACGTGGACTGGGCGGCGTACGGCAGCGCCGGGGGGTCCTGGCACGACAACATCAACACGCTGTGAGTGGCGTATGCGTGGTGCCGCCGCCGCCGGCACCTCCCGGCTGGGCTGCTGTGTGCATGCTTTCAAATGCCGCCCGGAGGTTCACTTGTCATATGCGGGCAGTGCATGGCCTTGTCATTTCTCTGCATCCAAATGCACATGACTGATCGCGTAACGCTTACCATCACCATGCATCACTCCTGCCGTCGCCTACACGCACGGTTCAGGGTCCGCAACAACATCCTCCACGGCGGCGCGGGCGCAGGCATCGCCTTCTACAGCGCCCGGGACGCCACCGTGGTGCACAACACCCTGATTGGCGTGGCAGCCACCATGCAGGTAGCTAGCTTAGCTGGACAGCTGGGCAGCTGGTGGCATGACAGCTAGCTGCTGTCCACCTGTCTTGCTTGGTGCTGTGTGTGTGGCCATGGTGGCCATGTAGTTGCAAGCGCATGATTCGTTGTTCCGCCACCCTTACACATCCGGCCCCCAATCTACGCCATTATTATTACCCCACCCATACATGTGCCTGTAGGCGGGCGTGCTGCTCAATGTGTCGCCCAAGCAGCTGGGCCCCACCTGGGAGGTCGGCGCGCCCAACACCAACATCACCTTCAAAAACAACGTGGTGCGTGCGTGCGTGATGCTGTGGGCCAGGTGTGGGCCGCGTGTTGCGTACTGCGTGCTGCGTGTCGGGGCCGTCCTGGACGCGCTGCACCCCTAACCAACATGCTCACCCGCCCGCCCACCCGCCTGCTTGCGCCCTGCCCCGCACATACAGGTGACGCTGGGCGGCGACGCCAGCTCCACCCTGATGGTGGAGTCGCGGCTGCTGCAGGGCAGCACCTACAACCGCCAGCTGGCGCTCAACGCCCCCGCCGGCACCTGCCCCGCCCGCCGCCTGGCCGCTGCCTCCTCCTCCGCCTCCTCCACCTCCCTCCGCGGCGGCGCTGCCCCCCAGGGTCGCCGCATGCTCCGCGCCGCCGCCGCCGCCGCCGCCGCGACCGCCACCATCTCTGCTGACCCCACCGGCGGCATCCAGCAGCAACAGCACTACCGCCGCCGCCAGCGCCAGCTGCTGTCCACTGGCCTGCCATTCGCCAAGGCCATGCAGGATGCCACCGGCGAGCAGGGCCGCAACCCGGACGGCTCCTGCCCGCTCTACCCCGCCACGCACGCCTGGCACCAGGACGTCAGCTCCCTGCCCGTGCACCCCAACTCCCAATCCATCAAGCTCAACATTGGCGGCACCGGCAGCCACCTGCACGCCGACTTTGGCGGCGGTTACGGCTCCGGCGCCAACCGCATTTACTACGGAATTCCGTACGTGGTGGTTGACAGCTCGAAACCCAACGGCCCCGGCCTGACCCAGATCAACATCGGGCCGGCCGGCTACCCAGCCGAGTCAGACTCCAGCCCCGCCGGCTGGCCCATCCCGCCCACCGCGCCGGTGGAGGGAGCCTACGCCAACTGCCCGCCCGCCAGCTGCGGCGGCGACCGCCACATCCTGGTGGTCGACAACGCCACCTGCCTGCTGAACGAGGCCTGGCGCGCCGTGCCGCCCGCGCTCACCGGCACCGGCGCCTGGCAGGTGCGTGGGCTCCCCTCGCTCCTGTCTAGACTAGACTAAACTAGACTGTGGCAAAAGGGGGCCGCCGGAGGCGCGCCGCAAACGCCCTGCCGCGCCCTCACGCACCGCCACTGCTCCACACAACCGGAACCGCTCTGAATGAAGCCGTTTGTTCTCAAACACACCCGCGCCGCGCCAACTGCTGCCCGCCTGCCTGCCTGCCTGCCTGCCTCACGCCACATATACATACACACACACACACGCACACACACACACACACACACACACACACACACACACACACACACACACACACACACACACACGCCCACTCATACACCAGGCCGACATCGTGGCGCGCTTCAACGTGTCGCGTGAGCGCCTGGAGCGGCCCCTGGGCTGGAGCTCTGCCGACGCCGCCGGGCTGGCCATCCTGCCTGGCCTGGTGCGGTACGAGGAGATTGTCAAGGGCAGCATTGGTGAGGCGCTACCGACGCTAGCTGCAGCAGCAGGCCGCCTCCATTCCTGCCCGTGGACACGGGGCTGCTGCGGCAGATAACCCTATCTGCCGCAGTGGCCCCGCAGTGTTGCTGATGCGGCCCTTGTGCTGTTTATTGTCTTGTCTCTGTGCTTGGCGGCACTGCGCACGTACGGCCCTGACCTCACAACGTTTGCGCCTGCACCCACACTCACATCCCAACCCCCGTACACATCATGTGCGTGTGTGTGCCGGCGCAGACCACGCCATCCGCTTCACCGGCCCCAACTCCCGCGCCGCCTACGCGCCGCCAGCCTCCCACTTCGCCGCTACCTCCACCTCGCCGGACGCGCCCTGGATGGGCATGCGCGTGCGCCTCAACTCCTCCTTCGACTGCGCGCCGCTAAAGCGCGCCGCGCGCATCTTCTGCGTTGCCCTCCAGAAGTATGGCGCCGTTTTCGCTGACAACGGCTCGCCGTGGTACTTCTCAGGTGCGTGCATGGTTCTGCCTGGGCAGGGGCTTGCTGACTTGCAGGGTGCTGCTGACCGCGCTCCAACCTTTGTCTGGCAGAGTTGCCCAAATAGAGTCGCCGGAATATCCCCTATCAGCCGCGCTTACTTCGGCCTGCCGCTGGTCACCGCCGCACGCGCACGCTGCTCGAGAGCTCACGCCCAAATAAACCCGCCCCTAAACCCCGCCCCGCCCCTAAACCTACCTGTACGCCCCCCTCCCCCCACACACAGGCGAGGCCACCGCCAGCTGGGAGAGCAGCGGCGTGCTGTCCGAGCTGTACGACATCTCGTCCATCCCCTCCGCCTTCATGGAGGTGCTCGACACCGGCTGCCTGTGCCTGGACGCCGACTGCACCGTCTCTGAGTGCGGCGGCGTGCCGGGCGTGGACCCCGCCGGCCTGCCCGTCTACCCCGCAGTCGCCGCGCCCGCCTCCGCCAACATGCACTTCGCCAACAACGTCTACTTCAAGCCCGGCAGCCCCGCGGCCGCGCGCTACATCGACCGAGCCGTGGCGCCCTTCGGCGCAGGGTACTCGGGCGGCCTGGCGGGCTGGCAGGCGGCGGGCTACGAGAGCGGCAGCACCGACGCGGCGGATCCCGCGATCGATCCGGCCAAGGGCTACAAGCCCGCGGCGGGCAGCCCCGCGGTCGGCTCGGTGCCGGTGCTGGCGGAGGCCTGTGAGGACTACAACGGTGCGCCGCGCGGCGCGCCCGGCGGCGCCACCGACGCCGGCGCTGTGCTGGCGTAATGCTAGACATGACCTTGCATCCTTATTTCGCCACATGCAATGCACGCATGGGCATGGAGTCAACGCAACCGTTGCGCCGCGCGGTCCTCGAGGCTTGGGAGATCGTAATAAGCGCTTTGCCTGAGATGCGTGGAGCCACACGCGTGATGAGGACGTGGCTGTGTCGGGATGGCTGGAGGGCGAAGGGGACGAAGGGCCTGCTACGCCGCATGCCTGTTGTACATAAGTTGCATTAAGACCATACGCACGCATCCTTGTAGGCCGCTCATACATGCTCGTCATACATATTCCTGTGAATGTTCTAGAAATGCTGATGTCAGGGGCGGCTATAATGTTCTGCATGGGATCTCGTACATTCATGGCTTTAACACGGCGGATTGATGCAATGCCATACATACAATCCCATCATTTCCTGCGGGTTGTGTTACAGCTGTGGGGAGACTTCTGACCCGGGCCCGAAACACAGCCGCTGCAGCCTACCTGAGCCTACCAGCCTCTTTGGACTGGCGAGAGCGCCGACAACCCGGTTCCTCGGTTTCAATCGATCTCACCACGCCCTGTTATGCTGCTGCACATTCATGATTTATGGGACACATTGAAGTACAGAACCCGGCACAACTCATGATGAGTTTTGGAGACAAGATTGAGTAATTGCGATCTGGCCAAATTACATACCAGCACGCTCCCAGATCTGCTGAGAGCGTTTCATTGACATAAGGTCCATACCCTTCATGCCATTATGGTGCTAGACAGCTAGAGAAGTGTGGACTGAGGACACGTACGTGTTTGTGCACAGGCGGGTGTTGCGACGTTGGTTTACTGACTGCAATGGGTGACGTGTCGGTTACATGCGCGCTTTTGCTTCGGCTCTCGCGGCATGGAGTCTGCTGACACTAGCATTTATCCTTACATAAGCGACTGTTCGGTGTTTCAATTCATAGCCACGTCAATACCGCAGTACGTCACAACGGCGTGCGGGAAGTGCGTGCGGTAATGACATGCCCGCCGTATGCATGGGTGAGAAGCTTGGTGAGAAGTGCGGTTCGTTGTGGTCCGGTTCACAGCTTTGGTTGGTTGTGAGTGTGCGTGGGTAGCAGGGTAGGTGCCCTCCACGTCGGTACTGCCTCGAAGCGTACGGCACCGAATCCCAGCCCCCCCAGCTCCGCCATTGCGACGCCTAAGGGCCGCCCGGTCAGAGAGGCCTGGTGATTACGCACAACTCGCGAATCTGTAAACACGCGCTGGTGGGCAGACGCCGGCCGCCGTTGCGCCACCCGCGCAGACATCGACATATCAAGCAGGGGCGGGGGGGGGGGGGGTAGGATCTTCCGAAACATACCCCATGGTCCAAAATCAAAGAGCTTAACGAGAGCGTTCAGAATCCGCTTTCAAACCTGAAAATGGTTTTCTCGGTGCGAAGACATGGTTGCGGAATGACAAAGGCAAAAGGACAACCACTCACGATTTGGGGCCTCAAAGTTGGGGGACGGACCCGGTTTTGCGGGCGGATTTGCTAAATTTCGTCTTTGGGCCTCTAACGCTGCCAAATGCACACAGAAGCTATCCACAAGTAATTAGAAAGGTACATTAGGCCCGGGGGCACGTGCCTGCGTCGCCAGGCATGGCGTCTTCAGCTGTGTATCGTGACATGTCATCGTGACGTGTCTCCGGCATGCCACACGCAGCACCCTCCAGAACAGCGCAAAACGCATCCAGGGACACCGCAACCCCAGTTTGTAGTTGCATGAGGTTACGCATACATTTTGGTGGCCAGTTCTGGGTGCGCCCGGTCACCCCTGGTCAGACGCATTGAAGCATTGGAATCGCGGCCTGACCCAAACACGAGGCGGTGTCCCGGTAAACTACACAGCGCAATAGAGCTCACTGAAAGGAGTGCATTGACACCAACCGACCAAAAATGGACGAGTTTGAAGGGCTGTACGACAAGGGGGGGGGGACGGACTACCCCCTGGGGGGCCCCCGGAGATTTTGCGGCATGGGGTCTGGAGGTTTTGTTTCTCCCCCCCCCCCTGTATGAAGCAGGCAAAGCAGAACTCTGGCGAACCAAGTCGCCTGGATGCTTAACGCGTTGATGCTGTGCGGATTCATAGCAATACTGGTTGTCGGAATCGTTACACTCGATGACCATTGTCGTTATAATCCATGTTCAGCGGAGGCCAGCGCCGGGTTCGGTCTCATCCAGGGGTGCCCCTGGTCTCATCATCGGCGGGGCCATCTCCTTTGGCATTAGCGTTGCTATTTTCCTGGGCTACTTTGCGTGCTGCGTCCAATTCCCATCTCCGGACCACTGCCTCGATGATGTGGGGCCTGAAGGCAAGATCGAAATGGTCTGCACTCTTGGGGCAGACTATTCCTACGGGCAGCCACAAACGTGTCTTGGCTACTAGGCCGGTCCAGGCGAGGAGGCCCGAGGTGCTCCAGCACTCAACCCACCCCTGCACCCCACAGCCCTGCTCGCCCAAGTTCCCGCAACCTCGCCGCTGCTCAGCCCCAAACCCTTGCCCGCTGAGCCCTCAACTACGCCAGCTCAGTGGCCACTCTAGCTCAAGCGCTCTTGCGCTTCTAGTGAGGGCTGCTCCCTTTCAGGCCTCCAGCTCCAGCTCCAAATCTTGCGGTAGCGCACACAGCAGTTCCCCATTCACCACCGCAAGAATGGGGTGCGTGGCATCCACGCCGTCCCAGCCTTTGCGGGGTACGCCCAGCTGTGCGAGTTGTAGCAGCCGCGACCAGAAGTCGGCGACTGTGCGAGCACACGCCAGCTGGACGGGGGTCACTCCTGGTGGCGGCGGTGTCAGCTGCGTGGGCGGGACCGCATCCGGGTCAGGATCCGCCTCCGCTGGTGTGCCCAGCGTTCACTGCTGCTAATGCCGCCGCCGCTGCAGCCACGTCTCCTTGGGCCGCCGCAGCGCGCGTTATCCCGCGCAGCCGCACGTGTGTGTTTGTGTGTGTGTTAGAGATCACAAGGGGAAGTACTATGTATGTGTGTGTGCTCTCGCGCGCTTCAAGACCGTGATTATCACTGCTGCTTGAAGTGTTATTAGGTGGGTTTGGATGTATGTGAAGCCCTCAGGGGCAACGGTATTCATCAGGTACGGTAGCAACGGCGAGAGCGTTCTTGAGCGAGCGAGCGGGAGCGCGTTTCCGTGCGCCAAGAGCGGGTTGTCGCATGCCAGCGCATGCCGCGAGCGGGAGTTCACTAATGGGGTCACCTTCACCTTTGTTCTCGTCTGCCGAGAGCGGCATTCCGTGAGCAGCTATGGAAGGTCGGAGTTCGGCTGGGTCGGGCGGGTCTGGGACATGCCGGGAACTCAGCGTTCAGCAGGCATTACGGGCAAGGGCGGCAAACCGCGAGCAAGAGCGGGTGCACCATGTTGAGGTTGGGGTTGGCTGGGGGTAGTGGGGCAGGCTTGGTGGCTCGCTGGCTGGTCCCGGCGGGTCTTGGCAGTCCAGGGGCAGTCTGTATTATGTCCCAAGCCCCTGCACTCTTCTTGAATTCTTCAACTCCGGCAGCTTATAATAAATAGAGAAAGCCTAGGATTATCGGGGGCCGTCACGAAGCGCTCGCTGGCGTCGAAGCTCGCGGCGAGCGAGCGAGCATGCGCCCTGCCTACTCAAGAACGACGCGGCCGACGGAGCTGTTGCGTATCATGGCACCGTCATCTTGTGCAGCATTTTATTATTACAGCAATAACGCGCGGCAAAGCGACTAGCATAGGCATGCGGGGAGCGATCGATAACACCTGCTATGTCTGTTTGGGTGGGTGGGGCACTAATACTAAACTGCGGACTTGGTAATCTCACGGGCCTCCTAGGCTTGCAGGCGGGCAATTATGGTGTCAAGGCCCACCCATCCACACTACCGACCCACCCGACACACCCCGCCCGACCTCGCACACAAGCACGCGCCTGTGGTCTGTTGAAAAGCGTCGGTGTTGGAGCGGAACAGGGCTAACACGAGGAGCTCATCAGAGCTCGAGAACTTGAAGAGCATTGGGGAGCCCATTGGCGCAGAGCACTGTGGAGCTAAACAGCCCTCAGGATCCAAACAGAGCTAAGAAGAAACGCCGTTTCCTTCGACTTAGGCCTAACACGCGCGCCTGCCTGATGGTTTGTGCGCTTGAACAGTAGTTCTTTGACAGCAAAGCAACACATTCCTCCAACAGAATCGACCTCGCTCCTGCTGTCTAGAGGGTCGTCTTAGGCGAGCGAGTCAATTGGCGAAAATGAAGGTTGGCTCCGTTCGGGCTACAACTAATATAAGTTCGCTATAGACATGCGTTCTACTTCTGAGGCTAGAGCCACCTCGAGAGCTTGATTATTGTTCCACCCACGTTACGGCGCTTCATCCAAGCTTTGATGGACAGCAATATTTATGCTGCATAACAATGTTCAGATAATATTATTAATGCGGCCTGCTGGATTTCCCACTCCACCAACATTACTTCATTACTCGCTCGTGAACTACGTACGTCGGAAGCAGCAGTCACGCTGCGTGTTCTTATAATTACTCTCGACGTGTTCAAGCTAAAAACCTGAGCCGCCGCGCATGATAGTGCACTGCTTCGTGCGGCGACCTGAAGATGGGTGACAAGCCAGCAGTGTGCCTCGAGTTATCGCGATGTTTTGCGTGCTCGCGCTTACAATTGCTGGGTGCTCTCGCGATGTGGTACGCACGATATAAAAACCACGCACATGCTGTGCGATTCTCAAGGCGCGGCACGACAAACTTTGTCGACCGTGACCTCCCTCCTTACTTCTTCAGCCCGCCCCTTCGTCTTCACCTCTTGCCTTACCCCTCGCCACCTGCCACTTTTCCCTTCATTAGCCTGAAGCTGGAACCAAGGGTCGTGTTCTCTGGGTGGGATTTGCTAGCGGCGGTGTCCGGGCAAAGGGGGTAAGGGGGGTCGGGTGTCGAGCAGGGGTGCAGGGTGACCGTTGCCGGCCCCAACCGTGGGCCCCAACCGACCCGGATTGGGTCCAAAACCCCCTTGAAACCAGGCCTCGCGCCAATTCTTTTGAGTAGACCTGTAAGGAACACCTAATAGCGCCACCCTGGCGCGCTGGGCGACTAACAGGAGAACTTCGAAAACAGGCTTGCCGACGCAAATTGGAATCTCGGCTTGGAGGCCTGGCGAGCTGTGCGAGTGATGTCTGAGGCATCTTATGATGCCAATATAGTCAATGAAGCTTATGCCGGTGTCTCTTTCACTAAGACCGAGTCGGAAGAGGTCGCGATGCCTATGGCAACGGGCCGTTCGGACCCGCGTTTCAAAAGCAAGACCTGGAAAAAGTTCCCGCGCGTGCACATCAAATGAATGGGATGTACATGGCAGTTTGCGCAAGAATTCTGGACCGGGCCGGTTCGGGGCGGGCTAAACGAGTCCTGTTGTTACAAGGGGCGGGTCCGGGTCGGTGGGGCCGGCAACGGTTGGCCACCCCGCACCCCTGGTGTCGAGCGCATTTCTGATAACACCTTACTGCTGAGCTCGGTTCCTCCAAGGCCAGGAGGGGGACCACCCTGCCTGCACGTACGTGTTAACTTTTGCTGGGTAGCGCACGTCTTTAACTGGGTTCGTTGCGCGCAGGATACACTCATACGCACCCACTTACGTGCGCTGCTAGTTCTTGAACTGCGTTGGCAGGTCCCTCTTGTAACTAATTCAAGTAAACTGGCGGCCTGCAGCAACGCGTTCATCTAGTTCTTCCGTGTGATTTATGACGAGCGCGCGGAGGTATTTAGGCCAGCGATGCCATTCAGGGGAGCACCTCCCCTGGTGCCACTACTCGGTTCCCTTGCATCGTGAACGGCGTCTCCACATATGTCCGTGTGGGGGTGGGGGTGGGGGGTGGGTGGGGGGAACAACGGACACGTAGAGGGGGACGCGAAGGTCGGTCGGTGCAGGTCGGTGCGGGTCGGTGGGGGCTCAGCCCCAAAACAGCTCAGGCCCGCTCCGGCGCTCACAAATCTAGCACCCGCATAGACAATTCCACAAAGATAGCGTTTGTGAAGGCGTCTGCGCGAGCGACCTTCCCGCGTGCGCCTGGCAAGTGGCAATGGCACAGCCGGTGTCGCGGCATTACCGCTGTGAAGGGATGGCTACAATATTCCGCATATGTAACCGTGGCCCGTGCGTGCTAATAGAGCTAGCAGAGAAGCTCGCCGCCCGAACAGCCACGGACACAAGCAAGACCGGCTTCTGCTGAGCCCGGCCGCTCCAGCTGCCGGCCGGCCGCTCCAGCTCCAGGGGTTAGCGATTTCACATACATGCATTGCGGTAACCAAAAGCAATGGCAGCCCATCATCTGGTTGCACTCAGACTCCGGGGGGCCCGGTCGAAGTTTCCACAGTAATGGGCCTGGTAATGGGCTGTTTGGCTCCGAAGGATCCAGTCGGCGCGCGCTGTTTAGCCCCGCCGCAAAGCCTCCTACAGCCCTGTTTAGCTCCAGCTCGCTCGTCAGGGCTGTTAAGGTCCGCTGGGCTCTCCTGGAGTCGCAGCATTTTCTGCAGACCGATGATTGAGAGGGGGCCTATGCATGATTGGAAGCTCCGTATGAGCCGGGCGGGGAAACCCCGGGGACGGGAGGGGGAGAGAGTAGGCGCTGGTTCTCGGCACGTGGCGCTGCTTGGGTCCCATACTATGCTGCTGTTTGGCTCCATCCGGATGCCATCCGTCAGGCTTCAGCCAAACTTTGGTCATGCGCCCTTGAGTGTCGTATGATTCCTTAGGTTTGCCTATCTCCTGCTAGCACTGCCTTGTCGTCCCTGAGCGGGCTGCATGCTGGAGCGGCTTAGGGGGTACCGTAGCAGTACCGGGGGTAGTAGTAGCGGGGGGGGGGGCGGGGGGTAGTTCATTCCAAACCCAAGCAAAAACCCGGGGGGCGCCTGCCGAGGGAGGGAGGCCTGCTAGCGGCCCAGCAGCTCAGTCAGGGCGAGCCGCCGTGCCGTCCATGGGACCTACCGACATGTCCACGGACAGTTATGTGCAAGAGACAACCCCCTGTCTGGCTCCCCCGGGCAGTGCCTGTATCTTGTAGGTGCCCTTGGGCCCTCAGTGTCTACTACCGCGTAGATGACCCCTGCTAATTTTTCTACGCTTAAAATTTTCTTGGGGGGCAAGCCCCCCAAACCCCCAAAAAACGTCTACACTTCCCCTGATTTGCCCGCCAAAGCGTCTACCGGCCGTAGACGTGCGCCCCACCAACCCCTGAAAGCTTCTACGTTTTCGGCCGAAAAAGGGCAAATTTCTACGCGGTTGAAGGAAGATACAGGCACTGCCCCCGGGTGTTTTTGGGGATGCTGTTGCATGTCCCGATGCGTCTGGAGTGTGTGTTGGGCGTGTTTGACATGGTTCAAGGCCCAGATGACATCACCTTCAGGCGCCCTTTCTCCCCCACACACAAAACCCTAAAACCCCCCTTGGTTAATATGCGCGCGCTGCCCACCACGGCCCCCCTTCTAAGATAAGAGCTCGTCTATCTGTCTGACTTATAGCTTCACATCAGACGCGTGCCATGCTTGCTGCCGGCGCCACTAGGCGCCACTGGCACCCTGTCAAAGACTCAAAGCATCTATCTATCTCTTGTTTTCGGGGGCGCAGGTCCCAGGCCTGCCTGCGTAGCCAGTATGTATGCCTGCCTGCCTGCTGGTGCCTGCCGCGCGCCGGCGTGTTAGTTCCGATGTCACACTCCTCGGCCCCGGCCCTGGCCACGGCCCCGGCCTCGGCCAGTCGGCCTCGGAAGGTGCCGCTGACAGCAGCATCCATGTCAGCGCCATTCACTGCGCTTCTGTATCTTGTACCTTGCTTGGCTCTTAATTATTGAGGTATAGAGGGAAACGGAAAGGCAAAGTCTTGTGATGCGGCGTATTAAGATTACAGTGGTTTTGCGCGCCCGCCGAATGGCCACCACGGGTCACACCTTTTTTACAACGCTTGTACAGCATCTATCAGAACCGTTCCAAACCTTGGTGGAATTAATGATGGCATTCAACGGTGCTTATGTATGGGCAGTTATGTATGATTTGTGACATTCAGTTGACGGAACAAAGACAGACATGGATGTAATGCACTGATGCGGACATGCGCTACATTGCGAATGATGATGGCAGCCGCCTGGATGTGTGACACCATATCACAACGATTTGACTAAGCTCACGCGCGCGAACGCTGTACACCTGCCTCACTACTCTCCTCCTAGGCCATACAATATGCTTGGCAGACCACAGGCGCAGCCCACCTACCTATCCACGAGTTAAGCACACGACGCCTGGCTAAACGGCACATGGACGGCATGCTCATCACAAACCAACACGGCCTGCCGAGCGCACGCACGGACCGGCGGGGCTGTGTGCTTCAAACACAGGAGGGCAGCCTGACCCAACACCCAACAAGTTTCTCTTAGCGCACACACATTACTGACTTTGCTTGCGTGGCAGCCGCTGACACCGGCTGCTTCCGCCATTCACTCTTCTGCGCGAGCACGCAGCGTCCTTTTACGGCTGGACCGGAGCCGGGAGGTTGGACGGGCAGAAGCCGCCGGAGCTGACCGTCAAGTGGATGGCCACGTACAGGCCCTTGGTCGGGTCATAAGGCAGCACAGTGACGTCGGCACCGTTGACCTTGAAGGTGCCTGCGTGGGTGGCGAGCAAGGTAGGGGCAAGAGGACAAGCGGAAGGCGTCAATATCATCACTTCGGTGTACGTGCCCGCCGTGCCGCTGTTACGAAGCCTCCAACCGCAGTAGCGTTGTGGTATCGGCTTGCGAATTGAGCAGGCCTAAAAACGGCTTTGCGAATCAACACCCTTGGCACAGCACTGGCGCGCGTGCAGCGTGCTTACCGGTGTTGACCTTGCTAACAGTCCAGGTCTGGCCGTAGGTGAAGGTGGCGGGCACGGCGCTCGTGACCGTGTACCTCTGGAACTGGCCGGGGCTCAGAGACGCGGGCGCGCGGAAGGACTGGAACATATGCAGCACGGAGGAGCTGCCAATGGCGTTGGGGGCGTTGGCAGGCGCCAAGAAGGTCGAGATGGAGGTGTTGCCCTTGATGTGGGTGATCTGGAACTTGATGCGGCCGAAAATGAAGCCCTTGCCCACGCGGTTCTGTGGAGTGAATGGCGTCGGAATGAAGGGAAATTAGATTTGAATCTGCTTGCTTACTAATAGTTTCGCACACCAAGGTCTCAGACCAAATTGCATTACTCATCGCTATTGCCTGACTTCTGCACGCAGAACCCGAAACGTCGCGTCGCACAGACTCGCTCTGTCGGCCCTCACCTGTCCGCAGCCCGCGCACACATCGAAGATGTACTCGATCGAGGTGTCGTGGTTGCCGCTGGCGGCGGGCAGGATGCGGAAGAAGCCGCCCCAGGCGTTGCGGTTGCTGTCATCGGTGCGCGGGTTCCAGAACACCTGGGCGCCCGGGTAGCCGGAGGTGAGGAGCTGCTCGGCGGTCGAGCCCGCGGGCAGGGACTCCATGACAGAGGCAACTGCAGGGAGCGAAGAGGGCGGCATAGGTCGGTTGTTTAGCTTGCGATGGAAGCGTAAAACCACGTGAGATGAGGACCAGGTGCCAGTCTGCATCTATCTAAAGGCCTAGGCCCAAGGCGTGGGGGCACGTACGAGCTCCAAAAGCTCCCCCGAGAGGCCAAGAAGCCAGCTTGACACACTTACTCGGGATGGCCCAGGCGGTGTCGCCGCCGCACAGGCAGGAGGACACCTGGTTGACGGAGTAGAACTTGCAGGTTTCGCAGACACGGTTTTCGGTGGGGGTGTCCTCCTTCTGGATGTACAGGTAGAACGCGATGCTGCTGTAGGTGGTGTCGGTATAGCAAGCCATGCCCACGCCGGTGCCGGTGGCAGGGTTAGCGGAGAAGAAGGCGTCAAGGGTGGAGTAGGTAGAGTTCTTGATGGGCGGATACACGGGGACCTCGATGGTGACCGGCGGGCTGATGTTCGGCAGAGTATAGTTCACCTTGCCGCTGGACTTGGCGATGCAGCCGTACTGGTTCAGAAAGCTCTGCGCGAAGAGGGGCGGCGAGAATTGGCCGACGGAGGCCTCCTTGAGGCAGGTGCGGACCGTGCAGTTGGAGCAGCTGCCGGTGGGGATGCCGGCGCCGTTCAGGACGGCGTTGGTGGCGCAGAGCCCGTCGACGCAGGAGGCGATGGTGGGGGGAGCAGGGGAGGGAGGCAGGGGCGAGGGGGGCAGGGGCGAGGGAGGCTCGGGGGAGGGAGGAGCAGGGGAAGGAGGAGCGGGCGACGGGGGCGCAGGTGACGGGGGCTCAGGCGACGGGGGCTCAGGCGAGGGAGGGGCAGGCGAAGGAGGAGCAGGCGAAGGAGGAGCAGGCGACGGGGGCTCAGGCGAGGGAGGCTCGGGCGAGGGGGGAGCAGGGGAAGGAGGAGCAGGCGACGGGGGCTCAGGCGACGGGGGCTCAGGTGAGGGAGGCTCGGGCGAGGGGGGAGCAGGGGAAGGAGGAGCAGGCGACGGGGGCAGGGGCGAGGGAGGCTCGGGCGACGGAGGCTCAGGGGAGGGAGGAGCAGGCGACGGAGGCTCAGGGGAGGGAGGAGCGGGGGAAGGAGGAGCGGGGGAAGGAGGCTCAGGGGACGGGGGCTCGGGGGAGGGAGGGGCAGGGGAGGGAGGAGCGGGTGACGGGGGCTCGGGCGAAGGAGGAGCAGGAGAGGGGGGAGCGGGCGAAGGAGGAGCGGGCGACGGAGGCTCAGGGGAGGGAGGAGCGGGGGAAGGAGGAGCGGGGGAAGGAGGCTCAGGGGACGGGGGCTCGGGGGAGGGAGGGGCAGGGGAGGGAGGAGCAGGCGACGGGGGCTCGGGCGAAGGAGGAGCAGGAGAGGGGGGAGCGGGCGAAGGAGGAGCGGGCGACGGGGGTTCAGGGGAAGGGGGAGCGGGCGAAGGAGGAGCGGGCGATGGGGGCTCAGGGGAAGGGGGAGCGGGCGAAGGAGGGGCGGGCGAGGGAGGGGCGGGCGAGGGAGGGGCGGGCGAAGGAGGGGCGGGGGAAGGAGGGGCGGGCGAGGGAGGACGCGGCGAAGGAGGGGCGGGCGACGGAGGGGAGAGGAAGCACCCCGCGGGCACGGTGAAGCGGGTCTCACACACCTGGCACTGACCTGTGCCACCCTCGCAGCCGTCATCTCCCACGGGAATAGTGGGGTAGACAGTGTAGCTGCACTGGTCCGTTCCCTTGTTTGTGAACTGACCATCGTGCACCTGGATGCCGATCGAGGTGCCGGCCATGCTGGGGTCGACGGCATAGCTCAGCGAGCTGGTGCCCGTCCCGACGTTGTTGCAGTATTCAGGGTTGGAGCCTTGGTTGCAGTTGGGTACGGGAGTCGGGATGGGGCCGCAGGGAGCGCCGGTCTGCTTGACGCAGGCAGCCCTGCGGGTAATAGTGTGTGCATTGTGTGCATGCGCGTGTGGGCAAGTCAGTCGCTGGGTGCTTACTTCTGTATGGCCCTCAGGGAGGCGATCGAGTTGCCCTGCTGCATACGCCGCCGCCCTCTCAACTCCGCATTGCCTCGGTACGCGGACCTAATATACAAGGCAACAGCTTGCCAACTGTGCATGTGCTCACCAAGAGTAGGTGGACGTCTTGCATCCGGACGTGCCCACCAGAAGGTTGATGTTGACGAAACCGCCGCTGCAAGTTATCCGTGCGCAGTCGCGGAAGAAATCCTGGCAGAACTGAGAGTTGCCGTTGTTGGGGCAGGTCTGCTGCTGAAGCAGCTGACGACCGAAGCCCGCCGACACGATGGAGGCTTTGCGAGCGTCCGCCGCGTTAAAGGCGAGGACAGCTGTGAGGGCGCAGAGCGCCGCGGCTGCCGAGCGCCGCATGATGGATTGCTGGCGAATGAGGATAGTGGACGTGTGGTTGGAAGTGATTAATGAAGCGAGAGAAGCGAAAGAGGACGAGGGCGTGGAAGGCGCTCCAAGACGGATGTCTGGGCTGCCTACAGAGGTGCAAGTGGTCGCAGAACCGACTTGCTGATTGACCATCGAATGCAGTGCTGCCAGGCTATATATATGGGGCGGGGCCGCGGCGACCGCTTCATTGGGGCTCCATCCATGTGCTGTCGAGCCAAATGACGCCGCCCAGCAGCTCGACTGACTACCCCTGGGTTCCAACAGCTCTCCCAGGAGCTAAACGGAGCGCACGTGCGCCGTTTAAACCCGCCACGCCACAGACACAGACGTGTCTGCCTACAACGCCTACTATCATGGGGTCCAATTAATTGTGAAAGCCTTTGCAAGGGCGATCAACACTTGCCGAGGCAGACTAGGCAGACCACATACAAGTGCCGGGCCAACACCTACCACCAACCGTTCGTCCACCGGCCTAATGGACCTGCTGATGGATGGCACGATTTGGCTGAATTATGCTGACGTGAGTATGTCAATTGCTGCAGCCCCAGTGACGCAAAGTCCGCACGTATGTATGAGTATTTGAATTGGCTGGGATCTCAACCGCCCAATTGGTGTGGCCGAGCAAAACGATATTCTACAATCCGTGATGAGCGAGCGAGCACCAGGGGAGAGCACTAAACCTTCTCTTGCTTATGACTTGCTTACTTGCGCTCGCTGCTGAGTACTTGGGGCTCATTCATACAATTTCAGCAGGACAAAATTGGGAATCAGCAATCAATCAACAGACTAAACAGATTAAACATACATACATACATACATGCGCGCGCGCGTTCAATTTTGCCGCCGCCTAACAGACTGCGTCGCTGCAGCAGACGGGCTCGCAACTATTGGACGCAAGTATTGTAGTAATTGTAGAGGTCTTCAACTACATCCCGGCGACGAATGCGACCGCCAAGCGACCTGCTGCCTGCCTCCTACCAGCCACCTTGCTAACTCGGATGTCCGGCGCGCGAGCCACGGCACGAGGCAGCAGTCCACGCGCCCCTGCTTGTGCCTGCAGTAAACAACGCCTGGCCCACCCGCGTGATATTGGGCGACAATGCATTGTCTGGCTGGGCGCGTGGAGGCGAATACTTACTTTTGGTTAGATAGGGTTTTTGGTTGGATGGGACGGTGGGCGCCAACGGGGGGGCGGTCGCGGTCAATTAGCAAGGCAGTTTAAGCCGCCAGCAGGACAGCCAGGAGGTTCAAGCGTGGGCGCCTGGCGGTAGGCGGGGCCACGGCCCTACAGCACTTTTAGCCCCCTAACCCCCCCCTAACCCTTGGCACCCTGGTTAGGGAGCTCCCCAGGGTAAAGGGGTCGGCCGGGTTAGGGACCCACAAGGGTGACTGGGCAGTTACCCCGCCTGAGACTTACGGGCCCCCCAGGGTAACCGGGCCCCTAACCTTAGGGGCCCCCCAGGGGTAACCGGGCCCCCAACCTTAGGGGCCCCCCGGGGTAACCGGGCCCCCAACCTTAGGGGCCCCCCAGGGTAACGGGCCCCGGAGGTTAGGGGGGTGCCCCTAAGAGGGGTTAGGGACGTGGGGGTCCCCAAGGGTTGGGGTAACGGCCCTCCCGAACCTCAGGGAGGGGGTTGATGGGGGTCGGTTATGGGGGGGTCCCTAAGGTTAAGGGTTTGAGACTGCTGTAGGGCGGGTGGGGCCTCGCCTCTCCCCTGGGCCTCGCCGAGGCCGTGTGGGGCGGCGGGGCTTGTGGGACCCCGCCGCCGACGACGCTGCTGCGGGTGGCAGGCGGGCGCGCGTGTGTTCGACAAGCAAGTGGGGCCACCACAGCGGGGGCAAGGCACAGAGGATAGCGGCTTGCTTGGTAACATGCAAGGTCGTTAAACCAAAGCAGTGACATTATAGCGACGCTGAGAATGCATGAGAATGAGACGTGGATTACAAAAGAAGGCCCGGCGATCGAGCGAATGGTTTGTGCGTAGGTGGGTGCGTGGCAAGCAGGTACTGGGGGGGGGGTTCCGCTGCCCCGCACGCAGAAGCCCGCCGGTACCCTCCCCAAAGCTTTGCTAGCCCGCCCGTTGCAGGAATTCCTCCCAAGTGTTTTCTGCATGGCCCGGACACGCCCCTTACATGCGCCCCTCACCCCACACACAAGGGCACCGCTACGCACACGCATGGCCGGTGTTCGGACGCGGGCGCCGAGGAGGCGTGCGAGATGGAGCAAGGGGTTCGCGTGCCCATGCATGCGTGACGGTGCCGGGTGAGGTCGCTGAGGGCATGGTGCACGCAGACCATGCCCTTTTATATTGGTGCACTATTTGTCATTAGAACTTGGCCTGTCAGCGGAAGACAGACTGGCCGTTGTCGTCGACAAGTGACGATGCCCAAGCTCGTTCCCTTGTGCTGAAGCGCCCAAGCAAGCATGACAGGCAAACACCATGTTCCTAGCTCCAAGCTAGCATCGCGGGTGAGGGCTGCCAAAAGCCTGCACTTGAACTGTTGCCAGAACCAGAGCTGGTTCTGCCGCGAGAATCGTGCTGTGACTGAGTGTGGTGCTCAAATTGCGAAAATGCATACATCTGCAGCGAGTTCCGGCGGACTGGGCCAAGCACCAGGTCTTCGTGCTGCCCCATGACCTGGTCAAGCCGCACCTCGCAAAGGAGCCCAGCCGGACCCAGCCGGTCACGCTGATGGTCTACTACCCGAGCAGCGACGGCAAGGTGCGCGGGCTAGAGGAGCACCTGTCCTCTGCGTTCCCGCCACGCACGCGCCAATGCTGTGCCGATTCTCACCTGGGTTCTCACCCCGCACTCCCCGCAGCCGCCGGGCCCCAAGAGCACGCCGGCAAAGTGCAAATACGTTGTGATGGAGGAGACGGGCGAGGGCGGGCAGCTGCTGGGGCGGTTTGACCTGGCGCCGGCAGCCAAGGCCACGGACGACATGACGGAGGAGGGCGACGAGTTCGAGCTGTGGTGCACGGCCCAGCTGGACCACTTTGTGGTCAAGGTCGTCAAGGAGACGTGCCCCGCCTGCAAGAAGGAAGTGGGCTCGGAGGGTGAGTGGGCTCGCAGCGGCGCACGGGAAGCGGCGGGGAACTGCGCGGGGCGCCTGGGGCTGACACGGGGCGCTGGCGGAGAAGGGTGTGTCGCCCGGAGCGCGTCACCACCGTCCGTACCCGGGGCAGCAGCGTGGGGCAGCAGGCCCCAAACCTTCATACCGATCTGAGCCAAGCTTTGATACCCAACGCCGCACTTCTTGCCCTGTCGTCAGCTCAAAGCTCATCATAGCTCACCGGAGGCGCTTCTCTCGTCCCCCGCGTCACACCCCCACCCCACCCCCACCCCACCACCACCACCCCCACCCCTACCCTGCGCAGAGAACGGCCGCAGCTACTTTTGTGAGGAGTGCGACCGCAGCTGGCACCTGACCTGCTGCAACTGGCCCAACCGCCGCCTCACCAAGGACGAGCACTTCTACTGCACCGAGTGCAAACCCGGCTTTCCGCCGCCGCCCGCAAGGGCGCCGCCAGCCAAGCGGTCCCGGGCCCGCGGCCGCGCTGCCGCCACCGCCACGGCAGCGGCGCCCACGTCCGCCTCCGGCGCCCGCGGCGCGCAGCACGCCACGCGGCGGACGGCGCCAGCGGCAGCCGCGCCGGCGGGGCGCGGCGGCGCCGGCGGCGCCGCTGCCGCTGGCGGCGGCCGGGACGGCGCCAGCGATGACGATGAGGAGGAGCGTGAGGACGGCAGCGCCTCGGAGACGGGGCACAGGGACTCCCACACTGCGGACTCGCCGCTGCCAGCAGGAATTGTGGGCGCCGCCGGGGCTCGAGCGGCGGCGGCGGAGGCGGCGGGCGGGGGTGCAGCGGTGGCGGCGGGTGCGGAGCAGGATGATAATGGCGAGGGTGGGGCGGACAGGCGGCGGCCGGCCAAGCGGGCGCGCCAGCAGGGGGCCGGCAGGGCCACCGGCGCGGGCGCAGGTGCGTGTGTGACGTATGGGGGCTGGGCCTAGGTGTGTGTGGGGGTTGACGGGTGGGGGGTAACGCGGCGAAAGGGCAGGAGGACTCAATAGCGCCTCGCGTTGCTGCAAGGTTCGTCTTCCAGGACCCATCGCCAACGGTGTGTGCGCACGTGCGTGCGGGCTCGACACAGGAGCGGGCGGAGCGGATGCCGCGGCAGCGGGCGCAGCAGGCCCCTCTGGCGCGGCCGCTGCGGAGGCTGGAGCTGCTGGAGCGGCGGGCGGGGAGCAGCCTGCAGAGCCTGACGGCGCCTTTGTCACCGGTCGCGACGCACGCCGGGCCCGTTACAACAGCAACAGCAACGCGCGCCAGCAGACACCTGCGGTTGCCAGCCCAGCCGTGGCCGCGGGCGGCGCGGGGCAGCTGCCGCTACCGGCGCTGCCGCTGCTGGGGCAGCAACTGCAGCAGCCAGGCGGGCGGCAGCAGCGGCCGCCCATAGTTCAGAATACACTCATCCAGGCGCTGTCGCCGGCGGCGCAGCAGCCACCGGCGCCGCAACAGCCGCCGGCGCTGCAGCAGCAGCAGCAGCAGCTGCAAGCCGACCCGGACCTGCAACACCACGACCCTGAGCTGCTCGCGATTCCGCACCCACAGCCCCAGCATCAGCCCCTGCCGCTGCCGCTTCCGTTGCCGCCGCAGCACGGCGCGGCCGGTGCCGAAGGCGGCGCTGCTGCTGCTGCTGCTGCCGCTGCTGCTGCCGCTGCCGCTGCCAACGGCCACGCAGCGGATGAAGAGATGGACGAGGACGAAGACCAGGAGGAGGAGGATGAAGAGGAAGAGGAGGAGGAGGAGGAGGAGGAGGTTGCGGAGGAACACGAGCAAAGGGAGCCGGGCCATCACGGGCCAGCAAACGGAGCCGTGGCGCTAGTGCCCACGCCGGAGCACGAGCGGGGCCTCGGGCCGGGCGGCGCGGTGGCGGCGAGCGACGGCGGGGCCGGCGGCAGCGGCGGCGGCGCCGGCCAGCGCATCAGCATGCCCGTGCAGTCCGCCATCGACGAGTTCCCCATCCCGCTGGAGCACGTGCTGCAAGGCCGGCGGCTGCCGGGCGGCTACCAGCCCAACGACCTGTCCGCCATCCACGACGCCGTGCTGGGCGTGCTAGGCATCCCCCGTGAGGCCGGCCGCGGCGGCCTGGCGCAGGCGGCGCCTGCGGCGGCGTTCCTGCGTCCGCTGCCGCGGCTGCGCGACCGGCTGCCACACCTGCCCGAGGGCATGCGCCAGGCGCTGGACACGCACCAGGCAGAGCTGGACGAGGCGATGCAGGGTGAGGTGGATAGGATCGGGCGGTGGGGGGTGTCAAGGGCTTTCTTTGCAGCACCTGCTTCATGGCTTGCACTGCGTGCCGTACCGAGCGGCGCCTGCTGCATGTGAGGCACCGTTCTTTCCGTCGCTGCTTGACACTCGTCTTGCTTGTCACTCGCGCGCTGGCTAAGCTCCCTACCTTTGCTCCTAAGCTCCCCACCTTTGCTCCTAAGCTCCCTACTTCTGCTCCTAAGCTCCCTACCTTTGCCCCCTGTGTGGTGCGCAGCCAGCATCGCCCACCACAGCGACACCTACCACCGCGCCTCGCTCGCCTTCCTGCACCTGCTTGAGGCGGCGGTGGCGGACTGGCAGGCGGCGGCCGGGGCGGCTGACGGCGCGGCGGCGGCCGCCAGCGGCGCGGCGGCTGGTGCCGCTGCGGCGGCCGCCAGAGCGCGTGAGTGGGCCGCCGCCGCCGGCGAGCTGCAGGCCATGCGGCAGCAAGTGGCGGATGTAAGGTACGCGAGGCGTGTCGAGATGGGACGGTTGATGGTTTGGGGGATGCAAAGGCAGTGCGTGCCAATTCGCAAGACGTAAGAGTCGGTAAGGGGTTAGGCCAGCGCAGCTGGTCAGTGAGCGCGGCGCCTTCAGGCCGTAGGGGAGACAGGCGTGGCTGTTGGGCCGAAAGCGCGGCAAGCCGCAGGCGTGAAGTGCAGGGGCAGGTGCATTCATGCGCATCGTTTCTGCCCCAACCCTGCCTGCGTTCGGGGTAACCTTTCCTCCTGCAGTGCAGCGCTGCAGCGCAAGCACACAGAGGTACTGGCGGCGCTGGAAGCCAAGCGGCGGGCGGAGGAACAGGTGATCGATTGCGGGGTGGGCGGATTGCCGGTAGTGTTTCTGGGATTAAGCACCCAGGGGAGGAAGGCACATGCGGGCTGGGGGGACATGCGGCGCCATAGGGCGCGGCGGCCAGGTGCCTCACTGCGCGACGGGCGTCATGGGCTGTGGAATAATGCTTACGCGCCGGCGGCATGCGGCGCGTGATGAGTCCCCGGTGTTGACGCAGCCGTGTGTATGTGTGGATGTGCGTCTCCATGCCGGATTCAGGCGATCCACCTGCGAGCGGCGCTGGCACAGCAAGCCGGGTACGTTTCAAAGTTGCCGGGATCCTTCGTGCGTAACCCTGGATCCGGTGTCTGGCAAGTCTAGGGGGCTGCGTGTCTGGGTTCCTTCCAGCTGCGCGCGTCTAACACTGGCGCCCTTCTGCCACTGCCTCTTCAGCGCCGGCCCCGGTGGCATCGGTGGTGCGCTGCTGGGCAACTTGAGCGCGGCAACGACCGAGTTTGAAATGCAGTCACTGCGCGAGCAGGTGAGGGCGGGGCTAGGGGCGGCAGGGGGGGTCTGACCATCACGCTCTCGACCAACAACTTGCGAACTCATGCCGTTGAGATTCAAGACCGCCATTCTCTGCTCTCCGTCAATGCTTTGCGGGCCGCGTGTGCGTGCGTGGTATTTTATTGATGTCACACGCCGCACCTGCCTGCGCTGTTTCCCCTGCACCAACTCGCGGCCCTCTCCTAGCCACGCGCATACACCACCGCCCCGCACCTCTCTGAGACGTGAATCTCCTTAGTGCACCCGTAACCCCTCAGTGCACCCGTAAACCTTAACTCCATGTGTCACACCCTCCCCCGCAAACACGTACCCCCACAGGTGCTGGAACGTGAGCACGCCATGGAATCCCTCAACCAAGCCAACGAGCAGCTGACGAGGCGGGTGGCTGCGGCCGACACGGCGCGGTACACGGCGGAGGCGGAGGTGGCGCGCGCGCAGGCGGAGCGGGACACGCACCAGATCAAAGCGCAGGCGATTGCGGAAGAGAACTCCAGGCTGCGCGGCGAGGTCAACAGCCTGAAGCTGCTGCTAGCGGATGCTTCGGCGGCGCACCCCGCGGCGGCGGCGGCCGTGCTGCGGGCGGAGCAGGGCCGCCGCGCGGGGCTGCAGGGCGTGCGGCTGGAGAAGTGTGAGTGCCGGGGGGGATCACTGTGGCAAGCAAAGCTCCCCGCGGGCTAGGGGGTCATTGTTTGTGCTTCTGCACTTCAGGGTCTGCACACACAGGGGAATGCGAGTCAGCCCCGCAGCCGGAGGACCCCCCAGACTCCATCCTGGCGTGGTGGCCGGGCTTCCAGCAGCGGTGGACTACCTATTGCCACGCCCTGAACCGGACGGCTCGGGCGCGGCGCCTGAGCCCCGGCGCCCGCACCGTACAGCAGCAGGCCGTGGCGGAGCAGGCGGAGGCGGCAGTTACAGCGCAGCCGACGAGCCCCGACGCCCTAGCAGCCCTCGCCACCGCCATGGCCGACCTGGCCCAAGCCCTCCGGGCCGACGCCAGGGATGAGGTGCATGAGCGGCGCCTGCAGCAGCTGCAGGACGGGGAGCGGCCCAGCCGCGGGCTCACCGCCCTCCTGCAATCCCTCACGGAATCGCACGGCCCCGCCCCTGTTGCGCTGAAAGACCCCGCCTCTGGCGCGCTCGTCAGCAACCCGCACAAGGTACCTCAGGTTGTCGCCAACTTCTGGCGGGACATCAGCCGCGCCCCCGACACCACAGCGGAGGCACAGGAGACCGTGCTCGCAGCCCTGCGAGAGTCAGGCATCAGCCTACCCGCGGACGCAGACACGTCGGTGGGCGCCGTGGAGGTCTCGGCGGGCGAGGTGCGGTCGGCGCTGGGCAGGATGGAGCCGGGCAAGGCGCCCGGCAAGGATGGCCTGCCCATCGACCTGTACAAGGCCTTTCGGGGCCCCCTCAGCCCAGTCCTCGCCACCCTCTTCAGTGCAGTCGGCAAAACGGGCCAGGCGCCCGTAGGCTTTCTGCATGGGGTCATCTCCGTGCTGTACAAGAAGGGCGACGTCACGGAGCCGGGCAACTACCGCCCCATCACCCTACTCGGCACCGCCTACCGCATCCTGGCGAAGGTGCTGGCCAACCGGCTGGCGCCCGCGCTGGGAAAGGTGGTATCGCTGGAGCAGACCGCCTTCCTACCCGGACGCCTCATTGGCGCCAACATCCAGCTACTGCGGCTGCTGCCGCACCTGCTGAAGCAGCAGCAGCGCTCGGCCATCATCGCCTTCCTGGATTTCGCCAAGGCGTATGACACGATTGACCGCAACTTCCTCCTATCCGCCATGGAGGCAATGGGGGCCAGGCCGCAGCTGCGCGGGTGGATCAGCACCCTCCTACAGCACACCACGGCGCAAGCTGTCGTCAACGGCCACTGGTCAGCGCCAGTCACTATGGTGGCGGGGGTGCGGCAGGGCTGCCCGCTGGCACCGCTGCTGTACCTCTTCGTAGCTCAGGCGCTACTATGCTGGTTGCAGCGCCAGCAGGTGGGCATCCGCCTGCACCCCGACAGCACCGAACTGACCACGGCAGCGCAGTTTGCTGACGACACGAAAGTGCTCCTGGAGAGCGACGCGGCCTTGCCCAACTTCCTGGCGGCCATGGACACCTTCAGCCGCGCATCAGGGCAGCGCCTCAACCTCACCAAGGTGGAGCTGCTGCGGGTCGGCTGCCTACCAGCCGCAGCCGGGCTGGGCGCCGCAGCCGCGGACAGCGCTACTGCTGAGGGCGCCGCCACGGCCGCAGCACCAGCTGCAGCTGCCGGCCCCCCCGCCCCCGGTACGGCCCCCGCACCCACGGCCCCGGCGGCCGCCACCATACACGCCGCGCCCACCCCAGCCGCCGCCCACCCCGGTGCCGCGCCTGGACCCGGCCCCACGCCAGCCCCTGGCGCCACTGTGCCAGATGCAGCCGCACAGGACCGCATCTGCGGGCTGAAGGTGGTGGCGGCTGCCACCGCGCTCAGCGTGCCGTTCAGCAACGACCCTGCCCGCCTGCAGCTGGACTGGACCGCCCGCCTGCGGGAAGCCAAGCGGCGCCTGCGGCGCGTCGCCCACCTGGGGCTCTCGGCCTTCGGCCGTGCGAGCAACGCGTCCGCCTACTGCACCTCTATGGTCACCTGGCACATGGAACACAGCGGCATGCCTGACGGCGTGGCTCGGGAACTGGAGCGGCTCGTCGCACGCGTGGTGGACCGGCGCCTAGCCCCGGAGGCCGCGGAGCAGCGCCTGACGGGCATCCCAACCGAGCTGCTGTACGGACACCCCACCGCCGGCGGCTTCGGAGCCCTGCCCCTCATACAGCACGTGCGCGGCCGGCACGCCACGTGGGCCGCCCGCCTAGCCGCCCACGATGCCGCCCCCGCCACCACGCTGCCGCAGCCCTGGTGTGTCGCGTACGCCACATTCCTCCACCATCACCACCCCTCCATGCGGCCTAGCAGCGCTCTGACGGCAGCGCCAGCAGCGACGGGCGCGGGCGACGTTGTCCCCAGCCTGCCCCTCCCTGAGGACGCCGAGCGCACGGCGACGGCGCTAGGCTGGCTGCCGCCGGTGCAGGCGCTGGAACCCGCACCAGAGCCAGGGGCCTGGTGCTATACGGCGCCCCTGTGGGGCAACCCGCTCCTCTCCCCGCCGCCCCTGGCGGAGGGTGGCGAGGCAGACCCAGACCTGGAGGCAGAGGAGGAGCCGGCGCCAGAAGCTGCACTTGCTGGCGCCGCGCAGTGCACGCAGGGCCGCGGCCTTGACTACCGCCACAGGGCACTACGTGCCTGTGCGCAGCTGCTCACCATTGGCGACCTGGTGCGAGCATACGACGCGCGCCCGCTCGACACGGCCGCCGTTATCGACTGGGACGGGTGGCTGAGAGCCCACCTGGCCCCAACAGACGCACGCCAGCGTCGCCGTGGCCCCACGCTAGCCGCCCTCCAGGGCCTGGCTGATGACATCCCACCGGCGTGGCTAAACGCCGCACGGGCCCACGCCGCACAGCTGGCGGGCCCCGGCCCCGCCCCGCCCCCCGCCCCCTCCACCCCCTCCGTCATCAGCACCATCATCATGCCGCGCATGGGATGGGTGCTACCAGGCACCGAGTCCGTCAAAATCCCCCTGGAGAAGCTGTCCGTCCGCATGGCCACAGCCCTACAGCTGGACAGTATCGCGACACGCCGTGCCGGACTCCACGAGGACTATGAGCGGGCGGCCCTTGGCCTGCCGCCCCGCTCAGAGGCGCGGCGTGAGGACCTGCCTGAAGACGCGGCAGCGGCGCTCGGCGCCTTTCGGGGCACCCTTGCGCGCCTGTGGCAGCGCGTCCGGTGGGAGCGGCGCCATTTCGAGACTTTGTGGCGGCTGGCCATCGACGCCGTGCCGCTGCCGGGCAACACTCACATGCCCACGGCTCGACGAGAGCCGTGCGGCTGTGGGCAGTATGGCCATGGCAGCGCCACAACGGGTCCAGCCGCCGCCACCCCGCCTGAGCCGCGGCAGCACCACTTCTGGGGCTGCGCGGTGGCAAAGGCGGTGGTGGCGCAGATCAACGCGCACACCCCGGGGCCCCAGCCCATCAGCCAAGCCCAGCTATGGCTAGTGCAGGCGCCCTCGGGCGTCCAGCAGTGCGTGTGGGATGTGGTGGCGATGGCGGCGCTTGCCGCCATAGAACACGGCCGGGTGCGGCTGCGCGGGATGACGCGCGCTGCAGCGGCCCAGGGAGACCAAGCGGCGGCGGCGGCAGCAGCACCCACCGAGGCAGCGGCGGCGGCAGCAGCGGGGGCGGATGCTGACCCAGATGAGGTCCCGCCCACGCAGCTGACGCCGCCGCAGCCAGGCGTCAACCACACCGAGCTTGCGTGCGCTCGCGCAGTCGCAGACTTTTGGTCGCGGCTGCTGCAGTTCGCGCAACTCGGTGTGCCCCGAAAGGGCTGGGAAGGAGTTGACGCCACCCACCCGATCCTAGCGGTGGTGGACGGGATGCTGCTCTGCGCGCTACCGCAAGCTATGGAGCTGGAGCTGGAGGAGTGACCGGGATCAGCCATATCGAGTAGAGTGATCACCATAGCAATGAGCCGCGGACATAGCGGCTGAATCTAGGGACCAGCAGGGTTGAGAAGGGCTGGGAGGGTCAAGGGGAGTGTGCGCCAGGGTTTCGGGTCACGGGAGCTGAGGGTGGGTTGGGTGCCGGAGCACCCCGGGCGTTTTTCGGCCAAGACCGGCCTAGTAGTCAGACGCGTTTGTGGCTGCCCTTTGGCGTACTCTGCCCTGGCGTCGAATGCTGGTTAGGTAGCTGTCGAGGCTGTGAAAGGCTGCGGGGTCGCTGGACTCAGCCCCGTAGCCACCTGTCGCTGTGCTGTCGCGTGCGGTGTGACGTCTGTCCGGTGCGCGTGTTGCTGCGGTGTTGGCCCTTCAGCCTAGTGGTTGGTGAGCCCGCTGGGCCCTGCGTTGTTGTACCAGCAGTAACCCTTCTGAGGTTGCTGGCGTGGTCCAGGTTGGTTGGAGCGTCCCCCCGGTGGACTCCAGAGCTTGGCTGCGCTCTGGGCAGGGGAGACGCATGATAGCGGCAGCGTGTGGCCTAAATGCCTCGCTGTCGCTGGCTGTCCCGAGTACTCGCTCACGAGACTCGTCAGGCCGCCTGTAAACCCGTTGTTACACACACACACACACACACACACACACACACACACACACACACACCCTCTCTCTCTCGCCCTCTCTCGCCCTCTCTCGCCCTACTCTCCCTTGTGCTTTCTAACACACACACACACACACACTGGTTAGGTTGCTGTCGAGGCTGTGAAAGGCTGCGGGGTCTCTGGACTCAGCCCCGTAGCCACCTGTCGCTGTGCTGTCGCGTGCGGTGTATCGTCTGTCCGGTGCTCGTGTTGCTACGGTGCTGGCCCTCCAGCCTAGAGGTTTGTGAGCCCGCTGGGCCCTGCGTTGTAGTACCAGCAGTAACCCTTCTGAGGTTACTGGCGTGGTCCAGGTTGGTTGGAGCGCCCCCCCGGTGGACTCCAGAGCTTGGTTGCGCTCTGGGCAGGGGAGACGCGTGATAGCGGCAGCGTGCGGCCTAAATGCCTCGCTGTCGCTGGCTGTCCCGAGTACTCGATCACGAGACTCGTCAGGCCGCCTGTAAACCCGTTGTTACACACATACACACACACACATACACACACACGCGCGCGCGGAGCGTGGGGCCGGGCTTCTCCCTGTTTGTTTGTTTTCGTTCACACACACAACACACACGCACTCAAACCCACCCGCGCCATGCCCTTGCCCGCGACAGACATCGACGGTACGGAGGTCACCGTCAAGCGGCTGCGCGAGGAGAACGCGCGGCTGCGGCTGGAGAACAGCCGCCTGGTCGCCGACCACAACAAGGGCTGGGGGGAGGTTGAGCGCGAGAACGAGTTCTGGCATGACACGGCGTCCGAGGCGATTCGGGGGCCGGGAGCCAACCCGGCCATCCTGGCGCTGGGGGCCGCGGCCGCGCGCGTGCAGGCAGGCGAGGCGCCTGCTGAGGCGGCGGCTGGAATGGCGGCGGCGGCGGCGGCGGCTGCAGCCGGCGGAGCGGCAGGGGGAGGGGGAGAGGGAGGCGGTGCGCCGGCCGGCGGCAGCGACGGGGCGGCGGCGGCGGCGCCGGGCCGGGGCGTGGCTGGTGCTGGCGGTGCCGGTGCCGGTCGCAGGGTTGACAGGGGCAGGCGCGGCGGGGGAGGTGATGGCGGGTGCGGTGCTGGGCGGGGCGGAGGCGGTTGAGGCCGCCTGGTGTTACGGAATGCAGGTTGAATCGGGCAAGCGTGCGTGGTAGGACATAGAGCAGGCCGGTAGTGGCCGGGCAGCGGTTTGTTGGGATGTCGAGTCTCAGGCACGTTTGTTGAGAATAAGGTGCGCTTCGTCGTTTTGCAATTACTGATGGAATTGCAGGATGTCGTGACAGCCGTCGTTGGTGGTAGGTGAGGAGGTTTACAACGCTAAATTACGTTGGGATATACTCGTGTTCTTGCCGATAATCTTCAGTCTTGCTCATCTGGTCGTCGTTGGCATCTTGGGTCATCGGTCTGGTCCTGAAGGAGTTACGGACCCCAGTAACTGGGGTCGGGTGGGTGGCTGGCTGACAGGCGCCTGTACCAACCATGATGCAACCCGAATGCAAATGGCTTCCTCATTAGCATCTGCTATTGCCTATTGGATGTAAATAGGCGTCAGGGAAAATTCGGGCGGAGCGAGAAGTGAATTCGCGCGTCCATGGACACTCGACTTTAGCGAGGTCGCGAGGATAGTCACATACGCCCGCGTTTATGGGGTCTATGAAGCAAGCTATGTTGACGGCAAGCAACTCAGGGAACTAAAGCGCCACTTTGTGACAACTTGCGGAGCCATGTTTGTTGCTTCTGCTGAATGCCGAGGAGCCCCGAGGTCGCTCCCACCCCGCGCCTAGGCCAAGGAGTGTCGGGCATCGGGGAGGTCTGGAGCGTGATATAGAGCTAGATAGTGCTTGGGATTGGTGGTAAGGGGGCCCTTGACTCGCGCGGATGGCGTGTGGGATTCAGACACGCGTGCCTTGTGCTGGCCGAGTCCGCAGCCCCGAGCTTGCGCATCGTCGACATGGGCCTTAAGCTCACTCGCTTGAGGCAGCCACTCAGCCTGTGACTGTATTGGGGCTCAGCCCATTTTCCAGCTGTACAAAGCTGACACCCCTTGCCTTGGATCCGGATGGCTCGGTTTCAAAAGTCCAAAACTTCAAAACGGCCACTTTACCCAACCAAACTTACGTTCTTGTCAAGTCTTTCATCCGTGCATAAGTTGGTTAGGCCGTGCGAGTTGAGTGCCACACTCCTCCGAGCAACTCGTGACCCCATGACCCGTGCCACCAACCTGCGAACATCCTTGTCATCCAACCCTCCTACGCTGTAACGCTGGCCGTCCTTCTCCTACCTGCTTAACACCTTCACAACCTTCTCCTTGTAATTGAGCTTCGCCACTCCTTGAGCGCAGCATAGACGGACCCTTGGTGCTGCTGTCCTAGGCTAGGCGCGCCCTGGCGCGCCTACAATCAGCGGAGCAGGCGGTGGTGCTACTCCATCCCAGTCACCGCAGCAACCCATTCGCTCCATTGTATCACAGCTACATTCGGGTTGGCAGCCATCTGCGCAGGGGTCCCTCCCCCGTGCCGCGGGTGGACGGGCGCAGCATGTGAAGTAGATGAGGGGTGTAACGGCGGCACCGAGGACGGCTGGAGCTATAAAAACGAGAAGGAAGCCCTTTGTCTGCGGTCCTTCGCATTGACGTGTCGAGCACGCAGGCATAGTGAGGGCGAGGCCGAGTAAGACCCCGAGCGCGATGAAGAGTGCCAGCGACAGCAGCCAGCACAGCCGATTCGTGATTGTTGCGCACCCAAAGTACATGAATGTATGCAGCGAAGTAATCACACAGATGTTGCTTGTAGCGCAGTGTCAGAGTATGCGCGCAGGTCTGCGCGCAGTCGCGGGAAGTGTCACGGAAGGAATTCAGAAACCGTCGGTTCAGTTCAATTGGTTTAGAAGGCTTGGCTGAGAGGTGAGACAATCCTGTATATAATTAATACAATTTCAGTCAGGCTGTGGCCCTAGCGCGGGTCCCAGGCAGGCGAGCTGGAGCGCCCCTCACACATCCGCTCACATTATCGCGTTCACACACTCTGATCAACTTCATACCCGATTCCAAAACGCCAACACGTCCTCCACGCTCTCCCCTCGCCGCAGCATCACATACTCGTATGCCCCACACCGCCGCACCTCGCCACGCCACTCAGCCGGCAGCGCCAGGTGTGCCCCCCTCCCAGCGCCACCCTCCACATCCTCCGCCCCTCCCTCTCTCCCAGGACGCACCTCTCCGCCCCCTCCTGTTGCTCCTCCGCCTCCTGCTGCTGCCAACCGTCTCCTGAACGCCCACACGGGCGGCGAGCAGCGGCTGTTGTAGCGTGAGTACATGCTCAGCGTGTAGGCGCCTGTGTCAGGCACCACCACCCAGTCCCCGGGCGCAGCTGCCGGCAGCTGCGCCGCCTCCGCCAGCTTGTCGCCCTGGAAGCACAGAGGCCCCACCACGTCCGTAGCCGCCACGTCATCGCCACCACCACCACCACCACCACCACCACCACCACCACCACCACCACCACCACCAGCCCCTACATCACCACCACCACCATCACCATCGCCCGCTGCTTCCCCCGCCTCGTCCGCCCCTCCTGCCGCTGCAGCCCTTGCTTTTGGCGGCTCCGAGCTCGCCGCACAGGTGGCGGCGCCGGCGCGGTGTGGCGGCTTGGGCTGCCCGGCCGGGCCGCACAGCTCCACCCGCACCGGCCAGGTGTGGGGCAGGTACACGGCCCGCAGCAGCAAGTCGCCACCCAG
Source organism: Chlamydomonas schloesseri (assembly GCA_016834595.1). Taxonomy (NCBI): domain Eukaryota; kingdom Viridiplantae; phylum Chlorophyta; class Chlorophyceae; order Chlamydomonadales; family Chlamydomonadaceae; genus Chlamydomonas; species Chlamydomonas schloesseri. The sequence goes on from JAEHOD010000003.1 coordinate 3,607,404, forward strand.
GCCGCTCACCACCACCCGCCGCCCGCCGCAGGACTTGGTGTACTCCACCCGCCCCGCCGCGAACGCCGCCTTGGCGACCAGGCAGCGCCCGAACTCCGTCACCAGCTGCAGCGGCGGCTGTAGCAGGCTGAAGGTGCTGGTGCTGGGGCTGCTGCTGCTACTGCTGCTACTGCGAGCCACCTGGTCGACGGGGTAGATGCCCGGCACGCGGTCCCGCAGCAAGCGCGCGTAGCGCTCAAACACGCTCACGACCCCGGGGGCTGTAGTCCCACCGCTAGTACCAGCGCCGCAAGAGCTGGCGACTGCGGCAGCGCCGGTCCCGGGCGCTACAGCCGCTGCTGCCGCCGCTGCCGCCACCTCCGCCTCCTGGGGCGCCAGGGCCGAGCCGCCCAGCAGCCAGGCCAGGTCGTCATGGCCGTACGTGACCGGCAGCCCGCCGCCAATGTCCAGTGCCAGCACCCTCCTCCGCCCCGGGGCCTGCGGCTCCTGGCCGGCTGTAGCAGCTGTAGCAGCAGCAGCCGCTGCTGCTGCCGCAGCCTCCGCCTCCACCTCCGCCGCCAGGGCTGCTACTGCCGCCACGCCCTCCACCGTCAGCTCCAGAGGCACGCCCTGCTCGAAGCACGGGGACGGGGCAACGGAACAGCCGCACATCACCGCACAAAGAGCACAACACGTACAGGCGACCTGCTGTAATCTTGTACGGATTCGGGTCAGGGGGTACAACCACCAGCTAGGAACGTGGTCGTGGTGCGCGCTTTTGGCTGTGTCATAAACCTTGTGTAAACAAAAGGGTACCAGGGTTTGCAGGCCTTACTAGCATGCATGCGCATGCGTGGGGCCGTAAGAGTCAAGGGGTGCACAGCAAGCGCTACCAGTAAAAACTGCTGCAATACGGTATCATACAGGGCCACAAGCACTTGTAAGTCCCGCTGTTAAGCCTGCCCGCCCGCCCAGCTGACCGCCACAGCCATATGGTGACATGGATACCCCCGGACGGTAAGCTGGGCCGTAGACATTGCCATCGGTGTGCGCTTCCGCTTGGACTGCGGACCGCCTTGCAACGTCGAGCCTCGAGCCCCGCCCTCTCCAACCTCCCCCCACATCGACACCCGCTGGCCCGCATGGCCCTACTGGCGCACCCCAGCGGCCCTAGGCCACGCAACCCTCCCCAAGGTGCAGGCGGCCCCATGCGCCCCCTCCCCCTCCAAAGCGGCCCCCACGCCCCACGCCCCCACGCCCCCAAAGGCACGCAGCAGCCTCCTCACCTGCGATCCCACGTGCAGGTGCAGCGCGTTGAGCCAGGCATGGCGGCGGAACGCGGCCAGCACCTGCGGCCGGCACTCCAGCAGCGGGATGCCGAACTTTGACACGCGGCCCGCCGTGGACAGCGCCGCGATGGCGCCCTCGCCCACCTGCGTGCGCACACCGCATACAGCCGCAGGGGGGGGGCGGCAGCGATGGGGCAGGGGCCAGCAAGCGGATGGGGAAGGGGCAACGATGGGGGCAGCAATGGAGCCAGCAATCGGGGCAGCGGTCGAAGTGTGGAGGGATATCAGTGGCAGGTGCAGCAACAGGAGCAGGGGCAGGCGCAGTTCCTGGCTGACTGCGTCAACATCAGACAATGGCAGCCTGCCAACGCATGACACACGCATATATACCTGCGGGTTGATGCGCAGTCCGATCAGACGTGTGGGTAGATGTGAGGTGTCCGTTGGTGTAGCTGGTGCTGACGCGGTCACGCTAGCGGGTGGGTCCAGCAGGGATGGGTCCTCCTCAACCATCCGGGCCACACGGTCAAGCTCCTGGGGCAACACAAGGCAGCGCGGAGCACACGTGTCACACGGCGCACAAGGAGCACACGGATCACAAGTGTAACACGGTGTGAGTGAGGTACGGCACGTAGTGGGCTCTGTGCACAAACGCCAGCTAGCCCTGCACCGCCAGCGCACGTCCTCCTCAGCCCCCGCTCCCAGATGCACCCAGCGCTGTGCCTAGCTGAGCAGCAGGCGCCTGGGGGGCGGGCATACACCGCCCGTGTCGTGTTTGCACCCCCACGTCCAGCCCAGGGGCCCCGACCTCGCCCCTTCCAGTGCTTGCTTCACCTCAACCACTGCCACGCCCCACCTGCAACCTGCCAGTGCGCCACCCCCACCACACCCACCTCCAGATTGTCCAAGTTGAGCCGCACGCCCGCCCGCAGCGCGAACCGCAGCTCCGCGGGCGTTTTGATGGGGCTGTCAAACACGACACGATCCGGCGCGAACCCACACGTCAGCGCCTGTCGCAGCTCGCCCAGCGATGCCACCTGCCATCACAGGTCCACGTTTGAACACGCCGACACGCGCGCGTCAAAACCTTAGCAACCTTTACTTACATATCTGAGCCAGCCTCACAGCATACTCCACCACCCGCATAACTTATTAAACCTTCCACCCGTATTGCGCGCCCCTGTGAAGCGCTGCTGCCGGCAGCGCGGCTGCGGCCATCTTCTTGACAACGCGTTTTGCAATTTGCGCACCACCCCTACCTCCGTACCTCGGCTCCCAGTCCCGCCTCCCGCATGAGGTGCAGCACGCGGCCCACGGGGTTGGCCTTGACGGCGAAGGTGTGCAGCGTGCCGGGGGGGAATGGCGCGCACTGCGTGTGCATGCGCATGCGAGGGGGCAGGTGATGGTGGTGGGGTGGTGGTGCAGGTGTGTGTGTGTGTGTGTGTGTTGCGCGGGATGGCTCCAACACGCTCCGAGGCCGCGCCGTGACCTGACCTGATGGCACTGCGGGCCTATGATACTTCACAATCGGGAGGGTTCAGATGCCGACCGCCACAGCGCGCTATTGACACGCAAACTTGCCCTGACCCCGGGGGCGCTGCTGCACGCACGTGCTGCAACACCCTTCTCGGCGCCTCCTTCGGTGCCCACACACCCCGCGCACACCTTGAGCGCCGCGAGCGTGTCCGCCAGCAGGTCCAGGTCCATGAACATCGCCACGTCCTCGTCCTCATGCTCGCCCTTGCCAACAAGCCCGCTCGCGATAGCCGCGGCAAGGGCTTGTGCACGCGACTCGCGCGTCATGGCAACTGTAGTTACCAGCGAGATGTAAGAAATACTTTTTGCATGAAATCACCTGTAACACGAGCTAAGTGTGGGCGGAAGGAAGGCATTGACAAATTCGGTCTGGGATGATGCACTTGCGGTTTTGCCAGGTCGACATTTTTCCCTGCGTTGCTATCTTCGAGCCACCCAATTACCATACACGCGGGTATACAACTCAGTTGACATGCAGCGCGTGCAAGTAGAGGACTAGCGACTTGCAAACTGCCGTGGCGAGGAATGTCGTCGTTCTCCACGCTCTCCTCGCTGGGTCCGGTTCGCGCTGGGCACCAGATCGATACTCATAAGCTAGAGGCCTACCTGCGCCAGCAGCTGCCTGCGCTCTTCAATGGCGTTCCGCCCTCGAGCCTCGGCGTGAAGCAGTTCAGCCACGGCCAGAGCAACCCGACATTCCTGGTGACTGTCGGTCAAACAAAGCTGGTGCTTCGCAAGAAGCCGCCCGGAAAGCTGCTGGCGAGCGCGCACGCGGTGGACCGGGAGTACCGCGTGCTCGCGGCGCTTTCCCCCTCCGGCTTCCCGGTGCCTCGCGCGGTGCACCTGTGCGCCGGCGATGAGCCCCTGGGCACGCCCTTCTACCTAAGTAAGCCACGCAGTTTGTGCGGGAAGATGAGGACGGGCGTGCGCATTCTTCTTGTGTGCGGAGTGAGACGGGTCATACGATGCCGTCCCCATCTCCCGCCCCCATCTCCCTCGACACCCTTCAACACGCCAACGCCTCCAACCCTGCACCACCCCTCCGCACCCGGACCAACCGCCCCCGCCCCCCGCAGTGGAGTGCGCGGAGGGCCGCGTGTTCCTGGACCCCAACCTTCCCGAGCTGGCGCCGCAGCAGCGCGGCGCCGTGTACAGGCACATGGCGCAGGTGGGGGCGCAGGGGGGGGGTGTCGGGAGGGGCAGGGAGGGGGTGAGAGGGTCCGGTGAGAGGGAGGGCACAGGGGCAGGTGGGGAGTGAGAAAGGAAGAGATTGCAAGGACAGCGGAGGCGTGCGGTGGGGTAGGCCATTCCAATCCCCAAACCGACCGATGCGAACCAGGACGCCACAGGGCGTGCTGGAGAAGGGGGCGTGGGTGGGTGCACCCGTCAGGCCCGCGTTGCCCGGGCGCGGCGAAGTGGGAAGCATGGGATGGAGGGCAAAGGAAAGGGTGGCAGGCAGTGGTGAAGCTGTTGCGGGCAGGAGCCAGCCCTGACCCACTGCCGCCCCAGGCTCGCTGCTATATCACTAGCTCGGCTCATCCGTGTGAACTGCCCCTCCCGCTCTCCTCCGTGTGTGTCTATCTTCCTCAACCATCAGGTGTTGGCGCGCCTGCATTCGCTCGACCCAGCGGGCCTGGGTCTCGCCCCGGGGTACGGCAACCCCGACCACTACTGCGCCCGCCAGCTGCGGAGGTGGTCGGAGCAGTACCGCGCGTCCGGTGCGTGGGGGGCGGCGGTGGCGGCGGCGGGTGGGCGGGTGCGCGGCGGTGGCACTAGGCTGGGGCTTGAAGCTGGGTCCGGGGGCGAGAATCGTGACGTTCAACGCGAGGCTTACAATGCGAGGCGGCACAGTTCCACTTCCCTTCAATGCACCCAACAGCCATGGGCCAAGTGGCCGCGAGGAAAGGGCAAGACAGCTGCTATTTGCCGCCGCGCTGCCCATCACTTCACGGCGTCGTGTGAGCGCCCGGCACTGCTCGCCCCTTCTGCTTTGCGTGCGTGTGTTGTTCCTCACAACGTAGTGCCTGCGCCCATGCCCGAGGTGCTCCGCCTCATGGACTGGCTGGGCGCGCACGTGCCGCCGGGGGACGCCCGGCCCGCCCGCCCGGCGGTGGTGCACGGAGGTGCGTACGGCAGGGTACGGCAATGGGGCGCCCTGGCTGCGTGTGTGTGTGTGTGTGTGTGTGTGTTGTTTTGGGGGCTGGCGGGGCACAACGCATGCGTGAGGCGCGTTGCGCTCTGCGCTGCGTGCCTCTCAGCGCTGCCGCACGCAGCCGTACCCAGCGCAATCTGCAACTGCTCCCTGCCGCATTGCTTCATCGCCCCACAACCACAACCACACACACACACACACACACACACACAACAGACCCTTCCTCTCCTTGTGCTTTTCTAACACACAACAGACCCTTCCTCTCCTTGTGCTTTTCTAACACACAACAGACCCTTCCTCTCCTTGTGCTTTTCTAACACACAACAGACCCTTCCTCTCCTTGTGCTTTTCTAACACACAACAGACCCTTCCTCTCCTTGTGCTTTTCTAACACACAACAGACCCTTCCTCTCCTTGTGCTTTTCTAACACACAACAGACCCTTCCTCTCCTTGTGCTTTTCTAACACACAACAGACTACCGGCTGGACAACATCGTGTTCGCATCGCCCTCGGAAGCGGGCGGCGCCCAGCCCCTCCAGTCCTTCACGCCGCTGGCGGTGCTGGACTGGGAGCTCAGCACGCTGGGCAACCCCTGGGCCGACGTGAGCGCGGAGACTGGGGGAGGGGGAGGGTACGGGGCTGTATGTGTGTGTGTGTTTTGGGAAGCCGCGTGGGACGGGCCGGAAAACGGGATTGCCGTGCTGCGGGAAGACAGGCAAGACCGCTGGTTCGTAGCTGGCCGTGTGCGCCGCAGCATGCGCGCATGGCTATTCCCTACACGGTCATTCCGGCGCCTCCGCCCGTTGAGGATTTCGCTTGCCGGCAGTTCACAGCAATCTATGGCACCCCTCCGGCACCTAGCCTATATGCACAACGCGTGCTGCAACCTGCGCGCCATTCCCTCAATGCACCTCCCTCCCTCCCTCCGTCCCTACACGGCCCTGCTCGCTGCGCAGGTGGCCTACAACTGCCTGCCCTACCACCTGCCGCCGCACATAACGGTGCTGCAGCGCCTGCGCCGCGGTGCCGAGGGCGGCGGCGGCGCGGGGGCGCTGCCGGCGGGTGTGCCCAGCGAGCAGGAGTACCTGGGCTGGTGAGTGGGCGCACAGGCAGGCAGGCGGGCGGGCGGGCGGGCGGGCAGGCAGGCAGGCAGGCAGGCAGGCAGGCGGGCGGGCAGGCAGGCAGACACACGCACCCGAGAGGGGCGGCCGCCAGTCAGTCCCACAAGCCCACACGGGACTTGGGGCAGTCACGCAAACAAAACTGCGTTGGGTTTGCCCTCTCTCCCGTTGACACGTGCACGCACACGCACGGTCAACGCATTACACACGCACACTCACACGCACACACACACGTGGTGTGTTTCGTTGTGTAATTACACATGGTGTGGTGGTGGCGGCGCAGGTACTGCGCGGCTGCGGGCGTGTCGCCGCCCCCGGCCGACGACTGGGCGTTCTACCTCGCGCTGTCGCTGTTCCGGCTGCTGGCCATCCTGGCAGGCGTGCAGGTGCAGGGGGGGGCGCGGGGGCGGGGCCGGGGGCGGGGAGGCGCGGAGGCCGGGGCGGGGCCGGGGGCGGGGAGGCGGACAGAGCTTGGTGGCGGGAGGGCTGGGAGGTGGGGAAGCGGGAAGGCGGCAAAGCGGGCACGTATGCGCACGTGGCGGAAGCGGCGCCGAGGAGTGCGGCGAGGAGGGGCTGGGCACAATGGGCACGGCGGCTGCACAGCAGGAAGTGTGGTGCTGGTGATGTGGCGCTGGTGATGTGGCGCTGGTGATGTGGCCTGGTGCACGCAACCGGCGTCTCTGCGGCGGCAGCTCCACCCAGCAGCTCCACCATGCCGCACTGCGCCGCACTGTGCTGCACTGTACTGCGCCGCGCCTCACCGTACCGCACTGTACTGCACCGGACCGCACTGCGCCGCACTGCACTGCAGGCCCGCGCCAAGCAGGGCAACGCCTCCTCCGCAAACGCGGCCCGTGTGGCCTCTGACGAGGTGCTGCGGGCGCTGGCGGAGTCGGCCCTGGCCATCATTGCGCGCGCGGAGGCTGCTACTGCCGCCGGCAGCAGCAGCAGCAGCAGCAGCAGCTGCGGCAGTAGCAGTGGCAGTGGCAGTTCAGGCTGCGCCTGCCGCAACCCGGCCTGCACCTGCGACCGGGAGGGGCGGCCGGCGGGCGGGCCTGGCCGCCAGTGCTCCTGCACCGGCTGCTCCAAGGGTGAGGCGGCGCAGCCTCCCTGCTGCTCTCTCCCTCCGCTCTCCAATGCTTCTCTATCCTTTTCTCCTTTCCTAAAGCTGGCAGCTAATGTAGAAGCCGTGTCATTCTTCTGCCTGCCGCCGCAAACAGGCACGCCGGCCTCGCAACCATCTGCTGCTGCTGCTACTGCTGCTACTGCCGCTACCGCTGCTGCTGCGGGCGGGCTGCTGGGCCTGAGCCCCAGGGCGGCGGAGCTGCGGTCGCGCCTGGCTGCCTTCATGGCGGAGCACGTGTACCCGGCGGAGGAGGCGCTGGAGGAGCGGGCCATGGGGCCGGAGGTGGGTGGGCGGGTGGGTGGGTGGGTGGGGGTGGGGCCGGTGAGGTGGGCGGAGCGCCGCCATTGGGTTGCAGGCTGGTGTAAGGGGGTGGTAGAGGCTGGGGTGGTGGGGCAGCGGGAGGTTGGAGTGGGCAGGAGGTAGGCGGGTGAAGGGACAAGGGACCGCTGCGGCGCAGGCTGCGGCGGGTGCATGGCGGGTGGACAGGGTGAAAGGGTCTCCACGCGAGCGCGGCACCCGCCTTGATGCGCCCCCCCCCCCAAAAAAGTCCCGATGCGCTGGCACCGCTCTACACTTACGCTTCTCGGTTTGCCTTACAGCGAATCCCCTCCGTCCCCTCCGCTCCGCCTCTTCACACCCCTTCCCCCCAGTCCACACGGTGGACCATCCACCCGCTCATGGAGGAGCTCAAGGCCAAGGCAAAGAAGGTGGGTGCTGCGGGTGGTGCGAGCTGGTGGGGTGGTGACGTGGCGATGTACGGCATTGGACGACGAGGCGAGGCCGACGTTCGCGTCGGGCCCATGTCCGTACGGAGTCCGTACAGGTGCCCGTGCCTGCCACATTGCACCGCACGCATGTGTGCGCACAGCGCATGAGCAACGCCCCCCCCCACGCACACACACCGCCTGCATCGTCTTTGTTTTGTTCGTTTTCCCCTTGTGATCCCAAACACACCCCCATCACTCCCCCATTCTAATTCTGGGCTTTGGTTCTTCGGGTTGCAGTGGTCGCTTTGGTTTCTTGAATGGACTCACACACACACACACACACACACACACACACACACACACACACACACACACACACACACACGGCCGTGGCCCCTACTCCCGCAGGCGGGCCTGTGGAACCTGTGGCTGCCCGCCGCCATCGCCGCCAACCTGGGCTGGCTGCGGGACGAGCTGCTCGCCTCCGCCCCCGCCCCCGCGGCGTCATCCTCGGCAGTGTCTGCGGCGGAGCGGGAGGCGGCGGCGGCGGACGCGGGCGTGCTGCTGGGCGCGGGCCTGACCAACCTGGACTACGGCCACCTGTGTGAGCTCATGGGGCGCAGCGCCTGGGCGCCCGAGGTCTTCAACTGCTCCGCGCCCGACACGGGTGAGCGGGAGGGGGGCGGCTGGCGGACTGCGCGGTGTGCGGTGGTTGTGGGAGGTTAGGGAGTGTGGAAGGAAGGGTGAGCGGTGGGCGGCCCGCCCAGCGAAGGATGCGGCATGAGCGATGGCGGGAGGGGTTACTGGTAAACAGTAAACAGGCGCGCGGGGGGGGGGGGGTTACCAGCCCAAACTAAACCAAACCCGCGGGGGGGGGGGGTCTGGTAGGGCCATCGGGTCTGCGCGCCGTCGGACCCGCAAGGCAAACATCAGTCGGCTGCTCCTTTCTCTCTTTCTCCCCCCGTCCCGCACGTCACTGCTTACAATTCTCGCCACTCCCAGCCCCGACCCCGACCGCTTAAGGCAACCCCTCGAGGTAACCTCTCGCCCCCGTCCCTCCGCCCCGGCCCCCACCCCGCCAGGCAACATGGAGGTGCTGGCCAAGTACGGCACCCGCGAACAGCAGCGCACGTGGCTGCTGCCGCTGCTGCGCGGCGCCATCCGCTCCTGCTTCGCCATGACGGAGAAGGCCGTGGCGTCCAGCGACGCCACCAACATCACCGCCACCATCGCGCGCAGGTGTGTTAGGGAGTACAAGGGAGAGAGCGAAACACACCAAAGACTGTGCATGCGATGCGATGGACAACGCTGCAGGTGTGTGTGTTTTTTGTGTGCTAATGAAAACAAAACAAACAGGGAGAAGTGTGTGTGTGTGTGTGTGTGTGTGTGTGTCCACCGCATATGCACTACCTACTACGTGGTACTGGTGGATGGTCGCGCGTGCGGGTGCCGCTGCCGTGCTCGTGCTCGTGCAGCCATGTGCCCCACATGTGCCCCACATATGCCCCACATGGGCCCCGGCACCCCGCACCCGGGTTCACCCCACCCCACCCCAGCGTGCAGTTCACGTGTCAGGGTCGGCCTTTCCGGGCAACACTGTGCACCCATCCATCCATCCATCCATCCATCCATCCTTGGCATCAACCCGTCCACCAACAAACATAGCTCAATCTCTCACGCACATCTCCTCCTCGTTGTTGTTGCTGTCGACGCCCGCGCCTCCGCCTCCGGCAGCCCCTGCGGCGGCTTCTACACGCTATCGGGCGTCAAGTGGTGGACCAGCGGCGCCTGCGACCCGCGCTGCGCCGTCGCCATCTTCATGGGCAAGACCGACACGGCCGCAGCGCCGCATAAGCAGCAGTCCATGGTGCTGGTGCCTATGGACGCGCCCGGAGTCAAGGTGGGGGGCGGCGCGCGGGGTGGGTTCGGGTGGGTCGGCAGCAGGGTTGTTCCCCAGGACACAAAGAGGTACTTGTAGATCCAGCGGGTGACCGAAGGGGGCGCGGGCTGTGTGGTGGGTGGCAGATTTCAGGCTGGTTGCGGCGGAGCGGGCGTGCGCTTGCGCCGCGTGTATGAAATTGTTACAGTCGCCATGCGACTGTGTCCACGTCGCTCTGCTTCCCCATCATCCTCATCACCACCACCACCACCACCACCAATCCCCCTCACCCGCAGGTGGTGCGGCCCATGTTGGTGTTCGGATACGACGACGCGCCGCACGGCCACGCCGAGGTGCACTTCACGGACGTGCGCGTGCCGGCCTCACACCTCATCCTGGGCGAGGGCCGCGGCTTTGAGATCGCGCAAGGTAGGTCAGCAGCAGCCGCGGGGTATGGCAGTCAGTGGCATATAGACACACACATGCAAACTTATCTTCGTTGCAAACGGCGACGGCGTGATTACAAAATTTTATTAAAGTGTTGCAAGGGCTGCACGCCGCAAGCGATCCGCTTTATAGGTGTCCGCTCGCTTCACATCCAAACCTCCCATGCGCCCCCCCCTCCCGCCGCCGCCTCCTCTCCACAACCCCCGGCGCCTCCCCTCCCTCCCCCTCCCTTCCCCCCACACACACGTCCCGCCCCAGGCCGGCTGGGCCCGGGCCGCCTGCACCACTGCATGCGCCTGGTGGGCGCCGGCGAGCGGGCCATGGAGCTCATGGCCAAGCGGGGCGTAGAGCGCCGCGTGTTCGGGGGGCCGCTGGCGGCGCAGGGGGCCTTCCGCGCCACGCTGGCAAAGTGCAGGTGTGTGTGTGTGTGTGGGGGGGGTGTGATTACCAGTCCAAACTAAACCAAAGCCAATGCATAAGAGGGGGGAGACGGTGGTGGCGGCGGCGGGCGCGCGTGGCTAAGGGGGCCGCACGCATCAGGCCTGCAAAGGGCAGATACCGGTACTGGAAGGAAAAAGACGGCACAGCCGGTGTTGGCTATCGCAATTTGAGCGCGGTCGACACGCTTCCATACCGCGGCGGCGCGGCCAACAATCACGGCGTCTTCCTTCCCACCCCAACCACCTCACGTCCCACCCGCACAGGATTGACGTGGACGGCGCGCGGCTGCTGGTGCTGGCCGCCGCGGATGCCCTGGACCGGCACGGCTTCAAGGGCGCGGCGGCGGCCATCGGCGCGGCCAAGGTGGCGGCGCCCAACGCCGTGCTGCGCGTGCTGGATGCAGCCATTCAGGTGTGTGGCTGGGTGGCTGGGTGGCTGGATGGCTGGGTGGCGAGCGGGCGTGAGGCGCCCTGCAATGCGGCACCCCCTCCCTACCAGGCCGCCGGGGGGATTGCAGAAAGCAGCAGTAATGCGACACGCCATGGCAGCTTTGCATGCTCGGCAGGCGGCATGCACCGCTACATACGGTATGTTACTAACAAGTCCACATGCCTGGAAAGTCCACACACGTTCAAGTCCCTTGTTTCACGTGCGTGCCACCCAACCCCACGCAACAACACGGCACACAGGCGCACGGCGGCGCGGGCGTGAGCCAGGACTTCGTGCTGGCGCGGCTGTGGACGGCGGCGCGCACGCTGCGCATCGCGGATGGCCCGGATGAGGTGCACCTGGGCACCATCGCCAAGCTGGAGATGAAGCGGCAGGGGCTGCTGCCGGCGGCAAGCGCAGGCGCAGGCGGCAAGCCGCGATCCAAGCTGTGATGAACTGCGGGTGTCGGGTGGTTGTGCGACTATGATGCTGGTTGTGAGATTTAAGGAAGGGACAGTGTCATGTGCGCAAAGCGCAAGGGCATCTTGATGTTGTTACTATGGTGGTGGTGGGGGGGGCGTTGTGGGCAGCAAGGCGGAGTCATGAAACGTGCGGGGGAGGTCGCAGTTCACGCGCCTGCGCTCACCCCGGCGGTTGGGCTCGCGGTTTCATTATGGCGACCGTGGTAGGAAGTCAGCTCCGCAATATTAAAATAGTCGCGGCATTGTCATTATAGCGCCTTCGGGTTGGACCGGTGTGAACCGGACCGGCCTGTAGCTCTGATCACCTCACGCAGGCCCCAAGGAGCACGCCCAACTCCATCACACGCGATGACTTGTTTATAGCCTTGTAAGTACATTTACTTAATATCCCCACTAGAAAACACAGATACAAGTCCTGCCTTCCTTCATCGGCCTGTGCCTGACCCGTCGCTGCATGTCACCGACAGCTGTGGACACGCTTGATGCAAAACATACTAAAGCCATGACCGAAGAGCCAGGGGACTTCTTCTCGCGGCTGCCCGCGGAGCTGCACGCGAGGATTGCGACTTCATGCCTGACGACGAATGAGCAGGCCTGCACGTACAGGTGAGACATGACGTTATGCAAGATGCAAACATCGTGGGGATTGGATGCATCGTGCGAAGAACCGGCGTGGAGCAGACCGTCAGGTCCAGCAGCGTAACCGTGCCCTGTCGTTTCCCGCGTTCCTTTCTTCTTCCGCTCGCCGTGGCCATCCGCTATAAGCATCTCCATCCTCCTTAGCACCTACCCACATCTTCTCGCCTCCCCATCCAACGACAACTTGTACGCTGCACAGGCTCATCTGCAAACCGCTCGCTGGCGCGTTGTCGGGACCTGAGCACACCACCGTCAAGATGTCTCAGCCGGTGCCCCCCGACGCATTTCGGGAATACTGGTGCCGCCCCGGAGCCTGTGCGCAGCTGTCACTCTCCAAGCGCCGGCAGCTGACGCAGCTGACTGCGTCGTCGGGTGTGCTGGAGAACCTTCAATTTGCGCTCAATGTGTCGGAGCTGGAGCCCGATCTCGGGGAGATGTGCGCCGCTGCCAAGGCCGGGCACCTGCACATCTGCCAGTGGCTGCTCGAGTGAGTGGCACCATTCAACTGGCACAAACACACCGTCAAATGGGTGCATTCCGCACGCGTATTGCAACTGTGCGGGCCCCGTACCTTGCTTGACACAGCCTAGAATCATGCCACCTTTGTTGGTCGTTCAGGGTGGTTACACATGCGGTTTTCCCTCCTCATGCCGGGCCCCCGCATGATTGTGCGTGACGCGCTGTGCTTGCTCGTTAGGAACTCACGCGACAAGGCTGTGTACTGGCGCGCCGTTTCGGCAGCGGCTTCTGGCGGCCACACTCGTGTGTATGATTGGCTGCGGAGCGCCGGCGGCGAGTGGAACTGGGAAGCCTTGATTGCGGCGGCGGATGCGGGTGAGGCCACTGGTTACTCGTAGACAGTCCCGGTGAGAAACAAACTGCGAAGAACATGACCAGGGGAGGCCAAGGGTGAGGAGGAGGTCACTAGTGCACCCGCCATATGCCAGAGCTGCGTAACAAAAAGGCTATACATCCTGGTGCACACCGTGGATGTGTGTCTTTTTTATTGCACGCCATGCGGCAACACCATTCACGGCCTTCTTCATTGCTGACTCTGTGAACGTGCTTGTGCCTGTCCAAGCATGCTCCGTGTCAATGCTGCCCTCTGCCCGCTGCTGCTGCTGCCCCCTGCTACCTCAGGCCATGAGGACATGTTCTGGCACGTCCTCGCCGACCGCCCGCCGCGCCCCGCCGAGCCGGACGCCTACTACTCACACAAGCTGATGGCCTACAAAGCAATGGAGGTGCTTCGCAGCGTCGCGCGCGGCTGCAGCCTGGGTCTGATGCGGCGGCTGTGGCGCGAGTGGTTCGTGGAGGGCGTTGATGAGATTCCGGGGCTGCCCAACGGCGGCAGCGGCATCGCCGAGGCCGATGAGGTGGCGGTGGTGGCGGCGCTGGGCCAGGATGTGGTCCATATGCAGTCACTGCTCACAGAGGCGGCAGGCAGCGCCACGTCCTGCTGGATGGACAAGGTGAAGTGGATTGCGTCGCTTGGCGTGCTGGGCCTCGAACTCGGCGGCAGCACCGCCGCCGCCGCCGCCGCCGCCGGCGCAGCTGCGCCGCCCGCCGGCAATCCTGCAAATGCCGGCGCGGCCGCTGCCGCGGATGATTTCTTCGTCGCGGTGGACGCGCCGCAGCCCAACGCCGAGCCCGGCTTTTGGGATTGCGCCTTCAAAGGCGCAGCCCACTCGCGGGACCCCGTGGGGCGGTTGCAAGCCCTGAAGGAGCTGTGGCAGGCGGGCCGCCTGACCTACACGCTACCCGGCAGCGGCACCAGCAGCAGCGACGGCACAGCAGCAGGGCAGCCCAAGGTGCGGGTGGCCACGTGGCCGGCGGCGCCGGACGGGCAGCCCAAGGGGTTGCTCGCAGCCCTTGAGGATGCGCTGAGTTCAGCCGTGGCCGCAGACAACACCCAGGCTTTCATGCACTTACTCGACTGGCTTGTGCCCACGTCCACTGCCGACAGCAGCAGCAGTGGCACCGCCGCCGCCGCCGCCGCCGCCACGGGGCGTGGTGAACGCTTCCTGCTCTCCGCTTTAAACGCGGCGCTGCGGCGCGACAAGCTGCACATCATCCAGACCATCCACGGCCGCGCGCCCCTTTCGGACGCGGCAATTTCCCACCTGTACAGCAACGCCATCGTGGACGGCGCGCTGGAGGTGATGAAGTGGCTGGAGGCCACCTTCCCAGACGCTGACGGCTTGGGCTTGATCCGCGTGACCAGCTGCGGCCGGCCCCAGGAGGATGAGGGCGGCTGGTACCTGTCGCGCGCGTGCCTCAGTGGCGACATAGACACGGTGCGTGTGAGGGGGCTGAGGGGGCCCTGTGTGCCAGGTCAGTGTGTTCGTTGTTGGTGAGGTGCTGCCAGTGCCTTTGCTTTGGCCCCACGCTGAAGCTACGGTCCACTCCCACACCTGCAACACGACGCAGCAGGTCCGGCACCTGATGGTCGTGCGGGGGCTGCGCATGAGCGGCGGCCACGCGCGGCGCGCCTTCAAGTACGCGGCGCAGACGGGCGTGGCGGCGCTGATCCGGTTTCTGGCGGAGCGCGGCTGCGAGATGACGGTAGGCAGTGGGGGCAAAGGGAGCCCTGGGGCGGGTTAGACATTCAACGTCGCCGTTTGGTCGCTGTAGGGAAGCATAGATGGTCCATGCAAGCAAGTCAGCGTGGGCTGGGCAGACAGGCGCGTGGCAGTGAAGGTGCATAACCCCGAGCCTATATGGCTATATGACAGGTAAGTGAATGAAAGAGCCTTGATGGCGACAGCCCCATGATTTGAAAGGGCCTGACACTGTCCGCTTTTGCGTGCCCGGGCCCCTCCCCCCACCCCAGCACAAGGCGTACATTAGCGCCATTTTCGAAGGCGACTGGCAGACGGTGCGGCTGCTGGCAGAGCTGGGCTGCCCCTGGGACAACGCCCGCGTTGTCGCCGCGTCCAACGCGGCTGCGGCGGCGGGTGCGACGGCTGCGGATGCGGCCAGGAAGGTCGCGGGAGAGGATGGTCACGAAGAGGAGCAGGAGCCGGAGGAGGAGGAGGACGACGATGAGGACGAGGATGAGGACACGAACGGTGGGTGATGACTGATGAAACCCCGCGTGTGCATGAATGAAAGAGTGGAGTGGTGGACCTGGGTTTGCGTGCACTGGACGCACGGCACCTGTCGTGTCACCTGTCACGGCCTCTCGCTCTTGCATGCATTGCATTACATTACACGTTTGCCAGGGAGGGTAGTTCATTCCAGAAACCAAAGGGGTTCGTGCCAGCCACGCACCGATGCATCCCCCAATCATCTGCTGTGACCCAATCCAGCCGGTCGGCGTAACGCCCCGCAGGCAATGGCGGCTGGAGCAGTGATGACGACTTCGGGGACGATGACCACTGGACATTCTTCCCCAACCGGAAGGGCAAGGCCCGCAAGCCCGCAGACGTGTACTCAAAGGTGATGGACGATTCCGGGGTGACGGAGGAGATGCTGCAGCGGCTGGTCGACTTGGGCTGTCCCCGGGACACTGCCGCTCGCGTGGAGAGTGAGGCGGCAGAGTGAGCCGCCGGGTGCAGGCGCGGCCACTGGGCAGTTCATGGAGGCTGATGTGAATACGACAGGGTTTTGGAGGCGGCTGCAGGACTTCGCAGGATTAGGGGTGCCCAGGAAGGGGTGGAGGGAGGTAGGCACGGCGCACCCCCTGTTAGCCGTGCAGGGCGGGCGCATTAAGGTTCAGCAACCTGCTTAGTCAAGCCTTGACAGCTCGCAACTGCTGCTTATCAGCGGAGCTGGATAGAGTGTAGATGAGACGCGGCTTGAGTGTGTATGTGTGTGTGTGGGTGGTACCGTTGACGGTGACATACGTTCGCGACCCTTGTGGTGGCGGGTAGGCGCTAGGTTGCGTGCTTGTATCCTCTGCGGTGACTCGATTGAAGTGGTGGCTTGGGCTGTAGCTTTGGCGGCTAGGTGCGGCGGCTTTGAGCGTTCTCGCCGGCCCTGTCCCTCTTGCGACGTGTGGCCTGCTGATGAGTAGCAGAGAGGTGACGTGTGCGTTCCCAGGCGTAGGTAGCCCCCAGGGGAGCGTGGGTCGTTCGTCTTCGGGTTGCCTCTTGTCGGGGGTTTCAGCGTGGGGTTTCAGTTTGAGGTTTTAGATGCGCGAGCAGTCTCCACACCGCCTGGTCCTGTGGGCTCAGGAGAGCACGTGGCGGCGTTTCTCGTTTCGCGGCTAGGCTTGCTGTGCGCGGGCAGGGCAGGCCAGCCGTGGGCTTGGGTTTCTAGCGCTGCTTTTGTGAGCGCTCTCGCCAGTCCAGAGACTGGTAGGCTGCAAAGGCCGTGTGTCGGGCCCGGGTCGGAGGCAGGCCCACAACTGTAACATTGCAGCGACTGAAGTGCGTGGGCACGTGCTACCTTGATTGACGTGTTACGTGTTGACGGTGCTGGAGAGGACGTTGTGAGGACATGCGACATCAGCTGTCTGCCAGACCGTCCAGGTTTTGCAAATCCCCTCCACGTGTCGCGTGTCATCCCCCCCAGGTTTAGTTTGGGCTGGTAACCACACACCCCCCCAGCATAAGGCGTACATAGATGCCGTGTTAGAGGGCGACTGGCAGACGGTGCGGCTGCTGGCGGAGCTGGGCTGCCCTTGGGACAACGCCCGCGTGGTCGCCGCGTCCAACGCGGCAGCGGCGGCTGCGGCTGCGGCTGCGGCTGCGGCTGCGGCTGCGGCTGCGGCTGCGGCTGCGGCTGCGGCTGCGGCTGCGGCTGCGGCTGCGGCTGCGGCGGCTGCGGCGGCGGCGGCCAGCAAGGCCGCGGGAGGAGGTGGAGATGCCAGGTCGGACAGGGAAGAGGACGATGAGGACGAGGATGAGGACACTAACGGTGGGTGTGTGCAGGAGGTGTGGGCACATTATATTTGCAGTATATATGTTTGCGGAGCCTGCTTGGCAGGCAGATGATGTTAGCTATGCTGGCCTTGTACCCAATCCTATACAACAAAGCATTTGCGCCCACCTCTCCACTCCATGCACGTTGTCTGATGCCCCCAAAGGCAATGGCGGCTGGAGCAGTGGTGACGGTGGCGGGCACGCCAACCACTGGGGCTAGCCTCGTATACCCCAACCGGCGGAAGGGCAGGGCCCACAAGCCCGCAGACGTCTTTTCACGGCTGGCCAGCGAAGACGAGACGAGCGAGGCAACGCTGCGCCGGCTGCTTGACCTGGGCCGCGTCGTGGACGTCGCCCTCGCGCAGCAGGCTGTGAAGTATGGAAGCGGGGGGGGCCAAAGCTCTTGTGGCTGAGCTGATGGCGAAGCAGCAGCCGTCGGCAGCGGGGGCTGGAGGGGGCCAGGGCGAGGGCACGGAGGGCGAGGACGAGTAGGCGGTAGGCGCCGCTGCTGCTGAATCGGCGACGGGGCGGTTGGAGCTAGCGGAGTAGTATGGAACGAGACGACGACGACCGCGTGGGGATTAGACATGGTAGCACTGCAGTACGTAATGCTGTTGATGCAAGGTCCCGCTTCACCGTTCACTTCAGGGGTGCCCCTGGTTGGCTGGTTCACGTGGTTGCCTTGGGTCAAACAAGGGTCATGCAAGGAATGGAATGAACTACCCCCACGTCCCACACGGGCAGCACGCCCACCTGCGTTGTACGCGGATTGCAAATTTTAGACAAGTACACTCTTACAGCAGTCACCAGGCAAACGCAAGCAGCACCAGGTAGGCCCCCACCCCCATGAAATGAAGTTGTCCCGCCATTCAAAATGCGTAAAATGCATAATAATAATGCAACAGTGTCGCATTGAAGTTTTCTGTCGTTGCAGAGGTTTGGTTCACACACGCTGCATAGCAGACCAGCTGCACAGAGGCCGAACAAGACCAGCAGCAACGTAGGTGCCGCCGCCCGCCACAGCAAACTTGAACTTTTGATAATGCCCACAACAAACCGCAACCAGCAGCACAGTACACGTAGCGGGAAATTGTGCCGGACCCTCCACACAGCCCCGCTACTTGGCGGGGCGCCAGGCTTTGTGCTGGTCGGCGATCGGCATCTCGCGCATTGCCTCCGCGACCACTTCGTATAAATCTGCAGGGCAGCAGGCACAGGGGGCATGGCACGTAGCCATAGGGGCCCTCATGCAGGTAATCATATACCGGTACGGCACAGTCATCACACACACAGCCGCAAGGCCAAAGCTGTTTGTCGTCCCAGCTATGCCATGTTGCCGCTGCGCGGATCACATTATTGCTTCACGCCCCCACGCGCGCCTCTTGCCCGCGCTCTTACCTAACGCGCCCTGCCGGCCCATGCGCGCCTTCAGCGCCTTGCGGTACGCGGGGTCCCTCAGCTGGTCTGGGTCTATGCGTGGCAGCTTCCGCAGCTGCGCCGCCATGCTGTCCAGCGCTGAGTTGCTGGCGGCAGCGCCGCCGCCCCCGTGCTTGGGGGTCTGCAGCTTCGATGGCGACGACGGCGCTGCGACCCTGCCCTTACCTGGTGCCGGCCCACCAGCATGCGGACAGCACAAGTAAGGAAGGCAAGGTCAGAAAGATGGACGCCAAAGTCAGCCAGTAGCCGCAGCGCACGAGAGCATACACCGGCCCTTAAACCGCCGTCCGTCCTCTTCGCCTCGCTACAGCTTATGCTCTGCACCGCACCTGCTGCTCCAGCAGCTCCGCCGCCGCCTCCAGGCCCTGCCCCAGCCCCGCCTCCTGCGCCGCCGCCGCCTATCAGCCGCTGCCGCAGCTCTGCCAGCCTCAATACGGCCCGCCGCTGCTCCAGCGTGCTCTCCAACACCTCCGGGTCTAGCTGCGCCGTGTAGGCCCTGTCACGGTCGAGCGGGGCGCATAGAGCGAGCAGAAAGGGCAAGCTCAACGAGTTCATTTCTTTCGTGCGTGGCATGGCTTCTGCATACTGCATAGTTTCATGCCTGCGACAGATTTACGGTTTCGCTTTATGTTACAGCAACCCACCACGCCTCCATCGCGATATCAAAGTCGGAGTCGTTCAGGTCTAGCAGGTCTCCGTCGCCGCTGCCACTCCCGCTGCCGCTGCCGGCGAAGCGCGACATGTCCGTGCCGCGATACGACCGCGTCTGCTGTTGCTGTTGCGGCGAACCCGGCGCTCCTGCTGCTCTCGCCGTGGCAGCAGCAGCCGCTGCGCGGCGCTCCGCAACCGCCGGCGGCAGCGGTGACACCTGACCGCTGCTGCAGCCGCTGCCGCCAACGGAGCGGAAGTTCTCGCAGCCGTCGGTTCGTCTCCCACCACGGTTGACGGAGGCCGCCCGGGCTGCAGCGTCCAAGCCGCTTATGGACGGCAGGCAGGGGACCGACTCGCGCCGCGAGGGCCCTGCTACCGTCGCCACGCCCACGGCTGCGGCGCCGGTGTCCCCGCGGCCCTCCAGAGCCCCACCTCCACTCGGCCCCCCTGCCGCCGCATCACCCCCCGCAGCTGCCGCCTCGTTCTCTGCCTCCACCTCCGCCGCCATCGCCCGAAGCCGCCGCATCCGCTCCTCCGCAGCCGCCGAGGCCGCGGTGGTGCAGCCGCCGCGCCCGCGCCCCAGATGCCGCCCTAGCGCGCCCTCAGAGGCCGCCGACAGCCGCGTCCTCAAGCTCGAGATGACTTGTAGCACCGGGAACGGCCCAGCCTCCGTGCCGCCTCCGCCGCCACCACTGGCCTCAGTTTGCAGGCCGCTGCCGGCCCCGGCGGCGCCGGCCGCACTGGCGGCAGCGGCCGCACCGGCGGCGGCGAAGGGCCCAAGGTCAGATGCGCCGCCGCCGGGCAGGTCTTGCCAGCCCACGGACTGGCCCCCACCACCACCAGCACCACCACCCGCATCACCGCCAGCACCACCGCCAGCACCGCCAACCGTGGCTCGTGTGCCCACCCTGGGGAGCTGCAGCGGTGATGCCGGCGCCCCCGCGCCTCCGAGGCCCCCGCCCCCTGCCGCCGCTGCCGCCTGCAGCTGTATTGAGGAATACGACATGGAATGATGCGGCGGCCGTTTCTTGTTGTTGCTGCCCCCGCCAGAGCTGCTTCCGACAACAGCGGCGCCCGCCCCGCCAAGGCCACCGCTGACGGCTGTCCGCAGCACCGGGCTGCTCACGGCAGAGGAGGGGGCACCCGCCGGTGCCGGCAGGGACCGCAGCGGCCCTGCAGCCGCCAAGGCGCTAGCACTCGGCGAGTCCAAGCCTCCACCGTCACCAGCACCGGCGCCGCTCGCTCCGCCTGCTCCGCCACCCGAACCCCGCGTCAGCATTGCCATGGCAGAGGGAGAGGCGGGGTCCAGCCGCGGCTGCTGCAGGTGCGGGTGCTGGTGCGGGTGCGTCGGCCTGGGAAGGCCCGGCGATGCAGCAGCGGAGCTGTTGCTGCCCAGCCCGACCTCGCCCGCCGCAACCCCGCCGGGTTCCAAGCTCATGGCGCTGAACGACTCTGCGAAGGGGCCGATGGTGACGCCGCGTGTTGTGGGAAGCAGCTCCCGCGGCACCCGGTGCAGTGGGCTAGGATCCTGCGTGTGCGGTACAAGCGCAGGGATAAAGCAGCCGTAGCGACGCCAGTCGGAACAAGACGGGGCAGGGCCGTGTGCAAGCAGTGACCCACGCATGATTTCCCACTAGGCCATCCCGCGTCCCCCCCCCCCACGCTTTAGCCCGCCTGGGCGGCACCTGTCACCGTACCTGCTCCTGTTGATGCGCTTGCTTTGATGCGCCAGCTGCTGCTAGCGCTTCCAGCCCCGCTATGGAGTCGGAGCGACTCGCTAGCGCCAGCTCATCGCCCTGATCCGGCCCTGAGCTGGCGCGTGACAAGCTCTTGGAGTGCTGCTGCTGTTGTGGTTGCTGCTGTTGCTGGCGAGAGGCTGCTTCCGGGGAGTTCTCCCCACCGTCTGCGCCCCTGGTTGGAGATGATTGGGTGGAAGCGGAGGAGTAGAAGCCCATGGACGACTTGCTGCAGGCAGGGACGGCTTGCGCATGGGTGGGCAGGATTTGTGCCAGCGGATGGGACACGAGCTGCTCCGTCTGCTGGATGCTCTTGCTAAGCCGGGGCGGCACCTTCGTTCTCATAATAGAGAACATGTCCACCAGCCCCTTGTCCCGCTCTAGGTCGAGCATTTGCTTCGCCATGGGCCCTAGCGCTGCCTCAGCGCAAGCCCGTTGCGTGCATAAATATTGAAGCTATTACATATGGAGTTATGAAAGCTGCTAATGTGGCCATCTGAGGTCTGCGTGAGCCAAGGTTCTTGTATTTCAGTGGAGTCAGAACAAGTTTCAGAAGTGACTATAAGTCAATCTGCAGTCGATGATGACCCGCTTCCATTGAACATCAGGCGTTTTGATGAATGGGGCTTCGGCACTCGTGTGTCATGCCTTACTTCCCGCATGCCTACTTCCCCCCACGACTTCCCCCCTAGCCTCCGTTTTTACCCCCTTGTCATCCTATACTATGCACACCCTATCGCGTCTGCTACCTCCAGCAATTGAGAGACTGAATAGCCATCTCACCCCGTCTTACACAAATATGACACCTGTGTTAGAGATCACAAGGGAGAGAAAAGCAATGGTCAGCTACCTGTGTGTGCGTGTGTGTGTGTGTGTGCGCTAGGAAAGCACAAGGAGAGGAAGTAACAACGGGTTTACAGGCGGCCTGACGAGTCTCGTGATCGAGTACTCGGGACAGCCAGCGACAGCGAGGCATTTAGGCCACACGCTGCCGCTATCACGCGTCTCCCCTGCCCAGAGCGCAGCCAAGCTCTGGAGTCCACCGGGGGGACGCTCCAACCAACCTGGACCACGCCAGTAGCCTCAGAAGGGTTACTGCTGGTACTACAACGCAGGGCCCAGCGGGCTCACAAAGCTCTAGGCTGGAGGGCCAGCACCGCAGCAACACGAGCACCGGACAGACGACACACCGCACGCAACAGCACAGCGACAGGTGGCTACGGGGCTGAGTCCAGCGACCCCGCAGCCTTTCACAGCCTCGACAACAACCTAACCAGCACTCGACGCCAGGGCAGACTATGCCAAAGGGCAGCCACAAACGCGTCAGACTACCAGGCCGGTCTTGGCCGAGAAACGCCCGGGGTGCTCCGGCACCCAACCCACCCTCAGCTCCGTTGACCCGAAACCCTGGCGCACACTCCCCTTGACCCTCCCAACCCTTCCCAACCCTGCTGGTCCCTAGATTCAGCCGCTATGTCCGCGGCTCATTGCTATGGCGATTCTTCTACTCGAAGGCTGATCCCGGTCACTCCTCCAGCTCCAGCTCCATAGCTAGCGGAAGCGCGCAGAGCAGCATCCCGTCCACCACCGCTAGGATCGGGTGGGTGGCGTCAACACCTAGCCAGCCCTTTCGGGGCACACCGAGTTGCGCGAACTGCAGCAGCCGCGACCAAAAGTCCGCGACTGCGCGAGCGCACGCAAGCTCGATGGGGTTGACGCATGGCTGCGGCGGCGTCAGCTGTGTGGGCGGGACCTCATCTGGGTCGGCGTCCGCCCCCGCTGCTGCCGCCGCCGCTGCCTCGGTGGGTGCTGCCGCCGCTGCCGCCGCTTGGTCTCCCTGGGCCGCTGCAGCGCGCGTCATCCCGCGCAGCCGCACCCGGCCGTGTTCTATGGCGGCAAGCGCCGCCATCGCCACCACATCCCACACGCACTGCTGGATGCCCGAGGGCGCCTGCACTAGCCACAGGAAGTGTGTGTGTAACAACGGGTTTACAGGCGGCCTGGCGAGTCTCGTGATCGAGTACCCAGGACAGCCAGCGACAGCGAGGCACTCTTGGTGCACGCTGCCGCTATCACGCGCCTCCCCTGCCCGGAGCGCAACCAAGCTCTGGAGTCCACCGAGGAGACGCACCAACCAACCTGGACCACGCCAGTAACCTTAAATCCTTACTAGGGTTACTGCTGGTACAGCAACGCAGGGCCCAGCGGGCTCACAAACCTCTAGGCTACTGGACAGACGACACACCGCAAGCGACAGCACACGGGGCTGAGTCCAGCGACCCCGCAGCCTTGCACGACCTCGACAGCAACCTAACCAGCACAGGGCAGACTACGCCTAAGGGCAGCCACAAACGCGTCTGGCTACCAGGCCGGTCTTAGCCGATGAGGAGGCCCGGGGTGCTCCAGCACCCAACCCCAACCTACCTCAGCTCCCGTGACCCTGCACCCTGGCGCACACTCCCCTTGTGTGTGTGTGTGTTAGAAAAGCACAAGTGTGTGTGTGTGTGTGTGTGTGTGTGTGTGTGTGTGTAACAACGGGTTTACAGCTATCTGGGTGGATCACGTAATCGTGTATCTGAGACGCTGTCCGATGCTAGCGGCAGAGCACTAGCATCCCAAAGAATCACGCATTGGTTTGGTAGTCTGTGTCTCCCAAGCCGCAACGTGCAAAGTAGACGGAAAAAACCACTGGATTGGCCCTAGGAGCCGCACCCCGTCTTGAACAACACTACTACTAGCCGGCACGTGGTCACTGTGCGTTGTGTGTGTTAGAGATCACAAGAGAGAGAGAGAGAGAGTGTGTGTGTGTTAGTAAACGGAAACGGAGAGGAATGCGTGTGTATGTGTGTGTATGTATGGTTTCAAGGTGATGCGCACTTCTCGTGCCTTTGTGGCGGGAAAACCTTCACAACTCCACAATAACCCCGCAAGCTGTCTCCGGCTAGTCATCAAGTCCTTTTACCGGCAATACTGCTACAGTGGTATCGAGTATCAGTGTCCCGACCTACGGATAAGGTCAAGGGATCGAATCCTGGTCTGTACGCTTTACGTCGGTAATAAGGCCTGTGCGTGTTCTCGACGGACTTAGAGGCACCGACTAGGCGATATGTTGCTGTGCATATCGTGACGTGGAATAACGTTAATCATCCATGGTCGGCGAGTTTGTGAGTGCAAGCACAGTAGCCGAGACGGCTAGGACTGGCCGAGACGTCCAGTCCAAAGGGGGGAGAATGTGGCGGGAAAACCTTCACAACTCCACAATAACCCCGCAAGCTGTCTCCGGCTAGTCATCAAGTCCTTTTACCGGCAATACTGCTACAGCCTTCCTGCCTCATGAAAACCGAAGGCCCGGGCCAGGGTGAGCCTTACCCGCCCAACCTCTGGTCATCCTGGCTGAACCAAGCTTCCCAGTTTGCGGCCATCCTGTGTACATGAGAACATGACCTATCGTCTCTATGAGCTCATTGCATCAACAGCGATGTTGCTGTTGCCAGCACTTGACCTGGGTTGACCTCGCTTGACACGCCGGGGGGCCAGTGCCAAACGGCAATCCTGACTGGCTATTCTGACTATCCCAATCCTGAAAGTTCGGGGTCCAATCCTTGCCTGGGCTATCTCAATCCTACAAGTTGAGGTCCAATCCTGACCGGACCTGTCCCGACCCCCAAAGTGTCGGTCCAATCCTGACCTGTGCTATCCCAATCCAGCCAGGGGTGACCGGCCACGACCTGAATCCTAACCCCCATACCACCCCTCTGGATACGCCGGCTTACCACTTTCACTATATATAGTGCGCACTTTGAATGCGTGCGACTTTGCTAAGAACTGATGCATGAACCGAGGAACGTCCCCACGGCCTTACGAGCAACCTGCGAGCCCAGGAACCTGCCCGTTCAGCTTACGGCTGGCACTCGCGGATATGCGCGCCTGTCTGTTGCTTTCCGTTGCATGATGGAGCAATCCGCATGTTTGCGAATAAATGCAATGTCACAGCACCTGGACCTGCAGGGCTTAACTAAATAAAGAAACGCGGCGGCCTCACTTTAATCTCATTATGGCGCGCCTGTCAAAACGCCGAGCTTCACCCACGCGCATCGCAATATAGGAGCATTTGGTTGCTGGGTATCACACGCGTGGGGAGTCACTGGTGGCCCTCGAAATCAAAAGCGTCTGCAATTGACCCCGGCCGCCCCGTTGCCAAGAGCCCCACTTTCTTGAACACAAATCAAGTCATCTAGTATACTTCAGTTATATGTCTAGCAATTAATGCGCGCGCACTACATGCAATAGAATGGCGCTGACGGGCCCCTGCGCCCGTTTTCGAAGCAGATTTTAGCATACTTACCGCCTTGGGCCTATGAATGCCAGCGGCTGGTAGGGCTGGAGACCTGCTGCTGATTTTTGGACGCCTGAGGGGCCCCCGTGGCAACCTCCTAGCCCAAACCGCGAGTCAGTCGCGGTCTCACTTTCTGTTCCTGGAAATACTCTGGAGCTCTAGAACTTGAAGCGCCAGGCAGCGCTGCAGCGACACGGGCTAGCGTGGTTGCTCGGCATTTCCTGCGATATGCTCAATCCTGAGCACCTCCAGATTCAGGCGAACCTGGGCGCGGGCGGGTTTGCGCGTGTATTCAGAGCCAAATATGAGGGCCTTGAGGTCGCTCTTAAGGTGCGTAGGAGCTGTGGGAAACAACCTGCTGCAGGAAAGGTCCCAGCGGGCAGGGGGGCGCGGCCGGGGGGCTTGGGCGGGCGCGCACGCACCCTGCACGCCCAAGGAAGAGAGTCCCGGCTTGAACGCGCCGCCGTCGCAGTGCACGTCTACGCGGAATAACCTTCGGCAGCGTTTGAGTTTGTATATGTACATGCTCAATGGGAGGCTCTGTTTTTTCGCGTGTACGTGCCGTCGGTGCAGGTTTTGGCGCCTGCCAACATCCACCCGGGCAACCCCGCGGCCGCCGAGGAGTACGCAACCGCCAAGGAGCTGTTCCTCCGGGAGGGCCGCTCGCTGCTGGGGATTCGCCACCCGTGAGACATGCTAGTAGTTGTGCTCTAGCTGGATGTGCGCGCGGGAGCTGGCTGCTCGCCGCCTGTTAGATTGCTGGGATGGACACACGTGCGTGCATGCACTCAGCAGCAGCGTGTGGACCGCCCCGCCAAACACCATGCGCATAAGGCGGCGCCGCATGGCGGGAAGCCGGGCACGCGTCGTAGCATTCATATACATGTTGCTCACACGGCGGCGCCACCGCAGCAACAGCATTATCATTCATGCCCGCTCGCAAGCAAGGCACCTCGATAGATCGGCCGCAGCTCATGCCTGTTCATTCACTGCTACGCTGACTACTCCTTGCTTGCTCGGCGGCGCGCAGGCACATCGTACGATGCGTTGCCATGGGTCCGCTGCCAGTAGCCTCGGTGCCGGGCCTCCTGGGTAGCGGCCGCAGCCTAGCACAGCACCATAGACACCACAAGCCGCACACCGCCGCTGCAGCCGCCGCCGCCGCCGCCAGCAGCAGGACCCCTGGCGGCGGCGCTGCCGCCCCTCCGAACGCCAGCCTGCTGGCGCCTGCCATGGCTCTGGAGATGTGCGAGCCGTACACGCCACGTCAGCTCATCATGCGCAGCATGGCCACCGCCTCCAAGGCCTACAGCACGACCACTGCCCTGGAGTGGCTGATGCAGGTGTGCTTGTGAACAATTTCTCAATCAACACTGTTAGTTCGTTGTTTGAAAATGGCAATGGTATGTAGGGTCCAGGACTAAGACACTTGGCTGCTGCCCGCCGCCTCAACCCATGCATGCGCAGATTGCGTCCGCGCTGGCGCACCTGCACTCGCAGAAGCCCATCATCATCCACCGCGATGTCAAGCAAGAAAACATCCTGCTGAAGAAGGACAGGGACGGCAAGATGGTGGCCAAGCTGGCGGACCTGGGCCTTTGTGTCGTCGTGGAGCAGGACCGCAGCGTCATGCTGCGCAAGAAGTCGGAATGGCGCCTGCAGCAGGTGGGCACAGGCGGCGCGCCGTCCCGCGCCTCCTCCGGCCACGCCTCCCCCGCCGTGCGCCTCTCCCTGAACGACGCCCCAACTCCCGCCGCCCCCGTCAACGCGCTCGCAATCGCGTCTGGCCCGGGTGGACTGATGCGTGGCGGCCCCGACTCACCCTTCCTTACAATCAGCGCCGGGACCAGTGCCTGCGTCAGTCGCGCGGTGAGCCGGGCCCCCAGCATGACCGCCCTAGGCGCCAACGCCTGGGCCGCCGCCGCAGCCGGGGGTGGCGGCACCAGCGTTGGCATGTGCAGCGGCGCAGGGCCTGCGGTCACTAGTGCGGCCGGCTCACTGTTGGACTCGGCCGTCGTGAGCAGCGCTGGCGGCGGCATCAGCGGCCTCCGCGGCCCGCCCGGGCGAGCCGGCAGCTTTGTGACGCAGCGGTCGAACCTGGGACCCGGCGCCGGCACTAGCAGCGTCAGCTCATCCCGTGCCGGCGGTGGTGGCACAGCTGCTGACGGGAGCACCGGCGCCGGCGCCGGCGGGCCCGGCCGCATCCTTGCAGCGGGTCTAGCCGCTGGATTGCCGCCGGCTGCGGCGGCCGCCGGTGGCCTGCAACACCCCGCCCTGGGGTCGCGCCTTGGCCAGCAGCAGCAGCAGCAGCAGCAGCAGCAGCAGCAGCAGCAGCAGGGCGCCGTGGCGGTGTTGTACCCTCCATCAGCGTTTGCGTCCTCAGGCGTTGGGCCAGCTGCTGCTGGGAACGGCAGCACGGCGGCTGCGGCCTCTCTCACCGCCGCCGCCGCCGTTGGTGCAGCTGGCGCAGCTGGCCCCGGCGGCGGCGCTGGCGGCGCAGTGTTGACGCCTGCGGGCTGCAAGCCTCCTCCGACGCTGCTGCCAGCGCCCATTGCGGAGGAGGCGGAGCGGGAGCTGCTGGCTCAGGCGCTGACGGAGCGGCTCTCGCAGCTGCTGGACATCCGGAGCGCCAGCGGCGCGGCCGCCGCTGGCGCAGTGGCGGCCGCGGCCGGGGCCGCGCTGGGCAGCGGCGGTGGGACCCGGATGAGCGCAGGTGGTGCGTCTGCGGGCGGGGCAATCCACCTGTCGCCGCTGTCACCACAGGGCTCAGCCGGCGGCGCTAGCTCTGTGGCCGCAGACCGGAGCTACCGCGGCGGGCGCGCTTTCCTGGACGGTGGCGCACCCAGTGGCGTCGTCACAAAGATTGAGGAGAGCCCCGAGGCCTCGGCGCCCAGCAGCAGCTGTAGCACGCGGCCGCACACGCCGCGCGGCATCAACCTGGCGATGACCCACGACAACACCTTTCGCGACGGCGCCGGCGACGGCGGCGGCGGCGGCGGCGGCCGCCCAGACACAAGTGGTGCTGCTGATGCCCGCGCCGCTGGCGGCCAGCAGCACGTCAAGGCCGGGACCCTACCCGGCGCCGCAAACCTGTCCGAGTACTCGGCCGCCGCCGCTGGCAGCAACGCCGGCGGCGGCGGCGGCGGCGGCGGCGGCGGCGACCTCTCGTGCAACGCGCACACACCTGCCGCCGCCTCTCGGCCGTCCGCATCGGCGATGGCACCGACAGCACTCGCGGCGCTGACGCGCGCCTCCTCCTCCAAGTCCTTCAGCGGCGGCAGCGGCACACCGCGCACCGTGGCGGCTGCTGACGTGTGTTACCGGGGCATGGTCGCGCTATCGGACTGCACGGCGGAGGCGGCGGTGGCTGCTGCCAGCTCCGCTGCCAGCAACACGGCTGCTGCGGCAGCGGCCGCCCCTTCCGCTAGCCCCGCATTAGCAACCGCGGCAGCGGCGGCGGCCGGCAGCGCAGAAGGTGACGCTGCTGACGCCGCCGACGGCGCGGAGTCAGTCACGGCCGTCTCGCAGTTCCTGCCGGAGCCGCCGAGCGTCCCCGGCGTGCCTGGATTCGACGAGGGCGCTGCGGCTCCGGATGCTGCTACTGCCGCCAACAGGCCCCAGGCCGCAGTAGCTGTTGCACCCGCCGCTGCCGTCAATGGTGGCTTGGGTGCCCTGGGGGCGCTGGGGTCTGATGAGGAGAACTGTGTGTCCCCAGGCGGCGGACCCAAGGCGGCCACCACGCCAGGCATCGTTGCCTGCGCCGCTACCACTTCACACACGCCGCACTCGCCGTCGCTGGCCCGCGCAACCGTGGGCAGTGCTGGCGGCGCCACCTTGTCAGCGTCACCGCCGCGCCACCACCATCAGCAGCAGCAGCAGCAGCTGGGCGGCCGCGACGGCTCGCCGCTCAAAGGTGTGACCGCTAGCGGCGGCAGCGGCACATGTCGCCGGGCGCCGTCGCCGCTGCTGCTGCAGCCCTTGGGTTCCGTCAGCCCGCCGCTGTCGCCTGGCGTGAGCGTCGCCGGCGGCGGCCGCGCGGCATCATTCCGAGGAGGCAGCGGAACGCTACTGTCGCCGACCAGCCGCCCGCTGGTGTCACCCAACGCGCCTTCCGAGACCTTCTCCACCCTGATTGCGTGAGTACGCTAGTGCTGTGCAGCTGCTGGCTGGGAGGAACTCTGCCCCATTGACTTGCGACGCAATGATTGCTTTCCGCGCATTGCTTGATCCGCGCCGCTGTTGTTACCGTCCGACTCGTGCTTCCGACCTACCTACGTACCCTCCTTCCTTGCATTCGCCTTCGCAGACAAAACCCCGAGATGGTGGAGGAGGTTGACGAGGCGGAGCCGCACCGCGGGCTGCGCATGCTGGGCAGCCTGCTCAAGCAGCTGGGCAAGCGGGAGCTGGCGCCGCTGCGGCGACAGGAGATGGAGTGGGTGTACGGCCTGACGGGCAAGGCCGGCAGCGCCATGTACATGGTAAGGTTGGGTGGGTGGCAGTGGGTGGGTGGCAGTGGGTGGGTGGGTGGGTGGTAGTTCATTCCAGAAACCAAAAGCGAAACGACCAAGAGAACGGGTGGGTGGGTGGGCGGGCGGGTGGTTGCGTGGGTGGGTGGGTGGGTGAGTGTGTGTGTGTGAGAGAGAGAGAGGGGGGGACGGGAGGGGGACGTAAGAGTAGTGGGGTGGCTCGCATTAGGCGACAGGGAGCCGCAGCAAGCGCACGCACGCACGTGCATGCGTGTGCGCTGCTGTCGGTATGCGCATGCATGCACGTGCTATGTTCGGCCGTGCGCTACAGCAGCAGTCCGTCCTTCAACGCCCTGTTGCTGCCTCACGCTGCCGCCGCCGTGCATCCGTGTCTGCTGAATGTCGTACGTACAGGCGCCGGAGGTGTTCCACAAACTGCCGTACAATGAGAAGGCCGACGTGTTCAGGTGAGGGGCGGCGCGCGATGTGGTGGGGCGGGGCGGGGCAGATCGAACTGCTCCATCCGGCCTTCATTCCCTAGCTAGCAACGCACACGATGCTCTCAACCAATCCCTGTGATCCTCAGTCCCTGCCTGCTGCTGCACGTCCACTCCCGCGCACCCACCACCCCAATCTCTCCCCATCCCCCATCCTCTATCCCCCATCCCCGATCTAATTTACCCGCCCCACCCACCCACCCATGCACCCGCCCACTCACGCCGCGCTGCTGCGAGCAGCTTCGGCGTGGTCATGTACGAGCTGCTGGCACGTGAGCTGCTCATCATCAGCGTCTTCAACACCGGCAAGGCTGCGCGGCTGGGCGTGTACGAGCCGGTCGACTACGCGGGCCTGGTGCGTGCGTGCGTGCGTGCGTGCGGGCGGGCATTACTACTAGCTGTACATGCATGCTAGGTATGGGCAGATAGTTGGATGAGGGCGCATGCGCGTGATGCGGGCAGTGAGGCGAGAGAGAGCAGTGCGTGCGTGCGAGCGGGTGTGCATCACAGTAGTGGGCTCCGCAGTTAGTTCCATTGATGCCCTGCGGCCGCTGCTGGCTCAATCGATATACTGACCTACTGCTGTTTGTCTGAGTGGGAGAAGTACGTATGGCAAGCAACGTGCATGCATACCGCCGCTGGCACTGACGCGGCGGCAAGCATGCATGCATGTTGGCACGTACGTCGACCTCCAAGCAACAAACATTCCTAACTGGACATGCATCTGCGCGCGTGCGTGTGTCGCTACTGTGTGTTATGTGTGCCGCAATAATACGGTACGTATTAATGCAGGTGGCGGACGGATACAGGCCGGAGCGGCCGCGGGCGCTGGGCGACGGTGTGTGGGAGCTGGTGTGCGCCTGCTGGCACGAAGACCCCGTGCAGCGGCCAACCATGGCGGAGGTGGAGCGCCGGCTTGCTGCGCTACTGGCTGCGGAGGAGACGGGGCGCGGCGGCGGCGGCGGCGGCGGCGGAGGAGGAGGAGGTGGTGGAGGTGATGGAGGAGGCGGCAGGAGCCCAGCCTGCGGCTGCGTGATATCTTAGCGCTCACTTACGTGGCGGTGCGTGGGCAGTACGGTGTGAGCAGTCGGTCAACGCGCGCGGTGGAGCGCAATAGTGCACGCCTGTCCGGGATGAACAAAGGGGACATTCGGGCCTGAAGCAGTACGGCGTTTAGTACGGCGTATAATGGGGCCTTCAAGGGGCGGTGCTCGAACCAGACACTTATGCATGCATGCCTCGTCCCTGCATGTGCATGCATGTGTACTGGGGCACATGCTCCGGCAGCCCAGCTAGCTATCTAGTTAATGACGGTGGCACGTTCCCGCCGCCGGCAGTACCAGTCGCGCGCGTGCTTTCATCCGCCCTGTTTAGCTAGAGCAGCACGGCTGGCACTTGCGTTGGCTATGTCTTCGGGTCCGGCTGGTGCGGGCACAGTGCGTGGTGATTGGCATGTGCGCGCCTGGGTTGTCGCGTGCGTGTGTTCGTGTAATGCGGATCAACGTACGGCATTGGTCGCTAACTCACTAACTGAATTAGCTGAACCGGGTGAGGGCCACGTCGCTGGTGGCTACCGCTGCGCAGCTGTCGGAAGGTTGCTAGACGGTATGCAGAGCACGGGTTCTTTACTACTTGCGTGTTAATTGCACTTGTTAATTGCATGACGGTTCAGGAAGGCTGTGTGGTGCGTATTATTAGATAGTCACAAGCCCACCGACAGCACCCAGATGTATGGGTCATCAGAAGGGCAGCACACAGTGCACCTGCTGCTTGATGATTACATACTCTTACTTTTTTTGTATGCAGGGATGATGAACTTTGGCCGGTCCGCCTGATTATTATTCGCAGCATTGGCATACATCATTATTATCCTGCTGCGCAGCACTCGTGTTTCCGTTGTGGGTGCGTGCGTCATGGCATTTGATCATGCAGTAAGCCGATAAGGCTTGGTTGTGGGAACGGCGCTTTTATTCCGGGTTGGCACATTCTTGTGCCCTGTTTCTGGTGGTGGGTAGATTACAGTGGTAGGCATTGGCTACTGTTGAGGTTCACCGGTCATCACCAATAGCATCCCCCGCCCTCTACCTGTGAGTGAGACGTACGGCAATCATGCATCCTCATGCATAGGTGGTGCAGATTGCAGCTAGTCTGCTAGTGCAGCATGCAGGTTCACGCTTCGGGTTCGTACTTGTAGCGACATTTGCACGACAGTAGCACGCATATTGACTGGGGCGCGGCACGGATACTTACCGTAGTCTGCAAAGTGCGTGCATGCGGTGCGTGCTTGGGAGTGACGGCACCTAGTGACGACGGTGGGCAGCAGGCAGTGACGATGGGCAGTGTGACCGTGGGACGGGAGTGTGTTTATGTGTGATCAAGCTGCTGCTGAGCGCCACGTGCGAGCGCGCATGCTGCGGTGGCGGGGTGAAGGCTGGATGAAGCATGGACGTGAGCATGGATGAAGGATGGAGTGAGCGTGGTACGTTTCATGGTGCTGACTTGACTGCCTTCGCTTTCGCAATTGCATTTTAGCGCATGTCCGTGACTGGTGTTGTCTTTTACGGCGGGCAGACCATGAGGCAAAGGGCGAGTCGGCGAGATCACCATCACCGAGGGGTGTAAGCACCAGCACACGGGTATGACGCCGGTTCAGGGATGGAGGGGCGGAATCGTGTCCACACGTGTTTCTCTGCACACGCGGTAATTTAGCCCCTGACGCTCAGGAAATAGCTATTATAGCATATAAAGATCTTAAGTCCTGACAGGCAAGTCAATTGAGTGTCGCTGCCACCAAATTTCGCGAGGCATGCTTTCGCTACAGTCCGTTTTTTTTGGTCGCGGAATGTATTTTTAGTCTCCATGTTGTTATTTTAGACGACGGCCCTAAAACCCTATCTGCTATTATGCTCTGGGGCCGGACTGTTGGAGCAAGGGCGGCGACAAGCGGCCGCGCAGGGGGGGAAGAGAGGGGTTGCAGGGGCATCCGTGTCGCGAGCACGAATGTACGACGTGAACGTCCGTCCAGACGGCCTGGCTCAGCACAATTCGCCAGCCCATTCACACCTAAAAACTATTACTTTCAACTACAACATCATAGCACACATATGTTGTAGTGCTCTGTATTGCAACGCCCACACTTTAAGTGGCATCCTCCGGGACCGAGAATTTCCAGTATATGTGCGATGGCCACGTACTTTGGACTGCGCACGGCCAGCAACCGGGTCGCATGGGTGATGTGCGTGTCAGTGTTCGGCCTGTCGGTGCTGTTTCTATGCGTCGGCCTTACCATCAAGGACAACGAGCAATGTCTCGAGGCCACGGACTGCCCCCATAAAATGAGGATCGTGTTTGCCGGCGTGGTTGCTCCGATCCTCTTCATCCTCGCCACGCTGTGCCTCCTCTATATGGGTTGCTGTGCCACTCTGCCCACTCCTGTCGACCGCGTCCCACCTGACCTGGCTGCGCTGCTGCGCTGCTGCGGCGGTGATAACAAGTGGCCGGCCTGGCCTAGCCCGAACAAGGAGGAGGGTGGCGCCGCGACCAAGGCCACTGCCGCTGCTGAAGTCTAGCCGCCTTATTACTTGGAGAATAGCAGGATGTGCTCATGCATGCTCATGGCTGCGTAGTGGCACCCGGGCAGGACCACAGAGTTCCCTGGTCTTACATGGACAGTGCATGCCCTGCCTGCCGAAATTAAATTGCAGTGTTCGGTCTGGGCAGACATTCGCATGACCAAGACTGTAGCGTTAGCGCCGGGGTAAAGACGAGTTGTGTAGGTCTGGGCAATAAGTATGGAAGGCAGGTTTGGTCATCACGGCTGGCGGCACGGTAGGGGAGACACGGATCAGGAAACTCAATTCGCAAGAGAATCTGTGCTGCATTTATGAGCTCCAAAATGCACCTTGGTGGCTGACAGCCTTACACGTGCAAGTCACCCCTGCCTTGGGAGCCGTGCCACCAAACCGCTTCCACAGATGCCAGCGCCGTCGTCAGCCTCTGCACCGCCGCGCTGTGGGCGGCCCGCCGTTCGCAAGCTGAGCATGCGAGACGCAGCCACAGCAAGCTCCATAAGCACGGGTTGTCCCCTCTGTAACACTGCAATCATAAGCACCAGCAGCAACAGCGCCGGCGCAGACCGGCAGCCCAATTACACAGCAACGCGTCTGCTTGAAGGCCGCATGGGCAGTATCACCCGCGCCTCTGCCCCAGGTCCGTTTGATACATATCACACTAAAAGAGCCGGTTGTGACTTGTCCTGCGCGCCCTTCACCCGCATCTACCACCAGCAAAACAAACCAGCTCACATACCATTGTTTGCTGGCTGGATATAATACTGCCACACCCACCGATGAAGAAATGTGTTGACGTACTAGGGAGACGTCACACAGCAAGATTGGAATAGATTTCTGCCTGCCCCATACCGGCAACTGTACAGCCTTGCAGTCCATGCACCAGGGAGAGCCTGGCATAACCAAGAGGGATAGCGATGTGAGACATGAATTGAGCCCGGACCTTTCCATCTGGGGGGCTGCTGCATTGCCAGGGCGGGCCTAGGCAATGCGCATCACAAATAGCTCACTCAGTGCGCCTTGTCGCCATTGATCACACGAAGTACAAAAGACACACACGGGAGCCAAGAAAAGTCGGCGGCAATTCCACGCCGATAGTACCGAATCAAGCCACGGACTCCTCGCCAGCACGCATAGGATGTCCGCAATCTGTAAGCACAGGCATGCGCCAAAAAGGAAAGTTGTCCACGTCCAGTTTCCATGTCAGCTTTCGGCCCGGACGCACGGCACTCGCACCCGACGACCTCATTTCCACGCCGCCCTGCCGTGCTCGTGTACATCGTACCCGTAACCAAGGAAACAAGCGCCACCTCCACGCCTGTCCCGTCCAGGTTGTACACGTTCGCGCCCAGGCAACTTTCGTTTCCCCAGCCGTCCTGCTCCGTGCATGCTCCCAATCAGCACCCACAAAAGGTCAAACTTTATGAGATGTCTGTTCTGTCACACAAGAGAAGGTATGAGCGAGTGAAGTAGAAACCAAAGAGATGCTCGAGGCCGCGAATAGAGAGCCGCAAGGAAGGGTGCCCCGCCACAATAATAAGTGCCTGGCCGGGCCTGGCAGCCACGCGGAAAGAAAACGCGGCCGCGACCGCGAGTGCACAGAGGTCCGGCCATCCTGCAAAGGCACCTGGCTGGGATCACGGCTGCCAATTTCCAATTTCCATGCACATGCGAATTAACACATTAATCACTTCGCCGGCGCCCGCGCTTGCTGCAGGTCGCCGCTTCCTGCCTACATTTTGTTGCATGCACTCCTGCTGCTGTAACATGGTGTAACCGTGCGTCGCGTGGCTTGCTACGAGAGACACGCGCCGCAGTGCCGTGCCGTACCCCTGCGCAAGCCGGTGCGGCATACCACCAGCGCGGCGGCTCACCATCGGCGCTTTGGCCACGCGGCACACCAGCGCCGCCAAACAATTCTTTCGCGGTAAGCTACGTCTGCTGCTGCGGCTGTTGCACCTGCGCCTGCTGCGCCTGCGGCTGCGTCTGCGCCCGCGGCTGCTACGCCTGCGCTGCGCCTGCGCCTGCGGCCACAACCGCGGCTGCTGCACGTGCGGCTGCCCCTGCGGCTGTTCCTGCGGCAGCTGTGCCTCCAGCGCCTACTGCTACTGCTGCTGCTGCTGCTGCTGCTACTGCTGCTGCTGCCGCTGCGGCTGTCACTTTTGTTCCTGTGACTCGTCCGTAAAAGGGCCGTTGACAAGGTCCTGTGAGCGGGAGTGAGGCCAGCAGCAGAGCCAGGCAGGCAGACAGGCACACGGAAGGAAGGAAGAGGGTCAGGCTGGGAAGAGGATCAACACGCAAAGGCCCGCTCGCGCCCATGTTGCCCCTAGATGTCGCCTTCGGAAGAGCCCCACCCGCCTGCTCTGTCCAGGCTCACCCCAGCAACCTGGCGGGTTCCTCAAAAGCACCCAAAACCCAGTGTGGCTCTCCCTGCGTCCCTGCCCCGCCCTCCCTGCCAAAGCCACTCGCTCCACGTACGCGTGACTGTCCCACATCAACACGGCCGTTCAGCTCCCCCCAACGACGACCAGATGAACAAGACCCGAAGATTACCGCCAAGAACACGAGTGTATCCCTCTCCTCCGCGCATTCTGGTTCTGGGTTTTGGTTCTTCGGGTTGCAATGGTCGCTTTGGTTTCTGGAATGAACTTTCCCCCACCACCCCCTCCTGCCTACCTGCCCCTCAACCTCCCCCCGCCCCGCCCCTCCTGCCGGCCTCCCCCCGCCCCCTACACCTCCCTCGTCATTAATTAAACATGCATGGCACCCCTCCCCCAGGGCCCTAGCCCCTACCTTGAGCTTGCCCGCCAGCCCCCGATTGCGGCCCTCCAGTTCCTTGCAGGCCTTGCGCAGGTCTGCCAGCTCGCGACTGTACTCGTCCTTGCTGCTCATCAGCTGCTCGTAGCGGGCCTGTGGGGGGTTCCATGCATCCAGATCAGGCAGAGTAGAGGTAGAGGTGGGTGGGGATGGGTGGATGGATGGGGGGCTGCAAGGATATGTGGGGATGGGGGTGGGGGGCCGGGGTTGGGGGGCGGGGGAAGCGGAGGGTGCGGTGGCGGCGGGGTGTTGCACAGATACTTGGCAAAGCGGTAGGAAAGGTACAGAAGACCCGGGGGCAGGCCGGGGGGAGGCGGGGGGTGAGGTGGTGTGGTGTGGGGTTCCGTGCACGTCTAGGCAAGAAGGTGCAGGCACACAGGGACTGCAGCCCGCCCAACCTCCCACAGCCCTTAACCGCCCATTCCGCACGCTGCTGCTCCTGGTGCTGCTTTCGCACGGACGCACACGCACGGACGCACACGTACACGCGCACGCGCATGCACACACCTTGAGCCCCTCCAGGATGAGCTTCTGCTTGAGCTTGGAGCGCGCGGCGGAGATGCGGTTGGCCAGGATGCGGCGCGCCTTGCGCGGGTCTATGGACGGGTCCAGCCGGGGGTCGCCGGCGGGCGCGCGGCCGCCCTTGCCCTTGCGCTGCACCTTCTCCAGCAGCGCCTCCACTCGCTGCGGCTCCAGGTCACCTGGCAGGCGGTGGTGGCGGTGGCGGTGGCGGTGGTTGCGGTGGTGGTGGTGGTGGTGGTGGTGGTGGTGGTGGGAGGGGAGGGAGGGAGGGCAGCGGCGGAGGGGAAGGCAGGCACTTCACACCCATCCACACCCCAAACACACACGCCCTCACTCACCCAGTACCTCCAGGTCCGCCACTGCGTCCACCGACTGCGGCAGCAGCTGCTCCAGGGTCGGCCGGGTGCCTGTGTGTGTGCGTGCACGTGTGCACGTGTGCACGTGTGTGTGTGTGTGTGTGTATGTGAGTGTGCATGTGCGTGCATGTGTGCATGTGTGTGTGTGTGCGTGTGCGTGTGTGCATATGCGCACGCATTGTGTGTGCGCGTGTTACTAGAGAGAGAGAGAGAGCAGGTGGGGGAAGCAACGATTAAGACAGGTGCATGACCACGCTGTGTTTGCACGTATGTGTGTGGGCCCGGCCGGGTGGGGTGCGGGCGCGGCGCAGGCGATTTGGCGATTTGCACAAAAGCAAAGGCGACACATTATGTGGGCTGGCCGGCCAGCTGAATGCGCTGACGGACTAGACAGATGTCCTCACCGATCTGAAGCTCGTCTCCAGACACGCCTGACCCTAGCTCGCCGCTGCCGGCGCCGCCCATGGACGACTGCCGCCGCCCGGCGGCGCCACGGCCGCTGCTGGCGCCCTCGCCGCCGTACCGCCGCGGCGCAACCCGGCGCCGAGACCGGCGCGAGGGGACGTCGTCCTCAGACTCCGTGTCATCGAGGAGCGCGGCCGCCGCCGCGGCGCGCCGGCGGGCGCCGGCGACGGAGGCCCGCCGGCGGGCGGTCGCCCGCCGGCGGCTGGGGGGCGTGCCGCCGTCAGAGCCGCCGCCGCCGCCGGCATCGGCGTCGGCGTCAACGTCCGCGCCGTCGACGTCCGCGTCAAGTTGATCACCGCCGCTGCCGCCGTCACCGTCGGCCGCACCGCCGTTGCCGCCGCCGCCGCTGCCGCCACCCATGGAGTAGTGGCTGTGCAGGAGACCGCCGGCGCCCACAAAGAATTTGTGCTCCTCGCCGCCGTCGCCGTCGCCGTCGCCGTCGCTTAGGTCGCCGTCGCCGAGCTGAAAAGGGTGAAAATAGGAAGCAGTGACATGCATGCAACAAGGTTTGCCAGCTTGGGGGCGCGCCAACGCAAGAACATCTAGGTGGCGCAATGCTGGGCCGCCCACGCGTCATGCGCAAGAATGCAGTGGCTCACACGCGCATGTCCCGGTGTCCCACAAAAGCTTACAGGCAGAAACGCGCCGGCGGGTGGGTGGGCTAGGCGCATCTGTGCATCTCCGCCGGGCATCGCCAGTGGCCCGCCGCCGTCTGCACCACCCCACGACGGCAGCCGCCTCTGACCCTGCTGCAGCTGCAGCAGCTGCTGCTGTTGTTGTTGCATCAGGCCTTGCTGCCCCTGCCGTGCCGCCGCCGCCGATGCCGCCGCCGCCGAGCCGCCGGTCCCAAGTTGCTGCAGGTGCTGAACCAACTGCCCATGCCCCGAGTGATGCCCATGGCCATGACCATACACACCGCCGCCGCCGCCGCCGCCACCTCCACTGCTGCCGCCATGGTGATGGCCGCTGCCGTAGCCGTCTCCCACCAAGTCGCCGATGATGCCGTGCAGCTCCGCATGCAGAGCCTCCTCCTCCGCGTCCTCCATGTCCGCGCCGCCGCCGTTACCGCCTGCGCCGCCGCCTGCGCCGCCGCCGCCGCCGCTGTCAAGATGCGGGAAAAGCAGCTCCGAGGGTAGCGCCAGGCCGGCGGCGGCGGCGGCAGCGTGGGCGGCAGCGGAGCCTCCGCCGCCTCCGCCGCCAGGCGCGCCAAAGGGTGGGTCCGGGTGCAACGGGATACCTGCGGTATGTGAGTGCCGGCCCAAGTGGGGGCCGGCGGCGGCGCCGCCACGGCCGTGCATGTTGCCGACGCCGCCGTCGCCTGGAGTGCCGCCGCCCATGCCGCCGCCGCCGCCGCCGCCGCCGTGCTGGAGGAGGTGCTGGTGGTGGCCCGCCTCGCCGGGTGTGCTGTAGGCACGACGGAGCGGGTCGTGCGTGGCAGCTGTCGAAGCGGCGGCCAAGGCTTGCTGGTGCTGGTGCTGCTGGTGCTGGTGCTGCTGGTGCTGGTGCTGCTGGTGCTGGTGCTGGTGCTGCTGCTGCGCGAAGGCTGTGTGTGCTTGCGCGTGCGCGTGGCCTTGGCCGGGGCCATTGTGCTGGTGCTGGTGCTGAAGCTGATGTTGCGAGTGCTGGGAAGCGTGCGTGTGAGAGGCGTTGTGGGCCGGTACTGCACCTGACGCAGCAGCCGCGGGGTGGGCACGGGTGGGCGAGGTGGGGCCGGCGACGAGGTGGGGGCCGGCCGCGGCAGCCGACACTGAGGCCGCTGCTGCTGCTGCCGCTGCTGCTGCTGCTGCCTGGGCTTGCGCATGCGCGTGCTGCGCGTGCTCGGCGTGCTGCGCATGCTGCTGCTCGCTCACTTGCATGGCCTGTGCATGTGCGTGTGCGTGTGCGTGCGTGTGCGCATGTGGATGCCCACTCGCAGCCACAGCCGGGCCGGGTGGGCCCAGTGGCGGGCCGCCGCTGCCATCGCGCCCAGGCAGCGGCTGCAGCTCTGCCGCCGCTGCCGCCACGTCAGCGCCGACGGCAGCGGCGTCCCCGGGATGGTACGGCGGGTAGGGCATGCGCGCGCCGTAGCCGTGCACGTCATCGTAGCTCCAGCCGCCGTACATGGCGGCATAAGGCGG
Organism: Chlamydomonas schloesseri; assembly: GCA_016834595.1. NCBI lineage: Eukaryota > Viridiplantae > Chlorophyta > Chlorophyceae > Chlamydomonadales > Chlamydomonadaceae > Chlamydomonas > Chlamydomonas schloesseri. Next base: position 3,647,469 of record JAEHOD010000003.1, read on the forward strand.
CGGTGTGTGTGCGTCGTCGCCGTACGGTGCGGCAGGGGGCGCCGCGCCGCCGGCCGAGGCCGCCGGGCTGCCGTACGGGTAGGGAGGGTAGGGGGGGTAGGGGTGTCCGCGGCGGTAGTGCGCTGCTGCCGCCATGTCTGGAGCCACACAGAGGCCACGAGAACGGAGGGCCGGGTTGGGATGGCGTTAATGACGATGCGTTGTAGCGTTGTGGCTGTGGCGGGAGCTTGGTAACGAAGGGTGCACGTGGGTGCACCAGACACACACGTGGCTCATGAGGCACGCGACTGCAGGCGCGCTGCCCACAACCCACCGTATGTGGTTCCCCTGTGCGGCTGTGCATCGCCCTCTGCCACCCCTGTCTCCCAACCCGTCTCACACTTCCCACACAGCAACCGCAGCTACACACCTTCCGGCCGGTAGGCGTAATGCGGCGGCGGCGGGTAGGGGTACGTGCCGTGTCGTAACCGGTACGGCATGTGATGGCCGTATGGATAATGCATGCCGTACGGAGGCATGGAGTACACGGGCCCCCGCAGCCCCGCGGCGCCGCCGCCACTCAACGCAGAGGTGGCGCCGCCCTCGCTCAGGCGTGCATTGCCGCCGCCAGGCGCCGCCGCAGCATTCGCGGCGGCGGCGACGGCGGCAGCGTCGGCGGCAGATCCGCCGACCGAGTGTACGCGCGCAAACGCGGCGGCACCGTCGGAAGTGGCGTCGCCGTCGGCGGCCTTGGCTGCGGCGGCGCCGGCGGCGACCGCTGCTGCCTGGGCATCAGAGGCCAGGAACGGCGTTGAATGCTGTTCGAAGGGCAGGCAGACACGAGCGGAAACATGTAAACGCAAAGAATTAGTGGCCGTGCAGTGGGTAGGATGGTATTGCCTGCCATTCGCAGCTGGGTCTCTGTCAAAGGCACTGAGTGCTGCACACAGGCAACGGGCAATGCAATGGCTCGCCCCCCCGCCCCGTCCCTGTTACTCGAGCCTGTAAAGTAGAGTCGATGCTCAAAGCCCCAATCCCTAATTGCTGGACGCGACATTCACCAAGGCGCGCATCGCGCGTGCCTGCACGCGCTCTGCACGCGCTCCGCAGAAAATGCATCGCCCGTCACCCACCTGGTACGCGCGTGGCGTGCCGTCCTCCTCCCCTACCCCCGGGAAGGTGGGCGCCCCCGCGCCGCGGTACACGGCCAGTGCCGCCGCGTGTGGGTGCCGCCGCAAGTGCGGCGGCGGCGACGTGGCCACGGGTCCGTAGGGCGGCATGCCGTAGGGGGGTGGCGGCACCGCGCGAGCGTACGCCGCTGCCGCGGCGGGGTGCCGGTAAATGGCGGCCGCCGCTGCGCCGCGGTAAGGCGCCATGTGCGCTGAGTGGCGCCGCGGAGGGTAGTACGAGAGCGGCGCGCTGCCAGGCGCGGGGCGCAGCATGTGGTATGCGCCTGGGCCGTAAGGACCGTCGGCGCCATCATCGCAAATGCTGGGGTCCAACCCCTCCACTCCGGCCGAGCGCGCGTCCAGCTGATCGGGTGCATCTGTGGCCGCCTCCATCGCTGCCGCGTGGTAGTCCAGCATCGCGTTCAAGTCCGCAGCACCGCTGGTCACATTGACATCCGCTGCGTTACCCGTGAGCCGGGGGCCTCCGTGCATAGCACCTTAAGGTGCAGGTGTGCGAGGTACAACAGTAACACCCGCTCCCACTCGCGCGCTGTCCAGGCGCTGCTGCTGTCGCTGCTCCTCGACAAGGGCGAAGCAACGCCTCACGGCTTCGGACAGCAGCGCGCCCGCCAGCCCCAGGTCATTGCAACCAGTCTAGTGTATTAATGCGAAGACATTGATGAGCTCAGGCGTGTTCGCGTTGACGGGTCCTGGCCAGCGGTTTGCCTGTGAATCAGAGTTCAGCGACCTTCTGCGGCAGGCTAAAAGTAAGTCAACTGTACACCCGCTGACAGAACTTTGGGTGTGAGCCGAAAGAGCCACTGTTTCCGAGCTGGAGTTACCCAGGCAAGTCCGGGCATGGGCGGGCGATGCAGGCCGGATTGTGCTTGGGCAGTTGAGTGCTTGGCTCGCTTGATGGTGCGCGGTATATAGAAAACTTGGCGATAAACACGCGCGTCTTGATTAAATACCACAGCTTGAAGGAGGACCGTAGGTCGACTTGCCCATTGGAACCCTCGCCATGCTCCGAGGGCAGCAGAGGTCCGGTCCCGTGTTCCGGGCGGGCCACCGGCTTTTCGCTTCAGCAGCGGCTCCAAGTCCATTAGCCGCGGCAGCTGCGGTGAGTCTTTTATGAAGGGCAGCGAAGACGCGGAGCGGCTGGCACGGCGCGGAGAGCCTGGGTGTGGGGTGTGCACTAGGTGCTGCTCCGGCCGGCACGCGCGCGCCCAGGAGGACGCTTTTATCTTGACGATGATATGGCTGTGGATATGGCTGTGGGTAGGGCTGATGCGCGGGCGCAGGCGTCGCGCGGGGGCCAAGCATAGCGATCCTCCAAAAAACCCTTGTGCGCATGAGCCCTCGTCAGCACGCGCTGTCATCCCCGCTGGCATATTCTGCAGCCTCCCAAGGTCAAGCTTCTTATTGATGGCCAGTTTGTTGACTCGACAACGGAGAACTGGCTCGATGTGGTCAATCCGGTAAGAACTCCGTCGCGGGGTTGACGCAGATCAGGTCGCTGACCTGGACCTACGTAGCGATGTAGCGCAAAATTGGCTCTTGAGGTGTATAGCAAGGGAGCGCGCGGGGGAGTCGCGCGGGGGACACGGTTGCGCCCTGACAACCACCGACAGGGCGCTGCAACACCCATTTGGGCCACTACCTCGCTGCCAGCTTGTGTACGCGCGTCTCCTGCCCCCCCCCCTTATCATACCTTCCGGCCGGCTCTTGCAATCAGCACCTCCAAGCCCACGTCAGGCTCTCTCGGCGCCCCCCTCTGCCATGGTGCTGTGGATCCGCGGCGCTGTGCTGTGCCTTCACCTCGCGCTCCCACGGCCCACCCACATCCCCTCCTCTTCACACCTCAGCGGCTCAGACCCGCCACTTTTCCACGCGCCTCAATCCCCACCCGCCCGACCCAACCCGCCTGCCACCCCCCACAGGCGACCCAGGACGTGCTGGGCAAGCTGCCGTTGACCACCAAGGCCGAGTTCAACGCCGCGGTCAAGGCAGCTGCCGACGCCTTCCCCAAGTGGCGCTCCACGCCGGTGCCCACACGCGTGCGTGTTATGTTCAAGTTCCAGGAGCTCATCCGTGCCAACATGGTGGGCGGCTGGGTGGTGGCTGGGCGGCTGGGGTCGGGGGTGAGGGGTGAGGGTGGGGCATTGGGGATGGGGATGGGGTGGGGGTTGAGGGTAGGCGGGGTTCGGGGCGACAGCAGGAGAGGGACAGGCAGAGGGGTGTGACTTGGCTGTCCTTGCAGGGGTGCCGGGACGCAGGGGTGCCGGGACGCAGGGGAGGGCGGCAGCCGGCCAATGCACACGAGTCTGATGACCGTCACCTGCTGCTGCCACTGCTGTTGTCCAACCCTCCCTTTCCAATGGTTGAGTTGGGACCTGTAACAAACAACCCCCCTCCCCTCCCCCCCTCCCCTCATCCCCCCCTCGCCGCCTCTCGCGCGTGCAGGAGGAGCTAGCCCGCAGTGTGACCATGGAGCAGGGCAAGACGCTGGCGGACGCGCGGGGTGACGTGTTTCGAGGACTGGGTGAGCGCAGCCGTCAGGGATGTGGGCGGGCCGTGTGTGGGGGGTGGGGTGGCGGGGCCCTCTCCAAGTGCTCTGTAGTGCCGGGTGTTGTGTCGCGCTCATGCACACACACACGCACGCGCCTGTCTACTTTGTCCTCTGTCTGCTGTTCTCTCCCTTCTGATCTCTAATACACGCACACGCGCGCGCCACACACATGCCGACGCCACCGGCGCATCGAGTGCCCCAATGTGATGCGTCGTTGCCGCGTGTGTCAGCTTGAACATATCCATGCTCACACGTTGCAGAGGTGGTGGAGACCGCGTGCGGCATTGCGCCCTACCTGACGGGGGAGATGGTGGAGAACGTGGCGGGCGGCATTGACTGCTACTCCATCCGCCAGCCGCTGGGGGTGCGTGCAGGGGCTCTATGCATGCTGGGTCGAGGCGAGACGACCTAGCCACACAGCGAATGGGGTGGCACGATGGGGGGCGGAGGGAGGCCGGGCGGGGCCAAGATGGAGGGCGGGGAATGTGGAGGGGGGGTGGTAAGGAGGAAGGGCTGGGGAGGGGGCTGGGCCGCCAGGCTTGCAGCAAGGCGGCAAAGGTGTGCGCTCAGGAGGGGGCTGGGCGAGTGGGGGGTGCTTCCCACCTGTCATGTGGCTTAAGCTCACGGACACGGAAACGCGACAAGCCCACGTAACTTCACATCCTCGCATACATGCCAACCCGCATGCCAGCCCACACACACACAACACACACACACACACATACAATCCCGTGTGATCTCTAACACACGTACACACACTCACACTACACACACGCATGGACACATCCGGGCGCGGCGTCGTTTTGTTCGCATCGCATTTAACTCTTTGATTCGATTTCCCCCTGTGGACTGCCCCATACCCACCCACATGCACACAGGTTGTGGCCGGCATCTGCCCCTTCAACTTCCCCGCCATGGTCCCGCTGTGGATGTTCCCGCTGGCCATTACCGCCGGCAACACCTTTGTGCTCAAGCCCTCGGAGCGCGACCCGGGTGCGGCGGCCATGTTGGCGGACCTGGCGCAGCAGGCGGGGCTGCCCAAGTGAGAGATGGGGGCGAGGGAGGGAGCGGGAGGGAGGGAGGGAGGGAGGGAGGGAGGGAGGGAGGGAGCGGGAGGGAGGGAGGGAGGGAGGGAGGGAGGGAGGGAGCGGGAGGGAGGGAGGGAGGGAGGGAGGGAGGGAGGGAGGGGGGAGCCGGCTCCTTAGCTGGTCGCCCTGCGCCGCCCTAACCACCGAGGGTGTTCCTTCCGGCACCGCGTGCGCACACACGGCTGCTGCAGGGGCGTGCTGAACATCGTGCAAGGCAGTCGCGACGTGGTCAACTGGATCTGTGACGACCCCACCATCCGCGCCATATCCTTCGTGGGCTCCGACTCGGCCGGCAAGTACATCTACGCGCGGGGCTGCGCCGCCGGCAAGCGCGTGCAGGTCCGTGAGGGGCCGCGAGTGCGCAGGCGTGGCAGGGAAGGGAAGGGCAGCAGGCGGGCGGGGGCCCGTAAACTTGCTCACAGCCAGGCACGCATGTCGATAGCTGTGGTTGCTTTGGGGTCTGCTCTCGACCCCGCTTACCGCCCCCGGTAACGTCTGTCTACATCTCCCCCGTCATTGATTAAAGATGCATGGCACCCCCTTTTAACCAAACCACACACACACCCCTTCCTGTCTCTCGCACACGCTGCCGCTGACTCACCGCGCAGTGCAGTTGTTTCATACCATGAAAGGCTTACCACTTACCACCACCTCCCCTCCCCCACCTCCCCATCGCACGACTTCGCCTTCTCGTCATAACTCAACACAACATAACATAACACGGAACCCCGCCCCTCCCCAAAGGCCAACCTGGGCGCTAAGAACCACGCGGTCATCATGCCGGACGCGGACGTGGACTCCACCGTCAAGGCACTGGCGGGCGCCGCCTTCGGCGCGGCGGGCCAGCGCTGCATGGCCATCAGCGCCGCCGTGTTCGTGGGCGGCTTCAGCGAGCGCTGGCGGGCGCCGCTGCTGGAGGCGGCGCGCGGGCTCAAGCTGAACGCCGGCTGGGAGAGGGACGCGGACGTGGGGCCCATGATCAGCCCGGAGGTGAGGGGAGGAGGCGGTGGAGGGAAAGGGGGGGGGGGGGAAACGGGAAGGTGGAGGAAGAGGGAGCGGGAAGGGGCGGAGCCGTGGGGCGGAGCCGAAGGGCTTCTTTATGCCCGGCTCCACGCCGCTCCGTTCTGGCCAGCTGCCGCCGCTACCACGCCCACCACCAACCGCCTGGCGACATGACATCTCACACCCCCCCCCATGACCTGCCCTGCTCGCTGCCCTGCTAACGCATGCGATCCGGCGCGGCGCGTGGTGTGGCGCTTGCTCTATGCGGCGCCAGGTGAATAAGGCGTTCAGTATAGGAAAGTCCAGCAGCGCGCGCGCGAGGCACGTACATGCGTCGAGGTATTCGCGTTTTTCTGAGCCACTACACGACTTACGACTTGACGTATACACGGATCACCTGAGCAACTACTTTCTTAGGCAGCAAACCTATTAAAACGGGGGTCGCCGTCGTCCGCCGGAGCCGACGACACCTTCTGGTCATCGGTACGCCTTCTGTGTCGCATCGTCTGTCTACATCTCCTCCTTCATTAATTTAACATGCATGGAACCCCCCCCAACGTCTGTCTACATCTCCTCCGTCATTAATTTAACATGCATGGAACCCCCGCGCCCCTGCCTCCCTCCACTGTCCCGCTCTTCAGGCCAAGGCGCGCGCAGAGCGCCTCATTGCCTCGGGCGCGGCGGCGGGCGCACAGGTGCTGCTGGACGGGCGCGGCGTGGTGGTGCCGGGCTACGAGCGCGGCAACTTCCTGGGGCCCACGCTTCTGGCTGGTGTCACGCCCGACATGGAGGCGTACAAGGAGGAGATCTTCGGGCCCGTGCTCAGCTGCCTGGATGTGAGTGGGTGGGGTGGGTGGGTAGTTCATTCCAGGAACCAAAGCGACCATTACAGAGAGTAGCCCGACCCGGTCGACATTCCCGTGACAGTTCCCGAGACACATGGGTGCGGGTGCGCGGGCAAAGCCTGGGCAGTACGTTGTAGGCGGTCTTGGTCGGGCGGTCTTGGGCGGGCGGGTAGTGCATTCCAGAAACCTAAGCGACCGTTCTGTTACAGCTGTGGGGAGACTTCTGCCCCGGGCCCGAAACACGGCCGCTGCAGCCTACCAGCCTCTTTGGACTGGCGAGAGCGCCATGGGTGTTCCAGCCCAACAAACCAAACCCAAATACTCAATGCAAGAGCACGAGGAGTTGAGTGTGGCGTGCGTACGGAGAACACTCGACATAAAATAATTGTCCCGGCCCGAGATATGGGGTGGCGGGTGCTGTGGAGGGGGGCCGAAGGGGTGCTGTGTAGGGGGGGGGGCGAAGGCGTGCTGTGTAGGGGGGGTAGTTCATTCCAGAAACCAAAAGCGAAACGACGGGGGGGCGAAGGGGTGCTGTGGACGGCTCCGCCAACACACACACGCCGCCCACACCCACGCCCCGTCCCGCACCCCGCACCCCGCAGGCCGCCACGCTGGACGACGCGCTGGCCATTGTGAACGGCAACGAGCACGGCAACGGCACCGCCATCTTCACGCGCAGCGGCGCGGCGGCGCGGCGCTTCCAGGTGGGTGGGTGGGTGGGTGGGGGTACTCGCTTTGCAGCTGGCAATGGGCCGTGTGTGTGGTAGTGGCCGCGGCGGCATGTGCTCAGGGATCACAGGGGCGCAGCGGGGTGTATGCGTCAGACCTATGACGGTGTTATTACGTACACGTCTCTTCGGCCTGCGGAGACATGACTGCCCGTTGCGCTAAGCAACCTCAACCAGGTACAACCGCCGCCCCCCATTACGTCTTGATAACCATGAGTGTACCCCCCCCCCGCAACCGTAACCGCTACTGTCACCAACCGCAACCGTAACTTCTGCATCTGTCGCAGAACGAGGTGGATGTTGGCATGGTTGGCATCAACGTGCCCATCCCCGTGCCGCTGCCCTTCTTCTCCTTCACCGGCTGGCGCGGCTCTTTCGCGGGTGGGTGCCGTTGACGGTTGAGCGAGACCGCACTGCTCGGGCTACCAAGCGCGGAGCTCTGCTCGCACCCACTGCACGCGCCGCTGACGTGCATGGGAGTGGCTGGCTTGCTGCCGGTGTTCCGCTCATGCGCTGCGCTGCGTGCCAATATCTGCCCTGCCCTGCCCTGCCCTGAACATCTCGCTCGTCCCAAGCCTCCTTGTGTGCACCTACTAGCAACCAATCTTGCTGCCGCCACCGCATCCACCCGTGTAACGCGCCGCGCTGCTGCTGCCCTGCTGCTTCACCCCCGCACATCGCCCTGCCCTGCTGCCCTGCTGTTGCTGCCACACTGCTGCTGCCTGCAGGCGACCTTCACATGTACGGCCGCGCTGGCGTGCAGTTCTACACGCAGACCAAGACCGTCACCGCCAAGTGGCCGGCCGAGGACGTCAGCGGCATCTCCGCCGCTACCAGCACCACCAGCGCCAGCAGCAAGGGCTCCTCGTCGTGTGGGCCCAAGCCCAAGGAGCGCCTGCCCGGCCTGGACCGTGTGGGCGCCTCGTAAGTTTGTAAACACCTGCTTTCTCAAGGATGAGGAAAATGGGGTGTTCATGGGTTGTGGGCTGGGGTGGATGGCGGCGATATCGTGGGGGCGGCAGCGTTTGTGCACAGAGGAGGTGCAGGGGCAAGCGCGATTTGCAGTCACGCGCACATTGTGTGGGATGCGCGTGTGCTGTGTGCAAATTCCGGAACTGCGAAAGCTACATGGGGGCGCCTTGCCTTGCCTAGCTTTCACGTACAGTAGCATGAGTTGCCTTGTACATTATCTTGTAGCATTGTGCAGCAGCATTGACGTTGCTGTACCAGCGGTGGTGGTGAACATCCAAGGTTCAAAGCTAAGGTTCTGGCTGACCTCGAGCCTGCAGCATTTTGACGGCCGGCTGCATGAGCACTCAGGGGGGCGCTGTGGCCAAGTAGCCTTGTGCGTGTAAACAATTCGGGCGATGCGTCAATGCCGTGGTGCGGAAGAGCACGGAAAGGTTTTTGGGTTTGGGGGCATGAAACGTTCATGTTGCCGCGGACCCTGTGCGCCTTGCGAGACGGAAGAGTGTACGGCATGGCTCATGCATCAGCAGCATCACTGACGGCATGGCTCGTGGTACAGACCAGACCAGGCTCTTGCCAACATTGGTCGAAAGCCCGAACCTATAAACGCCTGGAACCTGCCCGACCTCCAATGGCTACCTGGGCACCTGCTGGGCAACGTTTCAGGTTCCTGCTCACAGTTTTATGTTGTTCGCTGTGACTGCGGGCGTACAACTATGGCCGAAGGGCGGCGGAGAACAGAGCATGTCTTGGCCAAGCGAATGCAGGCGGGCAGCGTAGAAGCTGTGCGTGACCTGCGCGCTTGAGCCTTGAGGTCATGCGCGGTCAGACCAAGACAGTGGGTAGCCCCGGCATTGTGTCCCGTTGTGTGTAGTGCTAATTCCCGCGAGGCAGCAGAGGGCAAAGGCAGATATGCCGCTGACGCCCTGTAACTTCACCGGTGACGCGCTGGCTGGCAAGTAGTTTGCTGATACGCAGTCCTCACACAGTCACACTCCGGGCGCCCGGCCAGGCAATACATAACGCAGACTGCACAGACCGCCGCGCCACTCGCGTCGCAGAGAGCGAAAATGCACCTGTAAACGGTAGTGCGTTGACCTGTGATGGGAATGCGAAGTCTGCTCAACGGAGCTGTCGGGAACAGTGGAGAAATTCTTCCATGACACCTCGCAGTGAGGGTTGGCAGCTGTACGGCGTGGTGCCGTGCGTCTGGTACCGTACGCAGAGCATTACTGCCCATGCACGTATCGCTGCCCATGCCCATCGGTGGCCAAGTGCTGTTGAGGGCTTGAGCAGTTGACGGCGTATTAGCTGTGCTGCCCTGACATGACGCCATTGCCATTTGGTCTTACAAATTGGCTGTGCTCACGAGCCGATGGCTCTCACAACTCAAGAGGAGACACGGGCAGCACACGACACTGCGTCGACACACACACGCATTTGGGCTGGGCGGGCGGGCCGTTGTTCCGCAAGGAACAACAAAACAAGATACCATAGATTGCTAGCGCCGGGCCCTGAGCACTCGGGCCCCACCTGCATGGGACGACTGTCCCATGCAGCATACCCGGCACGGTACGCCTGCTAACCCGCCTCAACCCCTTGAGGCCACATAACTTGTTGTCCCCTCTGTACCACAATCATAACTTGGACCTTGTGAAAGCAGGTGTGTCAGCGGCGGGCCAAGTACCGTAACGAAGGTGCTACACATCAAGCCCAGGGGAATGCCCCCCATGGTCCAGCCCATTCACGGCACCTGGCCGCCGCCTATCTGTCATGAGGACCAGGCCGCCGCGCGCCTCGCAATGCGCCTCTCAGCAGTCTCAGGACCTGCGCCAGCCCCAAAGCGGTTCTACCTTACGCCGGCAACAGTGATGGGGTACGCAACAGGGAAGGCCAGCCGAGCTCGGGTGCAGAGGCATCGCGCACCTCCGAGCTCAGCCGATCCGCAGCTCCATGCAGCCCCACGCACACCGCAACATCATCCCGCCCACTTGGCATTCGCATTTTAGCGCATGTCCGTAACATCGCATTCGTTGGATCTACCTCTGCGTGTGGGGCGCTGTCCAACCAAGCCCTCCGCGGTACGTGCACAAGACCTCACCCTGTGTCCCTGTGTCAACACCAAGTAAGTTCCACCCCAAAATATGGCGTAACTGGGCGGCCACTGCCCAACACCAGCAACAACAACCAAGTCGGTGCCAGAATGCACAGAGCCCCCATGGCCAGCCAGCGCTACCCACAACCTGTTACAAATCATGAATGACTACTACGAAATGTGGATAAATGGTATGTGTACGCTTATTCGTTGCAAGCTTTGTACCGGCGGAGCGCAACCGGAGTGCACACGCTGCAACCCCTGCCATGTTGACACGCACACGCCATCGTCGTGCGCGCCTTTTAAAAATTTCGATCTCATAGTACGATAAGCACATATAATAGACTTACGCGTGATGCCGCTATGTTGCTCTGCTTATGCCAGCACACTACAACATCCCAGCTAAGCTCACCAAAGGCACCCCAATCACAAGCCTACAATATATCATGAAAGCGGATCCCACGCTGTACATCAGCGCGCAGACGTGGGGCGCGCACAAGACGCCGTGGACGCCAGCACGCGCTTGATGGAGGCCCAGAAGGCACTCGAGCTGGCGCTCCGCTTCTGTGCGTTGCCGCCGCCGCCACCGCCCGTCTGCTCCAACTGCCGCACCACGTCGTCCGCGGCCCCGGCAGCAGCGGCAACACCCGAGGTGATTGCTTCCAGGGTGGGGGCGCGGGAGGTCTTCCTCGAGGGCCGAGAAATGCGACCGTGGCCGGAGCCCCTGTCACCCAGCCCCAGCTCCACTTCCTCCGCAGGCAGGCCAACGCCCGCCGTCCTTGAAGCCGGTGGTGGCTCTGCTGGGTTCACGAAGACGCCGTCGCTTGTGCAGCTGGAGGCGGCAGAGAGGCTCCCGTCCATGGCGTAGCCCGACGGGAGGGGCATGGGTAGCGCGGCCGCACCGACTCCGCCGCCACCGTGCACCGGAGGCCGCAGCAGCGCCCGCTGCGACGTCTGCTCGGGGGCGCAAGGGCTGGCGGCCGGTGCAGCGGCTGCCTCGGCACACCGTTTGCGGCCGCCGCCGTCCGCTGTCGCTGCCGCTGCAGATGCAGCCGCCACCGTCAGGCCAATGTCGGCGTAGCGGAAGCCGCCGCCGTTGCCGCGCACGCGGCTGCCACCGGTGGTGTTGAATGTGGGGTTGTGGCACCAGCTAGCCTCCTCTGGGCCCTGATGCTCCTGCTGCTGTCGCTGCTGCTGGAGGACCCGGTGCTGGCTGGCGGCATGGTCTTGGGCGGGGGCGCTAGTTTGATTCATGGCGGTCGCCGAGGCGGTGGCCAGCGCGGAGCGGCTGAGTGGTGCAGGGCGGCTGCCGTCAGCGGTGAAGACAAAGGAAGAGTTGGTGGAGGGGTAGGAGCTGCCGCTGGCGTTGCCCATTGCAGCCACAACGGTGGCCCGGGCACCACTGCCAGCGCGAGCGCCGTTCTGCTCGGAGTTGGGTCCAAGCACGCCGCTGTGCGCGCCGGCTCCCGCACGCAGCACCACCAAAGCCGGGACGGAGGAGGCGCTGAACAGCCGCGCACCCGGCGCGACGGAGCTCGGGACGGGGCTGCCGGCGGCAGCAAAGGCCGTGGCCGCCGATGCAGGCCTGTCGGTGACCGCTGACATGCGGCGCACGTTGCAAAGCGAGTTGGTGGCCGCGGTCACGGCGGTCGCCATGGCCACCAGAGACGCACTGCCCGTGGCGCCGCCGGCGCTCAGGCGGCGGCCGGTGCGGCTGCTGGCGCGGCGGCCGCTGACACCGCCGCCCGAGCTGACCGCTGGGCCTGACCCTGCAAGCGCCACCCCCGTCATGTGCTGCGTGCTGAGAAAGTCAGAGATGGTGGTCAAAGCTGCCGGCAGCGCGGCGGCCGAGACGCGGCGGCGGTTGTGGCTGTGACTACCCGCTCCGAGAATCTGGCGGGGGCCGGCCCCGCCGCCGCCCAGCACCACCACGCCGCTGCACGACACCGACGACATGGAGGTTTGCACTGCAGACGAGCCCACGGCCGCCGCCACCGCCGGCGCCATCATGGTGCTTTGGCCTGCCAGCACCGCTGGGTCGCCCGCGCCCGCTGAGCAAGACAGCCGCCGAGAGCGGCGCCGCTGCCCCCCGCTGCGGAGGTCCGCAGGTGGCCCCGGTGACGCGAGGCGGGAACCCTCAGTCACTGCCACCGTGCTCGCCGCGCCAGCCACACCGGCCGCTAAGGCCGCCGCTGCTGTTCCTACCGCTCCCGCCTGCTGCTGTGTGCGCGGCAGCGCACTGCCGCTGGTGCAAAGCTCCTGCTCCTGGTCGTGGTATGTGACCATGTGCCGACAGCTGAGCGCTGGTGGACGCGAGCTGCGGAACAGGGGGCTCGGCGCCAGCGATGCGCTAGGGCCGTGGCCGCCCGTGCCGCGGCTCGGCGTGTGCTCCACGCCATGCGGCCAGGCCCGCACCGACCTGCTGCTGCAGCTGCTGGCTGCTGCCCCGGCACAGGCCGCGGCCATAGCATTGGCAGATGCCGCGGATGCCGGCCGCGTGTTTGCAGAGCTAGAGACGGGTCCCTGAGGGCACTGAGGGGGGGCGTCGCTGCCGGCAGCCGCCTCCGCGTCGTCGCGGCGAGAGAAGCTGCTGCCGCGGCTGGTGGTGTTGCTAGCAGCTGGCACGGCGCCGATTGCATCCAGCACTTGTTTCAGTGATGGTTGCTTAGCAGGCTGCACCCGTTGTTGATGCTGCTCCTGGTGCGGCTGGTGCGGCTGCGGGAAGGCCGCGTGTTGCTGGGTAGGGCGCGGAGGCTGGATCGTGCAGACCGAGTATGGCGCTATGGTCGCCGTCGCATCACCTCCAGGCTGCTGCTGCTGCTGCTGCCATTGCCGCGGCGCTCCGCTGCCAGCGCTCATCGGCCGGCGCACAGCGGTAGCGGCTGCGACCGCAGTTGCGACGCTGCCCGAAACCGTCACATGACTGAGGGTCAGCTGCGCGCGACCGCCGTCAGCGGCAGAGGCAGTGGCTGTTGCAGTGGCTGGGTAGGCGCCGCCAGCGGTGCTGAGACACGAGCGACGGGGCTCTGGCAGCCGCGGCGACGCCTCCCCCGACATGTCAACCACCGAGTCCGCGGTTGCCCGCTGGCCAAGCAGCTGATCACTCACACTAGCAACTGCACTGGAGGTGGGAGCCGCTTTGAACCGCGGCGTTGCCATGACGCCTGCCGCGGCTTGGTCGCTATCCGTGCCCATCAGCGTTCGACAACTGAGCGCCGCTCGCCACCTTGTTGTGTCGCTGTCGAGCATGGCGAGCGCGAATCTCGACGGCGGCCGGTAAAGCGTTGCTTCCTGCTGATCCCGGCGCGGCGGAGAAGCGCAGCACAACGGGCCGGGACGCGGACGGGGCTACTCGGCACGCGGGGTCACGGAGGCCTACGAACAGGGGGGGGGGGGAGGAGGCCGCTACACGAGTCAGGAAAAAATGACGCAGTACCATCATCGTATATCTTCCAGCAAACAGTTTCCTGCGCCCCAGCGTGTAAGTTGCTGAGGCGGGACCCAGTCAACCCGTCATTTCATCGGCCGCGGCTTCGAGGGCGAGGGCCCAGCGCTCCAGGCGCCAACCCCGCGAGGGACACCGGCAAAGCGCACCATTTTGGTCCAGATGCCGTCAAGTGCTTCCTGGCTCAGCAGAGTTTGCGAGCGGCCGCGGGCGCCAATTTGCTAGGAGTCGCTGCAAGCTATCTCGCATTCAGGCAACTAACAGTCCGTATGCCTGTTGAAATAAATGCAAGTGATGCAGAGCTCTTGGAGTCCTGAGAGTATCAGACAGAGTTCGCTGTCGAGAGGCCCGCAAGGAGCTGGCCGTGACTCGTGTTGCTTTGCACATATACATTTCACAAAACTTGAGCGTTGTCAAGCATGTTTAAGGCATGGCCAGCTCGCAACGCATGAACGGAGAGGCGCTTGCAGAAAAGTGAGTTGGCAACGTACTGCCAAAGGGTGCCTGATCGCTTGAGCTTAGCAGGACGATTTGGCATACAAGACGTAAGACACTGTATACATCGCGACAAGCGGAGCCCCGGAAATTAGCGCAGGGGGCGAACAGTTCGATCGTTACTAACACTGTCAGGAATGTCGTCACCAGAAACGTTGCCGCCTGGAACACGACAGCTCGTCTGCCTCGCCCCAATCCACCGCCGCAATAAGAGCTCACCGAGGGCAGCATTGTTCCATCGCACAACTGCACAGCGTGTCCTTGGCGTCTGCGGCCGCGGCCGCGGGTTAGGGCCCAACGAGTCGAGGAAATAAGTACGGTATTCAAATTGTACTATTGAGCAAAACCCAGGCATCCACAAACATCGACTTTGTTCTCCTGCTAGCTTCTGCTATTGGCAGCCGCTGCACTGCTATGTGCAGCGCTCGACGTTACCTGCGCCGCCTGGCCCGCTCCCATGCCCGCCCGCCCCATCTCTGCCAGCTGCAGCCTCCTGCCAGCCGCCCCAACCCCAGCCCCAGTCCCCAGCCCCATCCCTGGTCGCAGCTTTGCCTCCATTGGCCCCGCCTGCGCGCTCAGCGCCGCCTGCAGCGCCTCCGGCCCCCCGGGCCCATGCAACAGCTGGCCCGGGCTGACGCCATCGAACTCCACGACCTCCCAGGCCGGCGCCAGCGCCCGCCACCACGCCTCGCCGCCGTAGTCCCTCAGCAGCTGCTCCCCCAGCGCCACGTTGCGGCAGGCCACCAGCACCGGCAGCGCCAGCCCGCGCACGCACACCGGCACCACCACACAGTTGGCGGCGGCGCCCGCGGCGCCTTCGGCGGGTGGCGCCTCTGGCGGATCGTCCCACAGGCGCGTGTGGGTCCGGGGGTCGTTCACCAGGGCTGTGGCGTTGCCATAGCCGAGCATGTTGAGCTCCAGGGGCACAGGGCCTGCGAGAGACGGCGACAGCGCACGGCATGGCTTCAGTTTATATGTGCAGCACGTGTGTGCCCGCGTCCGAGCAGGACCAAATCCAAATACCGTAATGCGCGACCGCCCGGCTCCCTGCATGCACGTTGCCGTGCACGCCATACCCGTTGAAGACACGCACCTGCGCCACCCGTGGGCGTGAGCCGCAGCCCCGGGTACGCCACCCGGAATGAGCCCGCCAGGAAGCGCCACGCCTGTGCCACGTCAGTAGGCTCCGACCGCGCCGCCAGCTCCGCCGCCACCGGCGCCGACAGCCCTTGGAAACCACGCGCCACGAAGACCGCCGCCGCGGACGTAGCCGCCGCCCCCGCCCCTGGAGCAGCGCCGCCGGTGCTTCCGCCACCACAAGCACCTGCAGCATCGGCTGCTGGCAGCACATAGCCACCCAGCACGCCCAGCACGGTGCCCCGCCGCAGCGGCGCCGCCGCCGCCAGCCCCAGCCCGCCCCGCTGGGGGTCGGCGGAAACCACCACGCCGTCGGCCAGCGGCGGCGCCGCCTCCGGAAGCGGCGCGTCCCAGCGCGCCGACAGCCCCAGCATCCGCGCCAGGCGGCTGCAGATAACGTTGGCCGACAGCGCCGCTGCCCCCGCCTGCTGGTCCCCTTCCTCCTTGGCCCCAGCTCCTTGCGCCGCCGCCGCCGGCGCTGCCAGCTGGATCTGCACGGAAGCCGGGTCTGCTTGCGCCAGGCCCGCATCACCAACCTGCGCCTGCAGCCACGCCGCTTGCAGCTGTGCCACTGCCGGGGCCAGCTCCGGGTGGAATGTGAGGCCGCACAGCCGCACCTCGCCGGGCTGCAGTGGCGGCAGCCCCACGGCGGCCGGCACGCAGCCGTGCAGGAAGGCGAGCCCGGCGGCGGGGCCGGCGGGGCCGTCGGAGGCGGCTGCAGCGGCGGCGGCGGCAGCCGGGGCGGCGAGATACGCGGATCCGCCGACGCTGTTGCAATCCGCGAGCGCCGGGGCGTCCGTGCGGGCAGCGCCGGCGTCAGCGTCGCCGTCGGCATCAGCGCCTGCGTCCGCGGCGGCAGCCCGCGCGCGCTTAGCTGGCGGCGGCGGCGACCGAGCGCTGTCACGGCCGTCGGGGCCGGGCTGCTCGGGTGCGCTCTCGCCCATGGTGCCTTCCACGTGGCTCGCGTCGGCGCTGTCCGCTGCTGCCTGCGCCCCCCGCTTGCGCCCACGCAACGGCAGCGGCAGCGGCGCAAGCGCAGCCTCCGCCGCCGCCGCCGCCGCGCCGGGGCCAGGGCCAGCAGCACCACCCTGTGGTCGCAGGGCCTGTGCGCCTGTGCCCGCAGGCCACATGCCGCCGTCCTGCACCTCCTGCATGGCCTCATCCCCATCGCCCTCGCCGCCGCCAGCAGCGCCGCCATCCCCGCAGATGTTGCTGCCAAAGGCGCCCGACGCCGTGCCGAGCTCAACATCCGCCCCCGCCTCTGTCTCCGCCTCCGCCTCCGCATCCGCCTCAGCTTCCACTCCCTCCTGCTCTGCCTCTGCCATCTCTACATCTCCGTCCACAGCCGTATCGGCTGCAGCCGGTTGCACAGCGGCTGCGGCCGCGCCGGCATTGGAGGCACGTCGTGGGAGCGGCGGCAGTCCCGCCCTGGGCGCTAGTGCCCCGGCGGCAGCTCCGGCAGCCGGCTTTTCAACCCAAAACGTCAGCAGCGGGACCATGCCTGGCGCTCCTGCTGTTGCAGCCTCCGTGCCTGCTCCGGCTGCGCCTGTGTTGCCTGCCACCGCAGCGCTTTCCCTCACACGTCGGAAGCGCAGCCGCCAGCCTGGCTCCACATCGAAGCGGTTGTAAACCGGGCGCATGCCTTTCAGGTACCACTGGCTTTGAGACAGGGACAGCGTCGCCGCGGCTGCGGTCGCTGCCGCACCTTCCGTCCCCCCCGCAACGGCACCGCCGGTGCTGCCACTGCCGCCGCCTCCGCCGGTAGCAGCAGCGGCGGCGGCGGCGGCCTCCGGCGCCGAGCCGGCCGCGGCAGCGGACGCCCGACTTCTGTAGGGGTAGCCACGCAGGACGACGTCAAACAGCTCGCCGGACGGCTCATGCCGCAGCCGCACCTGCGAAGACATCACCAATGGCGTGGATGGGTGTTGGCGGCAGCTTTGATGCCCGCAGCTTCATGTTTGCAGAGCCCAGACGTCCCCAGGTGCGCCCGGACATCCTGGCACTGGCCGGCGCCGGCCCTGCCGGCTTTGGCGCGGTGCTCCCAACCACCTAACTACCAAATGCCGCAACCGTTGGTAGCGCCAGCAACTCACTGGGATGTCGACCTTGCTGCCATGGCGGCACGCCACGTCTTGCAGCTGCGCCCGCAGCACGGCCATGGTCAGCAGCAGGGCCGGGGCCTTCTCCTTGACCTCCACCGGGCCCTCGTCCCCGCCAGTCCCCGCAGCGGCTGACCGCGGTCGCCTCACGGCTGGGGGCTGCGCGCCATCGCACCCACGCGGCCCCTCCACGCGGCCGCCGGCGCCAGCAGCCGCGCTGGTGCTGGCCCTGGCGCCCACTGGAGCGGCACCCGCTGGCGCGCCGCCCGCGGCCGCGGCTCCCGCTGCCGCCGCTGCGGCAGCAGAGCCCACATCCGGAGCACCGCCACCAACACCACCACCACCAACACCACCACCACCATCACAAGAAGCAGCAGCAGCGGCACCTCCCGAGCTGGCCACCGCGCCTCTGGGTCCCGCGCCCGCAACCTGGGCGTGAGCATTTTGCGGCATCACGTGCACCCGGAGGTGCAGGGAGGCGTCCTGCGGGTGGAACCACAGCTCCACCAAATCGCCCTCCGCAGCCCCCACGCCGTCCAGCCACAGCTTCAGGCCGCGCAGGCACCAGGCCGGCGCGCCGCCGCCGCGCGTCTTGCCTACGTAGCGACACAGCGTGGCGCGCATGCAGGCTGACGCCGGGGCAGGGGCTGACGCAGGGGCAGGGGCTGAGGCCGGGGCAGGGGGTGGGGCCAGGGCAGGGGGTGGGGCCGCCTGCGGCTCCGGGTGCACGGCGGCGGCAGAGCCAGCGGTGTCACCAGGCGGGCAGACGAAGACCTCCACGCAGCACTCGCCGGCCGCCTCCGGTAGCAAGCTCTGGAAATGCGCCTGTGCGGTGGCAGCAGCAGAGGGCGCACGAGGCGACAAGCACAACAGGCGCCGGTTACGGACGGGAAGGCGGTCCGAACGGCTTGGTTCGGGACCTGTCACCCAGTACCATTGCGGCCCGCTCCGCGCAGACCTAGACCGCACCCGCGTACCTGCATGGCAGGAAACTTCTCCAGCTCTCGCAACATGAGCGTGCCGGTCTGCAGCATGTGCGCCGTGAGGCCCCGCTGCATGCCCACACGGCCAGCCTCGCCACGCAGCCGCTTGAGACGCAGCACCCCCGGCTGCTGCTGTTGCTGTTTCACCGCCCCAGCGGCAGCCGCGGGGCCGCCTTCCGCTGCCGCCCCCCGTCCTAGGCTGCTGCTGACGTCGTGTGCCGGCGTCAGCCGCCGTTGCCGAAACACACTCTGCGGCGCGCCGGCGGTAGACCGCGACGGAGCCGCCGGGGAGCCCAGACCGCCCACACTGCCCGCGCGGTGTGCTTGTGCCGCCTTTTGCGCTTCGTTTCCAACGTGCGATCCGCCGCCGCCGCCAGCGTTCCCGACGCTGTCCTGCGGCTCCTGCTCCTGCTCGGCTTGCTGCGAGCCCGAGACAGAAGCTGATTCGTCCTCTGAGTGCAGCTCGGTCCCGTCGCGCGCATCTGTGTACTCGTCCTCCGAGTCCTCCCCCTGCTGATGCTCTGGCTGTTGCTGTTGCTGATGGTGGCGGTGGTGGCGGCGCTGGTGCTGGTACTGGTGCTGGTGAAGCTGCGGTGGCGGCGCCTCCTGCCGCCCAGCCACTTCCACGACGGCAAGTCCCTCGCGCGCCGCAACGGCCCCACCCGGCGGGGTGCCCTGCGGAGTCGCATACTCGGAGCCCGCCGCCTCCCCCAGCCACTCCTCCGCCTTGCCTTCCTTTGCCGCAGCGGCCCACCCCCCGCCACCGGCCACTGCGCCAGTGGCAACAGCAGCGGTCACGCCGGTTGCAGGCGGTGGTGGCGGCGGCGTCGACATCGACGTGGGGGTCGCTGCTGCCGCCGCCGCCGCCGTCGCCCGCGCCACCGCCGTGCCGTCCCGCCGCTGCACCGACACCAGCTCCACGTGGCCATCCGGAAGCGGCCGCAGCTCCAGCGTCGCGGTGTCGCCGCGGCTCAAGCCCAGGTCACGGCCCAACGCCTTCTTGCACCGGATGCACATCTTTGGCGCCGTGTGCTGATACGACACGCTCATGCCCGGATACTCGACCAGCGCTGCCCCCGCCGGCGCTGCTGCATCGCCGGCGCCGCCGCCGACATCAGCACCGGCACAAGCAACGGCACCGGCACCAACCTCGGCGCGGCACACCAGTGGGAACGCATACTCGCGGTCCCCGTTGATGTGCGGCAGCAGACTGCGCAGCGCACCCCGCGAAACCTCCAGAACCCCAGAGGCTCGCCAGTGCGCGAACCAAGACCTCCCGCCCCGGGCCGCACCCGCTGCTTCTGGCGTCGCTGCCGGTGTGGCTGCGTGCATCGCGCCGGCAGCGGCAGCGGCAGCGGCAACGGCAGCGGCAACGGCAGCGCCCGCTCGCAGCTCAGCGGCCTCGCCGTGCGGCGTCGTGAAGCGCTCCTCGGCGCCCTCCGCCTCGTCCTCCTGCTCCGCCTCATTCTCTTCCCCGGGCGGCCCAAGCTCCGGCGCCTCATCGCCGTCGCCCTCCTCTGACCCCGCCCCGTCAGCATCGCCGCCTTCGCTGTCCGCGCCGCCGCCAGCCCCATCGCCGCCACCCGCCTCGCCCATTTCCATATCTGCCTCTGCCCCATCTTCGCCACGCCCCTCTTCGCCGCGCCCGTCCTCGCCGTGTTTGCCCGCGTCGGCTGGCGGCGCCTGCCGCGGCTGCGCCTGCTGTTGCGCCTGCGCCACCGCCGTGCCGTCCCGCCGCTGCACCGACACCAGCTCCACGCGCCCATCCGGAAGCGGCCGCAGCTCCAGCGTCGCGGTGTCGCCGCGGCGCAGCCCTAGCTCCAAAGCTAGCTGCTGCTTGCTCTTAACGCGCGCCTTAACGGCCTTGCGGCTGTAAGCCACCATGGCCTGCGGGCAATCAACGAACGTCATGCCGACGCTGCTGCCGCCGTCACCGGCACCTCCTGCGCCGACCGCACCATCTCCACCGCCCGCGCTCTGGCCGGGCGCCAGCGCCGCCGGCTGCTGCCGCGTGCGGCGCACCAACACGAGTGGGTACTCGCCATCTCCGCGGGTGGCGAGGTCGGGCAGCAGCGCCTCGACCGTGCCCCGCGCCAGCTCCAGCACGCCCTGGGCACGCCAGTACGCCAGGAACACGCGGCCAGCAGCTCCTGCTCCGGCGGCTGCTCCTGCCGCTGCTGCTGCCGCTGCTGCTGCCGCTGCTGACGTCGCCGCTGCAGTGGTTACGGCAGGTCCTTGCGCTTGTGCTGCTGCTGCTGCTGCTGCTGCTGCTGCTGATGGTGGTGTTGGTAGCGCCGCCGGCTGGGTGGGGCCACGGGCGCCAGCCTCGCCGTGGTGGTGGTGGCGCACAGCCCCGGGCGGCTCCAGCTCGGCGGCTTCGACTGCTTCTCCTGCGGCCGCAGCACGCGGGCCCGCCATCCCCTCCTCGTCCTCCTCCTCCTCGTCCTCCTCCTCCTCCTCGTCCTCCTCCTCCTCCTCCTCCTCCTCGTCCTCCTCCTCCTCGTCCTCCTCGTCCTCCTCATCCTCGTCCTCCTCCTCATCTTGCCCCTCCATTTCCTCTTCTTCCTGTCGCGCCTGGCCGTCCTGCTCCATGCGGCCGTACTCACAGCCCTCGGCACCCGCCCCCGCCTCCTCTTCCGCCGTATCCTTCTGCAGCCCGGCAGCGCTTGCGCCGCCCGGGTCGCCATCAACGCTGCCGCCGCCCGCCTCGGCCTCGCCCATGTCCGCGTCCGCCGTGCCCGCGCCATCGCCATCGCCATTTCCGCCCGCCCTTGTGGGGCGGCGCTGCTGTTCCGGCGCCTGGCGTTCCCGCAGCTGCACCGACACGACCTCCACGCGGCCGTCGGGCAGGCGCCGCAGCCTCAGCGTCGCCGTGTCGCTGCTACGCAAGCCCAGGTCACGCCCCAGCCTCGCCCGGCCCTTGATGCGGGTGTTTGTCTGGGCGTACAGCAGAGACACATCCCGGTACTCCACCTCCTCCTCCTCCTCCTCCTCCTTCACCTCGCCCTCCGGCTGCTGGTCTTGCTGCTGCTCTGCGGCCGTCGCGGTACCCGCGCCCGCCGCGGGGCACAACCCCTGCCGCCGCCTCCGCCGCCGCCACACCAGCACGAACGGGTACTCACCGTAGCCGCCGCCGCTGCCGCTTCCAGCGCTGCCGCTGCCGCCGCTGCCGCTGCCGGTGCTGCCGGCGGCCAGGTGGGGAAGGAGCTCGCGAGCGGCGCGGTTGGAGACGGCGAGGCAGCCGTTGTTGCGCCAGTGCGCCTCGACGACGACGCTCCCGGCAGAAGCGCTGGTGGGCGCGCCCCTGCCCGCCTCGGCGCCAGCCGCGGGCAGCTCCACCGACTTGCCATGCGCACCGAGAACGTCAGGCGCGGCGGTTGCTGGCGGGACCGTGGCTTCGGCTGCTGCGCCGTCGGGATCCGGCTTGATGGGGACCTGTGGGAGCGCGCTGCTCGGCGCGCTGGTGGCGGCCGGCTTAGCTTGCTGCGGCAGCCCCGTAGGGAGCAGGCGCGTGGGCTGCTGCGGCTTGCGCCTGGACGCCCCCGTCGCCCGCAGCTGCAGCAGCTGCTGTTGCTGTTGCTGCTGCTGCTGTTGCTGCTGCTGCTGCTGTTGCTGTTGCTGTTGCTGCGGCGGCGGCTGAGCTGAGGCCTCAGCCTGCGCTGAGGAGGCCATGGGCGCAGCGGCTGGCGCCGGCGCCGGCATCTCCTGAGGCTTGAGAAGGCTCGTGCTGACGGGGCCTGGAGCACCCTGTTCGGCCGCCGCCGCCGCCGCCGCCGGCGGCGGCGCCCGCAGCGGCACCACCAGCAGTGCTCCGGGCCGGCCGGGCGCCTGCATCACCACCACGCGCCCGTCGCCGCCGTCTTCGCCGACGCGCAGGTCGCGCATGAACGCCGTCAGGCCAGTGATGCGGGGCGGCATCCCCGCGCCCGAGGGCGTCGTGGACACCCGCATGGGCGCCTCCGTGCAAAGCACAGTGCCGTCGGCGCTCCAAACGCCGCCGCTGGTAGCCGCCACCACCGAGGCTGCGCCACCCGCGCCCGGGCCCGGGCCGGTCGCCGCAGCTGCGGCAGCGGCAGCGGCAGCGGCCGCAGACTCGAGGGACTCTGCGCTCACGACCGGCTCTGCACCAGGGTCGGTCACACCCGCCCGGAGGCCGAACAGCTGCACGCGGACTGGCTTCTCCTGTGCCTGCCGCACCGCCGCCTCGCCGCAGGCCGCGGCCAGCAGGCGCCGGCCCAGCGTCAACGTGCCTTTGGCGCACCTGACCGCGGAGCGCCCTTGTCCAGGCACCGCCTGCTGTACAATGGAGCCGCGGCGCTGGAGAGCAGCACCACCGGCTGGGCGTACCGCAGCCTCAGCCGCGGCCGCGGCCGCGGCCGCGGGCGCATCGCCACCGCCGCCCATCTCCTGCTCGCCACCCGCGAGCTCGCCCTCGCAGCCGTCGCCGCCAGAGTCAGCCGGGACTCCTCGCTCTGGCAGCGGCACCAGCAGCAGCCCCTTGCGCACACCGGGCGGCAGCAGCACCGCAACC
Source organism: Chlamydomonas schloesseri (assembly GCA_016834595.1). Lineage (NCBI taxonomy): Eukaryota > Viridiplantae > Chlorophyta > Chlorophyceae > Chlamydomonadales > Chlamydomonadaceae > Chlamydomonas > Chlamydomonas schloesseri. The sequence goes on from JAEHOD010000003.1 coordinate 3,670,603, forward strand.
CGGCTGTGGCCGCCAGCGCCCAGGCCGCTCATCAGGACAGCAAGGCCGGAGATGTCTGCATGCGCTGCTGTTGCTCCTGCTGCTGCCGTTGCTGCTGGCACACGCAGCGATGCCATGAAGCAGCACACGGCGCCGTCAGCACCCCACACGCCGCGGGTGATGGCCGCCGTTGTGCCCTGTATGTCTGCTGTCGCGACCGCAGAGGCCGCTTGCACAGAATCCGCCCGTATGTCCGGCACCGCGCCCGAGGCTGCCGCTCTTGCCGGGACGCCGTACACAGCCACGCGCACAGGCTGCGCCTGGGCCTTGGTTACCGCTGCCTCGCCGAAGGCCTCCATGGCCAACGCCAGAGAGACAGTCAGGCTGCCGTCCTGAAGCTGTGAAACCGTGCGCACGATGCCGCCGGCTGCAGCTGTGCTCGCGGTAACGCTGCGCGGCGCGGAGACGCCACCGCAAATGCCAGCACCAGCACCAGCACCAGCACCAGCACCAGCACCAGCACCAGCACCAGCACCAGCACCAGCGGCAGCACCAGCACCAGCAACAGCACCAGCGGCAGCAGCCTGTTCGACGCCGGCCGTCAAGGGACCGGCCGCCGCCGCCGGCGCCCGCAGCGGCACCACCAGCAGTGCTCCGGGCCGGCCGGGCGCCTGCATCACCACCACGCGCCCGTCGCCGCCATCTTCGCCGACTCGCAGGGCCTTCAGGAAGGCTGTCAGCGACGTGAATCGAGGGCATAGGTGGTTACCCGAGATTCGCATTGGCGCCCTCACGCACAGCACTGCGCCGTCGGCACTCCAGACGCAACCAGGGCCTGCCGCTGCCGCGCCCGCAGCAGCAGCAGCAGCCTCCGCGGCGGCCGCAGCCGCAGCCGCTGCATCTAGAGATTCCGTGCGCACGTCCGGCTCCGCGTCAGGGTCGGTCATGCCCGCTCTGACGCCGAACAGCTGCAAGCGGACCGGCCTCTCCCGCGCCTCTGCCACAGCGCCATCGCCAAACGCGGCGGCTGCCAAGCGCATCCCGATGCCCAGAACGCCATGGAAGGGCCTTAGCACGGAGCGCTGCGGCCTTGCTGCTGACGCTGCTGCTGCCCGCACGCCGCGTTGGGCTGTCAGCGTTCGGCTGCCGCCGCCGCCACCGCCGCCACCGCCGGCGGCGGCGCCGCCGGTGGCCGCAGCATCTGCGCGCGCGTCGTCCGTAGCGGCCCCGGCCTGCGCCAGCGGCGTGCCCGCCAGCAATGCGTTCGCGTCGTCTGCCATCGCACCGTCCTCCTCGTCTTCAGCATCAACGTCAGACCATTCGCAGTCTGGGTCTGGGTCGGCAAAGCCCTCATAAGCAAAGCCTTCATCCGCCATGCACATGTCGGCGTCCCCAGCATCCGGGTTTGGCTCGGGCTCCGGACCCGCATCAGCTACATCGGCGGCGTCAGCAGGTTGCCGCGACGGCTCTGAGCCTGGCCCGTACCCCGGTCCCGCTGTTGTTTGAGTCTCGGACGTCGGCTCCGCCTTCACCCGGACCACAGCAGGGTCTGCGCTGGGCGCTTCCGGCTGTGCAACCCCCGCAAGCCCTGCGGCTGCTGCCGCGTCGCCACCTGGCGCCGGCGCCGGCGCCGCTGTTGTTCGGCGATCATCTACAGCATTGCCCCTCAATCGCTGTACGTAATTGAGGATTGAGCCCAACACAGCAGGCGTCTTGCCGCGATTGGACATAGCTTTGTCGCGCTGGGCGCCAGTTCACTATAGATGAACCATACAATACATATAATTTTCAAAATAATACATGCTGGCCCGCCAGGAATGCACAGGGCCACTGAGCAGACTGCCGAGCTGCTTTGCGGGAATTCAAGGCCACTACTCACTAGCTACGTAGCATGACAATGGTGTGATTCTCTGTATATATACGCAGTGGTCAAGCGGAACGGAGTGAGCGCGGTTTTATTCAAGTTAGTGCTATCGTTCTAGACTTGTCGAGCAACTGACATCATGCTTTGTACTGCTACATCAAATAAGGCATTGGTGTTCTTGATGTGCGGTTTGAAGTGGCGCTGCAGGAACCATGCTGGCCGCGACATGGATGCGGCATGCGTGGCGGCATGCACCCGCACCGGGTGCACCGTGAGACGTTTCACAAGCCCACGACTTGCTTTACAACGAGGCAAGCCCTTGTCCGGAAGAAATCCTTCGACGTCCCACACATATACCACTGTCAGTGCTCAACACGGCACAAAGCTCGAGAGTGGGCCCCCGACGACCTAGCGCAAATACAACGCATGCTTTGTCCCGAGCTGAGGTCACCGCCGCTGCCGGAGCTGATCTCTGACACAGCTGACACAGCCATGCAGGTCCTCAAGAGCACAAACATCGCGTAAGTGGCTACGTTTACTTGCGGCCCAGCAGCTCCACATCGAACTCCAGCGTGGCGTTGGGCGGGATGACGCCGCCGGCGCCGCGGGCCCCGTAGCCCAGCTCAGGCGGGATGACCAGCAGCCGCTTGCCGCCCTCCTTCATGGGAGGAATGTCCTGGGGGTGGGGGCGGAGGGAGAGAAAGATGCCGTGTGAAGGGAAGCGGGTGCGGGCTAAGGCAGGCGGGTGTGTGCGGGTACGTACGGAAGCGTTACATCGGCGGTTGGAGGAAGGAAGAGAAGCGGTGGATGCCGACCTCATCAACATTGCATTACACACACGTGCCACCCGGCTGTCACAGGTGCAGCCATGTGGGTCGGCTGTCTGTATAGCCTTACCTCGGCGCCCAGGATGCCCATGTCCCAGCCCTTAATGACTTGACCCACACCAATCTGTTCAGGGAGGGAATGGTTGAGTTACACCATGAGTCGAACAGCACGGATGGAGGAGAGAGCGCGATCGGACATTGTGGTTCCGCCCAGCCCAAGCGAGAGGAGACAGCGGGCGGACGGGGCACCAAGGCAGAAGTTTAGCAGTGGTAGCCGTGGCCCGTGGAAAGCCAAAGGCAGGGTGCACGCCGTCAATGCGCCCGGTTCCGCCCAGCCTAAGCGGGGGACTCCTCACCCCCACGACGCCCACCACGCCGCTGCCGCATAGATACTGAGTCCTGCACCGCCCGATACGCTGCTGGCCCTTTCCATCATCCCTCCATTTGCAACCCAGGCCGCAATGTCCCCACGTGCTAGTATCGCACATGTTGCTGCACATTCTGCCTGCCTGGTTGCCGGCATCATAGCGCATGTCCGCATCATGTGTTATGATGCCTTACCCACCTGGAACGACAGGGGGCGGCCGCGCTGGTAGGACGAGTCAAAAACGGTGCCGTTGGTCAGGCGGCCATTGTAGTGGCAGCTGCGGGTGCGGCGGGGAAGCCATCCAATCCAGTTCGAGACCCCGTTAGGCATGCCAGCGCTTTGCTAGTATTGGAAGTGTTGTCGACAGCAGGCATCACTGCTGCAAAGAGACACGTTGGGGGTGCGGCACTGATAACACCACGTTTGCTGGCGTGACCACATAGTCACGGGGGCGCTGCACGGCTGCCATCCAAGGCCATGCCCCGCCATGCCGCCACACGACACGACACGCTGCAATACGTTCACCCCGGCCGCGATCACCCCTCGCCCGCAGGCGCTCACCGGATGGTGGAGCCCTTGGCAGGGGCAGGGCCGGTGCCCTCCTCCACGTCCTTCCACTGCAGGCCGCTCTTGGAGGTGGTCAGGCCGTCGGCTGCTGAGGCAGGGTACACAGACGAGGTGGTGCTCATGAGAACGGCAGCCGCGCCCAGGGCGAGCCCCAGCTCGCGCCGGCCCACGACAGCGGCATCGTCAGCAGGTGCAGCAGAGGAGCCCTTGCCTGCGTAGGTGCGCACGCTCAGCAGGCGAGCGGGCGCGGCCCGGCGCGCAGCCTGAATGAATTACGAGGGCAGGAATGCATGCGAAGCTCTCGTCAGAGTTTGTGGGTTTCCGCAGCTCCAGTGCTCAATTGATACTGTATGTAACGCATGTGAAGGGAAACCAGGCTACCGGAGCGCGCAGATCGCTATGTTTGTGGCTTCCGCATGCTGAACCCACCGTCGAGCAGCGAGCAACCACGGAGCGGGTCTGCAGAAGGGCCATGGTGACGTGTGTATAGTGTGGGTCAGCGGCTGCTGCGCGAATTCGAGCACTTTGCGGTTGCTGGTCGCGGAGCTGCATGGACCAATCTTGCAGGCGTTTCGGGCCTCCAGGCTCCCCTTCGGCACACTCCGACCCACGCTCCGACCGACTCCCTCTGCGGCCCGGATAACGCCATGCACGACCGCCGCGACCTCGCCCACTACCCTCTCACATATGTGAACTATACGGACACTCTTCTGCGCGCGAGACACCTCCCGTCCTGGAGCATGCCGCCGTCAGCGTGCCCGTAAAATGTGTCGTGGACGGCCAGGTCAAAACGCTTCCCGCATGGTCGCATCGTCGCAGTCCAAACAATAGCTTTCTCCAGTGATGGACAGCAAAAGGCTGCCATCATAGCAAACCCGCGAGGCCCTCAGATTGTTCACGCTAACCGCAGCTCTGTAGTCCGTTACCTGCCCGTGCTCAAGCAGCTCCCCATCACCGCATGCACTGGGGCCTTAAGATTCTTCATGCAAACTGCGGTTCCCAAATCCGATCCCTACCACCTCGTTCCAACGCCCTGATGCCTCCGGCTCCACACACGCCCCAGATGCTCATGCCCGTCCCTGCCTTTACCTGTACATAACCACCGACTCAAACACGCGGGTACGCGCCACAGAATGACCCCACCACGGGTCGCCTACACCGCGTTGAGGAAGCCGGTCGCCTTCTTCCACCCTTCCGCCAGCGCGCCAAACAGGCCACCGCCGCCGCCCGCCGGCAGCAGCTCCACGTCGAACTCCAGCGTGGCGTTGGGCGGGATGACGCCGCCGGCGCCGCGGGCCCCGTAGCCCAGCTCAGGCGGGATGACCAGCAGCCGCTTGCCGCCCTCCTTCATGGGGGGAATGTCCTGGGGGTGGGGGCGGAGGGAGAGAAAGATGCCGTGTGAAGGGAAGGGAACGAAATGCAGATGTGGGGTTCAAGTGCGAGGGACAGTTTAGGGGCGAGAGGTCAGGGCGGGTCGAGTGGGTTGGGGGAGAATGTAATGGGGGACGGAAAAGGCATACGGATGTGGCGGCAGCGCAAGGCAGTGGACCCATGAATCCATGGACACACCTCGTTTCCAAGAATGCCGATGTCCCAGCCCTTAATGACTTGACCCACACCAATCTGTTTAGGGAGGGGACGCACGGCGTGTCGCAAGCAAGATCAGCACACATTTACAGACGCAGCCCCTGCCTGTGACCTTGGGCACGGCTACCTCTGCTGCAGGCAGCTGGCATGCGCTGCAGAGCTGTGCGTCGGTCCTACCGGGAAGTCGAGGGGGCTGCCACGCTCATAGGACGAGTCGAAAACGGTGCCGTTGGTCAGGCGGCCGTTGTAGTGGCAGCTGCGGGTGCGGAGGGCGGTCACGCGGAAGGCACATAAGAGGTTGTGCCAAGCGCTGAACAAGTGCAATCAAGGCTCTGTCACAAGCATCACTGCATGCAAATGATAATTGGTGACCCCGTGTGGTGAACCCTTTGGAGGGTTTCCGCCCGTAAGACTCTAGGAGGGCCTGAAGAGCCCTGCAGCCCCTGCTGCCCTGGGACGGGGGCACGCACCGAATGGTTGTGCCCATGCGCGGGGGCGCGCCAGTTCCCTCCTCAACGTCCTTCCACTTCAGCCCGCACTTGGAGGTCTTAAGCGCGCCAGAGGCCACCACACGCAGCGTCAAGCGACGGGTCGACGACCGCTGCGAGCCGGCCTGCAAATGTTTGCATACAGTCATTCTCAACGTCTAAAATATAATTCACACAATGCTGCATGCGAAGCGCCATTTATGTGGTGCACCTTGCGAAATGTTCATTTTAGAACATCGTGCTTCAAGCTCACCCGGGTGAGGCCGCTAACGGAATGCTGCATGCGAAGCGCCATTTTTGCGTTGTGAACTTTTGTGGGTCTGCGCGTCTTCCTTAAAATGTTGCACCATCTGGGCGCACGCGCGCGATCTGGCACACCGAGTGTCTCTTGGCACCAGCCCGCACCTCGCCTCTCACGCAGGTCTCATGACTCCTCTCGCGTCAGTCCCCCCTCCCCACTCTCAATAGCAGCACCTCTTCGCTGCATGCGTAAGCTCAGCACCGTACAAGCCGTTCCGATAAGAGCATAGGTTACAGCCTTTGGGACGTGGCGCCAACGTGTCACGGGACCCTGAGCTGGTGCTTGCACGCACTCCTCTCCTCGCTGACCCTGTTGCCCTAGCTCCATAGGTGACCAGCCCCCTGAAATGTGCCCGTGCCGACTCCTGAAGCCCATGCTGACCCGGCGCCGCCCATCACCAGGGCAGCACGGAGCCGTTGCGGTGCCAGAAGGTGCCGGACGTGGACATGTCCAGCTTCTCCTCGATGATCTTCACCTGCGGTTCGTGTGGGCACGGATTCCAGTAGTTAGGGCAGGCGCACGTGCTGTGTAGAAGCTGTCAGATGGCAGCAAGCTACAAGTATGTAGCAAGCGCCATGTTTTGCCTGCAAGCCGCATGTCCCACACCTCCTATTGACCACCCCCTCACTACTACCACCCCAATGCAGCAACCCACCAGGTCCGCGGCGCTCTCCTCCGCACTGATGACACCGTCCATGCCTGCGGCAGTAGCACAAAGAGCAGCAGCAGTAGTGGTTGCAGCAGTAGCATCAGCATCAGCAGATGTGGCAGCAGCGGCGAGGAGAAACGTCAGGCCGACGCATCGCAGTCAAGATGTGCCGACACACATCGGGCAGCGCTGGGCAACGATAGCCGCGCAAACACGCCTGCAACCTCATCAACCGTCCGCACCAGTCCAGGGGACGCCCCCGCCGCGCCGACCAGTCTCAGCACCCGCCACGCACCCCAAGCACGCGCGCCCTCAGGGCCCCTTAGTTTGGTATCTTGGTCCAGAACGGGCTGGTATTTATAACCCCCACGCACCGTGGTACTTTGCGGTCATGTCCGTCGCCACGAACCCTGGGTGCAGGATCCCCACCGCCAACCCCCGCTTCTTGAGGTCCACCGCCAGCGTCTTGCCCGCCATGTTGACAGCCGCCTTACTCATGCGGTAACCGTACTGCGTGTGCGTGTCGTGCGGCACGGCACGGATGTACAGCACGGTAGGGGCGGAGCAGACAGACAACCAGCTGTAAGGAAGGCTGCTTGCTCGGAACATGGAGATTAGATGGAACGCTTGCTCGGAGCAGTGAGCCTTTAACTGGCCGCTTTGGAACAGCGCAACAACGATACAAATGGCAAATGGCACGGGCAACCCCTACCGAGGCTACAGTGTCTGGCCGTGTTTGAGTAATGGCTCCCCCTCTCGTCCTCTACACCAGCGCAGAACGTGCAACCATGGGCAGTAGACAATCTGAGCGATGTGGGCAGTGGTCGACACAGCGTACAGCCAATGCAGCCTCGCCGTAGCACAGGCCTGTGGCCGTGCGTGAGGGCACCCGTCCGCCGGCCCCGCCCCTTCTGCCCTCGCCACCCCACTCACATCGCCGCCACTGCCGTTGTCTTCAATGGATCCCATTCGTGACGTCACGATGCAGACCTGTTGGTCACATGGGGCAGCACACGAACGAAACATACATCCTCATTGGGCCGTGAGCGCCAGCGCCACGTCTGCCGCGCACATCTCACGACCTTCCGTCCCGTCCGTAGCCGTTACGGTACGACGCCCTGCCTGCGAACCTCCAGATGCTACCGAAGCCACACCCCCGGCAATGAACACACTTCAAGTTTCCTTGCCGATCCGCATTAAACACGAACATAACGGCCAACAGCAGCGCTACAGCCTCACGCACCTTGGCGTTGTCTGCCAGCTTGCCTTGGAGCGCCAGGAAGGTGCGCAGCGGACCCAGCGAGTTCACCTCGAACTTGTTGGGGGGGAGGGGGGAAGCGAGCGCCAAGCAATAGAGGATCAGAGGTGCAGCCGTGCGGTCGCGCGACTATGGGGCATTGCTGTTATGAATTTAACGCAACCTTGCCCAGCTACCGCCAGTAGCAGCGGCCGCATCCTGCCCCGCACCTGCCCACCCACCCACCCACCTTCTGGTTTCTGGAATGAACTACCACCCACCCACCCACCTGCTCCCGCAGCGCGGCCATGTCAATGTCCTCCAGGCAGTCCTCCCGCAGGATGCCGGCGTTGCAAACCTGCGGCAGAAGCACCATCAACACCATCACACCGTTACTCGCAGCAGCAGCGTAGCAAATTGGGCAGCACCCGCACCGCACCACACCACACTGCGGGTCAACGGGGTGCACGGTGAAGTCCGCGGCGGCCGCGGCTGCGGCCAAAAGCACAAACGTTGATGCGCCTGCGTTTCCTGGAGGGTCTCAATGCGCTAGCTCCGCAACCAGTCCCCGTGCCTGCAGCCCCGCACGCAGCTGCCTCTGCACCACCATCCGGCCATGCTCATATCCGTACGCCCCCACAACGCGCGCACGCATGCACGCTCGCACGCACGCAAGGCGCGGCACGCACGCACGGCACGCACGCACGGCACGCACGCACGCACGCACGCACGCACGCACATACGGGACGTCCCCTTCGTCAACACGCCACCGCCGCCGCCACCAGTCTCACCAGCAAATCCACGCGCGACTCCACCTTGCCCAGCGGCGCACACCCGCCGTCCACGCCGACGTCCACACCTGCAGAAGCACGCACGGGAGTCGGGCGTGGTGAAAGCGATACCAGCCATCAAATGGCAGCAGAAGCGGTTGGTCAGGGATGCGTTCGTGTAACTGTACTGTGCATCGCATGCCAACCGTCGGGCAGGCCCCACCTGCCCCACCAGGCAACAGTTCCCCTCATTGACACGGCCTCCCACGCTGACCTCCCCGCTGCCGCCCACCAACGCACCCTCCACAATCTTGACGCCCAGAGACTCCAGCTCCGGCGACTTCTTCCGACAGGCGCCTATGACCTGGTACCCCTTTGATTTGAGCTTGCGGCAAAGCTGCGGATGGCGGTAAGAAGGGAACAGCGCGAGCCCAGGCGTGAGCCCGGTGCGAGTGGACAGAGCACGCTGGCACGGAATGGACGCCAAGGGCGTGAGAGCAGGATGGTTGCTACTATTTGTCGTAATAATTGAATGATGATCATGGTTTCACGGTTCTGGAACGCAACCTCGAGCTCACCGCGAGACCGATTCCCCGATTAGCGCCGGTGACAACAGAAACGGGAGCCATTGCGGCAAGCTGCTATTTCCTGCAATGGTTGAGTGATATATTTCTGCTAGTCGTAAGCAAGGTCGCCAGCTGCTCATGGCCGCACGAAGTTTCGGCTGCATGGGACGGTCCGTCTGCATGAGACATTTGAGACCGCCCTGGCCCCGGCCCGGCAGCGCTTACAACTTCAACTCGCGTTTGTCGGTGACGTCGTTGCGAAGAGTCATTACAATCATGACTTCGTTGGCGCCCTGCGGCGTCACAGTGTCCGCAGGCGCGGGTCTCAATTCAGACCCTTTCGACGACCAAACACAGCCGCTGCGCCCCGCCCTTCCTCCATGAGGACGACGCACCCCCCCCCCCCCCCGACACGGTACCCCCCATCCACCAAAAACCCAGAGGTGTACCATGCTCACGCCAAGTCATTGAGGTAGTTCGTCCGCCCCAAACATGTAGGGTGATACCTCACACGTGTGTGTACGTTACTCCACTGCATACTTGCGGTTTGACAATTTGCTCGTCACATGGACGCAAACAGACCGGCAAATCCACCACCAGAAACATCGGTAAGTCCTGCCCACAGCTATGTAGAATGGCCATGCGTAATCATACCATAACCTGCATTCTGGCACGCTAAACTATACAGCAGCCGAGGCCTCTACATGGCATACAGTCACGCTCTCCTGCTGCTCTCCTGCCGCGTGCCCCTGGCCCCTGGGATGTGGAATGGGCTCGATGACACGTGAACGTCAAACGGCACCGCCAACGCCAACAAATTATACCTGGGGGTGTTGGGCCCACATGCTGCGTGCACCATTGCTCTGCTAATACGACGCACCTCGTCTGCAATTGCACCGAGTGCTATTTGCCATCTACAGCGTTCCCACGCGGATCACGCCCAACCCGTCCTGCCCATGCGCAACTATGGCCGTGCAAGTTTGCTCTCCCATACTTGGCGGCACAGCATCCTGCCAAGCCTCTAGACGCACCATCCAATGAATCATTGCGTTGACACCAAGTTCGCCCCCCGGACTTTGGCTCACACCCGCATTGAACGCCAAGGCACTAATACCTATGGACACCAGGAGGCCCCTGCAACGCGCGAAGCCTACCGCCCAGCCAGCGGCCGAGATCGGAGCCGCCCTGCCGTGGCCAGGCTGCCGGCATTGTTCCGGCTGCTGCTGTTGCTGCTGGCGTTGGCCGCTGGCGCGCTGCTCGCAGTCGCGTTCGCAGCGTCAGTTGCAGCGCCAGCCGTGCTCCTGCTGCCATCGTGGTTGTTTGCGTTCGTGCTGTCGGTGGGGCCTTCGGCGGCACCGCCGCCGCTGACGCCGCCGCCGCTCTTGCGCTTGCGCGGCGGCGGCGGCGGCATCTCCGCCGCGTCAGTATCCGTCCGAGGGGCAACCCGTCAGGCGCTCGCCATGACCACATCCGCACCTGGCGGCGGCGCCGCCGCCGAGGGCGCATCTGCCGACGGCGACGCTTCCCCTGCCGCCGCGGCAGCCGTGTGCTTCGCCTCCGCCACCCCTGCCCCCGCGCCCGCTTCCGACGGCTTGCTATCCGCCGCCGTTGCCGCTGTCCCAACCACTGCGTCCGCGCCTCCCGCCGCCGCCGCCGCCGCCGCCGCGGGCCCCGGCTCCTGCTGCTGTTGGAGCTTGCTGCCCAAGCTCGCCGCCACCGCCGCGGCCGCCGCACCGGCCTCATCCGGCGACTTGAGGAAGGGCGCCAGCGCCGCCGCCAGCGCTTGGCTGTGCCCCGGCCCAAACGCGCTCAGCGGCGCGCCCGTCGGCGCCGCCGCCAACGCGCCCGCGGGCAGCGACATCAGCGCCAACGCCGCCGCGGCCGGCGGCGCCGCCGCCGTCACCGGCAGCTGCCTACCCGCCAGCGAGTCCATTATTCCCTTGACCGCCGTTGCCAGCTCCGGCCCCTTGACGCTGGTGCACACCAGTTGGATGGCCTGTGCCTCCGCCGCCGTCAGCCCCGGCCCGCTCAGCCCCAACACGCCCACGTCGGGCACGATGGATGTCGCCAGCTCCGCAACCAGGCTGGACGCGATCTGCGCCGCCGCGTCCAGCTGGGCGTCCGTGATGAGTCGCCGCGGCGGCCCGCCGCCGCCACCTGCGGCCGCGGCCGCGGCCGCGGCGCCAGCCGGCGCCAATGGGGAGGCGGCGGACTTGGGCCCGCCGGTGGCGGAGGCGGAGGCCGGCGCCGTCGGCGCCGCAGACGGCGCCGCGGCGCCCCCGCGCCCGCTTGCTGCGGCCGCGCGGTGAGCCGCCGCAGCCTGCGCGGCCCGCAGCGGAAGGCGAATGAGACCGGTGCCGTTCACCGCCCCGCCGCCGTTTCGCCCGCCGGCAGCCGCCGCGCCGGCGACCCCGTTGCCGTTTGCAGCCCCCGCCAAGCCCAGCGCCGCACCCACAGCGCCCTCCGCCTCGCCCGCTGACACCGCCACCAGCGCCGCAGCCGCTGCCCGCTCTGCCGCCGCGCGCTCCGCCGCCGCCGCGCGCTCTGCCGCCCGCTCGGCCGCGCGCTCCCGCTCCTTCTCCCGGTCCCGTACCCGCTTCTCCGGCTTCGGCGCCGGCGCGGCTGCCGCAGCCCCCGCCGCCGCCACCTCCACGCCGCTCACGCCCGGCGTGGTCCCCCTGCTGCCGGCGCCACCGCCCGCCGCCGCCGCCTGCTGCTGCGCCCGGCGCTGCTGCTGCGTGAGCGGCTTGTCCGCTGGCAGCGCCACAGCGGCGGACACGCCCAGCAGGTCCTTGACGGTGTTCAGAACGTCCAGCACCGTGGCGGGAGGCATGACACCGCCCTGGCGAGGACCCATCTTCAGGAAGCCGGCTGCAGCCGATGTGAAAAGGATAAACAGAAAAAAAGCTCGTGATTTGCAGGTGGCTGAAGGCGGAGGCCGGTGCCACCGGCTTCGTGTTGGGCTTCCCGCTGACCCCGCAGCCACCCGAGAGGCGAGCGAGCGAGCAGCCGGTGTCGTCCCCCCACTCCGACACTCACCCGCGGCCTTGAAGCTGTGTCGCCACTTCTTGGCGCTGCTCTGCGCCACCTGCGCCTCAAACTGCGCGGGCGTGGTGGAGCTCAGCGCGCCGCCCTCGCCCGCCTCGTACACCACCTTGGGGCACACCGCGCCGTTGGCGTCGATCTGCGTTCCGCGACCAAGCAGACGGCACACCAGCAGAGAGCCTTGTAAAACCACATTGCCACATTGCACCCCGGGTGCATAACTCCTGGTTGTCCTGGTTGTCGCTTTTCCCATCCGGGTACATCTGGCCCGCTGCCCACTGCCCGCTGCCCACCGCCTGCTGCCCGCCGCCCCCTGTCCACTGGCGGCCGCTGGTGCGGGCCACGCACCTCGTACGTCATCCAGCCGCGCGACTTGTCGCAGGTGATGATGACGTACACGGTGGGGCCCGCCACCTTGCCGTAGGCGGGCGAGCTGGGGTCCAGCACGGCACGGAAGTGGGTCACCACCTCCGCCAGCGTGGCCAGCCGCATGGCCGCCGCGCCGCCGCCCGGCACGGTGGGGTCCTGCTTGGCGAAGCCTGCGGCGGGCGGGCGTGGGCGTGGGGCGTACAAGGCGCGCATACATACAACGGTCAGCAAGCCATGGCGAGCGGCAAGGGGCGTACGCGGTGAATCTCCACGACCTGCCCGCTACTGTACTGCTCCACGCAGCGCCTCCGCCGCACGCATTGTCCGTGCCAAAACCCGGGCGACAAACCCCAGCGTCATCCCACCCGGCCCCACGCTGCTCTCACCCAGGCACGGCAGCTCGTCCGCCGGCCCCTCCTCGCCCGCCTCCGGCTCCCCCAGAGGGCTGGGCTCAACCCCCGAGCCGTTCTCCCGATAAAGCAGCGGCCGGCTGAAGGCGCCGTCAAAGGCGATCATCAGGTTGGCTGAGCGGCCCTGCGCCCTGAAGAACAGAGTGCCATAAGGAATGCCGCCAGAAGACAGGCCCGCGCCGCCGCCGCCGCCGCCGCCAGGCGTGAGGCTGCCGCCCGGACCGGGTGTGCCGCCCCCCCCGGAAGGCCCGGGCGTGCCGTTGGTGTTGGTGTTGGTGTTGGTGGCACCGTTAGCGGTTGTGGTGGTAGTGGTGGCGGCGGCTGCGCCGCCGTTGCTTAGGGCCGCGGCGCTGGTGCCGTTGGCCACAATGCCCACCTCGCCCACGGCCGTGACCTCCGCCTGCATAAGAAAGGATGTGGGAGAGGATATGCAAATGACATGACGAGTCGCACACATGCCGAGGGCAGGCAGCCGCAAACTACCCTCGCAGCTGAGACGAGGTCCTGACACGGAAGCAGTGCGGAGGCGACGGCGCAACGCCGCATGGCCAGGGCGCTGGCGCACGCACCCCCTCAAACACGTGCACGCACCTTGGCGCGCTTGGCCGCAAGCTCCGCCTCCGACTCGCGGTGCGGATGTGCAGACTGTGGGACGATGGCGATGGCGACAAAGACGTGAGCGCCAACGTCAGCGGCCACCCACGACGCGCAAGCGGCCCCAGACACCCACATACACCAGGCGAACAGAGCTGCACGGCTGTAGCGCACACACACTAGACACAGCGCGTGTACGCGGCGGCGTGTCGCTGCGTTATGCAGCTCAGGCACGCACGTAAGCGCTCGCACCTTGGGCCGCTTGGTGGGCATCAGCACCTCCGCGTCAATCTCCCAACCCGCCGGCGGCCGCCGGTGCCGCTGCTTGCGCTGCAGAGAAAGCGGCAGGTCCTCGCCGGTGCCGGCAGGGCCGCTGCCGCGGCGGGCGACGGCGCCGGCAGCCCCGCCGGCGCCGGTGCTGCCGGCCGCGTCGCCGGAGCCCGGCGCGGGGCTGGGGCTCGGGCTGGGCCCGCCACCGCCGGCGGCGTCGGCCTGCGCTGGGTCAGCCGCGGGGGGTTCGGCAGCGGGCGAGGCAGCGCCGGGCTGCGAGTCATTGTGTTCAGGATCTGCAGCTGCTTCGGAGGTGAGGGCAGCCTTGTCCGCAGCGGCCTTGTCGGCGCTGCGAGGCTGCCCGCTCGCGGCCGCAGCTTCCGGACTGGCCGCTGGCGAGGTGTCGGCCGGAGGCGGCTGTTGCGCCTCTGGCTTGGCCGCGTCAACGTCCATGGCCTCCATAGCTAAGCAGTCAGGCGTGGGCGCAGGCGTTGCGCGCACTGCCGCTGCGACGGACGTGGCCGCGCGTCCAAGCTCGCGAGCTCGGCGAATGGCGCTGGTGGACGGTCGCCCTGGCGCTACCACACAGCGGCGGCGGCCCTGCTAGATATAAGAGTCGTAAGTATGCCGCGAGCCGTGAGCGGGCGCAGGGCGGCGCCTCAGGCGACGTGCGCTGTCTCCTCGCCGACGGCCTTCAGCAGGTAATCGAGGCGGCCAAGACGCGACGGCCGCGGCTCCGGGTAGCCTGCTGAGCTCTGGAATGTGACGACTTTAGCAAAGCACTCAGCGCTAACTGGCTTTTGGGCGGGCGGTGGTGCAGCCGCGATGTGCGCCGAGCTCAAAGACGGAAGCGCAAGCTCGAGCCCGCGTGGCGGCTGAGCTTTTGTATTGCTATGTTGTTACATGCGACAGTAGAAAGCGAGCTGCGCGGCGAGAGCAGCGCTTCGGGCATCGTGCAGGGCCCCGCTGAGACACGCTCGCTCATTGTCAAGCGTCGCTGCACGAGCCGCGGTCGGGGCCGGAATACGAGTGCATCGCGTCGCCGCGGGGCTGACACTGCCAGAACGCAACTTCCTACAAATCCCTCTCAGGCACGCGGCGGCAGAGCAAACCAGCGAACCGTCCATTTTCGCGCCAACAAGTCGCGCACACGGCCATCGCCCCGCCAGCCAGCGGAAACATGCCGCTGCGTGTTCTGACAGTCTCTGTGTTTCCATCCACTCGTCACGGACCCCAGCGGTGGCCACAGTGTGGCCATGGCAGAGCAATGTCTCCCGAAGGGTTATCATAAAGGGTCGACCAGGTACACCCAGACAAACCTTCCTTCTGTTTAGGAGCCTTCACCTTTGCGTCAACGCTGCGGCTAGTAAAAACCGAACCTCAAAGCACGCAACATCCTTGCACCAATCAGTTTCTAACAGCCCGGGGCTGAACGCCTTTCAAGCACATGCGTGTGCCCAGCATCATAGCCCCTCGGTGATGGCAGTGCAACTGCCATGGCTTCTTAACTCTCATAAGGGCGGGAACCACGCCTTTGGCAGGCTCTTTGACCGCAGACAAGCTGTGGACGTGGCCTGACTAGTTCTAGGGAATAACGACATTACGCTGTATGCAATGTGCAGCTGTGCAAGGAGCGTCTTGAAAAATTTGCCTGCATTGGCGCGGTTTTGCCGATTTCAATGCAGTGGACCATTGAACTATCCGCACATACAGTATAGAGTATGCGTCCCCTGTCTTATGTTTAGACTACTGCTCTAAGCCTCGGGGTTCGCGCACCCGCGATGTTTCAGGTCTCCCACAGATTGTCTCGCGCAGTGACGCCTGCTCTCTCCCTATCCACACCAGCAGTCGCACGCAGCCTGTTGCGCCTTCGGGCAAACCTGCCATCTGGGCGGCCAGCCAGCCATACAGACACTCTGCGCAACACCACACTGAGCAGCACGACACCCCACGCTACTTCGGGGGCCACGTCGGGGGCTAGCGGAAGTTCGTCGGACGAGCGTGCAGACCTGATAGAGGGCGTCTCCATGTTGGACGAAGACGTGTCTGCGCTGTTCAGGTAATGTCAGGGACGCTGCCGACGTAAGGGTGCGTCTCAGGGCTGGGCGCCAGCCTCTGGGTACGCATGGGCCGGTGCGGCCGGATGCCGCGTCCGGGCTTGGAGATGCGTCATTGCAGGCGCCCCGGCATCTGCATTCAATGACGGCGTTACGAATGTGCCCGCGCTTGCAGCCATGCAATGCCGAAGCACGAGATCGGAGCGCTGCGGTTCCTGCAGGTACGTGCGTGCAGTTGTAAAGCACTGACGTGCACCGGCTGCTGTTTTGCCCCCCCCCCCCCCCGATGCCGGGTGCGAAGAACCGAGGCGCAGCGCAGCCATGTCCATGGTTAAGGTCATGAACGTGGGGTTCATGAACGTGGGGTATCAGATGGCGTAAACAAAGAGCATGTGCCGGGCAGGCACGGCACGGGCGTGCGTATGGCCCAGCGGCGCAGCGCGGCTGACACGCTCACAAGCGGACACGAGTTGCAACAGATGGGCATGTCCCTCAGCCGCTTCGCCCCCGCGTGTGCCTTCTGTTGCGCGCAGGAACACCCCGAGTATGACGGGCGGGGCGTCAAGATCTGCATCTTCGATACAGGCGTGGATCCGGGTGAGTGCTACCCGGGCAGCCGGCAGGCAGCTGGCAGGCAGCTGGCTTGCGCGTGTGCTTGGGTGGCGGCCGCCGGCTCATTTGGGCGCCACTGGTGGCAGCTGGTAGATACAGACAACAACGCCCCGGTCGTTGATGGGAGCTGCCGGGGTGGCGGCCGACGGACTTCCGCTGGCCCCTGACGTGGCGGTGTGCTGTTGGGGTGATGCGGACGATTGCTACGAGAGGCACCAATTTGTTGTGCGTTGGCGCCACTTGCTGTGCTGCTGCTGCGCTGGGCGCTGCTGTGCGACAGGCGCCGCGGGACTGCAGGTGACCACGGACGGCAAGCCCAAGGTGTGTGTCTTTAAATTGCTCTGCCGCGTACACGGGGAACCGTGGGGGCGCCCAGCTGATAGGCTAGCCGTCCGTAGAACAATTAATCAAGCTAAACGCGCGCAAACACGCCAGCTTACGCACCCCGTAATTTGCTCGCCGCTGCCCCACACACGTTCCAAACAGATCATCGACATTATCGACTGCACCGGCTCGGGCGATGTGGACACCTCGCGCGTGGAGAAGGCCGACGCCGACGGCTGCATCGCGGGCGCCAGCGGCCGCAAGCTGCAGCTGAACTCGGGCTGGAAGAACCCCACGGGTGAGAAAGGGGGACAGAGACAGAGGGAGAAAGGACAGGGATGGGGAGGGAGTCCAGTGACAAAGGAAAGGGACCGAGTAAGCTCCGGCCGGCGGTGTGTGGCGCACACGAGCTGTCGGGACGGCCGGACAGTTGTGAGAGGCGCAGGAGTGCTGACAGCGCTGGCAGCCAGGCCGGCAGCCGGCAGCCGGACTCACCAGTGCGCGGTTTGAACTGATCAAGTACCAGCCCGCTCCGCCCGCTCCGCCCCGCTCCGCCCGCTCCGCCCCGCTCCGCCCCGCTCCGCCCGCTCCGCCCCGCTCCGCCCGCTCCGCCCCGCTCCACCCGCTCCGCCCCGCCCCGCCCCCTCTGCACTCCGCTTGTGCCCGCACGCCGCCCACCAGGCGAATGGCGTGTGGGCTGCAAGCACGTGTACGGTCTGGTCAGCCGCGGCCTGGTCGGCCGGCTCAAGGAGGAGCGCAAGCGCAAGTGGGAGGAGACGCAGCGCGGAGCCATCGCGGAGGCCGTGGCGGCGCTGGCCAAGTGGGTTCGGCAGCAGGGGCGATGCTGTTGCTGTTGTGGCGGTTGGCACCAGAGGGAGAGCGTGCCCTCCGTATGAAAGGAATCCCTCGACGTGCTAAGGGTCGCTGGCGGGGCACCGTATGAGGGACTCCGAGCCCGCCATGCCGGATGTGGGTGACGCTGTCCCCACATCAGAACTTCACATGCATGGGAATCCCCAACCACTCGATGCGGACCCTTACCGTCCCATGATCCTTTATTTCGCCGCCAGGTTCGACAAAGACACGCCCGCCTCCAAACTGGGTTCGGACCCCGAGGCCAAGAAGGAGCGCGCAGAGCTGGAGGCGCGGGTGGTGGCACTCAAGGTGCGGACGTCGCGTGACGGCACGTGTGTGGCACGTGTGCGGCAGCTGCCCAATGGCATTTGTTTCTGCGATGGCACGTGTGGGCGGGGCGGGGCGGGGCAGCAGCAGCAGCAGCAGCAGCAGCAGCCCAACAGCATGTGTTTCGGCGGTTGATGAGGCCGCGCTCTCACCGCACATTGGTGGCGCCGGCTCTTCGGCCAACGCTGCCGTACAGCCTTGGCCATGCCGCAGCATTATTACCTGGTGTGCACCACCGAGCTCATCACCAGCTTACGGTGCTACTGCTGTTCCCGTTCTGCTCCCTGTGTGGTTGTGTGTATGCGTCCTCGCTCAGGACCTGGCCAAGTCGTATGAGGACCCCGGGCCGCTCATTGACGCGGTGGTGTGGCACGACGGCGCCGCCTGGCGCGCGGCGCTGGACACGAGCTCGCTGCACCCGCCTGGCAGCGGCGCCGGCGCGCTGGCGGACTTCGTGCCGCTGACCAACTACGCGGACGAGCACAAGTACGGCACCTTCAGGTGAGGGAGGGGGTTCCATGCATGTTCAATTAATGACGAAGGTGAGGGAGGGGGGAACATAGAAGAAGCATTGGTGTGGACATGGAAGAAAGACAGTGTTGAAAGAAGAGAGGGGTGGACATGAGGAAATGGGAAATAAGAGGTGGAGGAAATGTGGTTGTCGCGTTGCTCTGAGGCTCCAGGGCAGGTGCGAAGTATACCCCAATCAGCACATAGGTCCCGGGCCAGCATGGTGATGCTTGGTGAAAGCCACTTGCCAGCGACTGGCCCCGATATGTATGCACATCTGCAGCTGCCGCCCGCCCACCCACCCGATAGCACACGCCGTGTCTGCCACACGTCTCATCTTGACAACGAATTATGCCTGCAACCCACCCATCCCACCGCACCGCACCGCACCCACGCCACGCAGCGAGTTGGACGCCTGCAACTTCGTACTCAACATCCTGGACGGTGGCCGCACGCTGAGTGTGGTGGTGGACTGCGGCGCCCACGGCACACACGTGGCCGGCATCACCGCCGCACACTTCCCGGAAGACCCCGGCAGCAACGGCATTGCGCCGGGTGGGTGGGTGGGAATAGATAGAGTGGCAGCTCCTTTTCCTGTACCCAAAAGGAAACCCTCCATTGCGAAACCGGTGGCGTGCGCCCTGCATGGGGGCTGGGAGCGTGGCTGGCATGGGGGCTGGGGGCGTGGAGGAAGTGGGAGCCGCGGGAAGGGTGGAAGAGAAAGCCACGGAGGCACGGCGGCTCGACTTGGGTGGAAGCCACAGGAGCCGGGGAAGCTGCTGGGGGCGTGTTGTTGGTCGGGAGCGGCGGCGCGTACGGCAGTCTCGGTTTCAACCCGTTACTTTTAGGTTTCTTACGGGTATCGGCTTGCTACCCACGCCAGTCGGCGTGGCCACCTTTAGTTAATTCTGTGTTGCGCTGCGCATGTTTCTCCTGCCTGACTCCACTCCAATCACAGGCGCCCAGATCATCAGCTGCAAGATCGGCGACACGCGGCTGGGCAGCATGGAGACTGGGACGGGGGTGGTGCGCGGCCTCATCGCGGCGCGGCAGCACGGCGCGCACCTGATCAACATGAGCTACGGCGAGCCCACCACCACGCCCAACGCCGGCAGGTGGGGAGGCGGGGCGCGCGTGCGTGCGCGGGGCATGTGTGTCGTGGTCTAGTACGGGCTCTCCTGCGTTGCACGAGCCAAAGGGAGCGCGCGCGCATTGCGCGTGCTGGTGTGTTGGCTTGGGGTGCAAAAGAACCCATGCGTGTGTCCGCGACGCAGTGGGAAGGCCTCAACCGCATGCACAGCGCCCTCCCAAGCCGTACGCAAGTCCAACCCCAACACCGACCCTTTCCTTTAAACACATGGCCCAAAACCCCACATGACACGTCAACCCACCCGCCCACCACAGGTTCATCGAGCTCGCCACGGAGCTGGTGCGCAAACACAACGTCATCTTCGTCGCCTCCGCCGGCAACGCCGGCCCCGCGCTGACCACGGTGGGCGCGCCCGGCGGCACCAGCAGCGCGCTATTCGGCGTGGGCGCCTACGTCAGCCCGCAGCTGGCGGCGGCGGGGCACAGCGTGCTGGAGGCGCCGGCTGAGGGGCTGCAGTACAACTGGGTGCGTGTGCGTGTGCGTGTTTGTATGCGTGTGTGTGTACTTGTGTGTTTGTGTTAGAAAATCACAAGGATAGAAAGTGTGCGTGTGTGTGTGTACTTGTGTGTGTGTGTGTGTGTGTGTGTGTGTGTGTGTGTGTACTTGTGGGTGTGTGCGCGTGGTCGTGCACGTGCGGGTCTGGTGTGGGGCGGAGTCGTGGCGGGGGAGCAGGGGGGATAGGTGGCGGCTGGCGATAGTGGGCGGACACGGGTGTTGCGGGGTTGGACGCGGGCTGTGGTTGCGTGTCGGGGAGTGCGTGGAGGCAGCGGAGGGCGGTGGTGGGACAGCTCAGGTGCGGCGGCGGCGGGGCAGTGAACAGCCTGGGCCGCGCATTGGCGCTCACTCACAGGCGGAAACCCCGTTTGCGCCTGCCCGCAGAGCTCACGCGGCCCCACCGCTGACGGCCACACGGGCGTCGCCTTCTCGGCGCCCGGCGGAGCCATTGCGCCCGTGCCGCAGTGGACGCAGCAGGTGAGCGCGGCTTCTTTGCGCGGCGTTCTCCGTTCTTGCTGCACACACCCTCCCCTCCCCGTCTGTCTACATCTCCCCCGTCATTAATTTAACATGCATGGAACCCCCTCCCCCTCACGTCCCCCACAGCGCCGCCAGCTAATGAACGGCACCTCCATGTCCAGCCCCAACGCCTGCGGCGGCATCGCACTGCTGCTGTCGGGGCTGCTGGCCACGGGCGGCGCGGTGGCGCCGCACCGGCTGCGGCGGGCGCTGGAGAACACCGCCACGCCGCTGGGCGGCTCGGCGCCGGACGCGGTGCTCACCTACGGCCGCGGCCTGATCCAGGTGGGCGGGTGTGGTGGGGGGTTCCATGCTATTAAGTAAATGACGCGGTAGACGTAGAACAGACGTTGCAACACACGTTGGCATACCGATGACCAGAAGGCGTAGTCGGCTCCGCGTGAAGACGACGATCCCCGTTCCGAATAATTTGATCTGCCTAATATGTCATTCACTAACGTGATCCGTGTGTAAAGGGCGTGTGTGCGGGAGGGGGAGGGGGGTTAGTTCATTCCAGAAACCGAATTCGCGCTCCCTGCCCCGTCAACCGCCGGATGTTGATTGCCGCGCTGCAGATCGACGCGGCGTGGGAGTACCTGATGGCCGACGGCGTGCCGCCCGCAGCCGCCTCGCCCACCGCCGCCGGGCCCTGGTGAGGACGGCGTATGGGGGGGAGGTTGTGGTTGTACCAGCCCAAACTGAACCAAACCCAAACGGACGGGGCCCCCAACCGGGCCGCTCTGGGGCGCCCACCTTAGCATGCCTTGCAATGACGGCCACGACCATTTCGACGTGTACGGCCCAACCGACAGCCCAGTGCGTGTGCATGTGGCACAACAACATCCCCCTTTTCCCCAATATCCCCCTCGTCCGTTTCACCACCTAACTGATCACACCTGGACCTACACCAACACAGGTACGAGGTGGAGGCCACGTGCGCGGAGGGCCGCGGCCCACGCGGCCGCGGCATCTACATGCGCGAGCCACACGAGTCCGCCAAGCCGCAGAGCTACCGCGTCAGCGTCACGCCCAAGCTCAACGAGGTGGGCGCGCGCCGGTGCGGCGGGACACAGCCAGAGCGCACACGGCATCAGCGTCGTCGTCGTGCAACAGCAAAACACCCTGTGGGCTATGGCTGCACCCCTGCTCTGCCCCTACCTGCCACATCCACTGGACCCGCATCTGCCCTCCCGAACGCCCTGCGCCTCTCTTCATCCCAACCCCAACTCACCGTCCCCTCCTAACCCCACCGAAAGCCCACCGCGCACCCAACCTCCGTCACCCAGCCTCAGTCACCCAAACCCTCACCCAATCACTCACTCACTCACTCACTCACCCACTCACTCACTCACCCACTCACTCACTCACCCACTCACCCACCCACTCACCCACCCTCACTCACGCACTCGCTCTCAGGACGCCGCCACCTCGGCGCGGCTGGACGTGGAGGACAGGCTGGTGCTGGAGCCGTCCGTGCCCTGGGTCAGCTGCCCGCCCGCGCTCATGGTGCACAGCGCCGGCCGCTCCTTTGACGTGAGTGGCCAGGCACGAGGCGGGAGGCGGGAGGCGACAGGGGCAGGGATGTTGACAGCTACCGCACAGCTGCTCCCTCGGGCTCGCGCCTGAACCCCGCTCACCACCACCAAACCGTGGTGGGGGCCTCTCACGGGGGCCTCTTACCGTATATTCGTCTTTGCTTGTTCCCACCGCCGCCGCTGCCGCCACAACAACCGCCCGCCAACACCGCCCGCCGGCCCTCCTTGTGTGCCCCCACACACGGGGGGGCACACAAGGAGGGCCGGCGGGCGGTGTTCGTTTCGCTTTTGGTTTCTGGAATGAACTACCCCCCCCCCACACACACACACACACACACAAACCCCACCCCGCCACAGGTTCTAGTGGACCCCAGCCGACTGCCGCCCGGGCTGCACTACGGCGAGGTGGTGGCCTACGAGGTGGAGGCGCGCGCGCGCGGACCGCTGTTCCGCCTGCCCGTCACCCTCATAAAGCCGCTGGCGGTGCCGCTGGCCGCAACCGCCTACGGCGCTGCTGCTGCTGCTGCTGCTACTGCGGCTGCCGGGGGCAACGGCAGCAGCGGCAGCAGCAGCGGCAGCAGCAGCAGCAGCACCAACGTGGGCACCGTGTCTCTAGGGCCGCTCAGTTTTACGGCCGGCTCGGAGTTCAGGTGTGTGCGTGTGTGTGTGCTGCTGTGGGGTACGGCATGTGTGTTTCTTTTAAAGGGTGTCACGGGCACATGTGCACACACCACCATACACCTGTTGCACATGCTGTGCACATGCTTGGTCATACAAAGTCAATTGTTTACCCTGCTTGGTCCCAACAGCCTGCCCGCCGCACCCACCTACCGACCAACCGCTGGCACACACACACACACACACACACACACACACACACACACACACACACACACACACACACACACACACGCGCGCGCGCGCACACACACACACACACACACACACGCGCGCACACACACACACACACACACACACACACACACACACACACACACACACACGCACGCAGGGCCTTCGTGGCGGTGCCCCCCGGCGCCACCTGGGCGGAGATGACGCTGCGCGCGGGGCCCTACGACACGCCCAAGCTGTACCTGCTGCGGGGCACGCAGCTGCGCCCGGACTCCAGCTACCGCCAGCACGAGCTGCGCACACAGGTGCGGAGGTGCGGAGGTGCGGGGGGGTAGCCACCCATGGATGGTGTTTAATCAATAATGAAGTGCCGATGTCCAGAGGTGGGGGGGCTGGGGGCCTGGCGGCCGGTGCTGTGGGGGCTGGAGATGTGTGTGTGTGGGGGGGGGGGTGCTGGAGGCGAGAGGCGTGGCGAGGCATATATGTAGTAACTGTGATGGCTGATTTCAGCCGCCTTACGGCTGCACCGGACCCTGCGCAGTCTGGCGCCGCGGCCCCCCTTACCGATCCCTGCCTGACCCCTCTGTGTGCCTGACCCCTACTGCCACCTCCGCCCCGCCTACCGCCCTGGCTAACCCCCTTCCCACCGCGCGCCTGCCTTTGCTCGGACGCGGCCCTGACTTGCACTCCGCACTCACTACGCACCATGCGCTATGCACCATATGACCATACACCTTAGGGTCATAAAAACCCTAAAAACCTAAAAACCTAGAAACCTAACACACCCACACGGGCTGCTGCCGCTGCTGCCGCTGCTGCGCAGGTGACGCTGTCCGGCGGCTCCGAGTACAACACGTCCTGGGAGGTGGTGGGCGCGTGCACGCTGGAGCTGACCCTGGCGCAGTTCTGGACGTCCGCGGGCGCCAGCCAACTGGAGACGGTGAGGAGGGGGCGGAGGGGGTGAGGAGGGAGAGGAAGGGGGAGGGAGGGGGAGGAGGGAGAGGGAGGGGGAGGAGGGGGAGGAGGGAGAGGAGGGGGAGGAAGGGGAGAATGGAGAGGAGGGGGCGGAGGGGGAGGAGGGGGCGGAGGGGGAGGAGGGAGAAGGAGAGAGAGGGAGGCGGTACAGAGGGGAGGGGCCAGTGGCACTCGGCCGCCGGGGGGGGGGAGGCGATATGCTGCGGGGCCGATGGGGGCAGGGGTCGCAGCGCAGCGGTCGTTGAGGCCGCGGTTCCGAGGGAGGGAGGGAGGCGGCGCGAGCAGACGCTGGTGCGCGCATGGTGCAGGAGAGGAGGGGTGGGGGGCCGCCTGCTACTGCCTGCTACTGCCTGCCAGGGGGGCACCCAGTGCACACACTTGCTTGGCTCGACCACCCCGCCGCGTGCACACCCCTGGGGAAGCCCGGGCAAGCCCACACAAACACACACACACACACACACACACACACACACACACACACACACACACACACACACACACACACACACACACATATGATGCTCGCTTGCTGTGATCCTGTGACGGTGGCGGTTTCGTGTTATGGCGCATCGGGGTCTGCTGATGAAACCTTCATGAAACTATGGTCCCCCTGCGCCCACCATGCCCTCGGCACGCCTCCTCCTCCGCCCCCTTCTCCTCCTCCTCCTCCTCCGCCTCGTCCCCATCAGGTGGAGCTGTCGTTCTACGGGCTGGAGCTGGGCGCGGAGGGCGGCAGTGGCTCGCGGCCCGGCACCGACCTGGCGCTGGACGGCAGCGAGCTGGCGCGCAAAGTGCTGGTGAGGGAGGGGGAGGGGGAGAGCAGGAGAGGAGGAGGGAGGAGGGGGCGAGCCATCCATGGGATGGTATGGGTCAAATGTTGTTGAGGGGGGAGTGGGGGTGGCAAGGATACGCAGCAAAGTGCGGCAGGTAGTCAGCGGGCGTAGGGGGGGGCGTGCACCGACGACCGACCGGGGGAGGAGGGTGACAGGGTGAGAGGAAGGAGAGGAGAAGGAGGAGGGCGGGAGGGCTGTCGCTTGCTCCGGACTGAACCCGCCTTCCTCTGTCTTCCCACCCGCCCCCTGGCCTCTCCCCCCGCAGGTGACTGCGCCCGCCTGGTCGCGCGCCACGCGCATCCGGGCCGAGGCCAAGCTCACGCACCTCAACATTCCGCTGCGGCCCAGCGACAGCAGCCTGGAGCCGCTCACGGCCGCGCGGTAGGAATGGGGCGGAAGCGGGAAAGGGGCACTGACAGTGGGAGGGGTGGGGGCTTAGGTGGTACGGCGTCCCCGTTGTGAAACCGACTGCGATGTCAATGGAGGCGGCAGCCGCGGGGCATGGGGTGTGTTTGTGTGTGTGCGAGTGAAAGGGGCAGCCCAGTGGCGGCGTTGGGGCAGCGGCAGCAGGGCAGTCACCATTTGTGGCGGCAGCGCGTGTGGGTGCACAGACACATGGCCGAAGATGCATGATTGCATGTGAGCTGGTTCAACACTCGTTCCGGCGCTAAGCAAACGGCAGCCGTTGACGGCCTGCTGCGAACTCCTTATGAAGCGGTACGACCAGCCTCTGCGCATCTCGGTGCCAAAGCCTGCAACGCGCCCGCGAACGCCCCTCCCCTCTTCGTTCCACCATCCTTCCGCGTGCCCATGTGCCCCGTGCTCCGCCGCCCCCCCAACGTGTGTCGCAACGTCTGTTCTACGTCTACCTCGTCATTAATTTAAATGCATGGAACCCCCCCCACGCCTGTCTACACCTCCCTCGTCATTAATTAAACATGCATGGCACCCCCCCACATGCATGGAACCCCTCCCCCCAGCGACGCGCTGACTGAGGGGCGTGTGGTGTACCGGCTGCTGCTGACGTACAAGACCACGGTGGGCGAGGCCGGCAAGTACAAGCCCTGCCTGCCGCTCATCAACCAGTGAGTAGTGAGGTGACATGACATGAGATGAGATGAGATGAGGTCAGGGAGAGATCGGGAGGGGACGGGGAGGTCGGGAGGGGACGGGGAGGTCGGGGAGGTCGGGAGGGGACGGGGAGGGGCGGCGCTCGCGGCGGGGCAGTGGGGTGCGGTGCTGGGGTGTGGGCATCACACACCCACAGGGCGTCGGTTGGACGATTCCGAATACGGTATTACCATTTGTATACGGTACGTAATCGCACCAGAAGTAATCCTGCCGGGAACCGTCCACGTGGACCCGTGTTGGCACCATGCGCGCGCATACATCTCTCGCCCCCAAACGCCTTTGCGCTGTGCGACTTCTCGACTCCAATCTCCTGCCGCAGCCAAATCTACGACTCGCCGCTGGAGAGCCAGCTACTGCTGGTGTCCGACGGCGCCACGCGGCAGCTGCTGAGCACGCAGGACGCGGGTCCCGAGCCCGTGACGCTGAAGAAGGGGTCCGAGGTTGTGCTGCGGCTGGCGCTGCGGCACGACAGCCAGGAGGTGCTGGACAAGATGCGCGCGCTGCCGTTGGTGAGCTGGTGGTGTGGGGCGGGGTTGTGGTTACCAGCCCAAACTAAACCAATCTAAAGGAAGCGGAGTTAAGCAATGCAGTGAAGGCGATACAACAAGATGACGACTCGTTGAGGTAGTCGAAGAAGACGGGGGGAGGAGGGTTGTGGTTACCAGCCTAAACTAAACCAAGAAGACGGGGGGGGAGGGGGTAGTTCATTCCAGAAACCAGAGGCGAAACGACCAAGAGAACCCGAACCAGCCAGCCCAACCCAGAGCGCGGAGGTGGTGTGGCCTTAACCTGTGGGTCTCGGGCGCCCTTGAGCCTTGAATCTTCCGTCTTGTCGTCGGTGTTGTCGGTAGTCATGGATGGCACCCAGGCTCGCGCGCGTACAGACCCACCTCGTTAGCTAAATTGCGCGATTCAAACGCGATACTCACCTGCTTGATACCAGAGCAGTGCCGGCGCCGTGATGTGAGCGCCGGTCACGGAGGCGTACATGCGGGAGGGTTGCAGGGCAGTGTTGCGTAAGTAAAGCTCAAGAGCGGGAGGAGACTGCACCTAAGTCTAAAGCCCGGGTGGAAAGAGGGCTGGCAGGAGCGCCATCCGGGCCTATAAGGGAGCCGCGTCGGCGTTACGTGGGGGCCGGCGGGCGGGGCGTTAGTTCGCGGCCCAGGGGGGGGCGCAGCGCGGCGAAGCACGACACACCCATGGGGCAGGGAGGGAGGTGTTGGTGACGGCGTGAGGGTGTGTTAGTAACAAGTTGGGCAGGGGGGGCGGGCGCATAGTTAGTGAGCGGGGAGGGGTGAGGAGGCTGGTGGGGGCTGGTGGGTAATCCCATACTGTATGAACAAATGGGCTGCGGGCTGGGGGGCTGGTCAGCTGGGCGCTGTAGGGCTGCTGGGCGGCTTCCTTTCAATAGACATGGGAAGGCCAGCAGCGGGCTGCCAGGGCGTGTATAGCTCCCATGCCAGGGCGGGGGAGGGAGTCGTGTGGTCGGGTGCATCGGGGCAGCATCACGGCGCGCAGCCATTTCTTCGTGTGCGTCCTACTGCCACACCTGCCCGTGAGTATACCTGCCTTCACGCCGCGCCCTATCCCGGCCCCAACCTCAACCCCCGCCCTCAGGTGCTGAAGCGCGTGCTGGACGGCAGCGGCGTGGCCGTGCCCGTGTACGCCAGCCGCCGTGACGCCATCCTGGCGGCGGGCGGCGCCGGCGGCGCCCCCGCGGGCGACATGCTGCTGCGCGCGGGTGACGTGGCGCCGCTGTGGCTGGGGCCGCTGTCTGAAGACCGCCTGCCCAAGGACGCCACGCCGGGTGCGTGGTGCTGACTTGGGCGCTCATGATGGGGGGCTGGCGGCTGGCCGGCTGGCTGCTTCACCCACGCCCCTTCCTTACACACACGTTCACTATTCCAATGGCATACTTTGTTCCATGTTCCAATCTCTATCTAACTCCTCCGGCTCCCCCCCTCACGTGCGCGTGCACGCCCACACGTGCACGCCCACACGCACACGCACACACCTTTCGCATCTTCCCTTGGTCTCTGCAACAAGCACGTCTATCCTGAGGCCCTGTGTTTTCCTACACACGCACGCACACACGCCCCCACACCACCAGGCCGGCTGCTGACGGGCACGCTGACGTTGGGGCAGCTGAAGCGCGGCGGCGGCGCGGCGCCGCATAAGTTCCGCATCAGCTATCTCGTGCCGCCTGCGCCCGCGGCCAGCGCCGCGTCCGGCGGCGGCAATGGCAACGGCGGCGGCAAGGATGACGCGGCGGGTAGGCGGGTTGTCAGCGTGCCACACGCAATGAGGCATGTGCACAGTCACGTGCGTGCCCTGCGCATGGCCTGGCTATGCATGGGGTCGTTGCATGTACGCCGTGCGCGATGATATCATGGCCTGCCTGAGTGTCCGCGGCATGGCCACGGTTGAGCTCGGAGCCGTTGCCGACGCGTGCCGACGCCTGCTGCTGCTGCGACACACACGTGCATGCGCAGCTGAAAGGACGCCCGAGGAGAAGCTGTCGGAGGCTGTCCGTGACGCCCAGATCAAGTTGCTCAAGGCAAGTCCTGCAATGCAGCCCACGGCCCACCCAAACCCGCTGCTGCCTTGCTCCTGGCAGATCCACATCTTCACCTCCACCCTTCCACCATTCCACCATTCCACTCATCCACCCTTCGTTTCATGCGCATTCCGCCACGCGCCCGGCCCCAACCAACCCGACCAACCCCACCAATCAACCCAACCAACCCGACCACAACCAACAGGACCTCAAGCTCAGCGACGCACCCCAGGCCGCGCTGTACGACAAGCTGCTGTCGGAGCTGACGTCAGCGCACCCGGGGCACCTGCCGCTGCTGACGGAGCACCTGAAGAAGCTGGACGGCCGGGAGGTGCGTGCATCCGCGAGGGTGGTGCTGGGCTGCTGGTGTGTGTGCTGGTGTAGGCGGGTGTAGGCGGGTACTGGTTCCGAGTGTGCAACTTCGCGCTGTGAGGCGGGGAGGTGGTGCGCACAGCGGCAGCTGACAGTGGCTGATCGCACGGCCGTTCTTGACTTGGTTGCTTTGCTGTGTCAACACCCGGCCGTGTGTCAACACCCGGCCCCTTGCCTGCAGGCGGCGGTGCGCAACACTGCTGCGGGGCTGGCGGCGGTGGTGGCGGCGGCGGATGCAGTCATTGGCGCGGTGGACGCGGCCGCGCTGGCGGCATTCTACGGCGTCAAGGGCGGCGACGACACGCCGGGTGGGCTTCTGAGTGGCGGTCGTGGTGTTGGTGGGCTTCTGCTGCGGCCGCTGCTCAGCACGCGGGCCGCCCTTCTCACGCGCACACACACACGGCACCCACTGCACCTGCCACCTGCCACGCCCATCCCACCCACACGCATCCACCCGCCCACACACCAAAACCCCCCTCTCTTGACTCATAATGCATATGAACCTCCCGCCCCGCCCCCGGTACTCTCCGCCCCGGCCCCCGCACAGAGTACCGGCGCACCAAGAAGGACATGGACGAACGCAAGGGCGCGCTGGTGGATGCACTGGCGCGCAAGGCGACGGCGCTGATGGAGGCGGAGGAGCTGGTGGCGGAGGAGCAGAAGAAGCAGGAGAAGGGGGCTGCGGCCGCCCCGGCAGCGGCTGAGGCGAAGCCCGAGGCCCAGGAGGGCGAGGCGGCGCCACAGGAGGGCGAGCCGGCGGCGGCTGTGCCGGCCGAGGTGACGGCGGCTGCGCCGGAGGTCAAGCCGGCGGCTGCGCCGGACGCGGTCGGGGCATGCATGCAGGTACGGCATCGTCTGGTCATTTAACATAGTAGTGAAGCCGCTTGCTGTTCCTTATCCTGCGGTAATCCCGCAACATGTGTTGCTGGCGACGCTTGTTCATGGCTGCCACGTGTAGTGCACACAATCTCGTCTACACACGCGCACTGTCATACCGGTATGCATGGTCTCTGTTGTATTCCTCACTCAGGCTTCCTATGTGCTCCCTTAACACATGCGCCACGCACGCACGCACGCACGCACAAATCCACAGGAGCTGCGCAAGTGGGTTGATACCGCCACCGAGGCGCCGCACCTGCTGCTGCACGCCCGCGTGGAGGCGCGCGCCATGAGGTGGGAGCGGCTCGCGGGCGCAGCTCATGAGGGCGGCGGTGGGCGGTACCAGAGAAGAGAGCAGGGTATCAGCAGCGCAGCAGCAGCAGCGAGCTCCCACCCACTCAACCAACCAACCAACCAAAGACGCACCAAAACTAAGCTGCCAGCGACGCACTAAACCCAACCCAACCAATCCCAGGTACGCGGCCGCGCTCAAGGCGCTGGACAAGCTGCTGGGCAGTGACGACAAGGCCGCCACCGGGGCGGCGGCGCGGCGCGACATCAGCGACATGAAGGCCAAGTGCGTGCTCTGTTATTGTTTGTTGTCATGCACGACTTCCCTGCGGCTTCATGTGGCAGTGGCGGTCCTATTCGATGTTTATTTTCTATCAGTAGAGGTGCCGCTGCTGTTGGTATGTGAGAACCAGTTGCGTTTGGGCGCGTGGAAACCGTACTGTCATGTGCCTGCCCTGCCCTGCGCGGCCCTGCCCTGCCATGATTCCTTGCCCCTGCCTCGTCCGCGCCTACTCGTTCAGGCTGTACGCCGCTCTGGGCTGGGGCCACTGGGAGGCGCAGGAGAGGGAGCTGCAGGTGCGGGAACGGCTGGGTGACTGGGGTGCTGAACGGCTGAACGGCTGGCTGGGCGGCCGGGCCAATGGTGACTGGTGGCTGAGCCGAATTCCAAATTATAGAAAGCCGGAGGGGCACATGCCCGGGCGGCGGGACGGCAGGACGGAGCGCAGGCGGGGGCAGCGCACTGACACCAGGCGGCCGTCCTGCGTCCTGCTGGCTGCCTTTGTATCGGGGTGGCCTGGGCCGTAGTGTTGTGTCTGACTGCCGGCACTCCTCCTCAGCGCGTGCTCTTCCCTCGTCATTTAACATGCATGGCACCCCCCCCTGCAGGCGGTGCGGTTCCCCAAGGACCTGCCCCCCATGTGAACGGAGCCTTGAAGGCGCGATGGGGCCGCATGCAACGCGGCCGTGGCGTGGGCGTGGCGTGGCAGTGAGCTGAAGCCGGCAATGGTGGCGGCTGCAGCCGGGTTAGGTGGAGTGGTGGCTGCGGGAGAGTGTGCTGCTGCACTGAGGCTCTCAGTCTCGAGACTTGGGCCGCTGTGTTGACCTGCTTGGTCATCCTTGATGGATGGTCTCCGCCTTCGCCGTCGCCATGGCTGTGAAGCTGCCTGTGCATTGAGCGAGCGTGCTTCTTACATGAATGAGTGCGGGCGACTGCGAAGTGATTATGTTATGTGGGGGGTGATCAAGGAAGAGCGTCTCTCGGATCAAGTTGCGTTTTGCTCTTCTCCTTTTACAAAGACCGGCTGACCGTGGGGGTTGTGGCTGGCTGGCGTGAGTTAGCACATCTCACGGTCAGAGACAATGTCAAATGCGAAGATGCCGGATGCGTGATCAGCGCCCTCGTTGCACTGCATGGGAAGACTGCGTCGATGATGCCAACAAAAGCGTTAAAGATTAGCAGCCTCCAGACTCACACGCCATTTCCACGCGTGGCGGTTCACGCGTGTGTCCCGCGGTTTCCACAGGGGGCAACACATGAGCACAGCCGGCTAGCTTGATGCGCTGTGTCCATGGGTGGTCTGGACCTAAAGCGCTTCATCGGGCGCCCGGCGCGTGAGGAACATCAGCGGGGCTGGCAGTACCGGTAGATAGTTCTCGTGCTTGGGGGCACGCCGCATACACAGCCTGCATCTCTGGCAGCCCGCCAGCCCCCCAATGCCCCTGTTCCACAATCTTGTCTACGCCCGATTTCGATAGCGCCTATATCTTATATACCGCCGTGCCAGCAGGAGAGGTTCCGGGCCCCGGGGCATTTGGACAAGCGGAACTGACTGATGCGTCGCACGTGCGGCTGCTCCGTTGAGCCGCTGGCCTAAAGCGTAGGGAGCCACCGTGTGTCCCGTTGCAAAGTATGCATGCATTATTATCCTGTATTGCGATATGCGATATGAATGCAACTCATCATAACACACATCCCCACAACATCGCTGAGAGTGTCGGCCTTTGTGGCCCTCCCCCACACCCGCGCCACACAGCCGTTATCCCCAGCAGCAAACCCAGCCTCCCCAAGAAATCAATTAACTCATGGCTCCTGGCCCGGCACTTGCTCTCCACTGTCTCCCTCTATTATACACAGACGGCACACGAAACTTCCTCGCGAACACTCAGACACACATACCATTCTGTTCATCAATCTCCGTGCCATCACCCTCCCCCGCGGATGCCACTCAGTTGCACCGCTCAGTTGTGTAGCATGTGGGTTGGAGCGGCATCAACGGAGAATGCAATTCCGGCAGCTACCCACTTCTGCATCCTCGTGGCAGTTTAAGCGGCGGAGGTTTTATGTCCGTCAAGGACATGACATCCTGCCTGTAAGTTTCCCCAATGAAATTACTAATGCCATTTCTCAGCACAGCTTGTGCACATCGTGCAGTGCCGCTCTGTTTACCATTGCTGTTCCATGAAATCAACTTGTAGCATGCGTACCTTAACAGACCACAACGGCACAACGTCCAGCACCAATCCGCCACCATTCTGTATTGCCCTACGTGCTGGCCCAGGAGGCAGCCCTCCCACATCCTCTCCTACCTCATCGTGGCCTTGCTAAGCAAAAATGCGCTGAATTGACAGCTTGCTCTTTCCTGTGGTTAAGCTCGCATGTCATTTCGCTGTGTAGCCTTGCAGCCCTGGCCGCCAGCCCTGGCCTCGACTACTGCTGGCACGCTAATCGTGCCACCAAGCTGATCGAGAAAAACAGCAGTGCCATATGCACAAATGCGCATGCCAACACGCAGCTAAGCTGGCGGCACCACTTCCCCCAAAAGCAGGACTACCGCTGCAAAGCACCCCCGCCACCATGCCGGGTGCCACCTACTGACGCCATAGGCTGGACGCAGACCATAGCGAGCACCCAGTGCGGCCTGTGAATGAAGCATATGCAAGGACGTCTCATTCAGAGCTCGGCAGGCAATGGAAGGGAGCTTTCCCGCTTCTTGCGGGCAACTCACTCAATTCACAGCACCGCAGTGTCCAGGTATGGAATGTCGGAGTTGAATGAGAAGTAGGGGTGCTCGTTGTACAGCTTCAGGCCGAAGCGCATGAGGAGCTTCAGGCCGATGATGTTGGCGGGCTGGTGCGCGTCAGGAGTGGGCTCCACGGGGCACTTGCGGCCAAATAGCGTCGTGTATTGCAGGTCCAGGTCCGCGTCTTCCGCCATCAGGCCGTCCTTCTCGAGAGCCTTGAGCGCCTTGTCGCTGAGGTCTCGTGGAAGCTTCGCACTGGAAAGTTTCTTACCATGAGCTTTCTTCTGGACACGGGCGCACCGAAGTTCATGTAAAAGCTTCGCACTGGAAAGTTTCTTACCATGAGCTTTCTTCTGGACACGGGCGCACCGAAGCAATTGTAAAAATTTACATGTGCTTCGGTGCGCCCGTGTCCTGAAGAAAGCTCATGGTAAGAAACTATCCAGTGCGAAGCTTCCACGAGACACGCCACCACAGCCGGTTGAACTTGCCGCGGATGTGGTGGTAGATGCACTCGGGGCCGACGGGCGCGTCCGTCTCAACGTAATCGCCGGGATGCTGCCCGTTGCTATAACCTAGAGGGTAATCCTCAGAGCACAGGGCGATCTTATCCCCATTGTTCATGACAACGATTGACAGCGACTTTGGTGTAGAAGCGGCTTTGACAGCGCACTTCAGAGGGAATCTACAATTATGAATGTGATGCGCTTTCGCACCTCCGCAAGTCCGCTGCTGGGGCTTCTTCAATGCGCGGACCCCTCAATGTCACCATCTGGTGCCCCATCCTGCCCCATCCAGCCTCCCCATGGCATCTTCCGCACTGCCCTGGGGCGCATCTCCTTTCCCCCCGCCCACTTTAACTTATTCTAATGGCGATCCATCCTTAGCTGCTGTGCACTGTTCATAAATGCCATGTAGGGGACTGTGAACATGGTGGTTGCACAGGGGAACAACAGCTCCAAAGAGCGTCTCCAAGCACTACCCTTGCATGCTCGGCTGCCAATCCCCCTCACAGCTGTGTAGGTGCTTTAAAGCTAAACCCACCCACCAATACGCGCGGCTCTTGAGGCACCCTAGTTTGCGTGTGAGAGCAGTCACGGCAGCATGCCGTAATGCCAGGAAATGGTTAATGGTAAATGGTTTGGGGTTTTGCCCCCAAGGCACAGAGTAGGATGTTGGGCAGATTTCAACAAGGGAGGTGGTCCCCGTGAAGCACGGGAAAAGCGGGCTGATCCCGCACCACATCCACCGTCTGAGGCCGAAGGTTTCGAAACTACCTCATCTCCCGGACATAGCCGGGGTCGGTTTGACCAGGCACCGCCCACCAAATTACGTCCAGCAGTAACGTCCCGCTAGTCCACCTAAACCGCACACGCCATGCTCGCATAGACGTTACTAATTAGACTCTGGCAGGCCTCAACCTGTGCGCCGGCGCCGCTTTCTAGGCGACGTTGCGCCCTCCTCCTCCACGTGGCCCTCCCCGCCCCCTCCGCGACACACATGCGCGCTGCAGCTACCGAGCCCATGGCAGCTGTTGGTGGGCTGAGGGCCGTGGCCGCCGCCACCACCACCAAGTCAAGATGCCCATGGACGCGCAAAGGCACTTCTCGCTCCGCCCGAATTTTCCCTGCCACCTATTTACATGCAATAGACAATAGCAAATACTAATACGTGGCAGTCGCAGTTTATGCCAGTATGGTACTTTTTGCCGACGCAGCCACGCACGCACGCACGCACAGATTTCAAAAATCGCTCGTGACCCTGCGTCATCAGGTCCCTGTTGTAACCAATGCAAACTGCCCCCGGAGGGATAGGGCCCGAAGGCTCTACCTCACCTGTCGTCAGGGAAGCCATAGGCCTCTAAACGTTTTGCCAAAAACGTAGCCTGGCGCCCCAAAGCACCGGCACCCCAATCCAGAGCTTCCTCGCTGGCGCCACCCACGGCCATGACGACGACATCCAGAAGCGCGCCACGGGACCACAGCTTGCACAGCCTCGCTTCACTCCCACGAAGCGGCCACAGCCATGGATCGCTGACCCTGGCGCCTGCGTCACACAGCTGCTGTGGTGCGCCCGGGTGTCCACATATGGTTCACCCTGCACTCCTGCCCTTACTCGCGCAAGCAGCCAACCCCTTAAGCTGCCCACCGCAAGTTCTCCCGCAAAGGTTTAACTGCTTTGCATGTCAATCACACGGAGTGTTTATCTGCGAAAGTCAAAGCCCAAGATGTGTTCCTTACAAGCAGGCCCCCGCCGGCGGACACCCCACAGTGGCCGCCTGACCGGCCAGACCCTTCCGGTGGCCGCCACCATGCTCGCACCCATTTCGCCGGGCGCCCACAGCACCTCAGGCCGTGTATATCACTTGTGAACTAGCGATGATTGCTCCTAGGTAGCCTTTTGCATCCGCCACCCCTGCGGCCCAACCTTCCATCATCCATCACCGGCACGGCGTGTTACCTGCTCAGCCAGGTCGTTCGCCCGAGTGTGTCTGTCCGAAGCGTGTGCATGTGTGTGCGATCCCGGCGTCCCCTGTGAGCCAAAATGCCGTAAGGATTCGCAGCACCTATCCGCCTCGTACGTACACAGCCACCGTTCCCCAGCCGACTCACGTTGAACAGCAGCTTTATTGAACTGGCTCAGAAATCCACACCTCATCGACTTCGTCCGGCGCACGATGATATGGTACGCACGTGGCCACACCGGGCGGTCCCGGCGCGCGGTCCAAACGTGGCGCAGGGACCAATGTCGTCTTGTACCCCGCCCCAAATCTTGCGCCCAAACCTCCTCCACCTGAATGTCCCCCTTCACCTCACCATCACAGGTTGCGTCGCTATTCGGGTACTTCTGGGATGATGCTGTTCCATACGTGCAGTCATCGACACACATTTAATACACGAAAGCACACTCACGCACTCAAAACAGGCCAAGTAAACATCCATGCAACACATTCCTTGAAAGTACCAGATAAAACACGACGAAGTGCACTTGCACACAATAGTACCGGTATGTATCTTGCTTTCTGGCCTGCCTTTCTAAGCCGGCGCATCCAACGCACCCGTCATTGCCGGTGTGCCCTCCCCGCTACACTGCTACTTCCCTGGCCCCCCTCCTCATTGCTCTGTCCGTGTGCGAGGTAGTGCAATCCATCTCCCGGCATCACGCTCTGCATCTCCCATGAAGCCAAGTCTGATGCGCCTCCGCGGAACTAACCAGTGCGCCCGCATCTCTAAGTCCGCCACTCCATTCTTCCGCTCGACTCATAACGGCCCCCGGCCCTACTCACAATCGAGGCCGCCGGCGGCGGCCCCATGACTCAAGAGGCCCGCATGCAGCCGCATTCCTTCCAAAACAATCGGAAAGGACTCGGCGTTGACTAGTGTATACACTCGGCACACATAAGAAAGCCACAACACCACTCAGTGCGCCCCCACCCAATCGCCGCCGCTTGCATTACCCTTATCCCACTCAACAAGCCCCTCCTGGGCGTGTTCACCCTGCAGCGGAGGATGGCGCTGACGTCGTTGTGCAACCAGGCGGGCGGAAATAGATAATGAAAGGAAGCTGTACTTTTGGCGCACAGGTGCATTCAGGTGCAAGACGGACCGCATCCCCCCCCCCCGCTGTACCACGGAGTCCAAGACTACTGAACCCCACAACCCCCCCCCGGCCGCTCTCTACGCCGGCATGCCCCTACCCCTGCCGTGTGCGCAATGCTTTAGAGCCGGTGTCTCAAAGGCACCACCATGATAACCAGCAGTGGCCACGGCTCTCGTAAACAGGCCTCCTACGCCAGGCCCCCGAGGGACTCCCGAGCCAGACCCCCCCCCGACCCCCCTAGGGGTACCCTACTGCACACGCTGTGTGTCGCGCTCAGCCGCGACTGCAAAACGAACAGCCACGGCCCCGCGCCCCGGGCCCCTCTGCCCCTCCCTGTCTCCCTGACCTGCACCACCTCACCGCTCACCGCCAATCAACACCCACGGCACCACGTTGGCCACGCCCTTGCTGCCTCTGGCACGTTGCCTGCGTCCCCAGGTATGCTCGCCGGGTCGCTTACAGGCGCCCGGCGCTTGGAAGCTCCCCTCAGCTCGCCCCCTCAGCTGCACCGGCCCAACAAAAACACTCAGGGACGTGCCGAGCCGCTGCGCTGCATGCCGGCCTTGTTTGTCTCCTCCGAGCTGGCTCGTTCACTCGCTCGCGCCTCTACTTGCCCGCCGCCGCCGACGTCGTGGCGTTGGCCACCGGCGCGCCGTCCTCGGGCAGCTGGCGGTCGCCCGCCCACGCCGCCCACAGCACTGCGCCGGCCACGTAGTGGAAGGCGGTGATGCCGAACACCAGCGGCCACGACCCCGTGGTCTGCAGCAGGTAGCCCGTCACCGGCACCGACACCAGGCCCGCCAGCGTGGCGGCGGTGTTGCCGGCGCCAAACACCAGGCCGGCGTTGCGGGGCGCGATGTCCAGGTGCGAGGCAGACACGCCGCCCAGGGTCAGCGCCGAGAAGCCCAGGCCCAGGGTGATGAGGTTGGAGGCCACGGAGGCGGAAGCGCCCACCAGCGGGCTGACCGCCAGGCACAGGCAGGCGGCGGGGCCCAGCATGCCCACCACCTGCAGCGCCTTGCGCACCGTGCCCACGCGCCAGCCCTTGCGCAGCAGCCAGTCCGCCAGGAAGCCGGTGGCGGCGCCCAGGCCGCCCTGGAACACGTACGGCAGCAGCGTGTAGCTGCCCAGGTCCGCCAGCTCCACCTGAGGTGGTGGGGGAGGGAGGGGCCGGGAAGGGAGGAGGGAGGGGAGGGAGGGGCAGGGGGAAGAGCAGGGTTAGGGGAGAGCAAGGGCAAGGGCGGGGAAGGATCAGCGGCGTGTGCATAACGAACAAAACCACCTGCAGCGTGCTTATGACGGTACCATTCGCCCATTCGTGGGCACCCACCACCTGCAAGCCCCGTTTGCGGGTGCTCCAAGCCCCCCCTCCCCTCCCCTCCAAGCCCGCCCGCCGCCCGCCCACCTTGTAGAACTCGGAGAAGAAGGTGGGCAGCCAGTTGAGCAGCCCGTACATGCCCCAGCTCTGCGCGTACTGCGCTCCGCAGATGGCCCACACCTCTCGCCGCTTCAGCAGCGCCCAGCTGTCGGTGGTGCTGGCGACAGCGCTGCTGCTGCTGCCGTTGCCGTTGCCGCTTGACGAGACCGCAGCGGCCGCGGCGGCCGCCTTCTCAGCGGCGGCGGCCACCGCTGCTGAGCTCGCGGCCTCGGTGTCTGACTCCATGCTGGCAACGGGTGAGCTGGGCGCTGAGCGGAACTTGTCCAGCGTCACCACCGGCAGCCAAAAGGGCAGCCACAGAACCGCCAGGCCCGCAAAGGAGTAGAACACCATCTGCAAGTGGGGGTTACATGCATTAAGAGTTAGGTGATGAAGGCGTAGCAAAGGTGGGGTTGGAGGTTGCAAGGGTGTCCAGTGAAGTGAAGTGCAGCAGGGTGTAGGCGGGAGATGGAGAGGTAAGAGGGCGCAGGCGCGGGTACGGGACCAAGAAGTCACAGCAGGGAGAAGCAGAGAAAGCCACGCTCATCTCATCATGGCGCGCGATGCACTACTCTTGACCCTGAGCGGCAGTACTACGTCCTTTTCATTTCGTCTCCTGAGCTTTGTGCCCTGCGTCCGCAGCCTATCCGCTCCGTTGCCACACACTGCCACGCTCTGTCCCTCGTCCACCGGGGGACCACCGCCACCCGGTGTTCCCAGAGCCCTCCTGCCCTCCCCTCCTACCCCCCTCATCCTCACCTCCCAGCCGAAGTTGCTGATGATCCAGGGGCTGACGCCGAACGCCAGCGCGGTGCCGGCGTACGAGGCGGCGGTGACGATGCCCACCGCGGTGGTGCGGTTGCCTGCGGGCACGTTGCGGGCTGCGCGGGACAGCGGGCGGGTGGGTGGGGCGGGCAGTGGGCCGGGTGGGTGGGAGGGTGGCAAATGTTGCAGCAGTGCCGGCAAGCGCGCAATGCGGGCAAGGGAGCCCCAGCTCCGGCGCCCCGGCCGGGGTGGACTCACAGATGAGGGAGTGTATGGAGGGGAAGGCCACGCCCTCGCCCACGCCCAGCATCACACGCGCCACCAGCAGCGGCAGCGTGCCCGCGGCGGCGGCGGCTGGCGTGGCGAATGTGAAGACGGACCACACTGCGGCGGCGATGGGGGCGGGGACGGCGGGGGGGAGAGCAACGGCAGTTAGCGCGCGTGCCGCACGTGAGAACGAAACTTAGAAGACCAAGCCGTCATGCGCAACCCTTATCGTCGCCACCCATGGCCTTTTGAGTTGCCTTGCCTTATCCGCCGGTGCAGCCTGCGCTCTCCGCTTCCGCGCCCGGCCGCTCGGCTTGACCCCGCCGCCATGACCCGGCATTCACCAGCGCCCGCCGCCCCCATCTGCCTGTTCTACCACTCCGCCACGTATCGTTGCAACCCCACCCCCACCCCATGCCGCCGCCAACGCCACCACCACCAGCGCCGCCACCAGCCAGCCCCCCAACACCCGAACCGAACCGAACCGAACCGAACCAGCACTCACACGCGACGCCCGCCGCCAGCACCATTTTGCCGCCGAACTGGTCGGCCAGCTTGCCGCCCAGCACCTGGGTGGTGGCGTAGCCGCCAAAGAACACCGACAGCACCACACCCTGGTACGCCTGTGGGCAGGGTGGTGTGGAGTGTTGCAAAGGATATGTAGCGAAGGGTAGCAGGTGGGCAGTACGCGTGTTTGAGGGGGGGCCCAGGGTGGTGTGGGGCGGGCAAGGGAGATTGAGAGAGAGGGAGGGGGCGTGAGAGCGGGCGCCAGAAAACAAGGAAGGCGTGCGGCGAGCCCGTGAGTCATCTGGGCGGCGAGACACGCTGCAGTGGCTGTGCGTGTGAGTCAGGAAAGTAGCAGTCAGAGCATTAAAGCCAGGCCGCGGCTGCGGGGCTGCCACCCGACAGACACACGCCACCGCCTGGACCCATGACCCAGCCGGCACTACCACCCCCTCCACCCAAGCAGTCCGCTCAACCCAAACCCCCGAGCCCCCCGAGCCGCCGCCCACCCACCCACCTTGTCCCAGCCGAACTGCTGCGCCATGGGCAGCACGGCGGTGGAGATGTTGGAGCGGTCCGCATAGCAGATGACGATGCCCAGCGTGCACAGCGCCACCTGCGGCCACAGCAGGAGGACAACGAAGCGGAGGAGGCGGTGACAAGGCCATGCTGCAAGCCGTCGAGCCGTCTTGCGAACATCTCTGCTCGCTTTGGTCGCCCGCACGCTCAGCCGGCATGCACCGCAACCGTGCAACAACGGGCCGGCAGCCCACCTCTGAACCCCTCTCGTTCCCGCTACCCTGCCCCCGCGCCGACTCCCGAGCCCGCCGCTGCGGCTGGCTCTCCGCGCACACGCGCACGCGCACGCACCAGCCAAGGCCAGCTGAACCCGGGTGGCGTAGGGCCGTCCGGCCCGCCCTCCTGCTGCGAGCCGGAGCCACGCGGAGAGTAAGACCTGTTCCCGCACACGCGCACACACATGCATGAACAGTAAGAGCAGTAAGCGGAGAGGAAACACACAGTGCATTACGTAACGCAAGCGGGCCAGTCTCGGCTCTGAGGGTGCTTCCAGACTACTAGTGCCTCTGCCCACACGGCCGCAGACGCACGCGACTGTGG
This sequence comes from Chlamydomonas schloesseri, assembly GCA_016834595.1. Lineage (NCBI taxonomy): Eukaryota > Viridiplantae > Chlorophyta > Chlorophyceae > Chlamydomonadales > Chlamydomonadaceae > Chlamydomonas > Chlamydomonas schloesseri. The sequence goes on from JAEHOD010000003.1 coordinate 3,711,462, forward strand.
CCGCTGGTCCCGACACGTCACCGCCCCTGCAGCGCCCCCTCCACGGCGCCGCTCGGCCGGCGCCACGGCGGGCCTCGCGCCCCCCCTCCAACCTTACGCACTCGCTTCCCGGTTTTTGTTGTTTCCGCTTTTATGCCAACACACCTGGCGCTCTGAACTGTGTCCATGTCAATGCTGCGGCTAGCGAGCGCCTCGCTGGGGCTCACTCCTCCCCGTGGGTTTGGAGAGGCGGGGCGGCTGCGGCTCCGGCGCAGGTTGTCGCTGGGGTTGGGCTTGCCCGCCCGCGAGGAGCTGTTATCATCAGGAATGCCGTCGCCTGCGCCAGCGGGGTAGGGGGGAGGACAAGCGTAGCGGTGAGCGCAAACTGGTGGAAGAGTTGGAAGAGTTGATGCCTCGGGCGTGTTGTTCGGGTCAGTGCCGGCTTTGCAGGGCACAAGCTGTTGGGCCCCCGCTGCATCTGTCCACGAGCGCCACCGTCATTTACGACAAGAACCTATGCAGCACTGCAGGTTACGCAACTGCAGCTAGCGCAGTGCAGGAAAAGTGTGCGTAATGCAGCGATGTATCGGGAACCCGCGCCAACGTTCCTCCCGAGCTGCGGGGGTTCCAAGCGGCGAGTGGGGTGCCGTGATGCACGTATTCAAGCCTCGCCCCACCAGCGGGACATGAATATAGCTGCTGAGCGCGATTTTTGCTGCCGTGCCCACCTCGGGGGCTTGACAGTGCGCCTCCGACGGCTGTTCCCCGCCGGACGCCAGCGCACTCAAGGGGGCTGATAAAGCATGGGTGAACGAGGGGGCGGCCGCGCGCAACAAAGGAAGGACGGTGCAGAGCAGCAATCCTCCTGCAGCCAGACGAGAGTCAGTAACACCGGTTATACGCCATAATTTCAGCCTGAATATTAACTGCTTTTTTCCCACGCCGCGCGGGGGCCGTCGCCGCGCGCGCGACGCAAAACACCAACGCGGACGCCCAGCCGAGCTGCCACTGCTGCTCTGCGCTGCCCCACCTGGCTTGATGCGCCAGGGCCATGATGCTCATACACCTGGACGCGCCAGGATTTTCAGCCTAGCTAACAACTGTGTCGCGCACGGTCTCCGCTTGCACCGTGACGCGTTGCGGCTAGGAGCAAGCAAATATCAAAGAGGCTATCAGAAGCAGCAAAGCTATGGAGCCAAAAATCGCATTTTGTCAAGAAAATTTGCCGCGATCCCATGCATATTCAGGCACAACTGATTTTCCCAAAACAGCCTTGCCGCGGCTGCGTCGGCTGCAGGAACATAGAAAACTGCAACTACTATACACGCAACGCGTGAGGCTCGGGGTGGCGCGCCCAGAAAAATCAGCGTGCAACACCCGGTCCCTTGCTTGCGCCGACGCGACCGCAAAGTCGCATCACTATCGCTCCGTTTTAAGTACCACCGGCGCTCACAGAATCCGTGAATCCACATTAGTCTCCTGCACATCACGTTACACGTTCGGGAAGCGTCGGCGAGCGTCCGCGGCTGGGAAGTGCGGGCGTGGACGGTGTCGTTGTCAGCCGGACGCTTTGAGGATGCTCGGTCAGCCTGGGAGCTCGCGCTCGGGAGCCACAGCCACCGGCAGCCATGGGCTCGGGGCCTCTGCGGCCTGCCCGCACGGCCTGAGCAGCAGGCGCTGTGCCGCCCGCCTGGCGCACCTGGGTGGCAACGCCGCAGGCAGCGGCAAGGGCGCCGGCGCGTGGCAGGCGGCGTCCGCTGCGTCAGCTGCGGCTACTGCCACAGCTAGCAGCAGGAACTCAGCTCAGCGATGCGACTGCTGCTGCAACCGTGGGAGGCACGGGCTCATGCTTGCAGCTACTGCGGCCGTTGCTACTGCCGCGCGCTCGGCCACGTGCCAAGCAGCCCCATGGCACCAACGGCGGCGGGTGTCATGCGCAGCCGCCGACTCTGCGCAAAGCGGCGGCGCGCCAAATGAAGCGGCGCATGATATTGGCGGTGGCGGTGGCGGCGGCGGGCGGGTGGTTGTGTACGACCTGTCCGACCAGGTGGTTGACTACGAAAAGGTGTGTGTGGGGTGAGGGGGGCGCGAGACGTGCGCAAGCAGCATATGCACAGGATGCGTGTCGCACCCAGCCCTCTCCCCGGCCGGACCCGCCCGCACACACACACACACACACACAAACACAAACATAATACGCCGCTGCCCCGCTGCCCCGCTGCCTACATTACACAACCCGCCGCTGTGCTGCGCCCCAGGCCTGGGCCTGGCAGCGGGCGCTGCTGGCGCGAGCCACCGCCGCCGCCGACGCGGGGCAGCCCCGGGGCAGCTGCAATGCAGCCATCCTGCTGCAGCACCCACCCGTGTACACCCTGGGCACCGGCTCCACCCTGGACCATCTGCACTTCCCGCCGGGTGCGTGTAGGCTGTGCGTGCGTGTCATAGGCGTGCCACGTGCCACGTGCCTGGGGATGGCGTGTCTTATGATGACGTGTCGCGTGTTACCATTTGGGGGTATCACATCCAATTGCGCGGTGCGACACTGCCGCTTGGCGCATCAGGGAGAAGGCGTTTACTGGAAGTGAACCAGTATCACGCGTAAGCGTACGACAAGGGTTTGCCCGGAAGCACTGATGGCCGTGTGTATATATATATATATATATGTGTGTGTATATGCTTCCATGGCCGCGCAGGCGCGCCGCCCATCCCGCTCTACCGCACTGAGCGCGGCGGCGAGGTCACGTACCACGGCCCTGGCCAGGTGGGCGAGCAGGCGGCGGTGTTGGCGGAACTGGTGATAGTGGTAGTGGTAGTGGTAGGGGTAGTGGCAGGGGTAGTGGTAGTGGTAGTGGTAGTGGTAGTGGTGGTGGTAGTGGTAGTGGTAGTGGTGGTGGTAGTGGTGGTGGTAGTGGTACGGCAAAGCTCAGCAGGGTAGGGCGGCGCTTGACAGAGGGGGCCCAGAGCACATGCCACACAGCCGGCCCCCTCGCCTCTTCTCATAGTATGCAGCCACACCCCCTGGCACACAGTTTGAAACGAATCCTCCAGATAACGTACTCGTCATCCACTTTGCCTCCTCCCCCCCGCCTCCTTCCCCGCCCCCGCCCTCCGCAGCTGGTGCTGTATCCCATCCTAGACCTGCAGGCGCCGCCGCTGCGCCCCGACCTGCACTGGTACCTGCGACAGCTGGAGCAGGTGGGCAGATGCGCGTGTGTGGGTGGGGGATCGGGCAGCGCGGTTTGGCAGGTGGGCAGGTGAGTGGTTGGTTGGTGGGGTGGTTGGGTGCGTGTGCGTGTGCGTGAGGAGCGGGTGGATGAGTCAGGGGTGCCGTTCAAATAGGCCGTCAAGGAGGTTGGGCTGGAAGTACGAGGCATTCATTCCAGCACCTACAGTAATGGGGCGCGAGTGTGGTGATGTGGGGCTATTCAACCAGTGGGCTTTCACACCCAGTCCATACTTACGCCATGCTGCGTGTTCGCGGCCGCTGCTCTTGCTCGCTCCTGACGTTCGTGGGTGGCCGCTGCTGCCGTGCACGTGCCGGTCACACATGGCAGGTCGTGATCGAGGCCCTGGACGGCGTGTCGGGCCTGGCGGGCGGCCGCGAGGAGGGCCTCACGGGCGTGTGGGTGGGCGGCGCCAAGGTGGCGGCCATCGGCGTCAAGGCCAAGCGGTGGGTGGCGCCGCGATGGTGCTGCTGCTGGGGCAGCAATGACATGGTCTTGATATCTTGCAAGGTTGCAAGGGTGACAGCGCGGGTGCGGGTGTTGCTTCGGTTGCCTGGGCACGCAGACGTCTATGGGTGTAGGACACACACACGCACACACCCGCTTTGTCCGCCATTGGCCATTCGCCACAAGACCTTGGTCTGCCTCCTCGTACCGCACGCGCACGTGCCGCCGCGCCGCCCGATGTCGGCGAACGCGCGCGCAGGTGGGTGACGTTCCACGGCGTGGCCCTGAACGTGGTCGCGGACCTGGCTCCCTTCCGCACCGGCCTCATCGTGCCCTGCGGTATCGCCGACCGGCCCGTCACAAGTGTGGCCGAGCTGATGGCGGCGGCGGCGGCCGCCGAGGACCCGTTTGCGGGCGTGGCGGCGGGTCCGGGGCCTGGGTCAGGGCCGGTGGCGGGCGGCGAGATGATCCCGCTTTCCGAGGTGGGCGGGCGTGTGTTGGAGGGAGTGACGCATGGCAGGGTGCAGGGTGCATTGTTTTGCTGAGGTTTGCGGCGGGACTGTGGCTGTGGCCAGCGTAGCTGGATGACGGTAGCTGAACGCCCGCATTGGTCTTATTGCGCTCAGGCGAGCCAAGAGGACCTCCGGCGCATGCTGGCGGCTACGGGCATGAGCCCACTGGTCATCACCGAGTCGCCGCCGCCAGGCGCCGGCAGCGGCGCCTGCAGCAGCAGCAGCAGCAGCAGCCGCGGCGGCGGTGGCGGCGGGGGTGATGCCGGCACGGCGGCGGCCGCGGCGGCGGCGGCTTGGGACGTAGACGACCCGTTTGCCCCGGCTGCCGATGACCCGTTCGCGGCGCTTGCGTCCGGGCCAGGGCCGGCTGGCGGTGGCACGGCTGCGCAGGCCAGTGGTGCAGCTGACGCGGCGCCCGGGGCGCCGCAGGCGGCACAGCCGAGCGACACAAGCAGCGGCGGTAGCAGCGCGGGGCGGGGCTGGTCAGTGCGCAGCGAGTGGAACGAGGCTGAGCGGCTGCTGCTGAGGGAGTACAGCTGCGCGCTGCTGGCGGCGTTGGAGGACGTGTTTGGGCTGCAGGCGGTAGCGGGTGACGTGGCGGAGCTGGAGGGGCTGGCGGCGGCAGCGGCGCTGCAGCAGGAGGAGGAGGCGGCGGCAGATGGGAGAGGGAGACCGGTGGGGGCGGCTGCGGAGCGGTAGGGCGGTCGGCTGGAGGCAGTGGGGTTGGGTTGAAGTGTGAAAGCTGGGAAAGGCCGATCGAGTAGGCGCGTGAGATGGCGCGGGTGCGTGTGACGGAGCCAGTGGTGGTGTGGTGGATGGTGCTGACTCGGCTTTCATGGCTGGTAATCCATCCTTTCGACGTCTCTTGCAGCGCATGGAAGGGGGCGAAGCCCCGCGGGATTTTGCTGGGGCCAGGCCGGAACTTGGCCAAGATTGCGATGAAAGGGAGAACTTACATTCTCACGTTCACACCGTGTCTTTCACGCCGTGTCTTGGCTTTTTGGTTGATAACTGACAGCCAGCAACGTGCAGTTCTTTTATGCATCAGTCCAATGCCGAGCTTACCGTAATGAAGACGATTTGTGCAGGTTCAGTCATGGGCCTGGGCTAACCGCATACGTTATCTGATGACGTTCTCCTATCAAAGCACACCGGATCTCGGCACTTGACACACTCGTCCGATCTTCAGTGCAACACAATGCCCCTCAAGGCTGTTCTGGGTTCTCTCCTTGGGCAAACCGTAAACTCAAATGTAATTTCCCATGCAGCACGAAGTATATCTGAACTAGTATGAAAGCAGGCCCGAGCTTGCCTTGCAGCTTGTCCACCACGCTCAAGAGTTTCTTTTCCGACCATCGAAGGCACCGCACATATTTGCTACCCCTAAATACCAACTCCATCACCGGCAAGCTCTGCCGCCTCCTGCTGTTTCACCTGCTGCGTCTGTTGCTGCTTCTCCCGCTGCTTGCTCCTGCCTGCCAGCGCGCGTTTGCGCGAGCCTCCCGAGCCTGCCGAACGGCCAGAGCCCGCCGAGCGCTTGGCCGCCGATGCGTCCGTGCCCGACTCGGCCCCCGACTCCCCATCGGGCCGGGGCTCCTCCGCAAGCCCTGACAGCGAGCCGCGGGGGCGGGGCGCCATGGGGCCGCGGTTGCGGCTAGGTGACCGCTTTGCGACGCCGCCGCCGCCGCCGTCGGCGGCAGCCGCTGTGACGGCACCTGCGGCACCTGCGGAGCCGGCGCTTGCGCTCTGGCCGGGAGTGCTGTTGCCACTGGCGGCGGCGCCCAGGTTGGCGCTGCGACGGTTGAAGCGGCCAGGCGTGGCAGGACCAGCACTTGGGGCGCCCGTGTCACCCGCGGCGCCGACCATTGTGCCACTGGCCACCAGCGAGCCCTGACTGCTCGGCGCCATGCTGCAGGGTTCAACGCGCAACATGGCAAGCACACACAGCAGGTTGTCAAGCCAGTTATGTCAACAAACGCCTCGCTGCGGGCTAACGTCACCAGCAATAATAAGAGGACCGCCGCAATGCAAAGCGAGACACGGCATGTTTCGACTGAGAGAACAAGAGAGGGGGGGAGCTCTCGCTGCAGTGCTGCGCGCGCGCATGCACGTGTGCAACAAAGCATAGGGGCGGGCGCCGGCTCGCACGCCGCCACCCAGCGCTCGACCCACCTGCATGTGCGGCTGAAGGTGGCGTTGGACTCGGGCACAGTGGACAAGCTGGTCTTGGCCAGCCGCAGCGCCTCGTCTAGGCTGTCGCCCGCCGGCATCTCAAACGGGCTGCTGCCGCTGCTCATGCCGTGCCCGCCCAGCGCGTGCACCGCCAGCACGCGGCCACTCAGGCCGCTGCCACCGCTGACGTTCGACTCGTTCGCTTCGTACGGCACGCCCACCAGCGGGGGCGCCGCGAACGGGTCGTACATGGACCCCGGCGGCGCCGCGGTCGGCGACGTCTTCAAGCCTCCTCCTCCTCCGCCGCCACCGCCGCCAACCACGCTGCCGCCGGGGCCCATGCTGCCGCCGGCGGCGGCGTCCGCCGCCGCCGCCTCGACCTCCGCCAATGGCAGCGCGCTGCGCCCAAAGGACGGCGGCACTGAGGAGGAGCCGGACGGCCCGCCGGAGGTGCCGGACGGCGGGCCGCGGGCGCCGCCGGGCACGCTGCCGCTGGTGCTGTGCGGCATTGACGCCGTCGAGCCGCCCGCCGCGGCGGCGCCGCCGCCCTCGGTCTCTATGCGCGCGAGCGACAGCCTGCGGAAGCCGCCCACCGCATCCTTGAGCACGCGAAGGAAGCCGGAGGCGTGCTTGGCGTCACCGAGGCTGCCGCTGCCGCCGCCGTGCGGCCCGCCCGACGGCGGGCCGTCGGGGCCGCCAGTGGCCGCGGCGGACCGCGATGAGGCCTCCAGCGTGCGGATGCTGTCGCGCTGGAAGCGCGGCGCCGCGCCAGGCATGGGGCCGGCACCGCCGGCGGCGGCGGCTGCAGCCATGCCCGTCACTGAGCTCTGCGAGCCGATCGCCGCCATGCCGTACGCGGCACTGGCCTGGCTGCCCCATTGCATCGGCGGCTGCATCTGCAGCGGCGGCGGCTGCGGCATGCCGGGCTGCAGCGGCTGCATCTGCATCTGAGGGAGCGGCTGGGACGAGTACATGCCCATGGCGCCCATGCCACTGCCGCCAAACCCGGGCGGAAGCATTTGCCCGGGGCCCATGCCCTGCATCGCCTGCTGCTGCTGCTGCTGCTGCTGCTGGTGCTGCCCAAGGTAAGCCGGCACCTGCTGTTGTTGCATGTGGAAGGAGTGGCGGCGCGGGGACGTGTGGAAACTGCGCGGGCCGCCTCCGCCAGCCGCAAAGCGGCTCATGCCGTAGCCGTTGCCTGCGCCCACGCCGCTGAAACTGCCGTATATCGGCATGGAAGTGTATGACTGCACGCCGCTTGAGCTCATGCGCCCGAAGTTGCCATCGCCCCTGCTGCCGCCGCTGCCGCCAAGGATGTTGGCGCTGGCGGCGCCGTTGGCGCTGTACTGCGGTGCTGTCCAGTCGTTGCCCGCGACGCCGCCGCTGTTGCTGAACGCCGCGTTGCTCTGCCACTGCAGCTGCCGCGGGCTCACCGGCTGGCCGGCGGTGCTGCCCGGCGCGCCGCCGGCGCCCAGCATTCCCATGCCCGCGGCTCCGGGCAGCACCTGCACCACCGAGCCGCTGGCGACGCGGAAGGTGGTGTGGTCGAAGGATGCGCGGCGCTGCAAGCCCGGCCGGCCGCGGTACATGGAGGGGCCCGGGCGCATGCCACCGCCGCCGCCGCCGCCGCCCACGCCGCCGCCAAAGACCGGCACGCGGATGGCGCCCAGCGGTGGCGGCGGCAGCGGCATCTGCATCTGCATCTGCTGCATCTGCATCAGCTGCATCTGCATCTGCTGCTGTTGCTGTGGCGATACGTGTGCCGACGCCGCGCCCAACAGCCCCTGACCCTGACCCGGACCTGGGCCGTGAGTCGTGGAAGTCGGCACGGCACCCACCAGCGCCGGCAGGGGGCCGCCGCCCCGCAGCACGGTGTCCAACACCCGGCCGCTGCCGCCCGTCTGTCCGCTGCTCTCCACGGTGCTGCCAAAGGTCCCATCGATGCCCGGCCGGCTCGCCTCTGCCGCCACCAGCGCCGCCAGCGACAGCTCCGTTCCGGCGCCGGCAGTGCTCATGCCCGCGCCCAGCAGGCTGTTGCTGCTGTGGTTGCCGCCGCCGCCGCCGCCGCCGCCCCCGCCGCCGGGCGCGCCGCCGCTGAAGCTGCTGGGGTTGGCTCCCGCCAGCGAGCTGGAGACCTCCAGCGCAAGGCCGGTGGCGAACACAGGTGAGCCGAACACGTCGGGCAGGGTGACGGCCGCGCGCAGGTCGGGCGTGCTGCTGCCGCCGGTGGCGGGCCGCCCGGCGGCTCCCGCGCGGGCCACACCGCCCAGCTGCACCACATCGCCGGGCGCCAGTGCGGATGCTGGCTTAAAGCTGGGCGGCAGGTAGTGCGGCGGCTCGTAGGGCTCGCTGGGGAGCTCGGATGATGAGGACGCCAGGCCGCCGCCGCCGGCGGCGGCGGCCTCTGTCCCGGGGCTGGCATTGCCGGCGGGGCTGAGCGAGGTGAGGCTGGTCTCGCTGCGGCTCATGAGGAAGTGCGCGCTGGCTTCGTCGTGGTCCTTGTCGTTGTTGTCGACCAGCTGGGGCCCCGCCGCCGCGCCGGCGCCGCGGTCAAGCGCAGCCGTGGTGGCGGTGGCGGCGGCGGCGGCACGTGCGGCACCTGCGGCGGCGGCGAGGGGCATCGCCGCGGCCGCAATGTCGCGAGGTGCGGCTGCTGTGTCAGTGCCTACGGGGACCGGTGTAGTGATGGTGGCGGCTGGCGTGGGCATTGCTCCCGGCGCCTGCGTTCCGGCCCCCATGGCCTGCTGGGGTCCCTGCAGTCGCTGCTGCTGCTGCTGCTGCTGTTGCTGCTGCTGCTGCTGTCCCGGCTGCTGCGCGAGCTGCTGCCCGTAGCCGTGCGGTCCAGTGCCGCTCACGTGCATGGCCTGCATGGAGGGCAGCGCTGCAAGCTCGATGCCCACCAGCACTTGCGGCTGCGGCGTCGCACCGGACCCCAGGCTGGGCCGGGCGAAGGGCGCGCTGGCGCCGCCCGGTGCCGCGGGCAGTCCACCGATAGGGCCCGCCGGACCACCGGGGCTGCCGAAGCTGGCGCGGGCAAACGGACCGCCGGCGGCGGCCGCAGCGGCAGGGACACCGCCCGGCGCCCCAGGGATGGGGACCGTGGGCCCTGCCGGACCGCCGGGGCTGCCGAAGCTGGGGCGGACAAACGGGCCGCCGCCGGTGCCGGCTGGCGCGGCGGGCAGGGCTGCCATCATGGGTCCCGGCGGCGCACCCATGGTGCTGCCCAGGCTGGGCCGTGCGAAGGGCCCCAGAACCGGGCCACCCATGGGCGGCGGCGGCGTGACCACCGGCCCTGAGCCGACGCTGGGCCGCGCGAAGGGCCCTGCGGTGGCGGCTGAATGCGACACCTGCGGTGGCGGCGGCATCATGGCAAGCGGCGGCGGCACGCCGCCGGGGGGGGCGTTCATGCTGGGGCGCACGAAGGGTGATGCGCCAGCTGCCGCGGCACCGAAAGCAGCTGGCCCTGCGGGCGGTGCTGCCGAGGGGTAGGCAAGGGCCTCGCCTCCCAGGCTGGCGCGGGCGAAGGGGCCGCCGCCACCGCGCACACCGGAGCCTGCGCCTGCCGGCGCCGCACCACCGTACGGGGCCTGCGGCCCCGCCGCCGCGGCCTCTGCCAGCGCCGCCGTCTGCTGCACGCCCAAGCTCGCCCGAACAAAGCGGTGAACCGCAGGGTCCCCCATGCCAGATGCTGCAAGCTGCTGCTGCTGGGGCGCAGCCGCCACCCCAGCGGGAGGCAGCGCCACGGGCGCGCCCGCTGTGGGCGGTAGCCCGGCAGCAGCTGCATTCCGCTTTATGCTTGCCCAACTTGGTCGCGAGAACGGGTTCGTGCCGGGCGCGTGTTGCGGCATGGCCGCTACCGGCGCGGGAGGCGGCATCTGCATGCCCACCGGCGGCTGCAGCCCCACCGGCGCCTGCATCGGCAGAGGCGGCAGCGGTGCGCACACGGCGTCCTGCAGCGCCTCGCTTTGCGACACACCCACGCTTGCGCGGATGAACCTGGCGGCCGGCGAGGTGGCCGCCGGCATCGGCATCGGCGGGCCAGGCGGAAAGCCAGGTGCTCCCAGCGACGGGCGCACGAAGGGCGAGCCCGCTCCTGGGGCCAGCATGCCCGCCGCGGCTGCTGCGGTCGCGGACGCGGGCGTCGTTGGCGGCGCCATGGGGCCCTGCAGCTGCGGTGAGCCGTACATGTGCGGCGGCGGCTGCGTGTAGGACACACTGAGGTACGGCGGCGGCGGCGGCGGGGGCAGCATGGTCGCGACCGCGTCGCCAGAAATGTCGCCGGGTGAGAGTCCCAGGCTCGGGCGAGCGAACGCCGGCGTCGGGGCCGGCAAGTAGGGTGTGGAGCCTGGGGTGGACGCCTGGGCGCCGCCGCCGTCGGGCCAAGTTGGCGCCTCGGACATTCGCGCGAAGTTGGGCGGCGCCGGCACGACCGCAGGGCTGTCTGGAGGCAGCGAGACGCGGCCGAAGTTGGGCGTGGCCGGCGCCGCTCCATCCGGCGGGCTGCCGCCGGCTGGCGTCGATGCCGAGAGCGACGCCCGCGCAAACTCCGGCTGCGCCGGTGGCGCCGCGGGGCTGCTGACGCCGATGGGGGGCCGCGAGAACGCAGGCTCCGGGGTACCGTCCAGCCCGGCGGCCGCCGCGTCAGCGGCAGCGCCGGCGGGAGTCGGTGGCGGGATTGGGGTGCGGGCGAAGCTCGGCGCTGCCACCGCCACCGCCACTGCGGTCACAGCGCCGAACTCATTTCCCTGGCCCGAGCCAGGGCCCGCCCCGTCCCCCGTCCCGCCTCTTCCCTCGCTCCCCCCTGTTGCTGGCGCCGACTCCTCGGTGGCTCGCCCGTCGTCCATGCCGCTGGTGGCGTCGTCGCTGCTGCCCAGCCCGGGCACAGCGGCCCCGTTTGGCGCCGTCGCGGTGGACGCATTGCGCGATGTCGCCTGCGAGCAGTTCTCCGACACCGGCAGCACCTCCGCCAGCGCCAGCGCCAGCGCCGTCATCCGGTCCGCGCTGCTGCCGGGCGCCGAGCTGCAGCCGCCGCCGGCGCCCGGGCCGCCCTGCACGACGTTTGATGAAGCCAGGCGCGAGCCGCGCGTGACCGACGTGGCGCTGCCCTCGTCCGTCTCCAGCACTGTGGACAGGTCCGGGGGCTGGTAGCGGGAGCTGGCGGCAGTGCCTGCGGCAATGCCTGCCGCTAACGCTGCCGCGATGGTGGGCCGCGCGCTGCTGCTCACCGCACCCATGCCAACCGGCCGCGGCGGCGGTGCTGCTGCCCCCGCCGCCGCCACTGCATCTGAACCGCCCTGCCCGTGCCCCGGGCCGTAACCGTGGCCGCGCGCGTGGCCGTGCCCTTGCAAAGGCGACGTTCCCAACCGGGGCGGCAGGCCGCCGGACAGGTTGGCCACGTCGTCTGACTGCGGCGCCGCGGGGTCCGAGGCCCCGCTGGGCTCAATCGCCAATGTGTCCTGCGTCGTGCCCTCGCCGTCGCCGTCCTCCGCCTCCATCACGGTGGGCAGGTCCGGCCGGGCGAAGCGAGGCACCTCCGCCGGGATCTCAAAGCCGCGCATCACGCCCGCCAAGCCGCCTCCGCCTCCGCCGCTGCCGCTGCCGCCGCCAGCCGCCGCCGTCGCAGGCGCGCTTGCGGCCGCGTCCACGTCAGCGCTGGCGCCGCCCAGGCCGCCGTGGTCCAAGCCAACGATTATCAGGCCGCCGCCGCCGCCGCCGTCCTGCGTGCCAGCGCCGCTGGGCTGCGCAGTCGCGGCCTGCAGCGCAGCCAGCTCGGCCGAGCCCCGCCGCCCCACGTCCAGCACCGTGGCGGCCACGGCCGCGGCCTCCTTCCAGTCCTCAGGCGCGACGTCGGCACTGATCTCTGGCGAAGTGTTACGGCCCGCAGACGTGCCGCGCCACTGACCCGACTCCAGCGCCGCCGCGGCGGCCGTCACGGTGGCTGCCGCAGCCGCAGTTGCTGCGGCCACCTCTGCCGCGCTGCCACCGCCACCGCCGCTGCTGCCACCGCGCTGCAGGAAGGCGGGCCCCGTGGCGCCGGCGCTACCGCCGTTCGCCGCAGCCGCAGCGGCGCTGACGACCGACAGCGTAGGAGGCATGGGCAGAGAGTTGCTGCCGAGCTCTGATGCGTTGGACAGACGAGATAGCTGCGGCGATATAGCACGCGGCAGGCCAGCGCCTTGCGCTACGAAGGGGCTGCGGACCGTGACGCTGGGCGTGCGGGCGGTAGACGCAGCTCCCGCCGGCAGCCCACCGCTGCTGCTGCACACGCCGGCGCCGCCGCTCGCGCTGCTGCCGCCCGCCGCCACGCCAGCCTGCGGCCCGCTGCTGCTGCCGCCCGCCGTCACCACGTCGATCGGAGGCGGGTGCACGCTTCCGTTGCTCCAGTCGGATGGCCCGCGCGAGAAGTTGGGCAGCGCACGCGACGCGCTGCCTGGCGTGGACATTCCGCTTCCAGGCCCGCGCTCTGACGGAGCCGACGAGCGCTGGTTTGTCATGTAATAGTCGCCGTAGCCGCCGCCAGCCATCGCCGCGGCGGCCGCCTCCGCCACCGCACCCGGCACCGAGTTGCCGGCGCTGGGACAGCCGTCCAGCTGGCCCGTGTGCGGCGGCGTCTGGCTGCCGCGGCCGCCCAGACCGCCGCCGCCGCCGGTGGAGCCCTGGCTGTTGGTGCGGTCGTAGGCTGGCGGGCCGCCGCGCGACAGCGGCGCCTGCGGCCCCGAGGGCAGCGGCGAGATGTTCGGCTGGCCCATGTCCGGCGGGGGCGGCAGGCCCCGGCTTGAGTCCGCGGCAGTGAGGTCGGGGCTGGAGCCGTACGCGCCATTGCCACGGTACTCCATACCATTCAGCGGCGACGGTGGGCGCGCAAGCAGCGCCACTGCCGCTGTCACAGGCGGCTGCATTTGCGACTGCATGGGTGATTGCATCTGCAGCGGCGGCTGCAGCGGCGGCTGCACCGGCGGCTGCATCTGCCACGGGCCCTGCGCTTGGTGAGGCCCGGCGCCTGGCCCCATCGGCAGGTATGGCTCCTGCCACTGTCCTTGGGAAAAGCCCTGCTGTGGCGGCCCCTGCGGAGGGCCCTGCTGTGGCGGCCCCTGCGGAGGCCCCTGCTGCACCTGCATCTGTTGCTGTTGCTGCTGTGGCGGCGGCGGACCGCCACCGCCGGACGACCACCAGTTACCACCGCTGCCGCCGTATGCAGCTGTTGCCGCATGCGCCCGCTCACACTCGCGCAGCATCGATTCGATCATGTTTCCGATCTGCTTGAACGTGGGGCGCTGCTTGTGCGCCGGCTGCATGCAGGTGCTGACCAGCTGCGCGTAGCTGCGAGGGCAGGAGGGCGGCAGGTGCGGGAAGCCGCGCTGGTGCACCAGGCGGCCTTGCGGGCCGTACGTCCAGGCGCAGCGGCTGCAGTACAGCTCCCACAGCACCACGCCGTACGAGAACACGTCCGCGAAGCGAGTCAGGTTACCGGCGTTGGTGACTGCATCAAGTTGGGGGGCGGGGCGGACAGCGAGGACGAACCAAGGTTTAGGTGGGAGGAGCAGCCCCCAGCCCCCGCCGTACCCCGAGGACTGGCTAGATAGCTAGGGCTATCTGCCAGCGCCGCCCTGTGCCCCGCCCTGCTGCCCTTACTACCACCGCCGCCTACTCACCCTCGGGTGCGGTGTAGAAGGGCGTGCCACGCTTGGTGTTGGACACGTGGCTCTGCTCAGCCTGCATGTGCACCGACAGGCCAAAGTCCGCGATCTTTGCGGTGTAGCCCAATACGCTGGCGTCTTCGCGTTTCAGCAGCACGTTGGCGGGGTTCCTGCGCGTGCGTATGAGCCGGTGTGCTAGCGTGAGCGGATTGCTGGGTGTGAAGACCGCAGTCAAAGCAGGCTCAAAGCAGAAGCTGTTCAGTAGCGCTAACAGCAATGTAAAATGAGTTTGGCGTCTGGCGAGAACTCGGACTCACAGGTCTCCGTGGATGATGTTCCGCTCGTGCAGGTACTGCAGCCCGCTGGCAATCTCTCGCGCCATCTGCAGCACCCACTCCATCTGCGGCGCGCCGGTGCCGGGGTTGAGGAAGGAGCGCGCCTGGATGGCGTGCCGCAGCGAGCCGCCGTCGCAATACTCCTGCACGATATAGAGGCGCCACTCCTGGATGACCTGCGTCTCGTTCATGATCTGCAGCCCGGTCATGGCGCCGCCGCGCCGGCTATCCACATGCATGGGCTTGAGGTCGCAGGTGTAGGTGGTGACCACGTTGGGGTGGAAGATGGATTTCGACAGCGCCGCCTCCATCAGCGCCGCGTGCCGGCCCTGCGTCACCGCGTCCGCCGTGAGCGTCATGGTCTTCACCGCCACCTGTAGCCCCTTCCAAAGCGCCTTGTACACCGTGCCAAAAGCGCCCGAGCCCAGGACCTGCTGAATCACCAGCTGGTTCTCCTGCAGCCGGTTCTCCATGTCGGCGGTCAGCTCGTTCAGCGCCGCACCCGGCGTCATGCTGCCGCCTGCCATGCCGGAACCCGTCCGGCCTGCCCCGCCCGCGGCGGCGCCAGCCGCCATAGCCGCGCCGGACGCGGAACCGCCCACTACTGTGCTCATCCGCCCCGCCGGCGCAAGCCCGCTGGAACTGCTGCCGCCGCGGCCGCCCTCGACCAGCTGCAGCGCCGCCACGCGCCGCGCCGCGCCCGACTGCGCACCGCCCGTCAGGCTGCCGCCGCTGGTGGCCGCGCCAGGCACCTGCGTCGCTGTCTTGGGCTGCACCGCGCCCGCCAGCCCGTCCACCGAGAACAGCGTGGACAGGGAGCCCACCAGCAGCTTGCTGAGGTTGGCCTTCAGCGACTCGGCGGAGGGCGGCGCGGGCGGCAGGTTGTCGCCCTTGTCGCCCTTGCCGCCACCGGCGGCTGCGTTCACTGCTGGGCTGCCCACCCCGGCCGCGGCGCCGCTGGCGCTGGGGCCGGCGGCGCCGTCCATGCTGCGGGAGCTGTCTGAGCGGCCGCGGTTCTCTGCTTCACTCAGCCGCATGACGCCGCCCGCCCGCCGGACACCGGCGCGCGGGCTGGTGCCGGACACGCCCGCCGGCGGCCCCAGCTCGGACGTCTCCGCGGACGGCCGCCGCGGCGGCGTAAGGTTGCCGCTGCTGCCACGCGCGCGCCCGGCGCCCATGGCCGCCGCCGCAGCAGCAGCTGCTGTGGTCAGCATGGTGGACGACGCGCGCAGGCCGGTGGGCGCGCCGCCGGCGGAGCGGTACGGCGACGAGGGCGAGGCACGTGCCAACGGGTGCCCGCTGCCGCCGGGCCTGTGGCCACCGCCACCGCCGCCACCGCCGCCCCCGACTGCGTCGTTGGTGTTGCCCGAGCCACCAACGCCGCCGCCTCCAGCAGCCAGAGCGTGCGCCATGCCCGGTGCGTTGATGGAGGCATGCCGCGCCAGCGGCCGCACCGCGTGCGCACCCATCATGGCCGGGCCACCCGCCTCCGCCAGGATCAAGGCCGCGGAGGGGCTCTCCAGCGCGCGCTTGTAAGAGTTGCCGCTGCTGGAGCGGCCGCCGCCCATCATCATGAAGAAGTTGGGCTCGCTGGCCTGGTGCCGCAGCGTGCCTGAGGGGGGCGCTGACGGCGCCGCGGACGGCGCCGCCGACGGCGGCGCGGCGGGTGGCAGGTGCGAGTTGGACGGCGGCGCGGATGGCGGCACCGATGGCGGCAGGCGGCCGGCCGAGGGCGGCGCCGACGGCAGCGTCCCTGAGGCGAGGGTTGCGGTGTTGGTGTTTGCAGCGCCGCCGCCGCCGCCGCCGGCGCCACCGGAATGCAGCGCCCCGGCGCCCTCCATGGAGGCTCGGCTGGTGGAGCGCACCACGAGCGGAGCTTCCGCGGTGGTGGAGGTCAGCAGGCCGGCGCCGCCGGCGGCCGAGCTGATGCAGGCGCCGTCCACAAGGCTGACGTTGTTGGGGTCCACCACCTGGGGGTCGCCTGTGGCGCCTCTGACACGGCCGATGGGAATGCTTGCGTCTGCGTAAAGTGAGGAGCTGGCGGAGGGGCCGCCCGCGCCATCACGCCCCGCGAAGTCCCCAATGGGCACCATGGGGATGGGCGTGGAGGTGAAGGACGACTCGGCGCCGGCGGTGGGCGGGTCCACCAGCATGGCGCTGTTGCTGCTTAAGTGCGAGGAGCAGCGCGCGACCTGCGGCGCGGCCGCCGGCTGCGCGCAGCAACAGGGCAGGGTGGCAGTGGTGCGGATCAGGCACGGTGGGTGGATGATGCATGCAATACGAGTCATGCAGCACTGGCATAGGCGAGTGGATCTGGCCGAGTGCCAGGAGCATGCGCACTTGGGTGCAGGTCGACCGACGAGCATTTGATTCAACGCAGCTTACCCTGCTGTCGACGGGCGACACCGCGCCGCTCCCGCCCAGGACATCCACAGCAAGCCCCGCCTCCGTCACCATAGCTCCGCCCTCTGTGGGCGCGATGGACAGCGCCGCGCCGGCTGTTCCGTACTGTAGCCGCGCGCCGTCCGCCGTGAGCCGCGCCTTCATCAGCGCCGACGGGATCTGCCGCATGGGCGAGCCCGACTCCATGCCGCCGTGCTGCGCGTGCGCGTATGGGTGGTGCGTGCCGCCGTGCGCGCTGTCGTGCCGGCTGTCGGGCGGCTGGCCGCGGCTGCCGCTCTGCTGGCTGGCGCTCTGCACGCCGGGCGCGGTGCCGTCAAGCGGCGTGCTGCTGGGCCGCTGCGCGTTGTTGGCGCCCGCCGCCGCGCCGGCGGCGGCGCCAATGGCCGCGCCCGCCGCCGCGCCGGCGGCCGCAGCGGCGGCGGTGCTACCGGCGATGCCCACGCCGGGCGTGGCAGCGGCGGAGCTGTAGCCGGCCTGCGTGGACTGAAACAGCTGCTGCATCGCCTCTGTGCCGGTGGTGGTGGCGCTGCCGCCGTAGGACAGCACCTTGCCCAGCTGCGACGCCACATCCAGGATGCGCCGCTTGCCGGCCGCCGAGGACAGGCAGCCCCGCTCCCCAGCCACATCTTGCCCCGCGCCAGCAGAGCTGGCCACAGGCACAGACGACGACGCGAGCAGCGGCGCCGCCGCCGCCTGTCGTACCGCGCTCGCCGCCGCCTCAGGCATCGTGTCGCCGGTGGCGGTCGCGCCGGTGGCGGGGTTCGTGGCCTCACCCAGCGCCGCGGCGGTGGTGTCGGGCCCGGCCCCGCCGTCCTTTGCCCCGGTCCCATCCCCATTGGCCTGCTGCTGCTGCTGCTGCTGTTGTTGTTGTTGCTGGCCGTACATCGCTGGCTGTTGGTACTGGCCTTGCTGCTGCGGCGGGACTTGCCAGGCCATGGCGCCGCCCTCGCCGTTCGGCTGCTCCCCGGCTGCCGGGCTGCCGTACAGGACATTGTTCTGGGTGTAGTCCCAGTACCCAGGGCCTGAAGCGCCCTGCGCCCCTGCAGCAGCGTGCGCCACCTTGCCCTGCCCGCCATCCCAGCCCTGCTGCTGCTGCTGCTGGCCCCAGCCCGCCGCCGCCGCGGCCCCTGCCATGGCGCCGGCGCCGGCTGCTACGCCCAGGCCCGATGGCGAGCCCATGCCTCCCGTCTCCGCCCCAGCGCCGTTGGGGCCGGTGCCGTACATGTCCTCCGCCGCGCTGTCACGTGCCGTGCCGGTGTAGCCCACGCTCTCGTTCATGCTGAAGCGCGACCGCCTTGCCTGCATGCAACGTACCGCGTGCCATGAAACCTCAGCCACCTCAGCATGGTGCCCTTGCTCCATAACCTGCCCTCAATCACATAAAATGCCCACAGCGACGGCCAACGCTCTGCATCTCGCGGCATTGCCAAAACCAAAACCATTCCCGCACACACCTGGTTACCGCCGCCACCGAGCCCCAGGCGCGCCTTGAGGCTGCGCATCGCTCCGCCCAGGCCCTCGCCGCTGCTGCCCGGGTTGCTGGTAAACGCGCCGCTGCCTCCGTTGCCACCCGGCCCACCGCTGCCGCCGGCGGCCGGCTCCATGCCCGTCCCAGAGCTCCCTAGCCCTCCGGCGCGCCGGCCCGCGCTGCTGGCGCGGCTGCTGCCCTTCGAGCGGCTGCGCGCCAGCTCCTTCTCGCCGCGCTCGATGGTTTTCATGCGCTCCTTCTCAATCTCCTGCTCCAGCGCGACCTGCTCCTCGTCCGTCATCTTCTCTCGGATGTTGTGCAGCAGGTACGGCCGCGACGAGCCGTCCGCCATCATCCTGAAGCAGTGCAGAATAAAACAAAAGGCCACGGGCGCTCGGCAACCTCATTCCAAGGTCTTGCTCGAAGGGTGCTTCGTATGCCCCGGATGCGGGAGCGGCAAGAGTTGGTGATGGAGCGGCGACAGGTGGCT
Organism: Chlamydomonas schloesseri; assembly: GCA_016834595.1. Classification (NCBI taxonomy): domain Eukaryota; kingdom Viridiplantae; phylum Chlorophyta; class Chlorophyceae; order Chlamydomonadales; family Chlamydomonadaceae; genus Chlamydomonas; species Chlamydomonas schloesseri. The sequence continues at coordinate 3,730,129 of JAEHOD010000003.1, forward strand.
ACGGTATTCAGCGAGTTGCTAGTGCACCTTATATATATGATACTAATCGCACCTCATCATGTGCACGTTGACGTATGGCGCCGACTGGCCGCCGCGGCGCTTGTAGTTTATGTACGTCGCGAGCAGCAGCAGGAAAGTTATGCCCGCGACGGAGATCACGATGGCCAGCGGAATGACCCATTTCTTGCTTTCCGGCGGCGCGGCGGCCATGAGATAGCCGCCGGGGGGCGTGGGCGGCGGCGGCGGCTGCGTGGCGTCCGGCAGCAGGACGTCCAAATCGTAGCGCATATACGGACGGATGTCATCGCGCAGCATGACGTCGCGCACTATCATTCCCATGCCCTGCATGATACGGTATGCAAGTTATCAGTTGGCTATCACAATACTTGTTCGCACCGCAGGCATGCCGGGCCTGACCCAGCGCTGCGACGCTGAACGCCTTCCAGCGCCGCGGCGCGCCGGCGCGCCGAAACACTACGGAGGATACCTCGCATCCGTGCCAAGCGGCCAGGAAGCGCCGCGGCAAGGACGACATGGGGACACACGGTTTATGGGGGCGGTGCGCACTGACCTCGAGTAGCGTGATCTGCAGCGTGTGCTTGCCCAGGCGCGCCGCACGGAATGACTTGAGCCCAAGGCTCTCACAGGCGGGCGCCAGGGTGGGGTTGTTGGCTTGCGTTCCAGGCGCGGTGAGCATCTGCACAAAGCAATCGCGTGCGTCGGGGAGCAGTGCAGCAGAACCACACGGCTGCATGGTGCGACCGCGTGTGCGCGCCACCGCGCGCGTGCGAGACAGACCGCTGATCACTGCACGCGTGCGCGGCTGGGCCAGTAGCGCCTCACCTTGTAGCAGCCGTCCCACAGCTCCAGCTCCTGGGTGGACACGCTCACGTTGGCGCCCAGGTACATGAGCTGCGGCGCCTCGCCGCCCAGCGACGGCAGGCGCTTAACGTCCAGCGCCCACAGCGGCAGGTCCAGGCAGCGCACCAGGTACGGCGCCGGCCAGCGGTCGGGGCTGTTCAGCCCTATGATGGTCATGTTGCGCAGCGTCAGGCTGCGGGCGGGCGGGGGAGGACAGGATAAGCAGAGGAGGAAGCACGCGTGCAGGACGTTGACAGCGAGCATCACCCTCTCGCCCGTTGCCATGTCCCATGGCTCATGGACGGCAGCCCCGCCGTAGCGAGGCAACCGGCGCTCTTCTCACACCGGCCCCACGACCACAGGACAGCGCCCTCGCGTGCGCCTTGAAGCCCTTCACAGCGCCCCTGGCCCGCCCTCGGCCCCGCCCCTACGGCTGTACGGCCCACGCCCCTGTTGGTCCCGCCCCTACTGAACCCGTCGCCCCCTGCTTTCTCTGCCTCCGCACCCCCACACACTTGCGCTATTTAACACACACACACACACACACACATACACACACACACACACACGCGCGCGCGCACCTGTAGCTGGGGTCCGCCATGGCGCCCCAGGAGAAGCGCTGGCTGCCCATGTCCATGATGGGCGGCATGCCCATCTGCCAGTACGACAGCCGGCCCGTGACGGGGTCCAGCAGCGGCCCCAGCGTCACGCTGCGGTGGAAGGTGACGAAGCCGGTGGAGCCGCGCGGCGGCTTGACAACGTACAGCGCCGAGGTGGGGGTCGTGGGCAGCATATCGATCCAGACCGAGGTGGCGGAGCCGGGAAAGGCGACGTAGTTGGGCATGGGGTTGCCGTACGGGTCCAGCAGCGGCTTGCCGCCCGGCTCCACGGCGGGCGAGATGACGAAGCCGGCGGTGGCGTTGCACACCAGCACCAGCGCCTCGCTTGTGTTGAGCGCCACCACCTGGGTGGGTGGAGGGGTTGTAAAGACCAGCCCAATAAACCATACCCAATGCAAAAAGAGCGAGGAGGAGAGGGGGGAGGAATGGGCGGCAAGCGAGGGGCGGTTTTGGTTGGGCTGCAATCGAGAAGAGGAGACCGTGGGCGGGTGCCTGTGCTGTGAAGCCCGAGTCCCTGCTCTTGGGCCCGTTCATGCGGCTTGGCACCTAGAGCTCCTGCGTGCTAGCACCGCGGCGCCGCCCCGTCCCGAACCCACCTGCGGGTACAGCGACAGCGGAGTGGGCGACACCAGCCCAATGCCAATGGCCGGCACCAGCAGCTGCTGGCCTGGCGGCGGCACGCTCGTGAGGTGCATGTTGTAGCCGCGGATGTCCCAGCCCGCAAACAGCGACAGGACCGTTGAAGTGGACGTGATTTGGTTAAGCTGCGTGCGCAGGGCATTCAGCACGGCAAACATGACGGAGGTGACGGCGCGGAGCGCGCGACGAGGAAGCAGGAAATGACGAGTGCGGTCGAAACGGGGCGGCCCATGCACGCTCAGGGCGGGGGGTTCCATGCATTTAATTTAATGACGGGGGGCGGGGGGCCCCGGCGTGCGCAGTGCCATGCTCCCCTGCTCTCACCCGTGCCGCCGTGACGGAGCTGTTGAGCCACAGCCTCATCTGTAGCGGCAGCGTGGGCGGGTTGTCCGGGTAGGAGCGCAGCCACGTGGTCTCGTAAGCCAGCTCGTCCTGCGGCGGCCACACACCCGGCGGCAACACACTCATGTACTTAGGTCGGCAAGCCATGCCGCGGTTGGGCAAGCTAGTGGAGTCAAGCGGTCTGGTCGTGGCGTCAAGGAGCGCCAGGCGTGCAGAGACCGCTGTCGCTGTCAGAGACCGCGCGCAAGCCTCAAGGCCCCGGTTCACAGTGGTCCATTTGGGACTTGCAGTGAACCCATCCCATTCCCACTCCCCCAGGCGGGCGGGCGGGCGGGCCTTGGTAAGGTGGTTTAGGCGCCGGGGAGCTTAAGTCGGGACGGGGCAATTGTCGAGTGTTCTCCGTTTCAGCATAGGCCACGCTCTTCTCCTCGCACTTTTGCATGGGTATGGTTTAATTGGGCTGGTATTTACACACACACACACACACACACACACACTCTCTCTCTCCTCCCCCCTCGTACCGCGGTCAGCACCACGCCCGCGTCCTGCAGCACGATGGTGGTGAGGTTGACCTTCACGCCCATGGCGTCCACCTCCGCCGCCACGATGCGCGCGCTCAGGTCAACCACGTACATGGGCAGCGACAGCACGCCCGTCAGCGGCGACGCCAGGTTGATGAGCGTGATGTTATTGAAGATGATCATGGCGGGGGGCGACACCACGAACACAGACATGAGGTAGGACAGGTCCAGCACCACGGCGGTGGACACGTTAAACTTGGCGGTGGGGTCCGCCACCACGCCGCGGAAGGTCACGTTCGCCTGGAGCGGGTGGGGTGGCGTTCCATGCAGATGCAACGTTGGGATGAGAAGGAGTGGGCAAGGCGCGCCGGCGGAAGTTCGGTAACGGAACCACGCGACGCGGCGATTGGCAGGGCGCTGCGGCGAGGGCTGCGGGGCAGTGCCCCCAATGCAGAGCTCGTTACACAGGATCCCCTTGTCTTGCGTCGCCCGCGTCCCCCGGCTTCACGAGAGAGCGCACCTTCACGTTGACGGTTCCATTGAAGATGCGCGCGTAGTGGAAGTGCTGCAGCCGGCGGCGGAAGCCGCCACCCAGCTCGTCGCCCGGAACAGCTGTCCCCCCTTCGTCCGTCGGGTGTCCGCTGTTTACCGGCCTGCGCCGCTGCAAGCTGCCGCCATCAAGCCCCGGCCCATTCCCGCGCTGCAGCCGCCGACGGAGCTGCGCGTCGTGGTCGTGTGCCGCGGAGTTCGCGTTACCCGCCAAAGCGGGCGGCGGCGGTGGCCCCGACGGCGGCGGGATGAGGCCCGCCGCCAGGGACAGGCTCTTCTGCAGCTCGATGACGTAGGCTGAGCAGCCATCGATGTTATCATCCACAACCGCCAGAGCAGAGTAAAGACTTGACGCCGAGTCGACAGGCATGGTCCTCACGCCCGTGACTGGGTCGCACATCTGAAGTGCGATGTGTCAAATAACAGGGTGCTAGGCTGGGTGGTACCGGAGGCAGGCGTACGGTGGAAGCGAGCAAGGTCAAGGTCACCTGAATGCGATGCGCGCACGCCCTTGTAATGCCTTCGTGCCTCTGGCTCACAAACAGGTGCTGCGTTGCTGCAAGCCCCCCACACGCATACGCACCTGGTTGCAGGAGATGTACACCCCCTCGAGGTGCATCCCGGACTGGTGGATGTGCTGCACCTCAACCTCCGGCGCCAGCAGCTGTGGCCGTAGGTTGAGGAGGCAAATGCAAGACGCGTCATGGAGCTGGCTCGCGGCGCCCCGACAAGGCCCGCAGCCCACAATTCCGCATGGCTGCGTGGCGGCTCAAGCTCTCGCTACCAACCAGTTCTGCCCGCATCCATACTGCATTACTGCCGAATCACAAGCTGCTGGAACCCCAAGCCGACAGCTCCGCAGGCCCTGTCCTCCATTTCTCCTGCCCACCGGCCCGCCCGCCCTCCAGCAATCCCACCCCAGCCCGCCCCATCCACCTGCGTCATGTTCCAGCCCCAGGGCCGCTGGTTCGCCGGCAGCCCCGCCGCCTGCCACAGCGCCTGCGCCACGGCGCAGTCCAGCAGCACCAGCTCGCTGCGCACCAGCCGCAGCCAGCTGCCCTCCTGCTGCTGGAAAGAGTCAATCGAGAACGACCAGGTCCCGTCGGGGCTGCCGGTTTTATTGAAAGTCGCCAGCACGTTGTGAGCGTCCACGCCTTGCACAGTCAGCTCCACGCCTGCGCAGCGACCAACGCGCCACTTCAATAGTTTCTCAGACCAACCTCATGATGGTACAATGCTGATATTTGCAGACTGCGCGGGGCAGTCATGCACCAACTGCGGTTGTCGTGTCCGCTCCGTGTGAGAGCCGGCCGCAAAACCGGCACGCCGCACTGCCCCTCTTCCCTTGCCTCCACCCCACCCCCGCCTCACCGGTGTTTATCCTGAATGCACCGTCGTACGGCCCGAGAAACAAAGCCTCCATTCTATCCATGGGCGCTGTGATAAGCGTGTCCGCGCTGAAAATTTGTTGCGCGACAGGCAGGTCCGCGGTCGTCTGCTCTGGCAGTACGATAACTTGGTCGTGTTTGAAGCCAGAATACTCATTAAGCATATCAAACTCCGCGCCCGCGGTCAAGCGCGGCAGCATCCAGAGCTGCACAGGGGTCGGGCAGAAGCGGCAGGTTCAGTTCATGTATTTCCAGTGTAAATATAGCAGAGGAAATAGAACAAAGCAGAGGATAACAGTTGTACCTGCGCGCAGTCCGGACATCTTATGACTGCCGTGTAATTCCCCGCACCCAGTGCCGGCACCAAATAGATGCAGACTAATAGAGTGACCGCCAGCAAGGCAGCGCCCTGCCGACAACTCCTCGGCCTCGGCCTTGCCATCGTCTGGCTCTGGCCCCGCACTCCTATGCCATTCAGTTAGAGCATCGTATTATAATATGAGTGCTGCAAGGACGCTAGTCCACAGCAGCGTAGCAAATCATGTTTGCTGGCTCACACGCAGAGTTGCATGCGCGAGACTTGTCACAAAGGGAAAGAAGATGCTTAATGATGCAAACACATACATAGCGTGACCGCCAGCACAGCGCGCACAGGCGTGTCCAGAGACCATTCACGATCGTGTGACCGAGATCGGCGAAGCTCCCCTGCAGGCACCCATCCCCCCTGCCGTCAACCGCAGTCTCCGCGCCCTCCCCCCCCCCCCATCCCGGCCACGTTGCGCAGCAAACGGCTGAAGCTACCTGCAGTTTTTATATACTGCACCTCGAAGTTACTGAGACTTGGATCGCGCCTGTGTTTGGAACGGCTTGGTGCTGTTGCTTCACATGGGCTGAAGTAACCCGCACACACGCTAAGACCCAGCACGGTGACACGCCATGCACGGTTACTCGCTGGGTCCGTGGGTTGTGACATGCTAGTAAGCGGCAAGGAATTCAGCGGTGCACATTCGAGGCCTCCCATAGGCTTGCAATGTGCTATGGGTGATTCCAGAAAGGCCAGGGCGAGAAGTGCAGTGCCCTACCTGCCGGCCTCACGACGGTGAGTCGGTGACGCAAGGTCAAGAGAGGAATCAGGCATTCCGCATTCGGCAGGTCGAGGGCGACCGGCAAGTAGAAGGCACATCCACGCCAGACCGGCATGCACGGGCGCGCGTATCATATGTACGTACGTACACCTGCACTCCACAGACAGCTGCAGTGCTGCACTCCAAGCGCACACGACGGTCCATGCAGCCCGGCTACGTCCCTCCCGTCAGCTCCCGTAGCACTTCCCCCGTGGCGCACTGGCGCCTGCCCATATGTCCCCTGCCTGCATCCGTGTGGTCCTTTCGGCCCCTTCTGGTCCTTCTCGTCTGGTAGGTAAATCTTGGTCCTATGTTACTGCAAGCTGTCTCCAGCGAGGAGACCTCCTTTGCAAGCCCAGCCAGCGACCGTCCCCCTCCCCCCGGCCAATCCCTGGGTCTAGACACATGCTAAGGGACATTTACAACAGGTTCCACAGCTTCCATCTCCTGCGGCTATGCTTAAAAGGCTGCAGCACGGCACACGTATTACCCCCAGCATCAGTGCAAGGCACCAACCCACGATGCTACCTCCGATCAGCGCATCTCCATGTCCCGCAACAATCATGCACAACACTGCAACACAAGCAACCAACGGTGTCAACCAGCGACGCTGCTGGCAATGTTCAAGTGCCAGCCCATCATAATACAAGCTGGTCCCAAGCCATGTGTGGGGCCATTGTCTCTTCGGACGAGCTGCAATACACCATAAACTCTCAGGGCCGCCGCACGACACTAATGGGGGCCATCGTCTACGTCACCCCTCAGAACAAACGATAAAATAAGCTTGTGTGAGCCCGAATCGCACCTGGGCAATTGTGCGGCAACAGACCTGGCACGCAGTGACTCCCTGCCGCATATATCTTGGAACGTGCGTGTCTTGTCGCAACACCGCCGCGGCCACTTTGCTCACGCGGCATACGCCCGCCTTCTCTCAAGCACATTAAAATTATTGCATGAATTCTTCCGTGCTTGCCAGGTTCTCACATCCAAAACAGCGGCCCTGCCATTTCAAGCCACGGCTCAGCCGCAGGCTGGGGTACAGGTGCAGGCACAGGCACAGGCCAGGGGCCACGGGCCAGGGGCCACGGGCCAGGAGCCACGGGCCAGGGGCAATGGCAAAGACCAGGGCGAAACCCTTCATTCACAGCAACGCCCTGACTCTTGCACAACCATATGAAACGCAACCTTTACTCTCGCAATTGTCATGGCTCTTCCCAAATTCATGTGCACACGTGCTACGTACCAAGTCAGTCGTCATCCAAAACGGCCGGCACCTCCACGTCTGGGCCGCCGTGTGCCATCTTCCATGCCTCAATCTCCTCCCGCCGCGCGAAGCGCCCGCGGATACGCGGCCGGACCTCTGCATAGTACTTGCGGGTGGCGTAGCGGATGACCTGTGCAGCAATGTTACGGCGCCGGGCGCGTGACAGGCGCACACAAAGGCAGAAGAGCTTGTGTGTCACGAGCTCGTGTGTCAAACGCCGCGCATTCCAGGCATTGTAACGTGCGATCCCCGGCAAGCAGCATGATTCACACGGGGCACTGAAGGGTTGTTTCAGGAAGCCCAAACCGTGTGGGCATCGAACGTACCTTGTCAAAGTTGCGCCGCTTGCGCTTCTCCAGGTACCGAGCCACGCGCTCCTGGCGCGTCAGCTCGCGCTGCCCGCCGCCGCTCATGCCGGCAGCCGCCGCCGCAGCCGCCGCCAGGACCTGCGCCGCGTATGCCGTCGCCGCGGGCGTCGTGACCGGCGCATAGGCGGGTGTAGTGCGCGGCTGCGCCGCCGCCGGCGCTGCAGCCGCGCCCGTGCCGGTGCTTGCTGCTGCTGCCGGCGCTGTGACCTTGGGCGCGGCAGCACCTGGCGCCGCCTGACCGGCAGGGGCAGCGACGTCGTCCCGCCTTCCGCTCATGGAGCGCCGGACTGCTGGCGGCGTCGGAGGCGACGACTTCTGCAGAATGGAGCCGTCGGGGCCGCGCCTGATAACAGTGATAACTGGTGGCGGGACTGGTTTGCGGATGCCGCCGCTCAGACTAGGGCCGCGCGGCAGCCCGGCGCCCTGCTGCGATGACTGCTGCGCAGGCCTCAGTGCCATCGGCTGCACCGGTGCGCGGGCTGCAGCCTGCGCAGCTGTGGGCGCAGGGAGCGGCGTGAGCGGCGCGGCTGTGGCTGTGGCTGCGGCTGCGGGTGGTGCCGGCAGCGCGGCATCAGCAGAGGGCGTGAAAGGCGTGGACGGCGCAACAGCAACAGCCGAGCTAGCGCTGGCGAAGGGCGACGACGTGGCGTTGGTCTCTGACACACTGCGGCGGGGTGCGGGCTGTGGTCGCGGCTGCGGCTGCTGCAGCGGCAGGAGCTGCACTTGCAGGTGGGAATCCTGCCAGGCTGGCTGCGGCCGCGGTTGCTGTGTGTGCTGCGGCGGCTGCGGTGACTGTGGTGGCTGTGGCGGCTGCGGCTGGGGCGGCTGCTCGTGGCGATGGCTGGCGTCTGCCGAGTACGGGAAGGCGCCCTGGTACTGCTCCGCAAGGTACCGCTGGTACTGCTGTACGGCGTACGGCGGCTCCGCCGGCGGCATGTGCACATGCACGTGCTGCTGCGGCAGCAGCGGCTGCTGCGGCAGAGCCAGCACGGCGGCCTGCTGCGTCGGCGTCAGGCTGACAGGGAGCCCTGGGGAGTTGCCCTCGATGTCCATGTCGGCCGCATTTGACAGCTGCACTTCCCGCTGCTGCTGTTGCGACTGCTGCTCCTGTTGGGGATGCTGGACCGGGTGCGGCGGCTGCGCGCATGCGAGCTGCATCTGCTGCACCAGCTGCAACTGCTGCGCCTGCATGTGCAGCTGCACGTGCATGGCCTCCTGCTGCTGCAACCAATGCATGTGCATGGCATGCAGCCGAGCCTGCTCCTGCAGCCGCAGCTCTTCCAGCTGCTGCAGCAGGATGCGCCGCTGCTCCTGCTCCGACAGACCCGCCATGCCGGCAAACATGTCGTCCCCATGCGCCTCCGTCCCAGATGCAGCCGCTGCTGCCGCCGGCCCAGCAGCTACTGCTAGCGGCAGCGCCTGCCCCTGGTGCTGCGTCAGTGCCTGCGGCTGTTGGATGGGGGCGTCAGCAGCGTGCTGCTGCTGGTGCAGCGCCAGAGCACCCGCAGCGGGCAGATGCTTGTCTCCAGCTGCAGGCGCCACGTCGTCCTGCTGCCTCAGCGCCGGCTGGAGCTCGTACACAGAGGCGCTGTAGCTGCCCTGGCGGCTGACCACCGCCTCCGCCTGCTGCATGAACAGCTCCGCCGGCACTGCCACAGCCGCCTCTCCCGCCTCCGCCGCCGCTGCAGCCAACTCTGTCGCTACCGTGCCGTCGTCTCGCTGTAAGGCCGCGTGGCCGCTGCTGGTCAGCTGCCCGCCTCGCAGCGCGCTGACGTAGCCGCACCACTTGCCAAAGCAAGCGCACGCGGCAGCCGCTCCCCGGTCCAGCTGCTTGCCCGCCACGACCGCCGCCTTGGCATGGCCCCACAGCGGCACCAGCAGATTGTCACCGGCGGCTTGGGATGCAGAGCCGCTCCCACCGCCGCCAACGCGGCGCGCAGCCAGGGACGCATCCACCGTTATTGGCACCTCTGCCTCAGGAGCGTCATCAAGCAGCATCTCTGCGTGAGTATTGCGCGGGGCAAGGTGGTGTACTTGCTCGCGGCGCAACTTCAAAGGTTGACAAACGCTGAAAACGGGCAAAGCTTCTAACATGCCTAATGGGCACCATAACATATTGCTGGCTCACCCTCGCCATCTTCATCGGAAGCCGCACTTGATGAGGTCCAGCCGCAATGGGCCGGCAGCGCCGCCGCGCAGGCCTTGCATGCAGTGCATGGGCGCACGGCGGTGGTGGCGGCGGGTGCCCCTTCGCTGCAGTTGTGGCCGCTGCCATCGCAGCAGCCAAAGCTGAAGCCGCCCGCAGCGCTGCCTGCCGCCGCTTCGTCCTGACCGAGCGCACAAGGAGGCGCCGCCGCCGCCGCTACCTCGCACAGCGGCACGGCCCCGCTGCAGGCAGCACACAGTCCGCCAGCCGCGCGGCTGGGCGGCCGGCGCAGCGGCGCCACCACGAGGACAGCCTCCTCTAGATGGCCTGCTGCTGCGGCGCCGTCAGGTATCGCGGCGCAGCGGTCCTGCACGTCAGCGTCTTCGTCCTCCTCGTCTTCCTCCGCGTCCTGCTCATTCTCCAGGTCCTCCGTCGTCTCCAGCGCTTCCGCCTCGCCTTCCTCCGGTTGCTCGGGATCCTCTCTTGAATTGGCAAAACAGGCCGCGGCCGCGGCCTGTGCTGCAGCAGCGGCGCCGACGCCAGGCCACTTGCCAGCCACACGCGGCGCTGCTGGCAGCCGCGGCGCTGTAGGGCTAGCCGTGCCGGTGGGCCCAGCAGGCATGCAGCCCACACTGTTGTCACACGGTGCAAAGCTGCTGCCCGCACTGTGCGCTGCCGCAGCGACTGCAGGACCGTTCGCCACGTCATCAGCCGCATGCTGCCCCTGCTGACCACCAAAACCGCCACCAGGCTCTCCCTCGCCATGGCAGCAGCCGTATGCCGCCGGCCCGCCGGCGGCCGCCGTCGCCACGTCCGCGCACGTGAACGCGTCCGACATGAGCGGGTCATCCGACGCGAGGTCCTATTGCGAGCCGCACAATTATATGAAAGGTAATGCGCTCAGCAACCGCCATCGCAAATGCAGCCGAAGGAGCGGCCGACACGCGCGCTCATCACGCGTTCCGCCATCCTTCTGCTGAACACACCACGCACAAATAAACGCACGTGCGGCGTACCGCATACAGGCGACGGCCTGAGTCGGTATGGAGTGAGGCTGTGACCCACCTGCGGCAGGGCTGGCAGCGGCGCCAGCAACCCCACTGGCGTTGTCTGGTGATGAGCTTGCGCGCTGGTGCAATCACCGCCGCCGCTGTACGCGGCGGCGGCTGCCTTCGCCAAAATCCCCTCGTGGCAGGGCTCGCAGTAGTAGCCCCCCGGGCACTGCCGGCACCGCAGCGTGGAGCCGCGACCGAAGCATAACTGGCAAGGGATGCGCCGGAGGTGACGCGACGCAACCTGCGCGCAATGACCCGCGAGCGAGCGCATGACTTGGGAGCCCGGTTGACGACGGACGGGAGGCCCGACACATACACAGGCGAAGTCCGGACAAGCGCGAGGTACACTCTGGAACAGCGGGGCGCGTGGTGTAAACGCCAAGCCGCCCCGACAGAATGTTGGGCAGGTGCGCGGACCATCTCAAGGCAGTAGTCTTACGCAGCTACTGCTGCCAGCTGCTGCAGGGTCGTGCCAATCCCGGCTCGCCCTGGGATGCGCCACCCGCCCCAAGTCTCTTACACTCACCAGCGAGCTTGTATGCAGTCTTACATCGCAGCTATTGCACAGCAACACCTTGTCGCTCTCGCAGTACGTGATAGCGGGCGACGAGCACCAGGAACACTGGCCCTGACCGCATTTCGCCGCTGCGAACGCAGCGTCGCCCGGAACAGCCCCCAAAGGGGCCAAGATACAACACGGCGGGGTCATCTTGTGCTATGTGGCCGCGCCGGGTCAAGGCATCAGCTCGGCGCTGGCGACCGGCGACGAATCGTCGAAAACCACTTTGTTCAGGTTAAGCCTGGTAAAGTCAGTTTAATATATACTTTGCTGCATTATATTTTGTTCTAGCATGCGAGAGAGTGGCGCAAGAGCTCCACGCGCAAAGAAACTTGGCCAACCGCTTGTTGCACAACGATTACGGACGGGGTATATCAGCACCTTAGCAATGCCCTATCCTGCTTGTAATGTGCTTTTCTTGTCATGTAGCGCCTGGTAGGCGTGTCGGGCTCACGGAACTTGAAGAGCAGATGCTTGTTGACACACCGCTGACCTCGGCTTTCAATGCCGCCAGGGACTGTCTTTGGGGTGTGAATATATGCTCCTGTCATTTGGCGTAAACCTCAGAGTCTGACCTTGCATGCAGCCCAAGCAGTGGACACTGGGCACCCGCGTGTCACCCGTACCCGGCATTCGCGTGTTAGGCATCAACCTTGGGCCACCCGGGTGCCACTCCCGTTTTGGGCTGAGTCCAGAGACTGCCCCAACTTTAAGGCGCTGGTAGGAGCCTTAGACCCCTCGGCCTAGGACGTTTGGCATGCACCACATGACCACAACAGCCGTGCACCAGCCTAATCGATTTACACTGTCCCCTTCTTGTAATCCGCAGTCCTTAATCGATGTTACAGCTGTGGGGAGACTTTTCATCCAGGCCCGAAACACGGCCGTTGCAGCCTACCAATCGTGGTCTACCAGTCTACCAGACTGTAAGAGCCCGCGTATTCACCGTATTTGCTCGAGTATGCTTGCATCTCCACATTGTCCACAAGTACCCTTGCGGCCATCACCGCATCCTCCTCTTCCCCCCCCTCGCACTGCCTGACGCTGTGCCTTGTGTGTATCTGTGGGATATACTGCATACCCCACACCCGCCTGCTGCGTGTTTCCTCAGATAAGGATGGCCTGGGGATGCCACAGCGATACGCAAAGCGACACATGTGCGCCTCGCCGCCAGCGCTCAGGTCAGTCAGCAGCAGACGCGGCGCCGTGCGGGAGTCCGACGTGTCGCCAGGGGTGCGGCGCGGCTGCGAACACTGCGTAAGACACACGCATCAGGACGCCGACACAGCTATTGACGAAATCACGCAGGGCAGACGCCATCGCTGGTTGCTACGTTTGCAGTCAGCACACGCACCCGAGTCTGCGAGCTGCTTCCACTCGCGATTGAAAGGGTGCTCGGGGTCGGCAAGCGGGTCGCCCCTGTGGCAGTAGCAACATAACCGCCTTGGGCGATGCCGCATTACCGATATGCGCTAGAATGCGAATGCGACATGTGAAAGCGACACACCCAGTACGGTAATTCACTGTACGGCCACTGCATCAACTCATGCCGTCTGCAGCTGGCGGGGTGGTAGATGCGCAGGCAGGTAGCGCAGCAGTGCGCGGCTATCAATGTGGCAGGCATCAAAGCGCTGCGCCGCCCTCAGCCTTCGCAATTGGCCCCGTCTGTCTGCTGCCACAGCAGCAAGCCTGAAGTTCTCATGGCTCACGCCCTAGCTTACTGCAGGTCTCCGATGGCCGGGGGCGGCTGCAGCTCCTCCTGCAGGTCTGTCAGGGCGTCCGGGCAGCCGAGGGGAACGCAATCAAAGTTATCAAACCGGGCTGGCCGGGGGCTGCAGCAGCGAGTGGCCGCAGATCAACGGGCTGGCAACACACAAACACTACTGGGCTGAGCTGCAGGGAGCAGGCGCCGCTCGCGGCCTTACCCAGGGCCGTGCACAGCCGCTGGTGCGCCTCAGGCGGCACGCCAATGCCGTAGCGCAGGGAGAAGCCTGCGCCATGCAGTGGCACATGTAAGTAAGCCGTGTTCCGCGCAGCCAGCCAGTCTACGTATGACATAACAGCTGCCCGAACGTGCCTGGCTTCCCGCCAGCGCCATTCGCGGAATTAGCAAACAACCACCGCAACGCTCACTCACACGGACGCACGCACCGTGCAGCTGGTACTCTGGGTCGCCGCCGGCGGTGCGGGCGTACTGCACCAGCTCCGTCCAGTGCTTGCGGTTGGCCTGTGCAGCATGGGCCGTATTCATGCACGGGCAACCAGGTGCACCAGGTCAGGAGGAGTGCTGAGGTGCATGCATGGCCTCGGAGGTGGCTGCTGCCGCTGGCAGGGGTGAACAAGACGTGTGCCGCAGTTCAGCGCTTGCAGGTGCAAGCGTGCCCCATGCACACAACGCATGGGCGTCATTTGATCATCCTGTTCCAACTTCCAACCCACACGGAGCAGCACCTGGCTGTAGCAGTCGGCGGGCGGCGGGCTGGGCCGCAGGCTGCCGTCGGGGTGGCGGTAGCAGCGCCCGCCGCGCTCGCGTAGCCTGTGCGGCCCGCGGAGTCAGCACGAGAGCGCGCGAGTGCGGTCCTAAGGGCTCGCAGGCCAGGTCGGACGCAATCTATGCGGCTGCGTCGCGGGCAGGCGCATGGGCTTCCGTGACTGTAGGATGCGCATGACTCTGCGAGCCGGGTGCTGCTGCGGCCCTGCCTGCGCTGCGCGCCCGTGCCTACTTGGCACAGGTGGCACAGGTGCGCCCGCGGCCAGGGGCGGGCTCCAGGGCTCGCACGCCGCCACGCACGCGTGTACGCACCTGCGGCGGTACTGCTCCGCATACCGGTCGAGCAGCTGCTGCAGTAGCGCGGGGGAAGGCCCTGGCGCAGGGGCCGATGCAGGGCAGGGAGCCGCTCCAGTCGCGGCGGCAACGCCCGCAGAACGTGCAGGTTTGGGCTGGGCGGCTGTTACGTGGAGCGTCGCCAGTGTTTGCGTGGCATAATTGCTACCCGGCGCAGCGCTGCTTGCGCCTTGAGGAAGGGTGCTTGTGCGCGGCTGAGCTGACAGTGACTGCTGCGGTGTCGCGCTGCTGTCGCCGCCTCGCCCCGGCGTATCCCCCGCAGGAGTTGTTGCCGGCGCGGTGGCTCGGGCCAGGTATTCGGATAGCTTTGGCATTCCTAGGCAGCACAATATGCGAAGCGGGTAGTGCCTACTGTGACTTAAGTCTGGAGCAGATCGTTTGTGCTGCGGTGGACCGGTCCTAGACTGGCTGCCCCGGATAAAAAATAGTCACATGCCTCGTGCTAGCACGCGCACCGAAGATAAGGTGGTGGAGAAATCCACCGCTTGGATTGGCGCAGGGGCCGCTCCAAGAGAACCAAAAAGGGCAGGTCAACCATCTGCACCGGTCGAGTCCCATCCCGTGCTCGCCGCAACGCCCAGTGCCCCAGCTCCTGCACCCTCCTCGCCAACCCGCTGTTGCATCCCATTGACACACGAGTACGGCAGGTCGCCCCCTGCAGCCGCCGCATGCCGCCGCCGCCACCGCCCGCCGTCAACCATTACGCGAGGCGAGGCGCCGCTCCACACCATACTCCGGCTCCGCCAACATCCTACAGTGGGACCAACATCAGGGCGGAGACCGGTCAGGAACGACGCTCTGGACAGTGAAAACGAAGACCGTGGGATGCGTGTGCCATGCGCTGCATGTCATGCCGTGCCACATGCGGGAGGATCGTTGACCTCAGCGATCTTGGTGATTTAAAATGTCGTCATAGACTCGCTCAAGAGTAGCAAATATTTTAAACATCATCGGCCAAGACCCCGCGGACGGGCAGGGCACCGTGTCGTTGAGCGTGTGCACATGCTGAGAATGACCCGTGCTTCAGGCAAACGAGTGGCGTCAGAGAGAAGATTAGAAGTTAAATCAGCGGCCGTTCCGGGTGAAGCACCCGGTTCAACCTCAGCTGACACGCATGAATGAAGAATCGGTCTCATCATTCGCCAGCCGTGCGCTCAGCCCCCTTGCCCTCCCCACCCAAGCCCTCGTGCAGGATGTGCATGCCGGACACCACTTGACGCTCAGATAAGTGCTTCCAGCATTCTCTTCAATGATATTCAGAAGCAGAACTGGCATTTACTGGTTTGAATCATCAGCGCATCGTTCGTGTCATGCATGCCATGCGGGGTGCAGCTTTGCATGTGTGGGCTTGGCACACGCGCCCCTCACAGCCCATGACAGAGCCACCATTCATTAAGGAGTTCCTTCCGGGCATCAACTCACCAGGACGGGGCGTGTAGCTTCTCAGACGGAGACGAGAGTTAGGGCTGCTGGCCGCCCTCCTCAGCCGCCGCCAGGGACCGCACAGACCTGCCGGGAGACAACGAGCAGGAGACAGAATTCCATCTCAATAACACTGTATCGAGCACCTCACATATTGATGGTCGCAACGGCGCATGTGCGCACGAGAAATGCTTTGACTGTTGGTGAAGGCCTCAGTGCAGATCTTGGTTGAGAAGTAATTTTCTTCATGAGAAGCTTCGGAATTAGCATGGAATGTTACATCACTGGCCATGTGTGCCTAGACAGCCGAGATTGCTGCCGCCGGAAATTCCGAAACGCAGCTCCAGCCGCCAGGTTCACTCACCGTTCGCGGTTTGGCCACGTAGGAGTGCTCCTAGCATGGAAGCGGCATCCATGAAGCAGTGCCGGTCCTGAAAGAGGCACGAATATGGCCAAGGCGGCGGGCCGAGTCAGGTCAAGCGTGGCGGACTAGCTTCAGCAATACAATACAAACGCCGAGCAATTTGACACTGCATGCGAGGTACGCAAGTTCCACTGGGCCGGCTTGCCCAAGACGATTGGCGCTCACCATGCAAGGCGGCAGCTTATGAGCCACAGCGAGCAGCAATTACATGATGTAAGCCAGTACAGGCGTAAACAGACGCGACGACTATATGTATCTACGGACAGAAGAACAGAGTGTCGCGCGCGCCTTCTTGAAGCGCCGGCGCATGGTGCGCAGCGCCCCATGCAAGCCGTACCATGGCCCATGCAGCAGACGCGGATCGACAGTCAACAATTCATCCGCGCAACATACAGCTCCTCGGCCGCCTGCCACCTGCGGCTGGGGCACGTTCCTCCCCTTCACCCGCCCCCCAACCTCTTGCCACCCGCCCCCGCTCATCTCCCCGCCCCCGCTGCCCCCGCAAAATGCGCCTCCAGCGCCGCCACCACGCCGTCAAAGGTGGAGAAGTTGCGAGACACCACCGGCACCGGCAAGCCCAGCACCGCCGCCGCGCCCGCTGCGGTGTAGGGGCCGTGTGCCGCCAGCGTCACTCCGTGCTGCAACACCGCCCCCCGGAAGGCCTCGGCGCCGCCCATGAGCTGCAGGAGCCCCTGAGCCTGTGAGGAGAACGCACGCGCGCGTGTGCACACACACGTATGGCACGTGGGTCACAAGGTTAACTGTGATTGCGGCGGTCAAGCGTAGAGTGAGCTTCGATCGCCGCAGGCTTGGTTAGTGTGCGCCGTTCAGGTTGTCGCCGCTCTCGCCAGTCCAAAGAGGCTGGTAGGCTGCAGCGGCCGTGTTTCGGGCCCGGGTCAGAAGTCCCCCCACAGCTGTAGTACAAGGTTACGGCAGCGGGTTGCGTGCAGGACGTGTTGCCACATGCATCTGGCAGTCGCGCGCAGTCACCTGCAATCAGTAACCAAATTGTTGCGGTGCCGCGGTACGGCCTCGCACTGTAATTGCCAAGCCGCAGCCGCCCCACCTACTTCACGAGGCCCACCAACCCACGCACGCGCGCCGCCGCTCAGCAAGCAAACCGTTGCCCCCCCTGCCCATTTCGGCTCATCAAGATTGGAAAAAGGCTCCACCACCACCCGGCCGACGGCCCCCCCAGGCTCCCTTGCGCCCACCCACCTCGGCCGTGGAGCTGAACACCACCGCGTGCACGTGCCCGGACTGCAGCGCCGCCCGCTCCGCGCCGCACTCCTCCGGCGTGCAGCCCAGGCGTGTGAGGTAGGCGTCCAGCCGCACCGGGGCGGCGCCCGCGTCCTGCAGGCTCGGCCGGTCGGGTCGAGCGAGGGAGGCGGTTTTGGGTGTGGGGCTGTTCAAGAGGGCGCCGGGAAGCCGGGTGAGCGAGGGAGCGAAAGCAGGTATGAGACAGAGCCACGGATGCGGCAAACGTGGCCCGAGTGCGCAGGTGCCGGGGGATGGATATATTCCCGTACCCAGGAGCAGATGCGGTTGGGGCCGCAGCGCTGCCTGCCGCGTGGGCATTTGGCTGCTGGGTGGCGTACGGCGCGGCCTGTGGGGCTTCACAGTGAACCTACAGGCGCCCAACCTCCCAAGAAATACCTGTCCCTAGGTCAATCGTGACTATGTTCGACAGCCCTCTGCAACGCAGAAAAACGCTAAGTGGCCGAACCCCCACCCTTCTTCTTCTCTTAAATACGGTAGTCATGCCCCCGGGTTTTGGGTTTGGGAATCAGCTGCCCCCCCCCCCCATTCTCACCTGCAGCGCCTTGAGGAAGCGAGGCACTACCGGCGGCTCCACCAGACCACCTAGGCCAGGAGGCAGGCGGCGGTGAGGGCTGCGGGCAGAGCGAGTCGACAGCGAGCCTACTGCTGCCCTTTCGTGTCCTGACTTGACAAGGCAAACGCAGCCCTGCACACCCCACCTGTGACCAGCGGCACGGGGCACAGCACGCGTGCCCCCGCCGCCTCGCCCCTGCGCTCCAGCTCCCGCACCAGCCCCAGGGTCGAAGCCTGCGTGCGGGGCTGTACTCTCTTAGCAAATCTGCAACACATGCGCGAGCTGCAGTTAGCCCTCGTGGCCGACAATACCTCCTTGCACAGTGTTTCCAGCTTTCGCCTCCCCACCACCCACGCTAGCTTGGTTCCTCAGTTCAGGCGGGGCTGGTAATTACACCCTCTTCCCCCCTCCCCGCCGCTCTGCACCTCGGGCGGCGCGACGTGCACTTCCAGCCCCAGGCCGCTCAGCACCTCGCCGTCGGCGCCCAGAGCGCACAGCCGCAGCCCGCTGCGCCGCAGCCACTCGCACGCAGCCTCCACGCCTGCCGGCGGTCGCGAGCACGTAGACACCAGACACTGGCGTTTGACCGCCGCAAACTCCTTTCCTTGCATTCAGGAACCCTTGCGTATGTGGCCACTACAAACGCGCAGCTGCGGCCTCAATCCCACCCCACCCCACCCCATTGTCGAGTGTTCTCCATTATCAACATAGGCCACGATCTCCTCCTCGCTCGTTTGCATGGGGATGGTTTAATTGGTATTTACAACCCACCCAGCCTACTGCTTTTCCGAAGAGCCTGCAATCCGCCGGCTCCCACCCGCGCTTGCCTCCTGCTGCAGCCGCCTACAAGTGCCCCTTTCCCCCCGCCCCAAGCTCTTGCCTCCTGCTACAGCCGCCAGCTGATCTATGAATGCGAAGATGCCGTTCTTGCTTGTGAAGGCGATATGGGTCAGGTGTTGGTGTTGGTGTTGGTGTTGTTGTTGTGAGGAGCTGCCGATGTCATTTGATGGGCGCTGCTGCTGCTCAGACAGCAGGACCCGCAGGTAGCTCCGCATCTGCAGGTCGACAATGAAGTATGGGTGCCGGGGCGCAGGTAACCAGCAGACGCTGCACCGTAACCGCACCCATATCCACCCTCGCAGCTCCCTCGCGTGCGCCCATGGTCGAGTCCAGGTTGCAGCATGACCGGCTGATGGCCACCTGGTCTGCAGGGTCTGCAGCACCTACATGCGCCCAGCCGCCCACACGTGCCCACAGGTAGGCAGTTGGGCACCACACGCACCCAGCACCACCGGGCCGCACCTGCTCCAGCTCTGCCCCCTGCAGCTCCGTGATCGCCACACCCGGCACCACCAGCGGCCGGGCGCCGGCGTTGATGAGCTTGGCACACAGCTTCTGACTGTATTGCCGGGGAGCTGCGAGAGGGTGAGGGGATTGTAGAGGGGCCAGGGGCGGAGGAAGAAGGCAGGAGATGGGAGGTTGAAACGCCGGTACGTCTTCCTGCTTACCCCGTCCCCCTCCCCGTGCCCACCCGTGCCCCCGTCCATCTCCCCTGGACTGTCAGTCTGCTTCCTTCCTAGTCCCGCCAGCTTCTAAACGTCAACACACGCCGTACCCGTCACGATAATGCGTTTGGAGAGCAGAGGAAGCTCGTCGGCCCCAGCCAACGGACTGCGGCCGTCGTTGTCTTTGAGAAGGGCCCCCGGGCGAGAGAGGGTCCGGCCGTGCCCAACGGGGTCATGTACATGATTTGGAGGAGCAATGCATTGCCACCCACATGATCTGCGCGGCCCTGGGCAGCGCACTTGTCGGAATTGTGCGTGCATGTTACCCGAGGAAGGTCAAACCGATACGTAACAGGACTCGCTCAGATGGCTGAAACTGATAACACGTCAACAGTGTGTACAGCGCAAAACAGAAAGAATGATGCCGGCAACATGACTGCAGGCGCGACGACTGTTGCATCCGGTCAGTTATGTTAATGCTGCTTAAATTTCGGACCAGGTCGTCACGTGACTGATATTAGACATATCCCACCTCATTTAGATACTGTATTGTGCTGTGAGTGGCCGCGAATGCTGCAAGCGCGCCCTCTCCAAGTGCGCGCTCGCGGCACTTCGGGTGCCAGCAAGCGCTTGGTATGCACTCGTGCTGTTTCGGCGCCTGCGAAGCCCGCACCGAAGCTGACTGGCGAGGCCCGGTGAGGACACCACACATCCGAGCTTGCCCGGGCTTGCGATTTTATGACCGGGGGCTTTGCTTTCTTGCAATTGCGTTTCATATGTACACGGGAATCCCGTGCTGTCAAGAAGCACGCTCGGGGGAGTCCGGAGACACGCAGGGTTTTTCAAGGCCACACACGCCCCTGTCCCACGCTGCCCACTCACCCACCGCAGCTCGCACGAGACCGATGTGGTCGTGATTGGCAGCGGCATCGGCGGCCTGTGCTGCGCGGGCCTGCTGGCAAAGTATGGATACAAGGTGGGGCGGAGCTCTGTGAAGTGGCCACGAGACACAGCCCCGCTATGGGGGCCTCGCAGGCGGGGGACCCCCGGCCCAAACACACTCGCCCCGAATCTGCTCGGACGCACGGGCAGCTTGCTGGCGCGTGTCGGTGACGACGCTTTGACAGTGTTCGTGGCTTCGTGCACTGCGCACCTCCAGCGCTACCCCCTTACATTTGTCAACATTGCCCGTGCCTCACTCGCTATTTTGGTTTTTGGTTAAAGATGGGACACCCACCCTCCGCGGCCGTCCCAACCACCCCGGCCGCCGCACGCACGTGCCCCCTCCCCTGTGCGTCCAGGTGACGGTGTGCGAGTCGCACTATATCGCAGGCGGCGCGGCGCACGCGTGGGAGCGGGACGGCTACCACTTTGAGAGCGGCCCCTCCCTGTACTCGGGTGCGTGCCTGTGTTGGGGTGCGTGTAGTGCAGAGGGCTTGAGGTCGAGAGCTTCTCTGGTCCACGGCGGCAACTCGCGCGTGGCAGGGCGGTCCCGGGAGGCCCCGGGAGGTCCGGACATCTGTGTGCAGTGTGAATTGAATGTTGTGAGGTTCGATGGTTACGTTAGCGTCTCAGATTGCTGGTCTGCCTGAGGAGTAGCGGTTGCGCAGGTGCAGCTCACCTCCCGTTGCAGGCCGCGCGCCTGTCACCACACCGCACCGCCACGTGGTGTTGCGCATTCCGTGCGCGCTGCCTTGCAAAATACAAACCAAATGCGAGCACAAGCACAAGCACACGGTGTGTGTGCACGCACGCAGGCATGGCGGGCCGGGGCAAGGAGGCCAACCCCCTGGGCCACGTGCTTCAGGCGCTGGGTGTGGAGGTAGGGTGTGGGCCGTACGGGTTGTGGACTCGTTTGTGGCAGTGGGTGGGAAGGGGAGGCGGCCGTCCTTGGGGCCATCAGCGGGCGCAAACATTGGGGGAGTCTGGGTTTTTCTTTACTCTGCGCATTTGTAGCTGCCACGTTAACTGTACGAATACCGTTTCTTTCACGCAGCTGGACCTCATTCGTTACAACACGTGGAACGTGGTTGTGCCCGAAGGCACCTTCCTGACGCGGGTGCGTGACTGGGTGGGGCCCTGTGGGGCGAGGGCCAGGCGGGGAGGGTCGCCCTGGGCAGCGGGGTCTGCCGAATGGAGCTGCCGTGATGCCAGTAATTGTTGACAGCGATGATTTGATTTCAACACGGAACTGCTTCGCGCAGATCGGCAACGACAACTTCCTCGAGGTCCTGACCAAGGTGAGCCTGGGGGGGGGGGCAGGCGGGGTTGATGCATCTGCAACCCCACAGCGCACATATGTCATAGCTCTCAGTCAGCGGGCGTGCGCACGGCCTCCAAGTAACACATGCGCACGCGTGCCGTCAACACAGATCCGCGGCCCCGAGGCGGTGGCGGAGTGGGCTCGGCTGCAGGAGGTGATGCGGCCGCTGGCCAAGGCCGCCACCATGATACCGCCCGCCGCCTTCCGGTGAGCGGGCCTGCCGCGTGCCCCGGCGTCCTGTGCTGCCGGCGTGTTGCGATGTTTCCACCACCACCACCAGGAGGTGTGCGGCAGTAGGTCTGTCCCGCGTGCAGACGGGGTCCCAGGGTGGACCCCGGCCTGTCCCGCTTACTGCTCATGCACTGCCCCGCGCCTGCCCCATGCCTCTCCATACCTCCTCCTCCTCCTCCTCCTTATCCCTTCCCCTCACCTCCTCCTCCTCCTCCTCCTCCTTTCACAGCTACGACCCCGGCGCGCTGATCACCGCCATCGGCCGCTACCTGCCCTCGCTGCTGGAGAGCGGCCCCAACGCCGCCAAGCTGTCGGGCCCCTTCGCCGGCGTGCTGGACGGCGCCAACATCCGCGACCCCTTCATCCGCAACTGGCTCGACCTGCTCAGCTTCCTGCTGTCGGGCCTGCCTGCCAACGGCACCGTGGCGGCCGAGGTGGTGAGCGGGGGGGGGGGCGGGGCCGGGGGCGGGGGCAGGGGCGGGGGCGGCGGCGGCGGCGGCGGCGCCCGCGGCTCGGTTGTATGGGAGGCGGGGGGGTAGCCATCCATCGGATGGTGTTTATCAAATGGGGAGGGGGAGGGACCGAATGGGAGTGGCGTGCGGTGGGGTGAGGAAGGCTTGGATGGGGCACGGGGCATGGATGCTGCGTGCCAGCGAGACAGGCTGTGCTGCCCCCGGCGGCGGGCGTAAGGGATGCCACAGATATGGCGTGGGGATGTGCACTCAGCTGCTCAAGCTTGGTGTCGCTGCGTTGCCGGTCATGCGGCCTACGTGCGGGCATCGAACGCCTGCTAGAAACTCGCGTCCTGTAGAAATGCGGACCCCTGGGCGCGCATGTAAAGCACGTCACAATTCAACCACGGAGGAGACTTGCCCGCCCACTTCTTAACCCAATACGCACGGACTCACGTCTTCCGATGCCGCAGGCCTTCATGTTCAATGAGTGGTACCGGCCGGATTGCTTCCTGGAGTTCCCTCGGGGCGGCTCGCAGGTTGGTGGGCAGCCGGTGTGTGTGTGTGTTAGAGATCACAAGGGGAAAACAAGCAAAGCAAAGACCGTGTGTGTGTGTGTGTGTATGTGTGTGTGTGTGTGTGTTTGTTTTGGGGCTTCCATCACTCCAATTCCCAAGAGCAGCGGCGGAGGCGGGAAATGGCAATTGGCGAGTGTGAGAAAGACTCAACTTACGTTTCCGTGCTGCATCTTCCTCTTAATGGCCATGCATGCATCGCCCAATGCCGCCTTGCCCCCTGCGCCCCGCCCCCGCGCTCCTCCTCGCTCCTCGCTTTTGCATGGGTACGGTTTAATTGGGCTGGTACTTACACCCCCCCTTTATTAATTTAAATGCATGGAACCCCCTTTCGCCCACGTGCCCCCACAGGCTATGGTGCAGGGCCTGGTGGGCGCCCTGGAGAAGTTCGGCGGCCGCATGCTGCTGAGCAGCCATGTGGAACGAATCCTGCTGGACGAAAAGTGAGCGAGTGGGGGACGTGATCAGTCACGGCGCCGGCCGGCCGCCGCGGCTGCAGCAGGCTGGCGTCCTTTGTTTGCAGCAGCTTACTTGCTGTGCTTGCGCAGGGTTCTGCTTCTGTAGCAATCAGGCTGTCTTGCGCGCACCTCGCTGTCCGTCAGGGCCCTCGGGACTTTCTGATGCTCCTTTTGCTGCTGCGGCGGCTGCTGCTGCTGCTGCCGTAGGGGCAAGGCATCGGGCGTGGCGCTGCGCGGCGGCGGAACCATCAAGGCACGCAAGGTGTGGCGAGGCACGCGACGTCACTCGTTGGGGTTCGGGTAATCGATGCAGCCGTGCCCGAACTGAATGTCGCGATCGGCGGGGAGCGCCCTGCACGAATCAGTCCCGCGAACCTGGAAGACATGCGCGCTGCGAGCCTTCCATTCCTGCAGAATAGGATTAATAAGCCCACATCACATGATCGCATGCAACTCGCCCTCGCAAGTCGCCGATGCACTTACTCCCTTCCCTTCCCCCAGCAAACTCCCCCACGCCCTCGGCCCCTGCCCTGCCCCCCGCCAGGCCGTCATCTCCAACGCCAGCGTGTGGGACACGCTCAAGCTCATCCCCGCCGACCGCCTGCCGGAGCAGTGGCGGCGCGAGCGCGCGGACACGCCCGCCTGCCCCTCCTTCATGCACCTGCACGTCGGCTTCGACGCGCAGGGTGGGCCGCGGAGGTGGTGGTGGCCCGTGAGCGAAGCTTGCAGGGGCATGCCGGGGTTGGCCACACTGCACCACTGCACCTTGCACGCCCACTCCGCACCAAATGCTCTGAGCGCGGTACCCAACCACGGAATGCTACCGCCCCGAACCGTGCCGCCGCGCCCCATGGCCCCCCTCCCCCGCGCTTTTGCTCAGGCCTGGATCCGAATCTGGAGCTGCACCACATTGTGGTCAATCGCTGGGAGGGCGGCGTTGACCAGCCGCAGAACGTGGTGCTCATCTCCATCCCGGTGTGTGGGGGGCCGGAAGAGGGTGACAGGGGTGCGTCGAAGGGTTGGATGCGGGAACAACCAACTCCCCTACGCCCCCAGCGCCCCACCAACGCGCTATGCCCCCCGGCCCCCCCCTCCCGCCCTTTCACCCTCTCTACCCCCGGTCCCGGCGCCCTTGCTGAACACAGTCTGTCAAGGACCCGTCCATGGCCCCGCCCGGCAAGCACTGCCTGCACGCCTACCTGCCCGCCACGGAGCCGTACGAGCTCTGGAAGGGGCTGGACCGGCGCAGGTGGGTGGGCGGGCGGGCGGCTGGGTGGCTGGGTGGCTGGGTGGCTGGGTGGCTGGGTGGATGGCTGGGTGGATGGCTGGGTGGATGGGGACTTACACCCCGCCCCGTTGGGAGAGCAAGTGGGTGGATAGGGAAGGCAGCCGGAAGGGTGGGCGGCTGGGCAGGTGGCCGCAGAGGCCTTGGAGGCACGCGGGGGGCAGTAGGTCCAGCGGCGACAGGCGCAGACGCAGGTGGCTGTGTCAAGTTGTCAACGCCAAACCACCGTCCACCCCACCCCGCCATTAGCCTCCTCACGTCCCCGCCCATTATACTCCTCACCTGCTCGCCCCTTGGGTCTGGCTTCTACTTGCACATGCCGGTGGTTGATTTGGAACTGGGAATGAGTAACCCTGCCCTTCGCCCCCTCCTCACCTACCATACCGGGAACCCCCTTCAGCCCTGAGTACGCCAAGCTTAAGGAGGAGCGCAGCCAGGTGCTGTGGGAGGGCGTGGAGAAGGTGAGAGCGGACAGGAGGGCCGTCAGCCGTCAGGCGTCCCAAGACTCGACTGAAGGAGGGCAAGCCAGGAGCATGCTGGTTACACCTTCTAAGCGCATCTGATGAGTGTTGATTACCTAAGCATTCTAGCGCGCGTGGAGTTAGGTTTGGACGTTGACAAGCGGCAAACGCACGCGCCGGCACGGACGGGTCTTAGGTCGAGTGCCAGCGAGTGCGCAACCACACAAACTTGGGTATTCTGCCCCCCTGTGTATCCTTATGAAAAAATCTTAATTATGCACGCACGCTCAACCACTTGTGCCCGTAGGTTATCCCCGACATCCGCAAGCGAGCCGAGCTGTACACCGTGGGCACGCCGCTCACGCATGAGCGCTTCCTGCGGCGCTACAAGGGCAGCTACGGCCCAGCCATCCAGGCCGGCAAGGCGCTGTTCCCGGGTGGGTCCTGGGTCCTGGGTCCTGGGTGGGTCCTGGGTGGGTGGGTCCTGGGTCCTGGGTCCTGGGTGGGTGGGTCCTGGGTCCTGGGTGAACCAGTATCGTAGTAAGATGGAGCATGGTGTGTGTGTGTGTTGCGCGTTACGCCTCGCGACGGTTGACTTCCCTTGACCCCGCGGCTCCTGCCTTGTGGCGCTATGCTCCTCGTGTCGCGCTGCTGCTAGATGGTTCTTTGTGTGGTGAGAGTGAAACCTTCCACCCTTCTTCGCTTTGCCTCACCACTGCCCCTTAGCCACGCCCCACGCCACGCCCCCCCCCGCCTTCTGTGTCGCATCGTCTGTCTACATCTCCTTCTTCATAAATTTAACATGCATGGAACCCCCCTCCCACGCACCCCAGGCCCCACCACGCCCATCCCCGGCCTCTACATGACCGGCGACTCCACGTTCCCCGGCATTGGCCTGCCAGCTGTAGCCGCCAGCGGCACCATCGCCGCCAACACGCTGGCGCCGGTGTGGGAGCACTGGAAGATGCTGGACGAGATTGGGCTGTAGAGGTTGCATTTGTTGTTGTTGCTGATTGCTGGTTTCAAGGGTTAGGTAGTTGTGGGTGTTGGCAACGTGTTGGCAGCTGACTGGGCCGCTGAGCCCCTGCTGGGCGGGGGATAGGGAAGAGCGAGGCACTTGAGGGCGGGAGGGGTGCTAGGCAGGTAGGTAGGTAAGCGAGAGAGCAGAGAGTCTGTGAGGCTGTGAGGCGAAGGCAAGTGCAGCGTTGGGCGCAGAAGCCAATATGTGTCATGTTGAATGAAAGGCCAGCTGATCGACGGCAGCCAACGTGCTGGTGGTAGCCACGCGTGTCTTCTTTCTCACCGTTCGACGGTGGTGCACGGGTACGATGGCGCTGATGAGTTTAGATTACGCTTTCAAGGGCACGCGGAGGCACGGGTGTCACGCCGGAGAGCGAGGCGGCGAGTGGCAGTTTTGACGAATGGACTATGTGGCAACCAAGGGTGGTGGCAACACAACTGCGTGCGTGCGTAAGCCGAGCGTGCGTGCTGCAGTGCTCATGGTAATCAATGTGCCCCGTGCACTCCAGCACCACAGCGGCAGAGCGCGTGGGTCCTGAAATGCAAAGCACGTCCGAGTGTAGTTTCGGTTAATGGACCTGAGTCATTTGACAGGGTCTTGGATAGGTATCGTCGCAGCTTGGTCTGTCACATCAAATGAGTCTCTAAACCCTATCACCTTGAGAGCAGCTCCGGTCGATAGGCGCTGCATTGCGGCCCCACCCCACGCGGCCACGCCCAGCGGCCTGCAGCCCGACCCCGCAGGCGCGCACCTACCAAAGCAACCCCCGGCGGGGACAGCAGCCGGCGGGAGGGTGCTGGAGGGCGCCGTGGCATTCCAACTACCAGGCGTCTTTGAGTTTGGTTTCCCATTGTTTCCCTCCCCGCCTGAGGAGACTCCGGCGCACACCGGCTACCCCAACGCCATCTGCTGCTAGAAGCAGAACAGCGCGACCCACCACCGGCTAGCTCTCTCAAGTCTTCCGCGACGCCTGCTCGGTGGGGTGGGCCGCGCCCTACTACGTGCCGCCGCTAATGGTCAAAAAGCTGCTAATACGACGTGGTGCCCCGCTTGGGAGGCGCTGCGCTAGCTCAGGTGAATCCGGAGTCGGGGTCGAAAATCGGGGGAGGGGGGCCGTGTAAGGATGGAAGCCAAGATGGCTTGTAGTCGGGCTCGTGCTGGGCCGCACTCCTGGTTGCCCACGGCTCCTACGCTTCTCGTAACCTCTAAAATAACGTTTCATGAAACATACAGCCGCTCTGGCGTCGAGACCGCTACATGTGCGCGCATTCGGTTGAGACCGTTGGCCAGGCAGTGGTTAGGAGGGAATCTCGCAATACCTCGCAATTTCCCCAGTTCACACTGTTTCCCACAATATATTGCGATAAATCAGGCCCAAAGCATCCTTGCAACTGCAGAACGCGTCGTATTGCCAAGAAATGCTTTCGGCTCCAATGCAGCTGCGCCCTCACCGCCGTTTGTATTTCAACAAGTTAAAAAGAGAATCACGGACTATTCATTCAAAAGCGTAGGCAAGTGACGGAGAGGTCTTTGGTAGCGGCGACTACAACGAAAATGAACGCGCCCAGTCTGCGAGACACGGCAAAGTTCTGGGTATTATTCACGCCAGACCTTCAAGCTGATAATGCCGCCCTTGTACTACAGCAGCGCTTGACGGCACCCTGGCAATATGCCGACGCGCGATGCCCGCCATGACTCGCGGGCGCCAGCGGGGCTTGGGCCGAGCCCAGCAGCTGGTAGCTTTAGTGTCAATTTTCGCAGCACTATGGCTTCTGTCAGCTCGGGCGGCGCCAACCGCGCCGGTGGCGTGCCCCAGCCCCTGCGCGGAGCTATGGCGCCTTCCCCGCAACACCTCTGGCGACTTATGGGCGAGCCTCAACAGCGCGGCGGGCTTCAACCACAGCGTGCTAGTGTTTGTAAGCGGAGGCACAGATGCGGCCCTGCCTGAGGCGCAGCAGGTGTTCAGGTGCGGCCGGAAGCCCTGCTGGTGGGTTGCAGTTGCCGAGGAGTACCCGCACGGATGCGCGGAAGCTCGTATGTGTGAGATACTTCACCGGGGCTCGGGCTGCGTTTGCCGCTCGAGTCGCAGCGCCACCGCCAATGCCCGGGCCAGCACACACCATCACCCTCCCTACACTCCCTACACAATCCAGCACATGACTTAATGCATAAAGTGCAGACCTGACCTCGCTGATGGTTTTCTTCTTCGCTCGGGGCAACAGGCGTGACACGCTCATCTCGTCTGTGGGGCCCTACGGCTCAACGGAGCTGTCGCCGTTCGGGCCCTCAGCCGCGCTGCTGCCCGGCCTTTACCTCGGCGACCAGCCGGGGGGCCTGGTCGTTGAACAAAGTGGGTTTTGTTGACATGAATGCAGCTGTTTTGGGAAGCCAGCAGTGCAGCAGCACACTGCATTTATTAGTGGGGGAGTCTGTGCTCACGGTCTGTACTGTAGGGCCGTCCCGGTTTTGTGCATGTGCATCTCATTGAATGCGATATGATGGACGGCCTTGCTCTCTCCCTACCCTATCCGTCCCCTTGCTTTCTTACTGCGCAGATGACACGCTGACCCTCCAATGGCTAGACATTCACAATGTGCTAGCCAACTTCAACACCACTGATAACACTGTTAGCACTAGCATCAGTAACGCCGGCAGCCCCAACGGGACCTGGTCGTTCTCGATTGACTCTATCGAGCAGCAGGCGGGCAGCTGGCTGCGGCTGGTGCGCAGCGAGCTGGTGCTGCTGGACTGCGCCGTGGCGCAGGCGCTGTGGCAGGCGGCGGGGCTGCCGGCAAACCAGCGGCCCTGGGGCTGGAACATGACGCAGGTGGATGGGGTGGGCTGGGGCGGGGCGGGTAGTTCATTCCAGAATCCAGAAACCAAAGCGACCAGTATTGCAACCCGCCCTCAACACCATGGGCGGGGTTAATGGAGGGCTGGCGGGAGGTCTGGAGGGCTGGGGTAGCTGGGGTTATGTTTCGGTATTCGGAATGGACTAAGCCCACGCATCCCGCCCTCATCACCACCTTGGTAAGTTTATTTTGTGCTGTACCGTGTGTCGTCCTCGCGGCCGCCGCAGGGCGTGGCCCCTGAGGTGACGGTGTGGGAGCTGCAGCAGCCTCAGCTGTACATGAAGGAGGTGGTGGTAACGTGCAGCCAGGTGCGTGCGTGCGTGCGGGCGGGCGAGGTGCGCAGCAGCGCTTGTGGGCATGTGCACACGGGAGGGATGGTGGTGGTGGTGGTGGTGGTGGTGGTGGTGGTGGTGTGCACGCGCCTGCAGCAGCCTCGCTCAGCGGCCCACGCAGCTGCGTGCATGTTGCGGGGCGGTGACGTGGTGGTCATCCCGTCCGACTGTGTTGCGCGATTAACTTGTTGGTCAGGGCTTCACAAATCCCCCACATTGCTTGGTTCTGCTGCTGGTAACACCAACACGCACAGGTGTGCGGCACCAGCGGCGTGCGTACCATGGAAGTGGCCACGTCTGGGCAATGGGTGCAGGCGCTGCAGGCAGTGAACCAGCGCAGTGACGGTTGTAGCAGCTACATCATTGAGCTGGGTCTGCCCAGCGTCTCGCTGTCGGCGTGGGCAGCCGCCGCAGCCAGTGCTACAGCCGCCGGCACCGCGCTGTTTCCCTCGGGCGGAAGTGGTGGTGCGGCTGCTGCGGTTGCTGCCGACAGCACGGGGGCTTGGGCTGCCACTGGCAGTAGCGTCATGTCCGTGGCGGTGCCCGTGGCTGTGTCCCTCAATCTGACCATCCGTGGCGTGCTGGGCAGCAGTAGCACCAGCAGTAACACCAGCACTGCTCCCACGGCTGCTACAGCCGCCGGCGGCGGCGGCGGGCTGCTGCTGCCGCGTGTGGTGCTTGACGCGGCGTACATGCTGAGTGTTTTCGAGGTGGTGCCACCGGCGGTGCTGACGTTGCAGGACGTGTCGCTGGTGCGACTTGCCTCGCCGCGCACCGGGGTTCTGGCGGCACCGCTGTACTTCATAAGCAGGTGCGGCGCGGGCGTTTATGGCAGCTTTGTGGCTTGATTATTGCGACAGCAGGGGGGGGGGGTAGGATCTTCCCGATTATACCCCATGCCTCAATATTGAAGAGCTCGACGACAGCGTTCGAAATACGCGCTCAAAATTGAAAAGGGTTTTTGGGTGTAAAGATATGGACCCCCAAAGTCGGGGGGACCCCCCACCCCCCCAGGGGCCTCCCACGGTTTCGTCACGGTCAGCTCAAGGTTTCGTTTTGTGCCCCAAACGCCTAGCAGCAGCCACAGAACGGCGGGACAACTCCTAAGAGCGATACCAGATGCATAATAGATGCATGATTCTGAAGGAGCCGGCCCAAATCACACATTTTTGGGTACACATGCCAACATGTCTGGGACATGTTGCCACGATGTCACTCGGCAGCTTCGACTTCTTCAAGCGCCGACCGCTGGAATTGCTCACAAAACTATATTACTATAGCAACAATAGATGTAGCCATGTAAAGGCGAGGTTTCGAGGGGTCTGGGACCAGGGCTGGTGTGGAGCATGGATGGCTGGAGCCATGGATGGCTACAGGTGACCTGCTGTAATTTTATACAGTTTCGGCTCAGTTGGACCTAACATTCGCCTGGGTTCGAGTCCGGCACGGTGCTTCTGGCTGCATGATATTCTAATAGTACAGCACGCGTGGTTAGGAGGGTGGGAGCTAGATTGTACGTATGGGCACGTGCGTGCGGCATCCGGGTGCCTGGGTCAAAATGGCGGGGTGAGGGAAAACTGCTGTAATTTTATACAGGGGAAAACACGCGTGTCATGGCGTCTGCGCCCGCTACCCGCCCTTCGCATTGATAGAAATACACTAAGTACGCATCCTGCCTGCCACCGTAGCCTTATATTGTACTGCTCGGCTTGTCCCGTCGCGAATTTCCAGCATTTCGATAGCATGTCCCCGCACACGACGCCAGCGACCCTGAGCTAACTACTATGCACACTATTATATACAATGAGGTCACATATATACAAGAACGATATGCAGTGCGCTCCCGTTGCCACGCCTTCACGCATTCTCGTCGTCGCTGACGTCCTTGAGGCAGCGCGAGCTGCGAGTGCTGCGCCTTGGCCGCTGGACAGCAGCTGGTGGCGGGTCCTGCGCGGGCGGTCGCCGCTTGACGCTGGCGTCTGTCTTGCGTGCGCTGGCGGCACGCTTCGCTGCGGCGACCGTGGCGCCTGGCCGGCCGGCGCCGGACGCCGGCTGCGTGGGCTCCAGTGCGGAGCCGGCAGCAGTGCCGACGGCACTCGTGTCGCTTTCACCTGCAGCGGCCCCATCAGGCTCGGCGGCGGCCGCAGCAGCAGCTGGCGCTGCGCCAGCTGCCCGCAAATCAGCAACGCCATGCGGCAGCTCCAGCCCCTTCTCGGTGTACGCCGCCACCATGGTGTCCAGCGCGATACTGGCTCCCGATGCCTGCACCCACCTGGCAGCTGCGCAGTCGGAGGCCGTGGCGACGCTTGAAGCACCGCCACCACGCGTCGCCCGCCACGGCGTCAGGCCACTTGGGCGGACGTGCAGCAGCAGCAGCCTCCGCGGCCTCCAGCTCGGCCGCCATCATGCGGATGTGCAGGATGGGGGGCGTCCGGCGGCGAGCGTGCATCTTGACAATCCACATCACCAGCTCCTCCTCCGCCGCGCGTGACAGGACTGGCGGCGCACCCGCCTGGGTAGTGCCCAGCACGGACTTGCCCGTCAAGTAGTTGTTGAGCGTGGCGTGGTTGAGCCCGAACGCCGCGGCAGCCTTCCGCACGCTGCAGCCCGTCTCCCTCTTATACTCGAGGGCCTCCCCTATGAGCTGCTGGTCTAGGGTCATGATGGCGCTCGCCGGAATGCCGAGATGTTGGGATGTCGGCCGGACTTGTCTGCTAACAGCTTTCCAGGGCCAGCCGCGGCATGTTTGGTCTGAATATCATATGCAGATGCTGTGGTGGCCGCGGCCGGCCCTGGGGCGGTGGTCTAGGGTGTCCGAGGCGGTCGCGACGGTTTGTGCAAATTTTGAGCGCGAAGTCGCCGAAGTGCCTAAAGTCCTCGAACCGCCCGACCAAATCGTATGTAGGAATAAATATATGAATGTTATGTGGTCGGTGCGGCGTTTGGTTAAGGTGCGCCATGGCCGATTCGTTACCGGACGGTCGTGGCGTGTCAGCGAAACCCTGGGTGGTCAATAGGCATCTAGACCTGAACCTAGACCGGTAGGGTCCTTCCATATGGTACTGTCGTCTTAAGTCCAGGAGTGCAGCCTCTAACTCTCAAAACCCAGAAAGAACGGGCGGCTGTATAAAATTACCCACTGTATAAAATTACAGCAGGTCACCTGTAGGTCGGGTGCGAATCACGTGGGCTGACCGGTCCGCCAACCGCACAGTGTAATAGAGGATGGTGAAAGGAGTTAATTGGCACTTGTTTGGACAAAAATGGAGGGGGTTTTAGGGGTCTACGACAGGGGGGGAGATCCCCCCACCCCCCCAGGCCCCCTCCGGGAGGTTTTGTGGCATGGGGTCTGAAACTTTTGTTTCTACCCCCCCCCCCCCCCTGGCGACAGGGCTAACGGGGTTGGACACACGAAATACCATGCGCGCCGCACTTAGTTGTACCGTTGTTCGCTCGTGTGCGTCTGTGTCCAGCCTGAGAGAGTCGAGCGAAGGGCTGTATTCCAAGCGTGCTTTCCATGTTACCGTAGGACCGCTAAGTAATTTAATAAATCAAAAAGATTTTGGAGTGTTAAATCTTGTGTGTAAAAATTCCGAAAGCCGTATTAAATTACTTAGCGGCGTGTCAAAATTTCGGCGGACCGCCTCGGGGTGGGGGGGGCGGCGGGGGCGTGCTCCGTGCCAACACGCATGCACACAACTCCTTATACGGTAACTCCCTGTTTTGTTGTCGCTTCTGTATTGGCCAGCATGGAGCCAGGCGGGGCGGGGGCGCGGTGGGGCAGGTGTGGCGGTGGGGCCGGCGCTCTACGCTGCACGGTGTTAAAACTTTAAAGTCCCCCGGAAAAATGCCCAGCCGGCCGTTAAATTACTTAGCGTTAAATCTAAAAACAAAAGCATTTCAGCCGTTAAATTACTTAGCGGATTAAATTACTTAAAGGTCCTACGGTATTACTCAAAGCCTGCTCACGTCCGTCCAAAACAATTACTCAATCAGGCCGAACTTCACTTCCCCCGACGTCCCGCGAGTGCGGCTGGAGCGGGTGACGGCCCTGGTGCCGCCGGATGAGCTGTCGTACGAGCTGACGTGGCTGCGCGCCTACAGCACTACCGGCAGTAGCAGCAGCAGTAGCACAAGCGCCGGGATTTCTACTGGCGCCAGCGGTGGCAGCAGTGGCAGTAGCGGCGCCGCCCTGCATCCGCAGATCCTGGCCCCGGGGCTGCAGGCGTGGCTGGACTCGGCCGTGTCTGTCGCTGAGGTGGGTTGGTTGGGTTGGGTTGGGTGTGGTTGGGTTGGGTGTGGTTTGCCGTGTGTGCGTGTGCGCGTCTGCGACAATGCGGCAATCAAGCAAGGCGGGTTTGCGTCGGTGCCGGCAGCAGGGCCACAAGGGGTAGGGGCAAGGGCCGGAGGTAGGGAGCTTGCACAGTGCACATCTACTTCGATGCCAGCTATGCACCGCATGCATAATCACTTACGGTATTATTCATGCGCAGCCCTGCCGCCCTGCCGCCCTGCTGCTCCAACCCTGTGCTACTTGCAGCTGGCCGGCTCCACGCCCACCGCGTTCCGGCTCTCCCAGTTCCTGGGCTTCGGCTTGTCCGCCGCCGACCTCACCTACACCAGCAACGCCAGCTGGGTGCTGGCGCGCGGCAACGCCAGCGCCGTCATCAGCCCCAACGCCACCCGCGGGCTGGCGAACGCCACGGGGGTGGCGGTCCTGGCGCCCAGCCCGCTGAGCACCTACCCGCAGGTAGGTGCGCGATGAGTAGCTATCCAGCTATCTAGCTAGCCAGCTAGTGCCTAGTGGGCAGCTAGCTAACTAGTGTCGACTGGGCAGCGCTGTCTGTGTGAGCGAGGCGAAGGTAGTTGCGCTATGATGTGTGCGGTGCAAATGTGTGATGTGCCTTGCTTGTTGCTCGTGCAAAACGCAAATGTGCCAAATGCGCGTGTATGGCTCGTGGCATGATGCATCCATGCATGCGCGCGTAGGCGGTGCTGGTGTCTTCGAGCGCTGGACTGGTCGCCGTCCTCAATGCCTCCGACCTCCCCGCGCCGCCGCACCCGCGGTGGTCCACGTCCTCCCTACTGGGAGCCTGGCCGCTGCTACTGCCGCTGCAGGCGGCGGTAGCAGCTGCTACAGCTGCTGTGAGCGCCACCACGCCGCCGCCACCTCCCTCTGCAACAGCTGCTACAGCCGCCAGCAGGACCGCAGCTGCCACTGGGGCGCCGCCGGCCCCAGCTGCAACCGCCGGTGGGAGCAGCAGTAGCACCAGCACGGGGGCTCGGAGGGCGCTGCAGCAAACCGCTCTTGCCAGCAGCAGCAGCAGTGACAGCGGGTACAGCTCCACGGCGCTGCTGTTTGAGGCGTACCCGGGAGCTGCCACCCTGGCAGTCGTGTCGCTGCTTTCGCCCGCCTACCCGCAGCTCGCGCCAGCAGGCAACAGCAGTAGCAGCACTAACGCGAGTAGCGGCAACAGCAGCAGTAGCAGTAGTTCGGGCGGCAGCGGCGGTGGCGCGGCCTCGTGGTACCTGCCGGTCAGCGTGGCCGCACGTGTGGTGCTGCAGCGCAGTGTGGTGCTCGGGCCCTACCTCCATGCCTCGACTGGGGCCATTGTGGGGCCCCTCGTGGGCAACAGCAGTAGCAGTAGCGGTGCAGCTGCAGCGGCGGCCGCATCGGGGGCACCTGCAATGGCCGCCGCGCTGCCTCCGACGCTGAGCTTTGGCGGCGTCCGCGCCCCTTGGCTCTTCTTCTCGAACGCCAGCAGCAGTACTGGCAACGGCAGTAGCAGTAGCAGTAGCAGCAGCACGGGCGGCAGCGGCGGCTACAGTCTGACTCTGCGCAACATGACGATAACGGGCCTCAACAGCCCCAGCCGCTGGCCTGCGCCGTACCTGGTGCAGTGTCTCGACTTGGCGATGTGGGCGGTGGATGTGGACCACATGCCCTCGCTGGCGGGGCAAGAACCCCGGGTGACAATCTCGGGGAGCAACGTCAGCGTCTCGCCACAGGAACTGGAACTATGGGTGTCCTGCTACACCGTGCTGACCACTGCCAGCAGCAGTGCTGGCCGCAGTAGCAACAGCAGCAGCAGCAGCAGTAGCACCGGCAGTAGCAACAGCAGCCTAATCATCGGCAACTACAGCTATTCGCCGGAGCTCAAGGCCGCGTGCGCGGGACTGGGCCTGCAGGTGTTCAGTGCGGTGCTGCCTCGCGCCGACCCGCACGCCTTCCGCATCACCGTGCTGCAGGTGGGCCCGCCCCTACGTGCGGACGGAGCGTGTGTGTGCACGTGTGGATGGAGCGCGTGTGTGCACGGCTGTTGCCCCATGCGTCAACGCCCATGCGAACGGTGCAAGCCACACGCGCCTCGATCGCACACTCGCCATGTTGCACTGGGCACGGCACCGCACATACCGCACCCGTGGGGGTTACCAAAACTAACTCAACCCGCCCGGCCGCGCAGGGCATGGGCGTGCGGCTGCGGGAGGTGGTGCTGCGGGATGACGTGGCGCCCGTCTACCAGCGCTTCGACCTGGACTACCTCCTGCCGTGTGAGTGTGTGTGAGTGCGTGTGGGGGTGGGGGTGGGGTAGTTCATTCCAGAAACCGTGGGGGTGGGGGTGGCGGTGGTGGTGAACGTTGTGGTGGTGGTGGTGTTGGTGGTGCGTCAGCTGCTTGCTTGATTACCGTAATGGTGCTGTTGGGCTTCAGCCGCGCCACTTATGTGCACGCAAGCACCCAGCAGCATTATTGCTGGTCGTGCTGTGGTGTCCAACAAACCTCGCTGCTGCGTCTCTTTGCAATTTGCATCCTACCCGCTGCGCTAGCTCCTTTGCGCTCCATCACGCCAACGGAATGACGTACGTCCTCCCCGGACTATCTGCTCCCTTCCTCCCACGCCGACTCCCTCACGCACGCACCCGGACGCAGTGCCTGCGCCGCCACCCAAGCCGCCCGCCTCCGACGGTTCGGCGGACCTGGAGTACGGCAACACCTCAAGCAACCACAAGTGGGTCATCCCGCTGGTGTCGGTGGGCGTGGTGGTGCTGCTGTGCGCGGCGCTGGTAGCGGCGCTGCTCTACCGCGACCGCAACGGGCCCGAGCGGTACGTCAATGTGCACATGAAGCGCATGGCCCTGCTGGATGAGGAGGTGGCGGCGTGGGAGCTGAGCCTGGCGGCTGGCGGCGGCGGTGGCGGCGGCGACATGTGCTTTGGCGGCGGCCGCAGCCCGGGGATGGGGTTGGGCTCAGCGGCGGCTGGCAGCCCAGCAGGCGCCAGTGGCTATGATCCGGCGGGAGCGGTGGCGGCGGAGCACTCGTCTGACAGTCACGGCGGCGGCGGCGGCGACCAGCAGAGCCGCGCGACGACTGGCGGGTCCGCGTTCTTCAGAAAGCTGTCCCTGCTCCGCAAGAGCGCCGCGACAGCGGCGTCCGCCGCCGCGTCAGCGGCGGCGGCGGCACTGACCTCTGTCGGCAGCGGCGCCAAGGGCGACGCTGCCGCCGCCGCCGCCGGCGGCAGCGGCATGGCTGCTAATGCTGCTTATGGCGGCGGCGGCGCTGGCGGCGGGGGGATCCACGCGCTACTGGACAACCGAGCTCCCCGGACGTGGTACGCGGGCATGCAGCCCGATGGCGGTGACGTGGCAGGGGAGGCACTGGCAGCGGACCCCGAGCAGGAGGGCGGGGAGGAGGAGGATGATGTGGGGGCGGTGACACGCAGCGTGTACCCGGGAGAGGCGCCATCGCCTACCGGCGCCGCGGGCGGCCGCGGCGCGGCGCTCGCTGGTGGCACCCATCGGCTCGTGGGCCTCAGACACAGCCACCATTACCACCACCATTACCATCGGCCTCAGCAGCAGCAGCAGCAGCAGCAGCAGCAGCAAAGCCAAGCTGGTGCTGGTGATGAGATCACGCCGTGGGCCGAAGCCCAGCAGCAGCAGTGGCAACAGGAGCAGCAGCAGCTGCTGGCCGGCGCCCTGAGTGATGAGCCGCTCCCGCAGCCCGCTGCGGCGGCGGCGGCGCCGCCTGCCGACGTGCCGCCGACGGCGGCGACGTGCTCGGCGGCGGAGGTGGAGGCAGGTGCGCAGCTGGCAGTGGCGGCGATGTCAGGCCGTGGTACGGGCGGCGGCCTCATGGGTCGTGGTGGTGCAGGGGCTGACGTTGGTGATGACCATGATGGCGATGCGGATGGTGACGATGATGATCACTTGGCGCCAGCAGCAGCAGGAGCGGCGGCGCGTCATCACGTCGTCATGCCGCCGAGCAGTGCGGCGCTCCTTGCCGCCATGGCGGCGGCGGTGTCGTCGTCGACGGCGGGCGGGGCGGCGCCTGCGCCAGCCGCCGCCGGCGGCGTAGGCGGCAGCGGCAGCAGCAGCCCGCCGAGCCCGCCGCAGCACAGCGGCACCGCAGGCGGCTGGTGCGGTCCCATCTCCTCCGCCGCTGCTGCGGGGCCGGCGGCGTCGGCCCCGCCGCAGCACCTGGGCTCTCCCTTGGCTGCGCCCGTCGCGGCCCTGGCCGCACTCGCGCTGGGCGCCGCCGTGCGCAAGTCGCCGCCAGCCGCCAGCCCTGGCTGGGACCGGGCAGGAGCAGCGGTTGGTGCCGAAGGCGACGGCGGCGCCGATGCGAGCAGCGCCGGCAGCGGCGCGCCGGCGGCACGTCGGCTGCAGGCACCGCAAGCAGGTGGCTTCGTCACGAGCTGTGCAGGCGCCGCGGCCGCAGCAGCCAGCAATGCAACGTTTGCTACTGCCACCGCTGCTGACGACGCTGATAATACCTCCGCCGGCATGCTACTGCTGGTACCTGTCACCGCCGCAACGCTGACGTCAGCCTCCTCCCCGCCCAACACGCTGGGGACAGCTGCGGGCTGGACCACCACCTCAGGCTCTGTGGCCGGCGACTCCCTTGGACACACCCGCCAGCAGCTGCAGCTGCAGCAGCAGCTTGCAATGACGCAGCAGGCGATGGCGACGTCCAAGTCCACCCACCCCGCCTTGAGCGGGGGCGCGGGCACCACCGGCAGCGGCACCTTGGGCAGCAACGCCACGAGCCCTTGGGCTGCTGTGCGGCGGCTGGTTAGCGCCCACGGCTATCAGGCAGCAGCAAACATCAACGGCAGCGGCAGCTCGGCGGAAGGCGGCGCAAACGCGAGCCCGCCCATGGTGCTTCAAGACTCGCCGCCGCCCGCGAGAGCAAAGGCTCCTGGTCAGCGGCCGCTGGGATGGCGCATCTCTGCGCCGTTGGGCGGCATGGTGGATTCCCACGGCACGCTGCATGGCCCGCCGGCTGGTGGCACCATGCCGACCGCTGCTGCTGCCACCTTCTCAGGCGCTGCAGAGGCGGCGGCACCGCAGCAGCCGCCGTCGGCGTTGTCGCAAACGCAGCCAGTTGCACGGAGCCCCGTGGCGATGGCAAGTGATAACGGAGGTGGTGCGTGGCCGCGGTCGCGCCTGTCCCGCCACTCCGCGGCCGACCTCAGCAGCGACAGCACGTCCAGCGACCGGACGGCGGCGGCAGCGGCTGGCGGGAGTGGCGGCTCGCCGCCGACAGCCGCTGCGGCCGCTGCAACAGCGGCAGCAGGCTTAGCAGCAGGTTCACCCGCGGCGGCGCTGAGCGCGGGTGTGACTGCCACCGGTGGCAGCGGCATCAGCACCAGCAACAGCTGGAGACGGGGAGGGGCGTCTTCCACTCTGCGGGCGCTGCTGAATGGTGTGCTGCCAGCGGCGCGCGGAGACGCCGAGCGCAGTGCTGGTGGTGCAACATCAGAGGGCTTGGGCTTGGACGGGGTGGCGGCAATCGGCACGCCCGCCGCCGGTGCCGTGACGCCGGTGCAGCGGGGCGGTGGTGGCACGAGTGGCGGCACTGTGCCCACAGTAGCTGCTGCTGGCGAGTCGTCCATGGGTGGTGTGGCCGCCGCTGCAACAAGCTCACCACCACTACTGCCCCACAACAAACGGCCAAGCGGGTCTCAGCAGGCCTGGCTATCGGTGGCGGGAGGGCCAGGCGATACCGCCGGTAATGGGGGGGGCGGCGCCGCCGCGGCGGCGGCTGTGGCAGCGGGCCCTCGGGGAGCGCCCTCGCCTGGCTTCAGCGCGGGGACGTCGCCGTCACTTAGCCGTCACGGCACCGGCACCGTCGCCGCAGCGCTCACGCAGCAGGCCACAGCAGACGCGGCAATGGCCGCGGCTATGGCGGTGGCGGCGGGCTACGGTGGCTACGGTGGTGGTGGTGGCGGCGGCGGAGGTTACGCTGCTGCTGCGGGGGTGCAGGGCGGGCAGCCTCCACGTGCGGTCTCAGGCACAGCGGGTGTCGGCAAAGCAGGTTTTGGCAGGATGCTGGTGGGCTCCCTGTCCAACCTGTTCCGAGTGGATGCGCTCACCATTGGCGCGGACGACGCAAGTGCGCTCGCCGCCGCTCGGCGGCAGCAGGGGGGCGTCGGAGCCTCGAATTTGTCCATGTTCAGCAACTCCTCCCAGCAGGCCGTGGGCGGCGCCAGTCCTGGCGGCCTGGCGCCATCGTCCAGCCTGCGCGCCCTGGCAGCGCCGCTGGCAGCCGGCGGCGCCGGCGCCAGCGCCGGCGCCTGGGGTGGGACGGGCCCTGGCGGCGGCATGCCTGCCGGCGGCGCAGCCGGCGGCGGCGGCAGTATGGTGCGGGGGCGCACCGCCGGCGGCTCAGGGTACGGTGGCGGCGGCATGACGCCGGAGGCGGCGCTGAACGAGCTGACCGCCGACATGGAGAATCGGCTGCAGGAGAACCAGCTGGTGATTCAGCAGGTCCTGGGCTCGGGCGCTTTCGGCACGGTGTACAAGGCGCTTTGGAAGGGGCTGCAGGTGGCGGTGAAGACCATGACGCTCACGGCGGACGCGGTGACGCAGGGCCGGCACGCGGCGCTGATGGAGGCGGCGCTGTCGAAATCCATCTTCCACCCCAACGTGGTCACCACCTACACCTGCGACCTCAAGCCCATGCATGTGGATAGCCGGCGCGGCGGCGCCATGACCGGGCTGCAGATCATGAACGAGACCCAGGTCATTCAGGAGTGGCGCCTCTACATCGTGCAGGAGTACTGCGACGGCGGCTCGCTGCGGCACGCCATCCAGGCGCGCTC
This sequence comes from Chlamydomonas schloesseri, assembly GCA_016834595.1. Classification (NCBI taxonomy): domain Eukaryota; kingdom Viridiplantae; phylum Chlorophyta; class Chlorophyceae; order Chlamydomonadales; family Chlamydomonadaceae; genus Chlamydomonas; species Chlamydomonas schloesseri. The sequence continues at coordinate 3,770,629 of JAEHOD010000003.1, forward strand.
CTTCCTCAACCCCGGCACCGGCGCGCCGCAGATGGAGTGGGTGCTGCAGATGGCGCGAGAGATAGCCAGCGGGCTGCAGTACCTGCACGAGCGGAACATCATCCACGGCGACCTGTGAGTCCGAGTCCTCGCCAGACGCACAACTCATTTTACATGCATGGATGTTAGCGCTACTGAGCAGCTTCTGCTTTGAGCCTGCTTTGACTGCGGTCTTCACACTCAGCAATCCGCTCACGCTAGCACACCGGCTCACACGCACGCGCAGGAACCCCGCCAACGTGCTGCTGAAGACCGAAGACGCCAGCGTGTTGGGCTACACCGCAAAGATCGCGGACTTTGGCCTGTCGGTGCACATGCAGGCTGAGCAGAGCCACGTGTCCAACACCAAGCGCGGCACGCCCTTCTACACCGCACCCGAGGGTGAGTGGGCGGCGGTGGTAGTAAGGGCAGCAGGGCGGGGCACAGGCCGGCGCTGGCAGATAGCCCTAGCTATCTAGCCAGTCCTTGGGGCACGGTGGGGGCTGGGGACTGCTCCTCCCACCTAAACCTTGGTTCGTCCTCACTGTCCGCCCCGCCCCCCAACTTGATGCAGTCACCAACGCCGGCAACCTGACTCGCTTCGCGGACGTGTTCTCGTACGGCGTGGTGCTGTGGGAGCTGTACTGCAGCCGCTGCGCCTGGACGTACGGCCCGCAAGGCCGCCTGGTGCACCAGCGCGGCTTCCCGCACCTGCCGCCCTCCTGCCCGCGCAGCTACGCGCAGCTGGTCAGCACCTGCATGCAGCCGGCACACAAGCAGCGCCCCACATTCAAGCAGATCGGAAACATGATCGAATCGATGCTGCGTGACCTGTCGCGAATGGACTCAATGGAGCAGGATTGGTGGTCCTCTGCCATGACGAGCTCACAAGCCTCGGTCCAAGGCGGCGGCGGCGGCGGCGGCGCGTCCTTGTACGGTGGCGCCTCAGTCAACGGCGGCAACAGCAACAGCTACAGCAGCCTCGCGACCTTGCCGGGCGGGTCGCCCGACGCGCCGCTGTCGCCGCTCGGGCTGGTGCCGCGTCCGGGCCTGTTTGAAGGACACCACCACCACCAGCAGCCCGCTGCCCGGATGATACACGCGCCCAGCGCCCCCGCTGTTACTATTGTTACTGCCGCGGCGGCGACGCCGGCAGCGGCCGCTGCCGCCGCGCATGGGTACAGCGGCGGTGGGCACGGTGGGTACGGTGGGCCGCTGCCGCCGCGCCAGCACCTCCACCTGGCGAGCACGGGCGCGCTGTCGCCTTTTGCGGCGCAGCAGCAAGCCGCATACTGGAGGTCAGGCGGCGGCGGCAGCGGTGTTGGCGGCGGCGGCGGCCGTCACGGCGTGGGTCACATGGGCGTCGAGGCCGCCTATCACGTCGCCGGCGGCAGTAGCAGCCTGGAGACTGCTGCCACCAGCTGTAGCAGCAAGAGCACCGGTGGCGACGGGGACAGCACCCGCGGCGGAACTGAGCGCCAGCCCTCCAACGCCGACGCCGGGGGCCTTCCTGCTACAGCCGCAGCCGCAGCTGCAGCCGCAGCGGCAGCTGGCGGCATGCAAGGGGCGCAGACATCAGCAGCTCGGCCGCCGCCGCACGCACCTTCAGGGAGCCTAGTACCAGTGCCGGCGGCGGCCGGAGATGGGGCAACGGCTGCTGCTGCAGCTGTGGCGCTTGCCGCCGCCGGTGACGCCGAGGGTGGCAGCAACAGCATGGAGCTAAGCAGCAGCGGCGTCTTGTACGGTAGCAGCGGACTCACCACGCGTGCTGCCATACAAAAAGTCGCAAGGCAGCTGAAGCCGTCAACAAACGGAGGCGGAGGCGGCGACGCGCTTGCCGGCATCCGCCTGGGCTCGTCCCCTAGCGGCCTGTACCTGCTGGGTGGCTCAGGCTCCCTGGGAACGGCCCAGTTAGGCTCGGGCGCCCTGGCGGCGACGGTGGCTGTGCACGCGGCAAGCCAGCAGCGGCAGCAGCAGAGGGAGAGCGACAGCCGCGCGGGCGGCACCACCAGCGACGACGGGGCCGGCGGTAGTGGCAGTGACGGCGGCAGCCGCGGCAGGGATGGCAGTCCGGGCGCCAGCAGCAGCAGGCAACCAGCGCGCGGCACAGCTGCCGGCACTGCTGCTGCTGCTGCTGCCTCGGGCAGTGCCGCAGATGTCAGCACCGATGGTGGCGGCGGGCAGGGCTTTGCGGCTGTCAGCTCCGCCGGGTTTGGCGGTTTCGTTGCCGACGGCGGCGTGCGGCTGGGCATCGGCAGCAGCGACGGCAGCAGCGAGGCCTTCTCCCGGTCTGACAGCAGCGCAGGCAACAGAGGCGCCAGTCCTCCGCAGCCACAGAAGCTTCTGCGGATGCACACAGCTGCAGAGCGCCAGCAGGCTGGCACTGGTGTGGGGTTGTCGCTGCAGAGGCGGCCATCAGACCAGACCCACCAGCACGTCGTTGGCGCTGCTGCCGCTGTGGCAGTAGCCACGCAGCTCCCGGCGCTTGCGCAGCAGCAGGCTGGCGATGGTGGTGGTGATGGTGCGGGCGTTGACGACGGTGCGTCTGGGTGCGCGGAGTATGCGGCCCCCGCCGCCGCTGCCGCCGCTGGGGCGACGGTGCTGGCGACAGGTATTGTTGGCGCTGCTGGTGATGATGGCTTCGCAGCGGCGTTAGAGTCTCTTGCCGCACCTGCTGCTGCACCTGCCAAGGCGGCTGGGAGCAGCGGGTCCCTCGCCTTCACAGTCCCGGCCGAGCTCCCCCGCCCCGGCCGGCCCGACCTGCCCACGGTGCTGGAGGCTGAAGAAGAAATGCACGCCGGCGGCTCCGACATTGCCAGCAATGCCGCCACTAGCACAGGCACAGCAGTGACGGTCACGGCCACGGGGACGGGGCCGGATTCAGCCGCAGCTGTAGCGGCACTGCAGCAACCTGGCGGCGCGCCCGCTTCGCCGTCGCTCACGGCACGCTCGGGCTTCAGCGGAGAGGGCAGCTCGCCACCAGTCGGCCGCGCCGACAGCGCTGTGACAGTAGGCAGCGCCACGGAGGTCAGCAGCACCTGTGCAACCCCTCGTGCGCCGGCTGCAGCAGCGGCCGCGGCCGCGGCTGACAGCAGCCTCGATACGGCAGCCGCAGACTTGAGCGCAGCGCTATCACGAAGCAGCGTGCCGGGGGCCGACCACTCCGCACCTGCACAGGCGAGCGACAGCAGCAGTGGCGGGGCAGACCTCACAGCCTCTGCAGCCACCTCCGTGCCGGAGGCTGCTGGTTCCGAGATACAACCGCCTCTACCGCCTACCAATGCCACAGCCCCGTCATTTGCGAGGACGTCTGTACCTGCGGCCGCCAGCAGCCCTCCAGCAGCTACTGGCAGATCGTTAGCCGCGGCGGCCGCGACCTCTCCCATGCCGCCGCCCGCTGCGCCGGCGCCCGCGCCGGGCCCGCGGCCGGCAATCTTCTCGGCTGCATTGGGACGGTTCATCCGGCCCAGCTTCGGCGTGAGGCAGGAGGCCGCAATGGCGGAGGCCGAGGCTGCGGCGGCGGCTGCCGCCGCAGGGCTGCTGCCGCCAACTGGCCCAACAGCAGCAGCAACTGCAGGAGGACCATTTGCACGGCCGAGCATTGGCAACACCCTGTTGTTGGACTGCCCGCCGGCTCCAATGCTACAGCCGACAGCACTGGGCGCGGCAGCTCGCTTTGTCCGGCCTTCAGGGGGCTTGCACGCAACAGACGCGGTCGCGGAGGCCGAGGCGGCAGCACTGACCGCCGCCGCCCTCCGGGAGGCAGCGGCGCGGCTGGCACAGTCCGGCGGCGGTGTGTCGCGCTTTGTCCGCCCGAGCCTTGGCACGGAGGTGGTCGGCGGTGGCGGTGGCGGCGGCACCGCGGACGGAGACGTATCACCGTACATGCTGCCTGGTGCTGCCGCCGGCGGCGCCGGTATGGTGGTGGTGGGTGGGCACTTGCCGGCCCTGCCCTCCTATGCATCGATGCAGGCGTCCGGCTACCGCTCATCACACCAGCAACACCCCTCTGCGGCGGCCATAATATCGGGAGCTGGGCCGCCGCGCCTGCCGCCGCCGCCGCCGCCGCCGCCGCCGCCAGCCGCGCCCTTCGCGCGGCCAAACCTGAACCAGGTCACGGCCATGGGCGGCAGCGGCTCCGCCGCCGGCAGCATGGGCCCCCGTCTGCACGTTGCGTCTTTGTTCACAAACCCAGCGCCGCCCTTCTTCGCCCAGATGCCACCGCCGCCTCCTGCGGCACGCGTGCCGGCAGTGCCTGGCTCCTTCGGATCCGGCCCCATCGCAGCCGCGCTCAACCTGGATCCAGACCAGCCCCGCTTCTCACGTGCCACGCACGGCCGCACGCACGACCCCACCGACCTCACACCCGACCTCCCCGGCCCCGCCTTTCCCAGCAGCGCCGCCATGGCTACTGCCCCGACTGCCAGCGCTCATGCTACTGCTGCTGCATCAGCCGCAACTCCGCTCCTCACCATGGACGCCCCTGGCAGTAGCGGCTGGACAGGGGCGCCCTGGTGGGTCACTCCGGGCGCCGCGCCCACGTCGAGCGCTGCCGGCCCCGGGCCGTGGGCACCCGCCGGAGCGAGCGGCTCCGGCACCGAAGCCATGCCCACTTTCAGTGGGCTTTCCTTGCTGCCTGGCGGCATCAGCTTGGGCTCTAGCTCTGTTCCCTGCTCGTTCAACGGAGCGCCCGCCATGCCTGGGGCCGATGCCGCGGCCGCGGCCGCGGCGGCGGCGGCTGCAGCCGCGTCGTGCGGCAGTAGCGGCAGCGGCTTTGCGTTTGGCCCTGCCCTGATGGTCCCTTACTCTCTGGGTGGCGACAGCAGGGGCCCCAGCAGCAGCAGCGCCAGTGGGGCGGGCATGTTGAACCGGCCCTGGGGTCCGCACGGCGGCAGCAGCGGCGGCGTGCACGGAGTTGTTGCCGGCGGCTACGGATTGGGGAACGGCGTGTTCGGCTCGCCGCTGTCCGTGTCAGGACTGGCGAGCACGTTGCGGCAGCCCCGCAGCATGGACCATTTGCAGCAGCTGCAGCAGCTGCAGCAGCAGCAGCATCTCGACCACTCGGGCGCGAGCTCAGTGAGCGGTGGTGGTGGTGGTGGTGGTGGTGGTGGTGGTGAGGGCTATGCAGTGGGCGGCCTTGGCAGCCACCAAACGCCGTCCTGGCGCAGCCGGCGCTCGCGGCTGGGAGTCGTGCCGGCGGCAGCGGGCCCTGGCGCTGCCGTCGCCGGGCCCAGCAGCGGTGGCAACAGCCCTGGCGGCTGGGTTGGCGGAGGCGGAGGCGCTGCTGGCGCCGCGTGGACGGCTGCGCCGCCTGATTACCGCGTTGGCGGCGGCGTTGGCGGCGGCGTTGGCGCCGGCGGCGTTGGCGGCGGCGGGGGCGGTCCGCGAGTGCGACGTGGCTCTGCTGGTCCTCGCAGCTCGTCCTACTCGGGCTGGGAGGGCGGGGGCAGCGGCGGCGGCATGGGCGCAGTCAACCCCTACCCGTCGTCGTGGCTCGGACTCGACAGCCCCCAGCTCAGGCTGTCACAGCAGCTGCTGCGGCCCTGTTTGGCGGCCCGCCTGCCGTCGCCGCCCGCGGACGCAGCAGCCCTTGCCCCCGACAGCGCCGCGGACGATGCTGGTGCTGGTGCTCCCGTCTTTCGGCGCGACGGCCTTGCCCAGGTGATGCCTGGCCCGGGCAGCGCCGGCGAGTCCGAGGCGCCGGCGCTGGCGCTTCGCGCACGCCATTCCCGTGACAGTATTTCTGGCTCTGTCGAAGGAGGACCGGCACGGCAGACGTCTCCGCCGCCGCGGCCAAGCTCAGGAGCGGTTAAGAGCACCGGCAACAACATCCTGGAAGTGATCAAGGCCGCGGTGATGGGGCGCAAGCACACGCACACACAGCCCAGTTCCAACGGTAATGTCGTTGTTTCTTCGGGTCCAGTTGAGCAGCAAGGGCCCCCGTCTCGCAGCACCAGTCGTCAGGGCAGTGGCTCGGGCCCGCTTGGCGAATTCACGGGCGCTTTCGCCCCACCCGCCGACAACCTGCCGCCACCCATAGCTGCGGTAGCTGCGACACAGTCAAGTCCATTGTTTGAGCGGCCCAGCCTCCCGCGCCTCGAGCTGGAAGTGCAGCGGCAGCACAGCGGTGTGGCGGAAGGCGAGCCATTCTCCCTGGCGTACGACGCACCGGAGCTGCTGGAAGCAGCGAGCGCCGCCAGCGGCAGCAGCAGCAGCGGCGGCGGGTTCCGGCCGCAGCCCGGAATAATACTGCCGCCGCTGCACGAGGGCCTGGAGAGAAGCTCTTACGAGGAGGCGCTGCGGCTGGTGGTCAAAGGCAGCTTGTCCACGGTGCCGGAGTCGGCGTCGGAGGGTGGTATGAGCCGCTGCAGCGTGGCCAGCGGCGCGGCACTGGAGCGCACGTCAGCGGTGTCCACGGGCGGCGGCAAGGGAAGGGCTCTGAAAGCCGCCGCTGGTGGTGGCGGCAGCCCCAGCGACAGCGGGATTGTGCAGGAGCCGGGGGCGGAAGGCAGCGGTGGGACCGTGGCGCCTGGTGCGACGGCGGCAGCAAAGGGCGGCACGTCGCGGCCGCGCTCGTCGGCGCCGGCGCGGGCGGGGCCGGGCGGGTCGAGGGGTGCCAGAGGCGCTCCTGCCTCGCCGCAGCTGTCACGCATGTCACGGGACCAACCGTCGTCGGGAAGATTTAATGCATAGTGCCTGCATAGTGTTTGGATTTGCGGGGGAGTATGGGGTGGAGTTTGTGCGCGCGTGATAATCTTCATCCAGGAGGGGGTTCGGGGATTTTGTTTGCTGCACGACTGTGCGTCTGTGCGGTACGAAGCCAGTCGGCCTATGCCTAATGTACTGACGTATGTCAGGACGGGATCGGGTACAGGGGGATGCAATGTGCCCCCGTGTAGCACGTACGGAGTATACGAGCGGCCTCAAGGGCGGCCTACCGATCACACGCATTTGTCAGCGCTTCACACCATTTCTAGCTTCTTTCCATGCCATCGCCACGCACCTGCGCAGCTCAGGCGGCTCACACATTGATACATTCTTTTCAAGGGCAGTTGGACATGGAGCCCTGCATGGAGCATGGTTGAGGTAGCATCAGTTGCATGGGAAGCCCCTCAATCCCTGCATGGAGCATGGTTGAGCTAGCATGTAGCAGTACTGCCGGTAAAAGGACTTGATGACTAGCCGGAGACAGCTTGCGGGGTTATTGTGGAGTTGTGAAGGTTTCCCGCCACATTCTCCCCCCTTTGGACTGGACGTCTCGGCCAGTCCTAGCCGTCTCGGCTACTGTGCTTGCACTCACGAACTCGCCGACCATGGATGATTAACGTTATTCCACGTCACGATATGTGCGACTCCATATCGCCTAGTCGGTGCCTCTAAGTCCGTCGAGAACACGCACAGGCCTTATTCCCGACGTAAAGCGAACAGACCAGGATTCGATCCCTTGACCTTATCCGTAGGTCGGGACACTGATACTCGATACCACTGTAGCAGTACTGCCGGTAAAAGGACTTGATGACTAGCCGGAGACAGCTTGCGGGGTTATTGTGGAGTTGTGAAGGTTTCCCGCCACATAGCATCAGTTGCATGTGAAGCAGGCCGCCGAACGGCTGCTGACGTGGGCGACTGGCATGACCCTTAGTTAGCTCTTACGCTAAGCTCTTACAAGGAGGCGCTGCGGCTGGTGATGCTGTCCCTGGGCTGTGTGAGGAGACATGGAACGCCCACCTGCCTCCTGAGGCGCATCAGCTGAGTCCACAGAGTAGCAGCAATTGCGCAGCATTGACTGTCGAGGATACGTGGTTTTCCGGCACGCAGTGCGCGCGCAAAAGGCAGCGCAGACACGTTCGTGTAACAGATAAGGATGAAGATGCAACAAGTGCAGCCGTTACTCCGCCACACGCCGAGCGCCCCTGCCGACTCACAAATGTCACGCCGGGCTTTGCTGTCGTCTGACTCGCTCCTGCCCACGCACTCATGCAGGGTAGGCCATGGCGCTTGTAGATAGCGGCACGTGGACACACGCATCTGCGTGGAGTCCCGCAGGATGTCCCTCTCGCCCGATGCACGAGTGTGTGGAATGCAAGCAGCGCCCGCTACGCCATCACCACACCGTCAGCGCCTGCAACACGCACCCACACGCTGCATGCCAAATGACACTTCATGAATGCACACATCCCACTCCGGCTTAGGCAATACAGCCACGAGACATGAATCCGGGCATCTCCCAAGCACTGTTTCCTCACTCATCATGCGGGCAACATGTACGATATGCCTTGTGCCCAGCCCAATCCGGGCGCTCCCCATGTGCCTGCCGAAGCGGATCCTTCCCGCTTAGTGCGCCAGCGGCGGCTCCTGCCACACGTGCGTCTCTGCCAGCCGCATCAGCCACTCCTCGCTCGCCAACGCCATGGACGACGGGCCGCTCACACCGCCCAGCCGCGGCCGCCGCTCCGCCGCCGCGGCAGCTGCGCCGCCGCCACCAGCGCGCCCTCCGTGCTGCGCCTCTCCGCCGCTGCCGACCATGATCAGCAGGGCGGCCGAGCGCACCGGCACCACGCGCCCGCCCAGCGCCTGTTCGCATGCGGGAAAGCGCGGATGAGTCGCACGAGAAGACGCACAATCCTCAAAGTGTGTGGTATTAACAGGCGTCGGGATTAGCCATGTTGATGTATTCGCTAGCGAAGCTCACCACCACGAGCTTCTCCACATCCGCCTTGCGCGCCTGCGCCTCCGCTAGCCGCGGTCCGTTGCACTGTGCGTTGTGTACCGCCACCAGCCGTCCGCCCAGCGGCTTGGCGGTCACGACTGCACGCGGCGAGCGCGGAGCGCTGGGGCCGGCGCCGCCGCCAGCAGCGGGCCCTGAGGCGGCTGTCGCCGGCTGCTGCTGGTCCTGCTGCTGCTGCTGCTGCTGCGCCTGAGCGCGCAGCTGCAGCTGTGCACGCACGGCGTCTGCAGTTGCTGCAAACGGACCCTGGGGGCAGACAGGTGTGAACAGGGTCTTGATTTAGTGAGCATTTTATGATTCTTATCACGTGTGCATCAAGCGCACCCACCCAGCCGACATCACCCGCCCGCCGTGACTCCTACCGTGATCAATATGGCGTTGCAATCCCATGTGCATACTTCCTACCAACACGTCATATCCCGCTCGCGAAAGCGCCTCTCACCTGCCCAGCTCCACCCTGTCCCCTGGGTGGTTCATTTGGTCCATTGCTTTGGGTTCTGGAATGCACTTCATCCCACCCCCCCCACCCTTTTGGTTTAGTTTGGGCTGGTATCCACAACCCCCCACCACGCCCCCCGCACCGGCACGCGGAAGCCCTCCTCCGGCAGCCAGCGCCCCGCCGCCAGCGACTCGGTGACCCAGGCGGGCGACACGAAGACGGCGCCGTTGGCCACCCCCAGCAGCACCTTGACGGTGCGGCGGTCCGGCACGCCCACCACCAGGTGCGTGATGTGTCCGTCCTCGTAGCCGGGTGTGCACAGCCTGGCGGGCGGCAGGCGTTTCGCAGGCATATGCGGGGCTGCTTCAAGGAGAGGAGAGAGGACCTTGTTAGGGCTGTATTCGGCTACACACGGATGCACGGATGCACGCACACACGCGCCCTCTCGAAACCCCTCCCGCCTACGTCTCTTGCTCCATGCTCGGTACCAACCGCCTCCCCCCTTGACTCCGCTTCCTTTAGCTTGGTTTAGTTTGGGCTGGTAATCACAACCCCCCACCACGCCCGCACCTGGCGCCGCCCAGCTGCCGCACCGCCGCGCTGACGGCCGCGGCCATAGCTGCGTCCACGGAGGTGTGGGCCAGGTAGCGCACACCCGCCCGCATCGGGTGGTCCTTGCCGCGAGGGTACTGGCCAAGCGCCGGTGCGCCGGCCGCCGTGGCGCCCCCGGCACAGGCCTGCGCTGTTGCTGCTGCTGCTGCTGGGGCGCCGGCGCTGGCGGTCGACACGGGGAAAGCCGAGGCAACGCCGTCCATGAACACCGCGGAGTTGAAGGCGGCAGAGCCCACCAGCGCCCCTGAGGTGGCGGCGGCCTTGGCGACGGCGGCAGCGCCGCCGGCAGCTGCCTTGCTGCCCTTTGCGGCCGACGCGCGGGGACGCTTCACTCCTGCAGTGATAGGACCGGCGGCCTTCCCGGTGGCGGGCTTGGCAGCAGCTTCCGTCCCCATGTTGGCGGCAGGTGCGGGCGTCCTGGTTCCTGCTGCACCTGCCCCGCTGCGGCCCGCCTTGATTGTTGTACTGGGGGCGGCCGTGGACGCACCTGCAGCGGCGACCGGCGGCAGGAGAGGAGCTGTTGTGGTGGGCGCGGGCATGGTTCGCCGCCGCTTAGCGCCCATGACCGCCGCCGCAGGAGGTGACTCTGGCGGCTGGTCTTCGCCAGAGGCTGTGGCAGCCTGCCGCTTGCGCCCAGTCACCTCTTTGGGCGCGGGTGGCCTGGCAGCTGGTGTGCTTCGAGCTGCGGCGGCGCCAGGCGCGCCGGTTGTGCCGGCTGCGGCACAACCTGACGCCGTAGGCTCCGCTGCGCTAGTGTCCACGTAGCTAGCAACGGTTGCGGCTTTGGAGGTGCAAGGGCCCTGCGCTGCTGCTGTTGCGGTTGCAGGCTTGCGCAAGCTGAGGCGCCCACGTTGCGCGGGTGGCGCGGTGGCCGTTGGGGCATCCGGCGCTGCGGCCGCAGCGGGAGCGGCCCCTTCAGGCTCTGCCGCCGCACCAGAGGCCTTCTGAGCACTGCGGCACCCAGCACCCTTGGCGCTCGCGGCGGGGGTCCGCCGTGCCCGTCCCGTGGCTGCTGCTGCTGCGGGCGTGGACCCTGCGTGCCGCAGCCGCGGAGGCCGCAGCCCGCCCTCTGCGCCCTGCTCCCCCTCATGCGCGGCGCCGCCCTCCTCCTGCGAAGGCGCTGCAGAGCCGTCCTCGCCCTCGCCCTCTGCCTCTTGAACCGCGTGCAGCGGCACCGCCCGCGCGCCAGGCGCCGCAGCGTCTGCCTTCGCCGCCTTGGCGCCAGCCGTGCTCGCTACGCACGCCGGCAGCGGCATGGGCGCAGCCGCACTTGTACCTGAGGCGCAAATGGAACCGCCAGCAGCCACAGCCAGCTCAGCAGCAGGCGCACCGCCGGCCTCCTCTGCCCCGGCACGCGCCAGCTCCCAGTCAAGCGCCCGCCGCCGGGACCGTGTGGCGCTGGCTGGCGGCCCAGCAGGGCTGGGCGCCGCCACGCGCATATGGTTCGTCCCAGGAGCCGCGCCCACGCCATCCGCTGCTGCCGCGGGTGCCGCCCCTGCCTCCGCCGCTCCAGTGGCTCCCACAGCAGCAATCCCATCCACCGCCGCAGTGCCGGCGGTGTCAGTGCCGTTCCCTGCTGCCGGTGCCGCCGCCGCCGCCTCCACGGTGACGGTGCCGTCGGGCTGCAGCGTGAAGGGCTGGCCGGGCGGCAGGCGGTCCAGGTCCACGCCCATGCGGCTGAAGCGCTTGCGCTGCATGCGCGTGTAGTACTTGGGGCTGGTGAGCGGCGTGCCGGAGATGTGGCTGGCGGCGGGCCGCACCGCACCCCGCGGCGGCGAGGCCGGCGAGCCCGCCTGCGCCGCAGCGGCAGCGGCTGGCGGGTCTGTGACCGGCTGCTGCTCCTGCGGCGGCTGGCGCCGTACCTCAGGTTGCGGTGGTGGTGCAAGGGATGGCGCGAGCGAGGGCACGGGGCTGGCGGCAGAGGCTGCACGTGTCTGGGCCCGCGTCCGGGGTGCTGGCGATAACAGCGGCGCCGCCTCTGGTGCTGCGGCCTTCAAGCTGGTGCTGGGCCCGGCACCCTGCTCCTCAGTGTCGGCCTCCGCCTCCGCTGGCCGCCGCCGCTTGCGAGCTGTGCCCGGCATGCGGTCGTTCCCAGTGGCTGGCGCGATGGACAGCGGCGCAGCTGCGCCAGGCGCTGCAGCCTGCTGTGCAGCATTGGCATCGCTGGGCGGGTGCTGTTCAGCTGCAGTGAATGCGAACGCTAGGGAGCAGCCTGCCGCGCCTGGTGCTGCGGCGCTCGTCTTGACTGCACTGTTTGGCGGCCGCGGCGGCAGCGGCGATGCGCTGGCAAGGCGGCCCGACCGCCTTAGTACGGACCCGGGCGCCTGCGCTTGGGGCGGCGGCGGTGCTGCTGCCAGTGGCAGTGCCGCCGCAGCCTGGCCGCTGTCGCCACCGGCTTGCGCATCCTCCCGGTGGCCAAGGGCAGCCATTGGTGACAGGTGAAGAGGCGTTGCGGCTTTCCGCGCACCGCGCCGCCCTGTGTTCACAGGCCCTGGCTGTGCCTCCGTGTCCATAAATGCGCCGCAACCTCCCGTAGCCACAAGCGGCGGCACTGCCCCGCCCCCAGGCGCCATGAACCTCGTCGCTGGCGACTGCTCCAACACAAGCACGCCGCGCATGGGCGTGGCCCGCTTCCGAGAGGGCGGCGGCTTTGAATCGCCCTGCCCTGCTTCGATATCACCACTGTCTGCTGCCCCGGCAACATGCGCGGCAGCACTCCTGCCGCCAACCTGCACGAGTGTAGGCGTTTCGCCACCTGCTACTGCTGCCGCGGCGCTCGCGCCGCCACCGACAGCCACTGCTGGCACCAGTGTCAGCGCCGGCGGCGTGAGCGAGCCGCGTTGCGAGGACATGGGCGGTGTTGGCGGCAGACCAGACCGCCGCGTCGTCCGCCGTGGTCCTGCCGTCTGCTGGCCCTGAACGCAAGGCGGCAGTTGTTCCTGCGCCATCTGCTGCTGCTGCTGCTGCTGCTGGGGCGCCAGGGTCTCTGCGCCTGCACCCACAGCGCCTGCGTTACCAGCCCCGGCCGCGGTCATGCTGGCTGGAGCCGCGGCAGCGGACGAGCCGTGCAGCAGCTCTGGAGTAGCGCTCGCGGACTGCGATGAGCCGTACCCACCGCTGCTCTGCGACTTGAGGCGCGGGACCGTCAAGGTCCCAACCGGCGTGAAGCCGAACGGGCCCGGTGTGCCCTCAAGCGGCGTGCGCATGCCAGCCCGCCCAAGCTTCCCGCCGCTCTGCGCAGCCAGTGCGACCGCGCCGCCGAGCGGCGTGCCGGCGCAGGAGGCCCGAGACACCCGGCGGCTTGCCGAGGCCGCCCGCGTGCCTGGTACGGCTGCCAACGCGGCTGCAACCGCAGCAGTCAACCCTACGGCCCCTGCTGCCTTTCCTGTTGCTGCCGGCACGCTTGACGCTGGTAATGAGGGACTGGGCCCAGGTAGGGCTGCTGGGTCCTGTGCCGCCATGGACCGCCGACCTGCACTTTTAGCCCGCGGCGGCAGCGCTCCCGGCACCGGCGCAAGAGCGGCTGTACCTGCGACTGCGCCGCCGTTAGGGCCGATGGGCACGGCCGCCTGGCCCAGCCGCACGGCTGTTGCGGCGGCCTCTTCTGCAGGAACAACTGCCGCCGCAGAAGGCGCCCCCCGGGGCACCACTGCGCAGGGCAGCGGGCTGTAGCGGGCCGCAGGACCGGCCGCAGGGTCCTCGGGGGCCAAAGGAGCAGCCGTGGTCGCAGCGGCCGCGGCAGCGGACTGCCGCCGACCCCTTGGCATCAGGTCCGGCGACAGAGGTGTCGATTGGTGGGGGCGCTTCTTGGCGCTAGCGCCTGCCGCTTCTGGCGCTGCCGGCTTCACCGCTGCTGCCACCATTGTGTGCGATTGCACGCCCGTGGCCGAGGTGCATACGGGCCTAATTCCAGCATGAACGTCCGCAGGCATTCCGGCGTCGCTGTGGTGAGGTTGTTGTTGCTGCCCCATACGCAGCTCCTGCTGTTGTGGAAGCGGCAATGGCCGTTCCTGGGCGTAGCCCGGCGCATCCTGCTGCTTGGTGAGCCCTGCCACCGGAACGGACGGCGCGGCGACAGGTTCTGTGTGCAAGCTCACACGGAGCGCCAGAGCGGAACCTGACGCTGGCAGGGCTTCCGCACGCGAGGCTAACGCACTGCTTGGTCCTGGCGCTGCTGCAGTAGAGCCGGCACGTTGCAGCTGCGGCTGCTGCCCTTGCAGCCCCCCGCCATGTCCCGCAGCGCTGAGGGAGGGAGTTGAGCCAGCTGGCGGAGGCTTCGCCGCCTGCTGCCCCAGATTTAGTTGCTGCTGTACCTGCTGCTGTGGCAACCGGTTTGCCTTGGGTACTATGGCAAAGTTCAGTGTGCCCTGCCGCAATCCCTTGGCCGAAGCCGCGGGTGCCGGCCCTGGCGGCCGTGGAGGCGCCATGGACCCAGGTCGCCCACTGCCGCCCCCAGCCTTGGGCGCGGCCTTGGCTGCCGCTGTCAGCGCCGTGCCAGCTGCACTGGCACCTGGCACGGCCTTTTGCTTGGCCCCGCCGAGGATGGACGCAAGCGAGGGCGCCTTAGCCGGACGCGGGCAGTCTGCGTTAGGCAAGAACGATGCGTCGCAAGGTTAGCATCGTGCTTGGTGCTTGGGAGTGTATGCGCAACGCAGACAGAGCCTAACATCTGTCATTGATTCCCCACGTTGGGTGCAGGCTGAGCGCGCTGACCTTCTTCTCCCTCCTCGACATCCGAAAGTACAGCCGCGCCCTTGCGCTCAGGAGCGGCCGCGCCCACACCACCGCCCTGGCCCCCGGCCGCGCTGCCACCGCTGCTTAAAAAGATCCCTTCAAACATGGGCCGGATGTACAGGGGCGCCGAGAGCTCGTCCGCATTCAGGTCGCGAATCTGCTGGCTACTGCTGAACAGGGCGTCGTGCACGTCGGCCGTCTCCACCAGCTCACGGGGCCGCGCAAGGGACTTGCGCTTCCGCTTGGCGCCCGCTGAGGCTGCGCGGCACGGGGAGGGAGAGAGGGCGCGCAACAGGTGTGAGGCAAGGGTTTAGCGTGTGGGTTCTGCGGCTGTTGGCCGCGGTCGCCAGGTTCCCCGCACGGACGGGAGGCGTACCGGTTTTGTTGGGACTCGCCACCAGGAAGATGGGGTCAGCTGGCTTGCGCTCCAGGTACTTGAGCTCCTGCAGCGGAGCAGGGTAGTGAACGCTCAAGGCCCGGCTTTGAAGGTGCGGCAACGAGTATCTCACCTTGGCACGTGTGCCCGCGTCCTCGGAGTGGTGCAGCCACAGGGGCGAGACCACAAAGACTCGAGGCTCATACTGTAGCAGGGAGCAGCGAGTGAGCCAGCAGACAGCGCCGCCCTTCCAGCAAGCTCCAGCCTCACCTTGCCAACCTTGCCGTGAATGGTCCGCAGGTCAGCATCCTCCGCATTACGCTCCTGTGCCGTCGACTGCAGCTTACGCTGAAAGATAACATGCGTGACCTCCTTGGTTAGACGGGGCAGCGTCTTCGCGCCGAGCGCACGCAACTTCGCGTTAATGGCCTGCGTTGTGCCGACATCGCCGTCCACTCGCTGCCATACATGTACGCAGCACCCCTCGAGCACCTTCAGTTGCTCGAGGTCGTCAGCCATGGTCAAGAAAGAGAGGGGCAAAACACTGGCTGCATTGTGCGAGCTGTCGCTCTGACCTACGTAAAGAGTTTAGGGGCTTGCATACAGTATCCGACCAGCACGTTCTTGAATACACAGAGCCGGTCGCAACAGGGCTGTCCAAGCTTGCGCCTGGATCCGCTTGCAACTTGCGATGGCCCCAGGCGGAGCGCAAGTACTGGGTAGCGGCAAGCAACACGCTGTAAGCAGAGTGGACTTTATACAATATCACTAGCATTGGCAACAAACGCTTTCAGAACAAGCTTTGCAACCCGCACCCAGTCAAGAAACGCGCTGACCCTCGTGTGACCCGCAAGGCGAAATGGCCTCGCTGCTCAATGCTAAACGTCTCAACACTCGTGCTGCACCTTGTCGGTCCCGGCGGAATGTGCTGGCGGTTCGCGCAACGCAAAGCGGAAATTACTCGCAGGCGCTGTATCAGTCCTCACAGCCCACTACCGGGCGTGCAAAGGTGGGTGGAGGCGCTATCGTTTCTAGAGTCGGTGCAAAGGTGTCGGAAAACGCAGCGCGTTGCCTCAGCCACTCGTCTGGACGGCACGCAACGGCCCTGGCAACTCCTCGGAGCCCCTCGCAACCCCATCGACCATAACCTCTGCACCTCGACTCACATCCGCCGCGTTTCTTGCCGAACTGGCCTCACAGGTCCTGCAGCTGCTGGGAGAGGGCCTAGGGCTGTACACTGGCGCTGAGCAGTTTGAGCCCGCCGTGAAGCAGCTCATCCTGGAGAACCCCACGGTGGCGCCCGGTAGCTTTGCTGTTCAGCTTGGGCAGGGAACATGGCAGGTGCGCAACGTGCGAAGTATTAACAGAGCATTGATGTACTGGCGTATCCGCACCCCGTACCGAAACGCTGCCTATGGGTGCGTAGCAACCGCAGTGCCGTACATGCTGGAGTGCCTGCTGTCTCGCGCCCAACCAGCGCCTGCTCTTCTCCTGGCTTGTCCCCGGCACTGCCGCCACTGCTACCCCACGGACGCTGCCGCACACACCAGCCTACTTCCTTTTGCTGACGCTGCACAGGTGTTCTATGCGCCCCACATCAGCAAGATGAGCTCGGCGATGGGGACCCGCTTCACGCCCATCCAGTACCGGCTGACCGGTGCCTCGCTGGTGTCCAACGTGAAGTATAGCTCGCCACTGGTTGGCGACGGCTGGCTATCGGCGGGAGGTGAGGCGACTTTGGCTCCTTGGGGCTGGGATGGCCGCGGCCTGTGGTTTGCAGCTGCCCTGTTGCCGCCTTCGCGAGGGCAGGGGGGGGGGTTCCTGCCCATTTGGGGGGAAAGGACAGAAAGACGGCGCCTGATTATTCAACGCTTTTGACGTGTCGCTGCAGGCTCCATGGCCCGCAAGTACGATGACGCGGTGGAGGTGTCCTTCGACCGCTTTTGGGTGGACCTGGGCGCCGACAGCCTGCGCGCCGACCTGCCGGCAGGTGAGTGGGCAGCAGCGGGCAGTGCAGGGCGGACGCCCCGCACCAGGCTGCGGACAATGAAAGTCAGCCAAGTGATGCATAATGCTGCTGCTTTTCCTATGTTCCTTTTCTACAGACGCGGCCAAGCAGCTCTTCACGCCGGACGGCGTCGTGGGCGCCCTGGGCCGGGCCGCCTTCTTCCCGCAGCTGGCTGTCTTCCCAGTGTTGTATCTGGATTCGGACCTGGCGGTCTTCAAGTTTACGCCGCTGGACTCGGCCATCGCGTGCCACCGCGTGGCATAGTTTCTGCTACTTGCTTTGAGCTGCACTGGCGGCATTCCTGGACGCGGAGCTAGCAGCGGCTCGACGCGTGGCCATGTCAACATGACGTTGGTCAGGCCGCCGAGGGAAGCCGTCCCAACGGCCCCAACCCCGGCTGGCCCGAGGAGCGAGGGGCATCTGATAAGTGACGAATATGGTGTTAGCCTACATAAACGGTGTGCGGTGAGGTGAGTTGTGCGTGGTATGATCTGAGGAGCTCCCCGCGCGTGTGCCCAGCCCGCACGTGCTTCTGGAGGGCAGCTGTATGACACGTGAGCGCGCGGTGGGATGGGCGGAGCGTGATTCGAGGCTGTCCACCACGGACGGGGTTGACCTAGTCTGACGCTAATGGGTTGTGAGCACACAAGCGAAGGCTACGTATCCGAAGGGCTCGAGGGGATTAGGTGCCGTAGGCAGGAGGTTAAAAGCAAACGCTTGACAATTCATCCACATCTCGCTAGTGATCAGTAAAGCATACATAGTTCTTCGGACGTGCATTGGCATTGCTTTCCACGAATACAAACGCCGCCGGTGGGGCTCGGAGATTGGTACACCGTATGTGGACATTGCGTTGGGCATAGACACTGCCCAAAACGATTGTAAGGCGGCATGCAGTCAGAACTGTGCTGTGACTCCAGCCAACCAGTGCGGCGTCACCATCTCGACGCGCGACACAGCTTGCAGCCCCGCGTAAGCCCCCACATGCCCTGGTAGCCGCACGAGATGTAACTCTTCTGCCTTCTGCTGCATGCTACACCCTTCTTAAGACACTTGACGTTGCGACACTAAACGCACGTGTACCCTAATTAATAACGTACATGCTAACATGACACACCGGAACGTGGACGGGTGACACCCGCGGCCAGTAATCAACTACCCTAGAGCACATAATAACATGCCCAGCATCCAGCAAGCAGCGGCCTGAACCACGTGCGTCAGGTCAACAGGCTCGTGATCTCCAGGCCGGCTGCTAGTCGTCCATGCTTAACCGGCATAAACATACCGTAGCCCCCACGCACAGTACGCGTGACCTCCTTTAACCTGTATCATTGCGGTGCTCCCGGTTTGCTTTCAATGGTCTTCAATGATATTATGTTCACCAGGTTGCTAGGTATTGAGTTCCTGTAGGTATGTAAGATCGTACCAGGGGCCAGCTCGGGCGTGAGAAAATGATGCAGCGGTCAACGGCAGCGGTTGGCGTTGCAGCTGCCTGAACTGCCAGCGCAAGGGGGCATGTTCGCCACTTGGGCCGTGCTCGTGCCCGGGGCGTCAGCTTTGCATCATGGCCATGGGCTTCGCTGGTTGCCTGGCCCTTCAACGACATCAGACGATCGCGATGCTCAACCACGCCGCACCTGAACAGCCTAAAGAGGCGCCACGCTCAGCGACGCTCTTCCGCGATGCTGGCTAATATCATTCAACATGTATGGTCATGTCGAGGGCAGCGGACGGACTTCGGGTGCCTTCAGCGCGTCTTTGAAGACTCCCCGGCGTCGTCCAACTCGGGCTCGGCGCACTTGGGTAACGGCACCAGGAAGATGGCGACCAAGTTCCAGACAACGACAAATGCTATGCACAACAACGCTAGCCGCAAGAGGTCCGAGTTTGCGTGTGCTGCAAAGGCGAACTGCATTTCCAGCAAGCAGCGGCTTGCTGGCGGCAATTCGTTCATTGGACGTGAGTGTCTAGTGCACAAAAAAATTGCTATACTTTATGATGAGGACCGGTTGACAGGCCGGCAAAGCAGCACCTGCCGGTTATGCCACATGGGGGGGCGCCCCATGCAGAACTTTGAGGCTTCATAACTTTTGCCAGAACCCTGGCCCAGTCCAGCCCTTCCAGCTACCCCCCCAGTCCCGTGCCATCCACCATGTTGAATTTTCTAGGCCAGGGTTCCATGACCCCAAAACCCATGTTTTTTGGCGTGCCGCATGGGGTCCGTGGAGTGGCGATCCGTGTGTGGCGGGTTTGTGCCTCCAGGAAGCGCCCGCTAGCCCTAAACATACATCTTATACCATCTTAGAACCGTTGCAACACTACAAGCCGTCATACGAGCCCGAAACGACCATGCTCATTTTAGCCATTACAAATGTTATACGCCTTACCAACATGTGTACGAGGCTATTGATGCCGGCCGGGTGACAAAAAGAGCTGGTATCGAGCAAGGAGGGTCATAATTGTGTTTGTCGGTTCCGCTGTTTGGCGTCAGGAGGCCACTACAGGAAGTCCAGTCGCGCGGAAACGTTTATGAAGATGATAAAGTCCACACGGCAATTGACTCCGCGACTATATAGCCCTTGTCGACGGCTCGCATGCTCAATTCATGTGCCGAGGTCGCGCCCTCGCGCCCGAGCATCAGCTTAGAGGCGTAACTAGCTATAGACGTTATATTAAGTTGGTTGCATGCGCCATCAAGGGCTATCCGATGACTTCAACATCGGCGACACCCTGTGTAAGGCGCTCCCCTCATGTGCGGTTATGCCCACGCCACGTTTTCCTTAGCCCCACCGGCACCTGCCGCCTCGTTAGCGGGCCCGCCGCTGACATGATAAGCATTAGATGCAGCTTTTATGCAGTATGCCTGTCCTGTAGTTCCCCCGTCAGCTTTGACCCATCCTTGAATCCCAGCAAACCCATTGGCCGATGAGAAGTCGAACCGCTGCCGGAATCTGCTGACTGGCTCGACCAGTGGCCAAGTTCAGCCCGCCGTTACGTTACAGAATGAAATTTGTTAATTCTTATGGGAGTTGGGCTTATCGGCTGGGAATGTCCCAGGCCACCGTAAATCCGTAAATGTGTGGGGTGGGGGTCCCGGGGGGGCGGGCGGGTACCAGCGCCTGCAAACCCTTCCCGACCTTTCCCCCGTTCCATGCATGGGGTCAACCTTTCCATTCTCGAAGATATTTGCACGGCCCCGCTTAATTTCTCTTTCCAGCTTACAGCATTCTGCATGAAGAAGATTCTGACGTGGTAGAATATCTGAACGCGCGTTGATTGTGCACAGGCCACCAGCAAGCCTAACCCCCTGACCGCAAGCAGTGCATCGCCGTGTGCCTGAGCAGTGCCCACACGAGTCCCAGCAATTTCTTTCCACTTGTCGCGCTGGCCTGAGGCCGCAGCCCGGAGCGATCAAGCGAACAACGAATTCCCGCCAAAATGGAGCCAGGCCCTCCGCCCGCGCCTGCGCTCGAGTCTCTGCCCTGCTGCGCGCTGGCAGAGCTGCAACCGCCTCCTGTTCCTGGAGTTGAGGACTGGGCAGCCAGCGATGCATGGCTGGAGCGCGCCGTCGAAAGCGCGGTGGGTCGGCGCCGCGCAGCTGCTTGGCTGGGGTTCACCGCGCCTGAGCGTTGCTTGGCGTCGATTGATGTGTTCTTCGGGAAGGCCAGTTTGGTTCAGATGACGCACCGGAATGCTTCGGTGCTCTGATATTGTACCCCCCGCTGCTGGGCCGCGGTGCTTGCTTGCGCAGAAGCACCAGGTCAGCAACCTGTTCGCGTACTTCCGCCTCAACAAGCGCGACGACCAGACGGTGGGCTTATTGCTGCAACGAGCGCTTTGCAATGGGCGCGTCCACGGGAGGCGCACGGGTGCCGCACGGACGACTGTCGCTCCCTTTCCGTGCGTGCTTTGATGTGGGTCGGGGACCGCACGCCCGCGCACGGATCCGCACGAATTCGTAGGATGGCGTACATGGTGCTGCACGCGCAGGTGCTGGTTATGTCCATTAAGGACAACTTTCTGGCGGCCACATTCCCGCTGCCCCGGCGCCGCGATGTGGCGCGCAGCAGCCTGGCTGCAGCTGCTGCAGCGCCCTACGAGGCGGGCGCCGCTGCTGCCGGCGACGATGGCAGCAGTGCCAGCGGCGGCGAGGATGGCGGTGGCGAGAGCGAGGCGCACGCTCGCAATCGCAGCCTGGCGCTGCAGACCACGTACCTGTACTACGGGTGCGTGCGTGGGGTTTGAGTGGTGCGTGTGAGCGTCATGGCGGCCAGGGGAGCGTTCAGTACTGCAGTCACGAATGGTAGCGGCCGTGCTACATGGAGTAGTTCATTCCGATTCCCAATCAGACCTTGAAATCTCGTGGGCCTCGTGCCCCAGTAGCCCCAGCTGCAGCAGCAGTAGCACTCAACCGCGCATGCCTGGCATGACACGCAGGGTGCTGCTGCACGCGCTGCGCAAGCTGTACCCGATGACGCTGCCGCCCGGCATGAACGCGTCATCCCGCTTCGCTAAACCCAGCGTGGCGGCCGGCGACGTGCCAAAGGTAGGCGCGCGGGCGTTCGTTTCGTTGCACACATCTCACGTGCCCATTGTACACATGCGTGTTGGTGGTACAACATGCGTGTCGCGTGGACACGAACCCGTTACACACGCACGCACGGTCCGTCCCACACATGCAGGTTTCGCACCTCCTCTCCATCCCCGTCTTCCACACCTCGCTGCTTACGGTGGCCGCCATGATCACGCGCGCCGTCGCGGACAGGGTGCGTGTGAGGGTTGATGTCGCCCGCTGTGCACATGCGTGCAGGCTTAGAAGCGACGGCTTTGATGGCCGCATGCATCCCCATGCGCAGTTCGGTTGTTCCTTTCTGCAGATCTCATGATCACCCTGTCTCCGCCCTTGTACTGATACCCTGCTTATGCTTATTGATGGCCCGAGAGCAGGACCCCAGCTGTCTGGGCGCCACACCGGACCTGTTCCTGCGCATCCCCCAGGCCGCGGGCTTCGCGCCCAACATGATGGCGCTGTGGAACGCCGCCAGGTGCGGTGCCCGCTGCTGCTGCTGCTGCTGGCGGCGGCGGTGCTGAGTGCAGTGATGTGGGTCGGGCCAAGTAACAAGGTGCTTTTTTTGAGCTTTCGGTTGATGTTGGTGCGGAGGATGGATACAAGCGCCAGGAGCCCAGAACCCTCCATCCTCACCGCAATGAAGCCCTCTGCGTGTCTCCCAGGTGGTACCAGGAGGCATTCGTCACTATGCCGCTGACGCTGCCCAACACCGGCGGGGACAGCGGCGCCGCCAGCAGCCAGGCTTGCGCGGGGGCTGACGCGCAGCTGTTGCCGGCGCTGCCGGGGCGCTTCGTGCTGGGGCGGCTGATGCGGGTGTGCGAGGAGCGCGGCGTGCTAGCGGAGGGCTCAACCGTCTACTGCATCCTGACCGAGGGAGGTGAGTTGGCACGGGCCGACTTGCTGCGCAGAAGTGCTGGCTAGGAGCCAGGCTTTGGGTAAACGAGCAAGCATTGGGGTCATCTAAAGCCGGCCCCAGATGTTAACCTTGTGATGCGGATCTTTTGGTCACTCCTCTGCTCCTTGTGTGTCCGCCACAGCGGCGGGCGGCTACACGGAGGGCGACAGCGCGCTGCTTAACGTCTTCCTACAGGTGGGCAACCAACCCCAATTCGCGCACGTCGTGCGTAGGCCCGCCAAACCTGCAAATGTAAATCGCTCTCATCACGTGACGCGCCCTCCCATCTTTGCCTTCATCGTGAAAAGTCCCCGCGTGTGCACACAGTCCTACGCGCGCCGCGCCACGGCCACCGTGGAGCGCATGGCGGCGGTGGCGCTGCAGCAGCTGACGGCCGCGGCACGCGCGGCGGGCGAGGCGCCGCACCCGCACCAGCACCTGTTGCCGGACCTGGCGGCGGAGCTGATGGACCAGGTGCGTGGGCGCCTGTATGTGCGCGAATGTGGAAAACTGCCAAGCCTCGTTGTCTATGAGGCTGCTCATTACCTGCAGCGAGTCATGGCTTTTACGAGGCTTGCGGGCTGCACGCGCCGCCGCCGCCGCCGCCGCCGCTGTCCGCAGGTGATGTGCACACGCCTGGAGCTGTGCTTCAACCAGCACGTGTCTGTGCTGGCGGCCTGCTGGTGAGTGGCGGGGTGTGACCGCATGACACATGTACAATATACAGTACCAGAGTCTGGACATTGAACATCGCCGTGATGCATGGTCTTGTACTCTGGTGTCCTTTGGATGCCTCCTCCTACGTCGCCTACCACATCCCGGACCCAACTTGCCCGCAGCCTGTACAGCGTTGCCAAGGCGCTCAAGCTGCGGCTGCCCTTCTCCTCCATCACCCGCGCCTTCCTGGCGTACCTGCCCGACCACCCGCCCGACCTGTTTGACCGCCAGGTATGTAGGAGCGCCGGCGGCGGTGGTGCGTGTCGCTTTCACGCTCCCTTGACGCTTGGCCGTATGATGGCGGTGGTAGGTTGGGAGGCGCTGAGCAGGCTTGGGCCCGCCTGACTTACACAGGTGGAGCTGCAGCCCGCGGGCGTGAGTGGCGGTGGCGGCGCAGGGAGCGCTGGCGGCGGCGCAGCCGCGCGCTCGCTGGCCGCGCGGGCGGCTGCGGCGGCGTCCGTGGCGGGCGACGACGGCCGCGTGCTGGTGGAGCGGCCGGCGGTGATGGGCGACATCCGCGCCTTCTACAACCAATCCTTCCTGCCCGCGATGGAGGGTGGGTGCGCGGGGGCGCAAAAGAACGTTGGCCTGTGGGTTTGGGAAGCGCAAAGTTCACAATTTTGAGTACCGTACGCTGAGTAAAGTAATGGCGAGGAATCCCCTATATATTCCCATGTCACGTGAACTGCAGGCACGGTCCGGTCCCTCGTGCGCTCCCGCACCATGGGCACCGCCAGCATCGCCGCCGCGGGCCCCATCCCGCCCATGCCGAGCTACTCCGCCGTGCCCGCCGCCTCCGTGGCCGCTCAGGCGGCGGCGGACACAGCGGCTGCCCGGCAGCCGCCCCGTGACGGACACGTGGGGGCGACGGAGGCCGCTCCGCAGGGCGGCGAAAGCGTCGCGCTCGCTACTCGTGCCGCCACCGCGGCAGTCGCGGAGCCGTCCACGGCACCGCTGGCCGTATCTGCCCCAGCCGGCTTTGCATTTCCTGCGCTTGCCGCCGCTGCTCCTAGCCGCGGCGGCGAGGGGCAGGGCCCGGCGCCGGTGCCGCAAGGCGGCGGCGCGGTGGACCTGGGTCTGCGCGCAGTGACCGAGCTGGCCGCTGATGCGAACGAGGCTGCTGATGTTGCGGAGGCCGGCCGCGCTGGCGTCACTTCCACGCCGAATAGCGGCGCGCAGCAGCAAGGCTCCGAAGCTCACAGCGTCGCGAGCCTGCGTGAATGGGAGCACGGGCCCGTCCAGCAGCAGGCACCGGCGGCCAGCGTGGCCACCACCACGGCCCGCGACAGGCTCCCGCAGCGCGCCACCCGGCGCACGACCGCCGCCGCCGCGGCTACCACCGCGGCCGGCACCCGCACAGGGCCTTCTCGCCCTGCGCTTTCGGTGCTGCCCGATGAAGAGGAGGAGGGTGGCGAGGACGCCGCCGCCGCTGACGGGGAGTCTGGCGCGGAGCACCGCGGTGCGAGTGCGGGCATGGAGGACGGCACTGCTGCTAGAGGTGGCGGCGGCGCCCACAACCAGCGCTACGGCCGCACATCTGGCGCCGCCAGGACGGCTGCAAAACCCGGAGGTCTGGGCATACTGCGGCTGCTGCGCCCGCCATCTGCAAATGCGGCGCCCCCTGCTGCCGTTGCCGCTGAGGGCGCCGGCGGCAAGCCCAAGCTGCCGGGCCAGCGCAAGCAGGTGGACCCCGCAGCCGCTGCTGCGAATGATGGAGCGCCGGAGGGCGCTGTCAGCGTCAGCAACCTGCTGCCTCGGCCCCCGCGGCCGGCGGCCTCGCCGCGCGCAGCACCCACCCCCGCGGCCTTTATCTCCGTGCACCCACAGCAGCAGCAGGATGCCAGCGGCATCATCGGCGGCACAGGGAGTGTCAATGGAGACAAGGAGAACCTGCGCGTGGTGGGCGCTGGGAAGAAGCCGGATGAGTACGGTTTTGAGGACGCGGACGGCACCGCTGCGGCAGCGACCACGGCAACCTCTGTATTCGCGGCTGGCGGTGCGGGTGGCCGTCGCCGTGCCTCATCGTACCGTTAGGAGGCTGCGATGGTAACACGGTAAGGGAGTTGGAGCGTGCACATGGGGATCGTGTATGTGTGGTTGTTCATCAGGTGCAATGAGCGCCGTGTGACGCACCGGTACCGGTGCATGCGATGCGTGACTAGAAACGTGATGGACACGGCACTGAAAATGGAAGTGCATACTGATGATGCCGTGGGCGCGTGGCTTGCCCTATCCCTTGCACAGCGCATGTCCATAGCATGCAAAGGGGTTTGGAGCAAGCAGGGAATAGCGAAGAACAGGAGCAATGCCCCTTTCCACCCTAGTTTCAATCTCCACCGCACCGCGCCGTTCTTCAACATGGACTCGTAATGCCCTTTCAAGAAAGGAGATAGATGGTGACTGCGTTTCCGGGCGTGGGGTAGGTGTCATGCTGTCATGCCCGCGCCAGTGGAATAAGCGTAGGGCTAGTGAATTCAAGAGTCGAATGTGTGATTACGGTGGCCAGCTACATGTGGCCTTGCAGAAGGCTGGCGGGAGACCGGCGGGTATTCGAGGACTGCTTGAGCTGTGCAGAGCGTACCTTACATGACAATGGAGGATGGAGAGGCCAAGTTGATGCCGGCACCAAACCGCCGTCGGACGTCCGGGGCCTCGCGGTCGGGTTTTGCAACAGTGCCCAGTAACTTGAATCCTTGACATTGTCGGAGTGGCATGCATCTGGAACTTAGATAGGTAATGCAAGCATAAGAGCGGAGCTCGCGTGTGTCACGACGTGTCACGAGCCGCAAAATCGGTGTGTGGCCCATGGAGATGGAGGTGGCATTGTACACATTGCTCAAGGGGACTCCTGGAAAGAGGGCGGCGGAAGACGACGGATGTACATTAAAGTGGCCTGCAGCCATCGCCGGTCAGTTTCTTACATAACGGCTCTTAGAGCATCCAACCGGGGCCTGAGCCGTGGTGCCGATCGAGCAAACCCTGTGATAGCCCGACACGTCACCTGCATGCTTCGCTCAATAAGAGTGTGTGAATGCGAGTGTTGCAAGACTTCAGTGTTCCAAGACTGCACATTGCGCAAGCAGATCACCCGGGGTTGAACAGAATATATGAAATTATGTATACGCCCATGCGCAGCATGCACCCCTGCTGTTGCGCCCATGCGTAACTACCGGTGATGCATTAGATGCATGCCGTCCTACCTACCCTTCAAACCCAAAGTTGCTCACGACAAATCCATGAATCTGCTCGTGCCGCATCGGTTCTTCGCACTCACATCCTTCCTCTTCCACACTCTCCTCCCGCACGCCAGCTAGCTAGCCCGCATCAAGCCCCTGCCCCGCTCCGCATTCCCCTCACGCAATACCATCGCCCGTCTCGTCCTTGAGCGCCGCCGCCTGGAGCGCCGCCGCCTCCGCCGCCGCCAGCGCCGCCGCCTCGTGCGCCGCGTCCGCCGCCGGCACGCCCGCCAGCGTGTGCAGGTCCACGTGCTCGCCCGTGGCCTTGCCGTACAGCTGCGCGAACACGGCCGGCAGGCGGCCGGGCTGCAGCCAATCGGGGCGCTTGGGGCCCTTCAGGTCGGGCTGGCCGTGCCGGCCCAGCACGGGCCCCGCCAGCTCGGGCGGGATGCCGGAGGCGCCGTACAACGCACCCAGCATGCCGCACACGATGGCTGTGGATGGTGGCCGGGTCAGGTTCACGGTGGGATAGTGGGGGCGGTGGCACACGGGGGGCACGGCGGTAGGGTAGAGGTCCCAAAACCACGAGGGGGTCAATCTCCCCGCTCAAAGCACCTTTCAGCTTTATTTTATATGCTACTAGCTTTATACACCACATGTATTGTGCATGCAATAACAACACAACAATTTGTGCAAATGGATACCAAGCATGTCGACATGCTTCCTCATAACTCGCAGATTTGCCTGCTTGCGATGTGACGACGAGTCTTTGCAGTACTAGTGGCAAGTATCATGCTTGCGCAGTCTTGTAGAGCGAAAGCTGGTGGTACCTGTCCTCATGAAATCAAGACTCGCGGAACGCTCCATTCTTGGTGCTGGTGCCATCCATTAGCCTTCATACATGTATATATAGCTACTAAAAACTTAAGGGGATGCAACCAAGCCGGGGCGAGCTCACAAGCGAGGATGCTCGACAATTGCGTCGCCGAGCGCTGCCAGGCCTTCTGCGCCGAGCCCAAGCATGAAAATAGCTACTATATACCAATAAAATAGCATACTAGTGTCACAGGAGCCATTCCGGGGGCCTTGTGTTGGGGTCGATTTTGCGGCCACGCCAAGCAGGCGGTGACCGGCGCCGCACTGCACGCCGCACTGCCCAAGGCACTGTCCGCACTCCCACGCTGTACCATTGCTTTCCCGACACCCCAACCTGTCCCTACATCCCATATGCATGTTGACAGCATGTGCCGGTGTGGACAGGTGGGAGTGTGTGGTGTGTGGGAGTGTGCGGATGAGTGGTGTGCGCGGTAGTGGTTGCTGATGTGCATGCAACCCCGCTGCCGTCCGGTACCATGCGGTCTAGGACGACTTACTATTGATATACTCTTAATTAATGGTGAAAACGTTTATATACCACACACCGGTAATTGACGGTAGGCTAGGAGTTGGAGCAGGGCCCAGATGGCGATGGAGTACATGAATAAGACATCACAAAACTCATAGGATGGCCCCAAACTGGGCTGGCAGTGTCTATACATCGGATTACATGTTTTATAGCTGTTTGCGGGGGTGCAGGTAGCAAATAGATGATAACATTCCCGCAAAACCGGTTGGACCTCCCTGAAACCGCCCCAACCGCCGCAACGGTCTGAAAAACACGATTATGGCGCAAACGCCCAAAATCTGACCTAGTAGGTTCCTAGTGGAGCATGTCAGGGGGCCCTGTGCAAAATTTAAGCTGGGCGTTCGCGCCATTGATGTGCTTCCCAGCGTGTGCCGTTTGGCCCCCCTCCCTGAATGGCGTGCCCCCCATGTGGGGCGGTGGGGAGGGGGTATTTTATTCCAGGAACCAAAGCGACCATTGCAACGACGCGGGAAAGGGGCTTGGGAACAAAATGGAGATAGAGAGGTGCGGATGCGACGGCTGCAGAGTACGCAGTGGCGGGGTGCTGAGCAGCGTGCTGCCAAGGGATTGGGGCGCTTGCGCACGCGTGGATGTGCATGTGCTCATCCCACATGGGCTCACCCGCGTTTGTGTCAGTGTCACCCTTGAGCAGCAGCGTGTCTCGCAGCGCTGTGCGGAAGGGCGTGCGCAGGCTGCGCAGCGGCACAATTATTAGAGGGAGTGCATCAAGTTAGATGGCTTGGGCAGTTCACAGGCAGCTATGGCTCTGGATCGTCGCCATGAGTGGGGCCCTATACGTCGGCCTCGGCCCCGTCCCCCAAGCGCCCTACACTTGACAGCTGATTGCGCGTGCCGTTGCTCACTTGAGATGGCGGAAAGCGTAGAAGAAGCCGTACCTGCGATTTACCACACACATGTATATTCGCAGGAGAGAGAGCGCATGGGCTTCAGAACGTATCTAATCACGCCAAGACTGCAGCTTCCAAACGCACGCCATGACGCCACCCACTCACTTGACGTAGCCGATCATGCGGTTGGCCGCCGGGCCGGGCCCGCTGCCGAGCGCGTCGGCCAGCCACTCCTTCACGTCGGCGCATGCATGCGCCGCCGCCCAGGCCGAGGCCGCGGCCACCGCGCCCTCCACATCACCCGGCCGCTCAATCAGGTTGCGGATGGCGATCAAGTACACAGCGCTGGCGTGCTGTATTGAGGGTGGACACACGACAGGGAGGTAGGTAGCCTTTCTTCCAAGGACTCTGAAAAAGGGAGAGCATCTGCTGATGACGCAGCACACAGTTGACACGGCGCCTTCGCCCAACGGGTACAGGCGCCCGAGACGCGGTTCGTAGCGCTGACCTGCGTCACCGTGTGGGGGTGCGACAGCTTGCAGTCCTCCAGCGCCGCCGCCGCCAGCGCGTCGTTGCTGAGCCGCGCGCCCCACACCGCCAGCGGCGTGCAGCGCATCAGCGCGCCGTTGGACTGTGAGTCCTTGGAGAACTGAGTTACATGCATGGGTTCATGACACGCAGCAGCAGGCACAGGCACAGGCACAGGCACAGGCGCAGGCGCAGGCGCAGGCGCAGGCGCAGGCACAGGCACAGGCGCAGGCACAGGCACAGGCGCAGGCGGTTTGCATGATGGGCAGACACACGCGTTGGGTCGGGCAGTTGGGGTGCGGAGGTGTTGCTAGGGGTGCGGCCATGCATGTGTAGCAGCAACCGACGTGTCGTGTGGTGTGTTACCGCCCGCCCGCCCGCCCGCCCGCCCGCCCGCCGCTGCAACCTGCCCGCCGCCGCACCTACCTGCGCCTGCTTCCGCATCAGGGGCGCCAGGGGGCCGGAGGAGGGGTCGTGGTGCAGCGCCGCGGAGAAGGCGGTGCGGCAGGTGTTGCCTGCGGAAAGCAGGTACGGGACATACAGGACGGCAGTGCCATGCCTTGGAATAATCGGATGGCGGGGTATGATGACTCCACACGGAGCTGCGCGATGACGCAAAGCAAGCAGTGTACCGTATTGCATAACCGCGTGCCCAGGGGTGTTCCCCACTGTATTTTACGTCGTACTACGGCTCGATTGCGCAAACCCCGCGGTACCCGCACTGCTCACCCACGTCGAAGGGGTGGCTGTTGAGCCAGGCGCCGTAGCTCTGCGCCACGTGTTCGGCAGGGAAGCCCTCGGTGGGCTCGCCCTGCGACAGCCCGGACGCCAGCGCCAGCGCCAGCTCCGAGTCGTCCGTGATCTGTGTTGTCGGGCAACATGAGGCATACGCCGGTTGGGCCGCAGCACACCGGTGTCGCTATGTCAGGCGTGGGAGTGCGTCAGCGTCGCCAGGAGTGCACGGACCCAAGCAGCCGCGACGTGCAGCCGCGACGAGGGGCTGCGGGGCGTCGGGCAACGGCGCGGCAACGGCATATGGTCGCCGAGGTGTACCTTGTGCCGCCTCGTTTTATGACTGCAACATGCCAGCCCGAGGCACTCCTACTGTCAACTGTTCGCATTCCAGTCGTCTCACCTGGCCTGGGCCCACGCCCCACACTCCACCCCCCGGCATGGTGAGTGCTCGTTCCACCGTTTCAGCGTTTACGTGCTTTTCATTAAATTCTAGTACTGCACCAACCGAGTCCCCAACGAAAGCGCCAAGCATGCAGCCGAAAGCAGCATCTTGCGAGTTATTGGCACTTGCGGTGCCCGAAGACTTCTTCGACATTTGTATGTTTCCCATAAAATAACTTTCAGGTGTGTAACACATGCGAGTACATTCGTGGTACAGCGCCCCCTGATCTGGAGTCTGGGCCCAGGATTCGGCCGTATTTGGCGCGCGAGGCCACCTACTCCCGGCTCCCCTACCGACCGGCGCCCACGAGCGCGCCGCGACAGAAAGCAATTACGGTGGCCCATCACAAATGCCTCATGTCAGAAACCTCAGCGCGGCTAGCGACACCCTAATGCACACCCGCCGCCTGTCCAGATGGCACCGCACTTCACGCCGCACTTTGCTCACGGTCGCTCTCACAACACTTCACCAAGCGGAATGCGCACCTCCATATTCTGTCTATGATTGTGTTACAGCTGTGGGGATCTGTCCTGATTGTCGCAGCCTCGTTCTCAGGACAATGTGGTGCGGCCGCAATATATTTGCTCAACACACCAGAGCTAGCAGCCCCTACGTACCGCGACCGCAACTCGGGCCCTCACTCCTGCAGGGCAGTGGCCACGGAGTGCATGCCGCATGCATCACTCCCCAGCAGGGCAGCGAACAAGCTCGACCCGGCTGTGTGCCTCGTCACGTCCCTGGTCATGAGAGCGTCGCAATCCACTCGGCGGTGGTGACAGTGGTGATGCCCATACACCGCATGTCCTCCAGGTTGTTCTCCTGGTGGGCGGGCGGGAGACCACGCGTGTGTGTATGTGTTGGTAAACGGAAACGGAGAGGAATGTGTGTGTATGTGTGTGTGTGTGTGTGTGTGTGTGTTTGTGTTAGAGATCACAAGGAGATAACAAACAAATCAAAGACCGTGCATGCAATGCGATCAAGACAAAGCAGCGTCGCGTCCGGTTTACCTGGAATTACCTGAGCCGCCGACCTGCTTTACTTACCCGAAATACTTACCCGAAATCGCGTAACCCCCGTCTACCTAACCTTGGAGGGGGATTAATGTCCACACGTTTCCAAGGGTGCAACCCGATGCGTGTGATCACGGTGGCGTGATACCCAGGCACTCCTAGCCCCAGAATCCCAGTCCGGCCGCTACGTCCAAAGTCCCGCCCGATCCGCGTCGAAGTGCTCACCTACAAACAATTGGGGAAAAAGCGAAGCACATGGTGGCAGCAGGGAAGTGTCACGGGCAGAACAATGATGGAAGCGCGGCGACGCGCGACGGGCAAGAATAAACACGCAGCCCCAGTCCCACTAAGCTATATGAGGGTTACGCGATACGGGAAAGAGCGAATGGCGGCGAGGCAGGGCACAAAACACGCGAGGGCGGTGCATGGGCGCATGCAACGAGCAATGCGTGTGTGTGGGCGTGTGAGCACCATGGGCTGGCGAGGGTGAAACCCTCGCTCCCCGCTCCACGGTGCGCGCGCAAGGTGTGTGTGTGTGTGTGTGTGTGTGTGTGTGTGTGTGTTAGAGGTCACAAGGGAGAGGACAGCCGACATAGGACAATGCGTGCGGTGCGGTGACGGACGGTCGCGAGTTACCTTGCATACTTTACCACCGCCGACCAACCTGCCGAGCCGATACCATACTTACCCGGAAATGCCTGTTACAACCACCTACCTAGCCTTGGGTGGGGATTAGTGTTCACACGCTCCCAAGGGTGCAGCCCGATGCGAGTGGCCTACAACGGTCCCGGGCAGCCTAGTCCCGAATTCCCGCCCGCTGATTGTAGTGGAACTCACCTACAAGCAAGGGGAGGGCCAGCGTGTATGTGTGTGTTAGAGATCACAAGTGTGTGTGTTAGTAAACGGAAACGTGTGTGTGCGTGTGTGTGTGTGTGTTAGAGATCACAAGTGTGTGTGTGTGTGTGTGTGTGTGTGAGTTCACGTGGGGACGAGGAGCGGCTTGTCAGATGCCTGGATGCCATGGCATGGGGTAAGCAGGCAGTAAGGTCTGCTCGCCGTGCAAGCCAGCTAGAGCCACAAGGCATCATTGCCTTGCTCCCATCAGCCTTGATCTGACCCCTACCAGCCTGGCACAAGAACATAGCATTACCCCGTCCACCATCCGCCATCCGCTGCTCCCCCTCCTCCCAACACCACATCACAGCCAACAACACCAACATACGCACACAGAGCACACACGCGCCAACGCACACATGCTCCATCAATACCGTACATCGCACCTGCACGGCCTCGCTCTTGGAGGCGGTGGCGTCCGCCAGCACCGTCACGGCGTAGTCGTGCCCCAGCGCGTCCACCGCCGTGGCGCGGATGCAGTTGGGCGTCTGCACGCCGCACAGCACGACCCGCTTGACGCCCAGGCGCCTGCGTGGGCCGCAGCCAAGGCCGGTGCGTGTGTGTGCGTGTGTGGGTATTTGGCACAAGGCGAGGCGCAGCGGGGTGCTGTCGAGAAGTGGGGGAGTGATACATTGGCGCAGTTGAGCCGACAGGGCCGTGTGTGGAGCTGTTGTTTCCCCAGGGCCACATGATGGTCCAAAGCATTGTCCTGCCTTTGGCAGCCTTTGACGTCGAAGACACGGACTAGCGGCTTGCGCCACCCTTTCTACTCCTCACTGCCACTCTGCCAGCTGCAGCTCGGGCTTGGCCAAGGTCGGCAAGAACTCCCAGACGGCGTGTCACCCGGAGTACCTTTCCCAGCCCTGACTGTGGCGGCAAATGGCCACACTTGACACACGTGAACGCCCAAGTGGTAAGGCTTTCTTCGGGTTCTGGAATGGAAAGCACCCCACCAACCCCCACCTGAGCATGAAGTCCAGGTGTGTGGCCAGGAAGGCGCTGAAGCGCTTCTTGATTACCACGTGCTCCCCAGGGGCCACCTGCAGCCCCTCCACCAGCTCCGCGCCTGGGGAACGGCACGGCCGCCATCACAGGGGGCCGCCACAGAAGGGGCAATGCACACCGCCGTTTAGTGCGCCCTTGGTCAAGTAGGGGGGCCGACTTGGGGTTGATTGTGACTTCAAGTGCGTGTTTGCATGTGCCGCATGCCCTTAACAAGCCGTACCCGTGAGCGTAGATACTCCCTCCCCTGTTCCCGCCTGCCCGGCCGCCCGGCCGCCCGCCCGCCTGCCCGCCCCTGTGCCCGCCCGCTCGCCGCCACCTACCCTTGCTGCCCGGCACAGTGCCGCCTGCCCCGCCCGCTTGCAGCAGGTGCGCGCGTGTGTACTCAATGTCCAACCCTGCACACAACAGACGACCAGGGGGTGGTCAGGCCGTCAGGCACCGGCTGCTTGGTACGCCATGGTAGCCACGCGGCACGTGCTGCATGTGCTCCATGCGTGGGCGCGGCCCCGTCCCTCCGCCACCCCCTTCACCTCAACCTTGGAAATACATGTTCCGTGAGCCCAATCACCTGAGGGGTCATGCTCGCGAATCACCCAAATCACTGGGAGCGACTTGGCGCGAGCCGCGGCCAAGGCGTCCTGCACCTTGGGCAGGCACGCCATTCCGCATTTAACGCACAGTGGCGAGCTGGGCAATAGAAAGTCATTCTGCATATCAATGCAGATGATAGCGGTGTCTGGGTCTGCAGCCATATTTCTTAGCTTATTAGCGTCGCAGTTGGGAGCGGAGTTTAATCGCAATACAGTATATTGTTGGCGCTGGTACTAAAAGTTGTCAAAGATAGAAGTGAGTTATATGTTGAGCAAACAGCAGCATATACAGGTTTGATGGGCACGTCGTGAGCGCGATCGGGCGTCGCTCGTGGCACAACCGCAAACTTAACACGCGAGGCTGGGCGTCCTGCAAAGTTTGTGCTTGACTCCCGCTGCGCCCCACGCGGCAGGAACCTTTTACACCTGAGAAATAGTGCTTTAGAAATCGCCAATCGTGCTGTGGTGCGAGACGGGGAACATGCAAACATCCTAGTGCGAGATGTCCAAGGCGTGCAAGGGCAATGCGTGCGTGCCCAATCAAATGTTCCAAGCTTTGAAGATTGAAGAGGTGATAGGCGAACGAAGCGAACAGCAAAGCCTCTTGGGCACAGAGTCCGTGCTACACTATGACACGGCGGGCGTGTGTGTTTTGACCGAGCGGCTTTGACATAGCACGTCCTGATCCGGGCGAAGCTTGCGTGCAAATGTATGCCACATACACATCAGCGCCAGTGGAACTTGAAGGGCTTGGTCGTGGTCTCATCGGGTGCCCTGACTTCGAGCTCGACTTCTGCACCTAATCTCCTCACATAGTAGAAATAAGTCTCTGTGTGTTGATGTTTATAGTTTTAGAGTCGACGATACAGCACCCACATAGTTTTACCGAACGTTGCTGAGCCGAGCTTCCATAGTGCAAGCCGCCATCTGCCTATATTATAAGCCTCATTGATAACATTGAGAACCAAACCGACGTAAGCCAGCGGCTCATACATAGTCACGTCGGATGGGCTTGAGCGATATGCTTCTGTAGCGAAGCCTATCGTCAACGCCGACGACATCGATGGCCGTAGTAAACGATGAGTTCAGCAGGTCGCTGCAAAGCGCCGGCACGGATGGGCGCTCCGCATCCACCCCTGGCTCGCGTGGGGCCTCGCGCGAGCGGCGGGCATTGTCCTCGCGCGAGTCCTCCGACGTCCCGCGCTACTTCATGCAAATTGGTCAGGACATCAAGCGGAACCGAGCTTACCAAATCATTCAGGAGTGAGTCGACGGGGTGAATACGGCGGGGACAAGGGCGGAGGGGAGGGCAAGATGGGGTGAACGGGATGGCTGCTGCGCTTCAACCGGAGCGTGCGAGTACCAGGGCCAGCACACGCGAACGTTTCCTAAAGCATGGCTGGGTACTTGCCGCCTAGGTGCAATTGCGCACACATACTCACACGCACCGGGGCGCACGCACGCACGCACGCATGCGCAGGCTGCAGCTGATGGTGTGCAGTCGCGACAACGGCATCCGCGGCAACGCCGCCCGAGCACGGACCATGGTGCTTCTGAAGGAGGTGCAGGTGAGCAATGGGCAGTGAGAGGGGATACGGGGGCGTCACGCTGCAACACCGTGCGTGTACCCCAGTCGGACCTTTTATTAACATGTAAAGCCTGCACTACAACTGTTGAAGTTTGTCTACAAGACGCTGCACACACCACGAGCGTGTAGCTCACCGCAAGCCTCTCATCCTCCTCTACACACACACACACACACACCCCACCACCACCACCACCATCACCACCAGGGCGTGCTGATTGGGCTGGAGAACAAGATTGACTCGCAGACCTTTGACCTGGGCGTCCTCAACGTGGAGCGCACCGAGCTGCGCAAGGAGCTGCGCGACGAGAAGGCCAAGGAGCAGGTGCCCTTCCACACCATCGACTTCCGCACCACAGAGGTCCGCGAGCTGCCGCACAAGCTGCGCACGCTGTTTGAGGACAACCAGGTCCGTGTGGTGGTGGTGGTGGCGGTGGTGGTGGTGGTGGGGTGCGCTGGCTGCGTGCCCAGGACCTGGGGTGGCGCGGCAGCCCAAAGAGGGAGGGTGGGCTGGTGATGTGGGCTGCGGGTCTGGTGAGGTGGGCTGGTGATGTGGGCTACGGGTCTGGTGACGTGAACTGGTGATGTGGGCTGGGGGTCTGGGCCGTGGTTCGGGGCCACCAAAGAATGGAGGCGGGCTACGATGCACTTCGAATCCCTGTTTCTTATCCCGCGGTTGTTGGCCTGAAGCCCGTAGAGTTTACCTCCTTCCTGCTCCCTGCCTCTCCTCTGTGCTCCCTGCCCTCCATGCTACCCGCAGCTGCTGCGCGAGCAGGTGCGCAGCCTGCAGTACGCGGTGCGCAGCGCGGAGGGGCGGCTGGAGGCGGCGGAGCGCAAGGCGGCGGCGCTGGAGCTGGACAACGCGCACCTGGCCGTGGCGCTGAGGGTGGGTGCGCGGTGGCGCTGGCGATGAGGGTGGTGGTGGTGGTGGTCGCATTGCGTGGCGTGGAGGGGGATGGAGCGTGGGTGGTGGACGGGACGGTGAGGTTGGTGAGGGCGGCGAGGGCTGAGGGCGGATAACGGTGTAAAGGGTGGTCGTGGCTTGTGAGGATGGGGCAATACGCGTCGTGTTGCATGGCTCAACCATCGTAGTGTTGTGAAAGGGACCGTGCACGGTTAGGGCCTTTCTCCATTGCTGTTGTACCCCTTGACCTAGAGGTTTCCCACCGCACACCTTGAACCCTGACCCCACCTGTTCTACGTCTACCTCGTGATTAATTTAAATGCATGGAACCCCACCCCCCACCCCATCCCCGCCGCATACCTTGACCCCCACCCCCCACTCCATCCCCGCCTGTTCGTTCATCCGCCCCCACCACGCACCCCAGGACGCGGGCAGCAGTCCGGACATGGCGGCGGCCATGCG
The DNA here is from genome assembly GCA_016834595.1 of Chlamydomonas schloesseri. NCBI lineage: Eukaryota > Viridiplantae > Chlorophyta > Chlorophyceae > Chlamydomonadales > Chlamydomonadaceae > Chlamydomonas > Chlamydomonas schloesseri. The sequence goes on from JAEHOD010000003.1 coordinate 3,807,310, forward strand.
GCAGCAGCAGGAGGAGGCGCGCACGGCGCAGGCGCGCGTGGCGCAGCTGGAGCAGCAGGTCGTGGCGCTGCTGCAACAGCTGGACGCGGACCGCGCGCTGGCCACGCAGCAGGCGCAGCGCGCCGCCGCACGCCAGGCGGCGCTTGAGGCCAAGCTGGGGGTGGCGCTGGGGCGCGCCGCCGCCACGCGACTGGACGCCGCAGGCGGCGGCGGCGGCAGCGGCTGGATGGACGGGGAGGGCGAGGAGGAGAACTGGGGCCGCGGCGGGACGGTGGGCCGCGACGGCAGCCCGGGGCGGCAGCGCTCGCCCGCGGGCTTCCAGCGCACCTACGCGACGGGCGGGCCGGGCCAGCCGTCGCAGCAGCAGCGGCGCGGCACGTCGGGGCGCGACCGCTCCCCCAGCAGCCCGCCGCGCAGCCCCACGGGCCGCTCCATCAGCCACTCGCCGGGCAGCACCATCCCCTCGCTCTACCCCAGCTACAACACGAAGCCGCGCGCGCCCCGTGGCTTCACCGCCGACTCGCCCACCTGGAACGGCGGGAGCAGCGGCGCCGGCGCGGCGGGTGGCGGGGGTGGAGGGTCGGGCGGCGGCCCGCACCTGCCCAACTTGGCGCCGGCGTCGCCGAGCGCGGCGGCGGCGGTGCCAGCCCGGCCACCGAGCACCGGCGGCGGGGGCGGGCTGTACGGCGGGGGGGGTCTGGAGGTGCTGCAGGAGGGGCGGGCCGGCTCCCATACATCCTCACACGGCACCGCCACGGGCCCCGGGGAGCAGGTGCGGGCCATCAACAGCTCGGCGGTGCTCACCAGCCGGCCGCTACTGCCACAGGTTAGCGGCGGCTCGGCAAACGGCGGCAGTAGCAGCCATGGCGGCGGCGGCAGCGCGACGGGCATGCGGCAGTCGTCACACATGAGCGGCGGGCTGGGCATTCTGGGGCTGCCTGTGAGCGGCAGCATGCGGCGGGCCAGTGGCAGCAGCATACAGGGCGGGGCTGGCGGCGGCGGGGGCGGTACTCCCAGCGGGGCGGCGGCTGTAGCAGGAGGTGGGGGCATGCAGGTGCTGAGCAGTGAGCCGTCGGGGGCACGGCCACCAGTGAGTAGGTCAGCGAGCAACGCCAGTGCAGCTGCTGCGGCAGCGGCTGGGGTGGCAGCGCCGGCAGGGGGCTCTGTGGCGGGAGGGTCGGAGAAGGGCTCGACGTCGGGTGCGGCGGCGGCGATGACCGGCGGTGCAGAAGAGCCGGCGGCGCCTGTCGCAGAGGAGGTTGCGGGGGCATAGCTGACAGCTACTGGACCAGGTACGCGTAGAACTACTAGTCGTACCCGTTCGTGAATCGCACACGGTCATGTGTGTGAGCCCGGTGCTCGTACGGCTGCGTGCGCTGTGCACATAGATTTGGATGATTGGATGAGGCACGAAAGGGCGTGCAAGCGTTATCCGAGGCAGGCTGTCAATACTGTGAGGTGTTCGCCCTGCGCACAGCTTTCCCTTGAGCATAGCTTTCTCTACGGGCGGGGTGCAAGTGATGCGACTGGCCCGAGTAGATGCGTGTGAGCAAGCAGGTGCGGGGCCAAGATTAGATGGCCCAGCTACCGAGGGAGTTTGGAAGGGCCCCGTTTGTACGTTGAGCACGGCGGCCTGGACGGCCTGGACTGGGTCGCCTTTTGGTGCGTTCCAAGGCCCGTCTGGGGCTGTCTGGGGTTGGCACCGGCGACAACGGGAGCCTCACCTCTGATGGCAAGCTCTTGCTGATAGCCACGACGCTTAGCCAGGCCCAAGGTGGCATGTGTATGCAAGATTTGAAGGTGCGAGTGCCCAACCCGGCGGTATGGGAGGCGGGTGCCAGGTTTGTCGATGGTGAGTAGCTAGTTAAAGACGCCGACGTCGCGATGGGCATGCAGCTGTGCTGTGCTTTAAAATTGCAGGGTATGTTATCCGAGCCCAGTGCGCAATTTTACATTGCCCGAGCGGGTAGCGCCCGCCCAACCACACAGCCCTTCCACTTGCATCTCCGCCTCTGAACGCCGCCAAGCCGTGCAGTCCCCGCAACACACCAGAAGCCGTACAGCAACACCCAGCCGCAACAGGCCGCCGCCCAGCTCAACTCTGCAACAAACTGGCCACAGCTAATGCTCGAAATATACAAGAAGGAGCAGCGGCAGCCGCTTTACTTAGTAGTAGTCGCCGTGCGGCCCCGGATTGCTTCCACCCGCAGTGCTATAGCGCGCACGCACGGGTGTAGCCATGCCGCTGGGGGCTCCAGAGCGGGCGCCGCCGTGTGCGAGGAAGGAGCTGCCCGCCGCCAGCGCCTTTTGCTGCTCCGCCTTGATGTGTGCTGCGCACCGCACGGCAGGGGGGGAGGCGATGCGTGGGGGAACCGGCTTAGCACAGAAGACATCGCAGCCCCGCGTAGCAATGGCAGCAAGAGAGGGAGAGGCGCCGGTGAAAGGCAAACATGTCGGTGCTACTAAGAAGCACCTACCGATCTCGTCGTACGTCAGGCACTGCCGCACCGCCGGCGGCGCGCGGCCACCCAGGTCACGCATGCGCTGCCAGATGAAGCCGGCCGCCGTCAGCGCGCCGCGCCGCCGCTGGACAAACGCCACGTCCTCGCCGCCCGACGCGTAGCCCCCGCCAGCCCCAGTAGGCCCCCTGGCGCCGCCGTCCAGGCCGCCGTAGGTTCCTGCAGCAGGGCTGGTCTGCGGCCGCCCGGTTGGCGATAGCCCCGGCGCCGTGGACGTCCGTGCCCCGCCGGCGCCTGCCCACGGCTCTGGTATGGGAGCGCCGCTGGTTCCGTTTGGCGAAGATCCTGAAACTGCCGAGATGGCGGCGGCGGCGCTGGCGCTGGCGCTGGCGCCGGCCGTGTGGCCGCCGCCGCCACCCAGCCGAGTAGGCCCTGCTCTCCCTGCCGGGCTGCTCGGCACTGACCCCACCGCACCCGCTCCGGTGGCCGCCCCCGCGCCCGTAGCGGCATTAAGCCGGTGGTGCGGCGGCGAGCTTCCGCCGCCGCCGCCGCCGCCGCCGCCGCCGCCGCCCTGCGAGCCGCCGCGGGTGGCGGGACCCGGGCCCAACGTGCTGGGGCTGAGGAGGTGGTGCAGGTTGTGCTGGTAGTGGTGGGCGTGGCCCGTGGGGCTGGGGCCGGCGGAGGGCCCCAGCGGCGTGCCGGCGCCCGACGGCGCCACGATGCTGAGCATGCGCTTCAAGGCCGACGGGTCGCTGGCACCGGAGGCGTCGATGCGGCGCGCGGCCTTGGACGCCAGCGCCTCCACCTGCGTGTGTTGGTAAACGGAAACGGAGAGAATTGTGCGTTGTATGTGTGTGTGTGTGTGTGTGTGTGTGTGTGTGTGTGTGTGTGTGTGTGTGTGTGTGTGTGTGTGTGTGTGTGAGGTGGACGCGTCCGCAACCGCGAGTACAGGGTGGCACGACGAGAGACGATGAGTCCACGGTAGAAAGCGAGCGTACAGGGCTGGCCAGCAGCAGGACCCAGCAAAGCGCCGGTTGCTCTCGTTGGTTCCTCCCGACACCGTACACGCATGGTGCGCCAAGACAGATCGCCACGACGGCACGTGCCCGCATGTGCTCCCCCCCACACGCTATATACATGTGGGCATCCTGTTCTTCACGTGTCACCGCGCGCCCCACGACCAAACGCAAACCTCAACACACAACCGCGTAACCCGGATCAGCACCACCAGCACCAGCACCAGCACCAGCACCAGCACCAGCACCAGCACCAGCACCAGCACCAGCACCAGCACCAGCACCAGCACCAGCACCAGCACCAGCACCAGCACCAGCTCACCTTGTCCGCCAGCGGGCCCAGCCCCTCGCTGTACACGGCCGCGATGATGTGGGGCAGCGCGTTGCCGCGCGCGGTGCCGGACAGCAGCGGCGAGCGATAGTAGCGCTCCACCGGGGTGCCCTGTGTGTGGTTGCGTGTGTGTGTGCGTGTGTGTGGTAAATACCAGCGCAATATACCATAACCCATGCAAAAAGAGCCAGCGGGGAGTGAGGGTGGGGTGGGGGGTGGATGGGTGTGGCGTGCCATTGTCATGGTTGTATTGCATAGTGCGGTGCGGTAATGGTGTGTGTGGGGGGGGGCGCAACGCGAGGAAAGCGAATGGCCCTGCTGCCTGGTAGCGACGCGCCTGTCTCCGCTCTTGCTTTGACTCCCTCCGCCTCTCCCACCCCCTTCCGCCATCTCTTTTTCCGCCATTCTCATAGCCCTCACGTTCTTGTACAGGTCCACCGGCTTGTTGTCCGGGTGCAGCAGCCCCTCCACCTCGCGCATGTAGGCCACAGCCCGGTCCAGCTCGCCGCCGCCGCCGCCGCCGCCGCCGCCCTTGCCGCCCTTGACGCCGCCTGTGCGTGCAGGGCGCAGACACACAGCGCGCGGACAGCAGCAGAACCAGCAACAGAAACAGCAGTAATAATAGGCGCAGTGGGTGCGTTGATACTTGTTACAGGATTGGAGCTGTACGAGCTGTATCTCAGCACTTGACAGAGCCGGAGCCCCGACATAACACCAGTGAGCCCTCACGCGCGGAGCGCGGCACGACAGGCGAGCATCGTCCAGCCACCGCCGCCGCCATGCACGCCGCCACGCACGCCGCCGTGCACGCCGCCGCTCACCCTTCTTCTTGTTGCGGTTGGCGCTGTTGGCGCCGCGCGAGGGCGCGGTGAGCGACTCCTCCTCCTGCAACCCCCCCTGCCGCGCCGCAAGAGACGCGTCCGCGTGCCCGACCACCATGTCCTGCGTGGCGAGCGTGCGAGTGCGAGCGAGCGTGAGCGCGTGCAGCAGGTGCGTGGCGTGCGTGCGCGCGCGAGGATCTAGTATGATATGTTTGGCATTTGGCATTTGTTTAAAAGAGTGCCATCGCGATCGCCACTTCCAGTGCTGGTGGCAGCAGCTGTTATCCCAACCCGTACCCCCCCCGCCCACGCCCACGCCCCCCCCCCCCACGCCCACGCCCACGCGCGCGCCCGCGCCCACGCCCACGCCCACGCCCGCGCCCATGCCCGCCCGCACGCCCGCGCCCACGCCCACGCCCACGCCCACCCCCACGCCCGCGCCCGCCGCACCTGGCCGATGGTACCCTGCCGCCCAAAGTAGTAGGTGAGCTTGAAGGCGGTGTCGTCGCGCAGCGCGCGCACCAGCTCGGGGCTGGCGGCCTTGAAGAAGGCGTCCACGTGCATGTGGTACACCTGCATCTCGGTGGCGGCCGTCACCTGCGGGGCGGGGCGGGGCGTGGGCGTGGGGATGGGGGTCGCCACGTTGGGGCGGGGCGGGGCGGGAGAGGAGAAAGAGGAGGTGTGGAGGCGGGTGGGGTTTGGAGGGAGGGAGGGGGGCGTGGCGTGTGGGAGATAAGAGGAGGCTAGGAGCGTAAGGAAAGAGAGGGATGGCGAGGAGGACAAGTACGGGGTGAAGCGAGCCCCCCCTCAAAACACACACAGCCAAAACACAAACAGCGACCCACCTTGATGCAGGCCTGCAGCTCGCCCTCGCCCAGGATGCGAGCGCCGCCGCCGAAGTGCGAGCCGGCCGTCAGGCTGGCCACAGTCTGAACGGGGCGGATGGGGAAAATGGCGAGTGGGAGTTCCATGCATTAAATTAATGGGGGGGGGGGGTAGTTAATTCCAGAAACCGAAGCGAGGGGGGGCGATGAGGGGATTGACAGCGTCAGCAGGCAAAGGCGCGCGATGGACGAGTCGGCACCTCGGCTACAGGCACATACACGGCGCAACAGTCCCGCTCCAACAGCCCACAGCACACCAAGTCTCCCCACCATCCCTCCGCTCCACGCCGGCTTCACCTCCACCTCGCTCCACACCATGCGCCCTGCACCCTCCACCTGCACCTGCACCTGCACCTGCACCTCCACCTCCACCTCCATCTCCATCTCCACCTCCACCTGCACCTCCACCTCCACCTCCATCTCCACCTGCACCTCCACCTGCACCTCCACCTCCACCTCCACCTCCACCTCCACCTCCACCTGCACCTCCACCTCCACCTGCACCTCCACCTGCACCCCCGCACACACACACACACCTTTTTGGGTATGAGCGCCCGCCGCGCCCGCCGCAGCTCGTCCTCCTGCCCCAGGGTGCCCACCGCCCGGCCGTCCACCACACTGATCGCCGCCAGCACCTGGGGGCACAGCGCAGGGCAGCGCAGGGCAGGGCAGACTGGGAGGTCGGCCAATAGCCGGGTGAGCAAGGGCGGCGGTGCGTGCAGCAAGGTGCGTGCCCTGACCGCCGGTCCACCCGCTCAAGAACATGCTTGCATACCTCTCCACTCCCAACACCACACCACACCGCGCGAGCCGCAACCGCAACCCCGCACCCCGCACCCCGCACCCCGCACCGCGGCACGCCACAAACACGGTACGCTTTAACCCACGGCTTCAACCCCTACCACCCACCCACCTCGTTGCCTTCGGCATCCGGTATGTCCAGCGCCGCCGCGCCGCCCGCCGCCGCCGACACCGCCGCCGCGTTGGCACCGCGCGTTGCGCCGATCTGCGCCGCGCCCGCCGCGCCGATGGCCGCGGTGGCTGGGCCGCCCGCGAACCGGCGGTCGAGCGCCTCCAGGTCAGCCGTGCCTGTCATCAGTCAGCCGGGGGGGGGGTGCCATGCATATTTAATTAATGACGAGGTAGACGTAGAACAGACGTTGCAACGTTGGGAGGGGGGGAGCGGGTGGAACGGGATTGCAAGGATACATCATAATGGCGCAGCGGTAAAACAGAAATGGAAGCCGTCGTCGTCGTCGCTGCCGCCGCCAGTGCTGTTGTCAGTGGCGCTGCTGGGGATTGTGGCTGTGGAGGTTTTGGAAATGTCCTGCCCGCGGCGTTGCACGCACTGCAACTGCGCACCTCGCCCCACAGGTCACGCACCAGCTACACGCCATGCCCCCCTGCTGCTTGGCTTCTACCCTGGCCCTGGCTCTCGCTGCCCTCTGTGTATCTCACTGCTCCTTCACTGTCTCGCTGCTTGCGCAGCCACCCACCCACCCACCCGCCCACCCGCCCACTCACCGCTCTTGATGAAGTAGACCTGCTGGTCGTTGAGCGGCTCCCAGTCCTTGCCGGCGGGGAAGGTGGTCAGCATCATGTGGCTGATGGCCTGTGCGTGTGTGTGTGTGTGTATGCGTGTGTGTGTGTGTGTGTGTGTGCGTGTGTGTGTGTGTGTGTGCGTGTGTGTGTGTGTTGTGGGGGGGGTTAAGGAGGTGGGGTGTGGGTATGGGGTGAATTGAGGGTGGGTGGTTGTACTGGTGGGTTTCAGGCAGCAGGTGAGGATACGGCTGTACAGAAATCGGAGGCAAAGCCTGATTAGCGGCCCACCAGGCGGCCCAGCTCATGCCTCCCCACCCGGGCGACGCTCCCAAGCACACCATCACACGCGGTGCAGCAGGTGCCGTCAAGCCCAGGGCTGCAGCCCCGCACCCCGCACCCCGCCCCGCGCCGACGCCGACGCCGCCACGACATACCACAAACGCGCTCAGGCCGCACGCTAATAGACGCCGCCACAACACAACACTGCACTGCACTGCACTCACGCTGAGCGTGTGGCTCTTGGGCAGCGCCTGGAACACCGCCACCTGGCTGTGGAAGAACTGCTCGGCGGCCAGCAGCCGGTCGCGGAAGTAGAGGCCGAAGATGGACAGCAGGTCGGAGCGCTGGAAGGTCAGGAAGGTGCAGTTGGAGGTGGGCGTGGCCACCTGTGGGGCCGCGGTGGAGGAGGAGAGGCGTGTGTGTGTGTGTGTGTGTGTGTGTTAGAGATCACAAGGGAGAGGCGTGTGTGTGTGTGTGTGTGTGTGTGTGTGTAAATACCAGCCCAAGGGGGGTAGCCATCCATAGGATGGTGTGTATCAAATGTTTATGAAGTGGGGGGGGTTTCCATGCATGTTAATTAATGAAGGAGGAGGGGGGGCTGAAAATACCAGCTAAAGGAAGGAAGAGGCGGGGAGAAGGGAGGGGAAAGGCGGGGGAAGCGCGTGTGAGGGTGGGTTGGGGCAGCAAGGTGTAGGAGGTGCGAGTCAGGGGGGCGGATACGATACAAGCCCTTATTGGTGTTGAGAGATGGCAGGGGAGAGGGGCGCCCGTGCAGTTGCAGCATAGGAGCGCCAGCTGGGAAGCCCGCGGGCTCCGGGCCGCGCCCGCGCACCTCGGCCCGCGGCTCGTCGTTGAGGATGGCCATCTCGCCGAAGCTCTGCCCCTTCTTCAGCGTGGCGATGAGCGTCTTCTCGCGTCGGTTGCCGGGCGGGTGCGTCCAGATCTCCACAACGCCTGTGTGGGTTAGGGCGACAGGTAGGGGTGTTGGAGTTTACAAGAGTTAAGCGCTTGCAGTTGAGCGCTCTGGAAGTGCGGCTTCAAGGACCAGCAAGGGCCAAAACGGACCACCCAATGTCGGCATCGGCCTCTCCAGCGCCACTGGCTGACCAGCCAAACCGCCCCGCCCCCGCCCCGCCCCGCCCCGCCCCGCCCCGCCCCGCCCCTCCCCTCCCCTCCCCTCCCCTCCCCTCCCCTCCCCTCCCCTCCCCTCCCCTCCCCTCCCCTCCCCTCCCCTCCCCTCCCCTCCCCTCCCCTCCCCTCCCCTCCCTGCCCCGCCCCCACCCCGCCCCTGTGCCTACTACTACCACCACCGCCGCCCCCGGCCCCGCACCCACCCGTGAGGATGAGGTGGAAGCGCTCAGGCGGGTCGCCGATGCGGTACACGGTCTGGTCCTTCTTGTAGTTCTCCATCTTGGCCGCGAAGCACGCCTCCATGCGCGTCTCCTCCGGCACCCGCCGCAGGAAGTCCGACACGTACGACAGCGTGGCGGACAGCTCCTCAAGCAGCTTGTCCAGCGACATCTTGGCGCCGCCGCCCTCGTCCAGCTCCAGGGCCTACAAGAAGGCAGGAGGAGGAGGAGGAGGAGGAGGCGGGGAAAGAAGGAAGGGAGTGTTAAAGGTGGGGAAAAAGCAGCCGCTGTGTTGTGGGTAGCCGCTGAGTCAATCACAAATCGCAATGAAGACGGTGCGCATAACCCTTCCGAACCAAGCTGCCTTCCGCCCGGCCCCAGCAGCTCGTGACACGGCCTCAGCCCTGGCATGCGCCCACACGCACACATGACACCCGCCCCGGCCACACGCCACACACGCCATCCACACACCTGCTGCTCAATGCCGCCGCCGTCGAAGAACTCGCCGTCGCCGCCGCCGTACCCCTCCTCCCCCTCCCCCAGCGACCCCACCGACACCGCGTTCACGGCGTTGCGGAACGACGCCACGCCGCCGCTGCTGGTCCAGCCGCCGCCACGCTCCATGACCGTGGGGCTGGCCGTGTTGCGGCCCGAGCCGTCGCCGTCGCTGGCGGCCGCCGCCACCGCCGCCACCGGCGGCGGCGCTCCGTGCGCGCTGTTGTGGCGGGTCACGCTGGTGCCGTCGCGCGTTAGCTTGGAGGCCTTGCGCGACAGCACCTCCATGGGCCCGGAGATGAGGTGGCCGCCCACCCTGCGCCGGGTGTGTGCGTGTGCGTGCGTGTGACCGTGGTGGCCGGGGCCAGGCGACGTCAGTGGCCGTCAGGCGCTTCAACCTTACCGGTAGTTTGAGCCCCACTTGAGCCACCTCCATTTGAGTCAGTAACCACTCGCCACTCACACCCTCCCGCCGCCGGACCGCTCCACGCCATCGCCTATCACCACACCCAACCTCCCACCCACAAGCTCCCCAGCACGGCGCCCCTTGCTCCCCAGCGTGCACGCCCCCACACCCGCCCAGCCCCGCCGCCGCCGCCCTCCCCACCCACTTGCTGAGGTCCCAGCTCTTGATGGTGGAGGTGACCAGGTCGCCGCCGCCGCCGGCCGCCCCCACCGGACCGCCACCGCCGCCGCCGCCGCCGCCGCCGCCGACCGCCCCCAGCTGGCCGCCACCGCCGCCGCCGCCACCGCCGCCGACCGCCCCCAGCGGGCCACCGCCGCCGCCGCCGCCGGCGGCGGGCTGCTCCTGCCCGCCCCAGGCCGAGGGGCCGCCACGGCGGCGCGACTTGGCGCCGGCACTGTTCAAGCCGCTGTGGGAGCCGCCGCCGGCCCCCATGAGCACCACCTGCTCCTTGAAGGCCTGTGACACAGTGGGGAGGGTGTGTGTGAAGGGGAAGAGCAACGGAAGGTGCAAGGTGGGGACTAGGGTAGTTGCGCTTGGTAGCGCCGGACCCTAGAGCCCCCAACAGGCTTGCGCCTGCCCTCCCCTCCCCTCCCCTCCCCTCCCCTCCCCTCCCCTCCCCTCCCCTCCCCTCCCCTCCCCTCCCCTCCCCTCCCCTCCCCGCCCCGCCCCCGCCCCGCCCCGCCCCGCCCCTCCCCTCCCCTCCCCTCCCCTCCCCTCCCCTCCCCTCCCCTCCCCTCCCCTCCCCTCCCCCTCCCCTCCCCTCCCTCCCCTCCCCTCCCCTCCCCTCCCCTCCCCTCCCCTCCCCTCCCCTCCCCTCCCCTCCCCTCCCCTCCCCTCCCCTCCCCTCCCCTCCCCCCCCTCCCCCCCCCTCCCCGCCCCTCCCCTCCCCGCCCCCTCCCCTCCCCGCCCCTCCCCTCCCCTCCCCTCCCCGCCCCTCCCCTCCCCTCCCCTCCCCTCCCCTCCCCTCCCCTCCCCTGCCCTCCCCTCCCCGCCCCTCCCTCCCCTCCCCTCCCCTCCCCCTCCCCTCCCCTCCCCTCCCCTCCCCTCCCCCTCCCCTCCCCTCCCCTCCCCTCCCCTCCCCTCCCCTCCCCTCCCCGCCCCGCCCCGCCCCGCCCCGCCCCGCCCCTCCCCTCCCCTCCCCTCCTCCTCCCCTCCCCTCCCCTCCCCTCCCCTCCCCTCCCCTCCCCTCCCTCCCCTCCCCTCCCCTCCCCTCCCCTCCCCTCCCCTCCCCTCCCCTCCCCTCCCCTCCCCTCCCCTCCCCGCCCCTCCCCTCCCCTCCCCTCCCCGCCCCTCCCCTCCCCTCCCCTCCCCTCCCCTCCCCTCCCCTCCCCTCCCCTCCCCTCCCCTCCCCTCCCCTCCCCTGCCCTCCCCTCCCCTCCCCTCCCCTCCCCTCCCCTCCCCTCCCCTCCCCTCCCCTCCCCTCCCCTCCCCTCCCCTCCCCTCCCCTCACCGCCCCTCCCCTCACCGCCATGCGGTCCAGCAGCAGCTTGATGCGCGCCAGCACCAGCGGGTAGGGCGTGCGCTGCAGCGCCTTGAGCCGCGCCGCCTCGCGCAGCCGCCGCGCCGCGGAGCCGGCCGCGATGCGGATGGCGCTGCGCCGCCACTTGGCCAGCGGGCCCTGTCGGGGGAAAAGGGGCGGCGATGGGGGTTGCAAGGATAACGTAGCGAAGTGGAGCAGGTAGGCAGCAGGTGTGGGCGGGTGGAGGAGGCGGTAAAGCCGAAATGACGCGGTAGGAGTATGTGTGTGGGGGGGGTTCCATGCATTTAACTTAATGACGAGGTAGACGTCGGGCGGGGGGGGGCGGGGCGTGGTTGGGGCTGGGGAGCTGAGGGCTGGGGGCGCGGGTGGGAGGACACAACACGGCAGTGAACAGGAAGCGCCCGGCCGGCCGGTCGCACGCACATATACACACACACACACACACACATAATTCCTCTCCGTTTCCGTTTACCAAGACACACACACACACACACACACACACCTGGGGTGAGGAGGCGGTCAGGGCGCCAAAGTGGGCCAGCACGCTGAAGGCGCCCTCAGCCGCGTTGCGGACCTGCCACATCACACCGCGTGTGCGTACCGCATGAGAGCGCCAAAGTAGCACATGTGTTGGTGAGGGCATGCGTGAGTGCATGTTTCATGGCTGCGGAGGGGCAAGCGTACTAAGATCACGCCCCAGGTGCGGCGGCATGTGTGCATGTGACCTGTGGATGCCAGGCCATCTTATCTATCGACAGGGCCCCTGCCACGGCTGGGCGCCAGCCACATGCAGTGCCGCCCTGCTCCTGCTCCTGCTCCTGCTCCGCCCTCTTCCAACCGAGCGCCCAGCTCCATGTGCCCGCCCCCCCCCAGGCCCCAGGCCCTAGGCCCCAGGGCTGCCCACTGCCTCCCCAAACCCGGCCTGCCCCCGCCGTTCCCGTCGCTGTCCTTGGACCAGCGCCTTCAACCTTATACCGTCCGCATCCAAGGCTGCGCCCGCAACCACATCCTGCCCTCAGCTCCCTCTTCAATCAACCCCACATGCCACCGTGTGTTCCCTCCCCGCTCCCCCAGCCTCAGCCCCCTGCACGCGTCCGCCCGCGCCGCCCCGGCCCCACCTCATTCTCCGCAGCGGCCGCCGCCGACTCCGGCTGCCGCTCGTGCAGCCAGTCCCTGTGCACAATCAGCCGCTGGCCGGAGGAGCCCGGCTGCTCACCCCCGCCGTGTGGGTACTCCTGGGTGGGGCTCCTGCAGTGAGGGTGCGGAGGGATTCCAAACGATGCACCATACGTGTTGGGGAGGGGCAGGGTTGTTAATGAAAGTACCAGTTTCGTTCTCCCGCGGTGGGAAGCCATGCAACGCGCAAGTGCATCTCCGATGGGCCCTGCGCGGGCCCCCGCCTCACAGCCTTTTGGACTACCCCCCTTTCCGCGAGCGTTCCCTTACACCTCCCCTCCGCGCACCCCGCTGTGTTTCGTCCGCTGTGACGCCCGTTTTCCTAAGCCCTGACCTGTCCCCCAAGCTATCGCAAGCCTCGCCTGTGCATGCTGCGGCTCCGTGGCGATGTATGCCGCTCCGTAAACGCCATGACAGAGGGCAGGTCGCCGGCTCGCGGGCCAATATTACAAGGGGCTGCTCCACATTGGAATACAAGCTCTTTGGTTACGCCCGAGCGGCCCGAGCGCGCTTGGCTGCGCTGCTCGGGGTGCGCCCTCCCCGCAGCAAACCGCAGAAACCTCGAGCGCTCTTACAGCTTATACCCAAGTCTATGTTGTATGCTCAGGACGTGCTGCTAGCCCCCCTAGGTGCTCGCTCCCCAAAATGCCACAGCCTGAGTTGCAAACGCTTTCCCAAATGCAGTTCCGTAGTTTCAGACGTAAACGAAATCGCAAATGCAAGCTTGTATCCAGACAAGTGCTCACTTGTCAAGGGAAAAAGCAAACTTGTTGCTCACGTCAGATGTTCAGCTTCTGAATAATAAAAAGGGTGCACATCAAAACTACGTATCGAAAGCAAACAGATTATGGCGCAAAGCCCCATGCTCAAACTGTGGGACTAAGACTATCGGGATCGGCACGCTCGGCCGGGCCCCCGCCCCCGCCCCCCTCCTCCGCCGTCCACCTCCGCCTCCATGTCAGGGCCCTGCGCCTTCGCCGCCGCTTTTGCCGCTGCCACCTGTGCTGTTGCCGCTGTTTGATGACTGGCGTATGACCTCCAAGTACACATCTTCCAGCGTGGACAGCTTGACCTGCAGGTCCACCACGCCCAGCTCGGCTGCGTCCGCCTGCGCACGGTGCCACCGTTTAGGACGTACGGCACATCTCGGTGATGGGTTTCCGAGGCGTCGCAAGGATCTGTGTGCACTGCGAAGCTCAAGACTAATCCTGCTGAAGTCTTTCGCAGACCTACCTCAAGCGCCCTGAACAGATCCGGGAGCCGGCTCTCGCAGCCTTTGGGCACCTGTGTATACCGATGTGACGATGTCAGGCGCGGGCGGTTGCAGTGCACGTGTCTGACGCTGCATAACCGTCCCCTTCTTGTAACCCGCAAGTCCGCAATCATAACTTCAGGGGCAGTGCAGGATGAAAGCGGCAGCAGCCTCGCAGAGAACCTCATGGCCGAAAGTGGTGCGATTGTCCGCGACTCAGCAGTCAGCACCTGGAAATGTAGGTGGCTGCGTCCGCGCTCCATTTGCAGGCAATGCTGGTCCCCTGCTGCTACTGCTGCTACTGCCGCCCGTGGAGCCCCCATCGGCTGCAGCTTCAGACCCAGGCGGCTCGCTACCAGCCGCTGTAGCGCCTGGACCGCGGCCTCCACCGACTCCGCCGCTGATGAGCCGCCACTGCTACTGCCGCGGCTGCTACTGCTGCGGCTGGCGCTGCGGCTGCTACTGCCGCCACCGCTGCTACCGGAGCCGCGGGGTGGCGCGGCTTTCCCGTGATCCATCGTTGATTCCGCACTGCCCGCGTTCGCCGCGATGCCGCCGCCGTCGACGCCGCCCTTACGGGAACGCTCCGCCTGTGCGCCGCCAGCCGGCTCCGCTGCTGCTGCCGGCGCCAAGGTGCCCGATGGTGCGTAGCCGCTGTGCTGCAGTTGCTGCAGTTGGTGTTGCTGTTGGTGTTGGTGTTGCTGTTGCTGTTGCTGCAGCTGCCTGAGGCCCACAGACACTCGGTAGCCGCCGCCGTAGCGCCGCTTCAGCGTCAGGCTGGGGCCCAGGCAGCGCAGCCGGCCTGTGAGCGTGTGCGTGCGTAATTGATGGATGGATGAATGGAACCAGCCCTCTTGCGCCACACACACGCGCACGTGCTCACCCATGCATCCCCGCGCCTCCCTTCCATCCCGGCCCCCGAGCCCCCGAGCCCCCGGGCCCCCGAGCCCCCGAGCCCCCGGGCCCCCGGGCCCCAACCCTGCAACACCCACCCCGCGACAACACCCACCCACCCACCCACCCACCCGCCGCCAGGATGGCGATGCGGTCGCCCAGCACCTCCGCCTCCTCCATGCTGTGGGTGGTCAGCACCAGGCAGCGCCCGGCCTTGGAGGCGGAGATGAGCTCCCACACGTGACTCCTGGGGGGCGGGGGCGAGGGCGAGGGAGGCGGAGGAGGATGGGGGGAGGAAGAGAGGAGGAAGAGCAGGGAGGGGGGCGCAGGGGAAGAGGATGGAGGAGGAGGAGGTGGTGCGGTAGGTAGGTGTGGAGCCTGGCGGTTTGCGGCTGGCGTGGGAAGGTTGCGGTGGACGCACAGACGGGGCAGGCGCAGGTATCTGGCGGGGTAATTCACCCATTCCGAATGGCCACATGTACGTGCCGACTGTGAAGCGAGTCCCGCTGCAAGTAGCCGCCCGGTGCACCAACCCACTGCCACCCACCCACCGCGACACCGGGTCCATGCCGCTGGTGGGCTCGTCCAGGTACACCACCGCCGGGCCGCCCAGCAGAGCCGCCGCCACGCTCAGCCGCCGCCGCATGCCGCCGCTGTAGGCGCCGGCGGGCCGGTCCGCGGCTGCCTCCAGCCGCACCTGTGGAGGGGGAGGGGGTTGTGGCGGGGGGTTGGGGTGCGGGGTGGGGGCCAGGTGTTGGCTGGGGTTAGGGTAAGGCGGGCGGGGCAGGTGCGTGGGTTGCTGCCAGGGGCGACGCGGAGGCCAGTCAGCGGCGGGAGGAGAGGAGAGGGGAGGATCAGCACGCTGGGGCGACGCACAACACAATCAATCAACAGCAATGTGCACAAAGCAAGCAAGACCGGCGGTGTGGGCTCGCTATCTGTCTGGCGGTCTGGCGGTCTGGCGGATCTGGCAGCGGCCTGGGCGACCGACCGACCTGCCGCAGCAGCTTGTCCACCTCGGCCGCCCGCTGCGCCGCCGGCAGCCCGCGCACCTCCGCCATCACCTGCAGGCGGCATGGCCGGATGGGGGCGGGCGGTGCGTGGGGACAAAAGGTGGTGGAGAGGGTGACTGGGCCCAAACAGCTACTGCTACAGCTGCTGCTGCTGCTGCTACAGCTGCTGCTACAGGTGCTGCTGCTGCTGCTGCCGCTGCAAAACGCAGTAGCTAGCGCAATTGTGTTACGTGTACATGCCGCACCATCGCCAGCGGCTTGAGCACCGTCATGCAACACGCGCCCCCAAACGCGTCCACCCACCCCCATGTCCGCCGCCCCACCCTCCCACCCACTCACCCACCTGCAGGTGCTCCCGGCCCGTGAGGCAGCCCCACAGCACGTCGAACTGCGGGCACACGCCCGTCACCGCCCGCGCCGCGTCCAGCCCCCCGTCCTCCTGCTCTTGCTCCTCCTCCTCCGCTTGCTCCTCCTCCTCCTCGCGGCGGTGGTGGCGGTCGTTGCCCCCTGCTACTGCTGCTGCTACTGCTGCTGGGAGCGAGGACTGCCGCTGCCGTGACCGAGAGGAACCGTGCTTGCCGCCGCCGCCGCCACCGCTACTGCCGCTACTGCCGCACACGCTGTGGCCGCAGACCAATGCCTCGCCGGAGGTGGGGCGCAGCGCCTGCCGGGTAGGGCACGTTGGGTTACGTATATGTTATTGGGGTTCCAGTTCCAGGGAGGTTTGGGCCTGTGGGGTTCCATGCATAAAACTTAATGACGAGGTAGACGTAGAACAGACGTTGCAACACACGTTGGCACGTTGGGGAGGGTGATGAGCGCTTTTGGGGGCGGGGGCGGGGGCGGGGGCGGGGGCGGCGGGGGGTGCGGGACCTTGTCAATGAACCGCCGCGCGCACACGTACGTACCCCGATGAGGCACTTGATGGTGGTGGTCTTGCCGGCACCATTGGGGCCTGATGTGATGAGGGCGTGTGCATGCGGCGCACGTACGTGGTTTCATTCAGTAGCGCAGGCGGGGCAGTGTATCTAGTCTTGATAAGCATCAGGTGATGAGATGATGCGTCATCACGCACGCACGCCTCAAAGCACGCAGCAGGCACCCGCACCCGCACCCGCACCACCACCACCACCCGCTCACCCAGCAGGCAGAAGCACTCCCCGGGCACGATGTGAAGCCACGTGCCGTGCACCGCCACCCGCTGCTCATCCCGGCCCTTGCCCCTGCTACTGCCGCCGCTACTGCCTCCACCGCCGCTACTGCCAGCGCTGCCTCCTCCAGCGGCACCACTGGCAGCAGCAGGCGCGCCATCACCGCCCAAAGGCGCCGCCGCCGACACGTCTGCCGGCGTGCCTCGTTTTACCAGCCGCCGCCGGAGGTGAATTCTAAGCCAGCGCCACGCATGCCCCACTGTCGCCGCCGCCAACCATGCAAACCAACCACCGCCGCCACTGCTGCTGTTGCCGTACTCCTTCCGGAGGCCGAACAGCACGACACCCTGCCTCCAGTCCTGAGCCAGGGCCTCCCGAGCGGAGCCCATCTTCGGATGCGTCCCATTGGCGGCGGCTGTAGCAGCAGCTTGGCTAGCTGCGGTGGCAGCGGCTACAGCGGCGGCAGTAGCAGCAGGAATCATGGTGTCGGCGACGGGCAGCACTGCGGTCCCGGCCTTGCCTCCACCGCTGCTGCTCCTGCTGCTGCCGTCGTCTTCCTCAGCACCGGCAATTCCAAGACTACCACGGCCGTGGCCCGACCGGCGCAGCCGTGTCATCGGCAGTAGCAGCAGCCGCCGCCACCAGGGCGCTACAGCTGCTGGCGGCGCTGGCGTCAGCTCAGCCGCCGCCACCAGCTTGTTCGTCACGTGACCCCGCTGGCTGCCGAGGTCCCGCATCGCCCCATCATCATTGGACGACGGCAGTGCTACAGCCGCCGCCGCCGCGGATGTGGCGGCTGTAGCAGCAGCGTCCGCCACAGACAGCGCGATGGCACCGCTGCTGCCGCCGGCAGCAGCCCCATAAGGGCTGCCCGCCGCGCGCCACAGCTTGCTAGCGGCCTTGGCTGGTTGCTGCTCCTTCTCTGCCTGCTCCAGTACCCTTCCCTTTTGCTCTTCTTCTTCTCCTTCTGCTGTTGCTGCTGCTGCTGCTGCTGCTGCTGCTGCTGCTGCTGCTGCTGCTGCTGCTGCTGCTGCTGCTGCTGCTGCTACGGCATCGCTGGCGTCCTGCTGCTGCCACGCCTCCACCTCTGCGATATAGCGGCGGCACAGCGCTTGCACCGCCGCCGCCTCCGCGCCCACTCCCGGGTCCGACTCCATTAGCGGCTGCTGCGCGCCGCCGCCAGCCGCCGGCGATGAGGCTGTAGCAGTGGCTGTGGCTGTAGCAGCAGACTGGGCTGTAGCAGCAGCGGTGCCGCTGCCGCGGTTGCTGTTGTTGGCACTGCTTGCGGCGGGTGTGGGCGTGCCAGCGTGAATCTCGCCGCGGCTGCTTGAGGTCGAGGCTTTGGGGTGGATGGAGACCACTGCCGCGGGGTCGGCCGAGAGGGCGATGCGTGAGGACGGCGGGGAACCGGACTTGGCTGCTGCCGCCACCTCTGCTGCCACTGCGGCGCTGTCGACGTCGTCTGCTTCTGCCGCCGCGAGCGCGGCGGCCGCGCGTTTGACGCTGCCCATCTGTGTGTTGTGTGTGGGGACGGGATGGGCCGTGGGGGGGGGGGGCAATGCCACGCACGCAGCTGTTAAGAACCCTAGCTAAATAAAGGTCGGCACGCTACGCCCATCAGCCCAGATAGGGCTTCCCATGCACTGCTTCGCAACAGCTTGTTACCCGGTTGGTGGCGCGGTGGGTCTGGGGGCGCTGCTGGGGAAGGCCCAGCGCCCTCGCCACAGCCAGCCAGCAGCCGCGCAGCGGCCGCACCAGCGGCGCCGCCGCCGCCGCCGCCGCCAGGCCGGCCGCACCCCGCGCCAGGGACAGCAGTGGCGCCCAGGCGGGTTGGCCGCTGAGGCCCTCCTCCCTGGGCAGCACCTGCACGCATGGATTGTCGTGTTGGGCGGGAGGTTGAGCCGCTTGACCTTATATACATAGCACGACGGTTCAACTGATGAATAAGACCTCATTCAGGACAGCAAACGCCGTCACAACGCCCGTATACACACGCACACATGTCTGCTGTTCTCTACCTTGTGATCTTTAACACACGCGGGCACACCTGGTCGAGGTAGACGGCGATGGCCGTGAACCCCAGGGCCTGGTGGTGATGAGCACACGTACGTGCGTACGTACGAGAGTGGGTGGGTGGGTGGTCCGGGGCATGTACGGGAGGGGCTGAGGCATAAGCGCATTACGTACTGCACTACACCCCGAGGAGCCCCCACACGTACGTACGTACGCGCACTCGCACTACTGCATGCACTGTTGCGTGCGCAAGGCAGGCTGGACTTCATGCGTAGTCCGGCCATACGGGCAGACCCCAGGCTGGCCCTTGACAGTGCTCCTGCCTCTGCCGCACACACCATCACATCCTTCCACACCACACCACGTCCGTCCACACCTGCAGCGGCAGGATCCAGATGCACTGCCCCACAGACACCACGCAGTCGCTCTGCCAGTACGGCGGCGCGGCGGCTGTAGCGCCCGGCGGCGGCGCGTCCGCAAGGCAGTAGCTGTTGCGGTTGGACCAGGAGATGCCGCCGCTGCCGTCGCCTGTTAATCGGCGGTATGGGCGCAGTTGCATCAGCAGTGCACGTACATGCGCGTCTGGAATCTCGAGCTTGAATGCAGCCATCTATCTTGGCCACGGGCCTGCGTGCTTTTGCAGCAGAGAGGACGGACAGGATTTGCGCTGGACGTGCATGGGGCTAGGCAATTGCTTCACAGTAGCACCGGCTACACACACACACACACACACACACACACACACACACACACACACACACACACACACACACACACACACACACTCACACGTACCGAGTGTGGCTGTGGCCAGGTCATGGAGACCCTTGGTGAGCACACAGGGCGGCAGGCAGGAGAACAGCGCCACCCACACCCGCGCCACGCTCGGCCTGCAGCAGCAGCAGCAGCAGCAGCAGCAGCAGCAGCAGCAGCAGCGGTAGGTGCGGCAGGAGCAGCGAGCAGCAGCAGCAGCAGCAGCAGCAGCAGCAGCAGCAGCAGCAGCAGCAGCAGCAGCAGCAGCAGCAGCAGCGGTAGGTGCGGCAGGAGCAGCGAGCAGCAGTCGGCGGCGGCGGCAGGCGGCGGCAGCAGTCGGCACGTGATGGCGGGGCACTTGTGAGGTACGCGGCCTCAGGTGTCTCCATCCACTTATAAGGCTCGGGTAGGTAGGCATGGGTCCCAGTAGTGCCAATGCGCCCCTGAACGTATCCGCACACTCGCCCCGCCCATAATCCATCCATTCCGCCCCGCCCCGCCCCGCCCCGCCCCACCCCTCCCCACCCCGCCCCACCCCGCTCGCTTATTACTCACTTGTAGGGGAAGCCGAACTGCACCACCAGCTGCAGAGCCCAGCACACCACGTACGCCGCGAAGCCCGCCGGCACCGCGGAGCTGGCCCGCCGCAGCAGCGCCGCCAGCAGCAGCGCGACGGCGCCCAGGGACAGCTCGCTGGGGTTGGGAGGGTGGGTGGCAGTGGGTGGGTGGCAGTGGGTGGGTGGCAGTGGGTGGGTGGCAGTGGGTGGGTGGGTAGTTCATTCCAGAAACCAGAACCCAGTGGGTGGGTGGGTGGGTGGGTGGGTGGGTGGCAGGGGGTGGCAGGGGGTGGCAGTGGGTCGGTGGGTGGGTGGGTGGGTGGGTGGCAGGGGGTGATGATGAGCCGTGCGGGGGAAACAGAGTAAAACAAGCAGTGGGGTGAGGTCAACTGCTTTCGACCACGATGCCCACATCAGCATGCGCAGGACCCTCACCCACGCACACACCCCTGCCCACACCCCTGCCCACACGACCCACACAAACACACATTACTTCTTCCGCACAGCCAACTCACACCCACAGCCTCACACACACCCACGCCCACACTACACGCACCTGCCCCACAGCAGCAGGAATATGAGGCCGGCGCTGTTGCGGGTGGCCAGCGCGAAGCGCATGGCGTGCAGCGCCCCCAGCATCACAGCGGCGTGGGCGGCGGTCAGCGCCAGCTCCGGCACCACCCAGCTCACCTGCATGCATGCATGCATGCATGCATGCATATACGGATATGTGTGCGTGGGTGTCGTGCGGTTGACGCACGTGCAAGCGTTGGTCTAGTAGGTCATGCATGGCGCGGGCAGCATCAGGCACCACATAATATGATAAAGCGGCGGCGCAGCGCGCGGCAGCATGTATGTCCGTATAGCTTGTATAATAATTATATACGCAAGCAAGCAAATGACACCGCCGCCCTCCCATGTGTGTATGGCGGGCGCCCACTCATCACTCACCCAGTGCGCCGAGTCACGCAGCCCCATTGCGGTGAGCGCGCCGCGCGTGCCGCTCTCGCGCTCCTCCACCTGCGTGCGCGTGCGCATGCATGCAGGATCATTCAGCATGAAGCACAATAAGCACAAGTTCGCCCCGTGTGAGCACAAGAAGGCGCTTGAGAATAATGGAGCGCACTGTGGGCATTCCACCCTCATCCAATCTTCGTGATTGTATGGTTTCTGGCCTGTCGTCTTCGATTGATTACGGTATCACCGAGCTCGCACCATTGCCGTCAGCAGCACCACGAAGTTCACCATCACCGCCGCCAGGAGGAAGGTGGGCGCGAAGCGTCCCACCGCGGAGGCGGTGGCGAGCGAGGGGTGCGGGAAGTTGGACAGCGCCACGCGCCAGGGCAGGTCCGGGTCTGTGTGTGTGGGGGGGGGTTGTTGGGTTCAGTAGTCGTGGACTCCGTGGTACAGCGGGAACAATCGAACATGGTACTCGTTACCGAGTGGGGGGGGGAGGTGGGCAGGCAGCGGGACGTTGGGTAGCAGGGGCGGTAGAGCAGAGAGGTATGAAGTAGTGGATGAGGAACGGCGTTAGTTGTGGGAAAGTGTGGATGCGCGCGTGTACGTGTCACTCGGGCAGCAACCTTCAACTGCTACTGCTCCTAGCTACTGCCGCTGCAGCCCGCAGCCGGCACTCCTCACCTGCTACAGCCATCCGTGCCATCTGAGCCTCCACCGCCACCTATGGGCGGGCGTGCACGCACCACGGCCACCCGGACGAACCATATGCTTAGCTCCGGGGGGAGCGAAGCGAAGCGGAGCGACCACCGGGGCTGAGCAGGGTTTAGCATGGGGGCCGTAGAACGGCCGTAGCGGTCTTAAGCTCGCTCCTCTTCACAGTTCGGCATTCTGCCTCTCTGTTTAGAGTAGCTCACACCGCTTATTGAGCGGTCTTCTCAAGCCTTCCAAGACTCTGCACTGATTCCCCACCCATTCCGAGCCTCTCGGCTCGCCCCTCCCTCAGGCTGCTCGGTGCTGCGCGCGGCGTCTTCGTGGCGGTGCTTCTGGCGGCTTTGTGGAGCGGGTTGGGTTGGGCTTGGTGTGGTCTGAGCCGGACGGGGCGGTGGACGGGCGTATGCTCCCCGCCGTGATTCCCTGGGCCGGAGGAGGGTTTGGGGGGTTCGTTTCTGGTGCGGCGCCCAGGCTGCGGCAGGTTTTTTCCTTGTGCTCGGTTCCCGTTTTTCCCTGCCGCTCGTTTTGCCTGGTGCCTGTTCTTCTTTTTGCTATCGGGAATCCGAGTCGAGGCCACGGGGGGCCGTTGGGGGGTTGTCTTGCGTGTTGCGGCGCCTCGTCTGGGCGCGCGCTGTGGCCTCGTGTTCTGTGGTCAGCCGTTGCTGCGGTTTGTTCCCTCGCGCGCTGCTCGCGCGTGCTGGGTCGTGGCTGTTGTGGCTGGTTCTTGCCCCGTGTGGCTCGCGCTCGCTCTGCGCGTGTGTGTGGGCTCCTCTGCAGTGTAAGTGCCATTTGTCAGCGTCGAAACCCTGGCCCCCTCTCAGCCTGGTTCGGCACCTCGGTCCGGTTACAGCTCAGCTTAGTTATAGCGGAGGCCGTTGGCCACCAGGCTAAACAGTTGCTTGCAAGGTTAAGGGAGTTGCAAGACATGACCAGTAACCCACTCTCCCTCGTCACGACGCCACCCATCCACCCACCCACCCACCCACCCAGCCACAGTAGGACAACGCTCCCACGCCGGCCCCCACGCCCCCCGCGACCACGCACGCCCCATCCACCCCACGCCCCCCATCCACCTACCTGCAGCGGCAGCGCCACGTAGCTGTTGGGGTCCTGGAACTTGCCCTTGAAGAACACGCCACTGGCGTTGGTCTGGACCACCAGGGACAGCTCCTACATACAATTGTGGTGATGAGGGTTGAAGAAATAATATTGTTGTAATCAGAATGGTGTTGGCGGCGTTGTACGTGGTGTGTTGGCTGTGTAGTTGGCTTGCCTACCTTTTGTGTGTGTGAAGTAATAACTAATAAGGCGGCCAGGCACCATCAGTGCAGCACGGCGAGCAGTGCCATCATCATGTGTAATTGATGATTCACCATGTGGCTAGCTAGATAGCAGGCACGTGCACCATCACTAACAGTACGCACCCGGGGGTGTTGCAGCGGGTCTTCGTCGGGTTCGGGCGGCGGCGGCCCCGGCGGCGGCAGCGGCGTGGAGCTGTTGCCGCCGTGTGGCGGCGGCGGCGGCGCGGGCGGCATGCCGGGGCGGCGGCGGAAGTGCAGCGCCGCCAGCACCGTCTGGGGGTGGCCCCACAGGTAGGCGTCCACCTGCACGTGCGGAGGAGGAGGGAGGGCGTGCAGCAGGCGCCGCCAGGTGCATCCAGGTGGGTAACAATCTACGCTGCCTGTCTCGGACCCCCTCCCTTCTATCTACGACGAGAACACTGGCCAGGTGTCTGTATTGTAGGCGAGGCATGTGTATGCGTGCATACGCAGGGAGGGTTTGGGGGGGGATGACGAACTGCGTCATGACACACGTGACAGCAGCCTTATCCTGATCGCTGGCGCCCGACCCCAGCTTATCGCGCGCCGCCGCCAGGTAGGCCGGCACCGTGCTGCTGGCTGGCAGCACGGTGCCGGCCTACCTGGCGGCGGCGCGCGAGAAGCTGGGATCGGGCGCCAGCGATCAGGAGGTGGCGGAGGAGTCGCGCCGCCTGCAGCAGGCAGCGGCAGCCAGCAGCGCGGCCTCAAGGGTGCCACGTCTTGATTGCACATAACGTGCAGTAGTGCTAGCTAGCTAGGTGGGTGGGTGGGTGGGTGTATGCAGAGCCGTCAGCGGCGGCGGCGAAGTAAGTCACCGGGCACACGCCGCCGCCACCCGTCACCACGCACCGGGCACCTAGCACGTACACCCGCACCTCGCTGGCGTTTGCGAAGCCCGCCACCTGGGCGGCGGGAATGGGCGGGCTGTTGTGCGACATGACTCCCGTTACCAACGCCTCCACCCACGGGTCGCCGGCGGGGCTGTACACGAAGGTGTAGCAGGGCGCGCCGAACTGCGGTGTGTGTGCATGTGCGGGGCGCGTGGGGGCGTGTGATGATGGACACGTACGTGTATGATGTGGCGGAAGGCGCGGCGGCGGATGGGCGAGGGAGGAGGAAGAGGGGAAGAGATGTGAAGCAGTGAGAGGAGGGAACGAAGGAGGGTGGAGGATGCGCAGAGGGAGTTGGTTTAAGTTACCCCGACGGTGGCACGCACGAACGCATGCACCCATAGCCACCGCCCGCCCGCCCGCCCATGAGCGCATTACTTGACATCTATCAGCAGCTCACTTATTACCCCCTATCTACACCACACACCATCCATCGCATCACGCACCTTACACCTGCCAACTCACACCATCCATCCATCTCACGCACGTCACCCGCTCGTCCACACACGCACCCGCCCACCTTGAGGAACGGGCTTGAGGTGCACAGCGGCACCGGCCCCAGAGGCACCGCCCCCGGGCTGCGCTCCTCGCCGCGCCCGCCGAACCCCGCGTCGCTGTAGCGGATGGCAGCGTCCACCAGCCACACCACACCCACCATCGCCACACCTGCTGGCGGCGCCGGCGCCGGCGGCAGCAGCGGCGGCAGGCATCCGGCACGACAACAGCGGGCATCAGCGGCGGTTGTGTTGCCGTACACACACACACACACACTTTACTAATAAAGGAGGAAGCTATAGGCGAGTGCTGCATGCAAGTAGGATGCGGGTTTGCCCACGTACGTACGGCGGCTACCCCATCAGCTCGCGGCCACCAATCCCAATACCCACGCATCACGGTAACTAACCCACGACCCCACCTGTGAGGAGCTGACCCAGAAGCAGCCCAGGCTGCCGCAGCCTGTGTGTGTGGCCGCATGCATGCATTTGAACATTTGATTGTACGGGTATTGCGGGCGCGGAGGAATCACACTCTTTAGTAACTGTCACTCTCACTCTCACTCTCACTCTCATTGCAGAACAGCTCCACCCAGCTCCCGCGGCGGATACATACATGGAATGGGGCAGGTCAGCAGCCGCCCGCCGCCCGGCCCACACGCACCGCGCATCACTCACACACGCACCTCATCAGCACGTTCTTGCGTGTCAGGGCCGCCGCCTGGCGCACCGCCAGCCAGCGCCGGCTACTTCCGGCATTGCTGCTGCCGCGCCTGGGCGGGTTGCTGCTCCCGCCACCGGCGCCATTACCGCCGGCAGCCGTGTCCGGGGCTGTAGCAGGCCTCCCACTTGCTGCTGCTACTGCAGCTGCTGCTGCTGGGGGCCCAGCAGCCGCAGAAGCGGTCCGTGCCATCTCTAAAGGGTGGCTGCTGGCTAGCGTTGATTGCGCCGGCCCCAGCGTAGTAGGTGCTGCTACTGTGGGAACGGCAAGCCAAAGTAAACAAAGCGAGTGATATAGCTGCCCGGAAGAAGGACTACGTGGGTCTACGCTCCGCGCAGTTAGCTGCGGCTGTCAGTCGCCCCACTCGGAACGGCCGACGCGTCGCTCGGCGGGGCGTTGACTCCAGAGTCCAGGCGCCTTCCGCCTCGCTCGCACGCGGTGCGACGACCATTCGAGCGAGGCAGGGTCCAGATGCGTATCGCTCTGCACTTGGCAAGTTGGAGGAAGCCTGCGAAACAGCGAGGGACCACATCAGGACGCGGCGGCGGAATGGAGGGAAAGATGGGCCCCAAAGCGGCAGAACGCCTTTATTTTGCGCATTGCCAGTCCAGTCATCGATCGCACGAACATAGGCGCTTCTCCGACAAACAGACTGCACAAAACAGCAAAGCCTTATCCAACAATTGCCTTCAGGACGCGGTGCAACGCGGCGGGGTGCGGCGCGACCCGCGGGCCAGACTCCTTTCCAGCACGCTTAATTTCCTTTCCTACATCGCCGCCGGCGACTTTTCCCCCCAGCCACCGCCACCATTGCAGACCTAGGGCCCAATCCAGCGGCGGTGGGGGCTGCAGGCGGGTTCGATTTACCACCAGCGCGCGGGGGCGCGAACGGGGCGGGCCAGCCAACAGCAGCAGGCTCCAGTGGTGGCCTGCTGCTGGGTAGTAGTACCGAGAGCAGTACCGCCGGCGGCGCCAGCAGCAGCAACAGCCGTGTCCGCGGCGGCGGCGGCGGCGGCGGAGCCAGGAGGCTGGGGGCAGCTGCTGCTGCTGCGGGTGGCGGTGGTGGTGTCGTCAGCGACATGGCACTGCGGCGCGGGCTGCAGTCGTTCTGGGTCGCCTACAACACCTCCCTGGCGCAGCGGCCGCTGGCAACCAAATGCGCCACAGGTGCGTGCGTGCCCAAGGGGGCTTTGCACGCGGCAGGGCGATAGATACCGCGCGCGACGTCACCCCGCCCGCGGTTGATTGCTACTTGCTGCCTGCCGCCCCCCACGGCGGCCTGTGGGGCCCCTCCTCTACATGCACCGCTCATCGCGAGCCCATGCACGCCACGCGCGCTCTGCCCACCCCCCAGTACCCGCACCCGATCACACACATGGTGCACGATACACTCACCGTGCGCGGCGCTTGCTTGCTCCTCGCACCCTGCTGCTGCTCCTCATCCCTGCTGACCTCTTTGCTCCCCATCCATGCCGCCTCGCTCCGCCGTACGCTCACTCCGGCGGCAGGCATCGTGGGAACCATCCTGGGTGACCTCATTGCGCAGCTGTCCTCACACGCGCTCGCCACCACGCCTACGGAGGGAGGCGCCGCCGTCGCCGCAGAGCCGCCGCGCGGCCTGAGCGCCCTGCGAGGCAGCGGCAGCAGCGGCAGCAGGGCGGGGAGGGCTGGTGGAGGCGGCGGCGGCGGCGGCGGCGGCGGCGGCGGAGGCGCCGGCGAGTATGGAGGGGACGACGGCTACACGGCCGGCAAGGACCGGGAGAGCAAGGAGCGCGAGCGGCCGCTGCTGCCGCGGCGCGAGGGGAGCGCGGCGGCGGCTGCTGCTGCTGGAGCCGGCGGCGGCGGGCGTGGCGGCGGCGGCTTCCTGGCAGGGTGCGTGCGTGCGTGGTGCCTCTGGCTGGCTGGCTCTTCGCCGGCGGCTGGGTGGGCCGGACAGCCTGAGCCGCATACCTCGGCATTGCCGCAATCGCGGCGCATCTAAGCGCTTGGGTGTGAGATGGGTTGCGGCCCGAAGCCAACACGCCGCACCTTAGCGCGCAAAACCCATCCCACCTGCTGCCTCGATGACCGCCGCTGCTGCTGCCTCCTGCCTCCACCGCCGCCACCACCTGCCGCCGCCGCCGCCAGCAGGTTCCAGTACGACGTGGGGCGGGTGCTGCGGCTGTGCCTGTGGAGCGTGTGCGTGGGCACGCCCATCGCGCACTACTGGTTCCGGTTCCTGGACACGGTGAGCGGGCGGGCGGCGGGTATTTGGGCGGGCGGGTATTTGGGTGGGTGGGTGGGGACACACAGTGACAACTGCGGCGAGGAATTGTGGTCTGGTCATGGTGCTGCAGGGATGGCAGGCGTGGCGTGGCAGAGGGACTGTGTGTGTGGGAGGCCGAGGTTGGCAGAGCCATGCATGTGACCGCCGCGGCGCAGCCTGCACCCAACTACTTACCGCGATCCACGACTCATCATCACGCACGTAGTTCTTGTTGTGCCAAGTGTAGTATGCACACACTAACACGCCGCCGCACCTACCGCTGTGTACGCAACGGCTGCCGCCGCCGCCGCCACGCCGACCGCGGTAACAACTAACACGCGCCACCCCATCCAACAGCGGGTGATGCCGGCTGCGCCCACCAGCAACGCCGCGGTGGTGGGCAAGCTGCTGCTGGACCAGCTGCTCATGGTGCGTGGGTGGGTGGGTGGGTGCGTGGGTGGGTGCGTGGGTGGGGGGCTGAGATGTGTGCGTGTGCGCGCGCGCGTGTGGCGGTGGCGGGGTGGGGTTGCAGATGCCAGCTCGAGCTCTAGCATTCCCACTGCAAACGAGCGAGGACATGTAGGGCGAGGAGGTGAAAAGGGGGGGGATGAATAAGGTCCAAATGTGGGTCTGGTGGCGTGGTGGGCAGCAAGCGGCGGCCAGCGTCAGCACAGCAGGCTTCCGGCCCCCTTACTTGCCATTTCCATCTCCATGCATCCTGCCCTTCCACCGCCGCGTCCACCCCCTGCCCCCTCTCCCCTTGGGCTCCCAACCCCGTCCCTCTGTGTCAACCCCCGCCCCTCCACCCTTCCACCCCTCCGCCCGTGTACTCCACCCCGCCTGCCCACCTCTGCACCCACCACACACACACACACACACACACACCCTCACTTCCCCCTCAACGCCCTTACCTCCAAGGCCCTACCTCCCCAACTACTCTCTGCGTTTTGGGTTCTGGACTGAATTACCCATTCCACCTCCCCACCCCATTCCTGACCAGCCTGCCACCCACCCACCCATCCACCCAACACCACCCACCCACCGACCAACCCATCACCACCCACCCAGCACCACCCACCCACCTAAATACCCACCCATCACCACCCACCCACCCACCCACCCAGTCACCGGCCGGCACCGCGCTGTTCTTCTTCGGCTTCCGGCTGCTGGAGGGCGGCGGGCTGGCGGAGGCGCGCGGCGCGGTGGCCTCCAAGTGGGGTCCCACCATGGCCATGAACTACCTGCTGTGGCCCGCGGGTGAGGGAGGGGTGGGGGGCGTGGGGAGGGGGGCGTGGGGCGGGATGAAGGGATGAAGGGGAGGGGCAGCGGGGATCAGGGAGGAGCAGGGGCGGCGGGGTGGAGGGCGCGTGGGACACGCGGTTGGGGCCAAGGGGGTGGGGCTGCAAGGGATGCGCGCATGTGGTCAGCATGCGGATGGTAGATTGCTGGATGGGGTCCAATCCCGGCCCCATGCTCGTGCCGACCTCCGTTCACCGTGTCACCCACAGCACCCAGCCACCCACCCGCTGCAACCACCGAGGCCACTGCCGCCTCACCCATCCACTATCACCCGCCCTCACCCGGCCTCACCCGCACTCACCTACACAGCCAACATCATCAACTTCAAGTTCGTGCCGCCCGAGCAACGCATCCTGTACGTCAATGTGGTGGCGGTGAGTGGGCACCACGACTGTGATGTGTGCACGTGCGGCTGCACCTCACTGCGGCTGCATGTCCGGCAGTCCACCCAGCACCTTGGCCCGCCTGTGACTCGGGCACATGACTTCGACGGCGCTCTCCGGCGGACAAGGCCTCTCACTGCAGCGAGCGGGCCTGACCCGTCCAGCTCCTGCGTGCTGCCGCAGCCCCTGCCATTACCATTACCACTGCTACTGCCGCGGCCCCTGATATTACCACTGCTGCTGCTGCTGCTACTGCCATTGCTACAGCTGTTCTGGAGCGCCGTCATGTCACACATGGCCAACCGCAAGGACCCGGCAGCCGGCGCGCCGCCCGCCGCCGGCAGTAGCGGCAGTAGCACCATCGGCCTCGCCACGGCCGACAACAACGCCGGTGGCGCGGGCAGCACGCTGCCAAGCAAGTTCGCCAGCAGCGGTTCGGGCGCCGGCTACTCCGCCACGCCCTTCTCCACTGGCGGTGCAAGCCTGCTGTCCGCAGGCTCCATGCGCACACGTGGCGGCAGCGCGGCACTGGCGGCCTCCGCCGCCGCCGCCGCCGCCGAGCCCGCCGGTCCCAGCTCCGCGGCCGCCGGCCGCAGCGGCACCACCTGCCCCGCCGGCAGCGCGCCCCGCCCCGTCCACCACTACAGCGGCTGGGGCGTCGGTGCTGGCAGCAGCGGCGCCAGGGAGGGCTGCGGCGGTGGCGGCGAGCATGCTACTGACGGCGCCGCCGGCGCACCAGCTGCTGCGCCCGGCAGCGCGACGGCGGCGGCGGCCGCGGCGGCGTCACCGTCGTCGTACTTCGCACGCAAGGCCGGCGGCCGACTGATGGCGATGTAGAGTGAGTCCTTCCAAGTAAAGGTGCGTCTTGGTGCACCCCTGCCTTGGTGCACTGCGTGCAGCAGGGTGCATAGTGCTGAGCGGGCGTTGTCAGGTGGAGGTGTTTGCGCGGGGAAATGTTGGATGATTAGGACTAGTTGGTGCATGCAGCAGGTAGGTGCATGGCGCGAGCGTGCTGGCTAGGCTCCTGTAACCAATGCAAACTAGGCGGCCTCCCATCCAATCGCTTCACCGGTGCAAAGGTGTTCTTGGGCAGGTGCCGAACTGCCGATGCCGAATAGGCGCCGAGAGGCGCTGATTTGCAGGGCTCAAAAGTCGTGCCACAGGCTGCGCCACAGGCTGTGGGGTGGTACGTATCAACCGGCAGGCGCTCATGAAGAGATCTGTGTCAGGACTGTCAGGACGATGAGATGATCAGATGACAAGATGACAGGATGCAATGCATGTACCCAGTTTGGCAGGCTGGAAGGTTGTGCGCGGCGCGCAGTGGATGAAGAGCTGCTAGTGCTGTAGCAGGCTAGCAGCTAGCTGTGCTAAGCTCCGCTGGTCAGGTGCTAAGTCTTAGGTGCGTTCATGCGTTGCAACACCGGGGCTGGGCTGACCGGCGGCTCGGTGTGGTAGTAGTAGTCCTCACTTCAGCCGTTTGGCAGCTGCAGCTGCTGCGGTGCGAGGCAAAGCGGGGCATCCGGCAGCGAGGCAAATACCGTACAATCATCCTGCTGTGTGTTACAGCTCATGCAATCACGTGCATGGGTGGGCCCACGGGCCGCCCCGTGTCTCTCGCACCCCGCACTTGTTCATCACCCCATCCTGCTGACCCGCTCACGCGCCAGCACATGCTCAATCACATCCCCGCACAGTGCCGTGTCTGTTTTTTCAATGTCAGAATCCCAGGCAACGCAGTCATATTCAGCCCGGTACCGTGGGCTATGTGCCAAAGTTGCAAGTCCGGCACATGCGGGCTGCGCCCACAGCCGCCTGCATCAACCATGGCGTGCGTGTGTATTCCTCGTGCCTTTAATTGAGGCAGCCACCCAGCTCACCACCCCGGCACATGCCACAGCGCCTTCACTCTCCGCGCACTCTGCAGCCATCACAGCGCCTCATTGACTTCGAGCGCGGAAAAGGTGCGCGGGCGTGGCCGCAAGTCCAAGCGCTGAAAGCGCGCCAAAACGCCCGCGGGAGCACTTTCGCACTCCCTCGACGCTTCCAGCAGCGCTCTCTACTTCGGCTTCTGGTTCAGCGAGGCGATGAAGTTCGTGGAGGAGACATAGGCGCTCTCGCCGAATGAGGTCAGGGACACGAAAGCGTAGCGCACGTATTCGTTTCTGATTTGCTCAGGCTTGATGGTAATGGCGCCGCGGCTCTTCAGAGCACCCAGAGCAAAAGACGACAGCGCAATGTTAAACAGCGTGAATTTAATCAGTCCCATCGTTTTCGGGTTGCGTGGGTCCTAGGTGGAGATATTAATTTGCCTCTGTTTTCCGGACGAAGTTTCGTATCAACTAGGGGTTTGAGGGGTAAAGGTATGTAGTCTCCGTGGTGCAGCACGGGAGCGCAAGCGGCCGTGTCATAAGCGACATCGCGGTGTCGGGGGGGAACCGCATGGGCCTCGAAACCCTGAGCCTGTTTGCCGCAGAATAGGCAGCGACGCTTGGATTACAAATTGCCATACATCATATGTTATCAAGACATTGCATATTAGGCTGGACCAGAAGAAGTCTGAGAAAGAAGTAGACGCGCAACCGTTTTTTCCTTGCGCCACCTGATACAGGACAATTTACTGAATAATCCGCGAGTGCAATAGCCGAGACGTTGCGAAGCTTGTGGAAAGCAGCATAGCATCAGCGGTCTGCTGTGGGCTTTCGTAGCTATGGCGCAAATCCAACGTGTTTCGTTGTTTCCGCATGCCACTTTTCATATAGCACTAGCGCGAGTGTTCGGTCTGGGGAGATCGACGAGTCTTGCGGTGTCCGAGGTGCGTGTGCAAGGCTTGCCCCTGACTTTGTCACCCGACCAGGCGGCAGCGCTGAGAGTCACGCCTTTAACATGCTGGAGCTAACATACGCGTATGTTTACGTGCAGGCATGTGGCATTAGCAAGGACCTCAAGGTTCGTGAGCGGGCGCAGCGGCTGCAGCCAGGGTTTGGATGATGCCGGGGACTGCGCCGTTGTCATGAAGGGTTGCGGCCACAACAGGCTATCCCCTTACGGGATGTTCGGCTTCCCGGCTCCCGGGACAGACCTTAGCTGCATGATAATCCACCTACTGCGCAGCCTGCAAAACGCATCCGCGGCAGCTGCGGTTGTTTCCCAGCTACTACAGGGGCTCGCGCATGGCAGTGGCTCAAGCTCCCGCACCCTTCAGACTGTGCAAGTGCAGCCCAGCCGCCCCGAACTACCTTGGCTCATTGCCTTGTGTTTCCTGTCCTCGCCTGCCAGAGCACCGCCTGGCCCATGCCGCTCCTGAGTGTCTGCCTGCCTACCTGCCTACCTGTCGGTCTATCAACTGGCACCACACACACAGGTCAAGGACGTGAAGGACTCGTACATCCAGAAAGTGACGGCCTACATTGAGGCCAACTTCGTGACGGGGGACACGCTCAAGCGCCAAGTGCGCGAAAACGTGCTGCAGGAGGTGAGCCACATGTTGCGCGGAGGTGTCTGCAATTGAAGCTATAGCTGATAGCTGCAATTGGAAAAATGGCATGACCGGCAGCAGCGGGCTTACGCCTGGGCCACCACGGCCCATGGCGATTTCCTGCTGTCCTGCCGGGTTGCCCACAAGCCTGACTGCGAGGTTGCGGACTCGCTCTCGCTTGCTCGCGGGCGCATGCAAGCCTCCCAACCTTTCCACAGCCTCACCTCAGGCCGCACTCTCGACCCTGCCTGCTGCGCCACGTCGTTTACCACTCTTGCAACCCCAAAATCCATCCCGCCTGACGCCCCCGACCCAGGTGGCCATCAACTCGCGGCGCGGCGTGCGGCACACGTTGGGGCTGCCCGTCACGGGCGCGCAGACGCGCAACAACGGCGTCAACGCGCGCAAGCTGCGGCCGCTGCTTCTGTACGACACCAGCCGTCGGTGATGGCCTTCGTCGGCCGTTCATGGATATGAACTGAGAACTTAGATAGGGCTTGAAAAGTGGAGTACTGTGGCCTGTTCTCCGCGGCTTCGGCATGAGAGCAAGGTGCAGCTCGCAGTACCCGGACGCAAGGGATTCCTGTGGAGCGTGCTGAGGCGTGTGATGCCGTACGCGCGGGATCATGCCCGGCGCCAGCAGGGGCGCGGGCCGCCACAGGGTAGCGGCGCACAGCAGGGTTGGAGCGAGGTGATTTCTGTGACACTCCTTGAGGAGGGATGGTAGCGGGTTTGGGGCGGTTGCTGGGGCCGCGGTGTGGATGGAGAGAGCAGACGGAACAAACACGTGATCAACTTGGCTGCTGCTACTAAGGAGCCTGGCCAAGAGCCTACTCCCACCCGCGGCGCAATGCTCTTGGCCTCATCCTGCTTTCAGAGCAAGAGGATCACCGGCACACATCATTGTTCCGAGTATGAGAGTATCCTTACAGCCTGTCAGCCTCGGCTGCTTGTCTGCACCAACCTGAAGCAGGTGTTTATCAATGATACCTAGACTAACACATAGCGGTGCCGTGAGAAAGAATGCTGTACTCAGCGCATGGCGCGTACATGTGCGCCCACACTCATTCCCTCGTATCATTTGGACACTGCAAGCAAAGCCTCTCTTGAGTAAGTTCCGGGTCGTACGTCAAAAGGGCGCAGTCCTACTTGACCAGCCACACAGCTGTGCCTCAGCTGCCTTGTAAATGACGGCTCAAAGCACTCACCGACTGCGAGCACTCGTCGGCTTCGTCAACTCCTATCTAAACTCTCTGTGTCTGTGAACATCGAAGTCAGAGCTTGCCTGACATGGGCTTTAGAGCCATCTCTCAAACCCACGGCCGGCCCGAAAAAGAAAGCATGCAATGAAGGCTCTCAAAACACCCCATCCACACAGCAGACCCGCTGCAGCAAACCCAACCACCATACAGGGGAATCAGGGTCAGGGCCAGGCCATCGGGTGCCCCACATCCCGCCCACACACCGGAAGAAGAAACACGACAAAACAAATCTGTACGACAACTCAGCAGGCGCTTAGGCGGTCGCCTCAGCGGGCGCGGCGGCGTCCTTGGCGGCGTCCTTGCTCTTGTCGTTCAGGAACTTGACCATCTCCTTCTGCAGGGTGTCAGAAGCACGCACGGCGGTGAGGAGGAGATCCAGTGGTGATCATGAGCGGGCTGCGAGCCCGCGTAATCTGATGTCAGTCCTGGCGGCTGACACCCCAGACCAACAGCAGCTCCCGGCCATTCACCGCATTGGCCCCACCACGCTCCCGCCTGATCCCCAGTCTCACTGCAGTCAGCCCCGTCCCCTCAAGTGCGGCCTACAACATTTCCCCCGGCCCCGGCTCAAAACCCAAACCGGCAAACCCTGACGCAAGCAGGTGCACGCCTCACGCCGTTCCTTCCCATCTGCACACGCCACACAACCCACCTCGCCGTTGAGCTTGGCCACGTCCGCCGGCGTCTGCTTGGCGTCGTTCTGCGCCGCCAGCTCCGCGCCCGCGCCCAGCAGCGCCTTGGCGATGGCCATGCGCCCATAGCCTGTGTAGTAGGAGGCCGTGTGTGGGCGTGCGCATTTGAGTGCAGGCGCAGATGAGAATGCGGCGGCGGCGTGCTGCCGGTGTGTCTAGCGCCAGGCTTACGGCGTGTGAGAGGCTGGCATAGGGAAACATGGGGCTTGGGCTAGGTCCCTGCATCGCGGAAGGGGCGTCGGCGCCACATCCCTTGTTATTCCCCTCCCTCGGCGCTGCCCGCTCACCAGCGGCGTAGTGCATGAGCGTGTTCTTCTTGGGGTCCCGGAAGGTCAGGTCCGCGCCCTTGGACAGCAGCAGCTTGACGATCTCCAGGCGGTTGAAGCCAACCGCCACGCCCAGCGCCGAGATGCCGCGCTCGTTCTGTAGGGGCATTAGCGCACGAAGGCGGGGATGGACAGGAGGGCGCGAGTGCATGAGCGGCGCTGAGCAATGCCGAGCCACCGGTACCACACGCGGCACGCTTAACCAGGCCCCCACTGCCCCAGGGCCCCCACTGCCCCAGGCCCCAGGCCCAGGTCAACCAGTACCATTGGCACCATTCCATCAGCACACGCCTGGCGACTTGTGGCCCTTATGGCCCTTGCCACCCTTACACCGCGGGACCGGATCCCAGGGGCCCCCCGGCGACCTCAACGGCGCAGCCACCACTGCCCCCAGTGCCCACCCACCCTTCCCTCACACCCACCCACCAGCGCGTTCACGTCCGCGCCCTCCTCGATGAAGCGCGTGGCGGCCTCCACGTCGCCGGCCTTGGCGGCGTCGTGCAGGTTCTCAATCAACTGTACAGGAGGTACAGGAGGGAGCAGCAGGGGCAGGAGGACAGATGCGATAAGGGGGAGGAGTCAAGCACGTACTGCGGCGGCCCGTCAAGAGACGGTGGTCCCATGCTGCGGGCCGTGATGCCTCCTCGTCATGGTCTCCCCCAAGTCAGCCCTTCAGGCAACGCCAATCATGAGCACCATCACGGACTCGCGCATTTGCACGCGGGTGGACACACACGGCCGCCGGCGCACCTTCTTGGCGGGCGCGGACGCGGTGCCCTCGGCGCCCTCCGCGGCGGGCGCCCCCTGCTCGCCGTCGCCGTTCACGTTGAGCTCGCGCAGCTTGCGGCTGATCTTGAGCATGAGGTCGGTGTCGTTCCAGTACTTCTCAAAGGCGTTGGCGCCGTTGGTCTTCATGTCCTCAAACATGTCCTTCAGCTCCGGGTCGTCCTTCAGCAGGTTCAGCCGCTCCATCATGGCTGGGTTCTGCTGCGGCGCCTGCGGTGTGTTTGGGCGGGCCATGTGGTGGAGTCCGGGCGGCGTGTGGGGTTTGACAGGGTTGGGGTGTGAGGGCATGTCGTGCGTGTGGCGCACGTGGTGTGAAGTGTGCGATGGGTGTGGAAGGGCATCAGAAATGGGCAAGAGGCCCGTGCGGCAGGAGTCAAGGGAGCACCGAAGAGCGCCCAGCCAGCACCATGCGACAGGGGCTTGGGTTCAGCAGCAGCAACCTCGCGTTGCTGGACCCGGCCCTCCGAATGCCCCGCCCGCCCTGAAAGCCGGATGACAGACTCACAGACATGTTGGCGAACGCGCCCGCCATGCCCGGCGTCTTCATAACCTTCTGCGCGTGCTCGTACGCCGCCTGCACAGGGCCCAGACACCATACACAAGGGACACGGGTCGCACATAATTCGTATAGCTAGCTGAATGCGCCGACAAGCACGTTCTTTGCAACGGGCAGGGCGTTAGATCCACGCGGGAGGGCCTGTCGGCGCCGCACCTTGGCCGCGGCGGGGTTAGACTTCAGGTACGCAACCAGAGCCTGGGCCTGGGCCGCAGGCATGCCAGGAGGAATCTTGATGGGCACCTGCGGAACGTTCAGGCCCAGCCGACAAGGCGCGATTAGCAATCGCAAGTCGGCGGTGCGGCATTTGGGAGTCAGGGGGTGTTGCTGACAGCCTCGGCAAGGGTGTGGGTCGCCGCGGATCAGGGTCACGTGAATCTTTGCTAGCCAAGCGCGACAACGCATTGTTTCGTGAGCATTGCCGGTGAATGCACTTCGTAAGGGGGTCTGCGTCAGCGCACGACGCTGAATCGGCGATGTCGAGCCCATGTCGTCGCCCTTGTATCCTCACTTGCAACTCTATCCCACTTGCCTCGGTGCCGTCTTCCAGAGTCACCATCTGCGCCTCAAGGATAGGCAGCGATTTCGTGTGCGCGGCAGCGGTTCTGCGTCCTCCGGCGACCTTGCGAGCCGGTAGGGCTGGGGCCTTCTGGTTGGGCATTTTATCAAGTTTGGGGCGAATAGGGTTCAAGAGAGGAGAGGATTCGGTCGGTGTGCAAGCGCAAGTTAATGCACAGCAAGAACGCCGTAGATCTAGACTTTGTAAGTTTAGATTGGACAAGTATCATATAAGATTACCGTCAAAGTAATGAATGGGCGCTACGTCGCGCATTCGCTCTCACCAGCATGGAACAGATCCGAGCTTGCCTTTTCGCCGCGACCTCGCAGAAGCTCCCCTGCCAGCTTCACAGACGTTAGCTGAAAAGTACAGAAAGTTAGGAAACACATGCAATAGGACGGAGGCGGGTCTGATAGGACGTCGACCCTTCGCCTCGCCGCCAGCGGCCCTTCAGCTTCAACTGCCCCCAACCTGGGCCGGTGCCGGGCGAACCATGCCGCGACATTCCCTGGTGTTACATATACCTAGCGGCAATCATAGATTCGCGTCAGCCTGGAGAATTCCTTCTGTCGCGTCACGCCGCCGTCATGTCCTTGTCAACGGGGCCTTGCATACACAAAATACCTGAGTCCTTGACACAATCACGCCGTCACACAGTCCATTCCTCCGGAATCGTCAACCCCTAACATCATGCATGAATGGATGCATTCACTGCACACTTTGCGCAGACGCAAACGCATGTGGACGCGCACCTGAACTTGTTGCTGGCACCGACAAAGAATGAGGGTGCACACGTGGTACGTGCGCGTGTCCGAATTACTGTGCTTACGAGCTGCCCATGCCCCTCATGCCGCAACATCCTGTGCTAGCCTAGCGGTCGTAGCTAGGAGACCGGTCCCGCGGAGGGGGGCTGCGACTGTCGCGGCGTGGTGGCGACGCTCGGCGCTCGGCCGGCGGCGGGCTGCGACTGCCGCCGCGGCGCGGCGGCGGCGAGCGATCCCGCGGCGGCGGGCTGCGGCTGCCGCCGCGGCGCGGCGGCGAGCGCTCCCGGGGCGGCGGGCTGCGGCTGTCGCGGCGCGGTGGCGGGGAGGCGCGGCGGTCGTAGCGCGGCGGGCTGCGCTCGGGCGACCTCCGGTACCGGTCCCGAGACCGGGAGCGGGAGCGCGACCTGTACAATGGATGCCGGAATGCATGCATTTTCCAGTCATCGCCCTGTGCAGATCAAGCAGGACGTACTGCGGCTGGAGTATAAGTCCATGCGTGCGGCTGTCAGGATCCTTGGGCCAGCTCGTCAGCACCAAGGTTTGTGGACAGCCTGGACCACGAGCGCCTACCTGTAGCGGCCACCGCCGCCGCGGTCGTCACGGCCGCCGCGGCTGTACTCGGCCATACGCAAGTTGGGGTCCTCGTTCTAGCGGTGGGCGTGAGGGCGCAGGCAGGGGCGCAGCGGAGTAAGGAAACAGCGGCAGCCC
Source organism: Chlamydomonas schloesseri (assembly GCA_016834595.1). NCBI lineage: Eukaryota > Viridiplantae > Chlorophyta > Chlorophyceae > Chlamydomonadales > Chlamydomonadaceae > Chlamydomonas > Chlamydomonas schloesseri. Next base: position 3,845,394 of record JAEHOD010000003.1, read on the forward strand.
ATGCAACGAAATAAGGAAAGGCGCAGCCGTGGATTGCTTCCACGAAGGCCGAAGACCTTCAGGGTACACAACAAGGATGCCAGAATACCGTACCAAACAGGCATCCGGAAGCCACAGGCTGCTGCCCGCACCTGCACGTACTCCACGGCCAGCGTGCGGCCCTCCATCTGCGCGCCGTTGGCCCGCTCCATGGCCTTGATGGCGTCATCCACGTTCTGGAACTGCACGAAGCTGTAGCTCTTCTTGATCTGCGGCGCACGTCCCAAGCGTTGCGCAGCGGCAGCAGCATTAGCAGCAGGGGGGACCATGGGCTTCGTGCCAGGTCAGGTCTACGCCTCCACGGTATGCTGGCTGCCCCCGCAGCGAGGCGGACCGGCCATGGCGTGCCCGCCGCCCGCCGCCACTCTGCCCGCCTGCCCGCTGCATTGCCCGCTCGCCGCCCCGACACGTCAAAGGCCGTGGCGCCTGCTAGCCCCAACACCTCCTGCGCTTGCCTGCACGCGCGTCAGGCGGCCGAAGCGGCTAAAGTAGCGGTCGATGTCACGCTCGGTGGTGCGGCGCACGTCGAAGTTCACCACGAACAGCGTGCGCGAGGGCTTGGTATCGCGCTTGCGGTCCGCCTCGCTTTTCTGCATTGCACAGGCGAGCGGCCACGGGTAACCAACCGCTTTGCACTGGACCTTCCGACATGACGCAGCGCAGCCATGCCACGGCGTCTCACCAACCGCAGCTGCTACCCGGCAACCGTGCCCATGGACACCCTGTTCTCGCGCAGGCCGAGCTAACAGCGCCGATCCTCTGGGCACGCACCTGCGCCCACTCGACCTTGAGCGTGCGCTTCTTATAGCCCCACTCAGTGCGGTCCAGCTTGCGGATAGCCACGTCACCATCCTCCTTGTAGCGCATGCACACAAACGCATAGCCTGAGGGTAGGGCACAGGACGCACCATGCGCGGCAGGGCAGGGCGGACGGCAAAGGCAAGAAGATCAGGTTTGTGCATGGCATGACGGCAAAATTGCATCAGGGCTCGAGTGGGCAACGGCTAACCCCTGGCCATGCAGGGGAGGTAGGCCGCAAGGAGAGAACGACTGATGGAATGCTGTACGGCGTGCTGGATGCGGACAAGAGTAGCAGCTGTGGCGCGCCCTTGGCGCGCCCTTAGCGCGCCCAGGTCTCTGCGCGACCTCCGACCGCCCCAACGCTGATCCTCGTGAAGACCTCGATTCCTCCACAACATGGCACCGCCAGCATGCGGCAGCAGCTGCTGGGCTGAGCTGCAAGCAGGTCAACCAGCCCCTTAAAACCACACACCTGGCCTGTCCTACTTAGGGTATCTGGGTCGGGGTGTGCGTGCAGGGTACTGTAGCAGGCCGGGCCGTGCATTGAGGTGGTTGGTGACCGTGATGGCAGCGACGGGCACTGCCGTTGGTGGACAGGATGGCCATCAAAGCGCGTGCGCGGGTGCGGTTGCCGACTTTGTTGTCGCACGGTGGTCGGGGGTGGACTAAACGTTGCCATCCGAGGTTGAAGGGTTTGGTTGGTGTTGGCAGTGCAGGGGGTTGTTGCGTTCATCGGCTGCGGTTGGCCGCCGGACGGCATCGACAGACGATGGCACGTGGCAGGTCCCTGGCCGTCAGATGCACAACCCTGGGGCGCCATGGGCGCGGGCAGCTGGATCAGGAGCCTGTTAAAGAGCCGTCGCCACCGTCAGGGTGCTTAGGCATCGGCCCCTGCCCCGAAACTTGTCACAGGCTTTTGCCAGCAGCGCTATCCGCAATGCAGCTGCCTCACACCCCGCGCGGCACGATCCTGCTTGCCTTGCTTCATGTCAATCTTTTCCACGGGTCCTGTGTGTTCGGGAAAGAGTCAGGTGTTGAGGATGGGTCAGCTGGAAGGGGTTGGCAGTCGCTGTGGGCGGGAACCAGTTAGTTGCCCTTCGTCTCCCTAAACCCACGCCCGGCTGCTTACCATACTTCTCCATGAGCCGGACGATGTCACGCTCCTCGGCTTCATACTGCACACGCGAGGAAAAGCGAATTATCAGCGGCCGAGCTATGGGACATGTCCTCCGTGTCCCAAACAGACTCGCCGCACTCCAGGATATGCCCCAGCAGCCACCACCACCCGGTGCCTCACCTCAAAGTTCCTGTAAAGATAGAACATGCGGAGCAGCGAAGAGGCGGGAGGGCGCTGGGGAGTTAGGGTGTGCAGTCAAAATGTGGAAGACGACCACGCGCGCACGCACCCAATGAAGATAGGTCGGTCCGGACGTTCGCCCATGGCTCCTCCTGGCTGATGGTGAGTGCCCTGCTAGACGTTCGGGTGTCGAGGCCAAACGATCCCCGAGCTCGAGTTCAATGCACAAGGTGCGTGGTTCCTTTTACTTCGACTGGCGTGCTATTTGCGCAAGCATTCAATGACTATTTGCAGCCTCGAGCCCAAGCTTCAAGCTTGGGATGGATCATGCCGCGATGGGGAGAAGTACCTGCAGAAATCCCTCATGCGTTAAACATAATAGTAACATGCACTCAACGCTAGCCGTGCCGCTCACCTAGCTGGAAAAGAGGTACCCTGCACACGACACGACATGCGCCTTCGCGACTTTCCCGTGAATCCGGCCTTTAAGTATGCTAGTAATCTGCAGGGGCGACAAACCCCTACAATGAAGACCCAAGCGACCCGGCGCGAGCTACTAACTCTCGGCGCGCTCCTGCCACTAGGTTTTGAGGACTCGTCCACAGCTCCGCAACGCGGCTGCACTGACGCCACTTGTAAGCCACTGATGACCAAATGGCCGTGGCTGAATGATATGGCGCATGACGTGAATCGATCTGCCTTGCAGGCATTGGCGTCGTGGACGGCACGTTGGGCAGGCAAGCACCGCTGCGTGCTGTGGTGCCCGGATGCGTGCCTGCCTATCTACCTGGTACCAGTGAAGGGGCACCTTACCCTACCTGTGCCGTGACTGCAACAACAAATGTATATAAGCGCATTCATGTCATGCACCTTTTGCTACCACACACTGCTTCACAGCTGTGCGGGACTGGACTCCTGCCTTTCCAGCTTCGATGACCGGCCGGGGCACTTCATCGCACCATGGACGTACGACAGCGGCACCCGCCACGACGCGGTACAGCAGCTGGCGGACGCTGTACGAGAGGCGGGCGGCGCCGTACAGGAAGTAACGGACGGCGACCGCTACGGTTACGTGTATGCCACGTTTCAGGGCGGGCCGCTGCAAGGCGTGGATGATGTGGAGTTTTTGCTGCCGGATGGCGACACAACGGTGAGGTACCAACGTCATTTTGGTGGTCTAACAACACGAGACGTGTTGATACGGCGGGCGTGCAACAGTTCTTCGGCCTGGCTTTGGGACGGCCCGCAAGCAAGGGACAGCCAGACACACGGAGGCTGTAGCAGCCGGAAGGCGGCGGTGCAGTAGGGTACTAGGCAAAGCTTTGCCTAGCTGTCGTGGACATGCTGTGGCGCTGATGGCGCACGACCACGCATACGGCACGCAGGTGGTGCTCCGGTCCAGCGCTCGGGCGCAGGGCCTGCCGGACCTGGGGCGCAACGAGCGGCGGCTGGAGCAGCTGCGGCGGCGGCTGGGCTGGGAGCCGGTGAGAGGGGCCGGCTGGGGTGGGGACTGGAGGGAGCGGCGGGTTGTTTGTTCGGGCTGTGAGCGTGCGCCCACTTCGCCTACCAAGTGCGTGCCCCATGCCTCAACCGTACGCATGCGTTCACGGAGCACACCGCTTACACGCCGCTATCTCCGCTGTCACCATCGGCCCAAGGCTCCGTTAACACACGCTGCTTGCCACAGGTGCCCATCCTTCGAAACCGGCAGCGCGCGCTGCTGTTCGTTGAGTCGCCCTGGGACAGCTTCGGGCCGGTGCCGCCCACGGGTCCGGACTACGGCACCGACCTGGACGCGGACCAGTAGGCCCCGGAGAGTGGTCAGTAGGCCCCGGAGAGTGGTCAGTAGGCCCCGGAGTAGGCAATAGGTAGCGGCTGAGCTGGATCCAGGAGGCTGGGCAGTGGCTGAGGACTCAGGACTAGCTTGGTGTTGGGCTTGTGGCTGGGTAGGGAATAGAGAAGCTGGGCCTTGAGAGTCGCCCGGCTGCCCAGGCAGCAGCAGCAGCAGCAGCAGGGTGGCGGGCGGCAGGGGTTGAATGAGTCAATAAGACCTTCCAGGGACGCAAGGCGCTGCGAACACAGCACCGACCCCAACGCGTAAATGTGTATGCTGTGTGTATGGCAAAAAACGCGCAGGTATCCGCTTCGTCGTTGAGCAATCACGGTAAACGGACATGCCGCCCATGCAGATCCATGCATGCCCAAACGCCCAATGTTTACGGAAGCCGCAGGCTAACGAATCAAATCCCAGAGCTGTTGACTGCACCTGCGTACGGGATTGAGCTCTGAGCCCCCTTGCATTATGGTATATGTCTGAAGTGGCCACCGGGGCCGCATGGTCTTAAGGGGCATCAATGCGTGTCTGGGGGAGCGCACTTGATGTTACAAGTGCCGCCGGCCTAGCACACTAGCTAATTTGGTGCATGGTTGCCCCGGGGTCAGCTCGACTGCATTCAAGCATAGGCAAAGCATATGCGGCGTGCCATCCAGCCCCAAGCACACGCGCGCCAAGTGTACCCCACCAGTGCTTTACCACTCACTGGGTGCCCAGATCCCGAACGGGCCGACTCACGTAATCATGCGAAAGTTCACGCTGGATGTTCACTTGGCGCATACCTTGCCATCGCCCTTGGGCCGCAGCGTGCGAAGCCGCGGCTGCAGTCCAAATCATTGTACAGTTATTGATGCTCATTGTCTTCCTTATTTATCCCGCAATCTAGGTATGATCTTGGATGCCACGGCTCCTACCTACGGCCACACATACTGCGGATGCCCCTGTGCCTAGCAATAGGTTCCCTGCGCAAGCCCCAACGAGGCGGCCCCGTGCCTGTGCCAGAACCCCTTCCGCCCCAGCCCCTGCAGCTGCGGTTGCAGCAGCAAAGGGTGCTGCAGCGGCAGACGCCGAAGTTGCTAGGTTCAATGCTGCGGCTTCCGCAGCAGGGGGTACTGCAGTAGCAAGCACTGAAGGTGCGGGGTACAGTGCTGCGGCTGCGGCTGCGCCACCGCTGAGTTATACTCTGCTTCGCCACAGTAGGGAAGCGACCTTATCGGCGGCCGACAAAGCGCGGCGTTTGGACGCAAACAGGCCCCTCATAGTTTTCATTTTGCGTTCGGCCCACCTGGCCCTAGTTATGAGTTCTTGATGCGACCTGGCATTGAATATGCAACGCATCTTCAATGCTCGCCAATAATCGGTCGCTCTACGTCAGCCGTACGGCTCGAGACACCTTTGAGGGTAGCTGCGAACCCGCGCAAACTTTGTGAACGCACCCCCGTGGTGCCGCCCCTGCCGCATTGTTTCCACACTCCGCAACCCCGCCCAGCACCACCGCTCAGCGCGCCCGCACCCAGAATCCGCACCGCCCTTCCAACCTCATCCCAAGGCCGCTCCCTTAGCCGCATTTGCGCTGCGCCCCTCCCCAGACCGGCTCCAGGCCTCCCTGCCCGTCCCTACCGCTCCCAGCGCTTGCAAACATAGGACATCCAATACATCTCCGCGGCATTTGTGCGCGCGTGCATTATGTTCACCTCCTGGCCTCCGTGGCAAATATGTATAATCTGTGTCCTCCGTGCCCCCATGCAAATCCTGCGCTCTGTAAACTTCGTAAACCGTGTAACCCTAATCTTGAGCGACCCCCCGTATAGACGTTCCTGCCCCCTGCAAGCGCAACTACAAAAGCACTACAGTATGCTCAGTAGATGGCGCGGCCCAGCGGGATGCCAGCAGCCACCGCCTCCAGGCCAGTACGTGGCACCACGAACTCTTCCGCCTCCGCCGCCGCGTGCACCCCTGCCGCCTTCCTTGCCGCCGCAGCCTTCTGCGCTTGTGACAAGAGCGCGCCCACCCCCAAGTATGAGAGCGGCGCGGTCCCCGCACCGGCGTGGGCGGCGCCCGCACCCGCGCGAGCAGCTGTGCCAACTCCGCCGCTGCCGTTGCAGGCGCCCACGCCGGCGCTGCTGCTGCCCAGCGGTCTGACTTTGAGGAGCCCGCCGTGCGGCTCCGTGGAGGGGGGCGCGTGGTTCTGGATTTGAGCCAGCGGCTGTTTGAGCCCCTTGGCTTGCAGCATGAGGCCGTGAAGGTTACCAAACTGCGGCGCACGCGGCGGCCGCGCCGCGCCGCCGCCGCCGCCGCCGCCGCCGCCACCGCCTGTGCCTTCGAAGTATGTGGCGCCAGGCCCTAGGCGGCCGCTGTGGCTGCCGACCCCACCGGCGGCACTTGCTCCCCTGGTGCCTTCCCCACGCCGCGCAAGCCCCACAGCCACGGCGTCGCACAGCTGGGCGTGTCCTGTGGGTACGGCCGTGCGGCCAGCAAAGCATTAAGAAAGCGGAGCCCGTCTGCACAAGTGCTGGCAGGCAGGCCACATGGAGGGAAGGCGCTTGCGGCTAACCCCAATCCCCCACCTAGGAAAGACCCGAGAGACGATACACAGCAGTCCTTTGACCAAAGTCAATTGCGCCCTGGCCCCTCCACACACCTGTTGCACTGCGCAGCGGCGGCGGCGGGCTGCCGCCCTCGAACGCGCCGCTGCCGCCGCCGCCGCCCGCTCTCCTGCTGCCGCCCGGTGGGCTGCAGCTTGGGCTGCGGCGAGCCCGGCAGCTCTCGATGAGCAATGCGCCTGCCGGCAGCTCCCCGGCGGCGGCCCGCTTGCTGCCTGGGCTGCTACCTGGGCTCCGCCGTGCGGGGCAGCGAGCTAGGAGCATCGCGCCTTCGGGCAGCCCGTCTAGTGTGGGCCGTGCAATGCCGCCGGCGGCCCCGTCCTCGACTGGAGGTGCCCCGCCGCCAGCAACGCCGGCTCCAGTGGAGGAGCGCGGCGGCGTGCTGCTGTCGACCCTGGACGTAGAAGCAGCCGCAGCAACAGCAGCAGGCAGCGCCCGGTGCAGTTGCTGGGCTTGGTCCGGGCGCGGGTGACTGATTTGCGCCTGCTGAGATACCGGTGTGTCTGCACAGCGCTGGGAGCCGTTGCCTGCACTCGCTGCTCCAGGTTGTGCGGTGTGGTGTTGCTGCTGTTGCTGTTCAAAAGGTTGTTGGCCGGAGGCTTGTACCTCCAGGCGCGCTCGCTTGGGAGAGCGGCCAGGCTGCGACATGCTAGCAGTGTCCGCCAGCCAGCCCATCACTAGTTTCCGGGGCCTGCAGGTAATGCATGTGAGATGTGGTGAACCGGCGGTTTGCATCGCGGGTGCGGCATACGCCCACCACGCTGCGCTTTCCCAACGTGCCAGTAGAAGTTGCGTCCGCCTCTCACCAGAAGAAGGTGTGACCGGCGTCCACTGAAACGCCCACGCATTGTGCTCCCGAGGTGTCTACCCCCTCCTGGACGATGGTGCCCCTGAAAGCGGTGGTCGCAGAGGTGGCCGCAGGCCATGTTTAGGTATTGAGGATGGCGGGAACGGCAGGGGTACTCCGCCGAGCCGATGTACACCACGATGCCGGGCTTACCAATAGTGACCGGATTGGCCCCATTCGCTAGCTGGGATGGCTATTCGCTGGCCAGCCAGCGCCCCCTCTCCGCCTTCTTCTGCTAACATGGATGGCGCGAGCCAAGATCAAACGATTGATTGTAAAGAACTTTTAATTACTTGCTTGGTCCATGGATTATCTTGTTGGCAAAGCGATCGGTTGGAATGCCGGGTGACTTCCCGCGTTCAAATACTGTCTCTCTTGCACCGTCGCCAGCGCTCACGACGTGACTGCCTTGATATCGTCCTGGTGTTAAAAAAATGCCTTGTCAATTGGTGTGTCCTTGACAAAAATGGCGCGCCTGCGCAAGCCGCGGCGGCACGGGATCCAGCCGAGGCCGCGCCCGATCCGTGCTCCATGCCAGCCGATCCGCGCGTGCCAGCGCGTCAGCATGGGCAACGGCAATGTTCTTGCCCCACGTGAGCTGTTTCATCTTCATGTCCCGCACCCTGTGGACTGCGTCGTTCGTCCTTGAGCTGTGTCACCTCCCACGTCATTCCCCAATGAGCTCCCCTGGACGAGCGAATTGCCCCCCCCTCCCCTCCTCCCTCCCCGCCTCCGCCGTTTATGGGAGAAATAACACGAGACCCCTCAGGACCAGGGCCCCTATCTTCACATCCACGGAATATTGAAAGGCGCTTTTGGCAATTTTCGGGATATAGACGCCGCTGGACATTGTAAAGGGGGCCCGTGGCGTGCCAATGTCCAAAATCCTATGGGAAAGACCCCAAATCGGCAATGTGGTGGACATAGTTTAGCCCCGGAAAGGCCTGCAATGTCTGATGCCTGGACATACCCCGCCGAACAAGATACGAGCCCTGCTCAAGATTCCAACTTGGACTGCGGGAGGCAACACAGGTGCGTGGCAGCATCAAATTGGCTACGAGCTGACTTTTCTACTGAAGCCATATCAACAGCAGCACTAATGGCTTCGGCCACTACTGGGACGTCACACTCTTGCCCCATGCCCTGTTCCATCAGCAGCACAGATGTCTAATTCCTCTTTTATTGGAACTTTTCAGGGGGGGCGAAGCCCCCCAGGAACACCCCGTGTCCGTGCCCGCCTGGTGCATGTGTCCGCACCAAACCCAGTCCCAGCGTAAACCGCGAATACCACTTTAAAGCTAGTGTGAACTTATATTGAAAGCTAAATTTCGGTGGCTCATGTGATGTATCCGAGCCCTTGTCTGAGCACAGAGCTACCCAATCCTCCTCCGAGCAAATAAAGCACCTCCGCGCAAGTGCCCTCCGTCTAGAATACACCACCGACATCGTTGGCCCCTATGCCACCTATGCCACCCCCCCAGCGTAGGGGTCTTCAGGAGTCGTCCTCGCCTGTCTCCGTTTTTAAACTTCATCCCCAGCGCGGCGCTTGGCGCCAGTGTGCGCCGGTCGAACTGCACACCACCTGCCACCCCTCTGCTGCGGCCACAGGCCACCAGGAATGACCCAAGCCGCGCGTGAGGAACACAGGTACAGTACAATAAAAGTGCACGGTACCATCAATAGAAAGCGAAACACATCAAGTATTCAACACTTCCATGCGACACTTGTACTTGTACCCGCACGGCCCATGTCCACAGTCCTGGACCCGCTTCTGGCATTAGAAAGCACACCGGGATCGCTCCTGGTTATTGGTTTGTCATGATAATGATAACAATGCTTGCAGAAGCCAGCAGCGTCTGCGTACAGGCCCTGATTTCAAGTAGGCATTGGCAGCCGGTTGCAATTATGCACACGGCACCGTAATAATGAACCGGCACATCAACATGCAAGGGGTGAGCACACCACACATGAGAACAGCACTGTTTCCTGGGCAATCAAGCCCTGTTGAGATCCACACTGTGTATGATGCATGCACGTGCCGTGCGCGCGACTGGCACGCGGTTCATCTACGCGGCCTTGACAGGGCGCTTCTGCGCCTGCGCCTGAGCGCCGCATGACGCCCAGAACCGCCGACGGGCGCGCCACTCGAGCGCAGCCGACGTCACGCAAGACAGCACTCGCGTCACGGCGGAGGCCGTCAGGATCCCGGCCGGCCACGCCACCGGGCACATGTACCGGTATATGACAATGTCCAGGAACGCCAGCGGGACCGTGATGCACAGGGCGTGCCGCAGCAGCACAGGGTGCGAGTACGGCTGCCACATGCCGCGGTACAGGATGATCGCGAGCAGGCGGCTGGGCCCCGTGAAGTGGTCAAAGGGGCGGATCCAGCCCAGGTGCATGATCGCAGCGCACAGAACCAGCAGAAGAGGGATGCCCAGCAGCGTGGACCAGTCGTACACGGTCGCCAGGAGCTGCAGGACCGCGCGCCGCCGCGCCCGCTCCTCCGCCGCCAGCGCGCCGCTGGCGTCTGCGGCGCCGCCGCATCCGCCGCAGCTGCCCTCGCTGCTGCTACCGCTATGCCCGTGTGGCCCTGTGCCGCCGCTTGCCGAGGCCGTTGCGCCGGACGGCGCGGCGGCGGCTTCCGCGGCAGCAGCGGGCCCGGCGCGCGGCTCCACCACCACCACCACCGGCCGCGGCTTGAGCAGCACCGCCGCGCCGATGGAAATGCAGAGGTTGCCGAGCACCTCGGCGAGACTGAACAGCGCCAGCAGCACCAGCTTCATGGCCGACTCCTCGCCGCGAGCGATGGTCGCGAAGGACTGCACGCTCGCAGCCAGGCCGATGAGCAAACACATGCGCGCGCGCCCGCCCGCCCCGCGCAGCAGCTCCGCCACGCGCCACACGCGGAAGTCGTCGGCTACAGATTGCAGCAGGAATTGCTGCTGCTGCTGCTGCTGCTGCTGCTGCTGCTGCTGCTGCCGCGGCTTTGACTTCATACCTGCGTCCTTGATGTCCCTGCAAGAGCCGTCGTCGTCGCACGCTTCAGCCGCTTGCCCTGCGCCAACGTTGGGTGGTGCAGGGCTCGCTTGCCGCTGGGCAGTGGCGCCAGAGCACGCAGCCTCCTTGCGCTCCTCTGGCGCAGCCGGTGCCTCAGCTGCGCCCGCCACAGCTGCTGCCGCTACGGCTACGGCTGAGGCTGCGGGCGGTAGCTCGGGCTCCGCCTGCGCCGCCCTCGGGTCCAGCAGCGCGCCCACTGCCTGCCGCCCCAGCACCTGCACCGCTGCCGCGGTCACGATGGCGGTGGTCGCCGGCATGGCGCCCATACCGCGCAGGTGCGGCAGCAGCGACGCGGCGAGGCCCTCCGCCAGCCGCCGCTCCGCAGCTGAGAAGCGGGCGGGCGCCGCCATGCCGCTACCGCTCGCGTTGCCGCTACCGCTCGCGTTGCCGCTACCGCTCGCGTTGCCGCTGCTCGCGTTGGTGCCGCTCGCGTTGGTGCCGCTCACATTGGCGCTCGCGCCCGCGGCGCCCAGCGTGGCAGCCGCTGCCGCGTGCACGGTCCTGGCGGGTGAGGCGCCGCGGCTGCCAAGGGAGCTGCTGCAGCTGAGGCTCAGGTTCCGGGTGCGCGAGCGCGCATCCGCGCTGCTGCTGTCGTCACCAGCACCCAAGAGGTAGCTGCGGGGGCGTGCGGGATAGAGCCGGGCTTCAGTCAGCTAGCCGCATGCAAAGTTGGGACATGCTCGCATGACCTGAATGCCATCAAGCCGAAGGGCGACCAGCAAACAAAGCTTTCGAGCAGCTCACCTCGAGCCGCAGGTGCCGCTGGCGTGGTTGCCGCTTGCGCGCGCGGGACCATCCCTTGCGCCGATAGAGAGGCCCTCTCGGACGCCTGCCACGCCCACCGCCGCTGTGTCACCTCTTCCAGCCCATTCCATCGCTGCCCGCGCCGGCGCCGACGCCGCACGCACAACCTCCCCCTGCAGCGCGTGCGGCGCCAGCTCCATCTCTATCTCTGTCTCCAGCGGCGGCGGCGGCGGCGGCGGCGGCGGCGGCGGGGCTGTGGCTGTGAGCTCCAGCAGCGCCGCAATGTCTTCGACCAGCGGCTCCATGTCTGCAGTCCAGGCCTCACCCAGCGCAGCGGCGCGCAGCTCCGCCCCGCCAAGGCCCGCCTCGCCCGCCGCCGCCCCGGCCGCCACTGCCGCCGCCGCCGCGGCCGCGGCGGCCGCCGCAGCCGCAGCCCCCGGCCCGCCGACCTCGAGGTGTGGCGCCAGCCGCCGGTGCGCGTCGGAGCGCCAGCTTCCACCCCCGCCTCTGCCTGCGCTGCCACCGTCGTCTTCGCTCCGCTCGCTGCTGCTGGCGAGGCTGAAGCCGCTGCCGTTGGTGCCCAGCAGCCCGCCGCCGCCGCCGCCGCCGTCGAGGCCCAGGCCGCTGCTGCTGGAGGCGACCAGCCGCCGCGCGAAGGCCTCGGCACTGGCGTCCACCAGCATGTCGGCGATGTCGGCCGCCGCCGCGTGCACCGCGTCCTGCAGCTCGCCCAGCGGCGCCGCGGCGGCGCCGCAGAAGGCCGCCCACAGCTCGTTGACCTCGGCTGCGGCGTCGGCCGGGAGCAGGAGTAGAGGTGCGAAAAAGTGGACTAGCGGCTGCGCAGTGGCTGCTGCTGCTGCTGCCGCCGCCGCCGCTGCGGCGGCGGCGGCTTCGCCGCCTTGTTGCGTGTTCATAAGCGCTGCTGAGGCGGCTGCCTGAGAAGACTCAGCAGAGGAGGCCGCAGCAGCTGGAGAGGCGGCTCCGCCCCGGACCGCGACGCGGGCGCCTGAGGCAGTCCTCGCTGCCATGGTGGGCGCGGGGGGCGCCGGGGGCAAGCCGCACCCCTGCAGCTGCCGGCTCCCCGGTGCCATGTGCGCCGGCTGCGGCAGCCGCGACCTGTCCAGCTCCGATGGCAGCTGCGCCAGCAGCGCGTGCGCGTGCGCATGCAACGAGCCAACTGCGTCGTCAGCGGCATTCTCAAAGGGAAATCCCATGTCTGACCCTTCGTCATCCTCCTCCGAGGCCACACCCGCCCACTCGCTGCCATGCCCTGCTTCTGCCCGCGTGCCGGCCCAGCTGCCACGTGCCTCGGCGGCGGGCCCGGCCCCGCCGGCTGCCGCAGCGGCCGCACCCACACGTGCACCTGCGCCCACATGCAGCGACTGCTGGGGGTTGAGCGCAGGCAGCTGCTGCGCCTGGGCCCGCTGCGGCCACTGGCGCACGTGCGGGGGGCGCGTCGAAGCCTCCTCCTCTCCGCCCCCGGCGCCCCTTGGCTCCACCCTGCCGACAACTGCATCGGCCGCGGCCTCAGCGCGCTGCTGCTGCTGCTGCCCCTGCTGCTGCTGCTGCCCCTGCTGCTGCTGCCCCTGCTGCTGCTGCTGCTGCTGCTCCTCCTCCTCCTCCTCCTCCTCCTCCTCCTCCTCCTCCTCCTCCTCCTCCTCCGCCATGTGGTGCTGCGGGGCGGTCAGCACCAGTTGCAGCGAGTACGCGGGCAGCGCGTAGCCGCCGCCGCCGCCGCCGCCGCCGCCACCGGCAGGCCCCGCAGTCCTCGTCGCCACGTAACCACCAGCAAGGCTCTGCACGTACAGAAAGACACCAGCTCACGCCACACCGCTGCAAGGCCGCCACTGACTTCCACCGTCCAACGCCCTCCTCCTCAACTGGGCAACGCTCGAACCAGCTCCCTCCCTTCCCGCGCCGCCCCGCCCCGCCCCGCCCCTCCCCGCGCTGCCCCGCCCCGCCCCGCCCCGCGCCCACCTGCACCACATCCGTCAGGTCCAGGTCAATGTCCTGGACGCCGCCGCGAAGCGCTACCGGCACCTGTGACAGCCACAACAGGAGGGTCGCCAGACAGACAGGAAACATTCCAGGCCACATGAACAGGCGGTGACGTGCAAGACCCGGCAGCCCTGTCATACGCCACCTCATGTTCACGCGCAAGACGCCTCCGCAGCCCACCTCCTTGAGGACGGCCGCCGCCATCACGCCTGTGCCCGCTGGCTCAGCGCCGCCGGCGCGGACCTCCGCCGCAGCCGCAGCCGCAGCCAGCACCAGCACGCGCGCTTGCAGCGGCCCCGCACTGACCACACACAGTCGCGCGAGCGCCGGCGGCGGCGGCGCTGCTGCCGCACCAGCGCTCGCAGCTGGTCCCGCCGCGCTGCCAGCAGCATCCGTGGTAAAGGCTGGCAGGGCGAGAGCCGGGGGACTCACGTGCACAAGCCGCACCACCTCACGCACGGGCAGCATTTCTGGCGTGGTGCCCGCCCCCGCCCGCCCCGCCTCCTCGGCCTCCTCAAAGAGCGCGGCACGGCTGCCTTCCTCTGGACCACGCCCGGCGCCAAGCATCGCCGCGGCTGCGCTGCCGATGCCATCAGCAGCGCCCACTGCAGCCGCGAAGGCGCCGCCGCTGATACCACCCGGCTGGCGGCGCGGCTGTGCGGCGACCCCTTCCTGCTCGTGGCCTGGCTGGCGCGCCCACCGCAACAGGGTGGAGCCCACCTGGGCCTGCACCGCACCCGTGGACGGCGGCCCTGAGGAAGTGAGCGACAGCAGCATTGCCGGCTCGTCGGCCGCTGGGCCAGTCGCCGCAGAACCAGCCATCGGCTGAGCAGCAGCCGCGTCAACAGCTGATGGCACTGGCGCCGCGAGCTGCTGCTGCTGCTGCTGCTGCTCTGGGGCCGGCAGCGGCGCCGCTGGCAGGTGCTGCTGCTGCGCGGCCCCGGCCGCGCCGCCGCCAGGCGCTGCCACAAGCGCTGCCCCGCCACCCCCAACGTGCGCGGCGGCGCCGGCGGGCTGGTCCACCAGCACACGGCTCCACGTGAGCAGCAGCGTGCAGCCGCGCACGCACGCGGCCCGCACCAGCGCCACGCTGCCTTTGCCCATGCGCGCCGGCTGAGCCGCCGACCCACATGCGCTGCCCCCAGCAGCTGCGGCACCCGCCCCCTCAGGCTGTTGCGGCACCGCCATGGCGTGCCCCACAAGCCGCGGCGCCAAGCCCACCAACCGCATGCTGTACTCCTCAAAGCTGCCTGCGTGGCGCGAAACCTGCACAGTCCCCCCATGAGAATGAGACAAAGCAGAGGGCGGTTGGTGTTGCCGTGCGCGCATCGCATGCCGGCATGCGCATACCCTTTAGGCGTACCGTACCGACTGGACTGGACTGGACTAGGCTCTCAACAACAAAATGACTAGCGCAACAACAGAATTAACTAGCGCAACAACAGAACTCATCTGAACATGCGACCGCACCTTGACAGAGACATTGAGAGAGCGGCACCAGCCGCGGTACTCGCCAGGTGTGGCGGTGTGGCGCTGCGACGCGATGTCCGGGCGCGTCGGCGCTTGTGCCGGCCCCGGGGCCGGCAGCGCCACTCCAGCAGCGTGTGGGCTGGCTGACCCACATGCCATAGACGTATGCGCCGCTGCGCTACCTGGGACTTGTCGGCGCACCTGCTGTAGCATTTGCTGCGCCAGGTGCAGGGCTGCAATCGGGCCGGCGGCGGCGCTGGGGCGGACACAGCCCGGCGCGCACGCTGTGTTGGGCACGCTGTTTGGGGCCACGGGCCCCCATGCCGGCGCAGGATCAGGCCCTGGTGATGCAATATCGCGCGCAACGGCCGCAGGAAGCTGTTTTTCCAGCGCCTTGGATCCAGGGCCGCTGCGCGGTCGGGCGCAAGTCCCGGTAGCGAAATTGTCATCTAGGCCGCCAGCCGCCGCTGCCATGCAGCCACAGCTGCACTGCGGCCCGCACCCACACGCGCCCCCCGCACAGGCGCATTGGTTTTGCTGCAGCCATGGGCTAGCTGCTCCAGGGTCACCTGTGGTGCCAGACTGCAACAGGGCAGCTGCTAAGCCGGCGTCCAGGCGCGGCTGCAGGCAAGTTCCGCAGGCACCGCAACCGCCGTGTTGGCTACAGAGACCGGGTGTGTCCGCATCAGCCTGCGACCGGTGCTGCGGTGATTGCTGCTGCTTCTCTTCGGCATGCGGCTGCTCCCCTTGCGCAGCGCCGCTGCTGCCCTGCGCTTGCGCGCCTGCCGTCCCAGGGCAGCACGTGGAGCACAGCGTGAGATAGCTGCCCACAACCAGAGCCAGCGACAAGACGAGGACTCCCGTGGCGCCCTGTAGGGCCATGAAGCAGGTAATAATATCAATGCAGTGAGCCGGTCACAGGGGCGAATCGCGACCAAGCCACCTCCGGTTTTGTGGCGGGGGCCGGCGGGGCCTGCACCCAGCGTGCCACCCGACTGGCGAAGTCTAGGTCAAAGGCGAGTCAGGCGCCACCGATCGGCAATGAAAGTTACCTGCAGCCACAATTCGTTTACATTCAGGAGCTTTGTGGCGCTCCAGGCTGCCAAAGCTGCCGATGCGAGCGCGGTCCCTCCTCCAACATACACCAAGCGACGTTCGACACAGTTCATCTTGAAATGTATTATGCGTGACAGGCGTAAAGCAGCGCTATCCGCGGCTGCTTTCCATGACGCCCAGCATGACACCAGAGCACTTTGCCCACCATATTGCTTTCTTGTTATAATCAACGCGCTTTGCAAATATAGTATATACGACTACACAAGGATTGACGTAGCGCTGCAGCGCATGGAGGCGGAGGTCGTGGATGCAGGCCGACGCGCATGCATAGCTCGGCACGCCACGGTTGACTCCAGCTCGCTGGACCCTCTCCATGCCCCCCCCCCCCCGGCCCTGATACATGGAAAGACGCGCACACTTATTACTTTTACTCTCGCGCGTGTAGGGATGTGTGTTAGCCACCATGAGATTGCGGTGGTGGGTGGACAGGCAGTGGCTCCTGGGGGTTGATCAAGGTTTTCTCTTTCTTGCTGTGTGTGAGTGCTGTCTTATGTGCGGGTGGTGCGAGCGAGCTGCCTTCCTTTTTTACGTCTGACTAATGGAGGCGGACGCACTGCGTTCGCGGAGGTCAAGCGTCGTGTGCGCTTCGACCGCCGTAGGCTTGGTTTGTGTGCGCCGTTCAGGTTGTCGGCGCTTTCGCCAGTCCAAAGAGGCTGGTAGGCTGCAGCGGCCGTGTTTCGGGCCCGGGTCAGAAGTCTCCCCACAGCTGTATCATGACACGAGATTGTGCAAATACCCTGCGTGGGAGTAGTGGGAGTGACGCGTTCCCTCGCAGTGCGGTGCAGGGTGCGGTGCCGCGCACAGCCCGTTTGCCCTGCCGCAAGTATTCGCCCCTGCCTTCCATGAAGCCAGCTGCTGATTGCATGTATAGTCTGGGATAAACCCCGTGTTGATACAGCAAGCAAACATGTCCCGGGACATAAGTCCATGCGCCTCTCCACTTACGTGCACAGTTCGGGGCGGGGTTTCGGAGCTCACTTCGCGTTCGCATGTTAACGCATGTCCGTACCAATGCGGCTGAAGCCCGCAGCTCTCGCGCATGGCCCTTTCCTCGTCACTTGCGCAGTGCTTTTACCTGAGTAATCTGCATAGAAACGCCCCGCAAATGCGGCAAATCCGGCAAATCGCAGACGTTTTTTTAAGGGTTTGGCTCCTGGCACCCCCATTTCTACGATTTTGGGGGGTTGAAGGGCATAGCCCAGCGAAGAAATTCAAACGCTGACGTTTTCAGGCCAGTCTGCGGGTCAATCTACGCCGGCCCCCGGCCCCCCGGCCCCCCCTCTAGCGCCCCTTGGACTCCCTCCACCTCACTCCCTTCGCACAACCACTTATCATGCCACCTTTTCGCGCATGTCCGCCTCATAAACGGCGCGTGCCATGCACCAGCAACCGCAGTATGCGACGGGTGCCTCCTCAGCGCCGTCAGCGGCCCCGTCCTCAGGCCCCTCAACCCCTGAGCTGAGGACGGGGCAGCTGAGGCTGGCTGAGGACAGGCCTCACGCCCTATGCACTGCGGTGGAGCCATGAGCGTTTGTTGCATCACTGTGCCCACGTGCGCTACGCCGTTATAGATGCTGCATATACCGGAATTCGAAATCGTCATGGTGGCACAGTCGGAGAGTTCTTGTGGCCCATGGGCGGCACGTATCCCGTGCCAGAACTGTTCTGGCCCCCCTCTTGTGCCCCGCCGTTTGGGTGCACATCCCTACGGACTGGTTGCTGCCACATACATAAACCACCTGTAAAACAACATTTGCACCCTCTTTACGGTAGTTAGACTCGCTACTCGGCAGAAATTGAGTTGGGTCAGGGCCTTTGCGGGCACAGCGGGCGAGCCAAATGCGAGCCATAGTTTGTGAGCGACTCGGAGATGCGAGGTCACCTCTAGGAACGGGATGCCTGGCGCTTAAGGAAATTCCTGTGCCGAATCTCCCCGAAGGCCACGTTCGCGTCTCTGTCGTCGCAGCGTCGCTGAACTTCCCCGACGCGCTGCAAATTAAGGTGCAAATGAAGGAAACAAGCACATTGGAGGCGGCAAAAGCAACGATAGTATATGACGTCGCAAACTGACTGCGTGCCGGTACCCGCCGGATTCTCCCGGACACCGTGGGGGCTTACATGGCTGCGCCGCGTCCGTGTGGCGACACAGGGCGAGTACCAGGACAAGCCGAAGATACCATTCATCCCCGGCTCAGAGGTGTCTGGCGTGGTGACTGAGGTGGGCGCAGGTGTCAAGTCCCTGCGAGTGGGTGACAAGGTGAGTCCCTGGCAAGGAGCAACGGAGCCGGGCACAGCACCATAGCGCATTCAGACTGCTTCTTGAAGGAACGATTACTCATTAAAGGAGCCCAAACATGTATCTTCAGGCAGCAGCTGTGCCTTCGCGCTCACTGCTGGTGCTGGTCGCCCCGCTGCTGCTGCTACAGGTGTGCGCGGTGCGCCAGACCGGTGCATTCGCGGAGCAGGCGGTGGTGCCCGCACCGGCGGCGTTCAAGGTGCCGGGTGGGTTCTTGGCACCCCTGTCTGGGCCCCTGTGACACGCCGAGATTCGTTTGGTTTGGTTGAGCTTGGGTGGGTATAACAATACCCCTTGTAAAGGAAAGCGTTGCGATCTCGGCTGCGGGGATGATCGGGTTAGGGGCATTGGGCAGCAGGATGTGGCGCCCTTGCACGGCCCGCAGTACGGCAGCTCATGCATGCGAGCCCCTTTGCTACGACGCGCTTGCAGAGGGCCTAGCTCTGGAGGATGCTGCTGCCGTGCCCATCGTGTACGGCACGGCGGACGTGTCACTGCGGCACCGCGCGCAGCTGAAGCCAGGTGTGTTTGCGATTGTGCGCACATGGAAGCCTACCCGGGGGGTTGGTTGGTGCAGCGGTCTTGGTGATGACAGGAGTGAGTGACAGGAGCAGCACGGGGGGGGGTTGTGGTTACCAGCCCAATCAGAGCGGGGGGCATGGGTCTGGCGCTGGGCCCCAGGTCAGCCCTCTTTGATCACCCGCGAGCGACCCCACATCCCAATGCTGCCGCCCAACTATCCCAACAGCGCATGCCAACTCATGCCCCGCGACCCGCCCGCCGCGCACGCCCAACGCGCCTCGCTGTTACCGCACCTTTCTTCCTGACCCCGGCCCCGGCCCCGGCCCTCGCTCCCACCCCCAGGCCAGACGGTGCTCGTGTTGGGTGCCGCTGGGGGCGTGGGCGTGGCGGCGCTGCAGCTGGCCAAGCTGGCGGGCGCCAAGGTGGTGGCGGTGGCGGGCGGCGCCGCCAAGGCCGACTTCCTGCGCGGCTCGGGCGCGGACGCGGTGGTTGACAGCGAGGCGGCGGCCGCCGCCAAGACGCCGCTGCACAAGGCGATCAAGCAGGCGGCGCCGAAGGGTGCGCAGGGGGCGGGGTTCGCAAATCAGAGCGGTGTGGATGGTGGTGAGGGGGCCGGGGGCGGAGCAGGGGCTGGGCTGGGGCTGGTGGCTCATCTCAATCCCCCAAACTGTGGGCCAGGAGCTGCGGGTTCTGCTTGGAAATTGGCACGTGCTGCGTGATGTGGACGCAGTCACGCAGTGCATGCATCTGCAGTGCAGGCCATTGTATTATTTTGTCTCGCGCACACAGGTGTGAGCGATTGCGGGGATTCCTCTCCGTTTCCGTTTACCAACGCAGGTGTGGATGTGGTGTTCGACCCTGTGGGCGGTCCCCAGCTGTTCGAGGCGCTCAAGTGTGTGGCCTGGGGCGCGCAGTACCTGGTCATTGGCTTCGCTAGCGGCGACATACCCAAGGTGCTGTGTGTGTGTGTGGGGGGGGGAGGGTGGTCCAGGTGGGGGTGAGGTGGAAAGGTGTGGTGCGGAAAGGGGTGGTGCGGAAAGGGGTGGTGCGGAAAGGGGTGCGCGGGACGATGGGGGTGGCGGTGCGTGCGACGGAGGCGCGGGTGGGCTTGCAGGTGGCAGGGAGACAGCGCCAATGTTTGCTGCGAAGCCCGGATGCTGGCCTTTGTGGTGTGTAGTAAACCTATGTCCATGCATGCTGCTGTGCCGTACTGTGCCGTACACAGGTGCCCGCCAACCTGCTGCTGGTCAAGAACACGACCATGCACGGCGTGTTCTGGTGGGTGGGGTGGGTGGGGTGGGGAGGGGTTCCATGCATGTTAAATTAATGAAGAAGGAGAAGGAGGGGTGGGGTGGGGTGCCTTGGGTGCCTTGGGTGCGTACTCAAGAGAAGCCAGAAAGGTTTTGTTTTGACTGCCCACTTGCCGCCTGACCACGGCGGCACGGTCCTTCCCCGCGTGGCATCACTAGGCGTAAGGCGCCGCTGCTGGTTAATCCCAGCCTCAAATGTCCCGCATTTCTGTCGACGCCCCTCCTTCCTTTTTGGCTCTCCGCGTCACCTCGCCGCCCCTCCCACTCCTCTCTCCCCCCTGCCTTTTCCCCCCAACCCACTCCCCGCTCCCCTCCCGTACCCATCGTCGCCGTCACCACCACCACCACCATCATCACCGTAACCCACCAGGGGCTCTTACATGATGCACCAGCCGCGGGTGCTGGCCGACTCCATGCGCCAGGTGCTGGAGTGGTTCGGGCAGGGCAAGCTACGAGTGGAGGTCTTCGCCAGGTGGGTGGGTGGGGCGTTGGCACTTGGCAGTCGCGTGCTCGGGGCGGGACGGGACGGGTCACTTGCCAGGCCTTGCCACACAACCCAGGCAACCGGCCCTCGGCACACACCCTCTCCCCTGTTCCCACCCCGGGCCTCGTTTTTGAGTGACATCGATGTTGACATTGCATTGTGTGACACTTCTTCCCCGCCGTGCTCTGTTCCCGCTCGTGTCGCTGCCAGGTTCCCGCTCGAGCGCGTGGCCGAGGCGTTCCAGGTAATCCTGGACCGCCGGGTGCGGGGCAAGGTGCTGCTCACCATGGGGCCGGCGCCGCATTCCCGGCTGTAGCAGTGTAGCTGGAGCAAGGATGAGGCTGTAGTACAGGACGAAAGGGAGCGAGCGAGGATAGGCTGGCTGCAGTGAGGGTAGATGATCCCGTGGCGGCCGATGTGCCGGCCGCTATGAGTGGCTGCTTTGGCGTGGGGAGCTGAAGCGACAGTGCCCCAGTTGTATCATAGGAGGAGTTAGGACGCGAGGTAATCCAGGCGGCACGAAATCAAGAATGACTTGGACAGGTGGAGGACCGTGCGGCGCACGGGAATGCAATGACAAGGAGACAGCGTCGCTTTGTTCGGATGAGGCGGGGCCCCAGTCCCCAGGTCCCCAGCAATACAGCGAAGGCAGCTGCCGCACAATAAAACATGTAGAATGTGACATAGTCGTCACTTTAGTCACGTTCGTTGATGCGCTCGCCTTGGCGGCCACGAGGTAGCGTCAAACGTTGTAGCGGGAGGCGGAGCGACCGTGTGCTGCCGTGTGAAGTGCGACCGGGGTGCCTCATCCCGCTCTCGGCGTGTCATAGTCCAGCGTGTCATCGCGGTGCTTCAGCCATCTATTGGATACAGCATGCACTAGGCATGCTCACTAAGCACAACAAAATATAAAGCCACAGACGTAGACTCGGCGGAGCTTGCAACTGCAATTTTGCAGGACCTTGGCTGTTTGAGCCTGTAACGAGTCAAACAATTTCTTGCACTTAGCTTAACATAAAAGCCTTGAGCAAACGCTGTCGCACACGTAATGCCCGCAAAATGGCTGGCGGGAGACTGGAGACTTGTGCTGCTCTCACAGAGCGCCATATAGACACTTGCAATAGAACCTAGCAAACAACACGATATAGCGGGGATACCATAAAGCGGCCCTGGCGTGGACTTCTGGAAGTTTGGGCACCATGAGCGACAAGCGCGAGCGCCAGGAGATTTATACCTATATGGCACCGGACCCGACGTACGCCATGAACTGGAGCGTGAGTCGACCACCAGGGCCCCGGGTCTTTCGAGGACGCTCATAGGGCTGTCTAGCGTGTTGAGCCCCCTTCGGGACTGCCGTCGTTTCAGAGGGAACACGGCGCCCTCATCTTCTGGAGGGGGAAACGGGAGGAAAGCACAGGGGATGCTTCAAGGGGGACGTCTGCGGCATTGCGCAACAGCGCTGGTGCAAGGTACACTGTGTGCCCCCACATGGCGCAAACGACTGCCGGCTCTTCCCAGCACCCTCAAGCCCACGCACTCACCCACCCTCCCACCACAGCAGCATGGGGGTAGCCATCCATGCTGGGGGGGCCGGGGGCTGCATCCATGATTCAACTGAATCCAGCCTTCTATTTCCACCGCCACCCCTGCCTTGCTGACACAACAGGTCCGGCGGGACAAGCGCTTCCGTCTGGGGGTGGCATCGTTCCGGGAGGATGTGACAAACTATGTTGAGATTGTGTCGCGTGAGTGCGTGCGTTTGGTGAAACAGGAGCAGTCGAGATTGCGGTTGTTGTGTGGGAGAGAGGGGTGGGGGATTTGGGGATAACAGTTACGGGCTGCAGGGTCGGCCGATGAATTGCGCAGGCTGCAATGATTTTTCCCCTTCCAACCACCATCTCACCCTCACCCGCACCACTTATGGATGGACCGATCCTCTCCACCTCTCGCCTGTGCTCGCTCCTGTGTTCATTCGCCCAGTGGATGACGAGTCGGACGAGCTGCGCGCGGACCCGGCGCTGCGCTTCCCGCACGACTACCCAGCCACAAAGCTGATGTGGCTGCCGGACCGGGAGGGCTGCCGGCCAGACCTGCTCGCAACCACGGGTGCGTGCGTGGGTGCGTGCGTGGGTGCATGTGCGTGTGTGTGTGTGCATGTGGTCGTGAGCGGGGTTGGGGTGCGGGGTATGTTTAGATGGACGGGCTAGTGGTGCGTTGCGTTAGGTGCCCGTTGTTGGCCGTGTGGGGAGGCGGATGGCACGTTACCAGTGCGCTTGTGCACGTGTACGGCTGCTGTGGAGGGGGCTGCCAAGGGCTGGGTGCCGTGGGTGCGGCGGACTCACATGCCGGGCCGCACTGACTCATGCGCGCCCTGGCTTATGCGGGCCATGTGCAATGGCTTGCAATGTGCTGCTGCCGCTGCTGCTGCTGCTGCTGCTGCTGCTGCTGCTGCAGGCGAGGCGCTGCGCATCTGGCGCGTGTGCGACGGCTCGGAGGGCGAGGAGGGCGGCGGCGGGCCGGGCGGGCGAGGCGTGCAGCTGCGGTCCCTTCTTAACAACGTGAGTGGTGGCTGCACGCGCGCGCGCGCGTGTGTGTGTGTGTGTGTGTGCGTGTGCGTGTGCGTGTGCGTGTGTGTGTGTGTGTGTGTGTGTGTTAGAGATCACAAGGGAGTGTGTGGGGGAGGGATTTTTATGTGGGATGTGTTTGAGCAGTAAGCGGAGGCATGGCGAGTGGTGGAGCTGACGGAGACAGCTGGCTGGGGGTTGGTGGGGTGGGGTGGGGGGTGGGTGGGTGGGGGGTTGCCTTGAGGCGAGCGACGTGTTGCGGCGCGGGCTTGGAGGTGGATGCGCGCATGAGCGCTGGGTGGGCGTTCCCAGCTGGCCGAATCACGCGACCGCTCACGAGACCCCGTCTCTCGTGGGCGGGGGTTGGACGCGCCGCGGACAGGGGTCCACCGCCCCACCCCCTTGCTTTCTTCCTTGCTGCCGTCACGCATGCCGTAACAACACCGTGCTGTACTCCACCCACCCAAGCACACGTTCGCCCACTTCACCTACCCATTTCTGCATGTACGAAAACTGA
This sequence comes from Chlamydomonas schloesseri, assembly GCA_016834595.1. Lineage (NCBI taxonomy): Eukaryota > Viridiplantae > Chlorophyta > Chlorophyceae > Chlamydomonadales > Chlamydomonadaceae > Chlamydomonas > Chlamydomonas schloesseri. The sequence goes on from JAEHOD010000003.1 coordinate 3,868,896, forward strand.
TAAACATGCACAAACAGAACAAGCAGTCGGAGTTCTCGGCGCCGCTGACGTCGTTCGACTGGAACGAGGCCGACCCCAAGCGCCTGGGCACCTCCTCCATCGACACCACCTGCACCATCTGGGATATCGAGGTGTGTGTGTGTGTTTTTGGGGTTACTGGTAAGCAGTCTCGGTGAGAAACAAACTGCGAAGAACGTGTTTGGGGGGAGGGGAGTTTATTCCAGAAACCAAAGCGACAATTGCAAATTTGCAACCCAAAAACCCAGAACCCAAAACCATCTGGGACATCGAGGTGTGTGTGTTGGAGGGGATAGTGTTTAATAGGTTTGTGACGTTTGCAAGGAAGGGGGGGAGTGGGGAGTGAGGGCTCGGAGTGCTGGGTGCGTGGCGCCGTTGGCTTTGAGGGATACACTGGTCCATCAACGCCCACAGGAGATTAAGCTTTTGGTTGAATGTGCGATGTTGGTTAACAGCGAAAATCCCCAAACGGGTATCTGGCACTGGCAACCCGATTCACCCCCGTTCCACAACCCCTCCCCACGACCTCCCTCTCCGCCTTCTCACCCCCCCCCCTCTCCTCTCTCCTCCCTCATCCCTGCCCCTCTCCACCCCCGCAGAAGGGGGAGGTGGACACGCAGCTCATCGCGCACGACCGGGAGGTGTACGACATCGCCTGGGGCGGCCTGGGCGTGTTCGCCACCGTGTCGGCGGACGGCAGCGTGCGCGTGTTCGACCTGCGGTGAGCAGGAGCTGAAGGAGGATCAGGAAGGGCGGGGGCGGGGGCGGGGGCGGGGGCGGGGGGCTTGTAAATTTCAGCCCATTCTGAACTACGATATTGAGCGAAGCAGGAGCGGGGGGGGGCGGGATGGGAGGAGGCGGATGGCGGAAAGGGGCTCAGCCGTGCTGGGACTGCGCACCCGTCATCTTCTTGTTCTTCTTTATCAGCCGCACACACTCCGAACTCCGCCTCCTCCTCCACAGCCCTTACGGCCTCGCACTCACCCCCCCCTGGTCTTCTGTACCGGTACTATCACTCTGCTTTATATCCTTGCAGCTCCCTCTAACCCCTCACCCCCCTACGCCTCCTCCTTCCAACTCCAATGCGTGTACCCCCCCGCCCTCACCACCCCCACCCCGCCACCCCTCGCAGCGACAAGGAGCACTCGACCATCATCTACGAGAGCCCGCAGCCCGACACGCCGCTGCTGCGCCTGGGCTGGAACCGGCAGGACCCGCGCTACATGGCCACCATACTGCAGGTGGGTGGGTGGGGTTGGGGTGGGGTGGGGGTTGCTGTTACCAGCCCACGGAACCAAAACCACTGCAAAGGAATTAGGAGGAGAGCGTGGGGATGGGTGGGTGTGGTGGGCGGGGGCAGGGGGCGGGGGGCGGGCGGGGGGTAGTTCATTCCAAAAACCAGAAGCGAAACGACAGGGGAGGCGAGTGTGTTTTTGTTTGGTGGGCGTGAGTGAGAGCGTGTGGATGGGCGTGTGAGGCGTGTGACGGGTGAGCGCCTATAGCTGCCACGCATGACTCTGGGATCGCTCAGAGAGGCTGTCCTATGCGCGGACAGCGTCTTACTTACCGGGTGCCCCCACACGCCCCACATGCCATACACGCTCTAATTGCCCTGCGCCCCCCCACATCGGCACTTCATTATTGATTAAACACCATCCATGGATGGCTACCCCCCCCGGCCCCCCACGCGGCCACCCCCCGTCTCCCCAGGACTCGCCCAAGGTGGTCATCCTGGACATCCGCTACCCCACGCTGCCCGTCGCGGAGCTGTGCCGTCACCAGGTGTGGGGAGCGGGGCAGGCGGGATAGAAGGGTTTGTGTTCGTGTGCGTGTGCGTGTGCTTACAATATGGCATGCAGGGTCGAAGCTGATTGTGGTAAAACGCGGCGAAGATTGTGGTCACAACCGCTAAGGCTGCAACCTGGATCTGACCTGAGCCAGCGCGAGCCAGAGAGCGCTCGCGATGACGCTCCTTGCTGACGCGTTTATGCCTTCCCTGTGGCCCCCCTGTCTTCCCTGCCTGCCCACTCCACTTCCTGCCCGGCACGTGGCCAGGCGCCGGTCAATGCGCTGGCCTGGGCGCCGCACTCGGCCCAGCACATCTGCACCGCCGGCGACGACTCCCAGGCAAGCAAGCAGGGAGCCGCCTGTTGGCGCCATGCGTGCGCGCGGCGTGGCATGGGGCGGCGCGAAACCCGAATTTCCCGCTGGTGTTGGGGTGTAGCGGCACTGGCGTCTGCTGATGCTGGCGGTTGCCACCCCCTTGCCTGCAAGCCACGCCCCTCCGCGCGGCACCTACGCCGGCCCGCTACCTTCCCAATGCACCTCTGCCCCACCCACCGGGGTAACGACCGGGCCCCCTAAAAACAACCCCTCCACCCACGCCGCCACACTGCCCGCCGGCCCTCAGGCGCTCATCTGGGACGTGTCGGCTGTGGGCGGCGGCAACAACGCCAACGCGGCGGCGGGCGGCGGCGCCAGTGACGTCAGCCTGGACCCCATCCTTGCGTACGGCGCGGCCAGCGAGGTGCGGGGGCCGTATTGATGTGTGGGTGTGCTTGTGTGAAGGGTTTGGTAGCGTGAAGGGGGGGAAGGTTTAGGGGGGCTGCTTGCGGGTTTCGCTGTGTAGGGCGAGGTGCTGAGGGGGCGTGAGGCAACAGCAGGGCGCCGGCCATGCGATGGCCATGCGCCAACGTGCTGTGGACAGGGCTCCCGAGCCACAGAAATGTTTGCGGCGCGGCCCTTGACATGCCTAAAACATGCTTGGCCCCAGTTGCCGACTAGATGCTTTCCTCAACCTGTGACGCAGGTCAACCAGCTGCAATGGAGCTCCGCGCAGCCGGACTGGGTGGCGATATGCTTTGGCAACAAGACCCAGATCCTGAGGGTTTGAGGCGGCGTGGGGATGGCTTAGCCGACCCAGCACAGGACTGCCCTTCCCTCAGGTGGATACAGTGCATTGACGAGTATGCATGCGTTTTAATTTTTGGAGGTTGCGGTTTGAGGCGGAATGGGTACGGCAAACGTGACAGGGGGGGAGCGCTTGTCACGCTGACGTTCAGTAAGGGGGGGGGGGGTGGCGAAGAGGAAGGGCGGAGGCTGCGAGACTGGGAGGCGCGTCCGTCGGTGTCGTTTGGGCCGGTGGTGGGTGTGCTCGCAACAGTTTCAGGCGACCCAATTTTATTCCGGCAGCGAGTGCGCCGATTGGTTTGATAGTGTCTTTCTCAGATGGATGGACCGCGTGACTTTGTAGTCTGCCTAATTATATTCTTCCTGCTTCTGTTGGCGCATGCAACAGTTACAGCAGGTGACGGAGGAAAGGCTCCGCCGACACTTCCACTGTATCACTTGCAGCGCGAGACATAACAGGTGCCGACCCGTTCGCCGGCAACTGACGATATCCCAAAGCCGTTTCAGCAACCGCCATCCAATTCATTACTTGCGCGAACTCGCTTGGCTAGCTCGGCGAACGCACGGTGCCCATTCCCCGAGTACCCTGCACTCAGCCCTGCACTTGTTCGTTAAAGGCAGCCAACCGTCGTGCCCGACCCGTATAATAGTGCGCATCGTTCGCAAGTCTGAGACGAACATGTGCTCGTCGGCGCTCGACAATTCGTAAACCGGAGCGGTTGGGGTTGCGTGTCAACTGAACCGCGCACGAGCATGCGAGCCCGCCGCGCGCACCGGGGCTGAGCTCTGCCGGTGTGTTGAATACTCAGCAGTCATAACAGACGTATCGCTTGAGCTATTAGTAGCTCAGCGGGCTCGCACCAGCGCTGGCGATCGACGCGCCACGCGTCCGTCACGGGGTTTCGCAGTAGTCCACGAACCAACCGCAGGCACTACCGCCGGTATTTAATGATGAATACTGCTGAACGCTGCTTAAGCAATCAGTTGAGTTGTACACCACTGTCTAAGTCTTTCTTTGTAGGCAGTCTGTTGTGCCCTCATATCGTGTGTGCTCGCGGCCGTGAGCGCCGTTCTTGCGCCATTCTCACGCGCACATCAACGTGCCGCTCGGCTTCCCTGATCCTTCACCAAGCATGAGGCGAGTGTTAAAACAGTAGCAATTTGTGACGAAACATGATCGACATGGGCGCCGCCACTATGCCTTCTGCTTTCTTACTTGGGCCCTCGACTCAAAGCGCCATGCATCGCTGTCGCTCGCAGGCGCGCGAACACTGCCGCGGCGGCGATCGCCCTGCTGGCGGCTTTGTGCCTGCTCGGTATGTCGGCCCATGCGCAGACGACGGTGACGTGCAACGTTGCGACGCCCACCTGTGACTCCAGCGGCACTCCCAGATGCGCCTTCTCCGACCAGACCCCCGCCTGCACCAGCGGCACCGCCATCTCCTGCGACAGCAATGGCAACCTCGTGTGCGACTCGGGCGCCACGGCTGCGTGCCAGGTCACCGTGAGCAGCGACAAGAGCAGCAACCCGGTGCGTGAGCGGCCTGGCTGGGTTTGGGGCGGGGGGCGGGTGGAGGGAGACGGAGCGCCAGGCTCGCTCGTTGTACTGCATGCTGTCACGGGAGCCGTCGGGACCTGGCATGACACGCGCAGACGCGCTCGCTCGCTGGACCAGCAGGGCGCGGCACATATCTGTGCTCCGGAATTGCCCAGCAGTGAGGGTTCCACACCGCAGCTCGCGTCCCAGAGCACATACCCACGTGACGTGCTCAGCAGCCTCCTCAGCAGGAGCGCGCGAACGAATGCGCGCTAGGCGGCTCTCTGGCATGCCCACCCACGCACCCACCCTACACGCACGCACATGGATGGCTACCCATCCACCCTCCGGTCCTCCAACGTGCCTCCCTCATCCCCATCCCCGGCTCGCCGCTCCCCTGCCCCATCCAATGCACTCAGGACGCCCTCTGCCGTGGCCAGCGCGTCAAGCACTGCTTTAACACCTTCTCTCACGGCATCGGCCACACCACCACCGCCGGCCCCAGCAAGCGTGAGTATTGATAGCAGGAGTGTCGTTCTGAGAATGCCGTGCGCCCTTCGGCCTGCACCAATGACTGGCCGGAGCCTTGCATATGCAACACACGTGATTGTGTCCACCTTGACTCTGCTTGACTTGACCCCGGATGTGTCACCCACTTTCCTCCTTACCTCACAGCCGACACCCACCAGGTCATTTCTGACGCCAAGGCCAAGCACGAGTCCAACCGTGCCGCGACGTGCTCGGACCTGCGTTCGTGCGCCATTTCCATTACCGGCTCTGGCTCATCTTCGTCCCACGCCTCATCTGGGTCCGTCCCAACCTACGGCGGCAGCCGCCGTTTCCTCGGCGCCAGCGGCTCCAGTGGCGGCAGCAGCGGCAGCGGCGATAGCGGCAGCAGCAGCCCGCCCGCGATTATTCCCACACGCATGAACGATGATCACGCAGCCCTCTCGGGTGAGCTAGCGCCTAGCGGGGACTAACTGTAGTGACAAAAGGGTGTGGTAGGTGCCGCTGTCCCGTATTTCCCATCCCTCCTGGGGCGGCAGCGTGAGATGACTTCGCACGTTTTGCGTGCCGCCCAGCGCTCCTTTCTGGCCTATCCAGCCCGCCATCCTGTATTCACTGCCACCTAACCCGGCCCCACCCCCACACACATTGCAGGTGCCACTCTCACCGATGACCAGGTGGACAGCTACTGTGGCCACGTCACCAGCCCCCATGCCATCTCCGTCGCCACCCAGCTGCGCAAGGGAAACAAGTACGACGGTAAGTGATGATGAGATAATGACCGGGACAGGAGGCATGGGCGCACCCAACCGTGCCCCACGCAGATTCGTGTCTTGCCCGTGGCACTGTGTCTGGCTGGTCGCTTGCCTGACTGTGTGCGTGGATATCAAAAGTGAGCCATGCGCAATTGCGCATGCGTGCGCGACTCCCGTCCTCCCGCGCATCCGGCCGTATCCCACACATGTTCTTGTTTTGCCGGTGGCACGGTGTCTGGGCGCGTGCATGACTGCGTGCTTTGTACATCCATTCAAGGTGGGCCATGCGCATGCGTGACTCCCGTCCTCCTGCCTTCCCACAGCTTCCCAGATCCAAGACAACAGTGGCAAGAAGATTGGAAACGTGCCTGGCGGCAACAACGGCAATGGCAATGGCAATGGCAACAGCGGCAGCAACGGCAACAGCGGAAACAACGGAAGCAACGGAAACAACGGAAACAATGGAAACAACGGCAACAACGGTAACAACGGTAACAACGGCAACAACGGCAACAATGGCAACGGCGGCCGGTGAGTGGGGACTAGGTCTGGAGGCCAAATGGGCTGTATGTGCCGAAGGCATGCCACCGAGCACTACTTTGTTTGCGGTGTGTGTACGCCACACGCGGCAGCCACGCACCATTCCTAGTTACCTGGAAGGCCCGCAAGTGGATGCCATGCATGTGCAGCTCGGCAAACCCCACCCCTCTCCTCGGATTCTCTTATTATCCAACGCCCGCCGGCCACCAAGCACTCCCACCTGCAACTTGTTTCAACCTCATTGCCGCATGCAGCCGCCGGCTGGGCGCGTGCACCGTCTCGGGCGTCAGCCTGGAGTGCGAGTGCGAGTCTGGCACCGGCATCTGCCAGGCCGCCGGGGCCGAGTTCGAGACTGACTATGGGTTCTTCATCGCCTCGCTCAAGTAAATGAGTCTAGAGCCCACCTTGGAGCCCACACCTATCTTACTATGCACTGATGGGCCCCCGGCCCCTTCCTCATTCTTACTAAACGCTCACGCGCCATCTTGCGAACACTGCTGTTAACCCTCACCACCCACCCACCCACCCACCCACTACACCCACCACCCACAGGGGCCTGGGCATGGTGGATGACCTGTCGCTCACCAAGCGCTCCAATGCCGCTCCCGTGGCTACTAACAAGGTCGTGTGCGCCGCCGTTGAGGCCGTGAATATCGTGGTGGACGGTGTCTGCGACATGACCACTGCCGAGGGTGGGTCTCGGCGGTGTGGTCATTACACATGCCAGTTGCAACACTTTATATGGCGGCCGTGCCTTCAACGGCCGGAAAATCACCAGGTGGTCTCACCATCCGCCCGGGACAACTTGCTTTGTTTATCCATGCCAACTCCGACTTATTCTCACACACACATCACCATGCGTGAATAATGCGCAGGCTTCACCATTGGCGAGTGGGCGGGTGCCGGCGCGCTTGTGTACGTGGGTGAGACAGCGTCAGACCTCACCATCCCCGGCGAATTCGTGTGCCCCGCTCTCAAGATGGTACGTTCAGGTGCCAAATAAACATACGTGAAGCATCTGTTAGTGTTGTGGGTATTTGGTGAAATGTTTGGTTGAGTTTGGCGCTCAGGCGGCGTTCTTGGGCCCCATCCAGAGTCAAGTGGCAACAGCAGCCAGTTCGTTTACGCAACCACCCTACCTGACACGCACCAGCCTCTCGCCCTCTGTGAACTCTGCTCACTTCTCCCCGCTCTTGCGTCTTTTCCCGTGCGTGCCCCTGCACCCGCCACCCCGCTGCATGCAGGTGTCGCAAGCCGCCAAGCTCACGTGCGACACCATCTCCGAGCAGGCTGAGTTCCTGGACGGTCTGATTGACGCGGCTGAGATTGAGGTGTGTGCGTCCTGGGGCCGCACTTGCGAAGCGCGGGAAACGTCATCGTGTGTAATGGGCGCTGAATGGACTTCTATAATGTGCCCTAGCTGGCCATGCACCCGCATGCACGCTCTCCACACCTCGGCACACCCGTGCCTCACACACATACACACACACACACACACACACACACGCACGTGCGCGCACCCGCCCCTCACCTGCGTGACGCCCACAGGCTACCTACCAGAACACCAAGGTGATCACCTACAACCAGAAGGCCATTCAAGAAAAGGTCATTGACACTACCACCGAGATCTCCAACCAAATCACCGAGAGTGGGTGCGGCGTGTCGGGGCTGAACCCGTAGATTTCCATTTTATCTACTCGCATGCGTGTCTCATCACGGCAAGGCCCTTGATTGCCAGCTCCTGTCTTCCCTACCCCAGGCCCGTGCGGTCCCCCAAACCCTCATTCATTCATGTCACCGCTTTCCTCCCTGTGTACCCGCGCACAGCCCACAATGAGCTTGATGAGCGCATCAACAACTCCACCCAAGCAATTGAGACCACCGTCATTGACAACAGCAACCACCTGGCCGCACTGCTCGCCAACGGCACCAAGGAGATCCTGGATTCCATCAATGCCACCGATGTTCGCATTGAGACCGCCATCGCCAACGAGCTAACCAACATCACAACCACCCTGGCCAACGACATGACCATCCTGCTGGCCAAGGTACGACAGAACCCGTGACCCATGGGGTGGATAGCTGACGGTCAACGGCGCCGCGTGTCATTCCCATTCACATGTATTGTCCGCTGCTACCGTGATGACACATTGTCCTCAATCCTACCTTTGCCCTCTGCAGCTCGACGCCGTGCTCGCTAACATCACGCAGCAGATCACCACGCTCACCAACACCATGAACGCTCGTTTCTGCGACCAGCGCGACCAGGCCGCCCTCATCCAGGAGGAGCTCAACTTCCACAGGTGCGCAACACAAGGCGGGCGTGACCTAGTCAGTAGTCACCTTGTTTTCGCACCCCACCCTCTACCTTTCAAACACACGCACGCACCCGCACACGCACGCGCACGCGCACGCACACGCACACGCACACTCACACGCACACGCACACGCACGCACACAGCCACCCCCGAATGACCTGCATGAGGACTACCCATCCAGCTGCCCCAGAAGTGCCATCACCCAGTCCTCCCCACCCGTGCCCGCCCAACCCGCAGGCGCCTGCTGCTCACGCCCGACGGCCAGCGCCCGGGCTGGAACAACCAGCCCACCAACAAGGGCCCCGGCCCCTCCTGCAAGACCCCCACCGCCTGCAGCGCCACCATCACAACCCTCGTCAGCAGCACCGAGTTTGCCACCTGGAACAACTGCGCTGCCTGAGCAAGCATTGCTTCAATGGCCGTCAAGCTCTATGCTATGCGGTGCACGTGAACCTTTACGCCATGTGCACTACCTCTATCTTCGTTCGGGCTTAATGAACCCGGATCGCACCTTACCTTCCCGTAAATATCTGGCGTACATAGGCATGAATTGATGACCAATACCTGTACATAGGCGCAGGTAGGATAGGTAGGGGCAAGAGTGGAGTGGTTATTGGGTGCGAGCAAATACGGTTGCACTACGTACTGAGCACTGCTGACGGTATCCATCATGCATCACCAGTTTGCTGCGCATGTACGGTAGCAGGTGTCAGGACTTTTGCTTTGCATTGGACCTTAGTGACCTACCCTGTGGCCACGACTCTAGTGGCCACCGGTGGCCACTTTGGCAGTGGACGCTGTGTCCACCCATGCAGTGGGACGCTAAATTAATTTTAAGATCTGTGCCCCTCTCGCCTAGTTTTGTGTCCGCGTTATCGCCGCTTACGGTAGCGATGCAGTGCGAGCGACCGCCCATGCCAGGGGAGGCCCACCTCCCCTGGCCCATGCCATCCGAACGCCGCCCCAAACATACACGGACCTCTATGTTACAGTCACATACGTTCATGCCTCGGGTCGGTGCCCAATCCACACCTCGACCCCTGCCGTGCCCCCACCTGAACGAAGGGATCACCCAGCCATACTGCGCCCCCATCCCTCTTATGTATATTCACGGGCATAGAGGGATGGCATAGCAAGCGGGCAGGGTAGGGCAATATCGACTACGGTGTGCACGTGTTTTGGACATGGTCAGTGGCTACTGGGCTGGTGGCCACGCTGCCGACACCTACCTGCAGTGGCCGCTACCTGCCCAGTGCCCACACCTGCAGGGCACTGGGGAGGTGTGGGGGCTGCCTACTGGGGGCACACACATGGCCTGACATGAAGGTTACTTAGCGTCCACTGCATGGGTGGACACAGCGTCCACTGCCATAGTGGCCACCGGTGGCCACTGGAGTTGTGGCCACAGATCGGGACAGTGACCTCCTGGGTCTGCGCTTCTGTTGAGGCGACCACACGCCGGCTGGAAAAACACAGGGTTAAGTGTTATAACGCTCAAGACAACGCTCAACAAGCTTTAGGCAGACTCTTTGATAAGTACCCCCAGGAATGCGAGAGAAAGACGCCCATCCCGGCGGTTGGTGGGGTTCGTGGTCTACTGCGAGGTCACTCTTGCTGGCCCTGCCTGGCCCTTGACCCGCGGCCCTGGTGAGCGTGCGACCAATTCACCGCTGTGGCACTTTGTCATGAATCAAGCGCAAGCATCCACGGGCGGCCTGAGTCTCTGGTGTAGCTTGGGGTCGCTTTATTTCCGGAACCAACCGTCGCGGTTCGTAAGCACAGTCACAGGTACTACTACGTAGTCACAGCCCGACACACCGACTTTCGCTTGTGGCCAAATCCACACGACCAGAAGCGACGACCTTACAGCTGAGGTATTCGGGCTGCCGTCAGCGGTTGGAATAGTTGGAAAGCCGTTCGGTAGCCTACATGAACATGCATGGCAAGGTCTGCTGGGCCACGCTGGGTTCGCATACTTACACGACGAAGTAACTGACATTGTGCTCCGTTTCAATGACTCCACCACACAAACCGTGTCGAGCACGCCCCAAAACCCTTTCCATTCTGACCGCGTTGGTGCCAATGCCCCCCTTTTGAGGTGCCCTAAAGGTGGGTGCAGTCTTCAGAAGTGTCATGTCAACCCGGCCAATCAAAGCGTCATGTGTGGGCCACTCAGCGGTACCCTGCCTAGTGCCGTATCCTTTCACGACCAGTGTAATGTACCAGAGGCTTAAGTTGACGTTGTATGGGCAAGGTGACGTGGACTGGATTACCGGAATGCGTAACGTGTGCCCATCAGTAGCACCCTGCACCACCCCGCCCCCGATAAAATCAGGAACTTCAGATCCCCTGAACCCCAGCCAACCCCCGCAAATATGTGCTTACCAATACCTCCCGTCCCTCTCGATCACAGTTTAGAAAACTCCTGAGGCGCGTTCATCGCATAAGGTCCCCTCAGGGGGAGGATCTTCTACACCCTCCGCGTTCACAAGGCGCGCGTTCGTAAATTGGCCAGAGTGAGGCTCCCCGGCCCCAGCCCCAGCCTTTTCGTCCAGCCTTCCCCTTGCCCGTAAACGAAGATGGGGGGAGCTGCGGGCGTTTGCAAGGGCCTTTCAAAGGCACGCGCAGACCACGCTCTGACAGCGCGCAGGTGCGGGGGCTTCCTCGGCCCAGCGGGCGCCCGTGGGGGTGGGCCCAAACCCGAGACTTCTATGGGACGGAGCCCCTGCTGACCCGATGAAACGTCATCATATTACATATCAGCACATATGAGCGGGGTAACAGGGGGGCTTGGCCGCTCAAAGTGAGCGCACCAGTGCGCATTGCATCGCGGTCGGAGCCAAAGCCGCGCGAGAGGCCCATCACTATGGACAAATATGAATGGTAATTGAAGCCAGCACTTAAGCGTCGTTGCACGCTGCTGGATCTTCGGAAGCGGAACTCGCAAGATGTGCATGCATCGGCTCGTGCCTGTGGCGTTAGTATTAAACGTCAGTCCTGATAATTGCAGTTGACCTCTCGTATGAGTTGCCGCTGATAGATTGTAATTCTGGTTGTTACGGTGTCGAGGGTGCCCCACCAGGTGCCCGGCCCCTGGGTGCCACTAGCGGTTCTTACTAATCCAATCAACTCGGAGCTTTGTTGGAACAGCTGCCCGAACAGTAGTCCTAGTGTTATGCGGCCTACCGACCCACGCCGTACACATTTTTGTTTGATAAGCGAATCAGGTGACTTCGTTGCCAATCCTGGCCCCCACTGGAACGCAGCAGTCTCACTGTTTCCCCCACTTCTCCAGACGATCCCGCGGGGTCGTCGGGGAGTGGCCACTCCCCGACGACCCCGCACACCAGCAACACAGCACTCTCGGTACAATCAGGGTTTGGTATGGCAAATCGGTTTACACCGTGGCATGTCCGTTTAGATACGGCATTGGCGCCGACGTGTGCCAATCAGTAGCACCCTGCGCCACCCGCCCTCCCCAAAATCGGTAACTAACCCGCGAACCCCAGCCACTCCCCGCATACACGTTCGACCCTGATCATCCGCGGAAACCCATTACCGCCGCTGCTACAGTTTGTGCCAATTCATACCTATTGGGCAAAGCTTAGGCAACTGCTTGAGTGTAAATGCTCGTCTACGAAAAGCTAACTTATGGTGGCCATACAACCTAAGCCTCGCTTCCAAGTCGCAAATGCTGCAGGAAGTGCGGCATGTCCGTAAACCGCTCGCACTTGGTAGGCGGGAAGTCCATAAACAGGTTGGGTACATGGGGTTCATGGGGCACAGGCGCAGCTTGGCGCTGCCCTCCACGACGTGCAGCCCATCGATGACGGTGGGCTGGCCCCACTCCGCCGGCCACGGCCGCAGAACACCCATACATCTGCACGCCCTTACTGATCTGCTCTGGCACCAAGCCTGCGTGGGCCGCCGCGCTGCGGTGGTCTGAGAAACTGCACGGCGTGCGGCTCTGCACCCGCCCGGTAGGTCTATCTCTGGGTCCGCTCCCAGCGGCAGCGCGGCAGCTAGCATCCGCTGCACAATGCGCCGCCGCTTGGCGCGTTGAGCCGGCAGCAGCTCTGCGTCTGCGTCTGCCGGCACGCCCCCGAACTTAAACCGCACCCCTTCCCGCAGCAGTACGCTGCGCTGCGTGCTGCTCCGAGAGGTTTCCGCCCTGTTGGTGCCAACGGAAACACTCCTCCCAGGTCGGCGCGTGCGTCCGCAGCAGTAGCAGCAGCCCCGGACGGAACGAGTCTGGCGGCCGCGCCAGCCCCTTCACCCGCTGTCCGAACTGCTCTTCTGGCGCTGCTGTCTCTCCCGCCTCTAGCTGCTGTAGCGGCGCCTCCACGTCCGCCAAGGACCGGCAGGCGGCTGCCTTTAGGAGCAGGCGGGCCTCGCTCAGGTCGACCCCCACCACGGAAGGCAAGCTGTTTGGGTCGCCCGGCCCGGGCGCGTTGGGTCGCCCGGCCCCGGCTCTAGTACCGTGGATGGGACAGGGCAAGGGATGCAGTAGAAACCCGGACCGTTACAACATTCCCGTTGCTGTTGTGCCCGCCACGACCCCGATCCCGATGATCGCCGAAGGGCCATGCCCGATGGCCAAGCCGTCCGTTTAGTACCCCTCAATCGTACAGCCACATTCCAATGCGATACTCCAATGCCACATCGCACTTGAGAGCTGCAGCCGTCGCTTGGCTCCCTCATCATCATCTCCGCTCACACGTGGCGACCCCCGAACACAACATCGGTCCACGGCTCCCGAGGCACACGTGAAACCCAACGCAGCCCCGGCGCGGTACGGTACGGTACCGCTATCTCAGACCGGGGCATTGGTCATCCCCACCCAGCAGTGCCGCCTCAACCTCCAGTGTCTGAGCAGTCCTGCCAGTGCCTACCTGCCGCAGCCCGTAGCGCCTGGTGAACCCACCCTCTCTTAGTGCAGCACACACGCAAGCGCTGCGTGCCGTGTGCGGCACCGGGTAGCGCTTTCCATGCCTCCCGGACACCACCACCAAAGCTGCACACCACCCTCCAGCCGCGCCGCCCCACAGCCCCACGCCCAGACGCGACCGCGACCCCATCCCAGTAAACCCGCCCCCCCCTCGCCCGGGCCTTCCGCCTGGTCTGCCGCCAAATCGCAACGTACAGTCAGCGAGGCACAACCCAAGGGCCTGGGCCTAAAAGTCGTTGAAGATGGAGATCATTTCATCCAGGTGCGCCAGGCTGGTCTCCATTACCTCGCTCACGCGCTTGAGCCGCGCCACCGCCTGCCGCTGCGCCGTCGTGAGTGTGAAGTTGACGGTGCGCGTCTCCTTGGCGCTCTCTATCAGCGCCAGCAGCTGCGATGGGGGGCGGGGGGTTCCATGCATTATGTGTTGAGAAGGGTAGGTGTAGACGTGTAGACGGGGGGGGGGGCGTGAGCGAGAGAAATGCAAGAGGAAGGCAGAGGGGAGGATGTGGTTCGCGGCCCCAGGGCATGCAGGGGCGTGGGTTTGCAGAGGGGAGTGGTTCGCGGCCTCTCGAGGCTGCTCTTCCACCGCTCAACGGTTACCAGTAAACGTGCATGCCTGCCGCTTGTGCCCCCGACGCAGCTCCCGCACCCACTTTGAGCCTCGCCTATCCCACCCATCCCACCCATCTGCGCCCATGCGTCCCTGGGGGCAGGGGCCACTCACGTCCTTCTCCTTTTCCAACTCGAATTTGAGCCGCTGCCACACCCGCCCGGCGGCGCGGTACAGCTGCGCGGCGGTGGAGTCGGAGAGCGACTGCATGTTGACGCGCCAGGTGTAGAAGGTGCGGCTGGGGGCGCGGTCCGCGGTCTTGGGGATGTCCTGTGGGGAGGCAGGCAGGTAGGCGGCGGTGTGGGTTCCATGTCCAGGCGTGAGTATTGAAGGAAGGCAGCATACGGTGGTGTTAGCTGCGGGGTAGCAGGCCTGTCGCGCCGCCCGGGTGGTGCGTGGTGCGGACAGGCATCCCGTGCACGCAGCTCAAGCGAACCCGCCCGCACCCGCACCCGCATCCCCGCACACCCGCACCACCACCACCACCACCCGCACACCCGCACCACCCGCACCACCCGCACATGCACACCTGCAGCATGACGAAGCCGCCCTGCAGCATGGTGTACAGCATCTCGCGCGTGTCCTTGGCGGGCAGCATGGCCAGGTCGGCGATCTGGGGGTGGGGTGGGGTGGGGCGGGGGTTACACGCATTAAGGTAAGAGAAGGCGTAGACTGTAGCCAAGCCTGGAGGAACAGCAGGTGTTACCGACGTCCATTGCGGTGTGGGGGGTGGGGTAGGTTGGGGTGGGGGTGTCGGGGGCGGAGGGCGGTGGTGGTGGGTGGGTCTTCCATTCCAAAACCGAATCGACCAGGTTCGGATGGGGTAGAGTGGGTATGGGTGGGTGGGCGCACAGGGGCAAGGGCAGGCGATGCCTAGTGCTGTCGGCCGGCAGGGCTGGGTTGCAGGGCTGGGCAAGTGATTCCAAGGGTAATCAAGCCAAGGCAAGAGCAACTGCGCGCGCGGAAAGGAGAGCGGGGCAGCGGCTGGTGCTGTCACCGGCGCTTGCACCCGGTGCAGGCACACGATACACGATACACGATACACGATACACGACACACACACACATTTGGTAGGTATCCGTAAGTAACTCCCCGCCTTCCTCGCCCTACCGCACACCCCCGTGGCACACACCCCACCCCACCCACCCACCTGCTTCTGCTCCAGCTGCCCCCGCAGCGCCAGCAGTCGGAACACACGCAGCCCCGCCACGTCGAACCGCGCCTTGACCACCGCCTCCGTCTGCTTCAGCCTGCGTGGGAGCATGGGCGGATGGGTGGGCGCGCGGGTGCGCATTGGGAGTGCGAGTTGGTTGGATTTGCGGCGGCACGCAGCAAGCAGCACGGGTTGGCAAGCCTTGATGTTTCGTCGCCCCGTACCTTGGATGGGCCCGACATCCGCAAGAGCGGCCCGATATGCAGGCACCGCACATGTGCAGGCAAAGCACCAACTGACAAACCAGCTTTGAGACAGTAATCTAACTCACATGATGAGGTCGATCACGCGCTGGGAGTTGACCACGTACGAGGCACTGCCCTGTTGGTTTGTTGGGCGGTTGTTCGGTTGGTTTGTTGCGGCTATGATGTTTTTCCATGCAGCATTTGAGCTCCATGCTCCGGCTCCACGCACGACCACTCCATCACCCACCCACTCACCCGCCCGCCCACGCACCCACCCACCCACCCGCCCGGCCGTCTGTACCCACCCATCCACCCACCCACCCGTCTGTACCCACCCACTGCCACCCACCCACCCACCCCACCCACCCGCCCGCCCGTCTGTACCTTCGCTTTTGGTTTCTGGAATGAACTACCACCCACCCACCCACCCACCCACCCACCCGCCCGCCCGTCTGTACCCACCCACCCACCCACCCACCCACCCACCCACCCACCCACCCACCCACCCACCCGCCCACCCACCCACCCACCCACCCACCCACCCACCCACCCACCCGCCCACCCGTCTGTACCCACCCACTGCCACCCACCCACCCACCCACCCGCCCGGCCGTCTGTACCCACCCACCCACCCACCCGTCTGTACCCACCCACTGCCACCCACCCACCCACCCACCCACCCACCCACACGCCCGCCCGCCCCGCCCGCCTGCACCCCCACGCACGCACCTGCGGCCCGGTGCCCACGTGGGAGAACATCTCAAAGCCGTCGTTGGCCAGGGTGCGCAGCACCGTCGTCACCGACACGCCCGCCATGCTGGGGATGATGCCTGGGAGGGGGGAAGGGGGATGGTCGCAGGTGGGAGGGGCGCAGGTGTGTGTGTGTGGGGGGGGAGCGCAGGTGGGAGGGGCGCAGGTGTGTGTGTGGGGGGCGGTAGTTCATTCCAGAAACCAAAAGCGAAACGACCGCGGGGGGCGCGGGTGGGAGGGGCGCAGGTGTGTGTGTGTGGGGGGGTGGGCGCGGGTGGGAGGGGCGCAGGTGTGTGTGTGTGTGGGAGGGGCGCGGGTGGGAGGGGCGCAGCCGCGCGCAGTGGCGGTAGGTTGCGCCCCCTGGGCGCAGAGGGTAGTGCCGGCACACAGGCGGAGGAGGAGCTGGCAGCGCGGGGCATCAGCCAGGCCAGGGGGTGCTGGATGAGGGTGGCTGGGCCCCCTGTGAACCACAGCAAGAACCAGGGCCATTGCACCTGCGGTACTGGCACCCCCTCCCTGGTAGAGTTGGGAGCTACGATGAAGCACCGTGATGAAGCACCCTCACTCCTCCCTCCCTCCCTGCCTCCCCCCCTCACCCGCGTTGGCCAGCTTGTTGGCTGTGGCCTCCACCTCGTCCTCACTCAGCTGCACGCTGCGCTCCTCCTGAGGGGGTTCCATGCATGTTAAATTAATGAAGAAGGAGGGGGGGGGCGTGAAGGCGGGCAGGCGTGAAGGCGGCACGGACAGGCACACACACACACGCACACACACACACACACACACACACACACACACACACACACACACACACACACACACGTACGTACGTACGTACGTACGTCGTGCGGGCGACCGGCTGATGCACGTGCTGGTGATGAGCCTCTGCCTGCTTCGGCGCCCCCACACCGCGTGTTTGCTCCTCCCCGGGGCCGTGCCCGTGCGCGCCTTTGCGCTTTGGCATCACGGCGGCCGCGGGCACTCCCACACCAACATCAGCATCGTGCCGCGCCGCCCCCGCCCCCGCCCCCGTCCATGGTCGCTTTGGTTGCTGGAATAAAGTGCCCCCACCCCCATCCATAGTCGCTTTGGTTGCTGGAATGAACTGCCCCCACCCCCGTCCATGGTCGCTTTGGTTGCTGGAATAAAGTGCCCCCACCCCCATCCATAGTCGCTTTGGTTGCTGGAATGAACTGCCCCCGCCCCCATCCATAGTCGCTTTGCTTGCTGGAATGAACTGCCCCCACCCCCATCCACCCGGGCGCCACCCCAGGCCGGGCCGCACCTTGACGCTGCTCTCAAAGGGCCGTCCCGCCGCCAACATGGCGCTGACCACGCTGGCCGAGTCCTCGTCAAACTTCTCCCGCACCAGCCCCACAATGGCCTGGTGCCTGTAGCGGCAGCGGTGGCGGGTGGTTGCGATGGGAATGGGGAGAGGGCGGCGCTGCATGTCAGGCGGGCGCACCGCACACTTGCATTCGTGACACTGTAAAGACCACGTACCTTCTAAGCCCACCCGATGGCCATCCGAACCATCCAGCCCGTATCCATCCACCCACCCACCCACCCACGCAATCTATGCAACCCACCCACCCACCCGCCCACCTCCGCGCTCTGGGTTGGGCTGGCTGGTTTGGGTTCTCTTGGTCGTTTCGCTTTTGGTTTCTGGAATGAACTACCATCCACCCACCCGCCCACGCAACCCACCCACCCACGCAACCCGCCCACCTGAAGCGCCGGTTGAACTCGTCGTTGTTCACGCGCCACAGCACCACCGCCGGCTCGGGCACGGGGGAGCCGGGCGAGGCGGCGCGGCCGCCGGGCCCCGCCACGCCGCCGGCGCCGGCGCGCACGGGGCTCTGGGACCCGGGCGAGGGCGACACGTCGGGCCGCGCCGTGCCCGCCCGCATCTGCGCGGGAGGAAGAGAGAGTTACACACGCATTATAGTCAGAAGGAGAAGGCGTAGCCAGATACACAGGGTGCGGGAAATGGCGCGTGGGCGTGTGGGCGCGGGGGTGCAATGAAGCTGATGGACAGCACCTGCGACACCGCCCTACGTTCCCAATTCTGACCGCGTCCCAAATCTCGTTGCAGCACCTCGCGATAGCAAAAAGCGATGTTGCTATTACAGTCAACACCCATGCAGCAACGAATTTATGTTTATTTACGCACCTTGGCCTTCTTGGCGGGCGCCGTAATCTTGATCGCCAGCTCGTCGTCATCGTCCGGGGCCGGCCGCTTCTTGCGGCCGCCGCCGCCGCCCTTGCCGCCGCCGCCTCCGCCAGCCGCCGCCGCCTCCTCAGCGTCCTCCATCTTCACGTCCGGCGAGGCCGCGCGGCCGCCACCGCCGCCGCCGCCCTCCTCGTCGCCGCTGCCGTCGGCGCCGTCGGCGTCTGCGGCGCCTCCGCCGTTGGCGCCGTCGGCTCCCGCCGCCGCCGCCGCCGCCCCTGCCGCCGGCACGTCGGACATAAACATCTCCAGGGCTAGCTCCGCCGGCACCTGCTTGTCCAGTGAGGGAGGCAGCCAGGCAGCGAGGCAGCTATCAGCATGTGAGAAACAGAAGCGGCCACACCAGCCCAACCACTCTCACGAGCCGCTTGACAACCTGGCTGTGGCTCGCGCCGGTGCTGCGACACGGGCTGCAGCGCCCCCGGCCCGGCCCCGCCCCTCCGGCCCCGCCAGCCCCTCCCCAGCCGCATGACCAACCGCGCCACTACCGTAATTGCGCCCAGTTCCAGGTGGGCATGCAGCGCCCCTCCCTCCCTCCCTCCCTCCCTCCCTGGTTTCCGGAATGAACTACCCCTCCCTCCCTCCCACCCTCCTCCCACCTCCCGCAACCACCCACACACCTTCTACACACCCAGCCCGCCCAGCCCGCCCAGCCAGCCCACACCTTGAAGCGCTGCTTCTCAAAGCTCAGCTCCTCAAACGACTTGAGCGCCGCCGCCTGGTCGGCCGCGTAGCCCTCGGTGTTGCCGGCGGCTGTGTGGGTGGGTGCAGGGCAAGTGGGCATGTGGGTGGGTGGATGCGTGGGCGGTGCAGGGGTAGCAGCGTTGCCAGAGTGTGAGCACGGATATACGTTGGGCGATTGGCGGCGATATTTATATGGTGGTGATCAATCATGGCTAGGGTACATAGCAGAGACTTGGGGACGAGGGATGATGAGTCCAAAAAAGGAGTTCGGGTAAGGGAGGTAGGACAGCGGTTGCCATGCCACGGTGCCATGCCTGGGAGCCGCCCACCCACCAGGCACCCGCGCATATCCCCACGCCGTGGAACGAGACCCCCTCCCCGGACCGCCCGCCTGCAACACGCCCACCCGCTCATGCCCGCCGGCACACGCACACACACTCACACATACAGACACACGCTTTACACCCACCCACACCCACACCCACACCCACACCCACACCCACACCCACACCCACCCGACTTGGCCTTGCGCGTGCGCACGCTGTTGGGGTGCGGCCGCACGGCGGGCGGCGGCAGCGTGCAGGGCGGCGAGCGCTCCACGTAGTGCGCCTGTGTGAGTGTGGGCGTGCGTGTGTGTGTAAAGAGTGGGAACCGGTGTGTGGGGAAGGGCACAGAAGGTAAGGGGAGGGGGCAGAGTATGTATGGGTGGGAAGGGAGGCGTGGTTCCCTCATATCACCCAGTCCCCTTCACCCTAATCCACATACAAATGCCCCCACAGCCCTACAGCCCCCGACAGCCCATCCCAGCCCAGTCTCTCCCCAAACACACCCAGCCAGCCAGTCAAATCAGGTTCTGGAATGGACTACCCACGTTGTTGGGCTGGTAACCACGCCCCCCCAGCCCTGCCTCACGCCCCACAGCTCCACAGCCCCACGTCCCACAGCCCCCCCAGCCCCCCCGCCCCTGCACCTGCACCAGGCTTATGAAGGTGTTGCTGATGCCGTCGCGTGTCTCCTTGTCCAGCGCCTTGCCCAGCCGCGCCGCCACGCTGCCCAGGACCTGGTCCATGCTGCGAGGCGAGCGAGGCGAGGTGAGGTGAGCTGAGGTGGGGTGAGGGAGATGTGGATACGATTGCGGGTGCTTGTGCGTGTAGCGACAGCGGCAGCCGAACAGCCGTGTAGCTGTTGAGCCGGGTAGGCATGCTTTGGTGATAGGGTTGCTCGGGCGTGATCCCGGCAGGAACTGCAGTGGAACTGAAGCCGCCACCACCAAGCCCAAGTCGGCCTGAGCCGTCGCCCCGGAAGGGGCTCCTTCGCCCTGGGCGCGCAGCACCCTGACAGGGCGCTCGCGCACACCCACACCCACACACACACACACCGCCAGGCTCACCGTAGCCGGCCCTCCTGTGGAGGTAAACGGGAATGGGCGGGCGTGTGGGAAACAAACAGAAGGTCGGTGCGCTCGTCTGCTGCCCCCTGCGTTCGACCCCTTGGCACGGCAAGCAACCTTGATGTGCACCGCCCTGTGCCGCCGCCCCCACCCGCCCACACGCACATGCCCTCATGCCCCTGCCACGCGCGGCCCTCCACGTGTCCCCGCCCCCGCCCCCGCCCCCGCCCCCGGCCCCGCCCCCGCCCCCCCTTTTGCCCAGCCCTCCATCCCTTCCCCTGAGCTCGGAGGCACATGCAGCCCCACCCACCCACCCATACCTGCCCCATCCACCCACCCACCCACCCACCCACCCACCCACCCACCCACCCACCCACCACCACGCAGCACCCACCTGCAGCAGCTGCCCAATCACCGCCTCCGCCACCTCGCCCGCCTCGTCCTTTATGTGCAGCAGGAAGCGGGGGTGGCTGCAAGGGGGGGTGGGTGGGTGGGGCCGGGTGGCACGACGTGCGTGTGTGTGTGTGTGGGTGGTACATCGCTGTCACAGCCGCGCCCTGCCCTCTTCAAACTCCCCCCCAAATCCCCCTCGGTCTCCAAACCACAAAGACTGCACACTCGCCTCCCTGCCTACCTGCCTCCGCACTCTCCCAGCTATTCCCGCCCTCCCCACTCTCCCCCCGCTCTCCCCACTCTCCCCACCCTCCGCACTCTCCACACTCTCCACACTCTCCGCACGCCCCTGCCCGCCCCGCCCCCCATTCACATTCACCCATACCATACCATTGATGGGCTACCCCCCCCCCCCGCCCTCCCCATGTCCGCCGCCCCCCCCCCCCCCACACACACCGGATGATCTGCAGCACGCGGTCCGTGTTGGCCTCGTACAGGTGGAAGCTGGGCCGCGGGCCGCGGAGGGTCTCCTCCCCGGGCTGCAGTGCAGTGCGGTGCGGTGCGGTGCAGTGCGGCAGACGCACGCCGTCATGCACGTGTGAGCGTCAGGGCGTGGGGGAGGAGGAGGAGGAGGAGGGCGCGGAAAGGAGGTCGGCGCGGAGCGGGAAAGGCAGTGGCACGGGAGGTTGTGGCGTGTGTGCCGGCGCTGCACCCTGTCGCGCCTGTGTGACACGGCCCCTGGGCAACCCGGCGCGTGGTTGGCAGCAGTGCCCGCCGCGGCCCCTCCGCCAGCTGCGACATTGAAGCGGCCCCCCCCGGCGCTAAGCTCGCACCCCCGCTACCCTCTTCCCTCTCATAACCTTCCCCCTTATTGGGCTGGAAGCCATACCGGCACCCCCTCCTAAACCTAATGCGTGTAACCCCCCCTCCTTCTTCGGCCCCTGCCCCCCTGCCCCCAGTGCCCTGCCCCCCTGCGGACCTGCAGGTAGCAGTTGATGCAGTTCTGCTGGATCAGGATGAGCAGCGCCTGCTTCACCAGCGCCGGCGGCATGCCGGTGCCCCGCACGATGTCGCCGAGCTGCAGCTGGCCCTTGGATACCAGCTGCTTGAACACTTTCTGCGGGCGGGGGGGGGGGCGGGGGGGGACCGCGAGGCGAGGAGCGATGTCAGGGCTGGCACAGTGCGCACGGTACCGCTGCCCCTCGCTCCACCTAAATGTCACATGCTAGGTCGCACAACGACGCATGGATAAGCTTCGTTGAGCTGCCAGGCTGCCTGTCGTTGCGCTGCGCGCGCACACTTGTGCGTATGCACCCGGCTCGCTCACCCCGACGGCGTCGCCATACTGGTCCTGGACAAGCCTGCACGCTAGGTCGCACGCGTATTGCTTGCGTGTGGACATCCCAGACGATAGTGCCACAAGAAGACTGCTCGGCTTCTAATTGCCGCGCCGGCAGCGGCACTCCAAACTTGTTGGTTTGATTAGATTAGGGCTGATGCATGTATGTTTGAATGTTATCCGTATTTCAGGAAAGAAGGCCAAGTCGGTCCGCTGTCGGCTGCAGTCGCTCTCGCAAAGCTTATCAAACAAATAGTACCTATTTACGGTCGCAGAATTTTCGTAGTGTAATGTGATAATGTGTGTGAAATGTTGCTTGGCAATGAGTACGTGCCGAGGGGTTGTGCCCCACGGTCGGCACGTACCCAAATCTCGGCGGATGGGGCCCGAGGTGGGGCTGAAGCTAAACGCTCGAATACGCACATTGAGTTACATCAAGTTGCGTGATTTCACCCAACGGTTCGCCGCCTATCCTCAAAAGCAGTCAAGCCGCGACCATGCAGCCACACCAGCCTCCCCCTCCCCCCGGGCCCCCGCCCCCCAAACGCATACCTAAAACATCCAATAAGCCTGTGCCACGCCGAGCATATTCAGCAACCCCCCCCCCTCAAAAGGCACGCCCTTAAGGGCAAGGACGCATCAGCCTTGCTCGCTGCCGCGACGCACTGAGCCACTGACGCTTCCATTCAGAACTGTCGAAGCCATCCTCTCAACTGCCAAGCGCAACGTGTGTGGAACAGAGGACCCAAAGTCATATCGTATTCGGTATACGTACTTGAAGCAACACAAATTCTCTGCATTCAGTTTAAATTGCACGGCTGCACTGACCGCTACCGTATCCTGCAAGAATGCATAGCACAGCTTCCGCTACCAACGCTATCCCCCCCTTTCGCGGACTCCTTCGGCATCTTCCGTGCCTTTGGAGCGCGTCCACCCAATCCCACCCACCCACCCCCGTGACGGATCAGCCAACAGCCGCCTGACTCCCCCCCCGTCAGCCCACAGCCATTTATTAATATCTGCGACATGGATTCATATACACTGCAATGTAAACGATACCTTCCCTGCACCCGCCAATACGGTACCCGAATATGTCGTGAGGCTGCTCTGATGCTGCTGCTGCTGCTGCCGCCGCTTCTGCTATCACATGATTCTGCGATCGCCACGCTTTTCTCGCTCGCTCGCTCAAGCAACTGCTGACGCGCCAACTCTCTCTACCTCTCCAGTCTCCACGCCCGTCCAAGCAAGCTCCTCCAGACGGCGCCCCTCCCGCACAGTCTGTGCGCGCCTGCCTGCCCGCCTGCCCGATTGCCCGCCTGCCTGCCTGCCCCTCGCGTGCTCGTGCCCCTCGCGTGCTCCCTCACGACTTGGCGTAGTGCTCATGCAGCCCGGTGGGGCGCACAGAGAAGTACCTGTGCGGCGTGCGGCGCCAGAGGGAGGGTGCGGGGCCAGGTACAGGGTGATAGACCATGGACAGGGTGGCGCTGTGGCAGGCGGGCGGTCTCCATGTCAGCTCACATTACATTACATTGGGGAATCCCGCACCAAACACGCTGCGCTGCCCCAAGTTGCACGCTACACGCCCCAAGTTGCACGCGCACCCGCACCAGCCCAGCGCCCTTCACACACATGCCCTGGGATTCATCCATCGCCTGATTCTTGCCGGCCTTTGCCCCTAACCACCTTTCCTGCAGCCCCCTAAACAGCTGTGGGGCTCCCCCCAATCACTACCTCTGTACCAACCCACTGCTGCCCACATACCCAGCATCGCATACCATGCACCGTCTTCCTTTATTGTTTTGGTTTTCTTTGTGCTCGCTAACACATACCCAGCCGTCGTTGATCGCGCGTCACACGCACGGATTTGTTTTTTTCCTTGTGCCCTCTCCACCTAAAACACCACACGGGGGTCAGACCCCCCCATCGAGACCCCCCAACTTCAAAGTGTCATAACTTTTAAAATGACCTGCGTTAACACAAACTAACTAGATAGGCGGCTGGATCCCACCAGGTTCAGAGGTGTTAACGCAGGTCATCCTGGGTGGGGCTAGGCTGGCTGTGAAGCATGTGTTTGGGGGGCGCGTGAAGAGGGCCACGGCAGGCAGGACGTACCATACCGTGCATGCTACGATAACAATACAATTATTACACAATATTGTTGGTGGTCAGGGGGAAAGGAATGGGGAAATGGCCATTCGGAGGGTCTTTCATGGCCCGTGTCATGGGGCCGGCAAGGGGCCGACAGCGAGCGAGGCTAGGGGCTCCAGAGCCTGTCCCGACGGCATGCCCAGAAACCCCTCCAGGCAATAGTTTTAATGTTAAAAACAACTCCTGAGTGGGCCCTGGGCTTAAATCAGCGAAGAATACCAGGCCGATATTCCGAGCCTTTCGCCCGAGCTTCGGTCGCTAGAGCCACGCTAGGCGTATGCAGACTGTCGTAAATGCATCATTATCATGCTTATGTTTGACGGCAAGGGTACTGGATATGATTTACGATGGTGTCGTGGTGGTCAAGTCGAGACATTTTGCGCCACCGAGCAAAGTTAAATTGAATCAAACCCTCGTCTATTTATGGAGAGAAAATAAGAATGGTCTATTTTTACCGAGCGCTCGTGCGCTGGCGAGGAAGTTCTACCTGGTCCGGATTTCGGGCCCCCTCCCGACCGGCCGTGACCCCCGTGTGCTAAAACACCCACCCACCCACCCACCCACCCACCCACCCACCCACCCACCTGTATGCGATCTCCCCCGGCATCTTGCGCCCCGCCACGTCGACCGTGAAGTCGTCGTACAGCTTGAGCTGCGCGTCCGCCGGCGACACCTTGCCCACCATGAACGCGTAGCCTGCAGCGGGGAGGAGGAGGTGGAGGTGGAGGTGGGGGAGGGGGAGGGGGAGGCGGGAGAGGTGGAGGTGGAGGGGAGGTGGTGGATCGGCAGCGTGACGCTCGCCAGCAGGGATGGAAACGCATACATGATGGCCCCCGGCCCCCGGCGCCCGGTCTCCGGCCCGCAGCCCCAACTGCCTTGTAAGCGCATGCGCACACGCCCCCCCCCCCGCCCCCGGTATGCCTTCTGTGTCGCACCGTCTGTCTACATCTCCCTCGTCATTAATTAAACATGCATGGCACCCCCCCACGCACACACGCCCACACCCGCACCCACCAATGGCCTCCACGTCGCGCTCCTTGCGCCCCGCCGAGTGCGTGTGCACGTGCGGCTCCAGCACGCGGTAGGCCCACACGAACAGCGCCGCCGCGCGCTTGAGCGAGGTGCACGTCTCGGGCAGGCCTGACGGCGGGGGTGGTGGCGGCACATGGTGGCAGAGGCAGCAGCGTGTGTGTGAGGGTGTGTGGTAGAATTCACAAGGGAGAAGACTATGAAAGACTTGTGCATGTGTGTGTGTTGGTAAACGGAAACGGAGAGTGGATGTGTGTGTGTGTGTGTGTGTGTGAAAGTGTGTGTATGATTGCAGCGTGTGTGAGGGTGTGGGGTGGCTCGCGGGGGCTGAGGCATTAGTAACGTCAGGTAGGAGGCAGAGGAGCAAGCCGCTCTGAGGCAGCGGCGCTGGCGGGACAGGTGGGAGGGGCGCGTTGCGTGTGGCTCTAGCGGCTCAGGTTGAGCTCCCCCACCCCACCTCCTCGCACTCCCCAATCACTACCGTACTATAGTAGTCCCATCCCAACCGGGTCGTCACACCCAACCCAACCCTCCCCTCCCCTCCCCACCGTCCGTGGCGGCCTTGAACGCGCCGATGTGGAACTCGATGTACGTGTCACGTACGTCGATGCGGCCGCGGCAGTCCAGCGCCGTGTGCGAGGCGCAGGCGCCGCTGGCCATGGCGGTGGCCATCTGGCGGAGGGGGTCGGGGGTGGGTGGAAGTGGAAGTGGTCAGGGTGGAGGGAGGGATCGGGTGGTGGAGGTGGAGCACGGGTCGGGCGGGAGGAGGTGTGGGCTCAATGCAGTTAGGGCGCAGGTTGGGTTGGTGGTGGACAACAGTGGCGCTGCAGTATGGCAATGTCTTGGGAGCGCGCCACCCACCCACCTACCCACCCATCCACCCACCCACCCGCCCACCCACCCACCCATCCGGCCACCCACCCCACCCACCACCACCCCACCAACCCACCTCGATGAACCCCGGCAGCGGCTTGGGCGGCAGGCCGGTCTCCAGCGCGTCCACCAGCCGCATCAGGTTGGTGATGCGCTCGTCGCCCTTGCCGCCGCTGGAGGGGGTGGGGGTTAGGTGGAAGGGACAGAGGGAAGGGGAGAGATGAGCAGGGGGAAGGGTGTATGTGTGTGTGTGTGTGTTTGTACTAACCCAATGTAAAGCAAGCCCAATGCATAAGAAGGGGGAAAGGGAGGTCAGGACTCAGGAGGGGAAGCGCGGGTGAGCGAGGCGGAGCAGGGAGACGGTGGCGGAGCCAGGGTTTCCGCCACGCCAACGACCACGCCAACGCCACTACTATCAATGCACTGACCTCCCACCCCTCCCCCTTAGAAGCAATTGGCAACTTACACCACCTCGCCCTCACATACCGCCTTCTATCGGCATCCCGCCCACCACCGGGAAAAGGAATGAACTACCCCCTGACACAGCCGCACCCATACACATCCACACCCGCACCCACCCACCCACACCCGCACCTGCCGTACCCCAGCTGCAGCTCTGTCAGGCAGGAGCGGATGTCGTCCCACGAGCAGCTCTGAGGAGGAGGAGAAGGAGGCAGAGGAGGAGGCGCAGGAGGAGGAAGAGGAGGAGGGAGGAGGAGGAGGAGGCAGAGGAGGAGGGGGAGTCAAGTGGAGGTTGATTGGGAGGGCGGCTCGGAGCGTCCGCGGCCAAGCCCCCGCGCGCCCGGCCTCCAGCTCTGCCATGCCTCCTGGCCCCTGACCCCCGCCTGCTCCCTCACTGCCGCCGCCCCTCTCACTGCCGCCGCCGCTTCCTTTAGATTGGTTTAGTTTGGGCTGGTAACCGCAACCCCCCCCCCCCGCCACCCGCGCCCTCACGCCGCCTCAACCACAACCCCCCCTCTCTTACCGCGAAGTTGCTGGGCAGCGCCACCATGCACACGCCCGCCTCCTCACACGCCTCGTCGATGAGCGACTTGACGGCGGCGCGCAGGCCCGCGCGCTGGGGGGCGGTGGAGAGGTGGAGAGGTGGAGAGGGGTGTGTGTTTGGACAGGCATCCCAGGTGGGGCGGTCGCGGTGTGGCGATTAAGGGATGGAGGGGAGACGCGGTTTGTGGGCGTTACCTGCACGCCCCTTCCCGCCCCTCTCCCCTGCCCGCCCGCTCCCCTGCCCACGCCCTCCCTTGCCCCCTCTACCACCCCCATCGGCACTTCTTTTTGGTTAAACACCATCCATGGATGGCATCACCAAGACCGCTGCACCAACCAACCCCCCCCACACACACACGGTTTCTGGACCCTAACCTAACCCCCCCCTCCTTCTCACCCCTTGTCTTCCCCCCCTTGTTTTTGGTTGCAATGGTCGCTTCGGTTTCTGGAATGAACTGGCCCCCCATTTCCCATTCCGCACCGGCCTGCCTGCACACTCACTCACTCACTCACACACACACTCTAACACACACACTCACGTCCTTGAGCACGTACTCCTCCAGAATGGAGATGAGCGCGCTGCGCTGCTTGAGCGCCGGCAGGTCAAGGTTCAGGGCCAGGCCTGGTGGGGAAGGGAGTGCGTGTGTGTGTGTGTGTGTGTGTGTGTGTGTGTGTGTGCGTGTGTGCGCGTTGTTTAAGGAGAACAGAGAGGGAGGGAGAGGGAGGGAGGGGGAGGGAGGGAGGGAGGGGGGAGGGAGAGGCGGGTAGTCGGGCCACGAGCAGGCAGCGCCAGGGATTGCCGCAGCAGCCGCACATGGGCGCGTGCGGGTGCAGTGCTAGCAGCGTGGTGTGCCCTGGGCTGGGCTGGGCTGGGAGTTCTAACTGACACACAGTGCGGCGCGCCTGCCACCCACCACTCCCCAGCCTGGGCCCGCGCCAGGTGGCGCACCCCACACTAACATACACACCCATTATCACCGCGCACGCACAACATCACGCCCAACATCACAATTACATAAGATCACACCACATCACCCATCACATCACAGTTGCATCAGGACACCAGGCACCGCTTAGGCACTCACTGAGGATGTGGTCGACAAGGTTGGCCGCACATCGAATCTCGGTGGACTCCGCAAACTCGTTTGTGAAGTGCGCCCTGCGCAGCCGCACGAGTTTGTTTGTTGCGTGGTTGATCGTTTGGTGTTTGGTGACGCCATGCGCAGTGCAGGACCCAGCCGGACTGATACGGTGGTCAATTAGTCATGCTCCGGAGCCTGAACTTGTAAGCGCCTTGTGTTTTGTCGTGCCTGAATCCCGCACGGCCACTCTCCTCCGAGCCCCGGCGCGGAGCGCACGCGAGCCCTGCACGCCCTCCCCTCCAGACGTGGGGCAGGATGGCACGTGTAACCCCACGTACCCTCTTCCTATCCCAGCCCCCACGCCCGGGCAAGACATTCCACACCGCTTAAGGCCAACCGTAAAATGCTCCTGTAGCTGGTGCGTCCTGCCTTTTAGGCTTGAAGTAGATGGGCTCAATGCCGAACCCATGGGGGCAACCCGTTCCCACCCTTCAAGCCGCACCCGCGCCTGCCCTTACCCAATGATAGGTAGGGAGGTGAACTCATATAGGTCGCTGACGCGGGTTTCAAGCCGCTGGACCTACGTGCAGGAGAGCACCACGGCGCAAAGATGCTGAATAGTCGCGCTGCCAAAGCACGGAACAGGTAATCACAACATTTGGATGAAAACGGGGACCTCCGACAGCCGTCCACCTGGGCGTGCCCAACACCCGGTTTCACCCAGGCCGTGCCCATACCCGCTCCACCATCCAGATCCCAAGCCATGCTAAAATCAAAGGTGTATGTATGCAACATCACCGAGGTTGTCTTGGCGTGCGCCCTTTAGGCTTATTCCATGTGGCCATTCGCCAATCCTCGCAGTCTGTTTTTCGACCCCTTCCTCGGTGTATCTTACCGATTTATTGAGCTTTGATACCCTGCTGTTTAGCGTACGAAGCTCGTCTAGAACCTCCTGAAGCAAGCGGGTGTCGGTAGACTGAAGCGCGGAGGTCGCAGGGGTGCTATTGCCTGAGGAACTAGCGGTTACAGGCCGGCGCGAAGTTGCTGACCAAAAGGCAAGCGGACTGTGTCGAGAGGCTTGCAACTGTCGCGTCGATTGCCCCAGGCTTTGCATTTTTTCTGCTCGTGTGAACGGCAAGGTACCGGGTATGCAGCGCGTATGAAAAGTGCACGTGTGAGGCTTGGTCGAATGAATCGCCGAGGGTGATCGGCAGCGCGACCGTGCCGAGCCGGGTCGCCCCCCCCCCCTCACCCTACTCCGCGCCCCGGCCCTCTCGGGCACCCTCGGGCGTGCTATGCTGATTTTCATGCGGCCGGTCGCGTGCATTACATGTTTACTGTTTTAGTGCGGGATGCGCGCTTAGCAGCGCCCAAGATGTCAAAGGTCGGACGGTCTGTCGCGCCCCAGCATGGGACCATACCTCGCTGCACGGCGCTTAATTAGCCCTCGTGGAGTGCTGGATTCCGCTGGGCTTGCCAGCAGATGAGCAGAGCACGTGGGAGAGCCGTCAGCCACGTTAGGGTTTGACAGACCGCCGCTGCAGAAGGCTGAGCTCAGTTCAACATGAATGCTTCGGGCCGCAACAGCTGCCAAGGCGTCAAGCCAACATGATACACATCAAGTCATCACGGTGCCCGCCACCGGCAGCAAGTTTGCAACATCCGTGCTGCAGTTTCCATGCTGTCATGTAGCACCACTCATTCGTCACCGTGCAAACGCAATAGAATGCCGCGCTGCCTCAGGGCTGTCGCGCAATGAGCGTCCCTCACATGCCTTGCGCGCCCGCATTAACCGGCATGTACGGCAAGCCCTTGGCCCCTGTCGTTCAAGTCTCTGCTCCTGGACATACCCCCACGCCGCATGCGCACCACGAGACCCCAATCCCACCACCCTCCCCTCCTTTCCCCACACGCGCAGCTCGCAGCCGCTCGCCTAACAAACATGTACGATTTATTCAAATGCACCCCCCCTGCCCTGCCTCACAAGCAAACTCACCAACATATCTGAAACGCAGGACGGTCCCTGTTCCCGTGAGGATGCGCCCCCACCAAAACTCACAGCAGCCAAACCGAAAGACAAGAACTTTCTACGGTCACAACTACCAACACATGCAAGCTCGCGAGCCCACGAGCACCGGAGCGCTCCGCGCCTCTCACACCAGGCCCCACAGCCGCAAGCCGCTGCGAAGCCGTCACCAATGGCGCTGTGCCACCACCGCCACCGCGCCACGGGTGCCGCCACCGCCACCGCGCCACCGGTGCCGCCAACGCCGACGCCTCCGGAGGCGCTTTACCCGGTGTTCTGCATGCCTGCGGGGGCAAGTGAACGGAGCAGGGGGGGGGGCGCGTTGGTGTTGGGCGGAGGCCAGCTATGGATGCAGCGGGCACGCCTCCCCCAACCCAGATCCCAGATGGCTAGAACTCCACCCCTCCCACCACCTCCCCCTCTGCTTGGCATGTTTCGCCCCTGCACAGCACTGCTTCGCCAGCGTGATTCCGTTTGGCTCATAGCTTGTGCCTGGCATGTACACCCCCTCCTGCCTCCCCCCTGCCTCCTCCCCCCACCCCCTGCCCCCCCCCTCGCTCTTATGCATTGGGTTTGGTTTAGTTTGGGCTGGTAACCACAACCCCCCCTGCCTCCTCCCCCCACCCCCTGCCTCCTGCCTCCTCCCCCTGCCTCCTCCCCCTGCCTCCTCCCCCCTGCCTCCTCCCCCCACCCCCTGCCTCCTCCCCCCACCCCCTGCCTCCTCCCCCCACCCCCTGCCTCCCCCTGCTCCTCACCCGCGGCGATGCCCTTGATGGTGATCATGAGGCAGTCGTCCATGGCGGACACGAAGGGGTGCTGCGCGCCTTCGCCCTTCTTGTGCGGGTCGCGCGACAGCAGGTCGATGATCTCGGGGTCGCTGGGGTTGTACTCTGTGTGTGTGGTGTGGTGCGGTGTGGCGGGTGGATGGGTGGTTGGGTGGGTGGTGGGTGCAGGCGGGTGGTTGGGCGGGTGATGGGTGGGTCGGTGTGGTCGGTTTGTGTGGGTGGGTGGTGGGCTTGTGTGGTGGGGTTGTATGGTGGGGTAGGTATATCATTTCAGAAACCGATTTGTGTGGGGAGGAGACAGGTAGGTCATTCCAGAAACCAGGGACGAAGGGCGGGGCTCGAGGACGGGGCTGGGGCAGTTGTTTCGAATCCATAACGGGTAGCTGGTTTAGTGAATAGGATGCAAGCAAAGGTTGAGGGGCGTGGGTGGGTGCTGCAGACGTGGGTGCACGGCAGCGGCGCGGCAGCGCAGTGCGGTGCGGTGCGGCGTCACTCACCCACGTCGCCACCGTCGCGGAACTTGCGCAGACCTTGCAACGACAGCGCCTGTTGTGGGGTGGGGTGGGGTGGCGACACGGCACGGCACGACACGACACCAGCAGTGGGCACGGAGGCAGGCACGTAACAAGCATGGGCACCCCGCCACCGCCACCGCCGCAGCAGCAGCAGGAGCACCAGGAGCAGCAGTAGCAGTGGCCCATGCTCCAAGCTGCTCTGTACAGCAGCTCCAAACCCCTCATAAGCCCCCCGTCCCACCCTTGCCTCATCGGCACCCAACTCGCACGTACCCAGTCGCGGAATGAACTGCAACCCTCCATGCCCCCCCAAGAACTAACCCCACACCACCCACCCACGAACGTTGGTACGCCTATCGCTGTGCATCGCCTGCTGTGTAACCGCCCATCCATACAACCACCCGCCCACACCCTCACCCGCCAACATAACCGCCCCCGCCCCCCCCCGCCCCCACCTGCAGCACGTTGAGCGGCGCCACGTAGGGCGAGCGCAGGCGGATCTTCTCGTCCAGGTTGGGTGTGGACATCTGGCTGGGCGTGTTGCCCTCCAGCAGCACGCTCTTACGCACCACGATCAGGATGTTGGCCTGCGTCTTCTGCAGCCTGTGTGGTTGGTTGGTGGTTTGGGTGGTTGGTTGGTTGGTTGGGTGTTTGGTTGGTTAGGTGGTTGGGTGGGTGGTTGGGGGGAGGGAGGGAAGGAGACACGTGGCGTTGGTTGCGGGTTGGGACAGGGACTGGATGGGGTGGATCATTGCGAGGAACGCAAAGCAAACACACCAACGGCGCGGGGGACTGGTTGGGGGCGGTGGTGGTGATGTTGGAGGATTGGACGGCACGGAGCACGAACAACGACATCCCCATGCACAACCTACCGCACCCCACCACACGCACACACACACACACACACACACACACACACACACACACACACACACACACACACACACACACACACACACACACACACACACACACACACACACACACACACACACACACACACACACACACACACACACACACACACACACACACACACACACACACACACACACACACACCCTTGTGATCTTTAACACACACACGCACACACACACACACACTGCGCCACAACACACACAACACACATACACACGCACACACAAGCTATCCCCTGTTTCCTAACACACACAAGCGCACGCACGCACTCACAGCTCGCGCAGGCGCTGCCCCAGCGGCGCCAGCGAGGAGTCCACCAGGGTGCGCTCATAGAAGGCCGACAGCCTGGTGGGCAGGTGGCGGTGGCGGCGGGTGCCATGCATGTTTGATTAATGACGAGGTGGACGGGGGTGGGGTTGTAAATACCAGCCCAATAAAACCATACCCATGCAAAAGAGCGAGGAGGAGAGCGTGGGGGTAGTTTATTCCAGAAACCAAAGCGACCATTGCATCCCAAAAACCCAGAACGTGGGGGTTACGCGCATGGTGAGTTAAGAAGAAAAGGCGTAGCCAGGTAACGCATGGAGTTGCACGTGTGGTGGGGGTGGTGGCGGTGGTGGGGGTGACGGGCAGCAGGGTGTGGAAGCACGCGGGTCTGCCCATGCTTTGTGGGCCGGTAACAACAACAACCCCATCCCCCATCCCCCATCCCCCTTCAACCACCCTCCCCGTAAGCCTACCCCCCCCCCCGCCCTTACTTTCGGCCCTCCCTCAATGCCAACCCGCTCGATGCAACCCCCTCTCTTGGTCGTTTCGCTTCTGGTTTCTGGAATAAACTAACCCCCCCCCCACACACACCCAGCCCCCACCCAGCCCAACCCCACCCCACCCCCACACGCACCTGCTGTCGGCCTTGGCTAGCACCATTTCCACCAGGTCCAGGGTGGAGGTGAAGAAGGGCCAGTTGGCGTACATGTCCTGCAGCACCGGCCCGTAGCCTGGGGGATGGTGGGGGTAGTGGCGGGAGGGGCGGGGGAGGGGCGGGTGGGTGGGGAGAGAGGAGGAGGGCACGGGTAGGATTTGCGGTGGGCGTGCAAAGTACGGCGTTGGTTTTGGGTGCGACCGTAGATTGCGTTTGTGTGTTGCCTCAGCTATCCGCCTCAGCCCCCCACCCTGCCACAACCCCAGCCAACTTCCCATTCCCTGCCAGGGTCCCCAACCCTCGCTCCCCACCCCTTGCTCCCCACCCCTCGCTCCCCACCTCCTCACCCCTCGCTCCCCCCCCCCCTCCCCCCCCGCCCCCACCTCCCCCCCTCCCCCCCCGCCCCCCCCTCCCCCCCCCCGCCCCCCACCTCCCCCCCCAAGACTACTGAACCCAACAACCCCCCACCCCCCCGCCCCCCACCTCCTCTCACCCTTCTCAATGGCCGCCTCCAGCGCCTCGCCGATGCCCAGCCACACGGGCAGGTGCAGGCGCTGCTGCGTCCAGGCGAAGATCCAGGGGATGGCGCGAAGCGTCTCGATGCCGCCGCTCTTGCGGCTGCTGGGCCGCGAGCCGATGTTAAGGCGACCCAGCTCGCTGCGTTTTATTTGTTTGGGGTGTTGCAAAGCGGGGAGGGGGTGAAAAATGGACGCAAGCGCGGTGGAAACGCCTCGTCAGTCGCCAAAACTGTGTTTTTCACGTCTCAGTACAAAACAAATATAAAGGTTCAGCATCATATTGCCGGCGTTGTCATCATCATAATATACACACCGACTACATGCTCAAATTATAATTACAATGGTAGCTAGCTACCTGGCGGCCGTGGACTGCATGAAGTAGTCGTAGAACTCGGGGGTGCGGTACACCACGGAGCGGTACATGTCGCAGCTCTCCTTGGCCAGCAGCCCCATCAGGTCGCGCCACTCCTGTGTGGTTGGTTGGCGTGTGTGCGGTGTTGGTGGTGGTGGCAGGAGCAGGAGATGTGTGTGCCGACTGTTTATGTGGCGGCGTGTTGATGATGATACGACATGCACGGCGTGCGTGCGGGCTGGGTCCCTGGTAGCCATTTGATCTTGATTGATTTTGAAGTGACACGTTTTATGTTGCAGGTTGAGCTGGTCGCGCGCCCACACCGACACACATAACCACACAAACGCAATCACGCACCTGCGCGGGCGCGGGCGGTGGGTCGAGCGCCGCCTCCAGCACCGCACTGCATGTAGTGTGCGTGTGTGTACAGGGAGAGGGAGGGGGCAGGGCAGGGCGGGGCTCAGGAGGAGGGGGCAGGGTGCGCGGGTGAGGGACCGGCTGCCAGCATCAGCCGCGCCTGAGAGCGACGAACACGAGCGGCTCGGTGCGCACCCACGCGCCCTCACACAGCAGGCAGCTCCTCTCCCCTACTCCCCATCGGCTCTCCCGCTCCCCCCCAGACCCCTCCCCTCCCTCCCCTCCCTCCGCCCAAACACACACACACACACACACACACACACACACGCACACACACACGCCCAAACACACCCACCTGGTGTACAGGTCCAGGGTGCGGAAGCAAACCTCCTTCTCGCCGAACTGCTGCTCAATGATCTCGCCCTGAACCGTCACACGCAGGTGGCCCTGTGGGTGGGTGGCGGGGAGGAGGGTGTGTGTGTGAAATGACGGGGGTTGCAAGGATATGCGGCGAAGTTGTAGAACGAGTCTACTGTACAATAGACCAGCAGACGAATGCGTGTATGAAATGACAGGGGGGGTGTTTCAGGTGTGATCCGTCAGGAGACCAAAACAGCGTAGACGACAGCGGCGGGTGGGCGGTTGCGAGGACGCGGCGGTGGGGGTGGCGGGGGGCGGCGCAAGAAGCAAGACAGGAAGGGTAAACTAGCGCAGGGACGATGAAGAGATGGTGACGATGGCACAAACCCGCGCGCGCCCCACAAACCCATGTTAACCAGAACACCCCATCATCTCGCTCGCTCGCCCCCTCCCTAGCCCTATAGCCCTAAGGGTAGTGACCACCACCACCACCGCCTCCTCCTCACGTTGATGGTGCCCGAGGGCTGGCTGCGGATGGCCATGTGGGTGGGGCCGCCGCCGCGGCCCACGGTGCCGCCGCGGCCGTGGAACAGCACCAGCCGCACCTGACGGCGCAGCAGCAGGTGAGGGAGGGAGGGAGGGAGGGAGGGCGAGGTGCCGGTTGGGGGTACACACACGTGGACACACGTGGTGCGCGAGTGGAGGCCCAGGCAGCGGCAGCGGTGCAGCAAACCCATCCTGCTCTCTCTGTTCTCCCCAGCCCCCCCTCCATGGCAGCCAGGAGCCTCCATCCCATCAAGACCCCAACCAGACCAGCCTGCATCTGGCCCCGCCCCGCCCCGCCCCACCCCGCGCCCCCGCCCCCGCCCCGCCCCGGGGCCGCTCACCCCGTGCCCCGCCGCCACCTCCACCAGCTTCTCCTGCGTCTCGTACAGCGCCCAGGCGGCGGCCAGGCGGCCCGCGTCCTTGCCGCTGTCGCTGTAGCCTGCGGGGTGGGGTGGCAGGCGGAAGGTGGAAGGTGGAAGGTGCGAAGACGTAACGTGGGGACGCGGCAACGGGCTCATGGGGGCAGGGTGGCGGCATGGATTAAACAGGGGGTGGGGGTGGATCGAACACCGCATGCAAGTGGGCGTTGAGTGCACGTGTGTGCCAGTGAGAACAAGTCCCCAGTGTCACAACGCCTCGCCTCCTCCGTGGGCTTCAGGGTTGTAGGATATCATCACTAGACTCCCCCTCCCTCCCCCTCCCTCCCTCCCTCCCTCCCTCCCTCCCCCCCCTCCCTCTCACCGATCATGCACTCCTGCACGCCGTTGATGTGGCCGCGGTACCAGTCGTTGCCCAGCAGCGTGGTCATGGTGCCGGGCGCGTTGTGCAGGTCGTCCAGCGTCTCAAACAGCGGCACCACGCGCAGCGCCGGCCGCACGCCTGTGGTTGGTGGTTGGTGGCGTTGCGGTTGGCGGTTGGCGGAATGGATGGCGGAATGGGAGGCCGGACAGATAGGTAGGCGTGCAGGTCGGTTGGTTAGTTGGTAGCGGGGAAGTGCGTTCTGATTCCCCATGCGGCCAGGGGTGTGGCGCGAGGCACGGTGGTTTCTGGAGGGGCGGCAGGGCTGCCGCCACAGCTCTGCCCTCGCTCCGTCGTGCGCCCCGCCCGCCCGCCCGCCCCGCCCCTTCCCACACACACACGTCGCCACATCGTCATCGGTGCCCCTCCCCTTGCACGCCCCCCGCCCCCGCCCCCTTACCCCCGCCCCCCCGCCCCCTTACCCCCGCCCCCAGCCCCCGCCCACCCGTCTCGCGCTGCAGCAGCACCACTGCTAGCACGTCGGAGGCGGTCTTGGCCATGGAGATGATGTAGGCGCCCAGGCTGGGAGGGGACGGGCGGGGGGAAGGGGGGGGGCAAGGAGGGTTCCATAAACATTGAGTTATGACGAGAAGGCGAAGACGTGTGATGGGCGGGGAGGGGCAGGAGCGAGGGGCAGGAGGGAGTGCAGGTAAGTGGGAGGAGGATATATATGTGGACACGTGGACAAAGAAGGCCGAGGTGAGTAAGCGAGCACTTGTGCGAACCAGTGCGGGCAGTGTAAGGCCTCGCACGCAACCCTGCACGTGTCCCCTTCCGGCCCTGCTGCGTCCCCCGCTAGAAATGCAGTGTCAGAGTGGACTGCGCAAACTGCAGACTCCGTTCCTTTTTCCACTGCCTCCTCTCTGCTTTCAAGCCCCACCCATAATTACACACACACACACACACACACACACACACACTTTGCCTATGCTTCCTCTGCCGCCTGTAGGTGAGACTACGGACAGCGGGCGGGAATCAGGGAATTAGGCGTGCTGGGTAAACGTTTTTAGGCGCATGTCACATATGGGTGCATGTCGGGGTCGGTTTGCTTCGCGAACGCCCGACGGGTTCCAGGCTATTTCTGCGGGTAAGTATGACTACCGGGGCTACGCGGTACCGTCCAAGAAGTATTCGGTGCGTATCCGTCAGTAACTGCGAGCGATTGCGGGGATTCCTCTCCGTTTCCGTTTACCAACACACACACACACACACACACACACGCACAGCTTTACTTCCCCCCCCCCCCCCGCCAGCGTCCCCACAACCCTCCTGCCCCCCTTAACCTCCATGCGCTGCCCGCCCCTTACCCCCCGCACCGCCCCCGCCCCTTACCCCCACCCCTCACCCCCGCCCCCGCTCCCGCCCCCGCCCCTTACACCCGCCGCCCCTTACACGCCGCCCTCCCGCCCGCGCACCTGTCCCCGGGCAGCTCCGACAGCATGCGGAAGGTGCGCACCACCTCCTTCACGTCCGGGCTCATGTCCATACCGGGTGGCATCAGCGGCCGCTTGCCCTGTTGATCCCGCGTTGGGGTGGGGGGTGGTTGGGGGAGGGGGTTCCATGCATGTTAAATTAATGACGGGGGGAGGGGGAGGGGGTTCCATGCATGTTAAATTAACGACGGGAATGGGGAGAGAGAGGAGGGAGGAAGGGAAGGGGAAGTTGTGTGTTGCTGTTGGTTGGAGGAAGAAGGGCGCGCCTTCATTCGCGTGTTGGCAAAGCTTGGGCCCGGCCCTTGCCCCGCCCCCACCCCTCATTCCGCCCCCTCCACCCCGCACTCCGGCCCCCAGCCCCGCGCCGCCCCCCAACCCCGGCATCGGTAGTGTCAAGACCTCTGTATCCGTTGTCTACGTAAGCCTTCTCCGTCCCCTGACTAACCATAATACCTGGAACCCCCAACCCCGGCCTCCCCCCCTCCACCACAACACACACGCGCAACCCCCCCCCACACACACGCCACACGCCCGCACCTGCAGCTCCCCCAGCAGGAAGGCCAGGCGCTTGGGCTCGTCCCAGGAGGCGTAGCTGCCCAGCCCCAGGTAGGAGGTGATGGCGTCCATGACCTCGGTGTGGCGGGTGGACTCCTGGGCGGGGGCGGGGGGGGGGGACAGGAGGGGGGCAGGCGGGGATTGCACGAATTAGAGTTAGAAGGGCAGGGGGGGATTGCACGCACTCGAGTTAGGAGGAGAAGGCGAGAGGCGGGGGCAGTGGACAGGTGCGGGGTGGTGATGGGGCAGGTGGGGAGGTGGGGGCAGGTGGCGGGCAAGATGATTGCAGGGGGCCGGGGGGAAGCGAATGGGGT
Organism: Chlamydomonas schloesseri; assembly: GCA_016834595.1. Classification (NCBI taxonomy): domain Eukaryota; kingdom Viridiplantae; phylum Chlorophyta; class Chlorophyceae; order Chlamydomonadales; family Chlamydomonadaceae; genus Chlamydomonas; species Chlamydomonas schloesseri. The sequence continues at coordinate 3,907,756 of JAEHOD010000003.1, forward strand.
TGGCGAGTGAGTGCGTCGGGGCACGCCGCAAGGGGCGGGTCAGCACTCGGGCTAGGGTGCAGGCACGCGCACGATGCCGAGGTATGGTGACGCCGCCTGCCGCACGCCCCCGCGTCACGACCGCCCGTCACGCCTGCCTGCCCCGCCTGTCTCGTGCCCACGCCACACCCACATGATACCCACGTCACACCCACGCGACACCCACATGACGCCCACGCGACCCCCCCTTGCTTTCTGGAATGAACTACCCCCCCCCCCCCCACACACACACATACGCACCCAGCCCCACCCAGCCCCACACCCACCTGGCGGATGTCCAGCGCCATCATGCACAGGCCGAAGGTGCGGATCTGGTAAGGGTTGGAGGTTGGGGTTGGTGGTTGGTGAGGGTCGCAGCGAGGCAGGCGGCGGCAAAAGATAGGGCACGTGTAACCCCATGAACCCCAGACCCCTTCACCTGGTTTGGTTTAGACGAGGCTGGTATTTACAGCCCCCTCCCTTCCCTTCCGACGCCCAAACACGCCTCATCACTACCTCCCAAGCCCCTTCCTGCTCCCCGCTCCCCCTTGCTATTCCCTGCTCCCCCTTCCAATGCCCTGTCCTCCCCCCCTGCTCCCCCTGCTCCCTCTCAACACATCCCCCCGCCGCCCACCCCCCCACAACAATCCACCACAGCCCACCCCAACCCACACGCATATGTGGCTGCGTATCCCAGCTGCAGCGCAGTCACGTTCTTCGCAGTTTGTTTCTCACCGGGACTGTTTACCAGTAACCCCCAACCCGCCCCCCTAGCCCCCCACCCCCCCACTCCCCACCCCCACCTGACGCAGCAGGTCCAGCAGCCGCGCGTTGGCCACCGACTCGTCGCCGGTGCTCATGAGGCTGTCGTACATGAGCTTGAGCGGGCGTGCCATGTCCTCGATGTCCACGTAGGCGCCCGCCTCCTCCAGCGCGCCGCGCACGCTCATGTTGGGGTGGATGAGGCACTGGTGCAGCACCTGGCGGGGCGGGGGCGGGGTGTGTGTGTGGTTACCAGCCCAAACTAGACCAATCGGGGGATACGCATGTTTAATTTATGACGAGGGGGGGGGGTTGTTGGGTTCAGTAGTCAGTAGGGGGGGTACACGCATTAGAGTTAGAAGGAGAAGGTGTAGCCAGGTAAAGAAAGGGGGAAAGACATGGATAAATGGCGTAGGGTGGGAGGCAGGGAGGGAAGGTGGGGTGCAGGGAGGGCAGGGCGTGTGCGTGTGGGCGGGTTTCCATATCCCAGGCTCCCACGCCCTGCCCGGGCCACTACTCGTCTGTACCCTAGCACTAACACGTCTTCATAAATTGTCACACCTAATTCACACGCAAGCACACACACACGCAAGCACAAGCACGCACGCGCGCACGCACCTGGCGGGTGTTGTACAGGCGGTCGCGCATGTGCGCCAGCACCACGCGGAAGGGCTCGGTGGGCGGGATGGGCGCCCAGAAGTCCACATAGTTGCGCCGCTTGCGCTCCTCCGCCACACGCGCCGCGTCGCGCGACTCCGCCGCCGCCAGCCGCTCCGCCAGCTCCTGTGGCGCGTGGGGGGTTGGTTAGGTGGTTGGGTGGTTGGGTGGGTTACTGGTAAACAGTCCCGGTGAGGAACAAACTGCGGAGAGCATGACTGCGCCGCAGCCGCCTAGTGGGTGGGTAGGTGGGTGGGTGGGCTTGCAAGGATACGTGGCGAAGTGGTAGGACAGGCACAGTTGTGGGGTTGGGTAGGTGGGCGGGCGGGTGGGTAGGTGTGTAGGTGGGCGGTCGGGCCCAGGTGTAGCGATGAGTGACGGCATGAAGACGTAGACACGGGGCCAGGGTTATGCATACCAGGCGGGCGCGAGTGGACGCAACATACGCACAGCCTCCAATCAGCAGTCGTCCATGCACGCGGCATCACACTGCTGCTGGCTGGCTTCCCCCGGGATGCCCCACCCCCCCATCCCCCCGTCTGCTGTACCTGTTCTACCACGTCGCCATACATCCTTGCAACCCCATCCCCGCCGGCCCCCCCTGGAATAAACTACCCCCCTTCCTGCCTCCCCCACTTGACGACACACTCAGGCGCCACCACCGCAACCCGCCCCCACAGTCAGGCATCCACCACACTCGGGTGCCACCACCACCACCACTACACACGCCCCCACGCACGCCCCCACGCACGCACCTTCATCTCGGGGCTGCAGCGCCAGATGGACAGGTCGAACATGAGCCCCTCCACCTGCGGGGGGGCACGTGTGTGTGTGTGTGTGTGTGTGTGTGTGTGTGTGTGTATGTGTGCTTCTCCTCGCAGCGCAGTTGCTTCCTATTGGGAATGGTTCACCATTAACCCCCTGCACCCTCCTGCATCCACCTGCACCCCCCCCTGCACCCCCCCTGCACCCCCCTGCTCTTATGCATTGGGTTTGGTTTAGTTGGGGCTGGTGACCGCAACCACCCCCCCCTGGCCACACCCCTGCACCCCGCGGCACTGGCACCTGGCGGAAGTAGACGTTGACGGCCTCCAGGCGCGCCAGCACCACCACGTCCCGGGTGGTCTCGGCGGTGACGTTGGGGTTGCCGTCGCGGTCGCCGCCCATCCAGCTGCCGAACCTGCGGAGTGGGTGGCAGTGGGTGGGTGGGTGGTGATGGGCGGGTGGCAGTGGGCGGGTAGGGGGCTAGTGACATTGAGCCTTTGAGGTGCGTGTGGGTGCGTGTGGGTGTGAGGAAGGTGGCAGGCGGCAGGAGGTGGCGGTGGGGGTTGGGGATGGACGGGAGGTGGGTTGCTTGATGCACAGCGCTCTGGCGGTGCGGCTCCCGGCCCCGGCCCCGCAATGCGTGTCCGCACCTGGTTCCTCCCCTTTCCACTTCTCCTCCTCCTCCACTCAACCCCTGTCGTCCCGTCTCCTTTTCCCAGTTCCCCCTCCTACTTTTATTTCCTCCCCTGCCCTCCTCCCCTCCTCCTCTCCTCCCCTCCCACCCCTCCCCTGCCCTCCTCCCCTCCCACCCCTCCCCTCCAGCCCCTCCCCCGCCCCGCTCACTTGAACAGCGCCCGGTCCAGCGGCAGGCGCGGCAGGCCCAGCTTCTCCAGCGCCGTGTCCACACGCCGGTGGAACACCGGCACCACGTCGAAGATGACGGTGGAGAAGTAGGACAGGCCGGAGCGCATCTCGTCCTGGAGGAGGAGGGGGGGATGTGGGCGTGGGCGTGGCGGTGAAGGGGTGGAGTGGAGGGCGCTGCTTGGGTCAGGTACGGTATCGGTCAGACCGCCACCGCCACACGCTGAATACCCCCTCTCCCCCCGGCGCCGGCACTGCTCTGGTATCAAGCAGGTGAGTATCGCGATTGAATCGCGCAAAATTAGCTAACGGGGTGGGTCTGTACGCGCGCGAGCGGGGTGCCATCCATGACTACCGACAACACCGACGACAAGACTGAAGATTCGAGGTCAAGGGCGCCCGAGACCCACAGGTTAAGACCACACCACCTCCGCGCTCTGGGTTGGGCTGGCTGGTTTGGGTTCTCTTGGTCGTTTCGCTTTTGGTTTCTGGAATGAACTACCCCCCCCCCCCACACACACACACGCACACACACACACACACACACACACGCACACACACACGCACACGCACACGCACACGCACACGCACACGCACACGCACACGCACACGCACACGCACACACACACACGTACGCAACCGCACACACACACACACACATACACACACACACACACACACACACGCGCACCTGCGGCGTGGGCTTGGAGCGGCGGATCTCGTCCGTGCGCCAGGCCGCCTGCACCGCGGCGCGGATGGCCTCCAGCGTCTCTGCGGGGCGGGGGCGCGGGGGGGGGGAGGCATGCATGTTTCATTAATGGCGAGGGAGATGTAGACAGACGTTGCGACACAGAAGGCGTAGGGGAAGCGGGGGTTCGAGCATGGGTGGCGGCGGGTGCAGGCTCAGGGAAGTGGCAGGATCTGGTCACCCAACCACCCCAACCGCAATCACAACCGCAACCGCAACCTCCTCAACCGCAACCGCCTGATCTCACCGATCTTCTCGTACTCGCTCATGCGCTTGCTGTGCAGCGTGTCCAGCTCGCGCCGCACGATGGCGTACTTCTTGAGCAGGCTGGCGCGCAGGGCCTGGGTGGGGTGCGCCGTGAGCACCAGCTCCACGGTCTGGGAGCACAGCGTGTCGTACACCTGCGGGCGCGCGTGTGCAGTGTGTGGTTTAGAGATCACAAGGGAGAGGACTATGCGTGTGTGTGTGTTAGAGATCACAAGGGAGAGAACTATGAAAGACGTGTGCGTGCGAAGGCACAGGAACGCAGTGTGTGTGTGTGTGTTCCATGGCAGCGTTGTTGGAGCCCCCCTACACTGGCACGTACGCCCTCATGCAACCAACCCCATGCACCCTCTCGCACGATCGTCTCGCCGGGCCCACCGGCCCCCGCCGCCCGTCCCACAGACGACCAATGCACACGCCCGGCAGCCCCGGCCGCCCCCGGCCGCTCCCCCCCCCGGCCAAACCCCCCGGGGGCCGCTGCACCTGCTGCGGCGTGAAGCCGTTGACGGTGGTCAGCTTGAGCAGCGAGTGGTTGGTGTCGCGAGTGGGCGAGTCCATCTGGCGTCCATAGGTGGTGCGCGTGGGGGTGAAGGGGTGGAAGGGTGAGCGAGTTGGGTGGTTAGTTGGGTGGTCAGTTGGGTGGTGACAGCGGTGCCCAGAAAGCAGGGCAACGGCACACCCTACTCTGCAGCCCTGCTGCTCTGCCCCAACCTCCCCTCCCCTCCCCTCCCGCACCTCACCCGACCCCACCCCGCCGCCCCGTATCCACGCTCGCAGCACCTGTCGAGCACCGCCCTAGTCTTCGACAGCCGCTGTGAATAGAGCCGCCTGCTGCACCCACCCCCGCCCCCGCCCCGCCCCGGCCCGCCCCGCCCCGGCCCCATCCACTGCCCAGCCCCATCCCCTCCACCCGCGCCTGGCTGGCCGCTGCTCCCTGCCGCCGCCTCGCTACATGATGAGATGAGCCTACCGCTTGGAAGCTCTCTTGCGCCCCTTGCCCCGTCCCTAACCCCCCAGACCCCTTCCTTTAGCTTGGTTTGGTTTGGGCTGGTAACCACAACCCCCAGACCCCTCCCCTGCTGCCCCCGCCGCCCCCAACCTTCATGCCCCTCCCCCGCTGCCCCCCCCCCCCGCCCCGTAACCACAACCCCTCCGCCCAGGTCGCCATGGTCGCTTTGGTTTCCGGAATAAACTACCCCCCCACACACACACACCTCACCCTGCCTTCCCCGCCCCCGCCCCCGCCCTCCCCCTCCCTTTGCTCACCTCTCCCAGGCGCACTGCGCGGCCGATCTGGCTGCTGTTGACCTCCTCCGTGAGGTTGTGCAGGTTGAGCATGTGGCTGAAGGAGGAGGCCACCTGGGTACGGGTGGAGGGGAGGGGTGGAAGGGGAGGGGCGGGGGTGAGTGAGGGCGTGGGTGGGTCGGGCGGGAGGAGGTCGGCAGCCGCCCCCTCACTCTTTGCCTGGTGCACCACCCACATGGTCGTCCCCCTCCCATCGCCACCTTCCCCACATGCACCACCACCCCTCCGCCCCCCGGCCTCCCGCACTCCTGACTCCCTGAACCCCTGAACCCCTGAACCCCTGAACCCCAACCCCTGCCACGGCCCCCCTGCCACGGCCCCCCCTGGGACCCCCCCACCGCCACGCACCAGGATGCGCTCCTCGGGCTTCAGGTCGCTCACGTACTTGACCATCAGCTCAAAGTCGCTGTCAGACTGCATGAGGGATAAACACATGATGCCAGCATGGATTGATGGATGCATGGGTGTTTGCGTGAGGGCAGCGGGTGGCATCCGTAGCGGCTAGTGGCTGGTGTGCTTGGAATACTGAAGGTGTTGGGAGGAGTTGCGGCTGACAGGCAGATGGATGTGGGTGGGTGGGTGCCTAGGTGGGCACGATGCAGCTGCGGGCGCCCGGAAGGACAGCGCGTGAGAGGGGTTGGGCCGAGTGTGGCCGGGGGGGGGGGGGGGGTCGGGGCTGGCGCGCGTGTCGCTGCCTGCTAGATGGGGCCTGGAGGATTCCGGAGGCGAAAGGCGCGAACCAATCACAACAGCCCGCCTCAATGAACCGAGCCGCAGGAACCAGTAAGGGTTCCCGGGGCCTGCCAGCCCAAATCCGCCCAACCCGATCCGGCTTCTTGCCCCTGTCCGGCTGACGCTACCGCCCAGCGCCCACCACAGTAACCAGCGCGCCCACCTGGCTGGTGCACCAGGCCTGGCTCAGCGCGTAGATCACATCGACCTGCACAAGGATTGAGAGAGCGATGCGGGGGTGGGGAGGGGAAGCTGTGCGCGCGATGGCGATGGGGGCCGGCAGTGCGCAACACCCGACAAGCCGGCGAGCAAACCCTTTCCTAACCAGCTTTGGGATCATTCGAGCAGAAGAGGGAAGAACGAATCATACGCATGACGTATTCCTGCATGCATGTTGTACGCGCGGCGGACTCGCACGCCGACTCCCGAAGCCGCTAGGGTTCCTGACTTGCGGCACATGCTGCTTGCGGAAGCAGAAGCCTCGCCGGCGACCAATTGGCGTACCTTCGCGGCCAGGTTCGGGTGGTGGTGGCGCAGGATGGAGAAGAACACCTGGCGCAGCAGAGAATCGTCATCGCGCAGCCCGGACAGGAAATTGGCCGGCCCAGTCCGCAGGTCTTGCGACAGTCGGAACGAGGGTCTGCCGCTGCTGCTGGCAGATAGCTGCATTTTTAAAAGCCACTAAGATCCGCTGGCGGCCCTTGACCGAGTGAAATGGACCGCAATCGAGCGGTAAACAAGCCGAGCACGGGTTGCAGCTATGATTGGTATAGATGGCTGGTGTAATCGAATTTCAAGGTGTGCTGCGGCGCTGTGGAGCGCGAGTTTGTAAAGACAACGTGACGGGCGGAACTTCTCCCACAACGTTCAGCCGCCCACGACGTTCAGCCTATTCAATTAGCACTGCTGGAAACAGTGCATGTATCCCAGGTAACCAGCATGCCATTGCAAGGGGGCGTGCGAACAGGGTGTGCATTTTCGATGCGACATGCACGCAATCCAGTGTCTCGGCCGGCGCCTCTCTCGAGAGTTACTACTGAGATAACTGAACATGTGCGCGCTTGCTTTATCTTTACATCACGCTGGGAGATAAAGGAGTGCCAACCGCAAGTCCCAGCGCAAGTCCCGCAACCCTTGTTCGTGCCTTCGCTGCCTAAACGATAATTTAACTCATTGATCAAGCTCATGAGTCCATGCACCCACAACAATGCAGTTTGTCGTTCTGTCCCACGGTTCATATGATACCTCGACTGTAAGGCATCGCGCTAGCTCTTTCATCTGACTTGGTAATATTACATACTTATAGAAGAGTATTAGGCTCTACAGCCGGAGAAGCGTTGAGTCCGGCCGTCTCCCATTGCGAGAAACCCTTGCAGTTTTCGGCTCAAGGCAAATGGTATTTGAGCAATTGGAAGATATTCGGCATTGTTTTAGCGCGCATTGTGTCAATACTAAAATGATAGGTGCCGTTTAAGGCGACACTTCGTTTTTCAGCGACGGACAAAGCTAGAGTCAGCGCTGACAAATGGGTGGCCCAAGCGGCCAGAAAAATAAGGTGCGAATGCCATTTGTGTCGCCCCCGGCTGGGTATATAGTGCAAAATTGCAGCTCGACGGCGGCGGCCGACCGTCGCGCTGCTGCGGCATGTTGTCGCAACAGCACTTGTCATAAGAGTTTGGTGCGGCAAAGTGCAATTTTGACACGCCGCAAATTTGCAGTCGGTTCTCAAGGTGCCCCCTGCCATTCCAACCCAACCCCCACTGCAGTCGCACAAGGCCGGCCGGCGCGCCGGGCCCAGCGCGCGCGAGAATGCCCGTCGCGGCAAGGAGGTGGCGCCGGGGGCGCGGCCCAACCCCAAAGCCTCGTCCCATGACGGAAAGCTGCAGCGACACCTAGCAGCCAAGCAGAACAGGTGGGGGCCTTGCGGTGCGGCCGCGGGGTCCTGAAGTACAGTAGTAGTGCAGGAAGCGCGCTTACAGTTGCGAGGCTGGGAACGACATGCACACGCCACGCATGCTCAGCCCCACTTGCTTGGGTGACGTCTTGACGCTTCCTTGGCCGCACACCCCGCCCCCGGTTGGTTGGGGCTCTCTTGGTCGTTTCGCTTTGGTTTCTGGAATGAACTACCGGTACCCCGCCCTGCCAGCAGAGACGCCAAGCGGCAGGAGCTGCTGGAACGCAAGCGGCGCGTGGCGGCGCCCGTGGTGGTGGCGGTGCTGCCGCTGTCAGAGGTGAGGCGGAAGGGAATGGGGTGGGTGGCAGGGGTAGCTGCAGCAGCAGCAGCAGCAGCAGGAGCAGGAGCAGGAGCAGGAGCAGGAGCAGGAGCAGCAGCAGGAGCAGCAGCAATATTAGTGGCGCCGGCGGCAGCAGCAGCCCAGGAGCACAGACGCCAAAAACTCGACTTGCACATGCAACATCCTTCTCCAACTCCCCCCCTTAACCCAAACAGGCCGTGGACGTCGCACGCTTCTGGAACGGCCTGCGCCACGCCTGCGAGCACGGCAGTAGCAGCAGCAGCGTTACCGGCGCGGGCGGCAGTAGCAACAGCAATGAGATGGAGATGGAGCTGCTGGCGGCGGCGGGCCCGCTGGCGCCCGTCACGGTGCACGTGGCAGCCAAGGGCCGCGTGCGGCTGACGCTGCTGCCGCCGCCGGCGCCGCGCGGCGACCCGCTGGCTGTAGCCGACATGGGCCGCTGCGCCGAGGTGGTGCTGCTGCTACTGCCGGGCGCCGAGGGCGCCGCCGGCGTCGACGCCGCCGGCGCCGCCGCCATGGCTGTGCTGCGGGCCATGGGCATGCCGGCGGTGGTGCCCTGCGTGGTGGGCGCCGGAGGCTCCGCCGCCGGCGGCGGCTCCTCCGCCGCCGCCGCCATGAAGGACCGCAGCGCCGCCAAGAAGCGCGCGGAGAAGGCGCTGCAGCCGCACCTGGCGGGCGAGCACCGCCTGCACCACGCCGACACGCCCACCGACCTGGCGGCGCTGGCGCGCCACCTGGCGGAGCACCCGCCCTCCGCGCCGCCGCTGTGGCGCCAGCAGCGCCCCGGCGTCATGGTGGAGCGACTCGAATTCGAGCCGGCGGCGGCGGACGTCGCCGCCGCCGCCGCCGCCGCCGGCCCGGGGCCTTCTTCATCGGCAGTAGCAGCGGCTGGCGCCGGCGGCGCCAAGGGCACGCTGGTGGTGTACGGCTACGTGCGGTCCGCGGGCCTGAGCGCCAACCAGCTCGTGACGGTGCCGGGGGCGGGCGACTTCCGCATCCTGGCCATCCACGGGCCGCCTGACCCGCACGCCGCGCCCGCGGGCGGCGGCCGGCTGCCGGCGCACCTGGCGGAGAAGGCCATGGAGGTGGAGGCGGCGGGCGGAGGAGGAGGTGGGGGCGGAGGAGGAGGTGGCGGCGCGGGGCCGGTGGTGGCGGCGCCAAATGCGGAGGAGGCAGACCAGCTGGTGAGGTGGAGAAGGAGGGAGGGAGGGAGGGAGGGGGCATTTGGGGGCGCTGGCGTGGCGTGGCGCCGCGTGGCGTGGGGTGGTCTATGGGGCAGAATATGGGCGGATGAGCGGGTTTTGTCAGGTACACTTTACTCCTCGTGTCAGGGGCCTAAGCCGCACGCCCCCGCGCGCACGCACTCACGCACGCACGCACATGCACAACCCCACAGGTGCGCGAGAACGTGCCCGCGCCCGGCGAGGAGGAGCAGACGTGGCCCACGGAGGAGGACATGGAGGCGGCGGCGGCGGAGCGGCGCACGCGCAAGCGCCGCGTGCCGGAGGGTGAGGGCGGGAAGGGCGAGTGGGAGGGGCGAGTGGGAGGGGGAGGAGGGGGGCGCTTGAGGGTTGAGAGGGGCGGGGGCGGTGACGTCCCAGGAGGTGGGGGGGCGGGCTAGCGCAGACGAAGCTGTAGTAGCAGCTGTAGCGCCGGCGCTGCAAGGTCATGGCTGGGTTGCCCACATGGTCGGGCCGTGAAAGACGGGCTCCCATGGTGGCGGCAGGCATGTGGCAACAAACGGCATATACCGTTAACCAACTGCAACTCCAACCACCAACCAAATGCAACCCAACCACCAACCAACCGCAGGCACCTCTGAGTACCAGGCGGCCTGGATCCTGGACGACGAGGACTACGGCACCGATGACGAGGAGGAGGACGAGGACGAGGAGGACCCGTACGGCATGGAGGAGGACGGTGCCGGCGGCGCCGGCGCCGGCGGGCGGCGCGGCGGGCGGGGCGCGGGCGCGGGTGCCATGGAGGACGATGGCGAGGAGGCGCCGGACCTAGCGCCCATTGCCGATGACGACGACGCAGGTGGGAGGGGCGAGGGGCAGAGGGGCGGTGCGAGAGGCGGCTGCGGGGAACTCCACGCGCGCCGCGGTGGCGCACTGACGCGGCGTTGAGCGGGGGGGGATCAGGCTCTCCTCCTATCCACCACTCACTCTCTCTCTCGAGCCAGTCTGTCTGCTGCACACAGCACGCTGCCCCTCAAAACACTTGTTCTCATGACACTTACTTTTCTCTCTCATTTCTACAGCTACCGACGCCGGAGACGCTGCCATGCTCATGGACGAGGATGATGAGGAGGAGGGCGGCGCCGGCGGCGGCGGCTACGCGGCGGCGCTGGCGGCGGCGCGCGCGGCCAAGGCGGCGGCGCGGCGCGGTGCGGCGGGCGAGGCGGACCAGTTGGAGTTCCCGGACGAGGTGGATGTGCCGCTGGAGACGCCGGCGCGTGTGCGCTTCCAGAAATACCGGTGAGCGCCGCGGGCACGCGCACGTGCGTCAGCGTGTGTGTGTGTGGGGGTAGCCATCCATGGATGGGGGCGTGTGTGGGGGGGGGCGTGTGGGGGCGTGTGTCAGAGATCACCCCTAGAGAGTGTCGGGCCCGGGCGTGGCATGCGCCCCCGCGTTTTGCACTCGGGTACGTTCTGTCTCCTTCTCCCCCAGGGTGCGCTCCTGCTGTACCGCCTTCACAGCAACGCCCGCCTTCCTCCCCAACGCCCATGCATGCCTCGGCCCCGCACACCTACCCAACTTCCTTTCCACGCCTGCTCCTCTTTCCCCCTCTTTCCCCCTCTTTTGCCCGCCCCCCCTTACACACCATCCTATGGATGGCTACCCCCCCTACCCGGCTGCACAGCGGCCTCAAGTCCATGCGCACCAGCCCCTGGGACTCCAAGGAGTCGCTGCCGCCCGACTACGGCCGCGTGTTCGCGTTCGAGAACTTCAAGCGCGCGCACAAGCGCGCCAAGGAGGCGGCGGCGCGCGCCACAGACGACACCGACCCCTGCGCCGTGTCGCCGGGTGGGTGCGGGCCTTCGGCGGGTGGATGCAAGCAGGTTTGCGTGCGGCTAAGCGGCTAAGCGGGTGTGGCTGCGGGTGCGGGTGCGGGTGCGGGTGAGGGTGCGGGTGTGGGTGTGGGCGCGGGTGTGGGTGCGGGCAGGGGTGAATTTGAAATGGTGTTGCATCAGTGCCACGCTGCGCCCTTCAACCCTGAGCCCTCGCCACCTGCACGACAGGCACCTACGTGGCCATCCGCATTGCGGACGTTCCGGCGGTGGCGGCGGAGCGGCTGGCGGCGCACGTGGCGGCGGCGGCGGCGGGCGGCGCCGTGCCGCTGACGGTGTTTGGGCTGATGCAGCACGAGGCCAAGATGAGCGTGGTCAACTTCGCCATCCGCAAGGTGCGGGCGGCGGGGAGGGGGCGGGGGCGATGCCAGGGAGGGGGTGGAGGCCACCAGGCCAAACCAAATCGAACCCAATACAAACGATTATGGGAGGGGCAGGGAGGGTTGGGGGGAGGGTCTGCATGCGGTAGCCGAAGCAGGGGGCGGGGGGAGGCGTGTGTGTGGGGGGGTGCAAGGACATGTGGCGAAGTGGGGGCGTATGGGGGCGTGTGGGGGTAGTTCACTCCAGGAACCAAATCGACCATTGCAACCCAAAAACCCAAACCCAGAACCATAGAGCGCGGAGGAGAGGCATATGCTCGGGGGCGTGTGGGGGCGTGTGCTAGGGTTGGGGGGCGGCGTGTGAGCGGTCGTGCCTTGGATACGCATGTGGGTCGTACCGGGGTTCGTGTCGTGGCGGGGGCGTGTGTTGGGAGTCGCGGGACGTTGTGTAGGCGTGTCAGCGTACTGGAGCGCTGAAGCCAGAACTCCGACGCTCCACTCCTCCCTCCCTGCATGTGCACCCTCCATGCTCCCCCCCAGGCCGCCGGCTACACTGCGCCGCTGGCCAACAAGGAGCAGCTGCTGCTGGTGACCGGGCTGCGCACCTTCGCCGCCCGCCCGGTGCTGTCCACGGACGACCCGGGCGCCGACAAACACCGCATGGAGAAGTTCCTGCACGCGGGTGGGTGTGAGGGTGAGGGTGAGGGTGAGGGGGGCGGAGAGGAGGGAGAGGGGCAGCACGAGGGGGGGTAGCCATGCATAGGATGGTGTGTATCAGGGGGCAGGAGGAGGGGAAGCGGAGGGGAAGAGGAGGGGAAGAGGAGGGAAGAGGAGGGGAGGCGGGATGGAGGGCACTGGGAGGAGAGGGAGGGGAGGAGAGGGAGGCGGCACAGAGGGGGAGGGGAAGGAGGCTGGGCAGGGGAGTGGAGAGAGGGAGGCGGAGGGACAGGAGGACAGCGGGGCACTGCGGATGAGCCAGGCAGAGATCTGGATGCGCCATTCACCACCGCCCCCAACACCCCCAACACGCACGCACCCACGCACGCACAGGCCAGCACGTGGTCGCCTCCGTGTACGCGCCCATCATGTACCCGCCACTGCCGCTGCTGGCCTTCAAGTTGCCCGAGGGGGGGAGCGCCGCGGCAGCAGCAGCGGGCGGCGCCGCCCCCAGCGGCGCGCAGCTGGCGGCGGTGGGCGCGCTGCGCAGCTGTGACCCGGACCGCATCAACCTCAAGCGCATCATGCTCACAGGTGGGGCGGCAAGGGATTACCGGTAGTAGTAGTAGTTGGGCAAAAACCAAAACTCCCCCGTAGAGAGCGCCGCGGTGGGCGCGGGATGTAAGCACCAACCCAAGCTCAACCAAATCCAGGGCGGAAGTAATTTGGCGGCTTGGCGCCGCGTGTCACATATACCTCTCTGAGCCTTCACGCCGCCTCCGTGCTCCCGCCCCTCCCTGCTTGCCGTTGCTGCCACCACTCCCTCTCACTCGCCAGGCACGCCGGTGCGTGTGAGCCGGCGCCGCGCCACGGTGCGGTTCATGTTCCACAACCCCGAGGACGTGCGCTGGTTCAAACCCGTGGAGGTGAGGTGGAGTGTTTTTGGGGCAGGGTGGGGGGTGGACGACGTTGCCGTACTAGTTCATTGCAGCTCCCACAAGCAAGCCCGTTGTGAAGTGGAGGGGGGGCGGCTGGGGGTCATGGGGGTCGTACCGAGCCGTACCGTGCGCATGAAGCTGCAGTACCATGCGCATGAAGCTGCAGGGGAGAATGCGGAGGGAAGGCTTGGGTGGGTGGAGGGGCGGGGAAATGTGGAGCTGGGAAGGATGAGGCGGCTGGGCGCGCGGTGGCGGAGAGAGAGAAGGGCGGGACGGGAATGCAGGAAAGGGCGGGACGGGGCAGCGTTCCTCTTGGGTCACCATCTCACACCACGCCCACGCCATCCGCCACACGCCCACGCCACACGCCTCACGCCACGCATCCCAATCGCCCTCGCCGCCGCCCTCACTGCACAGCTGTCCACCAAGTACGGGCGGCGCGGGCGCATCACGGAGCCGCTGGGCACGCACGGCACCATGAAGTGCCTGTTCGACTCGCCACTGCAGCAGCGCGACACCGTGTGCATGCCGCTCTACAAGCGCGTCTTCCCCAAGTGGCCGTCCGACCTGTGCTTTGCGGAGCGATGAGGAGGAGGCGTGGTGGTGGCGGTGGGGAGGAGGAGGAGGAGGCGTGGGGAGGAGGGGGAGGAGGCGTGGGGAGGAGGAGGAGGTGTGGGGAGGAGGAGGAGGTGTGGGGAGGAGGGTCCGTGGACGGCTGTGTGGCGCGGGGTGGTTGGGCGGGTGGGTGGGCGGCGGTGGTCTGCGGAGGTGGCCGGCGGGCGTGTGACGGAGGTGGTGTCCGGCGTGTTACGCGCCCTGGTTGTTTGTGGTCGTGACGCGTGGTGGTGCATTCGCGCGTGTTAGAGATCACAAGGGAGAGAACAAATGAAAGACTTGTGCGTGCGAAGCGACAGGTTGTTAAGCAGGGAACGCGACTCGACGCAAAGGCCATGGCGCCGCAGGGTCTGGATGTTGCGGTGAGCAGCTGTGGGCGCATGGCATCGGCCGCCTTGCCGTCGGCCGCAGTAGGTGGCGCCATAGTAGGCTCCTAGCGGTGCGTGTGCAGTACAGAGTATGAGTCTATGAGAAAGGCGAAGTCGCTCTCAGGCTTGGAGTATGGTAGCTTGAAGCAGCTTGAGGGCGCTTTCATTGAGGGCTGCGGGCCCACTGCTCCGCTAACTGTGTGGCAGGTGCAACCGCTTCCAGATTGGTCTATGAGAATCCGTTGCCCATGTGTCAGGTGTGCAGAGCAACATGCAGGAGGGCGCACCGGCGGTGGAAGGCAGCATTACGATATGGCCGTGACCCGTGTGGGAATGTGGAAGTGCGCATTGCCAGGGTGCATGAAAGAAGCGGCCCTTCCCGCCCCCCCCCTTCGCGGCCCCCAAAGGCCCAAAGCCTGTTTGCAGTGACCTGCCACGAGTCACATTGCAAGCAACGGGACGTAGGCCTGCGCATCTGACGCAATCCCTCAGTCTTTGAATGGCCGTTTGTTCGGCGCTGTAGGGCCGGCTTTGCTTCTGTGCTGGCCGGCTGCGTGGACAGCTGTCCAAGGGCCAAGGCCCGCCAACTGCCGCAGTGGACTTCAACAAGCAGCCAGCTTTTCCCCTCTCATGGCCATAATGCAGACCGCTTGCACGGCCGACGTCGCCGCGTCCCTGCCGCTCGAACGCCGGGTCGGTTGCTGGCACGTCGAGACCGATTTCGGAGTCGCTCTGCACCGCGACGCCTGCTTTGACAGCGCGACCAGGCGCATTAAGCATATCGGTAGCATCTATATACTTCTGAGTTATTGTGGAAAGCAAAAAGGGCTTGCAAGTGAGAACCTTGCGCGAGGGTCGCGCAAGCTTATCCCTGGGACGCGCCCAGTGGCGTCCTCGCGGACCGCGCTCGCTTGCAGTGGCATTGTCATAATAATTTCTGTAAGTTCAGCAGGTTTTTGCAGCACAGCGCCCCAGAGGCGCGGGAAATGGGCCAGTCGCCGTACCTGTACGGCACATCTCTCGCGCCCCATCGCGCTGCAAAATGAAGCGAGCGCTCATAGCTTACGCTGTCACATCGTCGACCTTTGTCGTTCCGTCACTTGAACAACAAAAAATGAACGTCCAGGCCCTCTTCAAGAAGTCCGGCGCCAGCGCCCCCGCCAAGAAGGGCACGGCCTCCACCAAGGTCGTGAAGCCCTCCAAGGCTGGCGGCAAGGCCACCCGCGGCTGGCTGGGCGGCCAGGGCGGCGCTGCCGACCTGGACAAGTGGTACGGTGAGTTGCTACGCCGGATCGGGCCGGGTGGGGCAACCACATGGCGAATGCGCTAGGGCCTTAGTTTCGCTCTGTGGGTCGTGTGGGGTCGTTTGGGCCAGCAGTGGTTTCCAACAAATATCGAGAGGTCTTCGGGGGGCTGATCTGAGCAAGTAAGGGGCTGTGGCGCTGTCGTGACCCTTGCTTCGGGATGCAAGCAGTCGGTCACCGCGTTGCTTTCTTTTATGTGCAGGCCCTGACCGCAAGCTGTTCCTGCCCAGCGGCCTGTACGACCGCTCGGAGATCCCCGCTTACCTGAACGGCGAGCTGGCTGGCGAGTGAGTCGGGAGCGCTTTCGGATGTGCAGCGCCTGGTTGCCGATCAGCGATATGCGACATGTTGAGGGGATATTGGAAGCCCAAATAGCGATGGAGTGCCGGACAGCTTCAGATCGTCCAGCTTGGTGCTGGGTCACCGGCTGGGACCATGGCGATGCGCTCACAAGGGTTGCAGGCTATGGCGAAGGACACTGACCACCGCGCGATCTGACAAGCCGCTTCGCAGCAAATGAGACGATATCTCAGCTGCACTTAGCCTGGGGCTTCCTGTGCGTTACTCCGGCGCCAGCGTGGCTGGCAGCCTGCCAGCGCGACTTGCCAGCCCCCGGGCGTGGGCTTTTTCCCACATACTCGTAGACCTCAATCTGATCTGTGTGTTCCTTTCATCTGCTGTCTCTTCCATCCACAGCTACGGCTACGACCCTCTGGGCCTGGGCAAGGACCCCGAGACCGTGGCCAAGTACCGCGAGAACGAGCTGCTGCACGCCCGCTGGGCCATGTGAGTTTAGTTGTTTAACTGGGATGTTTGCGCAGGTAGCTGCGGCATGTTGCTTGTCCCACTGCAGCTCCACGTTGCTTGTGCTCCCTGCGATATCAACTTGTTCACCTCGCCGCACCCTTGTCTCCCACCCGCAGGCTTGCCGCCGCCGGTATCCTCATCCCCGAGGGCCTGCAGGCCAACGGCGCCAACATCAAGGGTGGCACCTGGTTCGAGACCGGCGCTGAGATGCTCAACGGCGGCACCCTGAACTACTTTGCCGTGCCTTGGGGCATTGTGTCCAACCCCCTGCCCCTGTTCGCCGTCATCGCCGTTGAGGTCGGCCTGATGGGCGCCGTGGAGTTCTACCGCCGCAACGGCACCGGCCCCGCTGGCTACTCCCCGGGCATTGGCAAGTTCGACTCGTCCGTGTTCGACGGCCTGGACCCCCTGTACCCCGGTGGCCCCTTCGACCCCCTGGGCCTGGCTGACGACCCCGAGGTCCTGCAGGAGCTGAAGGTCAAGGAGATCAAGAACGGCCGCCTGGTGAGTTCTACTTCGTCGCGGGTTTGGCAACTGAATTGGCTGCTTCCCGTAAGGCCTCCAGGGGCAGGCAACTTTGAGAAAACGGGGAATCTGCGTCTGCTGTTTTCGTGTGACCACGATGGCTGACGATTTTCCGTGTCCGCGTCTCCGCAGGCCATGGTCTCCGTGCTGGGCTTCGCCGTCCAGTCCTACGTGACCGGCGAGGGCCCCTACGCCAACTGGACCAAGCACGTGGCCGACCCCTTCGGCTACAACCTGCTGACCGTCCTGGGCGCCGAGGAGCGCACCCCCACCCTGTAAATGCCTTCTTCTTGCACCTAGAGCAGCTTGAGGAGCGGCGAGGAGTCGGAGGATGGGCGGTAGCGGCCTGCGGCTAGGGCGGCACCTTGTGGTGTGCGGCGTGCGACTCGGGCGGCAGCGGCTGGGAACGCGCTTGTCGTGCGCATGTGTGTTGTGAGGCCTGCTGCCGGTCAATTGTGTCGAGAGCATACCCCGCCATTGCCGTCCGGACGTAGGTCTGTGAGGCTACGGACAGGTGGCGACGGTGCTTGGGCCGGTTGAGGGCTTGGTAAAAGTCTTGAGCGCTGCAGTCGACGAGAGTGCCGCGTGAGGGATGGTGGAACCGCTTGCGGCATTCGTGCCCAGGCACAGTTTTGTATCGAGGGAGGCCTTGCACCGCCAGGGGCGTTAGCACGTGCCGGCGGGCAGAGCTTCTTTGTTTCGTTGATGTGTCGAGTATTGTGAGTGGTGTATGCCCTTCGTGCTCGTGCATCGCATGCGACCAAGCACTTTATAGATAGACAATCAGAAGTTGTGCGACTGCGAGCGGGTGCGCAGCCCGGGCAACGGATGGACCAGTGCTGGCGCATGATCTGTGTCCAAGTGTTCTTTGATTGCCGCGTGACCCCGCCACCGGTAACCACTGCTGGCGCCCCACCAGGCGCACATTCTGTAATTCGAGAAGATTATTGGTGAACATTGCTGCGTCTTCAGAATATCACGTTTGTGATCCCCTTCGATGTACGCTTCACAGCGGCACAGCCCGATGAAGGTCAGCCCTCCGGAGACGTCTCAATAATCGCGGTTCAAACGTTCCCACACTACCAAAGGGGCGAAACTAAAGGCCCTAGCGCATTCGCCATGTGGGCACCCACCCAGCCCGATCCGGCGCAGCAACTCACCATACCACTTGTCCAGGTCGGCAGCGCCGCCCTGGCCGCCCAGCCAGCCGCGGGTGGCCTTGCCGCCAGCCTTGAAGGGCTTCACGACCTTGGTGGAGGCCGTGCCCTTCTTGGCGGGGGCGCTGGCGCCGGACTTCTTGAAGAGGGCCTGGACGTTCATTTTTTGTCGTTCAAGTGACGGAACGACAAAGGTCGACGGTGAGACAGCAAGAGCTATGAGCGCGTGGGATGACCCCTGCCCACGGGCCCAGCCCTGCCCAGCAGCCATGGCCTTGCAGCTTGCGCGCGCCAAGGGGGGGGATGGAGGCCCATGCATCACAATCGTGACTGAGCGTGTGTGGGCACCTGTCCCCGTCAGTAACCCGCTATCATGGGCAGCTGCCCTTGGAAGGTGCCCGTGCAAGGGGATGAGTTGAGGGATAACGCATGAGTTTTGGTCGTTTAGGTAAAAAGGGGAAGAGCAAGTTCAGCGGGCCCCAAACTCTGCCAAACTCGTTTCAGTGTTTCACACTTTCTCTCCTCGCCCTCAACGTGCCACACTCCTCCCCTTATGCTTCTTGCCATGCCGCTGTCACTCTGCGTTATCTATCTGCTATCCGTGCGGGTGAAAGATCCCTTCTCGGGGCGCAACGGGGAGGTTACACACTTTGTTGGCGGGTTGGCGCGCCCACCGTGGCGCCAGGTGGCGCACTGGCGCCCGCCGGCGCCCGCCGACGCCGTACTCCCCGATATCGGCATGATATTGACAGATTTGCCAGTTTCAGCGCGTCAAGTACTTTGAAACTCTGTTAGCGCGCCGGTAATACCGTCTCGTTACATTCGAATTGGCCTCATTGGAGCGTTGAAGCAAACCACCGGCAGACTTGCGTAAGTAAACGTGGAAACAGCATTCGGGCGCTTGAATGGAGCTCATGCATCTCGTGCGGCTGCGATTAATGTGTCTCCGTCTCGTCGTCTTTCCGCTCATGCGCCGTGGGGGCTCTGTGACGTCCGTGGCGTTCGAATGTGTGAACCCTCATGGCTTCTCGCCGTTTGGTGCCATGCGCAGTTTGCTCGGTGATTGCAATTAATTTGACTGTAGCCAATCAGCTGCCAAGATGAACTCGCGCAACTTCGCGTTCATCGCGGCGCTGTCGCTTTTGGCTGGCGCGCCATGGCAGTGCGCAGCGTGGCACCTTTGCGCTTCTACGGGCCCATGCCAGCGAGATTCTCAGGTAATCGGAGTCAAAGTGTCCATGTCACTTAGCCTGTGGCCAACGATTAGCGCTTGGACGTACATTCCTAGTTGGACCAACATTCGTGCCACAAAACTCTCCGCACATTCAATCAGTCGCCCTCCCCCATTCAAATATCATCAGATTCTATCAATGCCAGACCTGGTGGAGGACTTCCAGGTGTGTAGTTCTTGACGCAAATGGCGTATGCTCATGCCATCATCCTATACCACGCTTCCTTGTGCCGCGAAGTCTGCCGGTTCCGGCTGTGGGAACACTCCGCACACTCGGCGTCGTTGTGCCCGTTGCCGTTTCTGTTATAGTTTGAGCTCCGGAACATCTATACCAACCGCCAGCGTGGGGCCCGTGTCAACATCTTCTGCAAGGTGCGTGGGCATGCAGGGCCCTGCTGGGAATCCCTGGGAATCCCTCAACGTACGGCGCACCGCTCCGCACTCCCAGCACTGCATGAGTGCATGAACCCTGGCTCCTGCCAGCGCCACTTCGTCGCCTGCTGCTGTGCTGCACCCAGTGCCGAGTACTCCGCCTCCATGTTGCCTGTCCTCGGCTTCCATTCTGCCCGCCCTAACCCTCCATCCTGTGCTCCAATCAACCGACAGTTCCGTTACTATACCACCAAGATCATGAAGGACTACTCCACCGAGACCGGTGAGCACCGCCATGGCGCCATGAAACATAGATACATACACGGGTAGCTAGATAGCTCGGCAAGCCTTGCTGCAACGAGCGTTCTGGTTCTTTGGATTGTGCGGGCGGGGCCCAAACCACGTGCAGGGGAGCAGCCCGGAGGATGGGGTTCGCCTAGTGCCCTTGTCCTGCCTGCATGCGTGTGCCACAACCGCATTGCGCTAATTGCGCACCCTGTGACTCTGAGCTTGGCTGCTAACTTCGGACGGCTGGGCGTGCGCCGCTGCCCCACCCGTGCCCCACCGCAGGGACATACGACTACCAGGTATCCACCCGAACTTGGGGCGCACGCCAGTAGTCAGCGGTGCTTGCTGCTGGGCATTCGCCTGCTGATGAGATGCCTTGGCTGCCCGGCGCCCGTTGGCCGCGTCCTCTGTTGGGGGCGTCCTCTGTGTGTGCTTTGCTCTTCTCGCGCACTGCAACTACTCTCTTTTCAGCTGCCTTCATTTTCTGACTCCAGCGATGGCCGGCCCGCCCACCCACGCTCCCTGCGCTCATGCCTGACATGCCATGCAACGATCATGTGCATGTGCGCTCGCTCCTATCTGCGTGTGCCGCCACAGGACATGAAGAAGGTGATCCTGCCGTACATCCCCGCCGGCGGCATGAACATCTCCCGCGACACCTTCTGGTGGGTCAAACACCTGTACAGCTTCTCTATGCGGCCATGCGTCCGGTGTTCCATCCGCGCGCCGCCGGGTGTCGTCTTCTCATGTGCCCCACTACAACGCATTCCAAACACGCTGTCAAGCTGCATCCCTCGGCTCCCACGCCTCCCTCTTATAACTCACCGAGCAGGGAAATTGTCAACCGGGAGATGACCAAGGACCTGTGGTCGGTGAGTCGCCGTGCAGGAGCGCCCGTGTCACTGCAGAATCACGATGATTCAATCTATACGGCAAGCAACCGCAATCCTGACCTTCCCACTGACCCTGTTTCGCCCCGCAGAAGTTCCCCATCCAGGGCATCTCCGTCCGCATGGAGGTGCAGGTGCGTGCGCGCGCGCGTCACTTTGCTGCAGCGGTGCATGCTTTCCTGCTGCTCTGCTTGTGTGCACTCAGCAGCCAGTAGCTGCCATGCCCCGCGTCTGGGCTCGCAACGCACCAAGTTTGGGGCACGGCAGTGCGCCTGACTGCGCAAGCGTGCCCATGGGGAGGGTGTGGGCGGGCACCCCGCATGCGCTCTGTCGGCAGCGCCCTGCCAACGGCATTCCCGCCCGTGCGCCCGCGTTCCGACCCACCCACCCGCCCACGCCACCACACACGGGCTTTTGCTTCACAGGGCATGTCGTCCGGTGGCATCCCCTCCCACCGCGCCTCCACCGTCACCATCGGCAACATCGAGCCCTGGGCAAGCATGACTAACAGCTTCCCCGGCTGCGACGGCATGGGCACCGCCAAGGGCAACGCCGCCTGCAAAATTTCGCCCACGTGGGATGGCGCTGACGCCAAGGAGGAGGCACGGCTGTCGAAGGACGCTGCCTCGAAGGCTGGAAGGCACGACAAGCCCAGCAAGTGTGATACGTGCGCGTGAGAGCTTTCAGGAGCTTTAATATCAGGGCGGGGTTGTGGGCGGCAAGCCGGCAACAGGGTAGCTTGGTCTTGTTAAGGGCCGCAGCAGCACAGTTGCGCGAGTGACTGGGACAAGGGGTGTGTGTCCTTTTGCGCAATCTTCGGAACGTGTGTGTGCAGGGGGCGACCTCACTGGGGCGAAGGTATGGGGATGACGTCACGGCCGCGCGCCAGCCCGGATATCTTTTGGTAAAGTTTCTCCGTTTTCGCGTCATGCAAGTAGTTTTGTATTGTTCACAAGTGGTGTAACAGTGGCGCGCATTGGTTAAAGCTGTGTGCCGAATCCGCTCGATTGTCTCGTCCGACATACTTTTCCAAGCGCTGTTCCCTTTTCATGTATCACACAGCGCTCTACATAGGTCCCTTTGTAGCACAGCAAATACCTAGGCATTTTTACAGCAGCCGGATGAAACCAGCAGATACAATGTGGAAGAACTTTATTGCCGCGCCCGATAGCTTCCAAGTGCGTCTTAGGCGCTCAGCCCACGCTCACAATGTTCAATAAAGTTAGGGGGCGCTAAAAGCCCTGTCACCGTTCTCGGGCGCCATGCCGGCAACGGGCACGGTTCCAGCGTGCGAGCTGGCTGGAGCAGGTAATCGGCTTCAAAGTGTCGCAACATATTGGGATTTCGGGACGAGAAAGATAATTGCTCTGACGACGATGTGGGAGTCACGTCGACGCGGGGTCCCAAGTTGGCTTCCGTCAGTGCCCGTCCCGACGGTGAAACCCGATGTTCTTCCACGGCTCCGCTCCCACAACCTGCTCAGGCTGGGCGCTGGTGCGCCTCCCCGAGCTGCACCTGCGGCCGGGCTTTGGGCGTCAAGTGCTCCTGGGCCGGGCCGCCGCGGCGCTGCTGCTCCAGCTGGCCTACCTCAACCAATGGTTCACGGCGCTAGTCATCGCCAGCACCGGTGTGCTCCCGCCCGCCGCCCAACAACAACAGCAGCAGCACGCGGCGTGGCTGGCGGCGGCGCTGCCCCACCGCCACCACGCCCTGCTGCTGCTGCTGCTGCTGCTGGGCAGCGCCGCGCTGGCGCTAAGCTCCAACCTGGTGCTTCTGATCAATGGGCTGCTAGCCTTGACCTGCAGCGGCTACAGCACTAGCGACGGTGCCAATACCAGTAGCCGTCTGCGCAGCGGCGTTATTCAGAACACCGTGCAGGGAGGTAGCCGCAGGTATTGGGGCGCAGCAACTGCTCAGGCTGCGCCTGACACCGACACAGATAGTTTGGCCGCCAGTGCCTCGGGCGAGGCGGCCGCACCCAGTGCTGCCGCCGCCGCGGCGGCGGACGGCGGGCGCGGCGCAGCCACCGCCGGACGCGGCTTGCAGCTGCCGCTGCAGCGGCGGGCCGCGAGGCGCAGCCTGTACGAAGACCACGCGACGGCTGTGAACGTGCTGGCCACCGCCGTGCACACGGGCGCGCAGCTCGTGGCGTGCGCCGCGGACGCCGTGATGCGGCGCGCCCCGCCGCCCGCCTCCCGGCTCGCAGCCGTCGCCGCCGCGGCCGGCGTGAACCTGGCGGTGAATGGCGACGCCTGGGTGGCCTTTGTTCCGCAGCTGGTTGCGGTGCTGGTGGCGGCGGCGGCCATGGCTGCGGCGGCTGCGCCCGCCGCGTCGCTGCCAGCTGGGGGCGAGCTGCAGGACCAGCTGCAGCCGCCGCAGCCGCAGCACGGGCTGCAGACCTACCGGTACCTTGCCGGTGTGGCCCTGCAGCTGGCTGTAGCAGCGGGTGCAGCGGGGGCACTGCAGTGGTGGCTGCGCGACCGGTGGCTGGTAGGCGCAGCAGCGGGCGCCGCAAGCGCAACAAGCGACGCGCCTGGCAGCAGCGAGGCGCAGCAGGCAGCTGCCGGGCTGCCGGCGCCTGCCAGCAAGTACATCGCGACCTACCGCCTGTACCGCGTGTGGCCGCTGCCGGCCGGCTACAGCCTCAATGGCGCGACGGAGCTGCTGCTGCCGGTGTCGGCGGACGAGCAGCAGGCGCACGATGAGCTCATGCGCTACTGCCAGCAACAGCCTGGCGCGCTGCCGCCGCCGCCGCCGCCGGTCCGCGTCAGCGCCGGCAGCCGCTACAGCCTCGGCAGCCGCTGGGGCTCGCTGCTGCGGCAGCGGCAGGAGGAGGAAGAGGAGGGGGCAGGCAACGGCAGTCGCAACAGCGGCAGCAGCGGCAGCAGCACCAGGCACAGCATCATGAGCAGGCATGTGCCTCGGCGGCAAGCCATGCAGCGGGCAGAGGCCACAGCTGCGGCTACAGCCGCGGCTACTGCCGCGACTACAGCAGGGCCGATGCAGCCGCCGCACACGCCATCACAGCTGGAAGTAAGCCGGGGCGCCTCCCAAGCGGGCGGTGGCCCCGTGCCGGGTGTCACGCTGCTGACGCGGGCGGCGGTCCAGGCCCTGGCGGCAGCTGCCGAGGCGGAGCAAGCAGCGGCCAGCGCGCTTGCGGTTAGCACACAGGCGGCGGCCGAGGGAGGTCCGGCGGCCGCATGGAATGACCTGATGGTCCTGAGCACCGAGGCCGTGGAGGAGCTGGGCGTCAGCGGCAGCGGAGCAGAGCTGGCTGCAGCGCCGCCGCAGCAGCAGCTGCAGCTGCGGCGGCTGCGGGAGGCATATGAGACGCTGCCTACCCACCTGCCCTCCTCGGCGGCGGCTGGGCACCCGCTGCCGGCGGCGTCGGCCGGGGCTGATGGAGGCGTGCTGCCGGATGAGGCCCTGCGGCGGGCACTGTCCACAGGTGTGTATGTGTTAGAGATCACAAGGGAGAGAACAGGTGTGTATGTGTATGTGTGTGTGTGTGTGTCTGCGTGTGTGTGACGGCTTGCGGTGCTCTAATAAGCCATGGCATTGTTCCATGCTTTGGCATGCCGCCTAGACATGCCCTCATGCACACATACGCGGTATCGTCCAAGCGGTAATTGGTAGGTATCCGTAAGTAACCGCGAGCGATTGCGGAGAATTCTCTCCGTTTCCGTTTACCAACACATGCACGTGTCAGGCTGTTCGGACTACCTATAATCACCACAGTGCGCCCCATCACGACGGCGCCGGCTCTACGCGTTCCCCACCTCACCCTTCCCTGCACATCCCAACATCCCTCTCCACGGCGCGACGCAGGTGGCAACGCCTTCTCACGCGGCCCGTCATTTGACGTGCCCCACCCGGGGGCAGCAGCTGCGGCGGCGGCGGCGGCGGGCACGCTGGCAGACGCGCTGTTCTCCACCCACCACGCGGTCAGCTCCTACGGCTTGTGGATGCAGCTGCAGCCGTCGCCCCCGCCGCAGGAGCACGAGCACCACCACCAGCCGCACCACCACCAGCCACACCACCACCAGCCGCACCACCACCAGCCGCACCACCAACAGCCGCACCACCAACAGCTGTCGCAGCTGCAGCACCAGCCACCATGGCAGCACCAGCCCCAGCCCCAGCACCAGCAGCAGCAGAGGGCCAATATGATGCGCATGCTGTCGCCACAGCTGCCTGCCGCGCGCTCGTCCTTCGAGCGGCGGTCGTCCCCTCCCGAAGGCAGCTCGGCGGCAGCAGCTGCTGCGTCGTCCACGGCCGCGTCCGCCTTTGCCCCGGACCAGCCCGCGTCAGGCGCGCGGCTCTGGCTCTCTCGGCACCGGCTATCGTTGGCCGGCGATGTCGACGACGCGCCGTCGCAGCTGGATGCCCTGCCCACGCTGCCGCTGCAGTCACCAGTGCAGCGGGAGGTGCACTGGCGGGCCGCTGCAGGGCACCAGGTGGGGGGCGACGCGGCCGTGGGCTTCGGCGGATATGGCCAACTGCAGCAGCTGCAATTGCAACCGCAACAACCGCAGCAGCAGCAGCAGCAGCAACAGCAGCAGCAACAGCATGGCAGCACGAGCTGCAGTCCCCAGCTGCCTTCAACCGTGCAGCTGCACACGCTGCCCCGAGGTGTCCAAGCCGCCCCGGCGGCTACAGCCGGGTCCTGCGCTACAGCTGCTGCTACTGCCGCCGGGGCTGCGCCGCCTGCCGCGGCGGCTGGCGCGGCGGCGGCCCTCAGCGGGGAGCAGAGCGCCGAGGCCTTTGTGTCGGCGGTGTCGGGCCAGCTGTTTCAGCTGTCAAACCTTGACAGCCTCAACTCATGCAGCAACAGCGCGATACGGCTGCCCACCGGGCTCCAAACCGGCGGGCACGGTGGCAGCGGCGTGGAGCAGCAGCAGCAACGGTGGCGGCAGCAGAGGGACATGGCGGCGGCGGTGGCGGCTGCCGCGGCGGCGGCGGGGCTGGTGTTTGACGAGGCTGACGTCATCAGCGGCCGGGTCGACCTGGCGCAGCAGGTGAAGGGGCCATGTGTGCATCTGTGGGCGCCTGGGCGCGCGTTGTAATACCGTATACCTTATCGTCCGCATCCGTGAAGGCACCCGCCCCAACGCTGCAAGCCACCTCTCTTACACCACCTCTCTCAAACCATCTCGCTCACGCCGTCCCTTGCCCCATGTGCAGCTGTCCTGCCTAATGCTCCCGGAAGCAGCCGCTGCTACGAGCACTCGGCCGCCGCCATTCTCTCCAGACGCCAGCAATGTTGGAGGCCCTGCGGGCGCCCTCGCGCCTCCTGGCGGTGCCGCTGCGGGCTTCCAGCTCTTTGACCGCCTTAGTCCCATGAGCCAGTCCGTGCAGGGCCGGCCGCCGTCCACCACCTCCGCCGCCCGCAGCGCCTGGCGCGCAGGTGCGCTTGCCAGCAGCCCCAGCGGCTGGCCGGGTACCTCTGCAGGCGGCGCTACCAGTGGCAGCGGCGGCGGCGGCGGCGGGCGCGGCCCAGGCAGCGGTGCCGCGGCGCTGAGCGGCCCGAGTGGGCTGGGAACCAGCGCCGTGCCCTCCTCTCACCTGTCCACTATGCAGCGGAGCAGGCTGTCGAGTGGCGTGATGGGCAGCCCGCAGCCCGCGCCGACGCCGCCGTCTGCACAGCAGCAGCATCAGCACCAGCACCACCAACACCAGCACCAACAACACCAACACCAACACCAGCACCCGCAGCGGCAAGAGGGCCAGCACCTGCTCTCGCAGCTATTTCCTGAAGGCGGCTCGGATCTGACTGGCTGGGTCCGCATGCGCATCGTGCACCCGCAGCTGCTGAGCAGCAGCACAGACGGCGCAGCTCTGGCGGACGCCGCCGCCGGCAAGCCCACGACCTCCAAAGCGAACGCAGCCGCCGCCTCCAGCCCGCTCCTTCCGCGCCAGAGCATCACTGACGGCACCACCACCGCCACCGCCACCACCACCGTGAACAGCCGCCGTACGGGCGACGGCGGCGCGGCGGCGGCGCACAGCTCGACGCACAGCCCGCGGGCGCCAGCGGACGAGGGCAGGTGCAGGGGCGGCAGCGCGGATGGCGGGCCCTTGGGCGGCGGCACTAGCAGCTCGTCGCTGCTGCTGCACGCGGGCACCACAGCTGGTTGGAGCTTGGCAGCGGCAGACGGCGACTCCCGGAGCACGCTCCTGAGCGCCTTTGGCGCGCGCGCGCTGGCCTCCGGCCAGAGCGGCTTCGGCGCCGGCGCGCTGGCCTCGGGCCAGAACGGAACTGCACCCGCCGCCGACCCGGCGCCCGCAGCCGCGGCTGCGCTTGCGGAAGAGGTGCCGCTCGCGCCAGCAGCAGCGGCGGCGGCGGCAGCTGCAGCGCAAGCTGCTGCCACGTCGCCGGCCTCGGCCCTGTTCGGGCCCAACGGCAGCGGCTTCCTAGCCTCGCTGGCCGTGTACCCGCACGGGCCAGACACCGCCACCGCCAGCGTGACGCCGTCCATGTCCGCCTCCGCGGCCTCGTCCTTGCACCGGCGGACGCAGGCCGCAGGGGCAGGCGCCGCGGCGGCCGCGGCCGCGGCCGCGGCCGCGGCCGCGGCGTTGGCGCTGGGTCCGCGCATGTACTCTGTGGGATCCGCCTCGGCCGCGGCCGCCGTGTACAGCCCGCACCGGCCGCCGAGCTTCACCTGGCGAAGCGAGGCAAGCCAGCCTCCAGCCGGCGCCGTCGCGGCCGCGGCGGCCGCAGCCGCCGCTGGCACCGCCGCAAGCGGAGGACCTGGGCCCGAGCAGGGCCGGAAGAGCCGGCCGGCCGGTGGCGGTGGCGGTGGCGGGGCGGGCACCGCCGTCGCGCCATCCTCCTCAGGTGCGCCCGCGGCTGCCTCTGCTCCACCCCCGTTGGGCGGCACGGCAGCAGCAGGCACTGCTTGGCTGCACGCGCCTGCCGCGGCGCACAGGGCACAGCCGGGCCGGCTGGGAAGCGCTGCCGTCGTGGAGCCTTCGGCCGCGGCGGCGGCGGCGGCGGGCCACCACCCGCAGCAGCAGGAGCAGCAAGAGCTGACGCCGCCGATGTCGCTGCCGCCTCAGCAGCACCCTCAGCAGGGCTGCGCAGTGTGGGAGGAGGAGGAGTGGCAGCAGTCGCGGGAGATGCTGCGCCGCGCGGCGCACCTTGACCTGCAGCTGCAGGCCCAGCAGCAGCTGCTGCTATTGCTGCAGCTCCGCCACCAGCAGCAGCATCAACAGCAGCAGCCTGCAGGCTGGCAGCATGGCCACGGCCAGGGTTTGCAGATGCTGGTGGAGCCCAGCGGGCCGTGGCCGGACAGGCTGTCGCGCCTCGGCGGTGCCACGGCGGATGCACGTGACGGGGCTACTGGTCGCGCAGGCGGCGGCGGCGGCGGCGGCGGAGAAGCCTGCGGTGAGGGGCCCGTGTACGCTGCGCACGGGGCGCGGGGGCAGGCGCAGGCCGCGTCCGCCATGTCGAGCGCGCCCGCCGGGGGGTACGCAGCGGTCTCACCATCCGGCCGCCAGAGCATTCCGACGGCAGGGCCAGCGGCCCCCGCAGCCCTCGCGACAGCGGCACTCAAGGCAGCCGGCTCTTACAGCGACCTCACATATGGCCAGACGCACCCAGGGGCGGACGCCCAGCAGGTGTGGCACCAGCTACAGCCGCTGCAGCCGCAGCCATCGCCGGTCGGGTCGGCATCGCAAGCGTGGGCGGCCCAGCGCGCCGCGCAGGCGCATATCAGCACGGATGGCGGTGGCGAGAGCACAGGCGGCGGCGCCGGCAGCAGCAGCAGCGGCGGCAGCTGGCGCGGCCGGCTGCTGGATCAGGCGCTGCTGGTGCCGCGTGTGAGCAGCAACCGGATGCCGCGCATCGTGGAGCACGTCCCCACCTCGTCGTCCGAGGGCGAGTCGCGGGACCCCAGCTACGCAATCCTGCCCCAGCCCCAGGGGCATGCGGATGCCTTATGCGGCAGCCGGGGCCCCGCGGAGGCGGTCGCGGCGGCGGGGGCGGCCGCCGCAATAAGCGGCCACGTGCATGTGTGGGGACTGGCGGCAAACAGGCCCGCCGGCGGCCGTGCCGAAAGCGCGGGCCGTGAGGGGGCCGCAGGCGCCGCCGCGCGGGCCTTGGAGGCGGCGGCCGCCGCAAGGGACCAGGCCGCGCAGCACCACCTGCCGGCGGGCGGACGAACCCATGCAGCGGCGCCGCCGGCGCAGCCACAGGACGCGGACGCGGGCAGCTGCCACCCCATGCTGCTGCTCAGCTCCAACCTGGACGAGGGCGCTGGCGCCGGTGACAGCGGCGCCGGCACCGGTGCCGCGGCCGCCGGTGCCGCGGCCGGCGCCGGCACCAACTCCTTCCAATCGCCCTTCGTGTTCGGGAAGCAGCACCACCAGGCGCTGGGCTGGCGCTACCCCGGGGCGCTCATGAGCACGTACTCAGAGGAGGAGGAGGCGGACGCCACCTACCACGGCGCCAGCGCTGGCTTGGCGTCCGTGGCCAGCATTGCGGCCCCCCGCACCGGCGGTGGCGCCGGTGCCGGCACCGTTGCGGATGCGGGGGCGGAGCCGGACAGCGGCGCCGCGAGCCTTGCCACTAACGGCCGGTACGCGATCGTGGATGTGCTAGCCACTACTGGGCCCCTGCAGTCGCCGCCGCCGGCGTTGTCGACAAACCCAGCAGCGGCAGCAGCAGGAAGGCGGCCCAGCTGGCAGCTGCCGCCGCACCAGCACGCGCAGCACCTGCCGCTCGCCTCGCGGGACCCGCCTGCTGCTCACCCAACCGCCCCAAGGTCCGGCACTGCTGCCCCTGCAGCTCCCCGCGGCGGCGGCGGCGGCGGCGGCGGCGGTGGTGGCGGCGCGGATGGAAGCCCCAGCCGCGGCCCCACGCCAGACGCAGCGGCGGCTGCTGTTCCCGCCGCCATGGAAGCAGAGATCTTTGCGGCTGCAGCGGTGGCGGCGCCGCCAGAAGAGGCTGCGCAACCTGCGCTGGGCGCAGGGCCCGCAGCCGCAGGCGGGGGCGGGGGCGGGGCCGCCGGCGGGGCCGCCGGCGGCGGGGCCGCCGGCGGGGGCGGGGCCGCCGGCGGGGCCGGCGGCGGCAGCTCCGGCGCGGCGCAGCCCGCGCTGTGGGCCACGCCCGACGTGGACAGCAGTGCCGAGGGCGTGGAGCCCTCCCTGGCGCTGTCCGCAGGAGGGGAGGCCATCTCCTGCAGCAACCACGCCACATCCAAGCGCTCAAGCGGCGCCAATAATGCCGTCTCGGGCGCCAACGTGCTTGTGTCGGCAACGGCTAACGCGGCGGGCGGGGGCCGCGGCAGCCGCGCGCGGCTGGCTGCGGTGATGACGCTGGGCAACTGGAGCCCGCGCGCCAGCACAGACACGGACGCCATGGGGGTTGTGGGCGGCGGCCGCAGCGGCAGCAGCAGCGAGCAGGAACGCCACGGGCGCGGCTCTGCCGGTGGCTGGAGCTGGCTGCGTGCAGGCCTCAAGGCGGCTGTCGCTCACGGCAGCGGCAAGGAGAGGGATGGCAGCCAGTCCGCCTCTAGCCGGGGCCGGAAGCGGCCGTTCGGTCTAGGAAAGTAGCTTAACACAGCGCGCATGGGCTGCGCTGTGTTGTGTTTTGAGGTGACGACGCAGGCGTGTAGGCAACCGGTATGTACTTGTTATGGATCTACGAGGGCTGCTGGCATTCGGGGCAGTTTATGATTGCGCCGCTTGTGGCCATGCACGCATGCAGTCGGTACACACGGTGGCACAATCATTCGCTTCGTGTGTTTGTGAGGGCTGCTGGCGCAAGTGGGTTTGTAGGTGAAAGGACCTGCCACCACTTTTGGGACTGCTCAAGTGAAGAGGGCGGGACTGCAGGTGGCTTGACGTGAGCCTGTTGCCACCATTGCGCATGCGACCAGCAGCTGCATTGATGGGTACACGCCTGGTGCTACAATTGATGGACAGTTCACGCGAGGGTACGCTTGGGTTTGATAGACGTTTTGCGTCCGTGTGGCGCGCGCGGAAAGGCTGCAGCAGAGGCCCACGCACCACGCATTGCGGTGCCTGCCCTGCAGTCTGACACGCAGACGGCGCAGCCGCGCTCATAATGTTTTACAGTGCCTATGTTTGCAATGCGTACAAGCCGGCACCGCGAAGTTAGAGTGCAGCGTTGAAGCGAGCGGTGCCTATTACCACGCCGTTAACGTGCAGCACAGTCGGGTTGTGGGCGTGTCGACCTGCGTGCATTCGATATCAAGGATTGGTGATGAAGAGATATCCCTTTAATTTGTTTATTTATGGACTGTTTGTCAAGGCGAGACACGGAGCGTTGCCGTACATGCAACAGCACAGCGCTGGGTTGCGAACTGTTTCTGATTGCGCCGTGGAGGCAAAGTGCACAAGTGTGAATGGAGGAGCGTGCGTGGGCTGCAGCCCAGTAATTGCGCTGTAGTTTTGCGTTTGATGGTATCGAAGCCGCAGGCCAGTGTATAAGATTGTTGCGGCTTGGAAAGTTGGGATAGCGGGTCTGGGGTGCTTGAGACGAGAGGGCGGTTGAGCGGTTTGGGCGTCGTCGCAAGGCACGTGCGCCACTACGACTGCGCCCGCGCCGACGGGAGGAAATAGAAGCGCGCTGCGGTAGGATGACTGTTGATGGTTATACTCATGCCAAATCTATCCTGAATTTTATGATAAAAACAGGCATGATGCGCCTGGATGCGCGCACAAGAAGCCACAGTCGAGGGCTGGCGGAGAGGGGGGCGTCCAGCACAGCAAACGCTCCTGGAGACGCTTGGATGGCATGTGCCAGTCTATGGAGCCCTGGGTCGTCGACGTTTGAGTGACGCAATGTAGCATCATAACATGTAACTTCGGGGGCTGGGCCTAGCTCGCATCGTCTCATTTCGCGTTGCTGGTGCATGGGACCGTGGCGGGTTTGCCCCATCCCGGACACACAGCCCGAACGGGGGCCGTCTTGCCGAACTTCAGCCCGCCCCTCCAACCCCTCACCGCATACTGCCCTACTTCCCGCCACTCGCATAGACGTGCTGCCAGTCATACAATACATGTAAGATACATACAGAGCTGGCAGCCATGACGGGCGCACGCAAGAACAAGGTGGCCTACTTCTATGACAGTGAGTGCCTTGGTCTGCCCCTAGTGTTCAACGTTGACCTTAAGCTAATACTTAGCATATAACATGCACAGGCGAATTCCAGGAGTTCTATTTCGGGCAGAACCACCCGATGAAGCCCCATCGGCTGGCAATGACCCACCACCTGGTCCTGGGCTATGGACTGCACAAGAAGATGGACGTATTTGTAAGTACAACAATATGAAGGCGCACCTGGGGGCTCGGCAGACCCTAGGACGCTAAACCCGGCTTTCTTGCGTCGCAGCGACCTCGCCGAGCGCACCCGGCGGAGCTGGCGCAGTTCCACACGGAGGACTACATCGAGTTCCTGTCCAAAGTGACGCCCGACAGTGCCGCCAAGTTCGGGAACCAGCTGCGCCAGTATAACATTAACGACGACTGCCCGATTTTCGACAACATGTTCAAGTAGGTATCGGCAGAATGATACTGGGACTGCATCGCGTGCACTGGGATGGACGGCGGTCAACGCCTCTGCTACCCGCGCAGATTCTGCCAACTTTACGCGGGAGCGTCCATAGAGGGCGCTGTGAAGCTCAACCACAACCTCTGTGACATCGCCATCAACTGGTCGGGTGGCCTTCACCACGCCAAGAAGGGCGAGGCGTCGGGCTTCTGCTATATTAACGACCTGGTCCTGGCCATCCTGGAGCTGCTCAAGTACCACGCGCGCGTGCTGTATATCGACATTGATGTGCACCACGGGGACGGCGTGGAGGAGGCCTTCTACCTGTCGGACCGGTAAGCTGGCGCTGGGGGAGGTCCACGGTTTGGGGGGGGGGGAGGCCAGCGCACGCAAACTTGCGTGGGCTTTGAACGGGCTGGGCAGGGTGGCGTGGTGGGGAACGCTCAGGTCCCTTCCGCACCCCTGCTGACTGCCCTTCCTTCCCGGCACAGACACACAAGCCTCCACCTCGTCCACCTCCTCTTTCTCTCTCTCTCTCGGTCTCTCTCAACCTGCATCCTGTCCCTCCACAGCGTGATGACGGTGTCCTTCCACAAGTACGGCGACTACTTCTTCCCGGGCACGGGCGACTTGATGGACACGGGCGAGCTGAACGGCAAGTACTACAGCGTTAACGTGCCGCTCAAGGTACGTGTGGGTGTGGGTGTGGGTGTGTGCGGCTGTGGACAGCCAACGTGGGGGCGTGCGGGGCGGTCAGTTGGAGGAAGGGGTAAGAGCTGGGGCAGGGGTTCGTATGGGCTGAACACGGAGACAGTGGGGAGGGGCTGTAGTCACCCAAGTCAGGCGCGCAGCAGGGGTCGGGGATGCCTGGGCAGGTGCGCGGAGGAGAAGGAGAAGGCGGTGGGGTGGGGCCTGACGCCAGGTGGCTGGCTGGCTGGCTGGCTGGCTGGCAGCACCCCACGACCTGACTCCGGGTCCTCATGCTACACACGAAGGACGACGCTCTCCTTCAATTGGGTTCGGGTTATCCACACCTGCCCACCAGTCTCGCATGCGGAAGAACAACATCACGCCCCCACAACCGCCACATGCCCGCAGCGCCTCATCCCCCATGCCTCTCTTCCCCACCCTCTTTCCTACGGCTTTGCCAAATACGGTATCCTTGCAACCCCCCCCCCCGTTCCATGGGATTGGAATGAACTATTTTTTCACTGGGTACGGGAATAAACCCCATCTTCGCCTTCTCATCATAACTTAACATGCATGGACCCTTCCCCAGTGGTTGCCATGGTCCCTTCGGTTTCTGGAATGAACTCCACCCACACCCACACACACACACACACACACACACACACACACACACACACACACACACACACACACACACACACACACACACACACACACACACACACACGCACGCACCGCCCCCTGCACACAGGACGGCACCAACGACGACACCTTCCACGCGCTGTTCAAGCCCATCATGCGCCGCGTCATGGAGGTGTTCCGGCCGGGGGCCATCGTCATGCAGTGCGGTGAGTGGGGGGGGGCGGGCCTAGGGGCCTGCGGGCCGGTCCACCAACAACCACCCTCGCCCAACCCTCTGCCAACTCAATCCAACCCAGCCCAACCCAAATGGCCAAATCGGACCTCTCACTGAACCGCCACATCCAGGCGCGGACTCGCTTGCGCACGACCGCCTGGGCTGCTTCAACATGTCGTTGCGGGGCCACGGTGAGGCCATCCGCTTCATGAAGGAGTTCGGGCTGCCCATGCTCATCACCGGCGGCGGCGGCTACACCAAGCACAACGTGGCGCGCTGCTGGACGTACGAGACGGCGATCCTCACCGACACGCAGGTGGGCGGGCGGATGGAGGCTGCAAGGCCGGGGAGAGGAGGAAGGAGTGGAGGGAGAGGAGGAAGGAGTGGAGGGAGAGGAGGAACGGAGTGGAGGGAGAGGAGGCCGCGCAGGCGGCTGGGTGGAGGGATGGGGGGGCAGCAGCAAGGAGGGAGAGGAGGTGGTGAAGGGTTTGGGGCCGGGGCCGATACGCAGCGTGGCGTGCGCAACCCGGGGGCGCAATAGCTCCGTACCGCATCGCGAATGCCGCAGCGGCGTCTCACTCCTCTGCTCCTCTACCGCTCCTCTCCCCCGCCCTGCCCTGCCCCGCCCCGCCCTCCGCCAGGTGCCGGAGCAGCTGCCGCGCTCGGACTACCACGAATACTTTGCGCCCGACTTTTCGCTCAACGTGTCCGCGCACAAGGTACGGTACGGCACGCACACGTACGGCCAGTGTGCCCTGCAGCAGGTGGCTCCCACAGGCTTCCAGGGGCTTCCCACCCCTTGATGACCCTCTACCATCTGTTACTACCGTACGGCCAGACGCAACGCGGTCCTTCCTACTCCCTGTGCGATTGTTGCCGCTGCCTCACCCCGCCTCCCCCTCCCTCTCCTCCTCCTCCTCTTCCTCCTCCTCCTCCTCCCCCTCCTCCTCCTCAACCCCCTCCACCATCACAGGTGATGGACGACAGCAACAGCAAGGCGGAGGTGCAGCGCATCCTGCGGGAGGTGTTTGAGAACCTGCGCCTGCTGGAGCACGCGCCCGGCGTGCAGATGCACGAGGTGCCGCCCGACTTCCGAGTGCCGCGGTGAGGGGGCGGGAGGGGAGGGGATTCCATGCATTTAAATTAATGACGAGGTAGACGTAGAACAGACGTGGAGGGAGGGAGGGAGGGAGGGAGGGGAGGGGAGGGGAGGGGAGGGGAGGGGAGGGGGCGGGCAGGCTGGGTGGCTGGCTGGCTGGTGCTGATGGACTGGGAAAGTGCCGGTGCCGGTGCCCGGGAGCGGGACATGAACTTCGGGCCATGAGCACCTGCGCTAGAGATTTGTCTGCTTCGCAGCATCTGATACCGCCGCATCGCACCCTGCCAGCGTTCACTGCGCTCACGTGCGCCTGTCTCCCTACTGATTACCTTGCAACTCACCCACCCCGGCACCCAACCCATGCAACACATCCTCCTTCCACCGCCCTCCCCCCAACCACCCTCCCCCTAACTGCCAACCGCATCCTAACCAACCGCCCCCAACCAACCAACCAACCAACCGCGCAGCTACAACTACGACGAAGAGCCGCTGGAGGAGCGGGTGGGCAAGTACGCGCGCGAGCACCTCATCATTCGCGAGGACGAGGAGATGGCGCTGCCCGGCGCCGGGGCCATGGGCGGCGCGGGCGCGGGCGGCGCGGGCTTCCACCACGAGCCCTACGACTGAGGCGCCCGCGGCGGAGCGCGACTGGAGGCTGCGCGCTGGGGTGGGGGCCCGTGCGGGC
This sequence comes from Chlamydomonas schloesseri, assembly GCA_016834595.1. Classification (NCBI taxonomy): domain Eukaryota; kingdom Viridiplantae; phylum Chlorophyta; class Chlorophyceae; order Chlamydomonadales; family Chlamydomonadaceae; genus Chlamydomonas; species Chlamydomonas schloesseri. Next base: position 3,943,518 of record JAEHOD010000003.1, read on the forward strand.
GCGTGCATGCGTGTGTATGTGTGTGTGCACGTGAGCACGGCGGGCTTGCGGATGGGGGCGGGGCAGAGGAGGCGGAGGAGGAAAAGGAGCACGCATGCTGTGCGTGCCCCGTGGCCGGCTCGGGCTGCGGTGTGTGTGTGCACATGTGCGGCTCCGTCGTTGCGGGGCGTTGTCGAACGCCGGCGTTGTGTGAGGGAGGCGGGCGGCGGCAGCCCCACGGGCCGCGAGCCCTCGGCTGCGCTGCGGGGGGAAACAGGCACCCCTGGCGGCAGCGGCAGCGCCTCCCGTGTGTGTGTCCCCAGTGCGGAGGCGCGCGGCATTCAGATGATGAGCATATCTTCTACGCCCTGTGTTTTGATATATCGGGTTGATGTGTGGAACGCGGCGCGGCGCGCGCTGACTTGGCGCGCACGTGCGCCAGTGGTAGCGGTGACACGGGGGCGACGGCCGCGAGTCGCGCATTGCCGCCGCCGCCGCCGCCGCTTCTCAGGGCGAAGCAGGCGGCCGTGGAGGCTGGCGCTGGACGTGGGTGGGACAAGGCGGCGGCTGCCTGGTCCCCGCAGCGGCCGCAGCCCTGGGCATTGGCAGTGCGTCACGCGCCCGCCCCGTGGCTGTTGCTGCTGCTCCGCCCGCCCCCCCCCCCGCCGTCAGGACCTGGGGCAGCAGCAGCGGCTGCAACAGCAGTAGCTGCAGCAGGTGCAGGCGCGGTGGAAGCTTACAGCCACGTGGTCGTGGCTGCTGCTGGAGCGGCGCCCAGCAGCAGTGCCGGCGGCGGACCTGCTGCCCGCATCCAGCGACCGCTGCCGCCTGTCGTGGCGGACCTCGCTTGGTGGAGGCAGCGGCTGTGGTGCCAGCCGCAGCCATCCTCGCCGGCCAGGGCGTCCCCTCGGAGGCCTCTGCCCCATCATCACATAAGGCGGCCCGCCGGGCCCCACCCTGCGTCCACTCTGGCGCGGGGCCCTGCACACAGCGCGGCGGCGGCCGCTGCGGCCGCTGGCGGCGGCGAGCACAGCACCAGCAGCGGCAGCAGCCCACGCCCGTGCACGTGGGGCCCATGCGGGCCGACCGCTCTGAGCCGGCGTGCCGTAGCCACCGCCCTGCTGGCCTGCGGCCGTCCGTGCCGCGTACCGTGGCAACCCCTCGTGCTTTGGAGCGGCGGCGGCGTGGCGCCAACGCAGCGGGCGGCGGCAGCACGGGCCGCGCCCACGGGGCGCACGGGGCCTCATGCGGCGTTCTGGGGCACCCATTCGGAGCGCTGCACCCGCCCCACTGTGCAGCACGGGGGGTTGCCCCGGGCCCCGACCGTCCCGAGCCATACCGGGCCAGCCAAGCAGGGATGCACGCGCCCGTGCACAGTCGTGTGCGGGCTGGGCCAGCGTGCCGGGTTGCCTTGCAAGGCAGGAGGCGAGTGGATGGATGTGGATGGGGCGTATGCATAGAGATGACAGTTTGTGAATTGGATACGGTAGGTGACTCACGAGTGGATGTGAGGCTGTGTGCAGCGGCAGCGGTGCCCGGCTTGCGGGCTACCGCTGTCACTTACGGCCTGGTCCTAAGCAACGAATTGCGTGCCGCCTACGATCAGGCATTGTAAGCATTTCGGTGACATGAGATGAGGTGCATCGAAGTCCCGAAGTCGGAGGGCATGCCTACACGGTCCGTCATCGCGAGGTTACGCTGGTGCTGGGCCCCTGAAACGGCTCCGGCTTCATGTAATCTTCACCAGCGCAGACATATCGTCTCGTTGAAGCAGAGACCCAACTGCTCCTGATTAGCGCGCTTTGGGGGTTCTTGACGTGCGGAAGCGAGACCACATCCTGCCGCGGCGCTCGCAGCCGCCGCACCACAAGGCAATGCAGAGCGGAGGCAGTGACGCGGGCCCCTCCACTGACCAACGTGCGCGCTGCCTACACGTCTGGGACGTTGGCCGCGCAATCAGTATTGCAGTTGTGACTTGAGCACCTCGCGGTTCCTTGCCCGCAGTCCCCAGGCGCACGAAGGTAGGCCAGCCGTGGCTGAGTGGCTCTCGCCAACGCGGCGTTCCCACACGCTAACTATGTGATGAGCTTGGACCTAGAACAGGCCACCACTCAGGACGGTGTATCAGGGAGATGTGTTACACATACGTTTCACAATAAGGGGGCCGGTGTTGTATGGCTAGGCAGGCGTACTCCATCCGCCCACTTCGCTGCCCATTGACAACCCCACTGTCCACTTTCCGTCCACTTTCCACATACACCGCATGGAACCGGGCGCCCCAGCACTCCGGGGGCAACGACCACCCCCCACTGCCAGAACAAATGCAATGCCTTGAATATACTATATGGGCCTCAGCCAAAACAACGCAAATAATTTCCCAGGCCCTTCACGGCGGGACGTGTGCAAGAAACAGCTCCGATAAACGATTCCAAAGCCAACCAGATGAGAGGCGAACTTCACAGCATTGGTGGCAACACAAGCAATGTTACCGTGCTACGGCGTGCATCCCGATTCGCAAAACCTCCTGCATGTCTAACATTCACAACCTCGTACGGGGTTGCGGCGTGCTCCTCTAAGAAATTCAAATGCAGAGTACCATGCATCCAGCACCAGGATACCATTCCCCCCCTAGACATATGCACACTGCTACCATTTGCTCGTCGTGTTGCGCACCACACTGCAGCCACCTGGGTTGCGCCTCCGCGTTGGATGGCGCAAGCTATGTCGTGTCCCGTATGCTAGAGTGTCGAGTTAAGCAGCGCATGCCGGAACCAACAGCGTCAGAGCATTCCACTCAACGCAACCGTGCCGCTCTCAAGTGCTGAGCTCTCACGGAAGGTCCCCAATTTAGGGCAAGGAATGCACGCACGCGCTTGCTTGTCCCCCTATGCCACATACACTACGACTGCAATGCCCTGAAAACAACGGGCACGCCACGCGAACGTCAGCGCAAGAGTGCCATGCTGCAATTGAATGCCGTGGTTCCTATCATTAAAACAGTGCCGATGGTCGTCGTGACTGCCTCAAGATGAGCACGCTCACTGTCTCATTTCGCTTTAAGCAGCGACTGGGCACACGGCTTACGTTGACCCGTTGCAAGTCAGCAGTCCAGGCCATGTAAGCAACGTTGGGCATCCGCGATTAGCTATCAACGCTGCCGTGAAATGAGGGCCCCCGTCCTCCAGACGAACCGCGCCCTCCAGCAATCCTTAAGCAGGACGCAGCTAAGTGTCATAAATAAGCAAAGCGAGGGCCTGCTGTGAGCAAAGACACGATGGTCACACCACACGACGAAAGGCGTCCAGTCGGTCCGCCGGCGCTTACTTAGCGTCTGAAGGAAAGCTTGTACACACGTGGCGAGCGCAGCGGATGCCCCAAGCAGGGCAATCGCATTTGCACACGCGCACCAAATCATGCTGGCACTGCGCTACGCCTATCCATGGGACGCGCGCTGCTGCAGCCGCAGCTGCGGCGGCCGACGTCCACGCTCACGCCCGGTGGTTGGAGGTGTCCGAATCGCCGCCAGCAGCGGCACCACCTGCAGCACCCGGCGTCCGCTTGAACATGCTCTTAAACTTCTTCATCAGGTCCTTCATGGGGAAGCGGCTGCCGCCGACCGCCGCCGCCGCCTGAACTGCCGCCTCCATCTCGGCCGCCGCCGCCGCACTCATGGCCCGGTCCATCATGTTGCCGCCGTGCACGCTGGCGGCGGCGGGCAGCGTGTTCAGCCGCCGCGGCGCCGGGAAGCCGCGGCCGTCGCTGCTGTGCACCGCCGCGTGCGCCAGGCGGCTGCTGCCGTGCCCGCTGGCGTCGCCGTCGGCCGCCGACGCGACGGCGGCCAGCCCAGAGGGCGCCGCCGGCGCGGAGCCGCACAGCACCATGCCGGGCCACAGCTCCGACGGCGAGGCAGCGGCGGCGGCGGCCGCGCCGCAAGAGGGCGCGGCGGCCGACGCCGCGGGCACGGGCACCGCGACCGACGCCGAGGGCCAATCCATGCCCACCACTGCAGCCGCCTGCGACTGCGACTGCAACCGCAAGGACTGGGCCGCCGCCGCTACTGCTGCTGCCGACTCCGACTGCTGCGGCAGCGTGGTCATAAGGGCGGGCACGCCCGCGCTGCTGCTGGGCAGCACCGCCAGCGCCTCGCTGCTCAGCATGGTGGCGCGCGGGTCCTGCGAGGAGGAGGGGCTGCCCGGCAGCGGCCGGCACATGTTGAGCAGCGGCTCCATGGGCAGCGGGTTGCCGCGGCCGCCGCCGGCGTCAGGGCCGCCGCCGGCGGCCGCGGCGGCGCCCTCAGCTCCACCGCCGCCGCAGCCCTTGAGCGGCGCCATTCCGGCGGCGGCGGCGGCGGCGCCCATCAGGCTGCCGGCGATGACGCCGTACGAGCCCAGGCCCAGCGAGCCGCCGTACATGGTCATGCCGGCGGCGGTGGTGTGCGAGGCGAACACGGGCATGGAGCCGCTGGCGCACACGCCGCTGCTCGCCAGCGTGAAGTGGCTGGGCGGCACCAGGGACGCGTCCGCGCCGCTGGCGTAGTAGGACGAGGCAGCGCCGTCGGCGCCGACGCCGGCCGCGGCGGCGGCGGCGGCGTTCGCCGCCGCAGCGGCGCCTGCGGCACCGCCGGCGGCGGCCACCGCCACCGACTGCGCGAGCGCCTTGGGCGCGACCACGACGCGCATGCGCGGCGGCGAGGCGGTGGCGATGGCGGGGACGTCGGCGGGCGAGCAAGCCGCCGGCGTCACGCCGGTGGGCGACATGAGGAAGGCGGGCACGCCGCCCACGCTGCCGTGGCCGCTGCGGTCATCCAGGCCGCCCGGGCTGACCGCCAGCATCTGGCGGCTGGAGCGGCGGGCGTAGGCGTAGTCCTCAGTCACCAGGTCGCGGACGCGCTCGCAAGAGCCGCTGTTTGTGGCGGCGGCGTGGTTGCCGTTGGCAGAGGCAATGGCGTCGGCTTGCTCGTCCTCGTCCAAGCCGTCGAAGTCGGGCAGCACGCCGTCGTGCAGGTCGTGCAGCGCCGCCGCCGCCGCCGCCGCGTCGCCGGCGTGTTGCCCGCGCGAGCAGCGCCGCTGCGGGCTGGACGTGGCGTCCATGCTCGAGGCGGCGGCGCCGCCGCCGCCGCCGCAGCCGGCGCCGCTGCCGACGCTGCCGGCGGCGCAGCTGTTCGCCTCCATGGACGGCAGCTCCACGTGGTCCAGCGGCGAGGTGTAGTTGTGGGTGCGGATGTAGGAGGAAGCCAGGCGGGCCATGCACAGCCGGTCCAGGGTGGCGGCGGCGGTGGCCGCCGCCAGCGCCACGCCAGCAGTCGCGGGCGTCGCCGCCGCCAGCGCGGCGTGGGACACGGCGCTGAACAGCACTGCGGGCGAGTCGAGCAGCACGCAGCCGCTGAGCGCGGCGGCGGCGACGTCGGCGGCAGTCTGGCCGGAGAACCAGGCGGCGGCGAAGGAGTCGGCGTCCGCGGGCTGGGCGGGGCCAGCCAGCGCCAGCGCCCACAGCACCTCCAGCGCGGCAACGGCGGCGGCGGGCGGCAGCGACACCGCCAAGTGCAGCAGCGTGGCGCCCACGGGCTGGCCGGGCACTGCGCGTCCAAAGAACACAACGCAGGACAGCAAAGAAGGTTAGCAAAGTTGGAACAGTTCATCTAACACGACATGCCCTGCATGCAGACGGCACGCCATGCCAAGACAGCATTCCTGTGGAACGGCACACAACGGGCGACAGCGCCAAGGGAAACACAGGCACGACGCCAAAGCAGCATGGCAGGGGCCCTTCGGCTCACCCTGCGCGCGCCAGTCGGGCATGGCGCCGCCGCGCGCCGACCACTCGGCCGCGATGCGCAGCGCCGCGCCGCCGCCCGCCAGCGTGGCGCAGGCGAGCAGCGGCGTGCCGTTGTAGGCGGCGGCGGGCAGCGCGGACAGCGGCTCGCCCATCTCCACTAGCTGGCTACCCAGGTAGGACATGAGGCCGGGGCAGGACCTGGCCGAGGGGGAAAGGGAGGGAAGAAAGTGTGCAGGGCGGGCGGGTGGGGGCGTTCAAGACTGGCGTGGACATTTGGGTGCGGCAGCAGCAGTGCCTTGCAGGTCAAGCTATAGAGGATGGGCGCCCCCGTGTAACGCATGTGTACGTTGGTGCGCACATGCAGGGAACAAGACAAGAGCAGGGCAGGTGAGAGCTGGGGGGGGGGCGGTCGCTCACCTGAGGGCGCTGTAGGCGAGGAGGGTGCGGCCCATGCCCACGATGCGCGCGTGTGAGGGGCCGAACACCGCGTGCCAGTCCGGCCGGCCGGCGGCAGCGCCGGCGGCCTCGGCCGCCTCGACCTGAGTCGGCACCGCCTCCTGCGCGGCCTCCACGGCGTCCACGGCCGCCGCCACCGCCAGCGGCGCGCCGCTGGGACCGGACGCCGGCAGAATCGCGACGCTGTGCGCGCAGGAGCTGGTGGCGCGGGTGCCGGCAGCAGCCGCCGCCGCCGCCGCCCCCGGCCCCGCCGCCGCGGCGTGCGTCTCGGCCTCGTCCATGGACTCGTCCTGGCGCTCCTCGCTGTCGCCGCCCACCTCGTCGCCGCCCTCCTCCACGTCCGCCTCCAAGGCCTCCGCCTCCGCCTCCTCGGCCTCCATCACGGCGGCGCAGCGCTCGCCGTGGTCCACAAACAGGCCCAGGCTCACCACCAGGCGGCGGGCGGCGTCGGCGTCTAGGCCGCGGAGCATGGCGGCGGCCTCGGCCGCCGCGCCCGCCTCCTCCAGCAGCAGCACGGGCGCCCAGGAGCCGAGCAGCACGCCGGCGCGCGGCTCGAGGATGAGCAGGCCCTGGGAGGGCGCCGCCGGCGGGATCTCAACCTCCACGTCGTACAGGCTGTACGGAGCGGCGGTTGGGGCGGCGGTTGGGGCGGGGGCGGCGGGCGTAGGCGAGCCGCTGGCAGACAGCGGCGGCGGCAGCGAGGTTGGGGGACTGGTGGGGGAGACGCCGCTCGCGGTCGCGGCAGCAGCAGCAGCAGCGGCCAGCTGCAGCGGCGCCGTGGCCTCGGAGGTGGTGGGCGTGGCGGCGGTGTGGGCGGCGGCGCGGCCGCCGGTGGGGCAGCTGTCCGCCTCCTGCTCTGTGAGCACCACGCTCGAGGGCGGCGGCGCGGCGGCGCGGGGCTTGCCGTCTCCGTTGACGTCCACGGGCGTGAGCGTGACGGCCAGCGCCAGGCCGCCCATGCGCGCCAGCACGGTGACGCCGGCGCCGTCCAGATGGCGGCCCAGCACACGCAGCCGCACGTAGCGAGAGCCGTCCATGGCTGCAGCGAGCGAGCGCAGGAGGATGAGGGGAGCAGATGAAGGTGAGTAGCGGCGAAGCAAGGAAAGCCTGTGTGGGCTGCGCAGACGGGAATCACGCACCCACGGGTGCCGTGTGCTAACCCGCCGCCGCAGAACACTCACCCGAGTGGTCCATATGCAGGACGGGCGCTTCCGCCGCCAGCAGCTCGGGCTTGGCCAGCCGCTGGCCGCCGCGCCGCATGGCCACTCCCGCCCAGCTGGCGCGCTTGGGCGACGCGCCGGGGCGCAGGTAGATTGCCTGGTCGGCGGCCTGCAGGTAGATGTCCTTGCAGTGCAGCGACGGCGGCAGCGCCGCCAGCAGCGCGGCGGCGGCGGACTCGACGTCGCCCTGCCGCAGCAGCTCCGCCACCAGCGCCTGCTCGTCGCCGGCGTGCAGCGCGTCCAGGACCACCTCGGTGCAGCCTGTGTGCAGTTGCCCGTCATAGTTGTCGTTACGGCAAGAGCAGCGCAACTATCGCAATAAAATTCATAAATAAAAGGCATGTAAGTGAAACAAACTAGAATATCAATCGGCCAAGGCGTCAAACGGGGCCTATCTTCACAGCGGCTCGCTGCTTACCGGGTCGCAGGCAGCCCTGCACCAGGTCCAGCGGCGCCTGGCTGGCGAAGGCCTGCATGCGGCCGCGCACGTCCGGCGGCAGCTCGTCCGGCAGGCAGTTCATGATCTTGAGAGACACGCGCGTCAGCAGGTCCGGCGCCACGTAGCCGCCGCCGGGGGCGGCGGAGGCGGAGCCGCCCGTGGCGGCGCCAGCGCCAGCGCCGCCGCCAGGCGCAGCGCCGGCCGCCGCCAGCACCGGCGAAGCCCCGGGCGTGGCCACGGCGGCGGGCATGCCAGCGGTGGCGGCGCTGCGGGCGTCCATGAGGGCTTGCAGCTGCGCCGCCGGCGAGGCGCGCGCGGCGCCCAGCGCAACGGCTGGGGCGACACCCAGGCTAGCGAGGGAGCCCAGGCCGGCGGCGGCCACGACAGGGCCGGCGGCAGCGGCGGCGGCGGGGCCGGTGGGCGCCATACCGGCGACGCTGGCCGCGTTGCCGCTGGCGGCGGCGGCCATGGCGGCGGCGGCGACCTGGTCGGCGTCGGGGGCTTGGCCGGACTGCAGCGTCAACATCAGCTGGCGGCGCAGGAGCTGCTTCTCCGCCAGGCAACCCTGCGGTGGACGGGAAGAAGGCAGAAGCAGTTGCACAGAGCACGAGGCAATGACTTTTGCATAGGAGGCATGTAGGTTGAAGATGCGTATGATCGGGCAGAGCATGCGCGCTGGGCCGTGACTCTCACTGTGGAAGGTATTTACACAAGAAGCAGGCAAGATAGACCCAAGACGGCAAGGGAAAGTGCCAAGGCTACGACCGGGGTACCTACGTTGAGCTCCGTTGAGAGGTGGTGAGTCTTGGTGTCGGCATCGAGCAGGCGCGACAACAGCAAGCCCGCAGCCGGCACCGCCGGCGCGGCCGCGACCGCTGTCGCGTTGGCGGCGAGCGCCGCCTGCGCCTGCTGCAACTGCAGCAGCTGCTGCTGCTTTGCAAGCGCCTGCTGTTGCTGCTGCAGCAGCTGGATCTGCTGCTGCTGATGCGCCTGCTGGTGCTGCTGCTGCTGCGCCTGTGCCTGCAGCAGCTGCCGCTGCAGCAGCAGGTCGCCGCCAGCGGCGGCGGCAGCCGCCGCCACCGCCGCGCTACCCTGACCAGAGCCGGGGAAGCCGGCTCCCACCGAGCCCAGCGAGCCCAGGCCTGCAAGCAGCTGCTCCTGCGAGCCACCCAGCTGCGACAGGCCGGCGAGCTGGGAGCCGGCGAGCTGGGAGAGGCCGCCCAGCTGCGAGCCCAGCAGCGCATTGGAGCCGCCCAGCGGCGTGATGCCGCCCAGCGCCGACAGCCCGCCCAGCGAGCCCAGGCCGCCGGCCTGCTGCTCCAGCAGCAGCGCGCGGCCCACGCCGCCCAGGCTGCCCAGCCCGGCGGCGGTGGAGGCGGTGCTGCCCGGCGGCAGCGCCATCAGCGCCTCCAGGTTGGGCGGGCTCAGCGCCGCCATGGCGGCGGCGGCGGAGCCGCCCGCGGCGGCTGCCGCGCCGCCGGCGGCGGCGCTTCCGGCCCGCGACATGGCGCCGCCGGCGATGGCGAGGTCCATTGCGCCCTGCAGGCCACTCGCGCCGGCCGTGAGCGCCGCCAGGCTGCCGGTGTTGCTGCCGGCGGCACCGGCGCCGCTGAGGTGGCTGAAGCCGGGCACGCCCTGCAGCAGGCCCGCCGCCGCCGCGGCGCCGGAGCCGCCACGGACTGAGCTGAAGCCCGAGCCCAGCGCCGACAGGCCCCACGACTGCAGCCGCAGGTCATTGCTGCCAAGCACCATGGCGCTGCCGTTGGCGTTGGCGCCGCTGCCATTGCCCACGCCCAACGCGCTGAGGCCGCTCAGCCCGACCAGGTTGCCATTAGCGCCGCCTTGCGGACCGCCGTTGGCTGCTGCTGCTGCTGCTGCTGCCGCTGCTGCGGCGGCGTTGGTGTTGTTGCTGCCCACACCCAGGTCCGCGTTCTGGGTGGTGAGCAGGTCCATCAGCGAGCCCAGCAGCGCGCCGCTATCGTCGCCGGGGCCCAGGATAACGTCGTCGTTCTCCAGGCTCATGCGCACAGGCCGCCCTGGCTCGTACAGTGCCAGCGCCGAGCCGGCATTGCCGCCGCCGCCGCCGCCGCTACCGCCACCGCACGCGGACGCCGCCAGCTGCTTGCTGTTTTGGGCGAGCGCGCCGGCGAGGGTGTTGGCGGACCGCGCGCCGCAGCTGGCGGCGGAGCCGCTGGGCATGGTCGCGATGACGGCGCCGCTGGCGGCGAGCATACGCGAGTTGCCGGCGGCTCCTGCGCCGTTGCTGCCGATGGCGGCACAGCCGGCGAGCGTCTGCGGCATGCCGGGCAGCGCAGCTGGCGCGCTGCCGTTGAGCATGGCGACCAGCGCGGGGTCCACGCCGTCGCTGCCGCTGCCGGGGCCGGCCAGCGTAGGCACGCCATGGCCCTGTGGTGCAGACGACTTGTTGAGCATGGCCTGCTGGATGAGCAGCATCTCCTGCGGCGAGCTAGCCAGCAGCCCGGCGGCGGCGTTGGCGGCGGCCAGGGTCTGCACGTGCGGCGACAGGTGGCTGCCGCCGCCGCCGCCGCCAGCAGCGCCGCCGCCGCCCGTGGCCAGAGCCACGTCGGACAGCGCAGCGCTCTGCAGGTCGTGCGAGCAGTGCTCGCGCAGCGATCCACGCGCAGTGGGGTCGGAGCATGGCTTGTTCGGCCAGGCGGCGGCGGCGGCAGCGGCGCCCGCAGCCAGCTGCGGCTGCTGGTGCTGCTGCTGTTGTTGCTGAAGCAACATCTCCTGCTGCAGCAGCGGGTGCAGGTTGTTGGCGCTGGGCACGGCGGGCAGGCCGCTGCCGTCGGCGCCGCCGCCCACCTGCACGCTCCACGGCGACGCGGCGGCGTCCTGCTGCCCGCCGGCGCCGCCTTGGCTGCCCATCGCCGAGTCCTGCCCAGACGCAGGCGTCAGCTGGCGCTGCTGCTGCTGCTGCTGCTGCTGGCTCGCCGCCGCGGCGGCTGCGACCGCCGCCATTTGCTGGCGTGCAGCGAACATCATGATCCCTTGCTGGTCCGCTCCCGGGGCGCCGGGCATGCCCACCTGCTGCGTCAGGCCCGCCGCCGCGGCTGCGGCGGCGATGCTGCCGGGCCCGCCCACGTCAGCCATGACGCCGCTGCCCATCATGCCGCCCTGTGCGTACGGGAGGCCGCCGTACTGCTGCAGCGTGTGCGCGCTGAGGCTGGCGTGAGGCATGCCCGCGGCGCCCCCCTCGGGGCCGGTCATGCCGCTGGCGGGGCTGTGCGCCACCAGCACGGTGCTGCCGGCGCCGCCTCCCGCCATGGCGGTCGCGGGCGACATGGGCTGCATGGACGACTGCGGGCCGCCGCCGCCGCCGCCGCCGCGCCAGCCCCCCGTCTGGCCCGACAGCTGGCCGATGCTGGCGCGCGGGTGCTCGCGCGAGCCGTCGCTGCCGCTGAGGCCCGACTCGGGCAGCAGCGGGTCCGTCTCGGGCGAGCCCACGCCGCCGCCGCCCGCCATCGCGCCGCCGCCGCCGGGCGCGCAGCCACTCAGCGCCTGCGCCAGCGCCAGCGGCGCCACCAGCGTCACCGGCGCGCCGCCGGCGATGCGCACGCCGCCGGCGATGCGCACGCCGCCGGCGTTGAAGGCCGCGGCAGCGGTCGCGGCTGCCGCGGCCGCGGCGGCAGCCGCTGCCATGGCGCCGGCGCCGGCTGGGCCGCCCAGGTGGCGGGCCTTGCGTGAGTCGGTGTAGGAGCCCTCGCCGCTGCCGCTGCTGTCCGCGGGGCGCTTGCCGCGCAGGCCGCTGGCAGGCGGCGCGGGGCACTCGCTGCCCATGTGGCCCATGCCGCCGTCCTCGAACCCGGTGGCGGCGGCGGCGGCGGCCGCGGCGGCGTTCATCTTGCGCGTGCGGCGCGCGCGCTTGTTGATGCGGATGCGGTCCAGCTGCACGCGGCACGTCCTGTGCAATGAAAGCGAACGGCGGTCGCGCGTTAAGGTGACTCATGGTGCAAAACTGTGTCAAAGGAGGCCATGGTTTCCCGATACTCATGCAGTGTCCATGGTTTTAGCTGGTGACTCCCTACAGCTAAAAGTGACTCCCCAACCGCCCGCCGCTATCTCGGCCGCCCCGCCCCGTCGCCACCGGTCGCCCCGTGCCCCTAGCACACAGCCCCCGCCCGCCCTAGCCACAGCGCCTACCGTTTGGCTCCCTCAAACGCGTTCACATGGTGGAACTTGGAGCACTGCTGGCAAAGGCGCGAGGGCGCCCCGCCGATGATGAGCACCGGCGCCTTGCTGTGCTCCTCGCACACGCGGTGGCGCAAGAAGTATCCCTTCATGCCGGCTAGGCTCAGGCCGCAGCCCAGCACCTGTGTGCGTGCAGGAGGTAGGATGAATGAGCTCGCACTGCGCCGATGTGGGTCGGGCTGCTGGCATATCCAGGATTGGGAGTGCCGGCTCCAAAGGTCCCGGCACGCAACTTTTTCTGGTCTTTTATGACACTAGCCGGCAGCAACACATGCCTCCCGCGCAGTACATATGGCCCTTCAAGCCCCTTCCGCCTGCCTGCGTCGCCAGCCCGAGGAGGCTCTTTCCACACGCACTTTCCAGGCCCCCGGCCCCACCTGGCACGCCATTTTGTTCCCAGGCTGCGGGCTGTACACGGGGGCCGTGGCCAGCGCCGCATGGTCGATGTTGCAGGGGCCGTCAGCCCCGTCCACCACCAGCCCGCCCGCCTCACAGTCCATGCCGCCACAGCCGCTGCCCTGCTGTTGCAGCTGCAGGTGCTGCTGCGCCGGCGCGTGCTGTGAAACGCCGCTGTCGTTGACGCTCGTGCGGCCATACATGGGGCCCTGCGGACCAGGAGCCTCAACTGCGACAGGCACGGAACGGGCAACGGCGGAAGCCGGAAGGGCGTCTTGAGGAAGAGGTTGATAGCGGCGACTCCGGTACGTGGTCGCGGTGAATGTCAGGCCGCAGCGGTGATTGCGTAAGCCTCAAACATAAGGACTGCTGCGGCTACGCCAAGGTATGTAGCCTAAAACAGGAGTCCTCGCGGATTCAGCGTGCAGGACCAGGCGGGTTGGGATTGGCCCCGGTAGTAGTCTCACCGGGCTTCCTGGTTGCGGTGAGATGAACGGGATCCCAGGTATAGTTGGCAGTGTTCCAGTGCCCGGCTTCAGGCTCGGCGACGATGTCAAGGTCCCACAACTCAAGGTCGCCTTCTTCGCTTGCCATCAGCCCGCCTCAGACGCCTACAAATTTGCAAGAAACCAGTGTCTGAGGAAGCGAGTCCAAAAAGGCACTCGTCAAGCAAACGTGACACTACGCATGATTACTTTCCCTGTTTGCCCGCGTAACTCACCTCAGGGCCGCGCCAGGGTTGCGCCGTTCTTGTCAACGGTTGCAGCTAGTAGGTGTGGGCTAGTACCTATCGGACGCGCGGAGCTGTTTGGGAGGGTTGCGCAGCGGGTCCTGCGCTCACCCCGCCGTCGTCTAGAGTTCTAGAGTGATCCCGGTTCTGTCTATGCAGAGTCACAAGAGGGACTCGTAGGGCTCGCCTAGTGTGGCACTTGGGGGCGCGTTTGAGCAGGCGTCTTTGCGCCTACGCGGTCCTGCAGAACAAGGGCTAGCAGCTTATGGCGCTGGCCTCAGCTCTCGACAACAGCAGCGGCTAGGCTCAACGAAAGCGCGAGTAACGAGTATGTAAACGTGCAGCCCCGTGAACGTGGCCTTGAGAAACCAGTTAAGCACATGCGCATCGGGTCGGTTGCGTACGAGGGCAGCGTCTTCAGGCCTGCTCGCGTAGTCTGGCGGATAGGCCTGATGACTTGGAGGCCTTACAAGCCATTGGATGCGCGTCTCCTCTTGTTGCAGGTGGTAGGCAGGAGAGCTCGCTTTGTAGGGCCTCGGCGATGTCGCCGACACGCGCACAACCTCTGAGTTTCACCCCTGCAACTTATGGTAGTAGATATATCAGTTAGCATACCACGAACGAAAATTTAGGGGCTACCCGCCGGCAGTCCTGCGATGACTGTTGATGGAGCGAGTGTGGACACTTGGGCGTACAGCAGTTTGTTGGAAGTGCTATTCAAACGGGCCAGGTTGGGGATTAGGTCTTGAAGGTTTACGGTGTTGGATGGACATGGAAAGGGAGAGGCTGAGAAGCGGGTACTATTAGAGGGCGGCCAGGACCAGGGGACCCCTGGCCAGGACCTCGCCAGGTGTATTCCACTTCAGCTCATCAGGGGCCACCGGACTTACAGAAACAAGCGAGAATGCGGCCAGAACCACGACGGCGGGGAGAGCGCAGGACCCGCTTCGCAACCCACCCAATTAGCCCCGCGCATCCAGTGTGCTATTGGGCGCGTGGGTACGTAGCCCACACAACGAACATACACGCGCACACAAACACACACGCACGCCCCCACCCACACACACGCGCCCACTCACCCACCCACACACGCACAGCGAAGAAATTGGCTTTAGGCGTGCCCTGGGCCTCACGGTACCGTGAGAGCACATGCATACGGTAGGGTTGCACCCTTGAGAGCGTGTGGGCACTAACCCCCCCCCTCGAGGTTAGGTCGAGGGGGTTGAGCGATTTCCGGGTGGTAAGCCGGCGGCCTTTCAGGTATGCAAGGTAATTCCAGGTAACAAGCGTATGCGTTGCGTCACGTTCCCTGCTTGGCGTTCCTGTCCCTTCAAACGCACAAGTCTTTCATGGTTCTCTCCCTTGTAATCTCTAACACACACACACACACACACACACACACACACACACACACACACACACACACACACACACACACGCACAGCGCACAGGGCAAAAGCGCCTTGTGATGACGTCATCCTGGTGTGACCCAACCGAGGTTACAGAGCATTAGCTGCACAGACAGATAGCCCCTCTCATCCGGTCATTATGGGTTCGCAAGCGCTGTTCCCCCTCTCTTGTACGTTTGCCATTCCCATTCCTTTCCAGCACGATCCTCACTTGCATCCTCCCTGCTCCTACGCCTATTGATATGCACCTTCCACACACACCCCACCCCGCGCAATCAACTTATCAACCTCCATCCTGCAGGCGGCTCACCCCCAGCATGAGCCTACGCACACGGCCTCCAGCGCCCTGCTGCAGCTTGGGCTTGCAGCTGGGGCTGGCCTTCACACCTTCCCCGCCTCCCGCCTCTGACTGGAAGCCATTCCTGCCACTCCCGCTCCCCCTTCCTCCGCTGACCGCAACTCCCTCCCGTCCCTACTGCACCTGCTCCTGCTCCTGCCTACTGCAACTGCTCCTGCCTACTACGCCTGCTCCTGCCTACTACGCCTGCTCCTGCCTACTGCTCCTCCCGCAGCAGCACCACCTCCGCCAGCTGCGCCACCATGTCCGCGCCGTGGTCCAGCCCCAGGCTGATGTGACCGGCGCCCGGCACCAGCACCAGCCGCCCCGGCGCCGCCCTCGCCCCCGGGATGGCCGCGGCCAGGTACCGGGCCATGGCGGGCGTGACGTTGAGGTCGGCCTCGCCCTGTATTAGAAAGCACAAGGAGTTAAGCAAGTAGGAAACCCTCTGTGTGTGTGTGTGTTCAAGTGTGTTCACAAGGGAGAGAACAAATGAGAGAAGGTGTGTTAACGCACACAAAACAAACAGGGAGAAGCCCGCGAAGGTGTGTTAACAAAAACAAAACAAACAGGGAGAAGCCCGCCCCAACGCGAAGGTGTGCGTGTGTGTGTCGGAGTTCACAAGGGAGAGGACTGTGAAAGACAAGGGAGACAGAGAGTGTGTGTGTTAGAGATAACAAGGGAGAGTGTGTGTGTGTATGTTCGTGCGTGTGTGCGCCCGGCGACCGCCCAGTGGTGACCGATCCCAGTGTTGGCCGGTGGCCCCCAGCAGGGCAGGACACCGGTGAGGGAGGCAGGAAGGGAGAGAGGAGGCAGGGAGGGAGGAGGGCATGCGTGCGCGTGCATAAGGCAGCACATCTCAGGAAGCAACAGAAAGGCAGTGTGCGCCTGTATGTGTGTGCGTGCGTGTGGCACGCACATGTCACTGTGGGGTGGAAGGAAGGTTGCGGCGCTTGAACGACCGGAGGCACGTGTGTTAGAGATAACAAGGGAGAGTACTATGAAAGACTGGACCGGAGGCACGTGTGTGTGTGTGTGTGTGTGTGTGTGTGTGTGTGTGCGTTGGTGACGGCGGGCTGGGCTGCAGCCGCTGTAGGTGCTGGCTTGCACGTTTTTCATCGGCGGTTTCGCACGGTGCAGGTCATAATCTGGCATCTCCCTTCACCAACCCATTTCATCCACCCCGGTGTCCCACCCCCACTGCACGCACCAGGCGCCCCATGCACCCACCCACCCGCCCACCTGCCACACGAAGGTGGGCGCCGTGATTCGCTCCAGCGGCAGCGCCCAGGGCTCGGAGGTGAGGCGCATGTCGGCCCACAGCCCCTCCAGCCCCTGCGACAGCGCCTCACGCCCCGAGCCCGCCATGACCGCCGCGAGCTCAGGCTGCTGCCGCAGGGCACGAGCCACCGCCGCCCTATGTGTTTTTTATAGATCACAGGGTGGCATGTGTTAGGAAACACGAGAGAAGAAACAAACGCAGGAGGACATGTGTGTGCACAGGGAAGGGGATGGGCATCAATGGAGGGGAGCCTGTCGGGGTGGCATGCGGGTAGGGCAGTGCACAGTGGGCCCCCATGCGTGCGGTGTGCGTCGAGGGGTTGTGGCCGGGCGGCGACACAACGCGGCCAGCAATCCCAACGACTTATGAACGATTCCGCCTGAGATCCTACCCAACCACAACCCCGCTCGCCCTTATTTCCTATCTTCACCGGTACCTAATTCAACACGCACCGGTCCGCCTTGGAAAAGCCCGCCGCCATCAACATGGCCGCCGTCACCGCCTCAGACAGCGCCGATCCCGCCGCCGCCCTCCGCACCGCGCCGCCGTCGCCCGCCGCCACCGCCGCTGCCAGCGGCCCCGCAGGCAGCGCCGTGGCGGCCGCGGCTGACCTTGCTGCAGTCGCATCTGCGCCTGCTGCCACTCCGCTCCGTCCTCCGCCAGCTAGGTCTCCACCACCTCCACCTCCACCTCCACCTCCACCTCCACCACCACCTCCACCTCCACCTCCATCACCTCCACCACAGCCCAGCCTGCCTTCTCCGTCCCCGCCAGCCTCCTGGCCCTCCTGTTGCCCCTCCGGCCTCCTCGCATCCTCCGCCGCTGCCTGCCGCGCCGCTGCCGCCACCGGCCCCAGCCCTAGCGCCCCAGCTGTCCGCAGCAGTCGGTCGCCGGCAGCCATGATGCCGCCGCACAGCCGCGGCGCGTGGTTAATGGCCAGGTAGCCCAGCCGGTTGCTCATAGCCATGCCTGGGGAGGGGGCCGGGGAGTGGAGGGGCCCGGGCGGAAGAGCGGCTGCGTCATATCGCGTGGATGCAGGGGAGGAGACCGGGCGCGGGGATACAGATAGACGTGCGAGTGCGGTGAGGGGCGTGCGTGGGTTTCTTGTTGGGGTGGTGCTAGAGGCGCTGCGCCAAGGGCAGTCCCTGCCCACCTACCCTGCAACAGCCCGGGCGCATCACGTGTGTGCGTCATGGAGGCGACCAGGCACAGCGCCGACGTGCGCTCCGGCAGCAGCGCCGCACAGGCCGCCGCGTAGGGGCCCCCGCCTGCGTGCCATGCGGCCATGCGGAACATGTGCATGCAGACCAAACAGCAAGCCAGGCGCTGCTTGCAAAGCGTCGCGCGATACATCGCAAGAGCGTCCGCCGCACGGCTTCAGTTGCAAACCCAGTCTGTTTTCCGCGACCGAGCCAGTGCGGTCGGCACTTGTTACCCCATGTTGTTACCCCCTGGGCTTCCCCGCGAACTTCGCAGCAGCGGCATGCCGTCAGCACCTGTCAGCGCCCATGCGGCACCGTGCTCTTCTGAGCTCTTGCCGCTCACCGCTGGTGCCCATGAAGACCACCCGCCTTAGCCCGGCGCTGTCCAAGAGCTGCCGCACCGCCTCCACCACCGCCGGAAAGTCGTACCGGGCGGGGGCTGCACAGGAGGGAGAGGCAAGGGGTGAGGGGGCAGGCGGGGCAGACCGTGCGGGTCATTGGGGAATTTGCAGGGCTGCGGCGCAGGTGGAGTGGGTGCGTGATTGCGGGTGCCTCGTGCCGGGCTGTGGAGGGTGCCAAGGTTAGGAAACGAATGAGGGAACAAAAAGTACACGAGGCGAGGGGCCGGCCGTGCACATCCTAAAGGCACTCCGCTAGCAGAGCTGCCCGTCCAGGAGATATGCGGGCGTTGCTGCTTGGGTTGCTGGCTCCGTCTGCGCCCACTGGCAGCAGCCCCTGAGTGGAGCGTTGAGCAACGCGCTCACCCGTCGGGAGCGAAGAGCGCCCCACGCCAGGACGGTTGATTGCAAGCACCCGCAGCCCGTGCCTCTCAGCGTGCGGGTGCAGAAACGCAGCCTCTTGGCGGGAGCCTAGCGCAAAACGGATGCGGAGGGGTTGAGGGTGGGCCAAGTGTCGGGGTGTTGCAGGGCAGGCGCGGTGCGCCGACTTCTGAGAGATTGTGACTCACTCGGCCAGCCATGGTGATATATAATTGTGTGCGCAGCCGCGCACCGCCGAGCTCCAAAACATGCGTATTCAAGCAACGCGCCTGTCGACAGTCGCAGCAGCGGCATGAAGCTTTTTGCTTGACAGCCGCCTGAGTTCACTGCAAAGTCGCCTATGGTGATTATCTAATAAGCAGATTGACTGCAGCATAGCGCTTGAACGGCAATGCGGTAACTTGATCCGCACGTTTAGCGACAGCCACGATCGCCACGCACAAAGCGCCACTCCCCGCCGGGCGCCGGCCCTGTCCAACCCTCCCCCTGCCGTGCTGTCCGCAAGTTAGAAATACAGCTTTGCCTCTTGACCCGGTGACATGAGTCAGCTCTGAGCAGCTCGGGCCGGAGCGGGCCGGAGACGGGTGACTGGCGCAGCAAAAAGGCCAAAGGTGGGCCGTTTTGGTGCGCTCTTAGCATCACGCCTAGGATGCGCACGCATTACGGTCGCATCAGCTTGGTTCCAGGCTGCTCCAACGAGGAAAAGCCCCAGTGGCGGTTTTTGTGGCGTTCTGCAGACTACGGTTTCCGCGGGCGCGAAAGCACCACTACCAGTGTCCACGCTACATAAGCCGAAATACAAGGGCAGAGAAAACCAGATAAAACATTATTTTGCCCGCGCGAATCAAGAAAACCTTTCGGACTTCGCAATCGGGTCGGTGTTCCAGGAACCCGGCGACGATATGTCCAGATGGCAAAGCGCCAGGCCCAGTCTTAGAAAAGAAGATACGCCTGCGCATACCCTTCTAAATGCTCCACTAAACTGGAGAATAAAAGGGCGACGCGACTAATACCATCCTGATCATTGGCCGAGCCGCTTGTTGTAGTTCGCAACACCACATGGTTTGGATAGGGTGTTTACGTCAGGGTGCATAAGTGCGCCTACTGTTGGAAATGGGCAGCGGCCTGTGGCTCTGCGGCCTGCGCTTCAAGCGCAAGCTCATTTCCCAGGAATCCGATACCGCTGCGCACTCCAGGTGTCTGCAAGTAGCAACAGCTACCTTGGATGACCGGGCAAAGGCTAGAAACGGCTCTGGTGGTGGCGATTTTGTCCCGTCGACTAAGGGTCCCACCCCTGCGCTGCCGTCCTCCACAAACGCGGACGTTCCTACGCTGCACTCTGGAAACCACAGCACACAGCAGTGCGCAGGCGCCCAGGAGTCATTACTCCTTCTAGCATGTGCGCTAGACAATGTCCCAGGCGCGGTGACAATTCTGGACGGCCTGTCTCCTGGCAGCGCTGTCCTGGCGCAAAACAAACTGAGCAAGTGAGCGCGTGCTTGAAGCCGCTTATGGTATGCGGCGATGCGGGGCACGTGTGCAACCCAAGTACGGAAAATACCTCGCTGCAACGCCCCCCTCCCGCTGCTTTTCGCCGCGCCCTCTTCCATATGTTGAATCCTCAGGCGCCTGTGGGGCGACCTCAATGAAGCGAGCACCAGTGTGGTGAGCGAGTTCGCTCTGCAGACCCCGGGCGGCGCAGGCGCGGGCGGCACGGGCTTGTCACCCCTAGTCATGCTTTTGGCGCAAGACCCGGAGGCCCTGCAGGAGGCTGTACACGACTTGAATGAAGGACGGACATGGAAGGGTGAGAGAGAAGAGTCGAATGCGGCCGAGCTTAAGTGCGCCATGAGCTCAGCAATGCAAGCTATGCCATAATTGCGCACATTGACATTAACTCCCATTCGATACTCTTTCCGCCACCGCCGTGCGCCTCCTGCAGGCCTGGTGCAGGTACCAGCGGCATTAGTGCAGAGCAGCGTGTGGGAAGCTGAGGCCGCGGGCGGCACAGCGCCGCTGGCACGTGACTGCAGCACCCTTGGCGGCCTGTTGGCGCACGTGAACAGCAGCACGGTGGGGCAGGGCGCGGTGCCACGGCTGCTGGTGCAAGGCGGCGGCTCCAGCGGCAGCAGCAAGGCCGCCGGCGCGGGAGGCACCGCCGCGGCCGCCGCGGCAGTGGCGGCGGCGCTGGCGCACCGCGGCAGCAGCAGCTCCAACTTGCCGCGGCGATACTCATTTCAGCTACAGCCTCAGCAGCAGCCGCAGCAGCAGCCGCAGCAGCAGCTGCAGCTGCTGCCGCAGCAGCAGTCGTCTGTGGGCTCCAGGCTGGGTGCGGGCATGGGCGCGGCTGCGGCGGGCCGTGGCGGTGGCAGCGCTGCAGCCGTGACTGCGGGTCCAAGCCCACCGCCGGCAGGCCCCGGCGCTGCCGCTGAGGCGGCGGCGGCCGTGGCATCGGCCGCGGCATCACCTCGGGCTGCACCGAGCGCGGTGAACGACGTCTGGGCTGACACGATGGGCACAGACGCTGGGCTCCGCACTGGCGCTGCGGCGTCCAGCACCTTTGCTGCCCTCATCGGCGCGCCAGTCGTGCCGCAGCCGCCGCCGGCTCCGCACCTGCTGCCGCTGGATGTCAGCGCCTTGCCCCAGCACAGCGCTTGCTCCGGACACGCTGACGCCACCAGCACCCTGATGGCTGTGCCTACCGGCGGAGCTTCCGTTGCCCCCGTCACCGGCTGGCTCAGCAACGGCGACGGCGGGGAGCCAGCCGCCGGACACCGCGCCTCGCTGTCATCCCCGGCGGAGCCTGCTGCAGCCGCCGACCCCGCCGCCGCCCGCACAGCAGCCTTCTTCCGAAAGGGCTCCCGCAACTTAGAGTCAGCGGTGCTCGCGTCGCGCGGCAACAACACTAACAGCAGCGCCAGCGGCAGCAACAGCCAAGCAGACACCACCGGCAACGGCTGTGGGCTGGAAGGCCGCCTCAATGCCTCCGCGATGCATGCTGCAGCAGCGGCGGCCGGCGCCCAGCCCCGCTGGGCTCAGCGTGCGCCGCTCTCCGCGCCCGCACTTCCCTCGGCCGCCAGCACGCCGGCTGCTGGCACGAACGCCATCGGTAAGGCGGGCAGCGCTGCTGCTGGCGACGCTGCAGGCTCTCGCCCACAGGCTCTCGTGGATAGCAGCGGCCGCTCCAGCCGCGCGATGGGCAATGTGATGAGCGGCGGCGGCGATGGCGGCGGCCGTACTGGCGGCATCATCATGCGGGCGGAGCGCTCTTCCCAGTCAGTCACGACCACCAGCGTGCACGAGATGCAGCAGCAGCGGCAGGCCCTGCTGGCGGAGGGGCTCACGACCACGGCTTGGGTGAGTGTGTGAATGACACGCAGCGGGGGCATGATAACACGGCCACACGTCCTTGCCTGCGGCACAGGCGATGCCTTGCCAGTCCAGCACCACTCGCACACCCTGTCTACATCTCCGTTGTCACTAATTAAACATGCATGGCCCCCACCCCCGCATGCACATATGTTTCTGGTTGAGCGGTCTTCTTCGGCCTTGCTTAATACCATCCACGCACCTTCCCTGCACCAAATACAGGGGGCACTTGCAAAAGGCCAGATGCGACGCGGCTCCGTGCGCAGGCAGGCCTCCGCACTCTGCCTCATGCAACAGAGCCTTCCGCCGGCGCACGCGCCCGCGGGTTCTCCCAGCCCGCAACTGCTTCAAGAGCAGCCATGGCAGCCTCGGCCTCGGCAGGACAAAGAGGCCGGGCCGGGCGCACAGTTGCGCGACGACGACAGTTGTGCCAGTGACCTGCGCGTGAGCACGACCACCAGTCCCGTCGCCTCAGCTGCAGCCGCTGTCGGTGCCACGGCGGTGGGGGACACTCTGGCAGCACGCGCACACCGGGATGCCCACGGCTCCGCTGCCAGCTGTGCCATCCCCGCTGACGTATCCGCGGGGCCGCATGCGAACAATGCCGGCGGTGCCGTGTACGCGGCCGGCGGCGGCACCAGCGCGGGCGAGTGCGCCAGCGTTAGCGAGGCCCTGGGCTCTGACACCTCTATCACCGCCACCGCCCGCACCGGCCGGTCGCACACCTCCATCTTCACAACCTCACACGCCACTGCACTCATGCTGCAGCTGCCGGCAGCTGCCCCCTCGCCCTCCGGCCACAGCTGCACCGCCTCCGCCGGCGTTGGCATCGACTACGCCACGCTCTCAGCCGCAGGCAGCAGCACTGCTGGCGGCGGCGGCAGCGCTGCCTCTGTTTCCACGGCGGCGGCGGCAGCAGCTGGCCGCAGCACCTCCTCCCACTTGGCGCCGCAGGGGGCCATGGTGCTGCTGCCCACGTCTGCGCCGCTCTCGGTTGGAGCCGCGTCCGCCCAGCTTGCGGCGGCCGTGGGCGGCATGGGCGCGCGCAGCGGCAGCGCAGCGTCCCGATCGGGAGCCCGGCCTCGCAGCGAGCTGTTGCTGCCCGCGCGTGCGCCCACCAGCTCCACCTCCACGCTGGACCAGGAGCAGCGGCAGCAGCAGCAGCAGCAGCACCATCAGCAGCAGCAGCAGATCAGCAGCCACGCCAGCGCCAGCAGCGGCGCACTTATGAACCTAGGCCACAGCTCTGCCGGCATAAATGCAATTAACGGCGCCGGTGTCGCCGGGCTGCTGGGCGTGGACAGCACCGGCGCCAGCAACTTAGTGATCAGCGCCAGCAGCCAGCAGCAGGTGCTGTCCAACAGCCCCCGGCCCCAGTCGGCCATGCATCGGCTGCTGAGCATTGCCATGAATGTGGCCGCGGGGCCGCCTGGCGCCGGCGCGGCTCCTGGCATGCTTGCCGCTCACGCCAGTAGCTTTGGTGGTGGCAGGCGCGGCAGCACAAACACTATCGCTGCTGCGGCGGCGGCGGTGTCGGCGGCAGCAGCGCTGGGGGCTTCGGGCCCTGCATCTATCGGTCGGCATCCCGTATCAGGCAGCGCCAGTCGCGGCCTGGGCCTGGTGGATGAGGTGGGCGGGGTCGGCAGCGGTGTCACGAGCGGTGCGGGCAGTGGTGGCGGCAGCACCACCACCTCCGCGCGCCTGCACGTGAACATGCACATGCAATCCTCCGAGCAGCAAGTGGTGCACTACCTGCCATCGCGTGAAGACGCTGGCGGCAGCGGCTCTGCCGCCTCACTGGTAGGCGCTGCGGGCGCGCCGCGCCGCCGCTCCAGCCTCCTGGCTCCGCTGTCGGCGGCAGCGGCGGCGGCAACGGTGACACCCCTGCACTCCGGTGAACAGCCGTCTCGCCGCCTGTCGCGGCTCGATGACGAAGACCTCGTGTTGCTCACAAGCGGCAGCTGCTGCGCGCTGGGGGTGCCAGGCGGCCGCGGCGGCGGCGGCGGTGGCTCCGGCGCCGCCGCCGCCACGCGCGGCTTCGACTGCCTGCCAGATGGCGTCGTGGATGGAAAGCAGCCGCCTGGTTGCTTCGGCAGTGTGGGCTGCAGCGCTGAAGTGCTGCCGCAACAGCTTGCAGCGCCTCGGGCACAGTCGCGAGAGCAGCCGGGTGGGCTAGGGCAGAAAGAGCAGCAACCGCGGCAACACATGCAGCCGCGGCAGGAACAGGTGCTAGCGCAGGACACGGGTGCAGGACATCAGGCGCCTCGGCTGGCACGAGTTTGGTCGCAGAAGGATGTGAGGGCTGCTTTCAATGCGGCGCGCGAGCACGGCGCAGAGAGGGACCGCGCGCTTTCCGCCGCCGCAGAGACAGCCGCTGCGCTAGGAGGCGCAGCGCCGGCCGCTGGCACGCCCACAGCCGCAACCGAAGCTGCAACCGCAGCCGCAGGCGCAGCCGCTGCTGCGGCGGCTGCCTTCCAGGACTGCACTGAGCCGGTGCCGCTGGCGGCACCTATGTGGGCTCACACCTCATCAGATGCGACAGGTGGTGCAGCCCCCGAAACCACGCTAAACCTGGCCGCGCAAGCCAGCTTCGACTCACAGAAAGAAACCGCAACGATGTTCAGACGCGACATTATGGCGCACGGCCGCGGCCCCAGGGGCAGTACAGGCACCGGCTGGGTCTCCCGTGACACCAACGGCAGTGGCAACAGCCCGCGCCCATCCGGCGACGTGCCCCTGGCGGCGTCGCCCACCGGCTCCGCCTCCATTGCGGTTGCCGCCAGCAGGGCTGTTGTCAGTGCGGGCTCTGGCAGGGGCAGTGGAGGGACTAACAACGCCAGCGGGGGTGCCACCTCCTGCACGGACGTACCAAGCGGCGGCGCTCAGGCCATGAGGGTGCGCGCCGCAGGCGGACTGGCGCGGGTGGGCGCCTCCGCCGCTGGGGACAACTCGCTCACCTTCGGCGGCGCTGGAAACGGTGGCGTCGCCGCCGGCCGCCTGTCCATGAGCGCACTCCTGGACTCTTGCAATCTTCTTATGTCCACAGCGGAGGATGCGGTGATGGCCGCCGCTGCAGCTGTGGCGGCGCCGCTACCGACAGCGGGGGCCCAGGCCCCCGCCGCCCCACTGGTGGCCGCGGCGGTGGCCACGCAGCAGGCGGGTGTGGCGGCAGTTGTGCAGGCGGCGGCTGGGAATGAATCTGCTGCTGCCGTGGCTCTGCTGGATACCGTGACGCTGCAGCTACCACGTGAGCTCCCGCTCACCTCGCCCGCCGCCGCTGACACCGTTGGCAGCGGTGCCAACGGCGGTGAGCGGGCAGCGGGGGCGCAAGCTGAGGTCGACGTGGCCCGCAAAGGAGGCGACGATGGCAGCAGCCGCGGCTGCGAAGTCGGGGCTGCGGAAGAGGCTGTGGATGCCGCCTGCGGGGAACCCCCGCAGCGAGCGGTGTCACGGGCGGTGCAACTGGGGCCTCGGCCGCCGCAGGGGCCGCGCACCATATGGCACGAGACCACGTGAGTCGTTTCCCAAACCTCTTTCGGGGGGTTACAGTTACCATCCCAAACTGAACCAAACCTACTGTAAGGAGCGAGGCGGACTTAAGTCTGTTTGCGTGCTTGCTGCAGGATCACGCGCTTTGAGCATCCTACTCTCAAGCGGCCTGTGGCGATGCTCATCCAGGTGTGTATCCTCTTAGCGGGCGCTATGTGTGCAAGCCTTTTCTGCCAACCGCAAAAGCCGGCGCCGCATGGCCATGCCCTTCTCCAGCACTTACCTCGCACGACCCCACCTTGCACCGACCTTTCACCCTGGCAGCACGACGTGACCGCGCGCGTGTGGGCGGAGCAGCAGCTGGCGCGGGTGATGGAGGCGGAGCACGCGCTGCTGGAGGGGATTTTCCCATTCCATGGTGGGGCAAGCACTGTTTTGTGAGCAACTTCGTGTGCGTGTGTAGCAGTGCAGCTCACCCGGCGTGCGCCATTCTGTTGATTGAGCTAATTGCCTCCGAGCGGTTGAGCGGTTGAGGGAGCAGCATGGCAACCGGCCAGTAGCAGTTTCTACACCATCAAGTGCACCAACCATGTCCCATGTTGCGTGGCTCGCTGGTTGCAGTCCTGGAGCACATCGCGGCGACTGCCGCAGCCGCCGCACAGGCTGCGGAGGAGGGACCGGCTGCCAGCGCCCGCGCCACAGCCGCCGCCGCGGCCGGGGCCGGGGCCGGCGCTGCCAGCAGCTCGCAGCCACATCACCACAGCGCGCGGCGGCAGCAGACCGGGGCAGGCGCCTTGCGGTCAGCGGGCAGCGCTGCGCTTACGACGCCTCTTTCTCCCACCCCCGGGCCCTTCAACGCCTGCGGGTCTGTTCACATCACCGGCGAAACCTTCTTACACCTCGCTACGAGCCACACTGCCATCACAATCCTGTTCTGTGACATCCAGGTGCGATGCTTGTGGACTAGTGGCAGACCCTCATTCAACGTCTTTGCTCCACTTCGCTACATATCCTTGCAACCACCCAAAACTAAACAACAACGCTGCACCCGATGGTGCATGGACAGCTGGCATGCCCTGTGTGCTGCCCTCCAGCCACGAAAGGTGCCACTGATCGCTCAGGCGTCTCGCCGTGCTTTGCCCTGCATCGGAACCATGGCCATAACACACACGGTGCGACACCCACCTACCTGCCCGTGTGTGTGCGCGCGCGCGCAGGGATTCACCGCCATGTGCAACCAGGTCCGCCCGGCGGCCGTCATGGCGTTCCTGGTGCGTGCAGCCGCGCGTGCTGCAACCTTTTTTTACCGTTATTTGTTTACTTGGCAGGCCCCCGGCTACCTATGTCTGCATGTGTCGTGTCGTGTGGGGTTCCGGACCGTAGCATCCGCTAGAGAGCACAGCAATCGGTTCGCTTATTAGCGTTGCACCTACCACGCCTGCTTACCGGCGGACGCCTGCCGCTGCCCCCACCTGACAGAACAACTTGTACACGCGGCTGGACGCGCTGCTGGACGCCTTCGGAGTGTACAAGGTGGAGACCATCGGCGACTGCTACATGGTGGCGGGCGGGCTGATGAAGGTGGACGAGGACACGGGCGCGGTGACGGTGCGCAGTGACGACGTGGATCCCCAGCACGCCTACCGCACCGTGCAGTTCGCCAAGGTACGGCAGTACCTCCTGTCTTCTGAGGAAACCAGCAGGCATCGCAACCCCGCAGCCGCTCTTGACACGACTGCGCCGCACGCGAGGACGCATAGGCTTTTGGAGGAGCGCAGAGGGCTTCACCAGTCGCACATGTCCACGCCATGCAACCTTGTCCTTGAACGCAAGTTCGCTTACTTGCGCTTCCTGATCCTGCAGGCGATGCTGGCGGTTGCACAGCAGGTGTCGTTGCCAACGACGGGCGAGCCGGTACGGCTGCGCGTCGGCATCCATGCTGGTCCGGCGATGAGCGGGGTGGTGGGTACACGCATGCCGCGCTTCTGCCTGTTCGGCGACACCGTCAACACCGCCAGCCGCATGGAGTCCACGGGCGAGGCGGGCGCCATCCACGTCAGCAAGGCCGTGTTCGACCTGGTGCCGGGCGAAGCGTGGGAGCCTACCGGCGGCGTGCAGGTGAGAACAACGTGCGGGCTGGCTGGCTGGCGAACTAGATTTCGTCAAGGATTGCTTCGCTGGCCAGCCGCACTGGGCTGCAGTTGCTCGCGCACGCAGAGGGCCCCGTGACCCCGTGGGCAGTGACGCTGCAGCTCTCGCCAATAGCGCACGGACAAGTGAGCCCTGCTCTGCCCTGCTTCCCCCTCCGCCTTGCAGGCCAAGGGCAAGGGAACTCTGATGACGTACCTGCTTCGGCCGGAGGGGCCGTAGATAGCATGCCACGCAAGCGTCAGCCCGCATGTGCCCAGGATCGCGCGATGTATAATACTTCAGTCGTCTTTTCTGTATGCATAGCGCCGCTACTGTCGCAATACCAAACGCTGGAGAAGACTGGGCAGCAGTGGTGTGAACCCAATACGTGTGTGGCGTGCAGCCCCACACTGGAGCGATCTGGGCCTCTGAACTTCCGGTACCGACCATTCGTTTCATGACATGCTTGTGGGTCGTGCATTTTCACTTTTCAGCGCATCATACCTGCGTGCTTGTGGGCCATCACGAATGAATGTATGCCATAGAAAACTGGAATTCGGCAGGTGGTGTCATGCTGTTAGCGGCATATTCTGTGTGCGCGTGCTGAACTGCGCTATGACGGCTCCGCTATCCTGGGGCGTGGAACTCCATAGTACGTAGAAACCTTTGGCTGCATGGGTAAGCGCCACGCGCTTTGGGACCTGCCGATTTCTATCTGACCTGGTTGGGTGCTCACTCGGAGGTTGGGTTCGGTAAGTTACCAGGTATGTACAAGTACAGCACGTACCTTTGCCAATGCATTTCAAGCATCCGCAATCAGCCAGCCGGCGTGGGCACATTTATCAATAGCTTTGTCACGAGGTCTTGGCATCCCTCGCTGTAGCGACTTTAGAAATGATCCTGTGTCGCAGTACTGAGGCGCGCAAATGACGTTTCACTTTGATTTGTACCATGCGCTGGGGGAATGGCTTGATGATTGTATGGCATGCGGGTGAGGTGGTTCCAGGAATGGTTAGTTATGGCACGAACGGCGGAGGGGGCCCCGGGAGGAGAGGGCGAATGCATGCGTTGCCATGCCTGTGCATGCATGGCTTGCTCCCATGCATCTTACTTGCGGATGCGGTTACCGGCAGTGGACGAGTGGGCTTCCATACTTTTCCATGGCTGTACGAAAGGTTTTTTTCCGGTTTCTGTCTGGTGATGGTACCGCGGAATATTGTGAGAACTGTCCGAAGCGTGGGCCTTGCCGCGCTGCTTGCGTTGGTGTTGGTTCCGAGTCGCGGCGAAGTTGTGTGGAGGGTTGCTCACATGCGCGGTCACTGCGCGCCCGTGGATTGGATTGCTGCAAGAGTCGATTACTCGTGATAAATTTGATATTGGTAGATGCTTGCGAGCAATGGCAAGTCAGACAAGGTGACAAATGGGGCAAAACAATACGAATGGCGCATGATTGGGAGGGTTATTTGACATTGTATGGTGCAGGAATGGGGGGGGGGGGGCAGGATGCAGGCGGGGAGCAGCACGCAGGGTGTGAGGCTCTGAGCGGGCCACCTTGGGTGGAGTGGAGTGGAGGTCGACACGCGGGGATTGAGACGCTGGCCGGCTGGGCGGCTCGTCAGACGTCGTCGGTGTGGTGTATGCAGAGGCAGATAGAGTAGTGCTGCCGGCGGGTCGTAGCTGACTGGTGAGGAGGGCACGCGGGGCTGCTGGGCATTTCCTCTGCGTCCGAAGGCTCTAGTATGCGGGTCATTAGTTACATTTAGATGTGTAAGGCGAGGTTATGTGCATTGCCGTAGTGCAGCTGCCTGCCTGCAGCTGCAATGTGCAAACGTGGGTTGCTTCAGGAGCGTTAGCAGCTTCAGACGCTCGAGGCACGCGAGGGTACGGAGGCATGCGAAGTGCGCAAGGGCTGTAAAGGCACTTCGGACGCGTATTAATAACTTTACAGGCTTACAGCAGTTGCCGCGCTTTTACCCTGCTTTCACAATCCATCAACCAAGGCCACGCTGCGTACATTTCAAGTACAAGTCCACATGCCAGCAATACATCCTGCGGCTGCACGATGTTCCGCTAGTTCCGCCGCCGTTCCGCACTTCCGCATCCTGCCACACCTCTTGCCTGCCCGTCCCAAGCCTGCGCTGATTCTCATGCGTGCTCATGCTTCTTTCAAACCTAGGCAGCCCCATGGCCCGGCCAATGCACGTCATCAATCTCCTCCCGGTCACATCCACTTCCCGAGTGTGTCACGTCCATGGAAACCCGCCCCCCACACACGCCAGCTAGGGCGCGCATGCACCCAATGTCGGCTGCCTGGCCCTCACGCCACCTGCCGCCTACCTGGCACTGTCATGACTCGCCCGACAGCATTCAAGCCACCCTGCATCCCTCGTGCACCCCTCCACTCACGCACGCACGCCGCCCTTCCTGGCCCCACAGCCCGGCCTCAACCCTACCGTCGCCCACACCACTAGTCACCCCCAACCCCACCACGCCAGATCCTCGCCGGCTCACTGTTCATGTCCGCTCCATCACCCCTAGTTTGGTTTTGGTTTAAAATGGGCTGGTATTTACCCCCCCCCCCCCCCAGCCAGCCAGCCTCGCCTCGCCTAGCTGCTGCTGCGTGCCGCGGCGGCCGCCTCTGCCAGTGCGTCAATGCTAGCGAAGCCCGCACCCTTGCCCGCCGCCGCGCCGCGCCCGCTGCCCTCCACCAGCAGCCGGCGGCCGAAGCGCAGCGCGCGCCGCTCGCAGGCGGCACGTGCGTCCGCGTCCTCGATGGAGTCCATGTCTGCCACGTGCGCGATGCCCACCAGGCGGCGGATGACAAACGCGCCTGTGTGTGGAGGCGGTTGTGAGGCGGTTGTGAGGCGGTTAGGGGGCGGTTAGGGGGCGGTTAGAAGGCGGTGAGGACGCGGCGAGGAGGTAGACAGGAGGCAGGCAAGAGGCAGGCAGGAAGCAGGCAGGAGGCAGGCAGGTCAGGGACGAAGCCGCTCAGAAGGAAGGCCGCTCTACCGCCACAAACACACTACACACTCAGGGCCAACCACAACATACACAGCGCACACAGTGCACAAACACACATACTGTTTGCAACCCAGCAAACTCGCTCACCCATGAACTGCGCGGTCTCGGCCCACAGCTGCCCGAAGAAGTCGGCCTGCAGCGCGGCCAGCACGGGGCCGCCTGCCGGCCCCGCCAGCGCCGCGGGGTACAGGTCGCCGGCGCCGCCGTGCTCGTTCCACAGCGCAGTGAAGGCGGCCACAAAGCCGGTCCACGTGTCCCGGATGGTCGCCAGCAGCCACTCTGCACTCAGCAAAACATAAAAGAAAGAGTGTGTGTTGCGCTCGCATGCGAGTGCTTTCTCCAAGCTGGATGAAGGGAACATACATAAGGACAGGATGGTGTGGGAGGTGCGTAGAAAATACACACAGGCAGTTCAGTCGCCCCTTCCCGCCTCACCTCGCTGCGCCTGGCGGGAGCCAGCGCCCGCCGCCGCCTCGTGTCCGTCCAGGGAGAAGTAGCACAGGAGCAGGTTGGCCAGGATCTGTGGGAGATGTGTGTGTGTGGGGGGGGGGCCATCCATAGGATGGTGTGTATCAAATTTGTGTGTGAGGGGGGGGGGGGTGTAGCCATCCATGGATGGTGTTTATCAAATGTTGGGGGGTAGCCATCCATAGGATGGTGTTTATCAAATGGTTGTGAAGTGCCGATGATGGGGGGAGGAACTGCAGCGTATGCGTGTGGGGGGCGGAGAGCAGGCGTGTGTGGGAGCAGGTCCCGTGTAATCATGCGTATGTGAGCGTGCGTGCGCGGAGACCAGAGATCACCGACGAGCTGCCGCATGTGGCGCACTTGGTGGGTTCGTACACACTACCGGCGTATAACCACGGCCCGACCCCGCCACCACCGCCACCTGGCACGCTGGCGGAGCTCACCCACCGCTTCTTCGTCACCCGGCCTACCAACCCGCACGTCGTCGCCCTACCCCGCCGGCGCCCGAGTGCCGTCATGCGCCCCTGAACGCTGGCGCGGACCACCGCCTGTGGAGCTCTGGGCCACCGCCATGTGGCGTTAGCATTCAGGGGGGTACTTGTGTTGCGTGCGTGTGCATACCGACGCGGCCACTGCGGCCGCGCGCATCCCTAGTCTCGGTGCTGCCGTGGAGCGGGGAGCGGGGGGCCAGCCCCCGCCAGCCCACGGCGTGCCTCACTCACACACAGCCGCGGTCAGCGGGGTCACTGCGGCTTATCGGGTTGGGCGACGCCACCCGGGATTACGGGGGTTTTGCGTGGGGTTTTGGCACGTTCCGCAGCTCTGCAACCGCGCCCGCCACTGCGCCCCATTCCGCCGAGTTGTCTTAAGCGCGCCGCCTGCCCTGCCTCGTCCTCTCCTCCACTAGGGAGGAGAGCCGTTTCCTGGGTTGGGATTGGGCGGGCTGCGTGTCTAGTTAGCTTGCTTGCTGCACGCCGTTAGCATTGCCGCCTCTTTTTCTTTGCCATGCCCGTGACACTTTCGCGCTGCCGCCCTTTGCCTATGCTTCCTCTGCCGCCTGTAGGTGAGACTACGGACAGCGGGCGGGAATCAGGGAATTAGGCGTGCTGGGTAAACGTTTTTAGGCGCATGTCACAAGCATATGGGTGCATGTCGGGGTCGGTTTGCTTCGCGAACGCCCGACGGGTTCCAGGCTATTTCTGCGGGTAAGTATGACTACCGGGGCTACGCGGTACCGTCCAAGAAGTATTCGGTGCGTATCCGTCAGTAACTGCGAGCGATTGCGGGGATTCCTCTCCGTTTCCGTTTACCAACACTACCGGCGTATATCGGCAGCGGCCCGACAAGCACGTGAGCGCTTTACGCTGTGACAGGTGTTATATCCCAGCCGCGCCCAAAGCGACTCCTGTCTGCATCCAGTGCGGCCCACCTCACCTTGGCAACGTCAAAGGCGATGGGGCCGTAGAATGCGAACTCAGGGTCAATCACCGCAGTCTCCTCCTGCGTCACCATGATGGAACCTGATGGCAGCAACAGCAACAGCAACAGCAGCAGAAGCGTCCGCGAAACGCATGCGTTCATAGACCAGCGTCGCAGCGTGGCGGCGCGTGGTGTGTGGAGTCAAGTGAACGAGCGGATTTGGAGGGGGCGTGAGCATCACGTGCTCTAATCCTCGCGGGCATGGGGCGGTCATTAGTCAAGTAGTCGCACACGCAAGCGGCACTTCCCGCCCGGCCTCCCTTCTCTTGCCCTTGCCTGCCGAGTCCTGTGTCCCACGCCCCAATTTGATTAGCATTTTGGAATTGATAAACTACCCTGGCTCCAGCCTGGCCCCGCCCCGCCCTTTTGTCACCGCGCTCAGCACCCGCACACAAACACCACCCGCACACCCGCACACAGACACGCGATCCGTCTGTCAGCACGCACGCACGCACGCACGCACGCACGCACGCACACACCCGTGTGTAGGTCTCCGTGCAGCAGCGCCTGCGGGCGGCCGATGAAGGCGGCCTTGAGCTGGCTGACCGCCACCTTGGCCGCCACGTCGGACTGCAGGTCGGCCACGTCAGCGTCCAGCTGTGGGCTGGTCCAGCTGCGGGGCGGGGCGGGGCGGGGCAGTGAGTGCGGGGTGGCGGGGGAGGTGCGGGTGCGGGTGGGGTGGCACGGGCGTGTGGGAGAGAGGAGTGTGTGAGAGACAGAGGGTGGGACGTGTCCAGGGAGAGGGGGTTTCATGCATGTTAAAATAATGACGGGGGAGGGAGTTCGAGAGGGGTCTGGGTTGGCGGGGACAGAGGTACCGTATGGTGTCGATGAGGCGCCGTGTGCGTGCGGTTTTCGGAGCGCTGCCGGTGCGCGCCAGGACCCGGCTGCCCGCGAGGGTGCGGTGCGGTGCGGCGGCAGCTGGCCGCAGCGGCAGCAACACGAGCCTGCCGACGGCGCGCTAACAGCAGCCCCTGTGGTCTCGCAGTCGGCCTACGCAGGCCCCAGGCCGCCAACCGCGCGCTACAGTCCTTAACCCCTATCTCTCGCCTTTGCCTGAGCTTTTCGCCGGGCCTAGCTAGCTGGTTTAGCGCATTGGCCTGGCCAGTTGCCACAACCCTAACCAAACCCATCATGCGCCGCCCTCACCGGTTGTTGTCGGCCTTGATGTAGGGCTCCGTGAAGATGACCTGCTCCGTCAGGCGGCACATCTCGTCGTTGGCGTACTGCGCCTGCTTCTGCCTGCGGGCGGCCGGCGTGCAGGGGTTAAATGGTAGACCACTCCCTATTATGCCTGCCTGCACATCTTCGGTGCTGCATGATAAACTCCAGTTAAGGAGCGCACGCACACGCACACGCACACGCGCCCATATGCACACACACACGCACACGCACACACACATACACACACGCGCGCGCGCACATACACACGCACAGTGTCGACCCTTTCCCTTGTGCTTTTCTAACACACACGCAAGCACGCGCACGCACCTGAAGGCGGTGGTGTCCAGCTTGATGGCGGAGGTGTGGAAGAGGCTGGCCGCCAGGAAGGCCGACAGGTGGGCGGACAGGTGCGGGTAGGTGGAGCCGGCGATTAGGCCGCGGCGCAGGATGAGGAAGGGCGGCGCCAGGTAGCGCATGGCGATCAGGCACATGGCCCTGTGGGTGTGTGGGTGTGGGAGGGAAGAGGAACGGGGAGGAATAAGAGGAGGAGCGTCTTCGCAGGG
Source organism: Chlamydomonas schloesseri (assembly GCA_016834595.1). NCBI lineage: Eukaryota > Viridiplantae > Chlorophyta > Chlorophyceae > Chlamydomonadales > Chlamydomonadaceae > Chlamydomonas > Chlamydomonas schloesseri. The sequence continues at coordinate 3,977,417 of JAEHOD010000003.1, forward strand.
GATGTGATGGAACAGATGCGGTGTGTGGGTTGTGTGGTGGGAGTGGGGTTGGGAGTGGGAGTGGATGGAAGGGTGAAGGCATGTCCAGGAAATGAAAGGCATGTGGAGAACGCGCGGCAACGCCCGCGCCTGACTCACAAGGGGGCGCCGCCCAGCGCCCCCCTGGGCAACTGCACTGCCCTACGCACAGCATACAAAAACCGCACCACGCACCCCCCCCACACACACACGCGATAACCGCAACCGTACTGCACCGCAGTGCCGTTCACACTACTGTACGCACTGCACACTGCACACTGCGGTACGCACTTGTCGTACAGGTAGACCTGCGGCACGTGCTCCGGGCACACCGCCGCCTGCTCCGCCAGCGCCTCGGTCTCGATGCGCACGCGGTCCTGGAGGGTGGGGAGGTGCGGGGAGGCGGGGAGGTGGGGCACACGTGAGGACACAAGAGGACACAAGAGGATGTTGGAATTGGTTGAGGAGAGCTGACAGGAGGTCGGTAGTGGTGGTCGTGTGGCGACCGTGGATTTGTGGGAGAGTGCGCCGTACGCCATTTTCAGTAATGCACGCGGTCAACTAACTTTCCCAGCCTCATATTCTGTCACAACGCCACCACACAGGCACGGTGCAGGGCAGAGTTCCCAAGGACACCCAGCGCAGTCTTTCCCCTCGACACAACACGGCCCCCCCCCAGAAACACACGCACGGCCACCCCCCCCCCCAAACGCCCCTCACCTCATCTGCTACCTGACTGCTCCACGTCGCTACATATCCTTGCAACCCCAACCGCCCCCGCCCAAAACACCCTTTCATCCCCCCTTCACACCGTCCACACGGATGCCTCCCTCCCCCCCACACACACCACACACACGCCCGCATGCCCAGGCCCCACCCTCACCTGCGTGAGCGGCCAGGACTCGCCCACGCAGCGCACGTAGGGCAGCGCTTGCTTGAGGCACAGCGCGCCCGCCGGCCCCTCCACGATGAACACGAAGTTGATGTTGCCGTCGCCCACCTGGCGGGGGTGACGTGGCGGTGGCGTGGCGTGGCGGGGGTTGTTCATTTCAAACCTCAATTCAACCGTTTTGGAGGTGGCCGTGCGTGTGACTTTTAGGGCCCGGCCCACAACATAAAATCCCAATGGTCAACTTGGGAGCCTAGATGCACTACCCACATGCCCCACCCGGCGCAACCCTACCGTGCCCGCCCCCTCCACCGCCCTCTCTCCCCACTTACCACCCCACCGCGCCTGCCTGTCTACAACTGCTCTTCTCAACCTGAACGCATGGAACCCCACCGCCCCCCACCCCACCCCCCTTCCCCACCCACCCACCTCGCGCACGGTCCAGCTGTCAACGGACGCGGGCGGCCCCACGCGCTGCTGCAGCGGCGGCCGCGCCGCCACATAGTGCTTGACGCTCTCGCAGTCGAGCGCGCGGAAGCCGTGCTGCGCCTCCAGCGTGAGCTTCTCTGCCTCCTCCAGCGACTGCGGTTGGAAGGAGGCACCGCGTACGTAGGGGAGGGATCGTTTGTAAGAGGCGAGGCAAGAAGCTGCGCTGGTGGGGGCGTCCAGAGGCGATGTCGCTGGAGCTCGATGGCTTGATGGCGCGGCGCCTCGCTTAGGTAATGCTGTTCATGGGTACGGCCGCGCCCAACATTGCCGTTTCGGTTTCCACCATGCGCTTCCCTGCCGCGTTGCCGCTTCTGCTACTGCCGCTGCTGCTGTCCCCCCCTCCCCCCACACACACGGCTGCCCGGCTGCCCGGCTGCACCCGCACGCACCTGGCCGGCGGGCGGCTGCCACAGCCCCAGCTTGTACATGAAGGATCGGATCTGGTTGTGTGGGGGCGGGGAGGGGCGGGTTAGCACAAGTAGGATTCGTGTGATCGCCGTGCCACTGCTCCTCCTGAAGCCCTCCACCTCCATCTCTACATCCGTACAATGCGCTTCACAGGCAAAGCCATCCCGGTGCCCTATTCTTTGGAATTGGGACGCATCCCCAGCTCGTACAACCCGATCCTACAGTGCACGCCCCGGCATGGCACGCGCCCTCCCTGTACCCCTCCTCCCGCTGGACCCCCCCCCTCTGGGTTTCAATGGTCGAACCGGGACTTGGAATGAACTTACCTCCCCCCCACACCCACCCTCCCACCCTGTTCGACCAATTCGCCACATATGCTTGCAACCCCCCTTGCTTTGGTTTCTGGAATGAACTAACCTCCCCCACCCGCCCTCACACGCACCTGGTACGCCCCGTCCTTCTTGGGCACCATGCCCTTCTCCGTGATGATGCCCTCGATCAGGCCGCCTGAGGGAGGGAGGGAGAGGGGGGGGGGAGCCATCCATCGGATGGTGTTTATCAAATGGTTGTGAAGTGCCGATGGGGAGGGAGGGAGGGCGGGTTGTGTGCGGATAAAAGTGTGTGCGGGCATAAGTGTGTGCGGGCAAAAGTGTGTGGCGTCGTTTAGTAATGTTGTTGATGTTGATGTCGATGCAGTGCTGCTGCTGCTGCTGCTGCTGCTGCTGCTGCTGCTGCTGCTGCTGCTGCTGCTACTGCTGCTGCTGCTGCTGGGACAGTTCAGTTCAGCACGAATTCCCAGTGCAGCCAACCTTGTGTTGTGGGCAGGGGGCAGAGGGATTTCTAGTCGCCGGCGCACCCCACACGTCTTCTTCGACTACTACCTAACGAGTATTTTGTTGTATCGCCTTGACTGCATTGCTCAACTCCGCTTCCCTTAGATTGGTTTAGTTCAAGCTGGTAACCACAACCCCCCCCAAACCGCCCACCCACCCGCATGCGCCCGCCTTCACACACACGGTGCACGCCCTCACGCCCTCACGCCCTCACGCACCCGGCGCCACGTCGAAGGAGGGGTTCCACACCTCCACACCATGGGCCGCCACTCGCTCGCCCTTGTGGTGGGTCACCTCCTGCAGGTGGGGCCGGGGGCGTGGGGAACGGGGGGTTCCATGCATTTAAATTAATGACGAGGTAGACGTAGAACAGACGTTGCAACACACGGGGGGGGGGTCGTTTCAAATTGAACCACATCAAACCAAAACCCGGGTCCAAGGGATGGGCGGGGGTTTTAATGTAAATACCAGCACCAGCAGCCCCACAGCACCCCCTCCTCCCCCCCAAACAAACAAACAAACACACAGGGCACGCCGCTACCCACGGTGTGGCAGCGCTGCTCGATGACGATGTGCTCGCCGGTGGGTAGGTCGGGGTCGATGGTGGTGGTGGGCGCGGCGATGAAGAAGGGGATGCCAAAGTGGCCGCACGCGATGGCCAGGGCGTTGGTGCCGATCTTGTTGGCGGTGTCGCCGTTGGCGACCACACTGCGTTGGTGGGGATGACGCGGGCGAGCGGTAAGATTAGGTACAGGCGAGATGTGGTCAGAGGAGGGTAGGTGGGCGGCTTGGAGGCGGGCTGCTTGGCGAGCTGGGTGGTGTGCGAGTGCGTGGTTTGTGTGTTAGAGATCACAAGGGAGAGTGGTTTGTGTGTGTGTGTGTGTGTGTGTGTGTGTGTCAGGGCGCCGCGATCGGGACAGCGGCAAGGCCACGGAGCCGATGGGCGGTCGGGCGCGGGCGGCCGGATGCGGATGCGGGTGCTGGTGCAAGGAAGAAACAAGGAGGAGAGGAGAGCGGAGACTTCCAGATCGCGGGCCGGCTGAGAAGCGCCCTCGCTCGTGACCTCTTAGGTTGCTGTACCTGCGAGCCGTCTGGTAAGCCCGATGGCGGCCGGAGTCCGTGCTGCAACTCCACCATCCCTTTTTCCAATCCTGAGCTCACTCCCTTTCCTCTCCTCCCTTCCCCAGCCTGCCTCCACCGTCGCAGCCATCCAGGGCATCCTCCCCGTCCCAGCACACCCACCCAGTCCAGTCCACCCATCCGCCATCCTAACCCACCCACCTAACTTGTTATCCACCTTCCCGCCCACCCGCCCACCCAACCACCCATCCCATCCCATCCCTCCCACCCCTCACCGGTCCGCGCCCACCACCACGGCGTCCACCTGCCCCGCCGCCATGAGCGCCGCCGCCGCCGAGTCGCAGATGAGCGTGGCGGGCAGCTTGTCGTGCGCCAGCTCGAAGGCCGTCAGGCGGGCGCCTGCAGCAGGGGGCGTGGGGGCGTGGGGTGCCATGCCAGCAGGGGGGGGCCAGCAGGGGGAGGGCAAGCGAGGGGGTGGCGGTCACCATTCATGCATCCCATGCAGCGGCCTGCATCCCTGTCGCCGCTGGGTGCTCTTCCTGACACGGTTCCACTGCATGGCGTGTGAGCAGTGCCCTGCGCATCACGTGATCCCCCGCACCGCCCGCCTCCGGCACGCTCCCCCGCGAGCCGCCGGCCCAGCCATCTTGCGCCCGGGCCCCACGGCCTCGGGCCGTGTAACCCGTGTAGCAGGTAGGCCCCCAGCCCGTACGCCCCACGGCGCTGCTGCTAAGACCCCCGCCCAGCAGGCACGCCCGCCCGCCCGCCCACCCGCCCACTCACATACACCCTCCCGCCCTCACACCCGCCTGGCCTCACACCTGCCCCCCCCCGCACCCGCCCTCACGCCCGCCCGCCCGCCCGCTCGCACGCACCCTGGTTGTAGGGGCGGGTCTCAGTGCAGAAGGCGTGCTCCAGCTTGCCCTGCGGAGGCGAGGGGGAAAGAGGGCGGCGGGAGGCGGAGAGTGTGTATTGGGTGGGGGTGGGGGTGGGGGGTAGGTTGCACGCTGGATGGCCGGGTGGGAGTGTGGTGCCCGGCGTGCCCCGTGCCACGGCCCGTCCTCCCTTCTTTGTCGGCCGGGCCTGGCAGTGGGTAGTTGGGGGCGCATGGGTACCTCACACGCACCCCGCCCACATCGCCCACCCCCACGCCTGCCCTCCACGTCCGCCCTCCCCGTCCTCCACAGCCCGCACCACGCACCCCGACCTCTCGGTCCCCCTCCCCCCGCACACTCCAACTCTTTTCCCTCCACCTATTCCAGACCCACTCCCTTCCTCAGCACTCTGTGCTTCGGAGTTTTGGGTTTGCAATGGTCGATCTGGGCGTTGGAATGAACAACGCACTTTTACCCCGCAACCCCTCGCCCTCCAGCTCTCCCCCTCCAACCCCCTCCCGCTCCAGCCCTCCCAATACAGCCCACCCACTCCCAGACCACTCCCCCCCATTCCCCCCATCGGCACTTCACAACATTTGACCCATACCATCCCATGGATGGCTACCCCCCGCCAGCTTAAGGCCATTAGGCCATACCACCTCCGCGCTCTGGGTTGGGCTGGCTAGTTCGGGTTCTCTTGGTCGTTTCGCTTTTGGTTTCTGGAATGAACAACCCCCCCCCCCCAGCCCACCACCGCCTCCACGCACACACGCCCTCACGCACCTGCTCGTTGAGCGCGCGGATGACGCCCAGCGCCGTGCCGTACCCGGCCGTGGCCAGGCTGCCGGTGTTGCAGTGCGTCAGCACCCGCACCTTGCCGCCCGCCGTGCCGCGGCCGCGCGCCTTCACCGCGGCCAGCAGCGCCGCCGAGCCGTAGGCGCCCATGGCCTGCGCGCGCGGGCGCGGGGGTTTCGGGGGGTGCCATGCATTTAAGTTAATGACAAGGTAGACGTAGAACAGACGTGGCAACACATGTTGGCATACCGATGACCAGAAGGGGGGGTTGTGGTTACCAGCCCAAACTAAACCAAACCCAATGCATAAGAGCGAGGAGGTGAGCGTGGCCTAACATGGGAGAAGGGGGGTGATGTAAATACTAGCCCATGCTAAACCAAACCAACTGCATAAGAGTGAGGGGGGGGGGCGGCAGCGGCGTGTGAGTGTGGCGCGCGGCCAGGTGCTGGTGGGGCGTTGGTGGTGTTGCGGAAGATGGCCGGCGAAGCGCGACCGCAGCCAAAAGCATTCAGCGGTGGGGTGGGGCGAGTGCCGGAGAGATGCAGAAGCACGCAGTGAGCTTGCGAATGTCACGAAGTGGCGGTGATGTGCGGTGGCATGGCATGGCATGGCATGGCATGACGCGGCCTGCAGCCGCCACAGACTCCCGGCCTTGGCTTCGCCTTTGGACCTGCCCACTGTACCCACAGCCCTGCATGGTCCGCTCCATCCCCTCATCGCCTGACCCCAACAACTCCATCATTTTCCGCCCTTCCCTCTCCCTTCCGTACGGCACCGCGCTAACCAATCAAGCTGAGCTCCGCCGTCAAAGCTCCTGCCGCACCACGTGCGCTGGCAAGCTCCTCCAAACAGTGGCCCCCACGGCAACCAACCAGCTCCTCCCCCTCCTCCTCCTCCTCCTCCTCCTCCTCCTCCTCCTCCTCCTCCTCCTCCTCCTCCTCCTCCTCCTCTCCCTCCTCCCCCTCCTCCCCCTCCTCCTCCTCCTCTCCCTCCTCCCCCTCCTCCCCCTCCTCCTCCTCCTCTCCCTCCTCCCCCTCCTCCCCCTCCTCCTCCTCCTCTCCCTCCTCCCCCTCCTCCCCCTCCTCCTCCTCCTCCTCCTCCCCCTCCTCCTCTCCCTCCTCCTCCTCCTCCTCCTCCTCCTCCTCCTCCTCCTCCTCCTCCTCTCCCTCCTCCCCTCCTCCCCTCCTCCCCCTCCTCCTCCTCCTCTCCCTCCTCCCCCTCCTCCCCCTCCTCCTCCTCCTCCTCCTCCTCCTCCTCCTCTCCCTCCTCCCCCTCCTCCTCCTCCTCCTCCTCCTCCTCCTCCTCCTCCTCCTCCTCTCCCTCCTCCCCCTCCTCCCCCTCCTCCTCCTCCTCTCCCTCCTCCCCCTCCTCCTCCTCCTCCTCCTCCTCCTCCTCCTCCGCCTCCCACCTTGTTTGACGCAATGTCCTCCGCCAGGTACGCCTCCGCCGCCTCGATGACGGCGCCGCACACGCCTGTGGCGCTGGCGCCGGCGGCGGCCGCGGCGGCGGCGGCCGTGGCCTTGAGCCGGTTGCAGGCGTCGGCCAGGTTCACGGCTGTGGGGCGGCTGTGGGGCGGCCAGGGGGCGAGTCGAGGAGGGGAGGGATGGGTGGCGGATGTCGAGGGTCAGGGTGGGAGGGTGCGTTGCAGTGGAGTCGCGGTGGGATGGCCGAGGAGGGAGAGGTGAGTGGGGCGGGGGCAGTGGGGCGGGCGTCGGCGTGTGTGGGGACACGTTATAGGCCACAGGGCTGGTGCTTGGGAGGGAGCGGTTCAAGACCTTGCTGCGGGGCTCCTGCTAGTCCACGCCAGTTTGAACACATGTCATCTCAACAGCGCGTGTACGTTGCCGCCTGCTGCCTCGTGGCTCGGCCCCAGTGCTCCTGGAGCGCCAACACACTTCACTGGCAGCCCCCGTCTCCAAAGCGTGCCGAACCATCCAAACTCAAGCCCCACCGCCCCAGACACGGCCTCCCTACACTGCAATTGCGAACTCCACTTCCCCAACGGGTTGCTTCGGAGGTGCCCGCATAGCGCCCTGCTCACAATCCCCAGCGGCCGAGGCCGAATCCGAGTTGAGGCGTCGCACCTGGTGACTAGAAAGTCAAGCGTCTTATTGATGAAGTCAAGAGCCTCTTGAGCTGTGCTGAATGCTGCACCAGCGCCCTTAAGTGCGTGAAGCTCCACCGCCATCGCCAACGCGCCAGTGCAGCCAATCGCCGGCGCACCGCGCACGACCATGTCGCGGATCTGGGTCCAGGCAGCCTTGACATCTGGAACATCTAGGTACTCGGTCTTAAACGGCAGCAGGCGCTGATCTAGAAGCTGCAGGCTTCCACGCTTGTATTTGATAGCCTGCAAGGCCGAGCTCACATCACAGGAAGCCATTTTTGGTATTGCACGTTGGCGAACAAACGCTGGCAAAATTAAGCGCGACCAGAAAAGCTTCTTGCGTGGCCTGTCGGCCGTGCCTTGTTCGCTTCTCTTACCCCTCGCGGACGCCAAACCCCCTACATCCCCCCCGCGGCCCGGAGCGACCGCGACCATGCAACGGTCCGCCTTTCAGCCGCTATCACCATGAGCCCCCTACTCTGCCCCATGACCGGACTTCCTGCAGTTGTCGAGGGCATGTGCTGCAGCCGGCCAGCCGCGCTGCAGACTTGGATGTGGAATGTAACTCCGGTACATGCACGCAACTCGACATTCACATGCACGCCCTGTGCACACATGCACGCGACTTGACATTCCTTTGCCTTGCTTGCGCCTTTGTATCACGCGCTCAGGTGCCATGGTGCTCGCCACGCACGACCTGCAGTTCCTGAAGGACACGTGCAACCGGGCAAGGAAGACCGGGAGGCGGCTTCATGGGTGTCGCGCTTTCTAGCCTGTTCGGTGCGTGTTGATGGTCGCGACTGACGAACACTGGCCCTGGCCGCACAGACGTGGGTGGTGAAGGGCGGCGGCCGCGGCGCCGTGACGCGGCCGCTGCAACTGGAGGCGGTGTCCGCGGTTGCGGACGGGGAGGAGTGCACGCTTGCGCCCAGCGCCCACGACCTGGATGCCGACGTATTGCAGCTGTGGGGGGACTTCTGACCCGGGCCCGAAAGACGGCCGCTGCAGCGTACCAGCCTCTTCGGACGGGCGAGAGCGCTGACAACCTGAACTATTTGCACACGCTAGGAGCCCCTGCTGCAAACGTAGATCGAAGCCTCAAGCATATGCGAGTCATTGCGTCTGGTGCTCGCTGAGGGATGCGGAGGAAAGGTGGCTGTTCACCTGCCATGCCCATCTGCCGGCATGGACCTAACTCGTCACTGGTCACACCACTAGACACCACTTCCCCCCCCATAACTCATAAGCGACCAGGCGAAAGTATGAGTCTGGGGGTTGGCCAACCCTCGTGTGACCAGCTCTCACCCATCACCGCAACGAATGGGACTCAAACATGCCCAAAAGCCCCACACAGCAGCGTCAGTGTCCAGGAGAGGAGCTTTCGTGTAGCTCGTCTCAAGGGCACGCCTGAATGTGACACCTGCCTCTGGCAACGCAGCCTCTGCTGCAAAGACGAGCGCACGCTGGCGCAGGTGCGTACTGATGCCTACCGCGGCGCCACGGCGCCATGAGCTGCGGATGTGCGCAGGCGCAGCCGTGGCGTTGGAACCAGGGCAGTAGGGCACGCAGCGTGCGAGCTTGCGCCACCACGATGAGGGCGGATGCCCTTCCGTTACTGAGTGAGTGAGTAACACAGGCGGTCCCTCCTGAGCTTCGTGGGTCACTTCCTGACCATCACACCTGGCAACGTTAGCTAGCTGTGGATCGGCGTTACTGTATCGGCGATGAGGGACAAGCGTAGCACACCCTATAGCCGTGAGCGTGCAGCTAGGCCCTCGTATGGCTGACTGAAGCCTCACTGATCCCGACATGCGCTAGACTCGTTGAACCGATCCGGAGTGCGAGAGAGCTGCAGCACGCGCTGGCTCAAAGCGGGAAGCTCTGCCCTCCGCCTAAAGTACCGTATGATAGATGCAGTGCAGTAGATAGAACACGCGTCCAACACCAGAGCGACTCAAGAAGTGTGTTGGGTCCAATGCGACTGTAGGAGCAACGGAAGAGCAGCGCCGGAGGTGGCACTGCGCTCTTGAACTGAGCGACATGTACCAACCGTCACTATCCCCTCAACCCGGTCAAATGATCTGGCCTATTGAGTGTGCTGCTTCTCGGTCTGGAAAGGGTGGGACGACGCTGGGGATGAGGTCCATGCGGAGGGAGGGTATGGACCGGGAGGGAGTTGGAGTGGGCCGGGATTCGTGGCATTGCACTGGATGTTGGGATGTCGCGGTCAACTCTGAGTAATCGCTCTGTGAAAATGTTAAAGAAAGGGTGAGAAGAGGTCGTGGACCTCGTGGGGAGTGGACCGGCTGGTGGGCCGGGGGGGGGGGGGGTCGTGGCATGCGCATGCTCGGCGGGATGTTGGCTGGGAAGTCGCGGTCACCTCTCAGAAACCGCTCTGTGAAAATGTTAAAGAAAGGGTGGGAAGAGGTCGTAGACCTCGTAGGGAGTGGGCCGGGGTTCCTGCTGGCATGCGCATGCTCGCTCGGGATGTTGGCTGGGAAGTCGCGGTCAATTTTCAGTAACCGCATGATCTGGCCTATTGAGTGTGCTGCTTCTCGGTCTGGAAAGGGTGGGACGACGCTGGGGATGAGGTCCATGCGGAGGGAGGGTATGGACCGGGAGGGAGTTGGAGTGGGCCGGGATTCGTGGCATTGCACTGGATGTTGGGATGTCGCGGTCAACTCTGAGTAATCGCTCTGTGAAAATGTTAAAGAAAGGGTGAGAAGAGGTCGTGGACCTCGTGGGGAGTCGCAGATAATCGAGTCTTCTCGGTCTGGAAAGGGTGGGACGACGCTGGGGATGAGGTCCATGCGGAGGGAGGGTATGGACCGGGAGGGAGTTGGAGTGGGCCGGGATTCGTGGCATTGCACTGGATGTTGGGATGTCGCGGTCAACTCTGAGTAATCGCTCTGTGAAAATGTTAAAGAAAGGGTGAGAAGAGGTCGTGGACCTCGTGGGGAGTGGACCGGCTGGTGGGCCGGGGGGGGGGGTCGTGGCATGCGCATGCTCGGCGGGATGTTGGCTGGGAAGTCGCGGTCACCTCTCAGAAACCGCTCTGTGAAAATGTTAAAGAAAGGGTGGGAAGAGGTCGTAGACCTCGTAGCAGGGCTATTACCTTAAAGATATTGAGCTTTATTTGGTCATTTTGGCCGATTTCTGAGCTTTACGGCTGGCCCTTAAAGCTCAGATTTTAGCTTTATTACGCGTCCACGGAGGCGGGGAAAGCTTGGCCCCGGTGGGGTTGGGGGCCACAGAACCATCAGACGCCAGTGTTTTCAGCTGTTCCGGGGCCCAAACAGCTGCGTGTCAGCGTATGCGACGATTCCCTGACCACTTGATGCCCCACTGACCATCAGAAAGCCTATCCACAAATGCCCGGGAGTCCGCCCAAGTCCGCCCCCTGAGCTAACTTCTGGGCATTTTAGCTTGCTAAAGCTCAGGCCGAGCTTTCCCCCCAAAACAAGATAAGAGCCCTGCCTCGTAGGGAGTGGGCCGGGGTTCCTGCTGGCATGCGCATGCTCGCTCGGGATGTTGGCTGGGAAGTCGCGGTCAATTTTCAGTAACCGCTCTGTGAAAATTTTACTGTCCTTTGAAAACCCACAATGCTATTTGATAGCGCTTGCATATTAAAGTTGATAGCAAAACCCAGGTCGGCCGAAAGGCCGCTCCACGCAAAATTGCTCGCGATGGTAATCGCTGCAGTAAATGAGTTTGTCTCAGACTCGATTATGCGCGACACCAGCGCGACTTTTGGCGCCTGTGCAACGCGGCCTTTCGATTGCACTTGCTCGGCGCTCGCGAAACACGCTATTAAGAATTCGTGCGCGGTTTTGACCCAGGGTCGGTCAAGTTGTCCATCTTGTCTATACATAGGGCAGCATAAATGCTATAATGAAAAAAAATCATACATAAGCCTCTAGGGCTACACCCCTAGCCTCGCGAGCTGTGGCTCGTGGGGGAGCACAACAATTATTGTTGTCGACTTTGGCTTTCGTTGCGCACTTTTTGTAGCCTGTTACGGGCTCCGTTGCTTTCGACTTGGTTCGAATTGGTTCCGACTGGCGCTCGCGCCGAGACTTTTGCCTCGAAGTTCCATGGCGGCTGGCCCGCGGCCTCCGCAGCTGGCCGGGCGGGTTCTTCCTTGTTGCTACCTTGGTGTTTGACGTGTGTGCAGGTTGTGGACGGCCCTGGTGGCCGCTCGCTTGGTGTGGTGCCGACGCCCATGCGCCCTCGCCTCTTCTCGTGGCGCCTGGCCCGCTGTCGTCTCTGCCTGCGGCTATGCTGGCTCTGCAGATAGTTAGGTTCCCGGGTGTCGTCCGCAGCACGTCGGTCCGTGGATCGGTAGGCAGTGCGCAGCCAGTCGTGTAGTCCCGGGTATGGTTTGTGTTTGCACGGGCGCGGTTGCCCCGGGCGCCCAGGCTGCTGGTGAGCATGTCGCCTCCGGACGCAATCGGGGCCTGTTTGGAGGGTTGAGTTCGTTCGTTGGTAGGGCGTGTGGCGGGCGACGTGCCCGTGGTGGGGCTCTGTGGTGTGTTGGTGGTTTGGCTTGTTCCCCGCTCGGCTTGGATTTGAGTTGGTACAGACTTTCCTGGACGATGGCCTCCTGGCCAAGACTTTGCAGACGAGAAAATGAGTGGTGCTTGCGTTTACTGGGGATGCCGGCAGGCCTCTGGCTTGTCGCGCCTTGTTTTGCGTGGGTACTGCCGCCAAAATGGTGCATTCATGAGCCGCGAGTACTGTGATGCTGTGTCTGGTGTGGCTCTGGCGGGCGTCTCGCTTAGCTTCGACACGCCTACGCAGCTGTGAGTCGGGTGGGCAGCCCAGCAGGGTGGCGGTTGGCCACATGTGCCCGAGACAGTGTTCACACTGTCCCCTTCTTGTAAACCCGCATTCATAAATGCAGCATTCCGCACGCAATCATAAATACATACGCCTCTAGGGCTTCACCCCTAGCCTCCGAGCCTTGGCTCGTGAGGGGGCTCGACTGACATTTCTGTTTCGTCGACTTTGGCGTGTTATGCAAACTTTTTGTAGCTCGATACGAGCTCTCTGACTGCTAGGAATGCCGATTTAGGCGCCGACGGGCGCTCAGCGCCACCCAAGACCTCGAAGTTCCATGGCGGCTGGTCCGCGGCTCCCGCGGCCGGCCGGGCGGGTTCTTCCTTGTTGCTGCTGTTGAGGCGCTTGTGTGTGCAGGTTGCTGGCGGCTCTCGTAGCCGTCTGTGGCCGGGCGCAAGCCTCGATGGACAACTCGCTGTCGGCATGGCGCTCCACTGAGGATGCTCGACAGCCTTCTTTCCAGCCGGTGCCAGACTGCCGTTAAAAGCCTGGCGAGGAGGCGCAGCGCCAGAATGCTGCACGCCGGGTTGCCGTGTTGGTGGATGCAACGTGTCGGTAGCGAGTTGTCTATCCTGGTGGGTTGTTCGGGGCGCTGCCCTGTTTTGGGCCTGTAGGCCGGGACCAGACTGTGCCGTTGGCACGATTGATGTGAGGGCGCTGCCCCGTGTTGGGCCTTAGGGCCAGGACCAGACTGTGCCGCAGGCACGCAAAGACGCCCAGTCACGTCCGCGCGGCGGGGGCGACCCTGCTTCGCGGCGTGCGAAATGAGTGGTGTTTCTGTTTGATGCGGATGACGGCGGACCAATGGCCTGTCCGCGCCGTGTTGTGCGGGGGCACCACCACCAAAAGACCTAAAACTGAAGCATTGCTTCTTTGGACTTGGCAATGAGGAAGCTGTGCGGTGTGGCTGTGACGGGTCATGCATCCGGGTGTCTGACTTGGTTTCGACACACTGTGCGTGGAGTTGCCGGACTGAGGACTTGAAAGTGGGCTGCAAAACCTGGTGGTGGTTTCCGGTCGCAGGGTGGATCCCTCTGGCTTATGTCAGCCCAGGGCCCGAGTATGCCCCTTGCTCGCTTGCGAGCTCGGCGTGTCCTTTCCTGTAAACACGCAATCATAAATGCCGCCATGGCCCTCCTGCCGGAGGGCTGGGCGGCAGCGGCGCGGGCGGCGCGGGCGCCCCGCAGCGGTCGGGTTACAGCGCCGGACCAAGCTGCGTCCGTGCGGGAGCTGGCCAGGGGGTTGGGGTGGGCCCAGGCCGGCGGCCCGCCCCTCCTGGTGCTGGAGTATACGGTGAAAGCTGGTACACTCATGCAACTCGCGGCGCCCCTGGCGCAGCTACGTGCCAAACATCGTACGTATGTGGCTGCTGCTTTCGACCCCGATGTGACTGACTCTGACTGTGTGCTGGCTGCGGGTGCGTTTGCTGCTGTGCTGTTACGGTTGTGGAACCTTAAGTGGGAGAATCGGCACAAAGAGGCCTTGTGGCGTGTCGCTGCCGATGCGTGTTGGGCGTTCCCCATGCGGGCCCGCGAACGTGCCGGCGGTGTCGTCCACGTGTGCCAGGCATGTGGCGCGGATATGACGTTTGGGGATCGGCGGCATTATTACTGGGACTGTGTGGTCGCCCGTGGCCTGCGTGAGTCCATGGGTATGGCGATGGGGGCGCTTCCCGAAGACTCGCTAGGCGTGTTTACTCGGGCTGCCTTGTGGCTGGTGCGGCCGCCGCCGGGTCTGGCGCCGCCGGTCTGGGATGTGGTGTGTCTGGCTGCGTTGTCCGCTATGGACATGGGGCGGCAGCGGGTTGTGATGGCCGGCCAAGGGTTGCCTGCTGAGGCCCCGCTCCCTTCTCGCCGTGTTTTAGCTATTGGACTGGAGGTGGTGGCTGATTTCTGGGGACGGTTGCAGGCGTTTGCTAGCTTGGGCGTGCGCCCTAGTGGCTGGGATGCTGTCCCCTCCGGGCACGTGTTCCTGTCGCGGGGGGCTGGCGACCGCATTGACGTGGTGTTGCCGTATGACGCTGCTTCTCCGCCCCCTTCTCCTTGAGGGGCGTGCGGCGTGCAGCTGGCCTCGGGCCTACTGTGCTGGCTTGACGGTGTGCTGCCTTGACGTTTCCGACTTGGTCTTCGCGTAGCGGTGCCTTATGAGCCGCGTGTCTTGTGATGCTGTGTCTGGTGTGGCTCTGGCGGGCGTTTAGCTTAGCTTCGACACGCCTACGCAGCTGTGAGTCGGGTGGGCAGCCAAGCAGGGTGGCGGTTGGCCACCTGTGCCCGAGGCAGTGTTCACACTGTCCCCTTCTTGTAACCAGCACTCATAAATGCCAAGCAGGGTGGCGGTTGGCCACCTGTGCCCGAGGCAGTGTTCACACTGTCCCCTTCTTGTAACCAGCACTCATAAATGATAAGCCTCTAGGGCTACACCCCTAGCCTCGCGAGCTGTGGCTCGTGGGGGAGCACAACAATTATTGTTGGCGACTTTGGCTTTCGTTGCGCACTTTTTGTAGCCTGTTACGGGCTCCGTTTCTTTCGACTTGGTTCGAATTGGTTCCGACTGGCGCTCGCGCCGAGACTTTTGCCTCGAAGTTCCATGGCGGCTGGCTCGCGGCCTCCGCAGCTGGCCGGGCGGGTTCTTCCTTGTTGCTACCTTTGTGTTTGACGTGTGTGCAGGTTGTGGACGGCCCTGGTGGCCGCTCGCTTGGTGTGGTGCCGACGCCAATGAGCCCTCGCCTCTTCTCGTGGCGCCTGGCCCGCTGTCGTCTCTGCCTGCGGCTATGCTGGCTCTGCAGATAGTTAGGTTCCCGGGTGTCGTCCGCAGCACGTCGGTCCGTGGATCGGTAGGCAGTGCGCAGCCAGTCGTGTAGTCCCGGGTATGGTTTGTGTTTGCACGGGCGCGGTTGCCCCGGGCGCCCAGGCTGCTGGTGAGCATGTCGCCTCCGGACGCAATCGGGGCCTGTTTGGAGGGTTGAGTTCGTTCGTTGGTAGGGCGTGTGGCGGGCGACGTGTCCGTGGTGGGGCTTTGTGGTGTGTTGGTGGTTTGGCTTGTTCCCCGCTCGGCTTGGATTTGAGTTGGTACAGACTTTCCTGGACGATGGCCTCCTGGCCAAGACTTTGCAGACGAGAAAATGAGTGGTGCTTGCGTTTACTGGGGATGCTGGCAGGCCTCTGGCTTGTCGCGCCTTGTTTTGCGTGGGTACTGCCGCCAAAATGGTGCTTTCATGAGCCGCGAGTACTGTGATGCTGTGTCTGGTGTGGCTCTGGCGGGCGTCTCGCTTAGCTTCGACACGCCTACGCAGCTGTGAGTCGGGTGGGCAGCCCAACAGGGTGGCGGTTGGCCACATGTGCCCGAGACAGTGTTCACACTGTCCCCTTCTTGTAAACCCGCATTCATAAAGGCGTGCGCCCTAGTGGCTGGGATGCTGTCCCCTCCGGGCACGTGTTCCTGTCGCGGGGGGCTGGTGACCGCATTGACGTGGTGTTGCCGTATGACGCTGCTTCTCCGCCCCCTTCTCCTTGAGGGGCGTGCGGCGTGCAGCTGGCCTCGGGCCTCCTGTGCTGGCTTGACGGTGTGCTGCCTTGACGTTTACGACTTGGTCTTCGCGTAGCGGTGCCTTATGAGCCGCGTGTCTTGTGATGCTGTGTCTGGTGTGGCTCTGGCGGGCGTTTAGCTTAGCTTCGACACGCCTACGCAGCTGTGAGTCGGGTGGGCAGCCAAGCAGGGTGGCGGTTGGCCACCTGTGCCCGAGGCAGTGTTCACACTGTCCCCTTCTTGTAACCAGCACTCATAAAGGCGGGCCTGGCGGCGCCGCTGTAAAGGAGTCTGTGTTGTGCGCGTGGGGTTTGGATCCAGGTTCGTGCCGAACTCGTCGCCGAGGCTGTTGTACGCTGCCATTTAATTTGTATAGGTATTTCATATTTCATATTACAAGATACCGTACGAAACTTATAACGGGAGGATTGCGGTCATATTTCGGGGAGCCCTTGCTTGTCAATCGTCACTGAGAAGTCACTGAGTCACTGAGAAGTATGAACTTGTCGCCGGGAGCCGCATTCTTCCAGTTGTTTTATGTTTTATATACTCCGATACAAGGTATATGTAAAGAAAATAGTTTGACCGCAAAGTACCAGTTTTTTGGTTTTGGTCGCTCTGGAAATTAATTGCATTTGGTTCTTTGTTACAACGGCAATAAGCACGTTCTTTCGGAATTCGATATTACCGATGCGCGACCCGGGGTCGGCGTTTGGGCGCACTTGGTGACTGAGGAGCTCCGTCCCCTTAAAAGGGCGTGGGGTTGGGCGGTGGGGTGCTGTTTGGTATTTCGCACGGGTGCCTAGACGCTTGCGCCTTGGCTGGTGTGTGTACTTTGCGCCACCCTACTAGGTCTGTTGCTGTTTGGGGTTCACCCCTGTCGTATCTGGACTGTGGCCACGATGCAAACGGTGGGGATCTGGCGGGCCATGGCTTGGCTGGGACTCGCTGTGCGCGAAGTCACGCGGACTCCGACTGCGGGAGGGTTTGCTGCAGCTTCAGACGGCCCTTGTGTGCTTGCACGCTCGGGTTGTCCCCTCTGTAACACCGCAATCTTAACCAACGGGAGAGGGGGTTGGGGTGCCTGATGGGCTGTTAGATGGTGTGTGGACGTTTTTCTATAAGGGAGGTGATGCGTCTGAGCCCTCCAACTACCGCCCCATTACTTTAACTGACACTGATTATCGCACGCTTGCCCGTGTGCTGTGTAGTCGGCTGCAACCTGTGTTTGGCCGCATCATTGACCCTGAACAAACTGCGTTCCTGGCCGACCGCCGCATTGCTGATAATGTTCTCCTGCTGCAACTTACTCCTGGGTTGTTGAAAGCCGCCGGGCGTGCCCCGGGTGTGGCGGCGTTTTTGGACTTTTACAAAGCGTATGACACGGTCGACCGGTCATTCCTCCTCGCCTGCCTGCAGCGGCTTGGTGTGGGGGCTGGCTTCCTGACGTGGGTGTCGCGCTTGTTGACGGACACGCGCGGAGCGGCACTGGTCAACGGGCGCGTGTCGGGGTGGGTGCCGCTGGCCGCAGGGGTGCGGCAGGGGTGCCCCCTGGCCCCACTGCTCTACCTGGCGGTCGCGCAGGCCCTGTTGTCGTGGCTGCGGCACCGGGGGCATGGTGTGCTGGCTGATTTGGCGTCGGTGCTGGCGTCGCAGTATGCGGATGATTGCGCGCCGCTGTTGGCTGGGCTGCAGGCGGTGCCCGGCTTCCTGGCAGATATGGACGTGTTTCGTCGTGCGTCTGGACAGCGGTTGAACATGAGTAAAGTTGAACTGTTGGTGGTTGGGTCGGGGAATGGGCAGGGAGGCACGGTCGCGGGACCGGCGCTGCCGCCCGGCCTGCAAGTGGTGCAGGCCGCCAAGTCCCTTGGGGTCCGGTTTGGCGACTGGAGCACTCCCGTGCCACCTGTGGCTTTTGATGGGGTTTTGAGTGTGCTTGGTAACGTAGCGCGCATGCCCGTGTCCATGTTTGGGCGTGCGGCCGCGGTGTCGGCGTATGCCTTGGGCAAAGTGTTGTTTCATCTGGAGTTTGCGGGGTTTCCTAAGCCTAAACGCTTGGTTGAGGACTTGCTGAAGCGGGTGGCGGCGGTGGTGGACCGGCGCATGTCGCCTGCGCAGTATGACGCCCGGGCCACCAAGCGCCTGCCCGGTATGTCCTTGGAGGTTATGCAGCTGCCGCCGGCGTGTGGGGGTGCGGGGCTCCTGCCCCTGGCGGCTCATGTGCAGGCGCGGCACGCGGGCTTGGCAGTTCGGTGTGTGTTGGGGGCGTGTGAGCTGCTGCCGTTTGTGCCGCCGTGGACCGCTGTCGTGGCGGCGTGGCTGCGCCAGCGGCACGCGGGTGCTACTGTGCTTTGTTTGCTCTGTGGGGGTGACGGTACGCGTGTGCTTGATACTCCGGTGACTCCCGCCTCCCCGCCATTCAAGCGTGTGCTGAAGGCAATCTCCAAGTTGCCTGCTGTTACCTTGGTGGCGCCCCCGGCACCGGGGCCCTGGGTGTACAGTGTACCTCTGTGGGGTAACCCGGCGCTGCGTGATGGGGCTAGGACTCTTGATGCGGCGTTCCCTGATTTGCTGGCACTCCCTAACTTGCGGTGCGTTGGGGAGCTGGTGGCCATTGATGGCGCGTTGCAAGAAGTGCGAGATGCTTATGAGCGTGGTGCTTACGGCACCCGTATACATGCAGAGTGCGAGAAACTTTACTTGGCAGGTGTGTGGCGCAAGGTGCTCCAGTGGGGGCCCCGCCGGCCGCTACCGGTCCCGCTTAAGGGGCCGCCGTCGGCCCAGGCCGCGGCCGCACGTGTCGCCGCCGCCATGGCCCTCCTGCCGGAGGGCTGGGCGGCAGCGGCGCGGGCGGCGCGGGCGCCCCGCAGCGGTCGGGTTACGGCGCCGGACCAAGCTGCGTCCGTGCGGGAGCTGGCCCGGGGGTTGGGGTGGGCCCAGGCCGGCGGCCCGCCCCTCCTGGTGCTGGAGTATACGGTGAAAGCTGGTACACTCATGCAACTCGCGGCGCCCCTGGCGCAGCTACGTGCCAAACATCGTACGTATGTGGCTGCTGCTTTCGACCCCGGTGTGACTGACTCTGACTGTGTGCTGGCTGCGGGTGCGTTTGCTGCTGTGCTGTTACGGTTGTGGAACCTTAAGTGGGAGAATCGGCACAAAGAGGCCTTGTGGCGTGTCGCTGCCGATGCGTGTTGGGCGTTCCCCATGCGTGCCCGCGAACATGCCGGCGGTGTCACCCACGTGTGCCAGGCATGTGGTGCGGATATGACGTTTGGGGATCGGCGGCATTATTACTGGGACTGTGTGGTCGCCCGTGGCCTGCGTGAGTCCATGGGTATGGCGATGGGGGCGCTTCCCGAAGACTCGCTAGGCGTGTTTACTCGGGCTGCCTTGTGGCTGGTGCGGCCGCCGCCGGGTCTGGCGCCGCCGGTCTGGGATGTGGTGTGTCTGGCTGCGTTGTCTGCTATGGACATGGGGCGGCAGGGGGTTGTGATGGCCGGCCAAGGGTTGCCTGCTGAGGCCCCGCTCCCTTCTCGCCGTGTTTTAGCTTTTGGACTGGAGGTGGTGGCTGATTTCTGGGGACGGTTGCAGGCGTTTGCTAGCTTGGGCGTGCGCCCTAGTGGCTGGGATGCTGTCCCCTCCGGGCACGTGTTCCTGTCGCGGGGGGCTGGCGACCGCATTGACGTGGTGTTGCCGTATGACGCTGCTTCTCCGCCCCCTTCTCCTTGAGGGGCGTGCGGCGTGCAGCTGGCCTCGGGCCTACTGTGCTGGCTTGACGGTGTGCTGCCTTGACGTTTACGACTTGGTCTTCGCGTAGCGGTGCCTTATGAGCCGCGTGTCTTGTGATGCTGTGTCTGGTGTGGCTCTGGCGGGCGTTTAGCTTAGCTTCGACACGCCTACGCAGCTGTGAGTCGGGTGGGCAGCCAAGCAGGGTGGCGGTTGGCCACCTGTGCCCGAGGCAGTGTTCACACTGTCCCCTTCTTGTAATCAGCACTCATAACCAATCATAAAGAGCATAAATACATAAGCCTCTAGGGCTACACCCCTAGCCTCGCGAGCTGTGGCTCGTGGGGGAGCACAACAATTACTGTTGGCGACTTTGGCTTTCGTTGCGCACTTTTTGTAGCCTGTTACGGGCTCCGTTGCTTTCGACTTGGTTCGAATTGGTTCCGACTGGCGCTCGCGCCGAGACTTTTGCCTCGAAGTTCCATGGCGGCTGGCCCGCGGCCTCCGCAGCTGGCCGGGCGGGTTCTTCCTTGTTGCTACCTTTGTGTTTGACGTGTGTGCAGGTTGTGGACGGCCCTGGTGGCCGCTCGCTTGGTGTGGTGCCGACGCCATTGAGCCCTCGCCTCTTCTCGTGGCGCCTGGCCCGCTGTCGTCTCTGCCTGCGGCTATGCTGGCTCTGCAGATAGTTAGGTTCCCGGGTGTCGTCCGCAGCACGTCGGTCCGTGGATCGGTAGGCAGTGCGCAGCCAGTCGTGTAGTCCCGGGTATGGTTTGTGTTTGCCACGGGCGCGGTTGCCCCGGGCGCCCAGGCTGCTGGTGAGCATGTCGCCTCCGGACGCAATCGGGGCCTGTTTGGAGGGTTGAGTTCGTTCGTTGGGTGGGCGTGTGGCGGGCGACGTGCCCGTGGTGGGGCTTTGTGGTGTGTTGGTGGTTTGGCTTGTTCCCCGCTCGGCTTGGATTTGAGTTGGTACATACTTTCCTGGACGATGGCCTCCTGGCCACGACTTTGCAGACGAGAAATTGAGTGGTGCTTGCGTTTACTGGGGATGCCGGCAGGCCTCTGGCTTGTCGCGCCTTGTTTTGCGTGGGTACTGCCGCCAAAATGGTGCATTCATGAGCCGCGAGTACTGTGATGCTGTGTCTGGTGTGGCTCTGGCGGGCGTCTCGCTTAGCTTCGACACGCCTACGCAGCTGTGAGTCGGGTGGGCAGCCCAGCAGGGTGGCGGTTGGCCACATGTGCCCGAGACAGTGTTCACACTGTCCCCTTCTTGTAAACCCGCATTCATAACCAAAACCAAAAGACCAGCACTCATAATAAGCCTCTAGGGCTACACCCCTAGCCTCGCGAGCTGTGGCTCGTGGGGGAGCACAACAATTATTGTTGGCGACTTTGGCTTTCGTTGCGCACTTTTTGTAGCCTGTTACGGGCTCCGTTGCTTTCGACTTGGTTCGAATTGGTTCCGACTGGCGCTCGCGCCGAGACTTTTGCCTCGAAGTTCCATGGCGGCTGGCCCGCGGCCTCCGCAGCTGGCCGGGCGGGTACTTCCTTGTTGCTACCTTTGTGTTTGACGTGTGTGCAGGTTGTGGACGGCCCTGGTGGCCGCTCGCTTGGTGTGGTGCCGACGCCAATGAGCCCTCGCCTCTTCTCGTGGCGCCTGGCCCGCTGTCGTCTCTGCCTGCGGCTATGCTGGCTCTGCAGATAGTTAGGTTCCCGGGTGTCGTCCGCAGCACGTCGGTCCGTGGATCGGTAGGCAGTGCGCAGCCAGTCGTGTAGTCCCGGGTATGGTTTGTGTTTGCACGGGCGCAGTTGCCCCGGGCGCCCAGGCTGCTGGTGAGCATGTCGCCTCCGGACGCAATCGGGGCCTGTTTGGAGGGTTGAGTTCGTTCGTTGGTAGGGCGTGTGGCGGGCGACGTGCCCGTGGTGGGGCTTTGTGGTGTGTTGGTGGTTTGGCTTGTTCCCCGCTCGGCTTGGATTTGAGTTGGTACAGACTTTCCTGGACGATGGCCTCCTGGCCAAGACTTTGCAGACGAGAAAATGAGTGGTGCTTGCGTTTACTGGGGATGCCGGCAGGCCTGTGGCTTGTCGCGCCTTGTTTTGCGTGGGTACTGCCGCCAAAATGGTGCTTTCATGAGCCGCGAGTACTGTGATGCTGTGCCTGGTGTGGCTCTGGCGGGCGTCTCGCTTAGCTTCGACACGCCTACGCAGCTGTGAGTCGGGTGGGCAGCCCAGCAGGGTGGCGGTTGGCCACGTGTGCCCGAGTCAGTGTTCACACTGTCCCCTTCTTGTAAACCCGCATTCATAACCAATCATAAAGAGCATAAATACATAAGCCTCTAGGGCTACACCCCTAGCCTCGCGAGCTGTGGCTCGTGGGGGAGCACAATAATTACTGTTGGCGACTTTGGCTTTCGTTGCGCACTTTTTGTAGCCTGTTACGGGCTCCGTTGCTTTCGACTTGGTTCGAATTGGTTCCGACTGGCGCTCGCGCCGAGACTTTTGCCTCGAAGTTCCATGGCGGCTGGCCCGCGGCCTCCGCAGCTGGCCGGGCGGGTTCTTCCTTGTTGCTACCTTTGTGTTTGACGTGTGTGCAGGTTGTGGACGGCCCTGGTGGCCGCTCGCTTGGTGTGGTGCCGACGCCATTGAGCCCTCGCCTCTTCTCGTGGCGCCTGGCCCGCTGTCGTCTCTGCCTGCGGCTATGCTGGCTCTGCAGATAGTTAGGTTCCCGGGTGTCGTCCGCAGCACGTCGGTCCGTGGATCGGTAGGCAGTGCGCAGCCAGTCGTGTAGTCCCGGGTATGGTTTGTGTTTGCACGGGCGCGGTTGCCCCGGGCGCCCAGGCTGCTGGTGAGCATGTCGCCTCCGGACGCAATCGGGGCCTGTTTGGAGGGTTGAGTTCGTTCGTTGGTAGGGCGTGTGGCGGGCGACGTGCCCGTGGTGGGGCTTTGTGGTGTGTTGGTGGTTTGGCTTGTTCCCCGCTCGGCTTGGATTTGAGTTGGTACATACTTTCCTGGACGATGGCCTCCTGGCCAAGACTTGCAGACGAGAAAATGAGTGGTGCTTGCGTTTACTGGGGATGCCGGCAGGCCTGTGGCTTGTCGCGCCTTGTTTTGCGTGGGTACTGCCGCCAAAATGGTGCATTCATGAGCCGCGAGTACTGTGATGCTGTGTCTGGTGTGGCTCTGGCGGGCGTCTCGCTTAGCTTCGACACGCCTACGCAGCTGTGAGTCGGGTGGGCAGCCCAGCAGGGTGGCGGTTGGCCACATGTGCCCGAGACAGTGTTCACACTGTCCCCTTCTTGTAAACCCGCATTCATAACTGGCGCCGCAATTAGCGGCCCTGCACGCTAAGCACCGGGCATACATTCTGGATGCTGGTGTGTTAGATACGGACGTGCCCTTAGCGGCCGGGGCGTTTTCGGGAACTCTGGCGCGGTTGTGGGCCTTAAATGGGAAAACCAGCACAAAGAGGCGTTGTGGAGAGTGGCTGCGAATGCGTGCTGGGCTTTCCCCCTCCATGCGCGGGAACTGGCTGCTGGTAATGCAGCTCCGTGCCATGCCTGCGGTGTGCGTATGCAGGATGGGGACCGGCGCCATTGGTTTTGGGAGTGTCGGGTCGCCCAAGCGTTACGGGAGAGTATGGGCATGGCAC
The DNA here is from genome assembly GCA_016834595.1 of Chlamydomonas schloesseri. Classification (NCBI taxonomy): domain Eukaryota; kingdom Viridiplantae; phylum Chlorophyta; class Chlorophyceae; order Chlamydomonadales; family Chlamydomonadaceae; genus Chlamydomonas; species Chlamydomonas schloesseri. The sequence goes on from JAEHOD010000003.1 coordinate 4,000,647, forward strand.
TGGGATGGCATCCGGAGGAGGCTCTGTCTGCCTTCTCGCGTGAGGAACTGTGGCTGGTGCGGCCGCCTGCGGGCCTGTGCCAGCCGGTGTGGGACGTTGTGTGTCTTGCCGCTATGTCCGCCATGGATCTTGGGCGGCAACGGGTGGTGATGGCTGGTTTGGCAGCGCGGCAGACTCTGCCGTCCGCCCTGGTTCTTAGCATTGGCTTGGCTGTCGTTGCGGACTTTTGGGGCCGTTTGCAAACATATGTGAGCCTGGGTATTCGGCCGAAGGGCTGGGACACGGTTTCGCCTGGCCACCCTTTTCTCGCTCGTGGCCATGATGATGGTATGCTCCTGGTGTTGCCTTACGACTTTGAATCCCCGCCTCCGTCCCCTTAAAAGGGCGTGGGGTTGGGCGGTGGGGTGCTGTTTGGTATTTCGCACGGGTGCCTAGACGCTTGCGCCTTGGCTGGTGTGTGTACTTTGCGCCACCCTACTAGGTCTGTTGCTGTTTGGGGTTCACCCCTGTCGTATCTGGACTGTGGCCACGATGCAAACGGTGGGGATCTGGCGGGCCATGGCTTGGCTGGGACTCGCTGTGCGCGAAGTCACGCGGACTCCGACTGCGGGAGGGTTTGCTGCAGCTTCAGACGGCCCTTGTGTGCTTGCACGCTCGGGTTGTCCCCTCTGTAACACCGCAATCATAACTGGCAGTGTTCACACTGTCCCCTTCTTGTAACCAGCACTCATAACTGCCCTATGTAAGATACATAAGCCTCTAGGGCTACACCCCTAGCCTCGCGAGCTGTGGCTCGTGGGGGAGCCAAACAATTATTGTTGGCGACTTTGGCTTTCGTTGCGCACTTTTGTAGCCTGTTACGGGCTCCGTTGCTTTCGACTTGGTTCGAATTGGTTCCGACTGGTCGCTCGCGCCGAGACTTTTGCCTCGAAGTTCCATGGCGGCTGGCCCGCGGCCTCCGCAGCTGGCCGGGCGGGTTCTTCCTTGTTGCTACTTTGTGTTTTGACGTGTGTGCAGGTTGTGGACGGCCCTGGTGGCCGCTCGCTTGTGTGGTGCCGACGCCAATGAGCCCTCGCCTCTTCTCGTGGCGCCTGGCCCGCTGTCTCCCTCTGCCTGCGGCTATGCTGGCTCTGCAGATAGTTAGGTTCCCGGGTGTCGTCCGCAGCACGTCGGTCCGTGGATCGGTAGGCAGTGCGCAGCCAGTCGTGTAGTCCCGGGTATGGTTTG